>CM031233.1:189066796-191466796 GCA_018340775.1 Taxus wallichiana var. yunnanensis
ATGTCACCTTCCACCAAAACCCCAACCAATGGATAATCGACAAACTTCCACTCAAAGGAAATAAAGGGAAATGCAAAAATAGCCCAAGCAATCATGAGGGAATTTTTGAAATCCCAAAAAAACCAAAAATCAAAATGCACATAAATTATGAAGTGTGTGGGGAGGAAAAATGATCTAATGGGCCTTATTTTCATTCAAAATAGCCCATCCACCCATAAGGATGGGGGTTAGGGCCTCTTTTTCATGTAAATGGCATCCCTTGTTTGCCATTTACCCTATCTAAATGGCACATTTTTCCCAAATCCGAGTTTGGGAAAATGTGGCATGTAGGAGAGGTGATTAGGATCACCTAATCCATGATTAGGTGGCCTAATCCACCTAACCTCAACACATCATCCCACAACAAAAATAAGATGCTAGAACCACATGGAAAGGGTAACATTTAACACTAGTTAGCAATAAACCAAGGAAACATAACACTTTAGAAAGTAGGTAATCAACATGCAAGTTTCATCACCATGATGGAGGAAAGATAAGGTTCACAACATCAAATCCAAGAAACCAACACGAAAAACCACAAGAGAAAGGGGGTTTCGTAATCGATAAGAAGAAGAAGAGGTTTGGCCTTTAGGCCTTTTTGCTAAGTAGTGTGTGTTCCCTGAGTCCCACGTTATTCTCATGATTTATTTCCTGTCACATGCACAACTCAATGCAAACCTCATATCTTCCCAATATGATAATAAAAATATGATACGATCATATGCATTGAAATCAACATCCATACAAGCCATGTTAAGCTAGCAGTATATCAAGATCGCAGAACATCCACTTAATGAAACAATATAATCATCATAATACATCAAATATCAATACCAAAACATGTTAATAATAACTCATGATATCATCGTCACAACATAATATTTGCAAATGAACAATGGCATTGTGTGTCGCATAGTCAACATGTGATCAAGTGTTGGCATCCTAATGCTAGTAATATAATATCATGAATAGTGTCATATCATAACAGTGTACCAAAGCAAGAATATCCTGTCAAACAACCATGTCATCATGATAATGTCCCAAAAATAGTAAACTAATTAATAAGGTCATTTTCATCATGATAACATAGATACAATGAGTCGCGTGTGACCAAAAACGAGAGTACTAAAAATGGTGAGCACTACATCCCCCTCCCCTTGGAACCGAATTCCTTTGGGAAGTCATTGGAAGAGGTAAGGATATCGGGCCCACAATGGTGTCACATCCTCCCAAGTAGTTGTAGTCTCATCATATATATCCCACTTTGAACTCTAACTCCATCTAATTCATGCCCCCAAAGGCCATCCTCGTGTTCTCCAAAATAAGCATGGGCACCAAATTCCACTGACCTTCGACATCCACCTATAAGGCTGACCAATCCAATACATGATTCGTATCAGGAACATACTTCTGCAACAGTAAGACATGAAACACGTCGTGTGCTTGGGATATGTGTGGTGGCGAGTTAAGTAATAGGCAATTGGAGCAAAAGTCTCCAAGATCTCGAAAGGTCCAACAAATCAAGGGGATAACTTAGAGCCCTTCCCATAATGGATCAAAATATTGTGTTGGCGCACCACGAGAAACACCTTGTCCTTGAAAATGAAGTGATATTCTTCCCTCTTTGTGTCAACATACATTTTCGTAGTGTTTGGGCCTACTCTAAACATTGCCGAATAAGAACAATTTGTTGCTCCATATCCTGAAGATGTGCGGCACCAAGAACAATCTTGTCATATATTTAGTCCCAACTCAACGGTGTCCTGCAAGGTCTCCCATACAAAGCCTGATAAGGCACCATGCCTACGGAGCTATGAAAATTTTGGTTATAAGCAAAATCGACCAGATAAAGGTAATGTTCCCACTTCATTTGTTGATCCATCACATACATCCGAAGCATGTCCTCAAGTACTTGGTTCACCCTCTCTATTTTCCCATCTATCTGAGGGTGATATGTTGAACTAAAGTTAATCTGAGTCCCCAAAGCTTCCTGAAAAGAGGTCCAAAACTCGAAGTATAGACCAATCCATTATACGATGTTAATATACCTTAGCCCACATATAATAATTATTTTTAAACCTTTTGTTATAACCTTAATAAAATAGAAATGAAAGGGGGCATAATCGGGACATAGATATGGAGTGAAAAATAACCCCTATCAAGATTTTACACGGCTAATAGGAAATTAGAGAACTATAGATATTAACTCAAATGTTTCAAAAATGATTTTAGCCTTACCTTTGTTTACAAATATTACGAGAGATATTTTTCATCAACCAATATTCTTTCACATGCACATGTAAAAATATGTGAAAGGGGTTATAAGTGTGTGTGTGTGTGTGTGTGTGTGTGTGTGTGTGTTTTGAAATGAGAGGGGGTTTAATAGGTTACGAGTTGTAACCAACCACCAATGGTTACAACCCTTAAGAAATTATTAAATTAAATGAATTTAATCTAACCTAGAACCATGTTGTGGTACCATGTGAGGTTTGAGCTACTAAATGAATATAATAAATAATTAAATAAACATTACATTAACCATGAAAGAAAATTATATTATATTAGATGCACAACACATTTGAACATTGATATAACATGGAAAACCCTCGAGGGGTAAAAAAGCACGGAAAGAGATAATTCCATTAATGAGAAACATTACAGTGCAATCACATCTCCACCATAATTCACAATGTGAATAAAATTTACAATGATCTCATATCATATGAATCATTTGACCCATGAGTCATATATACATTAAGTGACCGAGTGTGTGTCCTCAAGAAGTACCCCATTATTTAATTGATTTAAATTAAAACCAATTAATCATAAACACGGTTTATATTAAATAATTAAGAATATAAACATTATGAATTATTTAATTATAAACTAAGGTTTATACTAACACTTAATATTATGTTCTAACAATGAAAACTACATTTTTGATGGATCAAGAATTATAAAAACATATTTGAAAATTTCTTGTAACATATCTATAGATGCACAAATTGATCATGATATTGCAATAAATTCACAAGTGAATATCAAAGTAAATTGATGTAAGACATGTAGTAAATAAACTCTATTAAGAATCATTGGTGATGTCTCTCGGCGATGGAAAATCGATAGGTTCTTGTACATGCATGAACGACTTCTCGAGAAGATCCTCATACACTTTAATTATATTATTTTGAGATATCGTCCACTCGCATAGAAACCATATGCATAATTAGGCCATACACTCCACAACTTTTTATTCGGGCTTGCACGCATCCGTAATTACATAAAGAGAATAGAGGAGAAATGAAACAAGACTCTCATGGATAACAATCTTCTCGATACGAAATGTAAATTTTGGTAGAGATTTGCACATCAAATTAAACACAATAACCTTTATTATTTCACACCATATAATATTTTTCCTCTTTGTATGTCATACCCGTTGGTGTAGATCCAACTATATAGGCAAGAGATAGCCTATAAATAGGAAGTCAACATCCCATGATTCTCTCTAAGGATCATGTGGGTGTTAGACCCATTACAGCTAATATGTTACAAATATATAGATTGTAATGTATTAAACTAACAATAGAGTTATCTACATCATATTGTTGTAAATATAACAATATAACAACTAACCCAAATAACTATAAGTACTATTTTACCATATGATAAACTCACTAATTACATGTGAACACTATTTTCCTAACAATTTCATTGGTTTTAATGGGTTCTTGTGGCTAAATGTTGAAAAGAAATAATTTTTGTATAAGGGTAAAGAGGATGATATTATGGAAGGGTATGTCCATGAAGGAAGGGAACTTATGATTCCTCATGATTACTTTTAGCTCATAGCGAAATTTCCAAACAACAAACCAATGATGGGAAAATTGAAGGATTTTATCACCTTGAAGTGAGTTCCTGAGAGATGTTCCAAACAAATACCATCAAAAAAATTATGGGATCCTTGTTGGCATCCCAAGGTATGATGAAAAAATCACACTTTACCTCCTCTTATGTTGTTTTCATACTTGTGTCATTATAGAAAGTTTGTTGTTAAGAAATATCACATGTTATGTTTGATGCCTTGTAATATAATTGGTGATGACATGAAGAACTTGTGGAGTAATTGTTATCCATATTTCACCCCGAATATTGGATCGGCCACGACCCCGCATAAGAGGAACCTAAGAAAACTCATTCAAATCCTGCAAATTGGTCGCAGAAGAACTCAACCATGGAGTGGCAGAGGCCAAGAGAGACTAAAGGACCCTATGTAAAGGAAATGACTCATGCCCTGTTTCCACATCTTAAATCCATTCTCCAAGTTACAGGCAGACTCCAACTTGCGTCAGCCCTCCACGTAGCAAATGGTCAGACAGAGTCAAAAGGCAGACAAGGTGGGCTTCAAAATTGGCTAAGTATAAAAGTGTAAGCGGAGAACGCCAAGTGTCAGTGTGGCGCATCTCCAAGAGTTGGTCCCAAGGCGGAGACCCAAATGAGCACGAGCTCACCACGTAGCCCAAAGTCTAAAAGTAAGAGGGACCGTTGAAAAGTCCACAAATCAGTGGAGGCCAACAAGTGTCAACTCGACGCTCCTCCAAAGGAAAACTTTGGGTCGGGTTTTCAAGCAAGCGTGGTGCCTCCACGTGTTATATCAAGAGGGGCATATCTTTCGACTCAGGGCTCGAAATATCACGAATCTGACACCATTGGAAAGATCTCAGCCTCACCTACACCATGGAGGTCTGAGACTTTAATTTTTGAGGGGTTAGGTAAAGGAAAATGGAGGAAACGTCTTCAGGCCTTCAATGCAGGATCCATCTGTCTCAACAACCAGATCGGATTCGATCTGTTTCCACCATTTCCTCTTCTTTCAAGGCACCGAATCAAGGAATCATGCAGTAAAGACGGATTTGGGGCATATTTTATTAGAAGCATTAATAGTAGTGGTTGAGATTCAACCCACTTTTCCCGCTTCCCTCTCTCTTTCTTCTCTCTGATCAAATCTATAAATACAGGGGCAGGATTCATTGTAAAGGGTTGTTCATTCTTCTTCCTTGTCCCTCTCTCTTTCTTCTCCAGGGTCGAATGTGGAGTTTAAGCCTCCTCCTTGGCTTTGTAATGGAATTTTCTTACCTATTTCTCGTTAATGGTGTACTGTGTGAACTCCTGGAGCAATAAAATATGTTTCATGATGCGTTTTGTCCATCCTTTGCTCATTTTGTTGTCTCTTCTCACCTCTCACCATTGCAGGGTATATTGTGCATATCTCTAATGTCCATTGCAGGTTTTGGGAGTTGTGTTTAAGGGGTTTGAAATGGTGTTATGTGTGAAATTTATCCTTGGTCTGTGATGCATCTGTCCATCCTCTCCATTGCTCATCTCTCTCCATTTTAGGCAGTTGGGTTTGTGATCGAAATTCCCTTTTCTTAGTGTTATCACCTCTGTAGTGTAGGATTTCTTTATTTTCATGTTCTCTCTCTCTCTCCTTGGTCCCTTGGAATTGTTAGATTAGGAGTAGATAGTCGCATTTCCTTCCTTAGAAGTAGTTTAGTGCTAGGATTAGGAAGAGGAACCAACCTTCTCTGGAGGATCATTCCCATTTGCAAGTCCCACAACTTGGGGAATGATCCAATGTTATGCAAATCACACCAAATGACCCTGCCTTAGAAAAGTAGATCCATAACTCATTTGGGGGTGTTGTGATTTCACACTAATAGTAACATATGGAAAAAATTATTTTCTTGTAAGGTAATGTGAGCATAAAAGTTTGGCTTCTGGTTGATCCTTTGAATTATAAGAAAGAGGAAGTCCTTGTTTAATTCAATATTGCTACTCCATGCATATGGTTATAAAGTAATATTATGGATTATTATTTTGAATTTATTATGTATCTGACAAAGTCAGAAGGATTTACTCCGAGATTTCCCTTAAAACCAAGTTCTACTCTCCATGGACAAGGAGTCATAGTTTTGATTGATAATGGAGCTACTTACAATTTCATTGATGAGAGCTTGAGGGAAAATGTGGATTTGGAGGTGGAAGACTTCAAAGGCTTCACAAAAGGTAGTGGATAGTTACTCCATGTGATGCACAAGGAGGTGTCCCAAACTCCTTTTCACATTGGGAGAGCATGACGTATGTGATGATTTTTATTTGATTGGCATAATTGGTACAAATCTTGTGTATGGGGTCTAATGGTTACATTCATTGGGAGATCTCGCTCTTAACTACCAAATTATGGAGTTAAACTTCATGAATAAGGGAAAGAAAGTAATACTTCAATGTATGATTCCTAAACCACTCAAATCAAGTATTTGGTAGAAGGTGTTTTTTCAAGAAAATCATATCTTTTCTCTTTATCTAAGATAATTACATATTGGAAGTAAGTCTTTCATCATACAAGTATAATGTTAGAGTAGTGCAACATAAACATTGTAGAGTTTCTTCATGGTTGGGTATTCATGCAAAATTTCACCAACAAAGTATAGGGTATGTAAGACCGAATAGAAAATAAAAGACAAATCAAAGAGGCCAAAGATATTTGTCAACCACTAGTTTTCTTGCTTAGGAATCATGCAAATGCTAGTATGCTTTTAGGACCTAGAAATGAACCAAGTGTGTGATTTTGTGCCTACATTTATCCCCACTTTATGTTGTTGAGTGAATACTCAATAACATAAAGTACATAAGATATGTGTACCTTATTATCATCTAGAGCGTGCGGTGAATAGCGTGTCGAGTGGACTAGCGAAGTGTGGAATGATTACAATGTAAAGCGTGGAGATCTTAGGAAAGGAAAGTGACCCTAGGGGTGAAACGTATGTGTTGCTTGTACCTATTGTTGTGCTTGTATTTGCTTTTGTAGGCTACTTCTTGTTGTGTATTAAGGATGGACATGTAAAAGAAGAGAAAAAGAGTATTCAAATTCATGTATATGAAAAATATGAGCAAAGTATGCAAAAGTATGTAATAGTGTGTAAAAGTAGTAGTAAAGGAAAGTGTGCACTGAAGTAAAAGAGTGTAAAGGATAGAAATGTGTCTTGAAATGCTTTGTGAAGTGTTAGTTTTTGGGCAATCTCGTGCCGATAACAAGTTTTTTGGGAAATCTCACACCAAATGCAATTTTTTTGGGTGATCTCATGCCAAGGGCGAGTTTTTAGGCAATCTCACGCCAAGAGCAAGTGTTGGGGAGATATGTCTAGTTTTACTTTCCTTCCATGACTTTTCCCAATAAGTACCACTAAATATGGTGTGTCTCGATTTAGTTCCAGGTTATCTTGAATTTGTTTTAATTTGTTATGATTGTGTCAATTGAAGGGGATACTATGCATTCTGTGGATCAAGGTGCATGCGTATGTAGTGTAAAATTACTCGAAGACTAAAGTGATTGTTTTTATCCGAGAAGATGATTATATATTGCCCTAGGACATTAGCACTCGGAGATTTCGGGAGTGCCAAGGCGCTAGTATCTAATTTTGGGCATTGGTGTTTGTGTTGTGTTGAGGACCCAAGTCAGAGTATGGGGTGTTCTATGACCGTATTTCTATGTTATTTCTATATTGTGTAGATATGTGTTGCAGCTATGAGTTTTTGTAGGGGTGGTTTTTTCATCCAATCGTGAAGTATCTTGTTAGAGTTGATATATTTAAATTTAAAGATCCTAGTATAGAGAAGCTAGGTCATGGGTGTCGAAGAGGAATCGGGTTGTGTATTAGAAGCATTGGGATGAAGGAGGGGAGTGGTAGTAGTAGGAATGGAAGTAGGAATGTTAAGGGGTTGGGTGGAGGCCATGACAGCCAAGGAAGAACCTACAAGAGGCACAAAAGTAGCATCTCGAGAGTGTTTGGCAGCAAGTAAAGCATTGAGAACATGTGGAATATGCAAAGGGTTGGTACGTAAATCTTGACGGAAATTAGTGAGCTTGTCTAGTTGTTCTTGATCAACATTAGTGTCCTCATCATATGATTTCTTGCTATCGAGGTTTCAATGTTTTCTAGAGGAACATTTTGTGAGTTAGCAAAGGGGTTATCAGTGTAGACACCTAAAATTAGCACTTCTAATCCTCATGTCCACATCCGCTAAGCACCCCTTCAATATTACATCACTATCATATCATATATTAAACCCTTATCCTAAGTCTTATTCCTCCCCCTAATATTTACTCCTTGTAAATATTATCCTACACCCGTAAATCCTATTTTACCCCTTTCTAAACCACCCAAACCACTTACAAACCAAAATTAAATGAAGACAAAACAAAATAAATAACTTCCCAACCAAATTAAATGAAGACAAAACAAAATAAACAACTTCCCAACCATTTTATAACCTCTCACCCACATATCTCCCTCCCACATGAAATAAAAAGCAAAACAACTCGGTTGGATTTGGTTTTAACCAAATTTCGTGATTTTGGCAATCCTCTCGATCATCGGTGATCCTATACAATGAGTATCGACCCCCTTTCAGGAGGTTGGTTCATGTTTGTTTCTCCCTGAGACCAAAGATTGCATTATAACAGAGTCTCTTTACATATCCTGAGGACGCCACAACAACACTCAAACCTTCCACACGAGATCCATAACTTCTTCATCAATTTTCAATCATCCTTCAATAGTAGAAATCAACAACAATAATCTTCATGTCTCTGCAATCTTCTTGTCTCTGGTAATACCCTCTTCTGGTCTTCATTCATCAATTTATACAAGGTAAGTGGTTTCCCTTGCTTCATTATCTTATTACGCATCATTTACAAGCTTAAATAAACATTTTTAACATACCTTTTGAGCTCTATCTCCATCCATTGTCGATCTATACATTTTCATAGCGATCGCTAATGATTCACGTAATCACTATGAATGCACCGAATCGTTGACGATTCCCCAAGATCGCTAACAATCCCCCAACATCATTGACAATTCCTATCTACAAGGTCTTTTGAGCCCTAAAATTTCTCTTTAGACATTTGGACCCCATCATTTATTATGAATCGCCTTTACAGTGTCTGTCTCAATCTTATTCCGCTCCTTTGAGCCATTTCTTTGTCAATTATCCTAAATCCAACATATCGTTAAGCTTGCCTTTGTAAGTGTGTAGCCATCCCTATCCTTGCTCCTTTAAGCTATTTTGTGATCCCTAAACTCTCTTTAGATTATCTTTCACCACATTATCAGACCATCATATAGTCATGGACCACATTAGTCCCTTTGCCTTTGCATTATTGGTTATATTGTTTGTTTTATCATTTTATCTCATCATTATCAAATTGATTTCTTGAACATGGATTGACATCCTTGCAAGGAAGTCCATTGACTTTTAGAGACTGGAATTTTCCAGGAAATCTGCCATATATCTATCTAATCAATTTTGTTTAGTGTCTTTGATCTGTAGGTTTCTTCGTGAGCAAGAGGGTGCTTTTATCCATAAACAGTGACATTCATCATCGTGGGTATCAATAAACCTTGTCGTCTTCCAAGGTTAGTTTGTTTTTGTTATTTCACTTCATTAAGTTAAGTTTGGAAAGAAAAAAATTTATGTTATAATCAAATTCATCCATTGACTTAGAGGACTTACGAATAGAGGGAGGAAGCTCAATGTACTCAAAGGAACCAAAATGACCACTACAGGTGACGAGCATAAAAGGAAAATCCTAGAGGGAAGGTTGGATTCGAGTGATGGGTTCACCAAATGATTTAATTTAATTTTAATTAAATCTAATTGCAGAGTAACTATTGAAATAAATAATGTATAAATACTAGCATACAATATGACACAAGCATGTAAAGTAGGAAACCCTAAATAAGAGATTGAGAAAAGATGACTTAGTTAATATCCACGCATATGGAACTAATCTAGGTAGGGAGAAGTGATGAACATGATGCAAGCAACGTCATAACATGCCTCTATAAATTATGGAGCTCATGAACAAGGCTAGACAGGGGTGCCCACAAAGGATAGGGGTGCATGGGTGTTGATGATCACGCAAAGCTCAAATTTTGGTTTTTTGTGTGATGGTGTCACAATTATTCTTTTTTAATCGCCTAATGTTCACACTATGATCTTCGATGATACTGTAACCTACAAAAGAGAAGTTCACCTACACAATCCCACAAACCGCATCAAACCTAAAAAGGAAAATGTAGAATGGGGAGTCAGACTGACCCTGTGGTCACCCCAAGAGTGAACTTATGACTAGGCGTTGCAGTACATCTCGAGACTCCATATATTTCTTGTGTGTGTGTATAAATGGTGCCCTAAGATGACCTTGTGTAAGTTGCACTTGATAGCAGGTTATAGCTAGAATGTAGAAATGTATAGCATGTGTGAATGGAATAGAATAGACTTCCCCTTCCTATGTAGTGTATGAAAAGTTGATGCAACCCTTGTCCCTTGAATGGATGCTAGATGAATGCCTTGAGTGCTTTAGGTTCCTTTTGAATGCAATATTAGGTGATGATAGTAATGTTTAGTGTTTGGTCCTTTATTTTGAACACATAACTATATATTTATATGATTCCCTTGTTTGAATTTCATAATTGACAACTGGAAGGCCGACCCATAAGTGAAAAATATTCCCAAAATGAGAAATTAAAGTGAAAAAGGGTCAGGGGTGCCCATAGGGGACAACAAAGCACTGTGCATTGTTGTCTAGCTAGGCGTGGATGTCTCAAGCGATGAAAGATAAACAAGTAATGGACTGTAGGGTATGTAAGACCAAATAGAAAATAGAAGACATATCAAAGAGGCCAAAGATAGTTGTCAACCACTATTTTTGTGCTTAGGAATCGTGTAAATGCTAGTATGCTTTAGGACCTATAAATGTACCATGTGCATTATTTTATGTCTACAATTACCCTATCGATATCACAAAATCGGAAACCTTGTCGAGAAACCTCCCATATTCTATAATTTTGTTGTTAATTTTGATATGGTAAGTTATGAATTTACTAATTACCCAATTATCTTTATCTAAGATAAAAAATCAATACTTTTGGAAGATATTCTCAATTTTTAACTCAATGACGATGATGAATCACATGTGGTTATGATAGGTTTTTTTCCCATAATTACAACCACAAACATCAAATAGTCCTTCTTAAATATTAGAAAGACTTTACTCGTGGTTATTCTGACATGCCTAAAATCAATCCCAAGATTTTCATCCTTAACATCATTACTTACCCCAATGTTTATCCCATCCAAAAAAAGATAAGAAAATTTTCTCCGAGAAATTTCTAAACTTCTTCATAAGGATCTCATCAAAATTTTGGACCCTAAATTTATCCAATTGATTAACTACTATGAATGGGTCTCTTACATTGTACCCATTTGTAAAAATATCATCTTGGCCACTTGCATTCATATCCACTTTTGTAACCTTAATATTTCTTGTCCTAAGGATAACTTTCCTCTACCATCCATTAATTTCATAGTATATTATCCCTTATGGATGGGTTTTTGGGTTGTACTTAAATCCAAATCACTCTTGAAGACCAACATAAAACCACATGGTGTACATATTGGTATGTGAAGATGATCTTTGGCCTTTAAAATTTCAAAGCAACTTACCATTGTGCAATGGCACACATCTTCCATGTCTTAATCCATAAGACTGAAAAAGTCTATGTAGATGATATTCTCATTAAATCTCGACATGCAAAATATCATACTCATGAACTCTGCAAATCCCTTGAGTGCATCTGAAAATACAAATTCCCATTAATCCCAAAAATTCGTTTTTTTTTTTCATTCAAGGAAATATTTTGGGGTTCGTCATCTCTAAACAAGGAATTTATGTAGACGTAAAAAAATCCAAGGAATAATCGCATTGCCTAATCCTACATCCATTCATGAGATCCATATTTTTTAGTACATGTGGGGTAATTTAACAATTTGTTCTTGAAGTAGCCTTTCAAACTCACTCCATTAAAATCCTTCTTAAGAAAGCTACCAAGTTGGACTAGAATAAGGTGTATCAATAAGAACTTGATTTCATGAAGAAATCCTTACTTAATGTACCTATATTACAACATCCTTCTTCATGTTATCCCAACATCGTTTACACCCCATTTACCTTTATATCTATTTGGGAAATGGTGGAACAAGATGATGAATGATAAGGGAAAAGAACACACTATCTATTATATTATTTGATAACTTCTCAATTATGAGACAAGATAAATCAATGTAGATCATGCATGCTTAGCTATGTATTTTACTACTTCTAAGCTTTGAAACTATGTGTTTTATCAAAAAAACCTATGTTATTATTTATATCAATCATCTTCCCTACTTATTTGCCACATTTTTATTACTTACAAACTACATTGGATGATGGATAGTGTTCCTCATGGATTTGACTTTTGAATTGTCACACCAAAATCAATTAAGGGACGAGTGATTTCAAATCAACTTGCCTTCACTCCAATTCTAATGACCAACATATCTACGACATCGTAACTGATGAAGTGTGTTCTTCATCAAATTCATAGAATAATTTGTTACCGTTAAATAATATTTTCAAAACTTCACTTTTGATGTCAAAGAGTGAGACCTTGAAGAAAGTGGAATCTAACCTAAACCTAAGGACTCGAAATTGAAGAGATTGAAGAAATTACTATTAACCTACATGAAGACACATGGACTCTCCACTTTAATGACGCCAAGTGTCCGAAAAGGGTTGAGGATGGATGCATTCTTATCAAACCTTTCATAAATATCCTTCCTTTTTATTTTTTCCTTGACTTTGACATCACGAATGATGTTGTAGGGTATGAAGATGATATGGAATTCTTGAATATAAATGCAAATATGCCAAAATCTATAATATATTATTAAGCCACTTTGATAGGGAAACCTCCTAAGTCTTACAATAAGACACTAACTCACACTCTTCAAACTCTTGGGAGGAATTACTCACCCATATATATATATATATATATATATATATATATATATAGGTATGATTGTGAAAGGTCATACCCCTTCATTATTATTAGTTTATACCTAATGACTAACTAACTAATGAATATAAGTATAAATGTTATATAATTCATAGGTTAGCCCACACTTAGACATATAAATGGTATATGTTAGGGGCATAACATGCTCCTCCCCTTCAAACAAACATCGTCCTTGATGTTTGGTTAGTAGTGGAAAAACATGTACTCAACTGTTGTCCACCCATTGCACCTCCTTGTATGTCTGGCATTGTTCCTTGATGAGATCAATTGTGATCACCTTCATTTGTAACCTCTTAAGCCAAGTTTGGGTAAGTAACTCTAGTGCTATGATGATTATATCAGTGGTACTTTCACATTTGAAGACATATCTTGTGTTTTGATTAAAAATATGCATTATCCATTTTCTCATGAGAAACACACAACTTTGGCCATGAAAAATTATTAAGGTGGTAGATGATTTTCGAGGAGGTAGTGGAACTTCTAATGGAATGACCTCCATAACCACTATATTGAAGGTTTTGACATCCAAAATGTGTATGTTGTATCTCAATCATCTTAAATATGGTGTGATTACATCTTTCATTAGTAGGCATTTTCCCTATAAAGTTGTCATTGCACTAGCCCATAACAAATTGCACATGGTGTTTCTTGATGTCTCAAAGTTTTGGTTGTATCTTTTGTACTTCTTCCACATATAATAAGTTTTTAACACTCGAACCTAGGATCAAATTTAGTTTCCATGTCTACAGTTACTAAACCATTGTCATAGGATTCCAAGTTAAGCGTATTATATTCAATGGATTCATCCCAAACCATTGTTTTCCATTCTTCATCCATATCTAGTTCAACCTTATAAATATCTGGACTTGTCAAATAGGAGTCATAATTAAAATTCCTCATCACGGTGTGTTTCATGTCTTTAGTTAGCACAATACACGCTTCCTCAAATACCATAGGATTTTCCCTAGCTATTAGATACATGTAGAGGACTGATTGAATTCTTTTAAAAATGAAAAATGTGATCGAGTATTTTCTCAAGCTCATCTAATCGTTGATTTGTTTTGGTGAAAGAAACTTACAGGTCCCTCATGGTGGAAGTACCTCCTAGTTCAAAATTAGATTGTATTTTATCTTTATAAGGAGTATTCCATGGTGTGTATGAATTTTTTTCCATCCTCTAGTTTACTGAATGACATAATAAGGGATCACCCCTACACAATTTAATTTGCCTTGTTTGACCGAATTTGACCAACAAATTTCTCAATGTAGATGACCTCAAATTTGAAAATATAAAGAATGGACCAATATGGAAATTTTAAGATCTTTCCAAAAATGTAAAAAAATCCAAAAATGTGGCATGTAGATCAATTTTATGAAAAATCGTATATATGCAATAACTATCACAAAACAATGAAAAAAATTCTGAAATTTATACTAAAGGTTTATAATATATATCCCCAGACATGGTAAAAAATCTCTGAAAAAAAATCGTAAATGTGATTGAGATATAGTGAAAAGACCATATTTTTCCGAAATTGATGCTCTGTTACCAAATGATATGGAATTACTTGAATATAAATGTAAATATGCCAGAATATATAATATATTATTAAGCCACTTCGAGGGCAGCCTCCTAAGTCTTCTGATAAGACACTAACTCACACTCTTCACAATCTTAGGGAGAATTACTCACCCATAAATATAGGTATGATTTTGAAAGGTCATACCCCTTCATTATTATTAGTTTATACCTAATGACTACCTATTTAATGAATATAAGTATAAAGGTTATATAAGTCATAGGTCACCCAGGACTTAGACATATAAATGGTATGTATTAGGGGCATAACAGAAGATCATGTTCTTGGAATGCAATCCTCCATTGTTTATAAAATCAAAGTTCAACATAATTTGGATTTTTTTCTAACAAGTAGGTGGGGCATACCAATGTAGAAGTGATAACCTTAAAACATACCATGAGACATTCATTGAGTTAGCTACAAATTTTACATATTTTATGATTGATTCAATCATGTAAGAGCACAAATTTGTTATCAAATCCTTAATTTCTTCTACGTATCACTTGTAACCCCATAAATCCCTTCATAAAAACCAATTCAAGGTTTAAATTTGTAGACACAAAATCACTCGCTTTGGGTAATTATCTAGTGTTGATTGCATACTACTATTCATATGGTTCCTAAGTAAGAAAAGTACTAATCAACCCATGTCTTTGGCCACCTTTCTTTGTTTTCTACCACTTTTGGTCTTACACCCTTACTTGCTCAATCTTCCTTTTTATACTTCGATATTTATCATCTTGGACACCAAAGATCGAGCCATGACACCGCCGCGCAGGCGCCTCATCCCCTCTAGGTGCCCCTGACCCCTTTATACTTTGTTCACATCTTTTGGGTCCTTTCTAGTTGTTTGAGCATCTTATATTTTTGGTAGTCGACCTTTTCGGGGTTAATTACGAAATTCAATCAAATGAATCATATAAATATAAATTTATGTGATCATAATAAGAGACCAAGCACTAAGCATTAACTATCACCACCTAAGGTTGCATCCATCAAGCATCTAAGAGCTCCATTGCATCCATCTAACACCATCCAAGGGACACAAGGGCTGGTTATTCTACATACACTTCATAGGATGGAATTTCATTCTATTCCATGCACACATTTATTACATTTCTTTACATCTAGCTTACTTTCTCGCTATCAAGTGTGACACGCACAAGATCCACCTAGGGCACAATTTTGTACACATATAGAAATACATTGGAGTCCGAGATGTAGTGCGGTGCTCAATTGTAAGTTCACTATTGTGACTGATTGAAGACAGTCTAACCCCTCATTTTGCATCTTTCTTTTTAGGATTTGATGTCTCTTTGAAGGTTTTGGGGTTATTCTTTCATTATAAGCTACGAGGAGAATTTTGTGGCCATATTGCGACATACGAGGTGAACAAAAGAAAATATTTGTGAAACCCTTCCGACCTATAAAAATTTAGATCTTGAGGACCTACCAGGGGACACAAGTGCCTGTAATTGGGATAGTAGTGGCGGCGGGTGCTCGACCTTCTATGGGCACCCATGTCCGGCCTCATCCGAAAGTCACACAATTTTCTGAGCATGATTACAATAGTATGTACTTCCATTTTACCAATTTTCCAGATTCTACATACCCTTGGAAGCTTTGTGAATTAGCTAAGTATTTTATTCCCTTCATTTTACAATTAGGGTTTCATACTTTCTTGCTTAGTTTGCTTGGATCTATATTGTACTTAATTTTTCATTTATATACTAGCTGCAATAACAATTAGATTAGACATATAAATTCACATTTTAGCTTAATTAGAATCCAAGAATATCCTCGACCTTACCTTCCCTTGATAGTACTCTCATATGTCACATAAAATCCATCATAGAGAGACAAAGTCCATGTTACACGATATCATCCAATTCCTTGAGAATTAAATGTGTTCTTGCCACACCAAATACCAAGATAGAGCTATAATGTGCAAGAAATCCTACAAGTATGTGCTTAAAATGACGTTCTCTAGTATTGTAACTTTGAGGGTAACTTGCTTCATGGTGTTATTGAGGACAAGATTCTTCCTTTTTTGAGTAAGCACATGGGGGTATTTGTGGACGCCATTGTAGTGGACATGCTAGAAACCAAAAATCCTTATGTATGGGTTATTATTGGCCTCCCTTAGAGGTGGATGCACATGCCTTCATAAAAAAACTAAAAAAACTTGACAATCCCAAGATGATCTTATTCATTCTCCTTGGGCCGAGCTCCAAGTACTTAAAGCTCCCTAAACCTTTATCATGTGGGGATTGGGTTGTATTGGTAAATTACATTGTTCACAAGATGGACATACCTTTACCATTACGGCTACAAAATATTTCATGAAGTTTTTCAAGGCTTTTCCCTCACTAACATCATTGGACCTATAACTACCAATTTTATACTTAACTAGATTTTTAACCACTTTGTAATCTTGCAAACCATCATTTTTGAAAATGGTGGTAATTTCAAATGTAAATAAATGAAGAAACTTTGTTAATTCAAAATTAATAACAATTTATCTACACATTATCATCCCAATGTAACAACCAATTAGAATCTACCAATAATATTCTCGATAAAATCCTCTAGAATACTATTCACTACTCTTCTACTGATTGAAACCTTAAGTTGTACCCAAAAATTTAGGCATAATGCACTAACATTCATCCAACCACTTTTGAAACTCATTTCTATCTATTTTATGGCTCCAAAGATGTCCTTCGCTAGAATTTGAGTTACCCTCCCTCCACATTTCTCTTCATGGGATCATCTCGATGAGGAACTTTGTGAATCTCACCTTCATACTCTTTGGATGAAAAATGTTTCAATTTTCTCTAACACAATCATCAATATAAATTCCACATAGAAAAACAACATAACTAACTTATAAAACCCAAGAAATTTGAAATTGGAGGGTTAGTCCTTAATGGATTAATCCCACAATAAGGAGGGAAAATATGCCCAAAAATGGTGGGGTCCATATCTATTTAAAGATATCTTAGGATTGAGCACTTATTAATTACAAAGTCGTGAAGGTCGTGTCTTCAAATAATTGATTAACTCCAAGTTCTTGAAGAAATACACTTGACCTTCCTTTACCACTTTTCTTATACGTAGCTTTTACTTTCATTTGTTGTGCCTAGTTAGATATATTTACCTTAATTTTAAATTTTAATGTTTTGGTTATGATTTTATTTACTAACATGGTACTAATATAATATATTTCTTCTTATAACATCTACTACATAGTTTTATCCTTTCTTTTTAGCTTTATCCTCACTACTTAAATTTATCATTACTACTTCGTCTTGCACCCGCCCCTTGAATTTTACCCACCTTCTTTCTTATTTACCTCCACATACATATTACATTTGTTTTATAGGATTTCTAGTTTAGTTGAATCATTTCCCACCTATCACCTCACAATATACTCTTTTTATACAAATTTTAGTTCAATTTCTTTCCTATCTAACACCTTGTCACCTATTATTTTTATAGGATTGTTACTTTGATTTATTCATTTCTAACTAGCACCTTAGAACCTACTCTTTTTCAAGACCTGTTAGCTTGGTTGATCCATTTCTTTAATATCACCTCAAAACATATTATTTATTGGATCAATTAGTTTATTTGATTCATTTCTTAACTAACTCCTCACAACCTATTGTTCTTTTTATAAGAGTGTTAATTTGGTCGATTAATTTCCCAAGTAGCTCCTTCCAACCTATTTTTTATTGGATTTTTAGTTTAATCAATTGATTTCCTAAATAACGACTCACAACCTATTTATTTTTACCCGAATGTTAAATCACCAACTCATTTCTTGACTAGCACATGAAATCCTATCATTCTTTTTACATGATTATTAGTTTTGTCAAATAATTTTTCGGTAACACCTCACAACATATTCTTTTCACATGATTGTTAATTCAATTGAATTATTTCCCATCTAATACTTCAAGACCTACCCTTTTATAGGACTATTAACTCAATTAAATCATTGTTTGACTAAACCTCACAAGATATTCTCTTATTTTTATATATTGTTAGTTTTTTCAATTAATTTCTTGACTAACACCTCGCAGTCCAATGCTCCATAGCACCTCGCAGATTAATGTTCCATAGAATTGACATGTTATTATCCACATCTTGAATTTTTATGCCTCCTAGCATTTTCACCTTGCTTTGCATAATTAGATATTACTCTTTACCTCACACCTTTAGATTTATATCCCTTATAGTATGCCTCTTGGATTTTATTTTGTGAGTTTCATTGTAAAATCTTAGGACCTTCCTTAGAAACAACCATATACTAGGATTACCTATTTATTACATTTGGATCTCAAATGTAGTTAGGTGTCTTCTTAGAAAGGATTGATAATGGTTCGTGAGTGTCATTAAATCTTCTTGAGTTGGTTGGGCTTCTTGTAGCTCAACTCTTACGATCTATTGACTTGTCTCTCATCCACATTTTACCCTCTTGTAATGAAAGTCTTAAATATTTCCATCATTGTATCTCTCCTTTATGCACAATTATTATCGCAACCCAATAATAATGTGTTATCTACCTTTATATCATACTCAAGTATTGGGAACATCGAGGTTAGTTTTGAGATAAAACTCTTTTCTAAGATGTGATCCTAATATTATCTAAGTATTATGGTTTGAGGTTCTCCTTCATAGTTGTTAGGTGTAAGATCTCTAGTGTTAGTCATATTTCATACCATTTCATAAACCTTCGAATCCACATGGAGGAAGAATCATAAAAGCAAAAAAACTCATATTATGAACATAAAAATCAAAGAAAATGGAAATTACCAACAATATAACAATCAATCACAATATAAAGATAATACCATTTGGAACACTCTCTACAGTAGTTGAAATCTCAAACTTTATAATTGGACTCATCACAAATATTGTGGTCCTTTGGGGTGTGGTAGGTTTTTCTAATTAGGGCAATAGACTACATATAGTATTTAGTTCCCTTTCCTTTTCACACTAGTATCTAATCCTCACAGCAGGCCTATGGCTCCTTAAGTGAGGTCTCAAGGAACAAGGGAAATGTTATAGGAAGGTAAGAACCTTTAATTTTCTTGTGTCTCATAGATTAACATGTAATATTTTTATACTTCACTAGTTTTTCTAAGCCAAAATCTACATGGTGTAGACACAAAATCACGCACTTTGGGTAATTATCTAGTCCTAATTGCATACTACTATTCATATGATTCCTAAGTAAGAAAAGTACTAATCAACCCATGTCTTTGGCCATCTTTTCTTTCTTTCTATTGCCACTTTTGGTCTTACACCCTTTTTAGCTCAGTCTGTCTTTTCATACCTCGACATTCTTCATTCTCAAAACCAACACCAAACAGGGCGCCAACGTTAAGCGCCCATGTCCCCTCTAGACGCCCCTGACCTCTTTGTATTTTGTTCACATCTTTTGGGTCCTTTCTATTCATTTGATCATCTTATCTTTTTGGTAGTTGGCATTTTCATGGTTAATTATGAAATTCAAGCAAGGGAATCATATAAATATAAATGTATGTGATCATAATAAGGGACCAAGCACTAAGCATTAGCTATAACCACCTAAAGTTACATCCAAAGGTCATTCTCAAGAGCATTCAAGGATCCATTCAAGGGCAAGGGACTGCATTATTCGTCATACACTTCATAAGAGGGAAGTTCGATGTTATTCTATGCACACATATATTTAAATCTCTTACATCTAGCTATTTTCTCACTACCAGTGCGACATGAACAATAGCCACCTAGGGCACGATTCTGCACACACACACCTAGAACTACATTGGGTCTAAAATGTAGTGTAGCACTCAATCGTAAGATCACTTGTTTGAAAGTTGAGAACAGTCGACCCCTCATTTTACATCATTTTTTTTAGGATTTGATGTTTCTTTGAAGGTTTTGTAGGTCATTATTTCATTGCAAGAGTTTCAGGTGACATCGATGAACATTTTGACCTCTAGCGACCAAAGACAAGGAGTGAACACCTTGTGACTGTGAAAGTTGATTTTTTGAGCATTTTCACATTCACATGTGCCTACTACAGGTTTATGGCACCTGTAGCAGCCCCCAGCCCTTCTTGGGTGCCCTACCCAACTTATTCCTCCATATCTCGAATTTTTTTGAGATTCACTTGTGACACATTTCTCTGTGCTTCGGATATTCCATTTTTATAGCTCTCCATGAAATAGCTAAGTCAATTTATTCCTTATTTTCAACTAGGGTTTCATAATTTTAGCTTAATTTGATTGGGTCATTTGTTGTACTTAATTTATTATTCATTTACCGCTTTCTGATAGCAATCAAATTAGGCATATTCTATATTATTCATATTTTTCTTAATCATTTTAGTGAACCCGTCATTTGATTCCAACCTTCTTTCTAAGGTTTTCTTCATATTCCCATCACCTGTAGTGGTCATCTTGGGTATTTTTAGTATTTTGAGCTTCCTCCATCTTCCCGTAGAGTTTCTAAATTAATGGTTGAAATGGAAAATCCATTCATTAACTCTTAACAAGTTCCTCTTGAAAACATTGAAGCAACTGATAGTGAGAATTTCTATGATGAGGACACAAATGTTGATCAAGAACAATTAGACAAGCTCACAAAATTTTGTCAAGCTTTACATGAAAATCCTACTCATATTTTGCATATTCTTCATGCTTTGATTGTTTCAAATGCTCTCATGATGTTGCTTGACACCTCTTGTCGGTTCTTCCTTAGCCTCCATGGCATCCACCCAACCCCTTCATATTCCCACCTCCATTCCCACTATTACCACTCCTATCATGCAACATAATGATTCTAATACACAACCTGACACATCCTCTAATACTCACGTAACTTCTTTATATCAAGATTTGCAAGTCCAAGTTCGTCAACTGCAATTGGCTACATCTCGTGCATCTCCATCTTTGGATTCCACTTTATTACTTCATACTCATTTTACACCAGCTATATCCACCTATTCACTTCCTCTCAATTTTGTCACTTCTAATTTGCCTATTTTCAAAGGCCATGGTGACCCTCGGAACATCTTCGATCCTTCCACGTGGCATGCCTAGATTATGCGGGTGATCACACTTTATTAACAAAGCTTTTTCCTCGAAGTCTCCAAGATTATGCAATGCGTTGGTTTTATGACCTACATGTCCACTTGGTAACATCTTTCATGCATCTAGCCATGCTTTTCTCACTCATTTCTCTATCAATATCAGCTCTAAGATCTCATATTCTCAACTCACACAACTTAAATAAGGATCTAACGAACATCTAGTGGATTATGTCTTACAATACAAAAACAACTTAGCTAATATGTCTAATGTGCTTAAGAATTATGAACTTCAAGATTTATTCATTCAAAGTCTATTGCCACCTCTCCAGGAGAGTGTTCTCTTTGAGACATCTCCATCATTTGATCAACTATGTCATACTCTTAAGCTACGCAAAACAAAACTCTTATCTATAAGAAAGCTTAAGTATCAAGAGCAAGCTTCATCTTCTACATGCTTTCAAAATAAATCAACTTTTAAGCCATCACCTAAACCTACTGAAGCAAAAATCATTGTCAACGATGTATCTAACACTAAAGAACTTCAATGGTAGCCGCCTAAGCATACATACACAAAATTGATTATCGCTCCACACATTCTACTACCACAACTTGTCAAAATCAATCTTATTATGCTTCCTCCTCCACTAAATTTAGATCCATCTCGTCCCTAAGGTTCATAATTATGATGAAAAACTCATATGCGACTATCATCAATGCATTGGACATTCTACAAATCATTGTTTTAAACTTCGCAATCTCATTCAAGATCTAATCGATAATAATGCAATTGAGCTTCCAGAGCCTACGAATTCTACACCTATCAATGAAAATCATAAGCTCAATATATTTAACAACCTCTTCCAAACATGACAAAAAAGTAGTTGATTCCTTAGCTAATCATACATATCATGCAGTTCCTCCTCCTACATCGGGGGCTCTTGATTTTCTAGTTGCTCATACTAAGACATCTCATCCACTCATTACTTTCTCTGATTATGATTATCACACTACATTATCTTCTGATCACTTACACATTAGTGCTTCTATTGGATCCAATTCTATTAATAACACTAGATTTGATCCATCATGGCGCATCGCATGTGTTATATCGCATTCCTTGTTGCTTTCTTTGGCTATCCACTTTCACAAATTTCATATCTAGTCCCTAAATCATATGGCATAGTCAAGCTTCTAGTCACTTTCGGTCCTCTCACCATTCTTGTGGCACCAATAATCAAAGGGTGTGACATGCTCTTAGGTATCAATTGGATTCACACATCCAATTCCATCATCTCCATGAATCACTTGCATCTAAATTCATTCACAACAAGTAATTTATCTCTATCAATAGTGTTCCGCCATCCACTCCATGACCCATGACCTCCTCTTGAGATTTCCATTACACTTGCTAGAACATCTAGGTACCTACTGACCTCTCGAAACTAAAGCACAATTTTCTCCTAGCTCGCATGTTCACACACAACTTACACTATCTCATCGGTTTGTTATTCCATCTCATCGGTCTAGACTATTCAGGTAGCTCCTTCACCTAGGTGTCCATCACCTCCATGTCCTACTTTACATAGGTTTCCATCACCTTAATGTTATGCTTTACATAGGTGTCCATCACCTTCGTGTTTTATTTCACATAGGTTTCCATCACCTTCACGCTCTATTTCACTTAGGTATCATCACCTTCACAATATTCTCATCGATCACATGAATATAGGCTTCATTCACCTACACAATTTCTATCTCATATACCACCACTCTTAGAGCATGGTCACATGCCTTTATCTCCACAAGCATTGGATGGAGGACCCTTGTCTTTCACTTTCATTGGATAGCACATTCATTATCACACACTTGGGGGCATCGCACTTATTT
This sequence comes from Taxus wallichiana var. yunnanensis, assembly GCA_018340775.1. Taxonomy (NCBI): domain Eukaryota; kingdom Viridiplantae; phylum Streptophyta; class Pinopsida; order Cupressales; family Taxaceae; genus Taxus; species Taxus wallichiana. Next base: position 189,090,355 of record CM031233.1, read on the forward strand.
CTCCCCCATCTAACATCGACACACATCTCATATTCTCATCATTTCACATCTAGTCTCTCATATACAATATACACATCTTGATACATGCTCGTATCGTCATTACCCAATGATGCACTCTCATGCTTTATGGTTCACACTTGACTATTGAGGGCATCCTATATACATGAACCTCACACACTACACACTACACACTACATACTTCACACATCATGTACTCATCTCCTTCTCGCAACATCTATTGTGCATTATACACATTGCACTCTTTATGCTTTTACGATACCTCTTTTTGACATCTACTTTCACATGTTGCGGTCATTACCCTATGACACACTCTAGTTCCATGGTCCATACTCGATTGTTGAGGGTCTACATCTCAAATGGACCTCATCACACTCACATGTTCAATCACTCACTCACTCACGCGTTTACACTCTACACTTTGCGCTTTGACGATCACATATTTTTGTACACACAATTCGAACCATTTCTCGATGATGCACTCTTGCTTTAAGGTTCATTCTTGACTGTTGAGGGGGCATGTATAAATGAACCTCATCTCATGCATACACATCCACACTCACTTGAGGGGCATGCGGCTCCTATCACACTCGTATTTATTCAATTCCATCTACATTCCATAGCATGTTGCATATCTTGGTCACACTTAGTCTTGCTTACATTTATTTGTTACATGCACACTTTATTACACATGTTAGATAGATATCTTGTATGTCATTATATTTTCCATACACACATGTGCATTCACTTGCTTTCTAGTTGTGATTGCAGATTCTACATATCTATACACGCAACATGGATGTTTGGCACAATACCTCTTACCAATCCCATAATGGCTCTTGGGGGCATCCAATTTCATACACTACATGTGTTATTGTTTCATAACACACTACTATATCGGATTATATACACTTTGACATACTTTTTATCTTTCTAACATGCTAACGGGTGCTTCATGTGCAACATTTGTCTTACAGGTCTATTTGCCTCCATGGTTGTCTATTACATTACTTGTCATTGTTTACCCACTTTGTTTGTGGGATTTTCCCTTTGTCTTGTGTGCACACTTGTATGTTTTTGGCCTATTCAACCTCGATTGTCTTGCACATCATAAGTGATGTCCCATGTTTGAAACTCACTTTTCACGGTCTACATTTTTTTGCATATTGTCTTCTTACATCTTAGCTTACACATTGTCTTCTTGTTTACTAGCTTACATTTTACATGTATGGTTTTCTTATTTCTACTAACATTTATCTCCTAGCCACTTTGTTTGTGTGTGCCTTGCTTTCCACCAAGCACACTCCCCCCCCCTATAGGGCACGGTTTCAGCTCAATAGCTAGTCGGTCCTCCTTTGGGTTGCATTCTCCTCAACGACGCCACATGCACCCCAAATGAGGGGGATCATCATTTGGGTGAATCAGTCACCCCATACAACATTTTACAACCATCACATATAACAACATCGCTTTTTTTATAACACAATTTTCAGCATTCGACAAGGCTCATATCCCGACTTGGGTCCTTACTTTATAGCATAACACACGGTGCTCAAGCTCTACAGCATGTGGCGCATGGGAACCCCGACTCTTCCTATATGCCTTTGACCGGGGGCAATTACATAACATTCTTTTTATGCGACACAATCTACAACACTTCACACAACATATTTTACAAGGCATGCAGTCCTTAGCACACAACATACATACATTCAGCATTTTCTTCTTCACCATTAGATCGGAATTGGTCGAATTAGATCGTATTTATACACACCATCTATAGTGGTGTTCCATACTTCAGGAAGCGGTTAAAGGTTGGAGGATGACACCAAAATTTTCTCCTTACACTTCTTCCAATTCTTGGCGTGAGATCGCTTGAAAAACTCGTAGCTAAGCACAACCTGGCGTGAGATCGCCCAAAAAACTTGGTCTTCTACATCATCTATAGGATCCTTTCTACACTCTTTTCCTCATCATGGATCAGGTGCACATGTTCCTTTTTCACATTTTCACATTTTACATACTCTATTTACGTGCTTTTTACATATATACACGTGTATTTGACTACTTGTTCATTCTTCTCTTTTGCAGGTCCGTCCTTATGGGAAGTGGTATTCAACATCATCCTACATCAACAACCTCAAAAACATCAAATCACACAAGCATCAACATCAACAACATGCACAATAGCAATATCTACACATGCATTTCCACCCTATGGTCATCATTCATTGTCACTTTTTGCACTTTCTCCTCTTTAGTTTCCACACTCCACATTTTCATCACTCCACACTTTTCATTGTCTCTTAGTGTGCTTTCACCATCAATATACATGGTTATTAGGTACGTATCTACTATCTACTCTACATTATCAAGCATTCACTCAACAACTTAAAGTGGGGGCAAATGTAAACACAAAATCACACACTTTGGGTAATTATCTAGTCATGCTTGCATATTGCTATTCATATGATTCCTAAATAAGAAAAGTACTAATCAACCCATACCTTTGACCATATTTGCTTTCTTTCTGTTGTCATTTTTGGTCTTACACCCTTTTAGCTCAATTTATCTTATCATACCTTGGCAATCTTCATTCTAGACATTAGCGCCCGGTCCTGGACACCAGCGTCAAGCACCCCCATCCCCTTTGGGCACCCTTGACCTCTTTGTATTGTGTTCACATCTTTTAGGTCCTTTTTAGTCATTTGAGCATCTTATATTTTTGGTAGTGGCATTTTCGAGTTAATTATGAAATTCAAGCAAGGGAATCATATAAATATAAAGTTATGTGATCATAATAAGGGACCATGCACTAAACATTAGCTATCACCACCTAAGGTTACATCCAAAGGCCATTATCAAGAGCATTCAAGCATCCATCTAGCATCCAATCAAGGGCAAGGGAATGTGTTATTATGCATACACTTCATAGGAGAGGAATTTATATACTATTCCATGCACACATCTATTTACATCTCTTACATTTAGATATTTTCACTTCTTACTAAGTGTGAAACACACAAGAGCCACCTAGGGCACGATTTTGCACACACACATACCCAGAAGTACATTGGGTCTAAAATATAGTCCAACAATCAGTTGTAAGATCACTTGTTTGATAGATGAGTACAGTCTGACCCCTCATTTTACATATTTCTTTTTTAGGATTTGATGTCTCTTTGAGGGTTTTATAGTTTATTATTTCATTGTAAGTTTCCAGTGACACATCGGCGAACATTGTGTGGCCTCTAGCGACTAAAGACAAAGGACAAAAAAAAATACCTTGCGACCAGTGAAATATAGTTTTCTGAGCATTTTCCCATTCAAAGGTGACTATTATAGGTCTATGGCGCCTACAGGCACCCCTGACCCTTCTCGAGCACGCATGCCCAGCTTATTCCTCCAAATCTGAATTTTTCTAAGCTTCGTTGTGATAGTTTGTGCTTCGATTTTCCAATTTTCCATCTTTTTGCACCTTCGAGATCTCTACGAAATAGTTAAGTCATTTTATTCCTTCTTTGCAACTAGGGTTTCATAATTTTAGCTTAATTTTCTTGGGTCATTTGTTGTACTTAATTGATTATTCATTTATTGTTACAATAACAATCGATTAGGCATATATTCTAAATCATTCATATTTTCTTAATCACTTGGGTTCCTTGTCTCCTTGATGTCAAAAATTATTTAGCTTTCCAATCTGATTAAAGCATCTTAATTCTAGTAAATAACTTATTTTTACCTTGGTGCCACACATTTTTCCTTCCCTTTACACTATATTCCTTTATCAAACCATCTAGATTTTAATACTTTCCAATAATCTTTGTATCCTTTTTCCACCTCTTTCTATGCATGTTAGGCAAACATTATGGTTTAAGAGCAATCCTTCATACCACCCCTACTAGATTATCTTTTGCATGTCATGTCTTTCATGATGCTCTCTCTTGATTATTATTATCTTCTTTTTTAGACGTATATTAGTTATATTAGGGATTATGAGTGTCACATATTGGTGATTCATTATTTATAGGCTTGTTAGATCTAATGATTAATTATTTGAATAACACCTTTTTATATTATTTGGGATCATTTGGACCTAATTGACTCTTCCCTTTATAAGGTTTCTGGACTAGACCTAAACCTTTATATTTCATATTTTACCCCTTACTTTTCAAGCCTATTATATTAGTTGATTCATTTCCTAAACCACAGTTTTTTCAATTATAACCTACCTTAGATTTCTTCAGACCTATCCTAAAATCTTCCCATGAAACATTTTCCCATGTTTTTGTATACATACTTATTGAATCATGTGCATATGCTTGCATTATTATCCTTTCCTTTTTGTCTTATATCATTAAGGTTCCTCGATAAATTTTCACCATCTATGGATGAGACAAGAGGTAACATGCATTCATTTTTGTAGAAATATAAATACTATATAAATATATTCCATTTGGTTAATCTCATATTCTTATCATTACTTCACTTACAACCATTTTGTTTGGTTTTCGGTGTTGCATATTATATTTACAAAGGCCATTTGCATTACATTATTGCAACGCACAATGATCTTTGTTTGGGGCATATGTATGCAACTTATTTTTCACTCTTACCAATGATTTCTCTTTGCATGTTGTTTGCGCATTAATCTCCTAATGTTTCCTTATGGGGTGTGCTTACAAAAAGTAGGTTAGTAGTAGTACTGATGAAATATTCATTGTGTGCCCCATGTGCCTTAAATCATCTTAGCATACTTTATTACCCTCTTACAATTCCTCCTTTGATATCATATTACTAACCTCTTACAACTAGCTTTACACCTACATGCAACACCTTCAAATCCCCTTCGATGAACTTCACATAAGCTCCCAAGTTTCAACTCCACTTCTATGCCCTTTCTTATTTAAAACCTTCAAGCTGATAGTTGCAGACAATAACATTGATCCTATTTGATGTTATTTAGCATGAATTTCTATTAGTTGACTATATCGACCACGGTCTATACCTTTTGCTAAGAGATTTGCTAACTTAAAGTTATGTTCCCCTATAAACATGCATCATTTGTATCCTTTCTCTCAATATAATCATCTTATAATTTTTCTTCCTATGCTCGTAAATATTATCTTAATATCTTAAAGGGTTAAATGTTAAATAAATATTATATTTGCAAGTCTACTTTTTAGCATTGGGTTATTAGGATCCATAAGAAAAGGAGTTTCATTAAGCAAGGTGTTTCAAGTCTTTAGAGTCCTCGTATTTGGCTTACTTAGGCGTTCCACCCACAATAACTCTCTCATGAGGTTTTGTTAACCTTGGGGTGGTTAATGTGCCAACCATGTCTTCTAAAGGTAAACATCCCCAACCATTCATTTTCCTTTATATTTGGTATGATCAATAAGGTTTGGTGTGTCACACTCTAGACTAGAATAAAAAAGTATGTTCTTTATCTATTGCATTATTTTTATCATCGACCTTTGTCTTATATTTTCTACTTAGATTTTATAATTCTAATTTAGATATCATGCACACTATCATTATTCTTAGAACCAGTGATCCTAGTAAGACCTCATCACCTATCATATACTTAGGATTTGGAATGTTATGTCTTTAATAAAGTGTGGATTATCGTATTTTAGATCCACAACTCATACACCTCCTAGTTTATGTCTTGGCTTGTGTGTTGGCCCCAAATTGTCTTTTACTTATATCCTAATCTATATTGTTGAGAAGATAAAAATGATAGTTATTATGGCCTTCTTAGCCCACATATAAGAAAAACCTTTTTGGAGTCACATGTTCAAATATCGCCTTAGCCTAAGCATCTTTATTGAGTTTTTAGACCATCAAACCTTCAAATCATGGTCATTGCTTCTTATAGAGAAACTTTGTCTCATATGCATGTTATTTTTAACAAACTATTGTTCAAAACCAATTTTAATATAATTTCTAGTGTATTTTTTCCTCCAATTATTAAAGTTATTTTAGATCAATTTTTTTAAAACCCACACATAAGTGTGTATACGATGCAAATTTTCATTTTGAATCATTTCTACATGGTGTGATGTTTTTATTAGCTTGTTGACACCAAGCATCACAATCATTTAAGACTCTTCCCTTTCGAGGTGTCTTCAAAATCCATTGGAAAAATTCCCAATCGAAAGTCCTTTGCAATATTTAGACTCATCTTAACTTGAAGTGCCTTCATAATTTTTAATATATAATATATATATATATATGACACTTTATTTAAGTATATATATATATATATATATATATATATATATATGACACTTTATTTAAGTATAGTTTAAAAATTATGAAGGCACTTCAAGTTAAGAAGAGTCTAACTATCGAAAGGACTTTCGGTTTAAATATGTATATATATATATACTCTACACCTCATGAAAAGGTGTAGGTGTGTAAATTGGTTTTAGATACGTTAAAGTGTGCGTCAACTACATCTAAGATGTAATTATGCATATTAAGATATAAGTCAGCAATACAAACCTAATTACCAAAAATAAGGCTAATATAAATTATAGAAAATAGTAAAATAATTAAGTTCTTGAGATTATTAAGGTTTTTAGATAATAATAAATTTTCATGCACTTCGTGAATAATTGTCAATAAAAATATAAAGAAACAAATATATATATAACTTGGTACAAACAACTATAAAAAGGTTGTCGAGACCCCTTGACCATTTATATCGAATGTGACCATTTTTGCATGGGATGAAAATGACAAACTTCATACAAAATAGTTATGCATGCACAATTTTGAATTTGACTTGTGAATGTGTTTTATGTGCCCTAATGTGTGAAATCTTGTCTTAGTTTTTTTAGTTTACTCATAAATTGTTGATAAATCGGTCTACTTTTTAAAACCCAAATACACACTCAACTCCTTGCAAAACCCATAAAATATGGCATATGTTAATGGGTGTTATGTTATCCCTCCATTATTATCAACTCCCTTGTGATTTAACAAAACAACAAGCAACACTTGATGTAAGTCAAGAATGAGTTTTGTGTATGCATCCCAACCCTTATTAATTATGCAAGCAACAACTAACATTAGATAGATGAATTTCTAAACGCTTTAACTCTAAGATTTTGGTAGGGGTATTTTATAAATATAATAGATTCTACTCTTATAAATTCAATATCACTCTTATGCAAAGGAAATAATGTGACATGTGTGTTTGTCTCTTATTTTTACATGCATCAATGCACCCATGCACTTATAGAGTTCTTAAATTCAAAATAGGACCATATTGTTGTGTAAACCAATGCACAACAAGAAGTAAGGTTAACGAAAAGAGGTATCAAACTTGACAAAATACGGTTGAGGGAAAAAAGGACCCAAAAGGGAAAACAGATCATTTTCGTGGAAATGTGACCTTTTCATATAGCCATTTTCATGAGAAAGTGACAACTATGACACGAAAATGGTCAATGTTCCATGGAAGTGGTCAACATTCTAAAAACTAGACATAAAGGAGAGAAAAATCTAGGATCAAAGGGGAAAACTAGAGTCGTGATAGACAAAAAGAACAAAATCACATATAAACAACTTTAACAAGAAGAAAATTTGAAAAAGATAATCAACAAAAATAATGATATGAAAAGATAAGTCTCATAACGACAATATAATAGAATACACACTACGAAAAATTGACTTAGACCAATAATGAGTAACCATGTAACCCCACCAACACCATAGCAACTAACAAAGGGAGCGACGATAGGGGATAATTTCAATGGAACTTATCAATCATTCGATACTTTGATAGAACAATTTTTTTAAATTATTAATCAAATTTAATAATTAATTACGTAGGAGGTGTCTTCTTTAGAAAGAGCCATGCTAGAAAATGTTTGTTTCTCGACATGATTTTTCCCAATAATATTCTCCCACGATTTCCCAGACAATTTTTACTATGAGGAACTATGGAGTGCAAAGATATTATCCACAAAAAATAGAAGTTTTGTGTGATAGGAAGTCAAAAGTGTTGGACAATGTGTCGGTGTTGTTCTCATCGATGTCAAGTAGCTTTGATGTCAAAGGGATTCTTGAGTGCATGATGTTGTCTAGGTGGCATAGGATTAAGTGTGAGGTGTCATTTATCAAGAAGAGTGAAGGTTGATTGATAGTGTGGTGACGTAGCATTGTGTGCCGGGAGTGTATTCATGGTTTAGTGCATAGTTCTTGCAAGCAAGGTGTTGTGTGGTTTTGTGAGTGAACTACAAAGGTTTCTATATGGTCTAACATGATTAGAGTGATGTGGTAAAGGTGTTAATCGGTCTGCAAGGTGATATCAAGGTCAGTTTCAATATGACATGTGATGAAACAAGTCATTTTAGGCCTAATCCTAGACCCAAGTGCATAGCGAGATGATATGGTAGCATGAGTTATGAAGCGAGTAGTCTTGTATGAGCATGTATGATCCAAAGCATCCTTCAAACATGTAATTTTGACCTCAAATACTCAAAATAGATTATGAATAAATTGGAACATGTTGAAAAACCTCCCATCATGCTAACACCACCATAAAATTGGATGAAATATCAAGAATAAGTCAATTTGACTTCCTTTTGTTAAAACTACCCTTTAAGCTTCTCAAGAGTAAGGTCCTTGGTGAGTTAGAGGTTAGAGAAATCTACAAGCGACCAAGACAAACTAAACCCACTTTTAAGTACCCTTTAAGCTCCTTGAGTTGCGGGTAAATTATTTTGGTTCAAATCCCAAGGTAGATGTATTTTCCTTCTTTATCTCTTCTCTAGGCCTAAGCCTTCTCTACTAGCCCTTCTTTGAGAGGTTTTTAGGTCTAACTTTTGATATCTTAGCTCAAATATCAAACAAACTACCATTTGGAATACCCATTTAGGAAAAAACTTTAGTATACAAAATTTTGCATAGCCTTATGTTGTTAAAAATACTTCAAAACCACAATCCTAGGCTTCAAATTAGGCCTTCAAGGGTAAGCTATAAGAATGTACTATATTGTCGATATTTTATATCATCTAAGAGTTATTTAAAGAAAATATCCTCTTGAATCTTATTGGAGATTTTGTGTAGATGATACCTTAGAAGTTTTAGCTCTTGAAATTAGGTGTAATACCTTTAAATTTGTTCCTCACATCAAACTCTAGGAGGGTTTATACAGAGCCTAAGTATAGGAAAATGATCACTACTTTCTTCATATGTTTTTCCAAAGCTTGCAACCAACTTAGTCGGATTGTTCCAACATTTACAAGCATGATACAATGTCATTGAGGTGTCGGCCTCCTATAACCATGAAAATGGTGGAAAACCCCAACTGATGCTCGCCCTCTAAAATAGAGTATCTAATATTTTCAAGATATTTCTTTGATTCACAATAAATATTTTACCTTCCACGAGATGTCGAGGGTATAATATTGTTTGTACACGTGTTATACCTCCTCCTATATCAAAATTTTCAATCTTTAAATCAAGTTTTCCTCTCCAAGTGACAATTTGAGTCAAGTTAACACCTTCAATAGCCGCTTATAAGATTCTTAAGCTTGTTCTAAGTTCCTCAAACATAAAACTAAGGAATACACACAAATTTCAATATAAACGAATCTCTTGATGGCCTCTTACCATATCATGATCCTATAAGAAGACAACACACATTGTTCTCCTTCTCTATTTGACAATTCATACACCATATCTCATTCAACACCTTTGTATGCATACATGAAAACAACAAAAAACCTTCGGTTTATCTTGAAGTTATCCTCCTTCATTTGAATTATTAATTAGAAAAAAGTTACAAACCAAGATTTATACCTCCTTTTCTTGAATTTTCCAATAACTAACATCTATGGTCACATGACAAGCTTATATGGAGGTTACCATTTGAAGTAAAGTAGCTAAACATGGTTTCAAAACTACATGACTAAACAAAACACCATGAAGGGACTCCAAGATTCCATAAGGATTATAACATCCTCAAAACATGCTTAGAATCACTTCTAGGTACCCTACATTATGTAAGAAATCCAAAAATGGTTTTGCAAATTCAAATTGGCATTTTTGCAGGAAAGGCCAAAATTCAAATTTTGAACATGTCGAGCCTATACCAACACAAAATTGTAAACTTAGACTACCTAAGGACTCCTAGATCCAACAAAAGAAAAATTGCTTCCTGACACACCTTAGCTAGCCTTATGAGTGATACTCCCGCATCAATGTGTAAGGTGTTCGAGGTTGTATTGCAGTGTAGAAGGTGTGTTAGGTCATAGTTCGGGTATATGATGCATATTCAAGGTCCTATTGAAGCAAGTATAAGAAGGCAAGGAAAGAAATCAAGGGAAATTCATGTGCATGGTGATTTTTAGAGGTAGTTGAGTATGGATGAGCATTAGAAATCATCAAGGAGGTCGACAAAGGTATGGTCCAAGTTTGAGGTCAGGAGGTTGATGACAAAGCAAGAAAAGTGGTTTTGAGCTCTACTAATCTCTCAAAATAGTCATTCCAAGCTCAATAGGAAATTTCGAATGATCACCCACAAATGTATACTTTGCATGGGGTCATGAGCTTTTTGTGGATGATAGGGCATGGAGCTAAGAAGGTTAGCAAGTCGAATGACGTAAAATGATGTCAAATTTTTATGAACCATTGTTAAGAAGCTATGTCGGTTAAAATACTAGTCTAGTAGCGATGGAGAAAATATGTGGATTATGACCATAAAATGGAATGGGAAGGATAATGTGAACCTTCACACATGTAGAGGACTCTTCATAGCTCATTTTGGTGGTGGTTGCATGCTCCAGGTGTTTTGGTAAGATACGTAAAAAACCTTTATTTTGTGAAGATTTGCAAGTATAAACATGTGTTGCAAGTATCATGATGTAATTTCACTTGTGGAGAAATCTTATGGTGTGTGTTTAATGTCCATGAAGAGATTAGGACAAGTTATGGGCAAGAAATTTGTGATATCTCTCTCTCTCTCAATGTTACCTACCGCTTAAGGCCTAAAGGTACAAAACTAGTCTTGGAGGACCAAAGGTGTGTGAGATGTTTTGCATGATTCATACTTGATATATGAGTTTGGATAGTTGGTAATATTTTGGTATGACATATTTGAGCCCATGGTTTGATCAAAAGTGATGTATTTTGTCTTAATCTCTAATGGACTAATCAATACTATTAGGCTTATCAAGAAGGTTGTTTGGAACAAGTATGCTTGTGTGGATTTCTTCATGTAACATATGTTTATGAGTTCTTGAGAAGGTGTGTCAGGGATTACCTTGAAGTGTTCCAAGTGGTTTAAGTTCCTAAAAGTGAAGTTTGAGGTGTTGGAGGTATGTTATCCCAAGATTGGTTATTGAGACCTAGGATCTGGTTTGAAAATTTTCGAGAGATGGAGATGTTTTGAGGTGTTATGACCTGATTTGGTGAATTATACAAGTTGTATGAGTTTATTGTGGTTGAGTGATTTCCATTTATATACTACTTGTGTTATGATGAAGTGTTTTGTTGTGTGAACCTACTTGTTTTTGAAGACCTATTTTTGGGCATTATTAACATGTTTAAGCGATGTAAGAGATATGGAAGGTTTGAAGTCTTCTCCTTATTTGATGGTGTCTTATGGATCTGGAGAGTGTGATAGGATCATGTTGCTTCAATACATGTTCCCAAGAAGTCTTGACAGCATGTTTTGAGGTGAGAAGTTGTTTGCTTTTGAGGACTAGTTTATTAGGTGTTTAGACCTAATTGGTGATGCTTGCATATTGGAGTGTTGCATGATGAAGATGGATGGAGCATAATTACTCAAGCTTTTATATGAGTGTGATAGGATGTAGCTGAAGTTTCCTGAGCATATGGAGTCATGGTGAAGTTTCCTTATGCCCTTGAAGATCAATTTGTGACTGTTGGAAGAGATGTCTTGTTTCTAGACCTAATTGAGAAGTTTTTGTGTATAAGTCTATGCCGACCTATATGGTCTCTTTATGTGATTCATATGAGAGTGTGGAATGTGTAATATTCATGAGAGTCCTTTGTGTTGACTAGGGGTTGGTGCTCCTTGTGGGGTTGGTGCCTCACTAAAGAAATCTCTTGTGATGTGTAATATTCATGAGAGTCCTTTGTGTTGAGTAATATATGCAAAGGTTCAGTGGGTTTTCTTCCCCTTGAGGGTTTCCCACTTTATATCTTGTGTTCTTGTGTTCTCTCATATTTCATGCCTATGTGGATGGTTGATATGTTGCTTGATGGTTTTCTAAGATAATTAATAAGCTCACATTGGTTAATGGATGTTGTATGGATGATTTGAATAATGTATGCAAGTTAAGATAACTAAAGTAAAAGTTTGTAAAGTACTTATTCACCCCCTCTTAGTCATTGTGCTTCCAATAATTGGTATCAGAGTAAGGTCCTTATGAAGCAAGTCTAACAACTTAGAGGAGATCATTGAAAAACAAAATGTGCAAGTTGGATAAATATCATGAGAAGCCATGTGAAGTTAGCAATGGAGAGGTCATAGTTGACTTACAAGTAGAGTTAGTACTCCAAAGAAGGAAGAATCTCAAATTAGATTCAATCATCAAAGAGCTTGAATTTGAAATGAGGTCTTTGAAGGCTTGAATTAGTGCGGGTAACCAGAGAGGTTGAAGGATTTTGAGAAGTTTGAGAGTAGCTTTGAGGCAGGCCCTAGTTCCAAAAAGGGTCAAAATGAGGGTTCATATGTCAAAAAGGTTTATACAAGGTATAATCCTATCAAGCAACCTAATGCAATGAGGTATGAAAATTATTTTCATGGTTATTGTTATGTTTGTCATGAATTTGGTCATAGGGCAAGGGAATGTGAAAGAAGGTTCTCAAGGAATGAGCATTCATGGGATTGTATAAGCTCCTTTTAATGGTTACTACTATGAATGTAATGGATATGGTCATAAGGCTATGGATTGTAGTTAGAACCTCAACTCATATCAGTCAAGAGGTAAGAATAATGTTGTGTGCTATAATTGTCATAATATTGGTCATATAGCAAGATTTTTCTTGATAGGTCATCTAAATAGAATAAGAATGTTCAAGAAGAAAGAAAAGTCAAAAAGGTGTACATCAAAATATTTAAACTTGTGAGTGAAGTGAAGAATGATCCAAAGCATGTCATAAGGATAGAATCTATAAACAAGGAACCTAAATAAGTCAAATAAGAACCAAAACCAGTCAAGGTAATCAAGAAATCTGGTCATGAAGATCCAACTAAGGAGGATGAATCAAAGAAAGTGGAGCATAACATGAAGTTTGATCTTGTAAAGTCTATTAAAAAAGTTTCAAGCTCAATCAAAAGCCGATGTTGTAGACAAGGCTAAGAAGAAGGAAATCAAGACAGTCAAGCCTAATTCTGATATGTGCACAAAAAAATAGGATTTTAATCCCTAATTGAGAATAGGAATGTGGTTAAAGAAAATATTTTATATTTACCAGGTTTCCAATCGATAGAGGAAGAAAATGATAAGGTGGACATCAAGCCTAAATTTCTTAATAAGATGGAGATTTGGAACTCTTCTGAGGAGTTCATATTGTTATAGTGCCCTAAGAAGCATGGGGTGTCTTCTTATGCTTCATGAATACATTCATCAACTAGAGAAGAAATGATGGTGTGATGCCATATAATACAACTCAAATGAGGTGTGTTTAGTGAATTGATTTAGTCTTATCATTATGGTGTGTGTCTTGATGAGTATGAAGGTTTTTGCAGGAGTCTAAATCAATCTTGAGTTGATAGGAAGGTTTGAGTTGGCGGTGGGGTTACTTGGAGAAGAAATTTTTAGTGGCCTAATCTTGGCATAGTACTTAAAAGGCTTTACAAGATGGTTTATCACTTTTAAGTAGTGTTGTGTCATGTTGGATGAACCTAAAAGGATCAATCATGGTTTTATATGCATTAAGATGGTATGCTTGTATCTTGTATCATTCATGAGGGGTCTATGTTTAAGGAAAGTTTGAAGGTCTTGAAGTGTGTTTCTCCACATGAAGAGTTTGGTTTGAACTAGATATGACAAAATTATGAGAATTATAGTTTGCTAAATGAGTATGGAAATGGTATTTGTACTATAATGGACAATTCTTGTAGGGTTGCATAGCTCGAGAACAAGGTGCCCCAAGTTGGAATCTATAAGTATGTCGTGGGATTAAATGACAAGTTAAAAAGAGGTTTGTGTATTAAGGAGAATCCATGATTATTGATTTCCAGTCCTAAAGTGTTTTTGTAGTATTCCTAGGTATGACCAGTGAAACTAGGAAGTAAGATGTGTTTAGAGACTTGAAGTAGCTCTGTGCGGTGTGAATTAAGGTATGTGTTTGCAAAATTTTGGTATGTTTTCTTATTCTTGTCATGTTGATTAGTAAAGGGCCTCAATAAGATATGATGTGTTGATATGAGTGCATAATGACTATTCTAGGTTGGAATGCCAAAAAATTTGCAAGGTATGCATGAAGAAATGATTGGGTGACATCATTTGGTTTTGTATCGATTTAGTACACTTGAACATGTATGAATGGAGTATTTCAAAACACCATACAGGTTTATGACTCATAATGGACCGTGTAAGGCTTAAGCATTGAGAATCATGTATGTTCTACTTGGGAATAGTAGTGTGTGACCTTATTTAGCTTTATGTAACAGTGTTTGAGACGCAAGATAACAAGAAATTTGGGCTTGACATGTGATGAAATACCTAATAGTAGAAAAGATAGTGATGCCAAGATGACTCAACAAGATATTGCATGGTATATGCTTCAAGAAAGGTTCTTGAAGAAATTCATGTCAAGGAGACATGTGTTTGATTGTCTTGAAGGTCTATAAATATCTTGAATGGATATAGACAAGTAGAATAAGCAACTTAATAGAGTGTCTAACTGTTTGAATAAGATGAAGCTCCTTGATAATACTAAGAGGTTATAGAGAGCATGATCCAAGGGGGAGTCAGTTGCATGACTTGAAATAGTGATAAAGAGGTATGAAAGATGTTGGATATTGTGTTTTTGAGTTGTACAAGGATGCACCATTTCAGGGGAGATGGTTTCAATTGTGTATGTTAAGCAAGAAGGTTTGTGCTACCAAAAGCAGATTGTAGGTCTATGAGTCCGATTTGTAAGAGAAGCTAATGAACTGATGATACAAACTTGATTGTTAGTAAAACTAGGTATGTTTTGAATTGTTAAGTCTCTAAACTATGTTTGCAAGTTTGTGAGATCTAGATGATAAGAAATTAGGATGCTCTGAGTTGTGGATGTATGTTAAGTCATGAGTGAAAGCATTTGATTCAGGAGGTGTCGGTTTGTTGCTCTTTGAATGGTTCATGAAGAAGGTAGTATGTCATGTATGAAGTTGAGTTTGGGTCCATGATGAACACTGTTTTGGAATCATGAAGTGTTAAAAATGGAATGTATGAGTCAAGATCCACTTCCATAGATCATCTACAACAAATGGTGTCAAGAGAGTGAGTACAAACCAAGGGGGAACTTACAAGTAAGTTTGAGTACATTGTTGTTGTTGTTGTTTTTATGTCAAAATGGTATAGTAGCCTTTATCATAGATGTCAAAGGGGGAGAGTGTACTCAGAAATAGGAAGAGAGTGTCTAAGGTGTTTACATGCTTGGTTGTCATCAATGACAAAGTGGGAAATTGTTGGATAATGTGTCATGTTTTTGTCATTGATGTTAAGTAGCATTGATGTCAAATGGATTCTTGAGTGCATGATGTTGTCTAGGTGGCATAGGATTCAGTATGAGGTGTCATTCATCAAAAAGAGTGAAGGCTAATTGGTAGTGTGATGAAGTAGCATGGTGTCTAGGAGTGTATGCATGGTTTAATGCATGGTTCTTGCAAGCAATGTGTTGTGTGGTATTTTGAGTGAACTCTAAAGGTTTCTATATAGTCTAACATGATTAGAGTGATGTGGAAAAGGTGTTAATGGATCTACAAGGTGATATCGAGGTCAATTCTAGTATGACATGTGGTGAAATAAGCCATTACAGGCCTAATCCTAGACCTAGAGCATAACAATATGATATGGTAGCATGTGATATGAAGTAAGGAAGTCTTATATGAGCTTGTGTAAGGTGTTTTGAGATTGCATTGCATGTGTATAAGGTGTACCAGGTCATGGTTAAGGTTTATGATGTATATTCAAGGTCCTATTGAGGCAAGCAAAAGAAGACAAGGCAAGAAAGCATGGGAAAGTCATTGCACATTATAAGTTTCAAAGGTAAGTGAGTATTGATGAGCATTCGAAATCATCAAGGAGGTTATTATAGAGGTATGATCCAATTTTGAGGTCAAGAGGTTCATGACAAAGTAAGAAAAGTGGTTTTGAGCTCTACCGAGCTCTCAAAACAAATGTCGTTCCTAGATCGATAGGAAAGTTTTAATGTTCACCCACGTGTCTATACTTTACATGGGGTCTTGATCCTTTTGTGGATGATAGGGCATGGAGCTAAGAAATTTTAGCAAGTGGAATGAGGTAAAATGGACGAAATATTTTTATGAATTGTTGTTAAGAAGCTAAGGAGGTTAAAACCCTAGTCTTGTAGCGATGGAGAAAATATGAGGAGTATGGCCATGAAATGGCATGGGGAAGGATAATATAAAGCTTCAGTCATGTAGAGCACTCTTCAAAGCTCATTTTGGTGGTGGTTGCATGCTCCAGGTGTTTTGGTAAGATATAGAAAATCCTTTATTTGGTGAAGATTTGCAGTGTATGTAAATGTGTTGCAAGTATCATGATGTAAGTTCAAATGTGGAGAGAATTTGGGATGTGTGCTCAATTTCCATGAAGATATTGTGACAATTTATGTACAAGAAATTGGTGATATCTCTCTTTTAAAGTTGCCTACCGCTTAAGGCCTAAAGGTGCAAAACTAGTCTTGGAAGACCAAAGGTGTGTGAGATTTTTGCATGATGTAGCAGTGATATATGAGCTTGGATAGTTGGTATTGGTTTGGTATGACATATATTGAGCCCATGGTTTGATCATAAGTGAAGTATTTTGGCTTAAGCCCTAATGGCCTAATCAGCCCTATTAGGCTTGCCAAGAAGGTGGTTTGGAATAGGTATGATTGTGTGGATTTCTTCATGTAACATATGTTTGTGAGTGATTGAAGAGGTTTGTTAGGATTCCCTTGAAGTTTTACAAGAGGGGTAATTTCTGGAAGTGAAGTTTGAGGTGTTGGAGGTCTATTATCCCAAGATTGGTTCTTCGACCTAGGATCTGGTTTGAGCAGCTTTTAGAGATGGATATGTTTCGAGGTGTTATGACCTGATTTTGTGAATGATATGAGTTGCATGATTTTCCTAAGGTTGAGTTATTTCTATTGATATGCTACTTGTGTCATGATGAGTTGTTTTGTTGTGTGAACTTTCTTTTTTTTTGAATACCGCTTTTGAGAATTATCAACATGTTTAAGCGAGGTAAGAAAGACGGATTGTTTAAAGTCTTATGACCTATTTGATGGTGTCTTATGGATTTTGAGAGTGATATAGGATAATGTTGCTTCAATATTGGTGCCCAAGAAGTCTTGACAACATGTTTTGAGGTGATAAAATTTTTGCTTTTGATTACTCGTTTATTAGGTTTTTAGACCTAATCGGAGATGCTTGCATATTAGAGTGGTTCATGATGAAGATGGACGAAGAATAATTTCTTGAGCTTGTAGATGAGTGTGATAGGATTTAGTTAACGTCTCCGATCGATGGATTAATGGTGAATTTTCCTTATTCCCTTGAAGATCAATTTGTGACCATTGGAGGAGATGTCTTATTTTTAGGCCTAATTGAGAATTTTGTGTGTTTAGGCCTATGTCAACCTATATGGTCTCTTTATGTGATTTATATGAGAGTTTGGAGTGTGTATTTATGTTGAAAAGATTGACTTTATTGGTTTGTGCTGACATATGAGGGTTTGTGACAAGATTTAAGTATTTAAGGCATAATGTAAAGCTCATTCGAGCTAGTGATGAGGATGGAGTTTTGAGCAAGCTAAAGGAATTGAGTGAAGAGGTGAGAGGGCTCTAGATTAAATATGATAATAGGCATGAGGAGTTGAGAAGGAAGATAAGAAGGTCTTCAATGTCATTACACCTAATCAACACATGTTGGTGCATTCATGAGTGAAGAGAGAAAGAGAGAAGTTTGAGAAGGTTTTGAGAGGAAGGAACTGAAAAAGTGATCACAATCAGTTGTTGGCAAAAAAATTAATTAAGTGATATTTATATTCAGGTGGTTGATTTGGTGTTTAATCATCTTAGGGGTTATAGCATCCTTGTTGGGTTGGCACCCTACTAAACTAGGGGTTGGTGCTTCACCAAAGAAATATCTTGTGATGTGTAATATTCACAAGAGTCATTTGTGTTGAGTAATATATGCAAAGGTTCAGTGGGTTTTCTTCCCTTGAGGGTTTCCCACTTTATATCTAGTGTTCTTGTGTTGTCTCATGTTTCATGCCTATGTGGATGGTTGATATGTTGCTTAATGGCTTGCTAAGATAATTAATATGCTGACATTGGTTAATGAATGTTGTATGAATTCTTTGAGTAATGTATGGAAGTTAAGATAACTAAAGTAAAAGTTTATAAAGGATTGATTCACCCCCCTCTTAGTCATTGTGCTTCCAATAGGAAGAAACACCCTCATATGTCCCATAGAATAATGGGAAATTTGTAAATTATACCATGTGAAATATAATGTAAGTACTACCGAGTGTGGAGGCGCCACTTTTCTCATTCATAACCCACGACAGATGTGCACCACTTTCATGATTCACATACTAAGTAGTTAAACTAGGATGACTAGACACTACATTCCATTCGAACCACATATGGGTCATCACAAGTTGATTGGAAACACTTTGTGTGTAATATTCAATGTAGGTATGTGGCCTTGAAATCAAACAGTTGTGCCTATATTTTCCTTGCTCTAAACTAATTACATGTCGTTAGACAGGGGTATCATCCTCGAGAATCTAGGATCGCAATTTATTATGTAGACATAAAATCACGCACTTACTACTATCATTATACCGCCAAGTATGTTGTTTTATGTATGGATCTTACGTAAGAAAAGTATTCATTGATGACACGCTACCTAGTCAAACCTTTTATTTGAGTATCTTTTCTACTGTTGCCATCTATCACTTCTCTCTCTTTTACACTGTTTCTAGTCGAGTCACGGGGATCCTGTCGGTCATTTTCTCACCTTTGTTGTCATTTGTCTCTGACACTAACACCCATGATTTGGAAATTAGTGCTCAAGCACTCCTGTCCAATCTAGGCTCTCATGTCCCTTTTGTTCTTGATCTTATTTTTGACATTGGTAGTTGGCCTTTTCAGCTTTTCCATACCTATCCCGGGGTCCTAGTTGGCATGTCGTGTCATTAGTGTCAAAATTCAAGAAATAGATCCCTATATAAACACAACATACATACCATTATATGGGCGGGAAATTTTATCAAGGGATATCTATCTACATATCTCAAGGGACTGCATTTGGGTGCATTTTTCTAGCATACACACTACATAAGAAGGGGAAGTTTTGAATTCCATCCCACACATTTTCATTTTATCTAGCTACCACTCACTATCTTAGCGTCACCAGATTGAGGGAAACCTAGGAGCACCATTGCACACACAATAACATAGAACTACATTGGGTCTGAGATGTAGTGCAACGCTCGATCATAAGTTCACTATTGTGTGACAATGAGGGTAGTCGACCCCTTATTTTAAATCTTTCTTTTCAATATTTGATGTCATTTTGAGGGTTTTGCGGGCCTATATTTCATCATGCGGGTTTCTAATAATCTTGGTGATCTTGGTGCAAAATCGTAGTGAAAAGGGTGAATAACGTCGAAGAACTTGAGACCCTAGAAATTTGGAGTTCCAAGCATTTCCATGAGACTCAGCGCCTATTTTCGCCTCTATAGCTTGTGGGTGCTCCTATCCCTTTATAGGCACCCCTATCCACCTTTACCTCCATCTCTACATTATTCGATACCTATTTGCGATGATTTGTAATTTTGTTTCATCACATTTCCCTACCCGCACTCACTCCAGGATAAGCAATATTCGGGTAAGTGCCCTATCTCTTGCATTTTCTTTATAATCAAATCAAATAAATTATGTAGCACTTGTATTTAATTGTATATCAGTTCTAGCATAGCTTTTCTTTTAGATTTTAATAATGTATTCAGATTTTATTAAATCATTTTGGTGAACCCGTAGCATATAACTCCTTGCCATAGAATCCACTAAAACCCTAATGGCTAAGGCTAGCTCCTCTCCTCCTAGGCTAGTCATGGCTCATGTGAGTGTTAATCCTATATATGATGAAACAACCATAATTGAAATTACTACCCTTTATTGAGACATTAATCTTCTGGATGATACTCAAAGACAACTCTTAGCTAATGAATGCAATGTACCTACTAGATTTTATCATTCCACTATTAGCATTATTGCTGATTTGGAAAGATTTTCTGGTTGTAGGCCTTGTTATTTAGTTAGTCACACTCCAACTTATGTTATTTCTAATGAAAACTTAGATCATGTTATCATTAGTTTTATGCTTAATCTTGATGAAAATAAACATGTGCATGATATTGTTTCTCATACTAGTTAGAATGATTATATAGTTGCATCTCATACTCCTTGTATATTTGATAATGTTTCTAATGATGCATCACATACTAGCTCTCCTCCTTTTTCATTGTATGTTGATGATATGCTTAATGAAATCCTTGTACACAAATCTTTATCTAATATTTATGATACACATGTTAGCAATGATTCTGCTTCTTTACATCTTTTGTTGAATGTGAATTTTCTACTTCATCTTATTTTGTGATTGTCTCTAGTCACGTGCATGATTCATCTCCTTCATCCATTTCATCTCCTTTTATCATTCCATCTCCTTCTATCACTTCATTTCCTAATGATGTTTCCAATGCTAGCCCTACTATTTCTACTAACACTCCATGTTCTTCACCACCTTGTACTTCTTCAGCATCTATATCTAGTGTGCCCTTAGCATCGACATCTTCTATTTCTCCTCTTGACATTCCTATGATCACTCATAATGGAAAATTGCAACCACTCAATACATTATTGTCATCTTTTACCATTCCTCCACAAGACATATTATCACTCATGCATGTTGTTGGCCACTTCCAATTTTAGGTCCAATCTCTCGGACTCAAAAGCAAAGCCTATTATGCTTCTATCGATAATAATTCTTTACATGGAAATCCTATTTTGAAAAATATCCACAATTCAACATTCCCTAAGGATTCCGTATGCCTACATTTACATGTTTTGATTGTCATCGAAATCCAAACTTGCATCTCAAACATTATCATCTGGCTATGGCTTCCTACTCTAATGATCGATTATTGCTAAAGGATTTTTGTCATAGACTTGCCCATGTCACTCTCCAATGGTACACACACTTACCGTTCGGATCTATTAGTACCTATTATGAGACGGAAGAGGCCTTTCTTCAATGCTTTATACTTAACAATGTCCCTAAAGTCACATATGATAGACTACATGGAATACATCAAGGCAAGATCGAACCTATTGTTGATTACATTTTGTGCTTCAATGCTTGTATGCATCAATTAGTATTTCATCCAATTAATTTGGAAAAATAATTCATCTTTTGTCGTGGCTTCATTCCCACTCTAAAACAATGCTTAAAATATGATACATGTGAATCATTTACACTCTTATGCTATAAGGTCATCAATTTAGAACAGGATCTCATTTCTACAAATGTCATAGACCCTCCTCCTAGCTCTCCTATTGATGCATCATCTACTTCTTCTCCTTTCCCATCTATTTAGTGGCCTCCTAGGTCTCCATCTCCTCCACCTCGTAAGTAAAATCACTCTTCTACATCAAATAATCTTCCTATGTCTCCTCCACCATGTCGACTACTCCTAAGGCATCTCCACACCCTCCACAGATCCATTACACTTTTATCATGATGTTAGGCCTCATGATGTGCTATGTAATTTTCTTGATAAACACATGATTCACTTACCCTCTAATCAGCATCCTCCTCCTCATCGCTTGTAATGACAACGTGATATACCATACTACAACTATCACCACATCACTTTGGGCATTGTGACAATGATTATTATTCCCTTCATGATCAATTACAACAATTAGAAGACAAGGGTTTCATAGTTTTGGCTCTCGCTCTCGTGAGCGGTCTATGACTACAATTCCACGTAGACGTGCATCTCGATCGTTCATTTATCTCCATCACCTATTTCTAAGGTCACTACTCATCCACCACAACAAGTTATTATTCATGCACGTTGTCCATCTTATCCATCCACCAATGTCCTATATCATCTACCGCATTATGCTCTTTCTACACATTAGCTACCCAAACTATCGACATTCATGCTACTTTGCATCACCTAGCTAATGAGAATCCAACCTGCAAGAGGTTGAAATACCTCCAAAACACACATAAACAACTTTGCAAATAAAAACTAGGAGTTTCAAAATATATTTATTCTCATTCGGAATCCACAAAAATATTTTACATCATTACAATCCTCCTTTTATTTCACGTCTACTCTAAAAACCCTAAAATGCCAAAAAACCCTAAAATGCCAAAAATTACCTACTAGCAAAACAACTCGGATGGGCCCCAAAATTTGTGTGCCAAATATGCCTTCATAAATTAAGGCTCACGCGAAATTTTGACTTATTCTAACAATCACAACAAAAGTTATTAAAGTTCTAAGACCTAGTCAAAAGCAAAAAAAAAGCGTT
The DNA here is from genome assembly GCA_018340775.1 of Taxus wallichiana var. yunnanensis. Taxonomy (NCBI): domain Eukaryota; kingdom Viridiplantae; phylum Streptophyta; class Pinopsida; order Cupressales; family Taxaceae; genus Taxus; species Taxus wallichiana. Next base: position 189,113,200 of record CM031233.1, read on the forward strand.
TGCGACCAATTTTAGGCCACTAGATGAAGTAATCCAGGCTGAAAATGTGCCGAGATGGCCACAACCTTGCAAGTAATGTTTGCAAGCAAGTTGACCCACCTTGAAAAATTTCAAGACGATCCAATGGTCGAATCAAAAGTTATGGTCTCTGTAAGTTATGCTCCCGCATCATTCTCCCTAGTTGAAAAGAATTCAGCTCTTGCGAATTCAATTGATGGAATTCATCTAATTTTGCCTTTATCAATCTTCTTCAACTCCCACTTAGGAATCTAATTATTTTCTTCTTGCTGCAAACCTTCCCATTGTACCAAATATCTGTTGTAGCTCCCATGTCTAGTAGTGATTATCTTTTGGTCCAAGACACGCATTACCCTTTCCTTTTTCTTCTTCGGCATATGTTGCTCCCAGTTTATTTCTTCTTCCTCCACAACATTTTCATCATGTCCTAGAAACTTATATAAGTCAGAAACATTAAAAAATGATGAGATAGAAAATTTGTCAGGTAGCTCCACCTTGTAGGCATTATCACTCATTTTCTTCAGAATCCTACACGGCCCAATCTTCTTATACTTGAGTTTATTATATGTCCCTTTTGAAAATCTCTCCTTTCTAAGATGAACCATCACCATATCTCCTTCTTCAAATACACTTACTCTCCTATTGACATCTGTAGTTTCTTTATATTGTGCATTACTCACTTTCAACTTTTCCCTCACTTCATCCTACAGTTGTAGAATGTGTTCTGCAAATGCTTCTACATCATCACTAGTTTTATCTTCACCAGGTAGCACAATCAGATCTAGGAATCCCTTGGGATTCCTACCATATACAATCTGGAAAGGATACCTCCCTATTGACCTATTTACTTGAGCTATTATAGGCAAACTCATCTTGTGGTAAAGCTAAGTCCCATTGTTTTGGCTTTTCTCCAACTATGCAACGTAGGATATTTCCCAAGCTTCTATTCACTACTTCCATCTGCCCATCATTTTGGGGGTGATATGCACTACTGAACTATAGTTGTGTCCCCATTTTCCTCCACAGAGTCTTCCAAAAGTGACTCAAAAACTTTGTGTCCCGATCTAAAGTGATCGTTCTTAGAACTCCATGTAATCTAACCACTTCGAAAAAAACAAATCTGCAACTCTGGAAGCATCATTAGTTGTTTTACAAGAAATTAAATGTGTCATCTTAGAGAATCTATCAACCACAAAAAAGATAGAATCATTCCCTTGTTGTGTGTTAGGAAGTCCTAACATGAAATCCATACTCAAATCAACCCATGGCCCTATAGGGATAGGTAATGGCATATACAACCCAGTATTCTGTGCATGGCCCTTAGCCATTTAGCACAATCTACATCTTTCTACAATCCTACTTATGTCCCTATTTACCTTTGGCCAATAATACTTTTCTACAACAAGAGCAATTGTCTTACTTATACCAAAGTGTCTAACCAACCCCCACTATGCAATTATCTTATAATATTTTCTCTCATTGAACCAATAGGGATGCACAATTGTTTCCCCCTAAACAAATAACCATCCTCGCATCAAATAATCAGAAGAACCACTACCTATTGTAGGGTCCTTAAGTTGTCTCACAACATCACCAAAATTTGGATCACCTTCATATAATTCCTTAACTACCTCAAACCCTACTACTTCATTTTCCATTGTTGTCAAAAGTGCTACATGCCTACTCAAGGCATCAACAACTTGATTCTTCTTACCCGACTTATGCTTTAAGACAAAAGTATATTCTTGCAAAAATGAAACCCATTTTGCATGCCTATTATTTAGTTTCTTCTTGTTTACATACCTCAAGGCTTCATGGTCAGTGAAGAGTAAAATTCCTTTCTACCAAGTAATGTCTCCAGTGCCTTAATGCCTAAACAATAACATAAAATTACACATCATAAGTAGAAAATTTCCTCCTGACTTCATTTAGCTTTTCACTTAAGAATTCCATAGGTCGTCCTTCTTGACTCAAAATAGCTTGAATCCCGACATGTGAGGCATCATAAATCAACCTCAAAGACCTTTTTAAAATTTGGCAATACCAAAATAGGTGCTTTTAACACTTTCTTCTTCAACAATTCAAAACTATATGTTGTTGCCTTGGTCCATAAAACACCCTCCCTTTTGTACACTCTATTATGGGTACAAAAATGCTACTAAAATTCTTGATGAACTTCCTATAAAAATTTCCAATCCATGAAAAATACGAACCTCTGTCACATTCCTTGGAATAGGCCATTCCAAAATTGCCTTTACTTTTTCCTCATCCAACCTCAATCCATCCTCTGATATGACAAACCTCAAAAAAATAATACTCTTCTCGAATAAATATACACTTCTTTAAATATGCATATAGACTATCTTTATGTAACAAGTCTAATACCAATTTCATATGAAACAAGTGTTCTTCCACTGTCTTACTGAATATCAGAATATCATCAAAATAGACAACAACAAACTTACCATTGTATTCTCGGAGAACTTTGTTCATTAGCCTCATGAATGTACTGGGTGCATTAGATAGCCCAAATGGCATCACCATCCACTCGTACAATCCTTATTTTGTTTAGAAAATTGTTTTCCATTCATCCCCTTCATGGATTCGGATCTGGTAGTACCCACTTCACAGGTCAATCTTGCTAAAATATCAGGCTCTGCTAGCACATCCATCATATCATCCAATCTTGGAATTGGGAACCGATACTAAATTGTGATCTTATGTATGGCCCTGCTATCTACACACATTCTCCAGTCTCCATCTTTTTAGGAGTCAATACCACTGGAGTTGCACACATGGACTCATGCTTTCTCTCATTGACCCTTTCTATATTAGATTTTTCACTTGTCTATTAAACTCTTCACTCGTGTCGACTCACCCATTAGATAAGTCCCTGGTTTGGAAGGGTCGATCCTGGGATCAAATCAATATGGTGTTGAATATCCCACTTCGGAGGTAACCCATCTAGTATCTCATATGGTATGACATATTTGTATTCTTTTAGTACCTTTGCCATAGCAACAGGTATATTAAAGTCCTTTATTTCAACCTTCTTTGACATCAGTGCATAACACCAGCCAACTTCTTCTATTTCTGTAATAAACTCTTTTGTAGCCAATAAGCCCTCACTCTTCTCTTCTTCCTTGAAGGGTAACAAGACCACCTTTACACCATCCTTCTAAAAGGTATATGTATTTTTCCCTCCATCATGTATAACCTTTCTATCATATTGTCAAGGCCTCCCAGTAATATATGGCATGCATCCATTGGGATAACATCACACCACACCTCATCCTTGTAGGTATTCCCAATTAAAAACTTTAATAAGGCATATTTTATCTATGGTTACCTCATTCCCTTTCTTGAACCATGATATACGATAGGGATATGGGTGTTTCTCACATTTTAGATTGAGTTTATCAACCATCACAGTTAAAACCATATTTTCACAACTACCACCATCAATAATAATTTTACATACCTTTCCTCCAAAGGTGCATCTTCCAAAAGTTCAAATATATATGTTTGCAAACATGATTAAGCTCCTAGAACATCATGTTATTTCTCCTTCCTTGGGAAATCATTATCCTCTATCATGAGGGTTTCTTTACCTCTTCCAAGCTCTTTGCAACAACCTCCATTTCTTCTTCCTCTTCAGCTTCAACTAGATTTACTTGTGGTTGTTCTCCTTGCCATCTATCTTATGTAAGATAGTGCATCTCAAAAGTTTTGTGCCCATCTTCACCACATTTGTAATATGTATATTACCTTTGGGGCTATTCTAACCACGTCCTCCATTATAACCTCTTCCCCTCCACGAAACCCCTACCTCTTTCGTAGTTACCACGGCTTTGACCGTAATCTTCATGCCCGTCTTTGCATTAGAGGATTCACATTTTGTAGACTCAAATCTACCCATTCCCCTCATTGGAGATGATGATGTCCCTCTCTCCACACATCTTCTAAAATTATTCCTCTTGCTCTTTTCTTCTTCCTTTAATGTGAGTTGATAAGACTCATATAGGCTATGGATCATAAGCATACTCTTAGATCTTATATAGTGTAACTCAACCCATTTATATCTTTGTGTAGCCTTCTGCTCTTCTTGAAACTCTCCCTATTCCACCCCGATTAACAACTTGTAAATTTCATTGGTATACTCATAAATGCTAAGATCCTTCTCTCTTAGGTTTTGGAACCTTGAAAGAGTTTCTCAAAGATAGTCTACAGGGAAGAAAATTTTCTTTCACTTCTTTACCATTTTATTCCAGGTTTCGGATCTTGTCCTTTCCATTCCTTTGTCTTTTCATTTTGTAGGTGATCATGTCGATCAATGCATGTCCACCAGCTTAGTTCACAATGCAAAATTAACCTTCTTCTCCTCACGAAAGGGTTTTCCACTCAAATAATTTTTCATGCGATTGAACCAGAACTCAATAAACTCCTCATTTTGTAACCTCCACCATAACCAGGAACATTAATCTTGATGCCATCATTCTTTCCCTCTAAATCCTAGATCAATATCTCCTCAAATGGTCTCTCATTCAAGGTTTCTTCATCTCTCTCATTTTCTTCTTCATCTCCTCCTTCATTCATTAATGGAGGTACTTCTTCAGTATCACTATCTAGGTCTCTCATCCCTATCTACATATCTCCTTCTAAGGTGGGTAACTTCTCCCGTGAGCTTAACAACTTATCTCCATGGTCTCTAGCTCTCTGTATATGCCGATTCATCTAGGCATAACCTCCCCTCCGCTTCTAGCCATGATTATATAAAATAGAGGTAAATATTACACTAAAAATGTAATATGTTACCTTAACTATTTCCACAAGATCAAAATTTGAATCTGATACCAATTGATGTGAATCCAATTGCAAGAGGTTGAAATACCTCCAAAACACACATATGTTAGGATTGTGGAGTTGAATTGCTTCACAGATAGCTTGTTTTTACATGTTATTGGTTCTGTCGGTGTCGGTCAGGTGTAACCATCATCGGTCAACATAAGAACCACCATCGGTCAGCATAAGAACCACCATCGGTCAACATAAGAACCGCCATTAGTCAACATAAGAACCGCCATCAATTAGCAGATGAACCACCGTCGGTTAGGGCGAACCGACGTCGATTACCTATGCAGGAGTGTTTTAATTAACTCTCGGGAATTAGATCTATTTTTAGCATTAAATCAGATCTATTGATTGTAATTGCATGGCTAAGTGCCCTAAGTTTATATATGCCTATATAAGCATGAAAGCTAGGGTTTAGAAGTAGAATTAAGAGAAGGATTGAATTAGATCCTTGATTCTCCTAGATTGAGAGGATGAAGAAGAAGAAGAGAAAGAAAAAATAGGTTACATGAAGACAAAGTCTCCATGGAGAGGAGATGGACATAAGGAAATAGTAGTACATCTGAATGGTGAGAAGAGGGTAACGTCTTCTACTTGTATTTTCTTTGTATAGTTATTGTCTCATTGTAATGGCTTGCATAGTATGCAAATCACATAGAGTTTCTTCTTATAGATCCACATGTTGGTGAGATCTTGTATTATAGATCTATGTAGATCTAGTCTTGTATTGTAGATCCATGAGATCATATTGTATTGTTGATCCATGTAGATCTAGATATTGTAGAGGAGGTTGTCTTCATGTTTACACAGGTTATGCAATGATGGAGAGAAAAACTTACTTCTTGGTGCACAGTCATAGTTACATATTGGTAGACCCATGTGAGAGGTCTTGTTTGCAGATCCATAGAGAACTTGGTAGCAGTTCAGAGATGTAGTAGTTCTGGTTATGTGAGATCTGCTGGTGGTGTTTGGAGGCACAATTATAGTGCACTCATGGAGATCCGTTTAGAGATTTGGAGGAGAGGAGATACTCTTGGAGAGATGCATTATACTCTTGTATTGAAGAGTTGGTTTGTACTCTTGTTGTATTATATATATGAGATCTCTATCTTTGGTGGATGTAGCCCACATTGGGTGAACCATGGTACATGTTGTGTTATGTGTGTGTACTTTGTCTTGATTTGGATTATTCTAGTTTATACTTCCACTACTGTAGATTTTGGGGAATTGTTTAGATCTTGTGTGCATGATTTTGTTTGTTATTAAATCATAGCACTATTCCGTAGTCCCTAAATTCCCAACAAATGATATCGATCCAAGTCGTTTGTTATCTTATCAAATTCCTAACAACTGGTATCAGAGCTTGGTTAGCTTGGTTATTTCAAAGCAAGGGTTTGCTTCATGGTTTTGTTAGTGGTTTGACTAACATGTATGAGAGCAGGGTTTGTTTTGCTTGATGATGAAAGATCACAGGAAGAGATTCATCTCAATTTGGGATTAAAAGTTGGAAGAGTAAGGTTGCTGGAAATTACAGTGACCGGTGTCGGTTAAGTGGCAACCGACGTTCGTAGGGTGACCATGGTCGGTTATAGGGTGACCATGGTTGGTTACTGAGGCAACCTAGTTTTAAATAGAAAATCACATATCTGAAGAAATAGAAAGATGCATGGAATGTATCTTGTTTTTTGAGGTGTCCCTAGTTCTTGGAGGCATAAGCATGTTGGTTAGATTGCAGATCGGTTATTAAGGTATGGTTTTATCTTGGTATTGCAGTGCTTATATTATTTTGGTTGCACATGCATGTTTAGGATTACAGATATAGATTTGAGAATGAGAGAAAAGGAGAAGTTATGCATCCTTTGGTGTAGTTAGATGCATGGGATTTGTTAGAGAAGCTAATACAGTAGCATAGCACATAACGAAGACGGGGTTTCCATCAGAGAAACATGTTCTTCAGTTGAAGATGCGGTTGAGTATCTTGGTGCTGGTAAGGTGATGTATTTCATCTTGGTGCGATTTATTGCATGTATTATTGTTGTTAAGTTTTTGTGCAAGATTTGGGTGCTTCTTGAAATGACTGGCTCAACACAACTATCGGATTTGGTTAGAGTAGGCACCTGGTTTGGTGACCTATGCCAATTTGTGGCATTGTGTTAGTTCTAGCAACACTTGTCGGTTAGGGAATTGACATCGGTCACAGAGGGTAATTGGTACCGGTCAACGAACCGTGGGTCGGTCTCTGTGACAACGAGTTTGCACATGGTTTCTTACAGTAGAAGAGGGCATGGATGGTTCAGTGTCCTATTTTGGAGGATCATGTTTCTTGCACAATGTGTATAGGTAGAAATAGTGTTGATCACTTCAATGTTTGGATCAGAAAGAGGACAGATTTGGCTTGGTTAGTCTAGTGAGACTTTGGGTCAGGTATCTCTATATGGTTCATGTTTTATTTCTTTCTTTTGGAGTAGCTGATATTATGTTTGGATAGTGTGCACAGATTTACACCATGTTTTTGGTGTTGTTTGACTTTTATTTCCCAGTTGTGTGGAATCTTGAGGACAAGGATATCTAGTCTAAGGATGAGATCCTCAATGAAAAGTCATGGTTAGACATAGTTGTAGGTAATGGAAGATGTTGAGTACACATGATGAAAATAAGTTGATTCACCTACTTCACAAGAAGTCCAAACTTCTGATGTAGGAGTATTCTTTGATAAGAAGGGAATCATTTTATATTTTCTTTCATCTAGTTTTATTTCTCATTGACATATTAGCTTTTGAGCTTGGTGTTAGAGGCAGTGTAGGGGATTTCGTGTTCAGTGGGAGCAAGCCATGGTTGTTGGCATTGCAGGATTGGATACATGATGCACATGCAGAGTGAGGGGAGATTGCTACTTTTTAGAGTGGCAGAGGCACTAGTTGGTTTTGGAGGGTAGTCATGGATTTGCAGGTATATTGAGTTTATTGCTTTGTGATGTCACTTCTAGTTTATTTTATGGTGCCTAGATATCCCTATGGGATTACAGTTGATGGTTAGATTCAGCTGGGTGAAGATGATAGAGCAATTTTTTAGAGTTTTAAGGGTTAAGGAGAAAATATGACTGTTACAGAGACCGGTGTCGGTTAGGATTAACCGTGGTCGATCATCTAGTAACTGTGGTCGGTCAGGAAGTGATTGGGTCGGTCGGTTAGGAAACTATGGTCAATTTGGTCATAGGTTTGACATCAGTGTTTATTTACCATTTTTAGATGGTGCCCTTGTTTTGATTTCATCTTGGTTTAGTTTGTGTAGTATGTTGATGACATGTTTGCTAGTATTTGCACTTGGTATTAGTTGCATGGTTTAGCATGGTTATTTGTTATTGACATTGATGAGAACATGATTCATATATTGCTTTAGAGTTAGTCGGTGAGAGACTTGGCATTTCTAGAGAGCTTGATGATATGGATGGATGTATAGGTGAGTTTATACATGTGGATAGATTCAGTTTTGTGAGTCTATGATGATGCAAATGTTTGATTTGCACATGGATGCCTATGAGCATAGTTCAGTTGCCTTGAGCATGAGTAGGGGATGTTTGTATTTCCTCTTGATTACTATGTTACTCCTTGATAGGTATGTTATCTACAGATGAATGTCTTGGACATGCTAGTTGTTTATGCAGGGTTGGATTTGCAGATTGTAGTGTTTGGATTTCTTTGAGTTATGTAGGTGTTTGTGGATTGATCACCCATTATTGCATGTAGAACTCATTCAGGGTTATTTTTACCTGGGATCTTGTTTTGCTTTCGCATATTCCAGTTTGACTTGTCTTTGGACAGTTGCATTGGTGGTTGCATGGAGACATGGATAGATGGATGGAGAACATGGTTGGTTTTACAGGTATGGCTATGGTTGTAGTTGAAGCTCAGTACTTTAGTTTGAGTGGGAGCTCTTACAGGTGTGTTAGTCATGATGGTTTGGCTGTATGAGAGGCTTGGTGTTATGATTCAGTGGGAGCTTTATGTATGGATAACTCGATTATCACGGATCATTAGTAGTAGCTTTGTGGTGGTTTGGTAAGTCATGTTTTTATCTTCTTGGTTTGAGAAGATGGTTTGATCTTCCTGGTTTTATTTATTTTTGAGAAAATTGTTGAAGGAAAGAATAGATGGTCTTCACGGTGTGTAGAGGACGATGATGTACGAGCACGGTACATGTTCAGCAATTTATCTCCAAGTGGGAGATTGTTAGGATTGTCAGTTGAATTGCTTCACATCTAGCTTACTTTTACATGTTATTCTTTTGGTTATGACAATAATCGACGTCGGTTAGGGTGTAACCATCATCGGTCAAAAGATAAGAACCATCATTGGTCAACATAAGAACTTCCATCGGGTCAACATAAGAATTGCCATTGGTTAGGGAAAACCGACGTCGGTTACTCGGTCATGTGCGAGGATGTTTTAATTAACTCTCGGGAATTAGATCTATTTTTAGCATTAAAGCATATCTATTGATTGTAATTGCATGGCTAAGTGCCCTAAGTTTATATACGCCTATATAAGCATGAAAGCTAGGGTTTAGAAGTAGAATTAAGAGAAGGATTGAATTAGATCCTTGATTCTCCTAGATTGAGAGGATGAAGAAGAAGAAGAGAAAGAAAGAACATGTTACATGAAGACAGTCTCCATGGAGAGGATTTGGATAGAAGGAAATAACATGTACATATGAATGGTGAGAAGAGGGTAACGTCTTCTACTGTATTTTCTTTGTATAGTTATTGTCTCATTGTAATGGCTTGCATAGTATGCAAAACACATAGATTTTCTTCTTGTAGATCCACATGTTGGTGAGATCTTGTATTATAGATCTATGTAGATCTAGTCTTGTATTGTATATCCATGAGATCATATTGTATTGTTGATCCATGTAGATATAGATATTGTAGAGGAGGTTATCTTCATGTTTGCACATGTTATGCAATGATGGAGAGACAAACTTACTTCTTTGTGCATAGTCATGGTTGCATATTGGTAGACCCATGTGAGAGGTATTGTTTTTGCAGAATCCATAAAGAACTTGGTAGCAGTTCAGAGATGTAGTAGTTCCTGGTTATGTGAGATTTGATGGTGTTGTTTGGAGACACAATTATAGTACACTCATGGAGATCCATTTAGAGATCTGGAGGAAAGGAGATACTCTTGGAGAGATGCATTATACTCTTGTATTGAAGAGTTGGTTTGTACTCTTGTTGTATTATATATATAAGATCTCTATCTTTGGTGGATGTAGCCCACATTGGGTGAACCACGGTACATGTTGTGTTATGTGTGTACTTTGTCTTGATTTGGATTATTCTAGTTTATACTTCCACTACTGTAGATTTTGGAGATTCATTTACATCTTGTGTGCATGATTTTGTTTTTATTAAATCATAGCACTATTCCGCAGTCCCGAATTCCCAACAACTGGTATCAGAGCTAGGTTTGTTATCTTATCGAATTCCCAACAACATAAACAACTATACAAATAAAAACTAGGAGTTTCAAAATAGCTTTCTTCTGATTTTATAATCCACACTAATCTTTTATATCATTACAATCCTCCTTTTATTTCAACTCTACTATAAAAACCTAAAATGCCAAAAACCCTAAAATGCCAAAAAAACCTAAAATGCCATAAATTACCTAGTAGCAAAACAACTCAGATGCACCCCAAAATTTGTGTGTCAAATATGCCTTCATAAATTAATGCTCACGTGAAATTTGGACTTATTCTAACAATAACAGAAAAGTTATTAAAGTTCCAAGACCTAGTCAAAAGCGAAAAAAATCGTTCGAGCCAATTTTAGACCACTAGATGAAGTAATTCGGGCCAAAAATGTGTCAAAAATGCCACATCCTTCCTATATTATCTAATTTCAACTTAGTAATAATATATATCTACCACCCTAAAAATTTCAAGACGATCCAACTGTCGGATCAAAAGTTATGGTCTTTGCAAGTTATGTTCCCGCATCACTAGCATTCGAGATCGGTTCATACACTCATGTTGCTTACTCTCCACATGCTCCCATCGCTCCATGCCCGTTCATTCTTTAGTAGGTGATTCGATCACCTCCCCCAATGACACACTCGTGTTCTCATGGTTCTTACATGACTATTGAGAGATCTATTATAATAAAACTTTATTCCATCTCTTGCACTACTCACTTTATCAATTTATCTATCTAACATATACTATCGAATCACTTCCCAATGATGCACTCTTGCTTTACGGTTCATTCTTGAATATTGAGGGGTATTATTTAAATTAACCTCACCATCCACACACCGTGGGGGCATCATTATTATTCTTCCCCCATCTTCACCATACTAACACATGCTTAAATACACTTCTATGATCATCTCATTTACATCCTACTATACATCATCTATTATAATACTCTACCATTCATCACACAATGTAATTTTGCATCATCCATTTATCACACGACGTAATTACATCATACTTTTTATACACCTCATACATTACCCATTATCACATGCATTATTTCATCTATCTACAATCAATATACACATCATTATCCATTATTCAACATTCACAATTACACTATACAAATCAAATCTATGCATACTACACATCATATACAACATGAAAATACAATACAATAACGATAAACATCCACATAAACATAACATCAAATCATCAAGTATTCCATAGTAAAATCACTGGGGCAAGCCCTACATACATATACATTATAAGTCATTGTCACTATCACTATTTGTAATCGTGGGAGCTCTAGAACTAAAAGCTTCACCACTCACTTTGTGTCACCTGTCGCGGCCCCTATATCTCTCCACCTACCTACGTAATAATGTAATCTCGATCCATTGCTCTAAAAATTGACCTTAACTCCATGAATCTCGTAAAAATATTCTCGCGCTAAGGGACCTCCACCCGTGGCCTCTTTGGCCCGCTACATTTCCTCTCGAGCCTCATCCCTCTCACTTAATAGCATTGTGCACGTCCACCGCTACTAACGCCACTAGATCAAATAGATGAGCATGCACACCCACGATATTGTTGACCCACTCTATCATCTCACCTCCTATGAGCACATCAGTGGTCACATTCCACGTCAAAAGTGCAGATTGAGGTGTCTACAATCGATGACCAATACGCATCGCCTACAAAAACACAACATATCGCATTAGTTCACATACATAAAACAATAAATCCAAACAACCAAGTAACAATATACAAATAACAATACACATATAATCATGCTCCACTATTGTCGCCGCTACCACATCACCATCAAGGGCAGTGTACATGTCCCCCTATACCTCCTACCTAGGCGGTAGTCCCGTCACATCCACGATGACCGGGTATAATAGCACCCATCGATGTACTACCCACCATGCACTATACTCCTCAAGACAACCCACTTTATCCACCTATATCGACTTTATGGTCGCATCTAACTCCTCCGGCGGCCCGGGGGTACTAGTTGCGCCCATGTGGGCCTTGTCTAGCTCGGCCCTCCTAGGTTCCCTAGTTGCTCTCAACCATATATAGGGCTCTGGGGCACATCATGAGCCACGCCAAACTTTCGTGACATGCAATCTCCCCGAAATAGTTTTATAACCCCACGAAACTGATCCTCCAACCACATAGTGTGTCATATGCACCGAAGCTCCACTACATCCTCGGGCCATCCACCATAGTCACGATATGGCCTCCAGATAATGGCCCCTAGCCCCATGTGATCCAACTTAAACTTGTAGGTATAATTGTCCATCCTCCTACCATATATGCCTACCCACCACTCGTAAAATATACTCAATCTACCCCACTCTCTACATGGCCCAAATTAGGGGCCTCAATATAACAATGTGCTCATATGCCCACACATGCAATAAAGTGGTGACACCTAATCTACCCCCATGATCCTCCTACATGAATCTATAGATTTCCATGTACATATGGGCTAGTACACATCATGCCCATGCATATCTCGTCCCATCCTCCTCAATATGATGACAAATGTCATGCATCTTATATAAGATGCCTACACCACCACCCTCATTGCACATCAAGATGCAATAACAAATGCAATAAAATTTCGCAATCGCGAACCCCTAACCTCAGTATAACATCCAAACTAATGTGCACCTCAGTAAGAACTCAAGTCCCTACAAAATACCATCTAGCGGCCCTCATTTGTCCATCCTCCACGGCCATAACCTATACCCTCTCACTACAATGGGTAATTACTGAGGATCACGATTTACATCCTCCAATGTCACTATCATATCCTCTCAAGAAAGAACTAAAATGTGCAGTATCTACACACCATCTCTCACACAAATCTGCAATCATAGGCATATTATGGGGCACATCCCCCATCCTCACTATGTGCCGCAAGTCAACATGGTCTAAAATATCCCACTCCTCATCTGACAACCCCAATCCTAGTAACGTACTCAAATGATGGCCACCACGAAACTCCCGCGAATGAATATCCCTCTACACAACACTAAAAAAAACAAAAACAAAATTAACACGTCATATACATGCAAAAACGATAACCAACAACATCAACAAACATCAATTTTCACATTTGCAACACTTTGGGCTCAACCCAAGCAATTTGGGTTGCCAATGCCTCGGGAGAAAGATTGGGGTACCCAGAGTAGGTCAATAGTGCCCATGTTTGGGCACTTGCGTCCCTAAGGTCATCGGTGCATTTTTGCTCTTGCCCGTGTCAAAAACACTAAGAAACATCAAAACAAAAAATTGGCAAAAATCACCAAAAGCGACTCAATTCAACACATTTCTCGAAAAATTCTGTAGTTGTCCATGACGTCATAGCTATTACCACTATCTCAAATCAACTCTGTCGAGATGCTCTCATTTGAGGCATCTTCACACACTTAGAGCTCTATATCATACTCATGCAATAATTACATGAAATGCCTATTCACTTTTTCCATTACTATTTATAGTAATTTTCTATTACTTACATTCTTATAGTCATTATTCCCGCTTATTCTCCCAACTAATACACATCACATGATTTCGTTAATATCTCAAGCATTACTACTTTAATTATTGTCTCGTTTACGGAATTATCTTTAGAATTCCGACCATAGAATATCATACACATTATACAATCATTCTACTACTCTTCGACATTGTTTCAACTTAATATATACACTATTTTGTGACATTTATCACATTGCGTTTCAATCACACTTACATTATTTCACATCTAATTTTAGCTCAACGTTCATTCTTATTATCACTCTCCCTTTCACCGAAAGGGGGCATACAATTAGGGGCACCCTATAATCCCCCTCACACCATTATGTGATCATTCTACATTTCTAATTCATCATTATCAAAAATTTCTCATACATCATGCGACATTTCACACCACTTTCTAGCGATTCCCCCTAATGACCTAACCTAGGGGCAACAAGCATAAAATATCTCTAATATTAATCAACTAATCAACACATTCAAATATGCTATCAAAATCATATCATTCAATTGACACAATACAAAGTATTCATCCTCCCAGATGACCTAACTTGGGAGTTACATCATCACTTTCCCAGATGACCTAACTTGGGAAGTTATCTCCACATTTTGACTGCTTCCAAATGAGCTAACATGGAAGTCATTTTCATACATATTGTGGCGACACCCTTGGAGTGGGGACAATGAGACGTCACTTTCTTTCCTATACTACTCATATATGGGTTATCACATTTGATCAAAAAATATCGAAATGAAAAATTTTGGTCCTTTGTTCATCTGCAGTGACTAGACCTTTTTGAGGATGTAATTAAAGTTTGAGAGTAACACTAGACCTCTCTCTCCCTACACTATTGCTTTAGTGGCAAGACGCCCAAATCCTTAATTTTTTAACATATACAAAATTGGGTTGGGAACTGATCACTCCCTACCCCTCATCGAAATCTCCATTCGCGACAAAATCAAAATCTCCAATCACTCGCAATCAAATCATCAATCTCACTAAGTATTACTCATCATAGTTAGCTATCTCCATTTGTGTTGCATGGATCGACACGTTGATCCATGGTTTGTCATGCTACATGTTATCATTCTATGCATACTTTTGTGACAGGGCTTCTCCAAACTTTCTCACGCTTATGTTCCTTACTTTCTTTATACCACTTGAATTTCCTTCAAATAACATTAAGGGGGGCAAATGTAGACATAAATTCATGCTCTTACTACTATTATTATACCGCCAAGTATGTTGTTTTATATATGGATCTTGCGTAAGAAAATTATTCACTGATGACACGCTGCCTAGTCAGTCCTCTTGTTTGAGTGTCTTTTATTATTGCCATCTGTCACTTCTCTCTCTTACGCACTTGTTTCTAGTCGGTCATAGGGATCCCCGCCGCCGGTTTTCTCACCTCTGTTATCATTTGTCTCTGGACATTAGCACCTAGGACTAGACATTAGTTCCCGTGCGCTCCTGTCTAATTTGGACACTCATGTCCCCTTTGTTCTTGATCTTATTTTTGACATTGGTAGTCGGCCTTTTCAGTTTTTCCACACATATCACGAGGTCCTAGTCAACATGTCATGTCATTAGTGTCGAAATTCAAGCAAGAGATCCCTATATAAACATACCATTATAAGGGCGAGAATTTTTATCAAGGGATATCTATCTACATATCTCAAGGGATTGCATTTGGGTGCATTTTTCTACATATACACTGCACAGGAAGGGGAAGTTCTAAATTTCATCCCACACATTTGCACTTTATCTAGGTACTTCTCACTATCTTGGTGTCACTGCTGCGAGGGCAACCTAGGAGCACCATTGCACACACAATCACCTAGAACTACATTGGGTTTGAGATGTAGTGCAACACTTAGTCATAAGTTCACTGTTGTGATAGCTGATGATAATCCAAATCCTCATATTGCATATTTATTTTCAAGATTTGATGTCATTTTGAGGGTTTTGTAGAGTCTATATTTCATTACAAGTTTCCAATGAGCTCAATGATCTTGGTGCGACTTCATAATGAAAAAGACGAATAACAATGAAGAACTTACGACCTAGAAAGTTGGAGTTCCGAGCATTTCTGCAGACTTGAGGCACCTATTTTTAGTCTCAGTAACACCCATGGGAGCTCATGTCCCTTTTTAGGCACCCCTGTCTAGCATGTACCTCTAGCTCTACATTTTTTTGTATCTTATTGCGATAGGTTGTACTTTTGTTTCATCACATTTCCCAGTCCATACTCCGAGATAAAAGATTTTCAAGTAAGTTCTCTATCTCTTGCATTTGCTTTATAATCAAATCAAATAAATTGCCTAGAGTTTGTATTTAATTGTATATCGGTTCTAGCATAGTTTTGCTTTGATTTTAATAAAATATGAATATTTTAATAAAATCACTCCTCTTGGTCATTGTGCTTCCAATAGGAAGACACACCATCGACGTCCCATAGAAAAATGAGAAATTTGTAAATTATATCAAGCGTTAAATATAATGTAAGTACTACCAAGCATGGAGGCCCCACTTGTCTCATTCATAACCCGTGACATATACGCATCGCATTCATGATTCACATACTAAGTATTTAAACTAGGATGACTAAACACTACATTCCACCGACACCGGATATGGATCATCACTACTTGATTGGAAACACTTTATGTGTAATATTCAATACAGTATGTGGCCTTGAAATCATACTAGTTGTTCATATCTTTGCCTTGCTCTAAACTAATTACATGTTGTGGAACAGGGGTATCGTCCCTTGGGAATCTGGATTGCAATTTATTATGGTTATCAAGAATTTCTATCAAAACTCTAATTAATATGTCCGAACCATCCTTCAAATTTCACTTCGGATGAGCCCCGCTTGAAAATGTTCACAAAGTTTGCTACTAGCAACAGTACATGAGTTGCAAAATTTTTCAAAGAGGATAACAATGCTAAGCTTGTTGGAGTTGTAATTTCTCGGTTTAATGTGTGGTAAGGGAAAGGCACCAATTAGTGAACATGAAATAACAAATGAGCACCTATTTGTGTGGGTGGGGTTCATTTAGTGGAAAAATTTTCCTGCATTAATATAGTTGGGTGCCAATAAATGTACAAATTTGATATATTCAAAATATTTAATAAAAGTTACATAATTGATACATTCTCCCACTCAAAACATGGTGATGTGACACATTGGGAATGAGATCGGATATTTAATAATGTTTGAGGATTCACTTTAAGAGCCATCTTACATCATTAAAATGTCAACATCACAAGTGTCAAGATTCATTTATAGGGACAAACTTGTTCACATTTAAAATATTTTCCCACTATTTAAGTACAATAAGTCCACATTTATGCACATAAATGCACAACTTGTCAAGTTTTCTTGTTCAAATTAAAAGCAAATTTATATTAAAAAAAAACTTTACTTCTTTTTTGGTAATTGCACCTTCTTTGCCACCTTCAACCTCATTAAAGCCAGCACTTGTAACACATTTGCATTACACTCACCATTTTTCCAAAAAAGGCAAAATTAATGCAAAGTAGTAACTATCCCTCCAAAATCTCAAAATTTGAATTTGAATGGGATCTAGTCTTATATATTGGATGAATAAGGTTATCAAGCCATTTGTTTCAACAATTGACATAAGACAAAATCGATAGACAACATGAGTTGACAAAGATCAAATTCGGATTTCTAGGGGACCCATAGATTCAAGAGGTAAATGATAGTTACCTTTTTAATATTCAAAGAATGTATAAATATGTGAAGAATGTTAGAAAATGGACATAATGTTAACTATGTGAAGAATGTTTGCATAAGCAATGAATTTGCGAATCACTTGACCTTAACATCTAAAATATATATGAATATAAAGAAGTGATGTATTTTTTTATGTAGTTAATATCTTAATATTGATTTCCAACTTTATATTGATTGGTTGAATATACACTGGAATTACTAAACATAAATTTGAATATATGACTGTAACTTTTCATTTTCTACTACGCATTCACACTTTAATGTGAACTAAAATTACTTGAATATACAATGAATACATTGAGTTAGTTTAGTGCATGTTCTTATATTTAGTATATATTGAGTTGTTTTAGTGCATGCTATGAAACTACACTATATTATTGAATATACACTTATATTAGCGAATATACTTTTGAGTTCAATTACCATAACAACTAACAAACATATTATGTTCTAAACTAATGTTTTTTCAAGCATACACATTGAACTAATGTTTTTCAATGTATATTCACTTATTTTAGTGCATTTTTAATCCTTCATTTGCCACAAACTCGCTAATATGGTGTAGTAAATGTCCAAAAATAGGGTTTTCATGCATGTGTCTTACAGTTTCAAAATACAATGTTGTTATTGAATACAAAATGTTATTATTAAAATATACACTTATATCAATGGATATACTTTTGAATTAAGTTACCATAACAACTGATAAATGGGTTTTGTTATGAATAATGTTTGGATATACATTGAATATGTGAAAATACATTGAGTTTCAGTCAACATAACAATTGAAGAATATCTGAATATACAAAAGTGTTGTGATTTTTTCAGTAATTAAAATATGAATATACCCTAAATACGAAATTGAATACATAATCCGAATACACCCCACCCTAACATAAATTAGTTCAACTACTCTATCTCGTAATAATTGTTCTCTACTCTAAGCACTTGAATGACTAAATATACATTGAATATATGCTTGTAATTATGCCATGGAAAACAATGTGTTCAAAGGCAAAATTTACACATGTTTATATAGTGTATATTTAGTAGTTTCAATGTATGTTGATGGTTTGTAGCTCAACCTAAATGCATTCAAACTTTGCATATGCACTAAAATAACTAAAT
Organism: Taxus wallichiana var. yunnanensis; assembly: GCA_018340775.1. Classification (NCBI taxonomy): domain Eukaryota; kingdom Viridiplantae; phylum Streptophyta; class Pinopsida; order Cupressales; family Taxaceae; genus Taxus; species Taxus wallichiana. Next base: position 189,131,991 of record CM031233.1, read on the forward strand.
ATACACTTTATATGTCAATTGAATACACCCCACCATAATTGAAATTGTTGAATATAAACTAAATATTCCTCCACCCTATACACTAAAATGACTGAAAATACAATGAATATACTTATGTTCCTGGTATATGAGCACATTTGTAAGCAATACTAGGATTACAAACATATTTTTAGTCTACATTGAGTTATTTATGTGCATGTTCTTATTTAACCTTCCATTCGCAACACACTCTAGTATTTATAGTCCACATTGACTTATTTATGTGTATGTTCTTGGTTAACCTTCCGTCGACCCAAACCTAGCTAGAACTGTGTATGTTATTGATAAGATATTTGCATATAATAAATCAATAAATTGCAGAAGATAACAAAACACAAGATATATGGGGGGCCAATATGCCCAAATATTTAATATATGCAGAATAATACCCTTAAGGTAGGGCAACACCATACAATGCTCCTTAAGGAAGGAGTAACTCCACAATCTCCCAAAATGGGAATCCACTTTGAGGGGGACACCTCCAATATACCTCTACCAAGTAGAAGACTCAAATCATACATCTATCACCTCCTCATAATGATACTCACATCCTTTAAATAGGATGGGTAACACCTAATCCCAATGTAGGCCGACTCATTACCCAATATAACTAATTCCTATGTGAGCCCATATAACTAACTAAGGGGATGTGTGCCACATGTCGACATCTCCATCAACCCATATACATTATAATATTATATCCCATGTGAACCCATACATATAACTAAGGGGATGTGTGCCACATGTCGGCATCTCCATCAACCCATATACATTATAATATCATATCCCAAGGTACATAACATGCATGTTCCTATTTAACCTTCCATTCACAAGGCACTCTAGTATTTATAGTCCACATTGACTTATTTCTATGTATGTTCTTGGTTAACCTTTCATCCGACCCAAACCTAGCTAGAACTCATGTAGCAAATGTCATAAAATAGGGTGTTTTCATGCATGCACATTGAACTATTGCATACAAGTTTACACTAGAATGACTGAAATTACATAAAATACAATGGTCTAATTTTGTCATCTTCTACTATGCATTCACACATTGAATATACACCTTTGAATATATTGTTGTTTTTTTCAAATCGCCAAGTTGGTCATTAGGTGAGCTCCAATTTTAGAGTCTTTTAATCTAATCTCTATGGTTTTCATGCGATGAGTACATATGCAAGTAATACCAAGATTACAAATTTATTCATTGTATATTAAGTTATTTAAGTGTATATCCACCCAATTAGTATCGCATTTACTATTTGTATATATACGGAATTAATGAATATGTATTGAATGTATGGCATTAATTTTGTAATTTCAAACAATGCATTTGATGACAAAATTACACGCATATAATCAATGTATATTTAGTCATTGTACTGTGTATGCATATTTAATGTTCAAATCGCCACAAACTCTATCAATTCATTTTATTTACCGCTAACCTTCAAAGTGTATATTCAATAATTTCAATGTATATATGCAATATTTGAATGTAATATGAGTTTGTGGTAAATTGAACACTAAATACCCCATCAAAAAAATTATTCACATTAAAAATCAATATTTGACAGTGAACTAATAAATAACCCTTCTCACGTAAAAAAGTGCATACAACCACATGATGTGTAGACAATATTTCATTCACAACTAAACAAAAAAGCATTCATTGGACTATACCCAACACTTATCACTCTGTAAGCTTCCACTATTATTTGAAACTATGCACCAATGTCACATTCAATATTGTCATTAACTACCCCCGTCTATCCATAACCCTCCATATTTTGGATCAAATGAGCATGTTATAGACTATACATGTAGAAAATTACATACTTTAAAATTTAACACACCAAAAATGACTATATCGTATTTTTAAAATGCATTCATCATATAAGCATTGTTTAGATGATATTTCAACACATCTATATTCATTTTAATTTTTCCAAAATAATTGTAAGCCAACATGGTATTCAAGAGGAGAATGGGAAGATGGAAGTGATGAATGGACCCTAAAAAGGGATGTCAAACTTGATTATATATTTAACTTTGAGGAAGAGTTAGCTAAAGTAGATAAAAACAATAATTACAAACCAATCTACATCATGAAGAAAAGCTAAAACCAACATCACAAATGGAGGTAACTAATAATGTCGATGGAAAGTGCATTATAACATCTAATTTTTTTGCTTCAGAACTAAGTGGATGACTGAAGACATGACTGGAGAAATAAGAGATGTTGAAGACAATGGATTTTCCATTAGGGATATTGTAGAAAAGTGGGGAGTCTTAACGGGATCATTATCAAACGAGTTGAATGGTATCACAACTACGAAAGGTCCCTCAACCATTTTAACAAATCAAGAAGAATACAATATTATACAATATTAAAAAGATGTGGCTGATATGGGTCATGGTCTAGAAATAAACTCATAAAAATTTCATGTGGCACACATGTGCGAGATAAGGAATAGTTCATTCATTGATGATATGATTGGCAAATCTTGGTAGGCATGGTTCAAAAAGAGGCACAAAGATTTGTCTTTAAGGACTGAGAATTCTTTGATTGTGACCGAGTAGTCATGCTTAGGCTTGGCATAGTTTCTATATTTTAGGACAACTTGGATCAATTATATAAAAAGAAGCGGGATGGACAACATGGGATATGGAATTGTGATGAAACTAGTGTGCAAGTTGGTAGGAATTTTGGGATGAGGGTGATTACGAAGATGGGTAGTAGAAGTGTACCCCACATACTCCCAAAGATTAGAAAGTGGAACACAATAATTTGTTGTGCTAATTCAGTAGGGTAGAGCATACCATGCTTCTACCTATTTAAAGTGCAACAACAATTAGCCAATTACATTTCCAATTGTCGGCCCAATACATTTGACGACTATCGTTAATACCTCACTTTAATATGATAATTTGTCGGAATCTAGGTGGTGTCCAAGGTTGTATGTAGTAGGACAACTGGAATTATCATTTTAAAAACACTTGTCTAATAATGGAAATAACTTGAAGGGAAATCTGATAGCTAATCTCATCTAGATTTATGAATTACAAAAGACAACTAAACAACTAAAATCAAACAACCAATCTAAACATAAGATGTTTTATACTTGAAAATATACAAAAATATAAAGTAGTAATATCAATAGTAATCAAAGTACCAATTTGACATAATCCTATTCTAAGAAAATACCAATTGTCCTCCTCCTTGGGCAAGAGTGGGTTGTTGCTCCTCCCTTAGACTTGGAATTAACACTTCAAACACAAGCTATTCCACAAATATTATAAGATTCTATTTATTGAAAAATTGTTATTACAGAGTGTATATTCCTTAATGGACGTATGATGTTACATTTATAATTCTTAATCGCAATAAATCCATCTAAAACTTATCTGAAATAGAAGAAAAGTATTCCCTTTTATGTAACTGATGAGGCATATAATGGCCTCATCACTCCCTCTAACGTAAAACCTTACAGGTCCTCCTACATTCCTCCTTTCCCTTCTTTGATTCAAAGCCTCCAAAATTTTACTACAATCATACTCATCAGTGAAGGAATTCCATGTTTCCTCGTTTGATTCGTTATGCCCTTTATATCTCGAACTATTTATTCCCACTAATTAAAGAAATTATGAGGTTGATTCCCATTAATTAAGTTTCTTATTAATCAGTGACAAATGGTGTTAAAGATATTTAGACATAGTCATCCTTAAGAGCCATTGAGATTGTTTCACCAAATGCAATAAACACATATGCACCTCGATTAATGCACATTTGCTAACTTACTCGTAAACCAAGAGCTTTGCAACAACAAGGAATGGACATCCATCAATGTAATATCCCCTTCTCGGTCAAAGACCCTTAGCCCAATTTTGTTTCCCGATGGCTAAGGGGTGATAAAAAGGGAAACTATAGTCTTAATAAATTATTATAAAGTGCATAAAAAGAAACTTTATAAAAATAATTATATTAATTTATTAATGACTTAATAAAAATAAAAGAGAAAAAGATAGAGGGAAATTAGAAAAAAAAGGAAAAGGCCACTTTATGTTTTATTTCCTCGAGGGGAAAAATGTGACCTATGTTTGGAATAAATAAATGCCAAAAAAGAATTAAATGTGGGAAAAGACATTTGATTGGTGGTTGTGGGTGGTTACTAAGCCAAGATTTCTTATAGAAACAAGTGTACTTGGATTTGTAAAACATCTCTTTTATTTTATACAAATTTTGATTTTTGTCTGAGCTTGAGAGCTTTACAAAATAATTTCTAAGGACGAAAACCATTGGAAATTATCTCTTGAGGACAAAAACCTTCTTAAGATCTAGAAGGAGAATGAAAATTCTTCTTCTATGTTGTGAGGATTCTCCATTCGAGGGTTTCCATTGTGAATCAATGATTTATTTGTATTTTCTGTGTTTTTAGCAATGTTTAAGGGCTTTCTAAGAGGGGTGAATGATTGTCAAATTTCGGTACAACTAGGGTTTAATCTACACATTTCCAGATTTATGAGCTTATTTTGGGTGCTTTCCACCCATAAGAAAATTTTGATTTTGGTATCATTGGAAAGCTTGTGATTTTATTTTCAATTTGAGCTATCATTTGTCGAAATTGTTGGGTATTTTCTCGAGTTATGAATTTCTCGAAGTTTCACTATTAATTCTGTAATTAAAAATCAGATTTTTCAAAGATTGTGCAAAAATATAAGTATTTTTAGATTTGATAATTCAAGGGCTAGCTATAGATTTAATTTTATAATTTTTGAAGGTGTTTTGAGACTATTTTACACCCATAAGCAAATCTTCTAGTTGGATTGTTTGCATTGATGTCATAAAAAAATTCCAGCTTGCATTTTATTTGGGATTTGTGAAAAATCCATCTAGGGTTAAAATATGTCCATTTGGGTATATTATAGTGGTATCAAAGTAGTGTATACTCCCAACTTGCGAAGGAAAAAAATGAAGTGGACCCAATTTCCTTTTTTTCGATGATATTAATGAATTTTTGCTAGATCTTGGTTGAAGGAATTTGAGACATATTTGTGATGGAGTCCTATGTTAGGATGATGCCCTCATGCTCATCTCTAGATACTTGAATGAAATAGCACATAAGTGGTGGCATCATTTTTGAAGACCTAAGGGGTTAAATTCGTTGCCTCCTTGACAATTTCACCCAAAGGTTCCTAAAAAGGTTCGATGTGCAAGATTGTAAGGATGAGCAAAAGGTAAAAATCCCTCATTAATTGAAAATGTTTCTTTTCCTTCTAAAGATTGCATGCATGGTGGGTCAAGTAACAGGAAATTAAATCATGGAGTCTACCCCCATAGAGAAAGACAATTCAGATCTATAAATTCATGATGAGGGTTTGTTGGTGAAAGCCCAAAATCCAAATGATGAGGACTACTTTCAGCTTGATATCTTTTCCGGAAAAACAATACTGGAAGAGATACATGAGGAGAAGATTGTACGAGATGTGGATTATGTGGTAAGAGGTACATAATCTTTGTTATTGCAAAAATATTATCATGATGACATTCAACCCATTGTGGAAAATTTTGTTAGGACATTGATACAACAAAGTCAAGTTATCATGAAGACAAAGGATGATGAGGATATTGGTGATACTCCAAGGTATGAAGAGCATAATAATGGGTCATATTTATTGCTGCATGGTAAACCATTTCAAATTTACTTTATTCATGAAAAGTATGGTAATACTAATTTTAATATGGAGCATGTGGATCCCTTGTTCCAAATTCATGAATATGGGCACTATGAGAGCTACATACTTTGGCAAGAGCTCTCTCACTCGACAGGTACGAGATCTAGACTCTTGGAGCACTACAACATGTTCTATCTGTTGCATATGGCATTTGGGTGTAAGAGTTACAATTACTTGAAGGAAAGCAATTTCATCCCTATGCCTGTGGTTTCCAAGGCATTGACAATGATCACACGCCCGGTATACTCTTTACAATCCTTATATAGTGTTTCCCACCACAAACCAACCAACAAAATCTTACGCGCGGTGGCATCCCCAACATAATGTCCACTTGTAATCCCACCATGAGCTTCTTCCATAATAGCTTCGCACTAATGCTCAAGCACACACCAACACAAAACTTCATCTCGGATAATTTGTATAAATCCCTACTAATTAATATGTAACGTGTGACGTGTATAGTAATTTGTTTCTTCTCCAAAGCTTTCATTCCTTCAGCGCCACACATATATGCAGAATACATCAATGCCCTCTAAGTCGGAGAGCACGTGATTCAAACCGAACAACTATGCATCCAACATTATGTCCTCAATGCTTTATGTGTCCTCACCTGAATTAATCCTTGATAAATGATCTAGTCCCGAGTTACTCTTTCTTGGCTTTACCACAACTATAAAGTCAAATTCCTGAAACAATAGAATCCAATGACATATGTGCCCCTGCAAAATGACTTGTTTACCAAATACTTAAGTGCCATGTGATTTGTATAGAAAATAAAAGGAGTTTCCAACAAGTATTGCCTAAACTTATGAAGCACGTAAATCATGGACAATGCCTCGTGCTCTGTAGTTGTATAATTTTTCTCAGTTGGTGTCAAATTATTGCTTACAAAACAAATAGGATGATCAACAATACCTTCTTCAAAGTTGGGCTAATATTGCGCCAATGGCCATGCCAGAGGTGTCCACATGCACATGGAATGGTTTGGTCCATGAAGGAAAGCAAAAATAGGCATAGAAGTAAGCCTTTCCTTTAATGTCTCAAACGCACGCGTTGTTGCACCTCACCCCAATGGAAATTTCCCTTACTCTTCAACAATTCCTCCAAGGGCACGACAATCCTAGCATAACCTTTGATAAACTTCCTGTAATAACCTGTGTGCCCCAAGAATTCGTGCACCTCGCTCTAGTTAGTAGGTTCCTCTAGGCCCAAAATAACCATAACCTTAACATGATCTACCAACAAGCCTTCTTTATAGATAATATGTCCCAACAGAGTCCCAAAGGGTGTAGAAAAAACACACTTCTTAATGTTTAAGGAGATGCTCAACTATCGACACCTCTCAAACATAAGTCTTAAATTATCACAATGATCTTTCACTAGCCCATAAACTGTCCAATCATCCAAGTAAACCAAAAAAAACTTGTGAATGAAGTTCGGAATGCTTGCACAACAATGCACGAAAATACTACAGGCACTTTCTTCAATCCAAATGGCATAATTGTATACACAAAACTTCCCCATTTAGCGGTGAAAGTTGTCTTCTCTTGGTCCTCTTTAGTAATCCTCACCTGATGATATCCATAAAATCCATCAGTGAAGGAGTAGATCTCACACCCTGCAACGCCTTCCAAGATTTCCTCAGTAAATGGTGTGGGAAAGGGATCTATTACACATGTAACATTCAACTCCCTATAATCCACACAAATTCTTATCCTTCCATCTTTCTTTATGCTTATCACCATAGGGATAACCCACTCTGACTCCTCAATGGGCTCAATGATTCTAGACTTCAACATCTTATCAATCTCTTCCTTTACCTTGATGCGCAGATTAGGATTCATCCTGTAAGGCCTCTTCCTAACCAAGTGCGCACCTTCCTTTAACTTGATCCTCATCTCGCCCAAAGAGTGATGTACTCCTTTCAACTCATGATAGCCTCTAGGAAATAAGTCTTGGAAGTCACGCAACAACTCAATTATCTTTGCAACCTCTGAGTCAGACCAATAATCACCAATGATGGCCTCCTTTGGTTCTACATCTGTCCCAATGTTGACCTTCTTTGTTTTCATAGGCTCATGATACGCGCATGCCTTCTCATATGCACTGTCTAAGACCTCACGTGTACCCATAGTATGATCAACATCTAGATTCTCCACTTCTTCATCATTAATCATGTAAACTAGTTTACCTTTCTCTTTTTCCAACCAAGCATGCCCAAGTTGTTCCTCATCTGTCTCTTCTTCTTTAAAGTGCGCCCCAGATCTGACTCACCTAGTAATTCTTGAATAAGCTCCTCAACCTTTGCACTATCTCCCATAGTCAAGCGCTTCATAATCTGTAATGCCTCATTCACTAGAGGTTTAGTAGAAAAATAGTCAAAGGTCTAAATCATACCTACAGTCAGTTCTTGCCAATTCCATGTTTCTCTATTCAATTCCGCATAAACATATTTTGCACGCGTGCAACCGCGTAGAGTGAAGTAGAAATTGTGCACCCATAGTGAAGGTGGTAAGGCCTCCTACCCCTCTATCTAGAGTCTCTCAAACTTCTGAACATGGTGCAAAGCAAAATCCTTCCCATGAAATTCACATGTCTTGGTAGGTGCATTACTCCTAAGAAATCTAGAAGAGAAGGCGATTCTCACCTCTCGCCACTCTAAAAGACTATCCCTATGTACCATCCACTAGCGCATTACTGTCTCATGCAAGTTATATACCAGCTACTCCTTTCCACTTGATTTGTCCACTGGACTTCCATAGTGCATAGAAATACTTTAGGATTTCCTTCACTAGTGTACCTTGGTACTTGGTTACTTCCCAAGAGCCTAACACAACGTGAAACCGCTTACGCGAGTAACTACACTCTTCATCTCACGCCCAATTGTCTCAAGTAACGCTTGTTGTATCACTCATGACTCATGCATCGTCCCATTGAATAACTCCTTCCTTTGATGGCTCAAGTACTTCAGATCTATAATGGTGCACACATAAATTATGTTCAAGTCCTCTTCACTTAAAGGTTCCACATAAGGTGCAACTTTTCTATCTATCAAAAGGATGATAATGCGCTCTTCCTTGTTCTCAAAATTGATGCAGCCGTTATTGAAGAAAATCAACATTATTTGCATAACACCAAGGGCGCACAAGTAAAGCTGGAAAACTATCTGCTCTACGAGTGCTAAGACCTCAAAGTCCCCAATAAACTTGGCCCTTGTATAGTAATAGTGACATCCTTCAAAACTCCAATGGGCATGGCTTTGGTTCTATTTGCCATATACAACACATTTGAAGATGGCTGTAATGGTGGTCTCCCCATCTGATTCCACGCGTCCAAGGTGAGTACATTCACTTTTGTGCCTATATCAATCAAAATGTTACTCAACAGCCATCCATCAATAACTGCATTCAACGTGATTTATTTTTCATAATCAAGACTGTGAGGAGGTAAGTTAGCATGTAAAATCTATCTCTCGCACTCAAATCTAGTGTGTGACATATTTTCCCTTAACCACTATCCTAACAAAGGAATGATGTTCTCTTGGCGCAACAACTTACAAACCTCCTTCAAGTCATCAACATCTTTATGAGGAAGCTCAACCGCTTTCACCTGCTCTCCACTTTTGTGATCGCTCTTTCAAATATTGTATCTCACCCTGCAGGTTTCTAATGACCTCCATGGTCTCTTGATAAACTTCCTTTTGATGGGCATGATCTGGATACTTTGCATTCAATACTTCCTATTTTGTAATGACAGTTTCTTACTTCCGAGAGTTTCTCGCACGTGGGCCGCCTCAACACGTGTAGTAACTAACACCAAAATTATCTCGGGGTAGGTGCTAACTTCGACATCCACTGATCTTCCATACCGTGTTGTACTCTAACCATTCCCGCACCCTTTTCCTATTTGTTCTTTTTTCTCAGGTGCTCATACAAATCCAAACATTCTTCATAATTGTGATTCTTTCCGCACTAGGAGAGAATAATATTCTAAGGGCATTCATGTTTATAATGATCAGGGGACCCGCATGTATAACATGTTCCTTATGGGAACTCACCTCTTCCACCACCGTGACCTTGACCTTCGAATCCTCAAAGGTAACCTCTACTTCTACCACCTCCATTATATCACCCTTCATTGTGATTACGATTATGTTTCACCCTGTTCCTTATAATTGTTTGCAACATTGGTTTGGTGTACACCAATTTCGATGACATCATGAATATGATCAATCAATCTGCAATTCTTTGTATCATGAGTGGTAGACTTACAAATCTTACAATAACAAGACACATTCTTCCTTATCACGTGCGTGCTACAATAAGGGGCACCTACTTGAATCATGATCTAAGTGACAGATCTCACAATCCAAAAACATGGCGCGCACTGCTTTACAAGGGCAACTATCCTTAATATGTCCTTCTACTTCACAATTTGTGCACCAAATACCACTGTGCGTCTCATGAGCTGAATTAGCTGATAATTTTTCTAACTATTTTTCCATAGATGCAATATGAGCTTCCAAAAATGGGCTAACTCCAGTGTCTATGCTCCTAATTGCCTTAGCACGCAAAGTCTTGCCTTAAGTGCTTCATGTAGATCTCGTATAAGTCTTTTGTAAGAGCGCCCTTCTGAAAGGTGTGATCAAACCTCCAATGAACCATTGAGCATACTTGACTAGGGTGAATATCGTAAGATAAATTTGATAATAAGTTTTAAAGCAGACATCATACCCCCTTACGCTCTCACCATGCCCCGCTTGATGTCCTTGAAATACACGATGCTTTTCTACTCAAACTCAAGTATATGAAACTTTGCTAGAAAGCATCACACAACACGGTATAATCTACACAAGTTTGATTTGGATCATACTTCTTATGCTAATTATGCGTGCGCCCTTACAAAGTAGTAGCAAACTGACTTGCCTTACGCTTAGGAGTTGTGATCGCCTTAGCACGCCATAATATCTCACACATATGTATGTGCTCAACTACATCTTCAATTCGTCTCTACTTTGGTAGGTGAAGGGACATCTCAAAAAAACTTGCTGGGTATGGTGTAGACCATGCCCACCTGATCTATAACCCGCATTACCTCGTGTGTTCCCTCCTCCTCTAGAATCACTAGACCCACTATATCCCGAGATACCCGATCCTCCCGATCCCCCGTGGTGCGTACTCAAACTAGAGGATGTACCGCCTTGTGTTCCAACGGTTATACAAAACTAAACCCCCATAGTCTGCATTTGTACTACTTCTAGACGTAATACCAACATTATGTGTGCCCACGTTTTGGTTGATGATGCGCCAAAAATATACCTCCAACCGGACCCCCAAATAACAAAGATGACATCTCGCACCATCATAAATGAATAAACTATCTCGATTAACTCTTGAACTTAATGGAAAATGGAATCTACTTGTCACCGCTGAAGTACCTACACTAGCCTTGATTCACACTAATCGTCTCAGAACTGGAACACCAAGCACAAAGGCTAAGTGGCCAAGTAGGATCGATGCGCGCCACGACTCTTAGTCTTTCCTCGATGTGCTCTCATCTGAAACCGAAGAGGGTTCTCTTCCATTCTTACCCAAATGGGGGAGTTCCAGATGCTTTGGCTCCACGTCTTCTACATGAGCCCCAAATCCTTCATGAGCCATCTCTCTCTGCAACACCATTCGTTCCGCAACATCACGTTGCTTCGCCAAATCCCTCTTGCGCGCCTCATTAAACTTAAGTCACATTTCTTCTCTTTGCCTCTCTGCCGCTAGGTCCACAATCTTTCACCACACTCGCTCCCGCCCCACGTGTGGTGGGGTTTAACTAGCCATAGGACACTCTTCCAAATCCAGAGTCACAATCAAGATCTTAATCGCTAAAGGGATAACACGCAAATAGGATCCCATGGGTTCGTGCAAGAACTGAAAATCAACAACTTTCGTGACAAGAATAGGTAGAAACATCGTATTCCAACATGTAAATATGTAAAACATCACTCCACCAATGATCTACAACGCGTGTCCAAGTCGCCTGTGATCATGCAAATTTTGGTAATCTTCCTGGGTCCAAATAAGTGCTATATATCTCCAATTTATCTTTAATGCGTATGCTACCAACCACTCATAGAGCTCATGATACATATTTTGTTCAACCCACACGCGTGCATCAAATTTAGGTCCAGTGTTAAATATGTGAGAAAATTTTCCTCTAAATTCTCTACCCAATCCTCAATACTAGCCAAAGTCAACCGATATGTCTTCATCATGCAACATCCTTACAAATATCTTGAAAAGAGGTCCCGACAATGGAACCAAAATGTAGTCTTTTATTTTACCAAACAACCCAAGGCACGCTGACACATCACCCAAGAAGACTTGAGCGCTCACCCAAAGCGTGCAAGGGTACCAAGTCCCTCTTTTATGACAACTTTGTCAAGGAGTTAGCATGATAAACACATGTATAATCCAATTCCATAATATCCATTCAAAAGTAAAGCATAAACAGATCTAGATCTTAACCATAGTACATAAAGAATCAGACAAGAACTAATATCAGATTCACCATACAAGATCCATCCATAGTAATATCAATAACCATTATCCAACCACATAGATCCATTATATTAATCATTGTAAAACACATAAGCCAAATACATACATAAGAGTATCATCATGGTCATGCATGCTCATAAACCAACAACATCATACTAACAAAACATGGATCCCTAAACCGTGCAAATCAATACATATTTATAGGTAGTGGGGACTTGCCCTTCACTACTCATGCACTCTCCAAAAATAGCCTACATGCTAGAAATAGCCATGCGTGTGTTACAAGTCAACTACAAGAGCATGCAAGCTTGCTAATAATAGATTATCTTCTAATATGAACTATAGATCTAATCCTATTAATAGCCAAAACTCTGCATGACATTTTAACTTCCTTCACATGAGATCTATCTCAAAATAGACTTTGCTTGAACTGCAAGTCTTCATGTTCTATTCTTATCTCCAAAACCTTGCTTGGTCAGCTACTCCAACCATTCATCTTCCATTTCTACCAAAATGCGGCTAAGTCTTAAATATATTAGGCTCGAGCGCGCAAGCCTTTGCTACGCCTGTTCTAATTTTGCGCATGCCTTCACGCCTAACTCCCGTGCGGCCAAAACCCTTTGCGCCACTTATACTCAATATCCTTTAGGGGTCAAACAATCGATTTTCAGTATTTTGCAAAAATATAAATATTTTTAGATTTGATAATTCAAGGGGTAGCTACAAATTTAATTTCATAATTTTTGAAGGTGTTTTGAGGCTATTTTACACTCATAAGCAAATCTCCTAGGGTTTTGGCAAGGAATTTTGGGTTGTTTGCATTGATGTCATAAAACAATAATTTCCAACTTACATTTTATTTAGGATTTGAGAACAATCCATCCAGGGCTAGAATATGTCCATTTGGGGACATTACAGTGGTATCAAAGCAGTGTATTCTCCCAACTTGCGAAGGAAAAAATGAAGTGGACCCAAGTTCCTTTTTTTAATGATATTAATGAAATTTCTGCTAGATCTTAGTTAAAGGAATTCGAGGCATATTTGCGATGGAATCTTATGTGTTAGGATGATTCCCTCATGCTCATCTTTAGATTCTTGGATGGAATAGCACATAAGTGGTGTCATCATTTGTTGAAGACCTAAGGGGTTGAATCCATTGCCTCCCTTGAAGATTTCACCCAAAGGTTCCTAGAAAGGTTCGATGTGCAAGATTGTAAGGATGAGCAAGGTAAAAATCCCTCATTAATTGAAAATGTTTCTTTTCCTTCTAAAGATTGCATCCATGGTGGGTAAAGCAACATGAAATGAAATCATGGAGTCTACTCCCATGGAGGAAGAAAATTTACATCTATAAATTCACAATGAGAATTTGGTGGTGAAAGCCCAAAATCCAAATTATGAGGACTACTTTCACTTGCTATCTTGTCCTAACAACAATACTCGAAGAGATACATGCGAGCATATTGCACGTGATGCAAATTATGTGGTAAGAGGTACATCATCTTTGTTATTACAACAATATTATCATGATGACATTCAACCCATTATGGACAAGGTTGTTCGGAAATTGTTACAACAAAGTCAAGTTATCATGAAGACAAAGGATGATGAGGATATTGGTGATACTCCAAGGTATGAAGAGCATAATAATGGGTCATATTTATTGCTGCATAGTAAACCATTTCAAATTTGCTTTATTCATGATAAGTATGGTAATACAAATTGTAATATGGAGCATGTGGATCCCTTGTTCCAAATTCATGAATGTGGGCATTATGAGAGCTACATACTTTGGCAAGAGCTCTCTCATTTGACAGGTACGGGATCTAGACTCTTGGAGCACTACAACATGTTTTATCTGATTGCATATGACACTTGGGTGTAAGAGTTGTAATTGTTTGAGGGCAAGCAATTTAAGGAAGGATTGTAATATTCCCTTCTCGCCGACTTCCACCCTTAGCTCAATTCTATTTCCCGACGGTTAATGGGTGATAAAAAGGGAAACTATAGTCTTAATAAATTATTATAAAGTGCATAAAAAGAAATTTTATAAAAACACTTATATTAATTTATTAATGACTTAATAAAAATAAAAGAGAAAAGATAAAGTGAAATTAGAAAAAGAAAAAGAAAATGTCACTTTATGTTTTATTTCCCTAGGGAAAAATGCAACCCATGTTGGGAAGAAATAAATGCCAAAAAAGAATTAAATGTGGAAAAAAACATTTGATAGGTGGTTGTGGGTGGCTACTAAGCCAATATTGTTGGTAAAAGCAAGTGTACCGACTTTGTAAATCATCTCTTTTATTCTATACAAATTTTGATTTTTGTTTGAGCTTGAGAACTTTGCAAAATAATTTCTAAGGACGAAAAGCCTTGAAAATTATCTCTTGAGGACGAAAACCCTCTTGAGATCTAGTAGGAGAACAAAATTTCTTCTTCTATGTTGTGAGGATTCTCCATTCAGGGGTTTCCATTACGGATCAAAGATTTATTTGTGTTTTCCCATGTTTTCCAAAGAATGTTCGAGGGTTTTCCAAGAGGGACGAATCACCGTTGTTGATTTCGGTACGACTGGGGTTTCATCTACACATTTCTAGATTTTCGAGCCTATTTTGGGTGCCTTCCATTCATCGGAAAATTTTGATTTTGGTATCAATGGAAAACTTGTGATTTTACCTTCAATTTGAGTTATCATTTGTTAAAAATTGCTAGGTATTTTATAAGTTATGAATTACTGAAGTTTCGGTTATTTTTCTGCAATTAAAAATTAGATTTTCAATATTTTACAAAAATATAAGTATTTTTAGATTTGATAATTCAAGGGCTAGTTATAGATTTAATTTCATAATTTTGGAAGGTGTTTTAAGGTTATTTTACACCCATAGGCAAATCTCCTAGGGTTTTAGCAAGAAATTTTGCACTGTTTGCATTGCGGTTATAAAAACAATAATTTCTAACTTGCATTTTATTTGGGATTTACGGAAAATCCATCTCGGGTTAGAATATGTCTATTTGGAGACATTAAAATCAAGGTAAAATAAGAAACATTTTTTGTTAGATGTTGTAGTTGTATTACATTGTTCACTCACCCTATCACAAAATCTTAAAACAATTTCAAATATCATACATTTCACTTAAAGTACAACTCCAACAAACTTAACATTGTTATCCTGAGCAGATTAGTCAAAAGAAAACATATTACCTCAAAGAATTTAACCCCACTTAAGAGTATGATGAAAAAACTTATCCGAGGACCAACTATCAAGGGTAAATCAATGATTTTAGTGGTTCAACCGAGGACTAGATCGCATCACGTTCGATGTGAAATCGGTAGATGGACTATACCCAAGGAGGATTGGGAAAGGAAAATTTGTCTTTTATGTAGCAAATGAGTGGTAGAGACGGAATGCCACTTCATCATGGAGTGTTCACCTTATGATGATATTCATATTCAATACGAAAATGACTTGAAGGTGGACAAGTTAAATGAGTTATTAAAGATTGCGAATTTTATGCTCAAGATTCATAATACAAAATCAAATTGGAAAAAATCTGAAATCATCTTAAAGGCTTTGTTTTTGGTCCCATAAACTTTTTAGTCTCATAAACGTCATTAAAATCTTTCATTTCATTTCGATAGATGAGAGGGCAACAAGAGTTAACCATGATAAAACAAGATCTAGGACATATGAAAACAGGGGGAGAAAAAAGAACTGAAATGGTAGAAGAGAAGGAAACAATTCAGATAGATGAGATACAATCAGCAATTAAAGACATGGAAACAAAAGAAAATCAACTAAAGGATCGGATAGAAGAAGCTAAAACTTGGTCTCAATTAGTAAGTGGATCATCAAATGAACAAAGACAAGTCATGGAGAAACACATCAAAACACAGATAAGAGAAGAGAAAGATCAACAGAACAGAGCAGTAAATTTTATTATCAAGGGGCTAAAAGATTTTGGCGAAAATGAGAGAACTGACATATTGGCAAGAGACTTTCTTAAAGACGAATTGAAGTGGACAGGTTACATACAACAAGCAAACAGGATTGGCAGGAGAACAGAGGGAGGAAAGGACAGACACGTGCGAGTGGTTATGAGAAAAATAGAAGACAAATATGCTATCCTAAAAAACAGGGGACTCCTTAGAGGCACACACATATACCTAGATGAGGATTTGACATTCGCTCAACAAGAAGATCGAAGGAAAGAATGGGAAAAAGTGAGAAAAGCAAGGGAAGCAGGAAAATGGGCACAGATGAGAAATGGGAAAGCCCAAATCAGTGATCATTTATCAAACAGGAAATAGGAATTAGGGGCCCCACGGGAATTCATGCACATAGTAAGCTGGAATTGCAGAGGATATCCATGGAGAAGAGGACCGGGTTTGGGGCCCATAGCAGAAGGGAAAGATATTATCATTCTTACGGAAACACATGAGCACGAAGGTTGCAAGGTTCCTGATTTTGAAGGCTACAAAAAAATTTCAGTTTGGAATGAAGGGAACGAAACAGGGAAAGGCCACGGCGGAATCACAGTGTTAATCAAGGAAATATGGCTCGAAAATGTCAAAGTTGAAAAAGAAGATCCAAATAAACAATACATATGGCTGAAAATAACAGATAGCAAGACAACAATCAGATTAGCTGCCTGTTACTTTGCACCGAAAGGGTCAAAGACATATAAGAGAAGAAAGCTAGATAGCGAAGATCCATACGCTTCAATAAAAAAAGACATTTCTGTTTTCAGTACATCCGGAGAAATAATTCTATTGGGTGATTTCAATGCAAGGACTGCCAATAATCAATCCCTTCAGTTGACCAGTTTAGAAGGAGGTGAAGACAATCCGTTGTGGCTTAAAGAAGAAGAGAACAAGTTTTGGGAAAGATTATCTCAGGATGGCAGTGGAGGGGTGTCACATTTTGGAGTTGAGCTTCTAGGCCTATGTAGCTTATACAACATGGTCATTTGCAATGGCATGAGAGCTTGGCCCAGGTCAGGCAACATCACTTGTAAAACATACAATGGGCAAAGTGTAGTAGACTATGTAATTTGTTCTCAAAGTTTTATCCCCACGCTTCTTGAGTTTGAAATTGGAGATTGTCCTATCGAATTAAAGTCAGATCATAGTCCTCTCTTGGTAAAGCTTGGGACCGTCTTCAATCAGCAACAAAGGAATCAAGCTCATCACACGCAAAAGGCATCTCAAAAACAGGGAAAAATCATTCTCAGTAAAGAGAATCAGGGAATATTTGTTGCAGCCCTTAAACAACAATTGCAAATAATGAGGAAAGATACAGAGAACACGGCGTCCAAGGGACCGAGTGGTTATATGCGTAGTAGTCTGCTGATATCTTTAATTAAAAAGGCTCTAACTGTATGTGAGAGATCTAAGCCTAGAAAGAGAGCGGCAAATACTTTTCCAACAAATCCGTGGTATGATGAAGAGTGTAAAGCTGCCAAGAGAGCTTTGAAAGAAAATGGGATGAACAAAGAAAATAAAAAGGTTTATGAGAGATTGGTACAACACAAAAAAGAAAGCTATGTGTGCAAGAGAAGGACAGAACTAATTTCTCTTGGAAAACACAATCCCAAAGGTTTTTGGAAGGAGCTACAACAAAAGAAAAAATACATAGAAAATAATATCACAGGTGCGCATTGGTTAGAATACGCGAAGACCCTTTATGAGCGTCCTCAACAAAAAGATGTCCCTCCCATAATTGAGACTTCGATTGAGCTTTTCTCGGCAGAAGATATCAAGCAGGGCATAAAGAATCTGGCAAGTGGTAAAGCTCAAGACATCGATGGTCTGCAAGCTGAATTTTTAAAATGGGGGGTTGAGGTCCTCACGCCGCACATCAGAAAAATATTCAATGATGTCAACCAGAATGGCTTTCCAACAGAGTGGACGACTAGCGTTGTTATTCCTCTATTTAAAAGTGGTGACGTTAATAACCCGTCCAATTATCGCACCATTATGATCAACCCTCTTCTTGGCAAATTATTTGGAGGCATGATAGAACGGAGAATCAGCAGCTGGGCCGAAAGAGAGGGTAAAAGAGCAAAAGGGCAAGCGGGTTTTCGACCTAAGCACTCAACAATTGATCATTGTATCACTCTTAGGCATTTGATTGAAAAAGTTTGGGACACCCAAGGAGAAGAAGCTTTTTGTTGTTTTGTTGATTTCAAGAAGGCTTTTGACACAGTGCCCAGAAAGAAACTTTGGGATAGGATGGAGGAACTTGGGATTCCAGATGAGTTTAGAGCAGCAGTTCATAAATTGTATGAGCAGGTCAGAGCTAAAATTAGAACCAGAGAAGGTATGTCCGAGTGTTTCGGCAGCAACATAGGTGTCAAGCAAGGATGCCCTCTTTCTCCCACGTTATTTGGGTTATACATTGACAAGCTTGAAGATTGGTTAAACAAAACTGAGGGAGGAGGTATTCAGTTAGCAAGTTATGTGGTGAAGTTACTTCTATATGCTGACGACCTTATCCTAATTTCAAAAACAGCCCAAGGTTTGAGGGAACAGTTAAAAGCGCTAGAGCTCTTTTGTCAAGAAGTCGGGATGCAAGTGAACACCAAAGAAACAAAATCATGATTTTCACCTTGAAAGGAATGAGAGACAAAACGCTTCCTTTTTGAGGGAGCCCTTTAGAAATAGTCAATGAATACAAGTATCTTGGGATTGACTTTCACCACAAACTTAGTTGAGACTTGTAGAAGCAAAAAGGATACAGGAGGTTGAAAGCTTCTTTCCTACTTCAAAACAAAGGTGAAAGCCGAACTTTGGGACTGGAAAACTAAAAACCCTTTTTGGTTTGTTGGTCACCCCGGTTGTTCTATATGGCTGCGAAGTTTGGGGAAGTAGCATGTCAAATCATGGGTGGAGACAGATAGAAAGAATCCAGAAACATCTAATCACAAGCTCCCTTAAAGTCAAATCAACTGTTCCTTATGAGATCTTGTTGGCGGAAGCGGGTTCTTTCTCGCTGGAAGCATCGGCAATAGCTCGGATGATAAGCTATCTGAAAAAAGTTGAAAACATGGGCAACCTTCACTGCCCAAAATAGTTGTAGAACGACACTTTGGAACGCAGAAAGAAAACATGGATGAATCAGAATACTAAATGGATGTACAAATGGGGCATCAACATGCAGGAGTGTCCTAACAGCAACAGGGAAATAAAAAATTATGTGATAGAAAAGTTCAGGACTGCCATGTGGACGGGTCAGATTGGTCGGAAGAAAGCGCATTATATTAGAGAATTCAATCTCACTGGGGAACATGATGAAAAAGCTTATCTAGGGACGGTTATCAAGGGTAAAGCAAAAATTCTAGTGGCGCAGTTAAGAACTGGATCACATCATCTTCGATGTGAAACTGGTAGATGGACTATTCCAAAGGAAGATTGGGAAAGGAGAATTTGTCTCTTCTGCAGCAAAGGGGTCGTCGAGACAGAATGGCATTTTGTCATGGAATGTTCTGCATATGATGATATCCGTATTCAGTATAAAAACAATCTAAAGGTGGACAGACTGGAGGAACTCTTCGAAGGAACAAAGCTTCCAGCGACAGCAGGCTTTATCTTCAAGATTCACAGCCGAAGAGCGGATATTGAAAAGAGTCTGAAATCTGATTAAATTACTGTTTCTGTGGTCCCATAGACTCTTTAGTCTCGTGGACGTCATTAAAATCTTTCATTTCATTTCATTTCCTAGGCAGCAGGAAACACTCCCGCCTGGAAGAAAGCACGGTTCAACAATTACCTAGTCAATTAAATTTTGAAAAATGTGGCGATTGTTTTAGATTTTTTGCGCCTCTTCGTGCAAGAAGCATTTGCAGAATGATGATAAGAATTTGTGGAGAGAACAAAGAAGAAAGCAGTCCCGTTACACAGTAGCCCAATCCGTTCTATTTCAGCATGACATCCTTGTCGTCAATCTCAGCGGGGCACCGTCCGAAAATAATTACAATTAAGCTTGGAACGGTTTTGAAACAGCCGATTCCACGAAATATGAAAGTATTGGTTAATCTTTTCAATTCCAATTTCAATTTGAAATTTCTTTCAAGTCGGAGAGTCTCTGCTGCATCTGCATACGATCTTGTTCCTCCCCATCGACAATGATTTGCATGTAAATTTCTCTTGCCCTTCTCAAATTGGATTTATTTTGTTCATCGAGTTAACAGTCATAGTAGGAAACAAATAGAATCAATCTTTAAACCCTCCACAGCCAGCATGAAGTTCGAAAACACTGACATCTCGTAGTAAATTTTCTAAACCTTACCCAAAAACCATCACGTAGAAACTTTAGAATAGTTTCTGGATATGACTGCTTGATGCTACCATTTTGCGCAAAGAGCTTCAAATTAGGTAAACATTTAACAGGATACAATGCAAAAGGTAGACTGTAGATATGATGGCTAAATGCAAAATGCAACGCAGCGAGGTGCAGTGTAATTTTCACTAAATGTTGATAAACCCTACGAAGTATATCTCCCGCTCTTTATCTTAAAAATTTATGGAAAACATGCTGTTTAGATCCTTGAAATGATTTTAAGTACCCTCCACTGAGACCAAACTGTCTATTGGATTCCAATGTTACAGCTGCCCCAAGCATACAGAAGGGGCTAAATTTGAGAACAAAAGTCACTTTGTAATGTAGGTTGTTTCTTCTTCTATTATTAAAACTCATCGATATATGATTTTAATCCAGAAAAATAATAAGTTGACAACCATTAATTAAACCGTGTTTACATACTTGGTGAGTACTTGCCAAGCCTGCAAGTGCTTGCCCAAATAATCCCACGGCTAGTTTTCGCCATTAAAACTTGTGAGTCTGGTATTCCAGAGTCTGGGTGAGTTTTTCAAGACTAGATGCGGAGAGTACTTGCCAAAATTTGCCAATATTCGCGATGACTACTCGCTGATACTCATCTGATACTGTATTTCTATAAAATTTATCTCCTTAAGAAATTTAGGTTTTGTTTAAGTTGCTGAGTACTGTCAAGTCAATATTTTTGGTCTGCCAAGTATTTCCTGAGTATGAGTATGCGAACTATGGATTCAACTATCCTCCAAGATTCTTTATTCTCATCCCTCTAAAGAGTGGAGGGGAAGCAAATTGAGCCAAAGGATTTAATAATAGAGGAGGATACCATACAAGTGGAGTTCCTCCTTTTTCACAAAATTTTCCCCAAAAGGAACTTGAAATTTCATAATTAATAGCTAAACGCTTATGGATTATGCTATTGCCAGCAACATACATTTCATCGACCACAATCTCTGAGCATGGGATGTTCTTGGGTCTGTCAATAGAATGCTCTTTGCCTGTTCCTCATGTGAATTGCAGCTGACACACTCTTTGGACTTATTATTGGAGTAATTCATCTCTGTTTTGAAGGAAGTTACTGTTAGATCTTTTTTTGAACATTATTCAAATGCTTCTATTTTTCTTCCATCACTGTTCCTCCCTGATGTTCACACCCACAAGGAGTCTAAGTAACCATCTGTCCAGAAGCTAAAGTGGAGTTATGCATTCTAATCCCAGCCTCTTGGAAGACGCTTCAACCCAAAAGCTTTCTGGTATAGATTTTCTAAAAATTTAAATTCCTGCACCCAATAGTAGGACCACGTTTATGGTCTGACTACAACATATAATGTCCATATGCTTTTGTTTTACTGCTTATCAAAGACTCACATTTTATTTATTGACTGCACAGTTTCATAACTCCTCCTTTCTTAAAGAATCCATATCCTTGAAATGTTATGTTACCATTTGCAGTTCTGGCCATTAGTAGGATGTGATTCGCATATAGGGTAATTATGCCTGGTAGCTTGCATTTTGAGATGCTACACAGACTACTGCTGTCAAGGAGACTATTGGGAAAGCACAGAGCACTCAGGCTACGGCTGATCAGGGATCTCATTAGGCTGTTCAAAAGCCTCATTTCCTATTTTAGAATGTGTGTTCATTGTCTACTCATCAACATCAATGTTGACATCTATAATCTGCAGGTATGGATGGAGTGGCAATATCATGCCGATCATCTGGTAAGTAATCTGAGATCTGCCTATTGACTTTGGAAAACATATTAGTGAATCTGTTGATTCCACTGGTGAGAATCTTCTCCACAACAACACCTGGTTTGGAGTTCACATGTTTAGGAGTAGGTGACTTGTTAACATGTTTGCTTGCAGTGCCAACCAAGGTACTAGATGTATGCAAAGCTCTAGGAGAAAAAGAAAACGCAGGTGAAGTCATTTGAAAAAATTATTTCTCAAGTGGTAACTAGTGGTTGATTGTTTCAGCAGCTCCTCAGTTGGTAGCTTTCTTGAAATATATCCTTGTCCTTGTTGACAAACACACTGTCATCAGACACCTTGACGGTCTTCTCCTCCTCATCAGACTGATCATCCTCTATTTCTTCGTCCTCGTGTCTTGAGGCGAAGATAGTTTGGAACCATCTTTTTCCTCAATAGTCTTCACCTTCAGCGTCTTATGTGGGAATGAAATATTATCCTCGATGATGATCAGCTTCTTGTACTTTTCTGAGGCATCTTTTCCTTGAAAGGCTGGTGTGGCAGAACAAATATCTCCAAGTGCTCCCCTTGAAAAAACACTATTGGTTTGCCCCTATGTTACCGGATACGCCGGTTTTGGGGCTCAGAGTGGGAGCTCAGGGAGCCGCGCTATGAGGAGGGCCAAGGAGCGGCCAGGCCTTTGTGGAAAACGGCCGGAGTGGCGCGAAGCCGTGCCCCGGCCGTTTCGGCCCCGGCCGCTCCTACAGCCGCCCCGCACTCCGGCCAAGCCCGAGTGCCGGCCGCTCCTGGCAGCGCTCGCTCCGCGTTGAAAAACACGCGTTTTTAAATTTTTTTAATTTTTCCACTTTTTTAAACTCGCAAATCAATAAAAAATAATAAATTCTTCTAATCTAAAACCTAAAAGCTACATCTAAACAATAAAACAAAAGAACAACACACAAACATAACATAAAGCAAACAAACTCACATTGTGGCTCTCCAAAATTGCATTGTGCTTGTCTAGGGTTTTGAGGAGTGTGAGGAGCTATTGCTAAGCTTGGAGGAGTGTGAGGAGCTGCAAAGGAGGATTTGTGAAGGATTTGATTTGTGGTTTACTAAGTGAAGGTAAGTTTTTTTTAATTTCTAGCCTTGTTCCTCTATTTTTTTTTTTTTTTAATCTTTCACACATTACATTTTTTGTTCATTTTTATTTTGCTCTTTCCATTTAATTTTTTTAATTTTCATTGTTCAATCACAATGCAATTGCATGCCATTGTTTTCTTTGCTTAATTTGTTTTTTAAACCTTGTAGGTATTTCTACAATGGCAACAAGTTCTACTTCTTCTGGGCAATCTTTGGCCAAAGACTTTGACCCAAATTCACCGTTATGGAGGCACGTAACAATAGTTCAACAACTTGTAGGTGGTGGTTGTTTTGAATGGAAATGCAATGAGTGTGATGGAATATTCAAAGGCTCTTACAGTAGGGTGAAAAGCCATTTGTGTGCCATAACGGGTAATGGTATAAGAGTATGTAGGGGGAGGAATAATGCTGGGGTGCCAAGAGAAAATGTTTTG
The DNA here is from genome assembly GCA_018340775.1 of Taxus wallichiana var. yunnanensis. NCBI lineage: Eukaryota > Viridiplantae > Streptophyta > Pinopsida > Cupressales > Taxaceae > Taxus > Taxus wallichiana. The sequence continues at coordinate 189,155,924 of CM031233.1, forward strand.
GCATTTATCAAAGAGCAGGAGGATGCAGAGGCTAGAGTGGCTCTGAGAGCGGGTCATCCATTGGCCAAAAGAGGAGGTTCATCTCGTTCAGCAAGGCCTCCAGTTGCTCCATCACCTAGTGGATCCCCAATTGTGGCCATGCCACATCCATTTGTGGCTCCTATCTCCACAAATGAGGATGTTTCCCTTGCACGAAAGAAAAGTAAGACAAAAGGGCCATTGGAAAAGGCCTTTCAGAATGAGTACAGGGAGATTGCAGATGAATGCATTGCAAGGTGTGTATATGCTAATGGTCTTTCTTTTAATGTTGTGAGATCACCTTATTGGCATGAGATGGTGAAAGCCATCAATGAGGCACCAAAAGGGTATAAACCACCAGGATTTGAGAAGATCCGCACCACCCTTTTGGAAAGACAAAAAAAATATGTGGAAACCTCCTTGCAACCAATTAGGGACTCATGGACCAAAACTGGTGTGTCCATTGTTTCTGATGGATGGAAAGATGCAAGAAACCGCCCTTTAATCAATGTGATTGCAGTATGCCCTAAGGGGGCAATGTTTTTGAAAGCGGTTGATTGTGAGGGGCAAGTGAAGGATGCCCAATTCATAGCCAACATTCTCTTTGAGTCCATTGAGGCAGTGGGGCCTGAAAATGTTGTCCAAGTGATAACGGACAATGCCAAAAATTGCAAAGCTGCGGGGATGTTAGTTGAGGCACGGTATGGGCATATTTTTTGGACACCTTGTGCTGTGCATTCATTGAATTTAATGCTAAAGAAAATGGCAAACAAAATAGAGTGGATCCGGCAAGTGTATGCAGAAGCTGAAGAAATCCAAATGTTTGTCACCAACCACCACATGTCACAGGGCATTTTTAGATCATTCTCGCAGTTGGAGCTACTGAAGGTAAGGACAAGCTTTATTTCTTTCTTTCTTTTTAATTTAATATTTAATATAAGTTTTTTAATATTCTTTTAGCTTTCAATTTCATAATTTAAATTTTATTTTTAATTTTTGTTCCTCGTTCTTATTAGGTTGCTGAGACTCGGTTTGCATCACACACAATCGTCTTGAGACGACTAGTGAAGGTGCGAGAGGCACTCATGAGGATGGTAACATCCAATCTTTGGTCTGTATGGAGGCAATCAAACACTGAAGGGGCTCAAAAAGTGAAGAACTTGATCTTAGAGGACTCTTGGTGGGATAGAGTGGGTTATCTGTTGAGATTTACGGAGCCCATTATGAGCATGATCCGGTTTACTGACACGGATCAACCATGTCTAGGAGAGATATATGACGGCATCGACTCAATGATTGAGAAGATAAAAGCCGTCATAAATGCAAAAGAACAAGATCCCGAGGAAATATTTTTCAAACAAGTGAAGTCAATCCTCATTGAGCGGTGGAACAAAATGACCACCCCATTACATCTACTAGCTTTTGCATTGACTCCTAGATTTTATAACACAGAGATCCTTTCCTTGCCAGGGAGGGTAGCACCATACAGGGATGCGGAAGTCAGTGAGGGATATATGGTGGCATTAGCTAGGCTCTTCCCTGATCCTGAGGCCCAAGACCAGGTTATGGTAGAGTTTGGCAATTTCATAGCAGAAACGGGTCATAGCCTTCTCGCTCTTCGGAGCAAATACAAGATGGATGCACATATGTGGTGGTACCTCCATGGTACTTCATCGGTTTACTTGCAACCTCTTGCAATCAAGGTCTTGCACAAGTAAGTTTTTAATTTTTTATTCTCTTTTCTTTTAGTTTTTTAAAATTTAAGTTTGAGTGTTTAAATCTGAAGTTGAACTTTGCATTGACTTTGAAGTTTGGGTTGCCTTAATAGGTTGCAAGTTCATCTTCCTCTGAGCGCAACTGGAGTACGTATAATTTCATCCACTCACAGAAGCGCAACAGATTGGGGGCTAAAAGGGCTGAAGATTTGGTATACATACATTCCAACTTGCGCCTTTTATCCCACAAGCAGCCAGAGTACAAGGAAGGGTCAACAAAACATTGGGACATTGATCCAGAGATAGTTGACTTGGATGCTTCCATTTCCCACCATGGAGCATATGATGATGAGACGGTTTCGTGGCACCACGAGACCTACATGCACAAGGGGGTGCAACTGGCAAAGTGGCCCTAGTGCGAGTGGTTCGAGCCCATGTGGTTCTAATGAACCACATAATGATGATGATGTAGCTGGTTTTGATCCTCTTGATGAAGAGGAATATGATGAATATTGACAATGAAAGATAGTTTGAGCTTTGAATATTGATCTATGATTGAATTTAATATATCATCAGATTCATGACATTCACATTGTGTTTGATTTAAGTATTTTAAATTTTAATTTAACTTTTAAACTTTTAAGTTTCTAAGTTTTATCGGTATCCTAGCTTGTTTGTTGTGGTTATTCACTTATTTAGCTTATAACTTGTCTTTCATATGCATAATATGTGGTTAATAATTAAATTCCTATTTAGAAGGCTGAAATTTATATATTTTTTAATTTTTATATAGTTTTTGTACTTGCCGTATCCTACGCCGTATCCGGGGTCAAAAATTTTTGCCGTTTCCGCGTATCGGATACCCCGCTCCCACTCCCGTATCCAAAACGTTTCGGTAACTTAGGACTTCAACTTTGCCCTTGAGGGAAACCAATGGAACCAGTGTTTCATTCTCATTGTGACAAACCTCCTCACAATGGTAATCGCATCATATGTGAAGAGAAAGTTATACAAAGTGATATTTAGAGCCCCATACGGTGTTTGATCAAGCAATCCTTGAGTTTCTTCAATAGACACTTTAACTAGTTGTATATCTCACCAATTGACAAAGTATGTGTTTGGTACTTATCAATAAACTCAATTTTGTCTCCGTCTCAAATTTTCCTTCTCCACCGCTTCCCGTACTTGGTATGCCCCATCATGCAATGAATGTGGTTGAGCTTATCGAGATACCACCACCTCCTTCCTATCAATCTTCAAGGCCAACTTCTTGGTCTTTGGGTCAAAGTGCACCTATTGTGATATATAAAATTGTTAACTTCGTAGAGCAGACCATGTTAATATTGTCATTGTTATCGGTGTATTATTAATTGCATGTTTTGGTAGCCGACATTGTTATGTTGTTAATTATTGTGTTGTCGGCTTTAGGCGTATTGTAATGACTCTCTTGAGTTCGATTGGGGATGGTGTTCTTTAACCAACAACTATTGAGCCGTATCATATAAGTAGAATGATGTAATGTTGGGCTAAGGGCGCTGTTTTATCGGGTCCTCCTCAGTCTTGAGCAACTTGTATTGAGCACTCGCTTAAATAATAAAGTTGAGTTTACTTTCAACAACAGGAAATAAAAACTATGTGATAGAAAAATTTAGGACTGCCATGTGGACAGAGCAGATTGGTTGAAAGAAAGCATATTACATCAAAGAATTTAACCCCACTTGGGAGCATGATGAAAAAGCTTATCTAGGGGCAGCTATCAAGGGTAAAGCAAGGATTTTAATGGCTCAACTGAGGACCGGATCGCATCACCTTCAATGTGAAACCGGTAGATGGACTATACCCAAGGAGGATTGGGAAAGGAGAACTTGTCTTTTCTGCAGCAAAGGGGTGGTAGAGATGGAATGACACTTCATCATGGAGTGTTCAGCTTATGATGATATTCGTATCCAGTATGAAAATGACTTGAAGGTGGACAGATTAAATGAGTTATTTGAAGAAACAAGACTTGAAAAGATCGCGGGTTTTGTGCTCAAGATTCACAGTAGAAGATCTGATATTGAAAAGAGTCTGAAATCATCTTAATGTCTCAACTTTTGGTCCCATAGACTCTTTAGTCTCGTGGATGTCATTAAAATCTTTCATTTCATTTCATTTCATATTTTTCTATGCTGCATTGTGGTATGTATTTATTATTTTATAATTGATGTTTCTTTGATAGTGTAATTTCTATAACAAACATTTTAGCACTGTTGCCTTTAAGAACATTGGAAGTTAAAGTCGGTTCAAAAGTGAACGTCGGTCGACAATGCTTATTGAAAGTTACACATATATGATGGAAACTGAAGGGGTCAATATTCAATAAGCAGTTAAAACTAATAAACAAAGAGAAGACAGATTCACGGGGGACTTTAAGTATTTGTGGTATCTCTGTGTATGTGAGCACATCAAGCAAGAATCCGAAAGGACCCAATTAACGAAGGTGATTCTGTTTCTTTACAGTTGAATAAGTTGATTAATGTGGGTAGGGGATCCCAAACTGCGGTTCTGATGTTTTCTTCTCCCATTAGGTTGATTACTTTATCTACTATGGCAGGGATCATGAATTACAAAATCACCTTTGGCTTGTAGAATGTCTTGTAGTTCATGAATGTTTTGATGCTGCAATTCAGGATGACCTTCCCAACTCTCTATCCGAATGGGATCCTTAATTTTCTAAGAGAGTTCGATCTGTAGCAGGGTTATACCTTTGTACAGGTTGCCAATTTAACTGGGAGATGATATTTGTGTCTGGGGGTAGATATTTTCTTTGAGGATGGTGCTCTGGGTTAATTCTTGGCTTTTCCAAAACATCCATGTGGATTTCATAGCAAGAGCATTGTCGAACAAGATAAATTTCTAATGTTTAGACCTCCCTGAGATGTGGGAAGAAAAGTTGTTGCCCTTACAACCAATGGATATTTGTGTTATTTCATTACCTCTCTACATAAAGAATTTTGTTGTTTGTGAGTAATGAATCTGCAACTGATTGGGGAAATGGTAGAAATTTTTGAATGTAAATTGGGACTGCTTGGAGTACTTATTTGAACAGCTCCAATTTTCCTGCAAATGATAGCCACCTATGGTCCAATGAGGCAACTTCTGCTTCATTTTTTGAATGGTTCCATCCAATAGTTCTTCTGATTTGTATGTAGAAGGAATCTTAAGTATCTCATTGGGAGAGTCCCTTCCTGAAACTGTAATATTTTGAGGATTTCCCGCTTTCTTTGTGAAGATATGTTCACAAAATCGACGTAAGATTTGGTATTGTAAATTTTCTATCCTGATGCTATTTGGTATTCATGCAAAATCAGGTTTAATTCCTTGGTTTTCTAGAGTGAAAAGCAATAAAGTATTATCCACAAAATGAAAATTTGTGTATTTGTCACCTCTGTCAATTGCTGGGATACTATTTAATGTGCTTACGAGCTTTGCTTGTTCAATTGACCTGCATAATGTTTCCCCTAGAATTAGAACAGTATAGGTTCAGGGAAGCTCCTTGGCGAAGAACTTTGGGAGATAGGAAGGGGGCTCCTAATTCACCATTTAGGTACACGGAGTACATTGGAGTTTGAATGGATCTATTAATACGTTGAGGCAAAAGGCATTGGGAGTATGTTCTAAATGTTTCCAATTGCACCCATCAAAAGCTTTTGAAATATCCAGTTTGCTGGGAAGACACAGTTCTTTAGGAAAAATGCTATCCTCAATCTGCCTACCGAGAACAACGGCAAATTGAATGGGTGATATGATTTCCAGGAGGAAAGGTTTCAGCCTTTCTGCTATCAATTTGGAGAGGATCTTATAGACCATATTGCACAGAATAGCTGGTCTATATTAGTCCAGATCCCCGCTTTTGATTTTTGGAACAAGAATCAGCTTTGTTGCATTGCGATGTCAAAGCAGTTTTTCTGTCGTCTTGATTCTTCTACAAAAGCCCACAAATATTTTCTGACTTCCTAGAAAATTTGGTATTAGAAGGCAGGAAAGCCATCTGGCCCTGGAGCTTTATCTAGATGGAAGAGGACTCTCCTTTTTAATTCCTCCCGTGATTGGTTGTAGCAGCTGTTAATTGTCAGATTCTTAATTTTTTTGGAATGTGTTGAACACCTCCTTGTTGAACCTGAGACGTGTTTGCCAATGGTGTATCCTTGGAGAGGAGTTGTTTGAAATGTATTGTTGCTTGGACCATTATCTCTTTTGTATTTGTGACGAAACCGCCACCACTCTGTCTGATTTAATGAACAACATTTACAAATTGCCTGTTTAAAACTGACTTATGAAACTATTCTGTATTTGAATGACCAAGCTTTATTCTTTGTTCTCTGGAACTTTGCCACCAGAATTTTTCTTCTTGCCTTTGAAGATCTGTAAGAGAGTTAATGAGTGATTGTTTCTTGCTGGCTATTGCTTATGTTAAACCGTCCTCAATTTTTTTGGACAACATCTAGTTGATGTTTAATGACAGAGGCCTTTTGGAATATGTTTCCTAAGATTGTTTTGTTCCACAACTTTAATTGTTGTTTGAGATATTTGAGCTTTCCCATGAACATCTCAAAGCCTTGTATGTTATCTACTTCTGCTCATCATTTTGCAATGTTATGCAGTTGCAGATGAGAAAGTCACTTTTTTTTTGAAATGTGAAGCTGTCTCTTAAATAGTGTGAATTGGAGTTATATGAGCAAGTGATCTACGACCATAGCATCACCGACTCTTGCGAACAAATTAAAAGATGGTTTAACTTTAAACCATTGATCAAATTTTTTTATTCTATTCAAAATTTCAGCTATGTAGTGGATCTCTTTCTGTCTGTTGCACCATGTGTGTTTACCTTGGGCATAAGTCAGGTCCACCATTGAGGTATGAAGAACCAGACTTGAGAGGGCATCAACTTTTCTGTGATTGAAACCTGTTCCTACCTTTTCTCATGAAGAGATTTTTAAGTATTGAAATCGCCAATAAGAATAAGCTATGTTCCACGAGGATGTGTCCCCTGCCTTTTTAGGCTTGTCTCCGTGCACTGGGACGTTTGAAACTCAAAACTCGGAAACTTGGAAACAGGGTGTACGAACAGAGCATAGAGTAATATGCTTTCCAAAAAAGTCTGTTTTTGACTCAATGTTATGTGAAATCTCAATTCAGCTCCAAGTTTATGTATTAAGGTTCTATAATGTGTGTGATAAATGCTTTATCAATGTTATCATATGAATATTTGAAATTTCCTATATTTTTATATTTTCTCTTATTTTTTAATAGCTGCCCCTTGCCGTCCCCTAAAAAATGGCCTCCAAAAAAATCCGTCCTGGAAACATGTTCCCCGTCCCCTGCCGTCCCTGTCCCAGAAACTTGGTGGAACATAGAGAATAAGATTTTAGGGTTTGAGAGTAGTAATCCAATGAGTAAGCTGTTCCAATATTACTATTCTGTTATTTCCACTTGGCTATTTGTAAATATTTATGATCTCTGGGTTGATTTTCAGCTCATTATAATAGAAAAAAACTCCCCAAGGGAATCATTGAGATGTGAATAGAGCATATCATGAAGGATCCCGTTGGATTGTTGTTCTAGAAACCATGCAACGTAAAATATGTTTGCTTCCTCAGATGCCTGCTGATTTTATTTATTTCTGTTACTCCAGATCTGTATTTTTCTTGAAGGGAACCATGTTAATACCTTCGACTTGATCATTTTTCTTAGAAATAGGTGTTTGTTGGGTACGCCTAGACCTCTCATATGCCATGAGAGAATCCGCATTTAGGAAGAGTTTCCATATGAGGTTTCTACTGGCATTGGCAAATGCAGTGGATTCTTCTCTTGGGTGTCCATGACGGTTGTCCCATGTTCTTGATTTATGTACTGAGAATTTGTCCTCTGCGATGCCTTCAGAAAAAGGAATTTTTTTCCTTATTGTTAGCCAAAATATTTGGTTCCCAAAACAATAGGTTTTTAGGATGAGATCTTTTTGGGACTACTCATTATTACTGTTTTTTCTGATTTTGCTGCTGATTAGAAGTACTTGTTTTGCAGAGAAAGTAATAGACGTGTGAGATTTGCCTTTTTGCAGCCTTTGAGTACCAATGGTTTGCTTTCTTGATGTCTGCTGAAAGTTATTTTCCTGGGAGTTCAAACATACTCCATCTCCCTTGTTTCATTTTCTGCTAGTACTGCAGATGGATTTTGCTGAAGGATTAAATCTGATTTATGTGGATAGCTTTTCTCTTTTATAGCATATGCCCTGTTGAACTTGTTCTCTTTTGTTTGTAGTTTGTACAGATGTTGTCGTCTGAGATGAGATTTGTTCTGCTGATTTACCTAGTTGCTGTCACTGGTGTTTTTGTTGAGTCTGATATTGAAAGGACATTTGAGTTTCTGTAGGTGGCTTTGGCTCTTTTATATCCTGTTGTTGTTCCTGAGTTTTTAGGAGAGGGAAAATACAAGCTAGCTGGCCGTGTTCATAGTAAAAATGACACCTGAATGGTATATGTATTCTATATGTAATACAAACATATATGGGATTGATATCTGTATTCTATATGCCCCACCCATATATAGTTGAAGCAGAGGGGCAAACAGGGGCCTCTCTATATCTCTTCTCCCTTTGACCCGAACCCTTCTTTTCGGTGATTGATATCTCTATTATATATGTAATATCATAATCACCGGGTTGTTCCTATTCTATTCCTTGTGTGTCCAAGATTAGGTGATCATGTAGTGATTTATTGAGGTCCAGATTGATGCATATTCCTGTGTAGTTAAGCACTCCAGGGTCTATTGAGAACCGTGAGGCTGCTATGTGTTCCTCAATGGCATTTCCGATCTTTTGTAGAAGTTTATCTTGCTAATACTCATTTGGAAGCAAAGGGAGGCAAACCAAAACAAGAATTGTTGTAGGGATATCTTCAGCTGTGTTGAAAGCTGGAGTCCAATGCTTCATGGAGAGTCCTGATTCCCTTATAAACCAAGGTCCCCATTGGATGGTCTGTTCCTGTTCGTGTTTTGAGGAGAATACTGCCATAAAGAATCCTTTTCGCATCTTGAGTATTTGTACTGATCCAGTAGGTTTCCAGTTTTCATTTTCCCAAATTCTTTTGAGTTTTTGGGCCTAGAAAAGCACCCACAAATCTACATAGTATAGCTTTTCATTTAGTGACTGCAGCAGGTGTTCCATCTCATCTTCTGAGGAGGAGAATTTTGGCACTGTTTCTAGCTTGAGATAATGGACATTTTTCTTCTTTACAGGAAAGTTTGGTCTGCTAATGGCTCTTTTTGCATGGTGCTGCAGATTCGTTTTCAAGTTCTTGGCAGATTTGATCTGGTTCATTCGAGACAGCAGTCTTGAAATTTTGGTTTTGATCGGAAGGTGAGGGGGATCGAGAGGAGGCTATCGCCTCCTCTAGGGATTTTCCCAACAACTAATCAGCCACCTGCTGATTTCAGATCCGAGTTTGAAGTAGTCCGAGAGGACTCTGGTAGATTCAAAGGGTTGGGTGAATGGGAGAGCATGAGAGAGGTCCAACAGTATTAAAAATAGGCAATATCTATTGCTTTCCTAAGTTATTAAATTCAATAGACGACCATTGACTTTTGTATCTCTGAGTTTCCTCCAATAATGAAATATTTCATCAAGTCGACAATGTGTGTACACTACAGACAATGGCACATCTTGCTGCCGACTAACTTATGTTTAAGGTTGGCTATCCAACTAGCGATAGTCATCCAATGCCTTACTTCTTCAAACTCATCCCTAAGTTAAATAGATGAACAAATGTATTTACTATGTTATATCCCATTAACAGCAATGCTATTATATATTGAAGTATTCTGATTGCTAAATCAGATTGTAAATGCAGAGATAAATCTTGCAATCTATTTTTTAAATTTTTATCTTGCTAGCATAGACTTACTATTTTAATATCTATCGACATTGTCAATTGTTTTTGTCCTAGGCTATTATGGTGGATATGGGTGCCAAATTTTCAGATGGTGGCATTGTGGAAACATTTGGAAATGACGAGGTTGCTTTGAAGGCTGTGGAGGATGGTGTTGTGGTATGGTTTTTTATATTATTCAATGTTTGAGAAGCTCTTGCTTTTCATTTAAGGCAACAAATTTGGTACTAACATCATTATAAAGATTACTGAAATCAAAATGAGATTTATTTACCATGATATCATCCGCACAAATGCCCAAATTATTGAGGAATATTGTCTTGGTGATTACAGCCTTGTCAAAAATCTATCACCATGAATATAAATTCATCTTAAATTTGAATAATTATCATAATCTTAGATCATCTGTAAACATGCATTTGGTCTAAAGTGATACTTAACAGCAATGAGATAGAGGTAAGCATATACCAACAGAGCTAGAAAGCAATGCATGGGAAATTTATGACACAACAGATATAAGAAAATGAACTGTGATAGAAAGCAATAACTACATTGGCAGTAGAAGTTCAATATATATTCAATGCAAGGGTTGTCACTAATGGTTGCATTCGACTGAAACCTCTTGGTGACACCCCATCAAAATTAGCTCCGTATGCCAACTTTGCTTATTATGTTTTCAACATTCAGCATTGTAACACTGCAACATGCATTTGGTCTAAAGTGACATCTAACAGCTATGAAATAGAAGTAAGCATATACCCACAAAGCTAGAAAGCAATGCATGGGAAAATGATGACACAACAGATGTAAGAAAATGAACTGCAATAGAAAGCAATAACTATATTAACAGTAGGAGTTCAATATATTTCAATGCAAGGGTTGTCAGTAAGGGTTGCATTGGACGGAATTCTCTTGGTGACACCTCATCAAAACTAACTCCGTATGCCAACTTTACTAGTTATGTTTTCAAAATCAGCATTAAATACTTTGGCTACAAAACATGTCATAAGATTTACACTCTTAAATGTACCACGTACTCAAATGTTGATTACATCAGCCATGCTTTGTCGCTGTAATAACTAAATGAAAATCTAATAGACCCATAGTAGGCTAGAATTGTTTTTTGATTTTCCTAATTCTACCATCAATCTAGATCATTAGTTTAAAATAATCTCTAGAGGAGTTTTCCCGAACTAGGTTTCCAAATCAAAGATTCAAGACTTTGACAACATCCTTAACATCCACAAGCTCTTCCACCAAGACAACAAATGCCCTGGGTGGGGTTGCAGCACATCAGAAACCCCAGTCAACTCATCGCCTCCCCCCGAGGCTAAGTCATCCACTCAAGGGAAAACTATAGCTTCTGCATATACCATAGATAGGGTAGGGTGTAATACCTTATGACAAGGGGGTTATCTATCTCAGTAGATTGGGTTGGAAAATGCTTGTTAAAGGCAATCCCACCCAAGAGAGCATTCAACCTTGTTCTCCATTTACAACTCCTCCCAAAACCTAGGCAAGTTTTCCAAATAACTACAAAACTTTTATAAAGCAAGGCATACATATGCCAAAATTTATACCATGATGATGCTTGCTATGTACTTTGAGCTTGGTAATATAAGCCCCGAGAAGACAAGTAGGCTTCAATAGTAACTTACGCACTATTGGCCGTATTTTTGTTATTTGAACTATTATTGAGAAGGCTTGTCACCGGTCTTCTTAATTCTTTGTTGTTTGTAGACTTTAGGAAGGTCTTTGGCTTTGTTTTGAGGCATATCCTTACCTAAGAATAACATGCTATTGATATTTTAGATTCTTTGATTATTTCCATCATGAGGATCTATGAGATGGTTGTTGGTTGATTCCAAACATTTTATGGTCTCTTTGGCCTTTTCAAGAGTAATATTGAAGTTAGATAGAGGTGCCCTCTCTTTGTATTTACATAGATGAGCTTGAAGACTTTCTTCAGAGTCATACTCCTCCGTTGACAATGGTTGTACATTACATCATGTTTGGATCACGATATTGTTTTTCTCTGATGATTTGGTCCTCTTGTTGTACTCTCTAATAATTTACATGTACAAACTTATGGCCATGCTCCCTTTTCAATTTTCCAACTAGTGCCCTATCGATCCAAGCGGATCCTACAAGAGCAGCTCCAATGATACCACTAAGTCCATGTTCATAGTTTGCATTAATGATAGTCCCTGTTTGATGGTCCATGACTCTGCAATACTTCCCGTTGGCATTTTAATTAACCAAACTAGGAAAATAAAAATATGTCATGAATTTCAAAAATTAAATTTAAACATCTTTTCTACCTATAAGGAAATATTTCTTCTTAAATTACAAGAATATCCCAACTATGAGAAAGTTAGGAAAAATTAAAGATAGTATCTTTATTAAAATATAAGGCTTATTTATTAGTGTTACTTTAATATTAGTTAAAAAATGGTTGAAATTACTTCAACCACTTTATAACCATCGTTCACATAATAAAATGACGGACACGCAATGATAATGTGTGTGGTGTCCCCATTTGATCCTGAAATCAGTGATCGCCTCTATCCGAAAAAATTTCGTACTTTTAAAATAATGGGTCGTTTTGTGTTTTTATTGCCAGAAAGTTCTTGTATTGCGTCAAGATATTCCCAAAGAGCCATATTAGCCATTTTCGCCAAATACCCAGATGCCCAAAATTGTTATATTCTGTCGTCGGGATTTGTCTACGGAAAATTTGTATTTAATTATTTTGAGCCCCGTTTGAGGCAATTTGCGCTCCGATTTAACCCTGTTGTGATTGAACATATCATTATTCCTATATACTAGAAGGGTTTTAACTAAGAATAAGTTTTGGGCTTTATTTGTGACTTTTGGCAATTTTTTGTGTTTTTGTGTTTTCTGTTTCGTTTTCTGTGAAATTTCTCTAGATCAATTCCTTTGCCGGTTTGGCCTGATTCTTGGCCTGAAGTAACTAGGGATCATATACGCACGTTATGCCAGAAGGAAGTCGCCATTGAGGATGGTTCATTGGGAAAAGACAAAGTCGCGCACCAAAAGCCTCTTCTGGGTTGGTCGCATTTTTGGAAGACAAAATTAGAGTGGATAATGGAAAAATTAGAAGCAACAGGCAGGTGGGAATTTTGTACCTACCTAGCAGGGTACTTTTTCCCATGATAGAAAAGTCACTTAAGTTGCAGTGGGAAAATTAGAGGCAGCAGGCAGGCGGGAATTTATTCCCGCCTCGCAGGTAAAATTCCCATGGTGGAATAAAAAAAGATCACTTAAGTGAATCATGGGATTTTATTACCTGCCTTGCAGGGTAAATAATCCCATTATGGAAGTCAAATGACTTAAGTGACAATGGGATTTTCGGGGCTGCCTGGCAGGGTAAAAATTCCCATTGTCATGTGTTTTTAAAAATAGAATTCTCTTTAGCCAAAAAGTGCGACCCCTTTAGGGAGATAAAGGCAGCCTTTAAAGTGATTAAATTAATTAATTTCTCTTCTAAAATTGGCGCCCAAGCATGGAAGAAAGTCAACAAAAGCAAAGGGGAATAAAGGAGATGAAATAGATTGTCTAAATTAAATAAATAATATTTATTTAAAGGCAGCCCCTTCATGTGAAAAAGTGCGCCCCATTTGGGAGAAGAATAATACTTTTTAAAGCATTTAATGATTAAATTAATTTCTATTTTCAGTGGCTAAGGTTAAAGCACACTGTGAAGCTTAAGTGGAGTGAAGAGTGGATGATTAAATTGATTAAATTTAATTTATTGGATGGTTGTCCTTAAACATGCAATTTTAGCACACCAATTAAAGAGAAAAGCATGATTTTTAATTAATTAATTGCCAGGAATAGGAAGGGCAATTATTAATTATAGAATTATGAGGGTTATATAAGCATGGGCTGCCATAAGGATGAATTAATTAATTCACAGGTAAAGAAGTGCAGCCCAGAGGAAAAGTGCGCCCCATTTGGAGAGGATTTTTGCTCAGAAGAAGGTGGATTTAATGCTAAAAGCTTCCAATTTTGGCGCATGCATTGAAGGAGGCTGATTTGTGTCTGGATAATTGTTTGCATAAGTGATACAGGTGCTTAAGTGAAGTTGGAAAAATTTATGCTCACTTTGCATGCAAATAAAACATCAATTTTTGGGGTAGCAGGCTTGAATAGTGCAGATTTTTATGATTAAAATTCACTGTTCATGTTCCGGTTGCCATCTTTGTCTGAATTAATTGTAGGAATTCATAACAGGTGCTTTACAAAAGAAAATGAGCTTTAATCAATGTCCAATACATTGAATATATTCTCTCGAATCAAGAATTATTCGATCTCGTACTAGTTTTGAAGAAATCCGGCCAAATAAGAAGAAAAAGAATTGTTCAGACAAAGATAGACAAAGCCATGGCAAAGAGGGACGAAAAAGAAAGCACAACGGAGTCATGCATCACTTCGAAATTTGCAGACATAGGAGACACAGATCTAGGTCCTAACCTCTTCCGAATTGATTGATAGATCCAAAGCAGGAAAGACTTCACTCATGCGTGCAGTTAAAAGCAGTGGAATTATTCGAGCTGCAGCCTTTCCATACACAGCCTAGTTACCAGAGTTTGTTATGGAGTGCGCTAGATCTTACCATCCTTTATCCAGATCAGTGCGAGACGCTACGGGAAAACAATAATTCGGCTGGACGCAGAGTTCATCAATTATTGTTTGAAGATTCTGGCGCAAAAGGTGGTGACTTCCATTAGCATTCAAGATGCCGACAACAGGTGGGAGAAGCATAGAGTTGACTGCGTGAACATAATGAACAACAGATACATGAAGAAACCCAGATCTCCTTCTAAGTTCCCAAGAACTCTTCCGCGGTCCAATCTGGTGCAGGAGGTTGATGATATTGTCAAATTGTTATGCAGGATTAATGGTGAGGCGAATGCTCACACTTTCCGTACATGGATGTATGCTTTCCTCGTGACCATCAAGTCAACAAGATTGATTCCATAATCAATTGGTCGGAAATCATTAATGACAACATCGGTGAGCAACTCCGGGCGTGAAGCATACTTTCAGCTTCAAAATGACTTCTTACTTGGTGTACGTTGCAGCTTCACAAGGCATCTTCTCCAAGTTTGATAGATGTGGCGTTCTTTCTAAGGACCCCATTTTCGAGTGCTACCCACAACCATCACTGTACTGCGTGCGAGAAAGAGTTCAAAGTGGTCAACGACGGATTCTTCTACAAATTCATTTGCAGGCTGACAGTGGGACCGAAGGCCAACAGGGTGAGCAAGGAAGCGTGGGAAGCCGTATCCAAGATCGGGCCTATTCATTCATTTTTGCAGATTTCACATACCTCGTGGTTACCGGCTTTTCTCAAGAACCGGTTAAGTTGCCCGTATATCCGAATGATAGATTGATCACCATGGAGCCGAAAGGCATAACTTGTGGAGATACACGACCTTCACCAAAACGACACAAGTCTACGGGCTTCTTCCCAATCACCGTGGGACATTATAGTTGCGCAGCATTCACGAGCTCGAGGGATGTAGACGCAGATGTTATCCGAGTATGAGCAAGAGTTCTTCCCAACACGGCCGAACTTCGATCCATTTGGAGTAGCCAGAAGACGATCTCCCAGGAGTACGCACATGTGCCTTCATTAGAGGATTTCTTGGATGAAGTGCAAAAGTGAGTACGAGGTTAGTAAGAAGGATTTCAGCGAAAGCAAGCACGGCAAGTGTTCGACTTTGGACTAAAGACAGATACTCATGGATCTTAAAGATGATGGGAATGTGTTACTTGACGCTTACCATCAAATGGGAGGAGATAGAGCCGTACTTCAGGATAACGTAGGGGGCTGCCATACAATTGAAGAAAGGTTTGGCGCTGTTTTGGTGAATACTTCAAACTGGTTGCTGACGAAAGGATACTGCCTTGATGAGGCAATCGATGAATCAAATCACGGCAACTTCGGACAGAGATTCCTCAAGAGGAAGCACGAAGGAAAAAGCAAAGAAAAGGTTTGAAGATGAAAGTGCATAGAAGATCTCAATCAAAGGAGAAGATCACTTCCACGGCCATGACTTTAATTTCGGCATCCAAGATTCATCGATCAAGTTGCACCTCAATAGGACACTTCCATGCTTCCACTGAATCCGGCGACATTCATCTTCTCTCCTTAGCCACTCATTCAAAGACTTGTTCCGTAAGAGACGCTTGAAGTCAGCAGATGGCAGAGTTCGAAAGAGCTTTGTCCTTGGATGATTCAGAAGATGGCAGCCATAACACTGTAGCACTTTCTGATGGAGAGGAAACAGAGCGGGAGATAGTAGTGCACTCAACAACTTCTCATTCTCCGAGAAGTAACTTCTTAGAATGGTTGGCTTCGCAGTTGGTTCCAGAAGCTAGAGTGGAGATGAACTTGGAAGAACACGACTTGTAGCTACTCCGGAGCCTAGGCGGAAAAGACAGAAGACCTAAAGTTGCTAAGGTAACTTCAAGGTTGATCATCGAGGAGTCAAGGCGTGTGTTCGCCGAGATGTCACCCAAATGAAGGAAAGAAGGAAGATGAGCTCACGGCAGAAGATGTAACAGTAACCAGAGTACCCATCGGTCAAGCCACCACGAAGATTGAAGCAGGATACACAGACATTGATAGATGCTCTATTCCTTAGGCTTGACAGAGAAAAGGCGGAGAAAGACGAGCTTCAGAAGCAGGTATCTCAGTTGTGCGAGATCATAGCCAAGGTTGCTAAACCTTCCACTCAACCCATTTTAGAGTAGGTGAGTGATCATCTTATGCAAGAGATGGAAGATGCAAGCAATCAAGTGAAAGTTATTGACGGATGAAAGAATCTTAATATTCGCGCTCGCATACAACAACTTGAGAGGTGCCACCGCACTGAAGGTTATGAATGATGCAAAAATCAGCTGAAGCAACTGGTGACGAGCATAGTAGATATGAACACAGTTGCTGAGAGTAACCTGAGTACTTTGGCCGAAATCAACAAGTTGTCGGGAGATGTATTCGTTGTAGAGAGATTGTGTACGGATGGATCGAGTTGAGAAGGGAAGTAAATGAGTTTGCGCATATCTTTCCGTTTGAGATCTGCAGAGTTTTCACAAGAGGATGCAGTGCACTTGCACTTGAGAGTAGGACATCATCCTTACTGCATGACAAAGATCATTTCTTTCATTGAGGAGGAAGTGGTCGGAAATGTTACTTCATACGTGCGGATCGTTCCTAGCAGAGTGCCTAATTCCCTGGAAGGGTCTCTTCTGATGGTACAAAAGAGAATTGACAGAGCTACTAAGCCTTTCACGATGAATTCCATTAGCAGACTGGTGGCACTGCAGGCGGATATTACGAGGTTCGGGCCGAGCTTGGAAGATGTGGAAGCGTGTATCAAAGTGTTGAATGAAGGATTGCTGCTTCAGACAAAAAGGAAGCGGTGGTTAAAACAGAGATGGGAGGATGTGAATCACATGTTCGACAAGTATATCCAATATCAGAACAAAAAGAAGACATAAATGTTATAGCTGGCTTGACTTCTTCTATTTTCCACGTTCCCGGATGAAATTGTAAAACTTTAAAGTTATTGGTTTTGAAACCATTACTTAAAGTTGTGGAACAATTCTGTTAGTTAAGTGATACATGTGTCACTTAAGGAGAAGTTAGTGGAGGATGATTGCCAAATGTCATCTTTACTTGTTTATGTTTCAGTTCAGTTGAGTTCCCCATTTGTACTTTCCCTTTGACATTCTATAAGTAGAGGAAGAACCTTTGGGTTAATGATCATAATTTGTAAGCAGCAACCTTGTGTTCCAGACTTTGTGCTGAAACCCTTGAAAGCCACTTGAAGCAAAGGAATATATAGGAGCAGATTTCCGGAGAACTTTGTGTCACGGTGTATTGTGTTTCTTGCTTTTTATCTTAGATCTCTTAATAGACTTTGTGTTATTTCAAATCTAGATCTAAAGCTACCTTTGCTTAGAATTCTGTGTTTATATCTATTGGTTTATTCTATGTGCATGCGATCAACTCTGCTATCTATTGATTGGGATGCACATCGTCCCCATTTCTTCTTTGTGTTTACATAATTTCCTTCTTCTATAAATATTTCCTTTCTTAAACAATCACTTACTTCTTTGTAGAACTGTTTCGCTTATGGTTCATGAGTTGAAAGTTAAAGTAAAACCCCATATAGATATTAGCATATTATAAATTGACAAATCTGACATGGGAGCCTCACCGGTAAATGAGGCAGATTTATCTCATGACCGCCTAGGTTTTGTGCTATGCAGTAAAATCTAGCCAACAATGTCAGCAACTTGGTTTCTCTTTATCTATTCTTTTGTACATTCTAATCTTTCTTTATTCTCCCTTCAAGAGACGGATAAGATCGTGAATCCAAAGACTTCATTTCCGCCACCGCCATAAGAAAATATAGTCGCGAACCACTGTTAAATTCATGGGGTTTCAGGAGTTAGGATTTTTTTAAAGATGTCGAGGGCACACATGAAAATCCTGTCTCGCTATTGTGAATCATGAACTAGGGCGCACACACACGAATTAAATATTACCCGCCTATCTATAAAGCATTGAGATTACATCACGAAAATAATTTCGAGGGAATTATCAAAGAACCGGTCGCGACTTTCCTAGGGCACTTTTTTAGTTACAATTATTCAAATATCAAGGGTACTTTGAGATTGACTCTCTATTCTATCAAAATGCAAGGACAGTTTGAGAATAGAGAATTATTATTATTATTTTTGTTGCTACCTAAAGTCAAAAATTTAGAGTATAGACTTTAATAAAATAATACATGACACGAAAGGACAGATGGTTATAGCCATTATTGAAAATCCACTGGATGCTGAAGGTGATGAACAACTCACTAATAAAGAATACATATTTTTATAGAAGCCTCACACTTTCAAGACATGAAAGAATCGAGTGTAAGAAAACTCGGCATGGATGGTTGCCCAGTTAGTTCGGGAGGCTGTGGATCTCGAGAATTTACCCTTATGAGGGTCATGAGAAAACTTGATGGAGCACTGTAGGAGTAGCTCCGTATGGATGGTTGTCCAACAATTTGGGAGATTCTGTAATCTGGGAGTTTAGGAGGTGAAATCTGGGAACTTGGGAACTGCACTTTACGAGGGCCGTGGAGGCAACTTGATGGAGTTCTACTTGGTCAAAGCATTGTTTTCAAAAGGAAAATCTTTTGAAGAATGCATGGTCTTGTTTGATTTTGTTATTTTAATCTTTTATTAGTATGTTCTATAGTGTAAGCCTTAAGAGGGGGTATTAAAATACGAGGCTTATTTATTAGTGTTAGTTTAATAGTAGTTAAAAAAACGGTTGAAACTACTTCAACAATTTTGTAACCATCTTTTGCATAATAAAATGACGGACACACAATGATAATGTGTGCAATCCGGTTTCTCTTCATCCGTACTTTGTACATTCTAATATTTCTTTATTCTTTCTCTCTCTGCATATTCTAACAATATTTCCACCTCACTCTTTCTTCTTCTATCGTTCTCCTTTGCTTGATTCAAACATTAAAATGTACTAATGAGTGCACATAAACACAATTTTTTATCTTCATAAGGGTTTCCTCTTTTGATCTCAAGTTTTACAATTTTTAATTAAGAGCAGCTCGTCCACTTTGGTGCGTGTTATCAACTAATTTTGACTTCGCAAAATTACTAAGTATGAAAATTTTAAAATTTTTCAAAAGTGTTCTTTCACGTGATTTATCATTCTCGCCGCAATCATCTTATTCTCGTGATCATTTTGGTCTTTGTTTCGTCCATTTCGGTGAGAACTCCTCTGCCAGTCACAAACTCGCGTTAATAATTAATTAATTACCCTTTTTTAATAAAATTAATTTTATTATTTTTTGGGGTTTTTAATTAAATAAATATTAATTTAATATTTATTAAAAATCAATCGACAAGTTTTTTTTATTGCATTGGGAGGAAAATAAAATTCCGCTTCCAATTGCGAGAATGCCAAATTGGCTTTCCGCACTGGATTTCCCTTTCCTAGAAAAATCTTCTTTTTCCCGCTTGTGGAATTTCTCCTGTTGATGCCAACCCAACCGGATGACAAACTGGCAAAAGATCTCCCAATTTCCCACATGGGGAAATAAATGGGAATTGCCAGCTTGCTTTGCCATTGCCATGGAAAACGATTGAGTTTTTTCCATTTTCCTGGCAATTAATTCCCACTACCCGAAGAAAGGGAAATTGGTTATTTCAACTGAAAACAAATAAACGGTTATAGGGAAACTTCTTTAATCTTCGCAACAAATCCTCCGTGAAACTTTGTGGAAGAAGTCGTGCGTAAGAAGTTGAGGCTCTTTATTTCTAACTTTTTTGTTATTTCCAAATTCTTCTTATTTCCCGAACGTTTGCAGAGAAATATTTTTTCCAAAGATTCATATTCATCACAGGTTTTGAAGGAGAATAGTTTTCAAAGCTTTCACCACGTAATGGAAGAAAAGTTGCTCACAGCTGTCAAAGAAAAAGAAACAAGTAAATTTCCACGCATTGGTAGAACAAGAAGAAAGAATTCAAAGGAGCATCAAACTTCCATGCCACAAGGAAATATTCACGCCAATATCAAATTCCAAGGTTCTGTCCACGCATTTTTGTTTTTATTTGTTTTTTTGCAGCAGTACATGCACGTGGGAGAGGAGAGAAAAAACAA
Organism: Taxus wallichiana var. yunnanensis; assembly: GCA_018340775.1. Lineage (NCBI taxonomy): Eukaryota > Viridiplantae > Streptophyta > Pinopsida > Cupressales > Taxaceae > Taxus > Taxus wallichiana. The sequence goes on from CM031233.1 coordinate 189,176,308, forward strand.
CAAAGAAAAATAAAACAAAAATTGCGGTCTACGTGGGTTTGCCAGGAAGGAGAATAAAACCAATGCCTTGGTAAAAAATATTAACAAAACTTCCACGCATTGGTTTGAGGAGAAAATTTCAACGCAAGTTTTTAAAAAACAACAGTTCACATGTTGGGAGGAGGAAAACTCAGCCACAACATAAGACAAAAAGCAAACTGCTCACACTAAGAGTAAAGGAATGCATCCCACACGCATTCACCGGCAAAGATTCATCACACAGATCCAAAACTAAAAGCCATGCACTCCCAGCTGTCAGAAAGAAGCAAATTTCAACGCATTTTTCCAACGCATGCCCAAGGAAATTCAAACGCCAAGCCAAAATAAATCATATCCAAACGCATTCATGGCAGAATAATTGCCCGCACGCATAGAGAATAATAAAAATCAGGAGAAACTAAAGAAAATTGCAGTGTCCACGCATTCAAGCAATAAAAAAAAAAAAACCAACACGCCAACCAAAATCAACGGGTTCAATGCGTTTACCAGGCAGTCAAAAGCCACATGCCACGTTGAAGGAGGAAGATTATTTTCTACATATCAGTCCAAAACGCATTAATGATATATATTAGCACAAAAATAAAATAAAATTAATGAAGAAAACAATAGATGTAGAACGAAGGCTGCCGTGGTTTGTATTCTGAAAGTAATCAACTTTAAAGTTTGATAGCTCAAGCCGAGTGATTTTCGAAAAGAATGGTTTGGTTCGTTGAATTCTCCCCACCTTCATGTACTTCTTTTGCCAAATTTCAAATGCACATCTCATTTGATATTTTTCATGGAGACAAATAAAACACAATTTGTTTGATTTCGTTGCGCGTGTAGTTTTCAGCCTGTCAAGGAGACTGACTTTGAGAGTCAATATTTTGAACTCGATGATCGTCAAGAGAAAATGATTGTTTCTTTGGATTCTCCCCATATTCATATGCTCCCTTGCCAAGTTGTAGATTCCCAGGGTGACATTTGGTATTTTTTCCAGGCTAAAACCAAACGGGATTTTCACAGTTTTACACCTGCATTTTCCTAGCAGTTTCATAAGAGTCAACTTTGACCTTTAATATTTCACTGAAGAATTTGATTTGGGAAAAAACACTCTTATCCACAAACTTGTGGTACCTTAATAGACTCCCTCATCTAGTGAGAGTTTATCAGAACAAGATTTGCTATTTTTCCCAAGGCAGTTTCAGAGGTAATTTGTGCAGTTTTGTAAGAAGGAAGCAATAGCCTGAAATCATGCTTCAGTCACAATCATGACATCTTTAAACAAAACGATGTTGCGGTATGGATTCCAGGGCATTTTACCCACCTCGACGCTCCATTCAGAGGATGAGAACATCGCCGATACCAACTTGGGACACGTCAACGTAGGTCGATTCTACGATCGCATATCAACCGAAGGCGAGTCCTAATTTTCTCGGCGCTTGTTCCGTATTGGAAGTGACTTCGACTTGTGAGCTCTCAGTCTCGTCTCCGTGACGCTGATGCTTCTCGATGACACCAATGGGTCACATATGACTTCCTCATTATGCGATATAGGTCATAGCTATTGGCAAAGGTCTCTTCGGAGTCAAAAGCTATGGTTATCGATAGAGATCGATAATGGGGGAAGCTTGTCTACATCAATTGTCTTCACTTGATCGTTGTGGCGAATCTATTCATCGACAAACCAGGACCGATGACAAATGCAATCAGTGCGCATCATCAAGTAAGGCGTGCGTGTCCTCATCGGCTCTCGCTTAGCGGGTGATACTTCATCGACTAGTCTTAAAGTTGGAGCATTCTTGAATTGGATGATCGTGAGCGGATCAAAATGGCAACACTTCGGGATGGTGACAAAGACAAAAGACATAACTCCAGGAAGTGAATTGCAATCTCGACTCTTGGAAGATCTTCTCAATGGCAAAAGATCAAGAGTTGGATTCTGACAAGCCAAGGTGGCGTAATGACTATAGTCTCGCGACAAATGAATAATTCACCATGGAAAGCTATTCAAAGCATGTGGAGAATTGTGTGTAATTGTGAATGTGAATGCGAATGAAGACAAAATTTCTCACACCAGGATGTTGCTCAAACGGAGAGGTGGATGAATTGCTCAAGTTTCAAGCTTGGCTCTCTTGTCATTTGGAGTATTGCGGAGCACGGTCAATGAGTTCATTCCCGTATGACCGGGATAGACAGACTCTTAGCCCAATGGATAAGACACTGATCCTAGATCTCTTGATCTAGGTGGCGCGTTGTTGACTAAGATGTCTATGTGTGTGTCCAAGTCATTTAAGTGGGGTCCACATGTACCCATTACTTTTATTTATAAAGTGATGTTATTGTTTAATTCACTTTTGGCAAACTTTTGGATAACTTAAGTGGTTTCTATTTTTAGTTACTTTTTATAAAGTTGGTTGAAAAAGTCAAAGTCACTTAAGGTGCCCTATTTAATGTGCATGTAAATCCTAACTACTTTGTAACCAACTTTTGGGTTATAAAAGGAAGTCAGGGGCTCATTTGTAAGGGTGACTTTGAGAGAGGAGAAGAAAATACTTTTGTATGCAAGCTTTACTTCAAGGAAAGAAACTTTGTGTTCTTTTGAGAAGATGTTTTGGAGTTAATGAAATATGAACTTTGTGTCCCATTCATTGTCTCTTGTAACATTTGGTGTTCTTATGTTCATTAGATGTTAGCGTTTGAATCTTGCATGCAAATATTGTCTTGGATCTTATTGTCAACTATATTAATACATTGTTCTAGTTCACAATGAACAAGCTCTGATTATCTACTTGCTCATGTGTGTTCCCTTTTACTCATTTTTGTTTAAGTAACTCAAACTCCGTTTTATTTGTGTTAGTTATTCATCATTCTTCTTCGTGCGCATTTGGCTCTCTTTGTACCTAATTCTTGCTTGTTCCTTCCATTCATTCCTCTCCATTCCTTTCCTTCATTCCATTCCATCTCGGTCATTCACTTTTCTTTCCATTGATTTTCCAAAACACCCCCACATACAATTTTGAATGTACAAATGTAAATATAGTTTTGGTTTTCAATAAAGGCAACCTCGCCTTCATTGAGTAAGGACTTCATTCCCATATTGTTGCATGTCATTTGCATGCGTGCAAATCCATATGCTAACAAAGCTATGTATCTTGACATTAACTTTAATGCCACAGAGGGATAAGAATGAGTGTAAACAATCTTGATATGTTGGTACGAGATCTTGAAACTTTTAGTTTACATCTTAATTTCTTGAATGATATTGTTTATTGTCCAGGTCATTGCATTGACGCCATTTGTGATTGCTTTCAATAATTAGCATTGAGTCTCCTTCCACCGTAAGTTTCCACCATTTATTTTCCTTGGCCAATACTATTTCTCAGTAAGAGAGCGATTGCTTCTATTTTGCTATTTGTATTTAATCTCAAGTGGAATGAAAACATTATCGAGATTGTTCATCATCATCTCTAAAGATCCCTCCCACAGACTTCGGTGTGAGACTGATCACCACATTGATTGGGAGGATAGACTTTGTAGGCTCTGTAGCCTTCATGAGGTGGAGACAAAGACTCATTTCATCTTCCGTTGCCCCATATACTATGAGATCAGAGGACGATTTCACTTTGTCTCTTCGAGAGGATTCGACTCTCCCGATCTTCTTCAGATATATCGACCAACGGTGCCTTGCCCTCTACATTCGTGAGTCTTTGCTGTTACGAGACCAGATTCTTCATCCCCCTCCGAGAGTCGTCCCCACGAGACGGATTACAGCTTTCTTTCCGGTTCTACCCATTGGTGGAGGTACTAAACGACATAGCCTTTCTGACCCCGGATGACATGGGCTGCATAGATCAGTTTGTCCCCGGTTGGACCTTCACACTTCTCTTGATCACCGCCAGCAGAATCGGATGCACACACGTACCAGAGGGCAGTCCAGCTCCATTCGTCCCCCGGCCGTCGCGCCAATCTCGATATCGCAGGAAGGGGGTTTTCGCCCCTTGTCGGGTTGCTACCCATCGAGCTTTTTTCGTCGGCCTCTAATGTTAGGAGGGGTGTGGCTACCATTCCTGATTAGACCATTGGTCCTCGTTTGTCCCCCTTCATTCCCTTCTTTGCTTCCCTCATTTTTCTCCCCCGCTTGCTCCATTGCCCCCGCCTGTGGGGGTATTGGCTTCGGGTTTCCTTTCTGCTGTCTTTTCTCTTCTTTTCTATTTTTGGGAACTCGTTTTGAGTTGTCCCCGCTCGCACTTTGTATATTGTTTGGGCTGTAGTCCCATTGACCTACTTTTGTGGTCATTTGTTGGACATTAATATATTTATCTTATCTTATCTTATCTCACTCCCGGTAATCTTGGATTTCCTTTCTCACCTCCATCAAAATTGAGCTTAACCTAATCTTTAGGAGGTTTCTTCCACACATCTTTAGGCTTTTTTAGTCCATTCCAACCAAACTCTTATTAGATGGTATGCAATTATTTTAACATCAATACCTTTGTTCCAAAATTGCGATTTATAGGCAATAAATTGCAATAAATTGTTTGCAATATGGAAACTTTTAATTGCTTGGAAAATCATGATTTATCTGTGGCGATAAATCAGCGATTTTCGTGATAAAACTCTTGGAAAATCGCAGAAAATTGCTTTAAAAATTGTGAAAAATCGCTGTTTAGGGTATAAAACATCCTAGGTCATTTTTAAGTGTTTTTAACGATTTTATCATCTGTGTTTTGCTAGGGTTTCGAGTTTCAACCAAGAGTAAGGTTAAATTTCCACATTCACTTTTATTTATTTTCATTGCTCATGATTCTCATTCGAGTACTCACCGCCAACGTATTATCTATGCATGGTTTAAGGGCATCTTTGAACTGCAATGCTTGTTACAGATATGTTATCCAATCCATTAGCTAGGTTTTCAGTTTGCGACAAAGACCATTTACGGATTCTTTTAACTATGCAAGCCTCGATCATATTCAATACCAAGTGTGTCATAACAAAAGCAACATGCAATATAAGAATATGCATTTCTAAAAGAAATATTATCCCATATAAAAGACATCAAAAGCAAAAACTAACTATTCGCATACATCTACTATGGATATTAAACTTTCATTTCCTATTTGTTTGTTTTTTATTGATGAAATGCTTCTGCTCTGTTACATTTTGGGTGCAAATCTTTTATCACTGATGTTATAAGCTATTTACGGTTAGCAAAAGGAAAGAGAAGAAATAATACATAGAAGGCTGAATGCACACAACTACATTGCTCAAATGTCATAGGCAAAGTGAATTTATTATGTGAAGAGGTGGTTACAGATTGGTTGAACAGCTTACCAACCGAATAACTACATAACAACTTTACATGCTATATAAAGCTCTATTTTAACACACCCCTCTTAATGACTAAACCGTAAACAATACCAAGTTTGTCCCAAAATTTTACAAATTTCCTAAAGCCCATATGTTTAGTCATTAGATCTACAGACTCATGCCATAGGTTGTACTTCAAAATGAGTAGTCCATGATTGTGTTGCATGTTGTCGAATGGAGAAGAACCGCAAAACAAAAATTTGGTCGTGTGAACAAAAGATATGACAAGTGGTCCACTAGTTTTGTGTTACGTGATTCATTGACCAGTGATGAATCATCAATGGCCGAGAGTGTCAGCCCCATCTCCAGAGTGCTGAAATCAGAACCTCTAAGAGGTGGATTGAAAAATCTATTCTAGGCTTGTGTAGCTCACTGGAGTCTATACAAAGACTCAATTATCCCGCAATCAAAGTCACACATGTCCTTGCTCATCCAACTTTCTCAATAAGAGAAATGTGACCATCCGTGTAGTAGGAGTTAGAATTAACTCCCGCAATAGTAGGAGAAATAAACATCTCTCGTCTCATCCATCTCAATAGTGGGAGAAATACTCATCTCCACAAAGAGGGAGTGAGAACCAACTCCTCATCCATTTGCTCATTTATCCCCTCTCATTGGGAAACATCTTTCACCACACAAGGAGCAAATTGTTCATGCTTTATTGCCCTTTTAGCAAGTACCTCCGAGTGAGTGGCTTGGCATGTCACCACCATGCACCGTCGCAGGTGCATCCGGAATAGTGGAGTCTTCATGCACAACAAATTGTTCTTCAAAATGAGGAAATCCATCCTCCCAAGGCATGTCTGCCTCCCGTATATCTGGTATAGTGGATACTCCCTCCATAATAGGTGCATGTAGGTTGACTGTATCTAAGTCAACAGATCTGTGAGGAATGGCTTCCTCCCAAGGCATTGCAGCCTCCTGCACATCTTATATGGTGGAGTTGTCCTCCACACGTGCATTCATGTTGATCGTGGCAGGATCAACAAGCCGATACTGACCACCTTTCCCAATATCAACGGAAATTATCCGTCTTTGTTTCACATCGGAGACAACACACTTCTTCCCATAGAAATCCACAGAAATATTAGGATTTTCAGTTAATTGATGAATAGATAGAAGATTCTTTTGTAAAGAAGATACATATCTAACATTCCCTACCAACAGTTTATGAGCATTATTCAATACAATGCATATATCTCCTAGCCCTTCTATCATGCAAGTGATTTGCCATTTGCTAGTACTATTGATTCAAAACAAATATTTGCAATAAATGAAACATACCAGTCCCTGCGACATGAAAAGTGTGCAGACTCACCAGAGTCAATGATCCAACAACTGGTACCACTGTCATGCGAGCATGATCTCGTAAGACAATAAAGAGCATGCCATCCGAATCCCGCTCTTTTCAAGCAATCGCTGCCACATGTTCCTCATCACATGGCTTCTTGTTCTGTTGTGAAAGATCATTCTTCCGCTTTCGGCAATCCTTCTTAAGGTGCCCAACCTTGTGACAGTAATAACATGTGACTTGATATCGAGTGGAAGACTCACTAAAATGATGTCTCCACTTTCCCTTTGACTGAGTAACAAGAGCACTCTTTGATTGGTCACAATTAGATTTTGCTTGAATTTGTTGCCGCTCCTTTCGCAAATGTAGAACTCACCTTGTCAAACGTGAGTGTTTGACTTCTAGCCATTAAATGGAGTGCCTCCACAAATGATTCATATGAAGAAGGTAAGCTGTTCAAACTGCAGCCACCATATCATCGCTGCGTCCACCTTTTTGTTGATGGAAGATAACTGGTCTCGAGGTCTTTCATTCAAGTAGGTGCTTCGGACAAATGATCCACCTTCTTGTAACTTTACGGAAAAGAACATATTCTTCAAGTATAACACCCGACTCCTTTTTGACGCCCGATATTTATCCCTCGATCGCCCACAACGTGCTTACTACTATAGCATTCTGCACTTTCGGTATCAAATCATCCGACACCAATAACTTGAGGAGCAATGACGCTTCCTTATGACGCTTTGTCATAATCCGTGAAGTTCGTTGAAATGTCCCTCTTTTTGGAATAATATTATCGAAGACCTTTAGCCTATTTTGTCAACCCGACGGCCAAAGGGGGAACACAAGGGTGACTTAAGTCACAATAAATTATTATAAAGTGCCTAAAAGAAAAAAAAAAGAAAATTATTAAGCACTTATATTAATTTATTTGACTTAATTATAAGTGATTAGAGGAAAGCACTTATAAAAAAATTGTAATCTCTAGAAAGTGCGATTTGCCTTGGGGCAAATATTTGTGATTAAAAAGGTCTAAATATGTTTTTATTCTTCCTAGGGGAAATGGCGACTTGCCTTGAGGAGGAATAATGGCCATAATATTTTTGTATCCTCCCTATGGAAATTGCGACTTGGCCTAGAATGAGAATATGCATAGAGAAAATCATCAAAGCTGATTGGATTAGAAAGAGGTCTCCTTTGGGTCTTTTCTCCATTAAAAGGAGAAGTTGACTTGCTTGAGAGGTATTCTATGATCATTTGATAATTTCTGGATTTGCATCTAAGCCTTGAGCTTTTGTAGAAGTATTCTAAGGACGAAAACCCTTAGGATCCATCTCTAGAGGATGAAAACCCTCTTAGAGTATTTGGGGATTTCCTATTCAGGGTTATCCATTGTGCCTACACAGATTTCTTTGTTATTTCAGCAATGTTTTAATGAAGATTTGCAATAGAGCTTTTAAAGGAAGGTTGCAGCAGTTGTTTGTGAATTTTGCTAAGGTTGAGTGACCCATCTTGTGGCTTTTCTGAGTTGTTTTGGAGACATTCTAGGTCTGAATGATATTGCCTTCCATTGTACTGATTTTTGAAGATCAAAATAAATTATTTTCAGAATTTTTGGAAGGTTTTATAGTGCTGTTTCAGTCCTCTTTCATCTGCAGATTTCTGATATTTATTTCAGTCCATTATTGTTCCAGAAAAATTAGATTTTATACATGTTTGGGCTGTTAAAAATACAAAGATCAGTTTAGACTAGAAACAAATTTATTTGATTGCTGTTTGCGTGGGTTTTATACTGAAACCCTAGTCACCATTCTGGGTAATTTATTGCAGCAGTCAAAACTGAGTTTTGTATGGTTTCATACAACAACCCAGGGTCTGATTTGGGTCAATAAAATGTGCATATTAATTTGGAGAGTGAAGATTATCAAATGTTGCTTGTTTGGTATGAGTTTCATGTAAAACCCTAGTCGCTTTTCTCTTCTAAAAATCAGATCTGCAAAGATAACTTCTGAGATATCTTTATTAATTTGTACTTTGAGTGTTGGCTTTGCCCAAAATCCATTAAGGGTTCAAAGTGTCCCAATTGGGGACATTACATTCGTTGCTAGTCGACTTTCACTACCCGTGATTATTTTATCACAATCACGAAACTCTGCAAGCGTTAAAATCTTATGGCTCCATACATTGAAATTAATGCCCGTTAATTTGTGTCTTCAACAAAGTCAAGTGTGAAATATTTTCCATTTTATTATTCCAAAGTAACTGAAATAATAAAATAATATTTTGCCCACACCAATAATATATTATTTATTCCAGCAAATAGTGTGAAATTAATTATGCAAATATAAGGTGAAGACCTTTGTTGAAAATGAATATTATTTCAGCGTATTAATTCACTGACCTTTCAAAAGGGAAGAACAGGAACGACCCTGCCTCTGCCGTCTTTGCCTGCATGACCAAGTAGGACTATTTTTGGCCCACACGACTATTCCACACGGTTTGAATCTGCGACTGGGTATATTTGAGGATTTGCGACTGGTTATTTTGAACCACGACTTTTCCAAAATTTGACTGTTAGACCCTCGTTTTGCCCTTGTTGAACTGTGGATTTACTTTGCCTTCACGACTTTGTGCCCTCGGTTTTCCTTCTCCACGACTTTACCGCCGTCGACTGTGCCTTCGAACCATGATTTTTCTCAAAGACGACTTCACAGTATTTACCCTTGTCTTCACACGACTGTTAAAAGGCTTTGCCTGCCCACGTAAAGGCACAAACCCTCGACTTGTTTGACTGCCCACAAACATTGCCCTCGTTTCTCTCCTTGCGTCTGGTATTTTTCTCCAAATACCTTCACGTTTTACTAAATTCGTGCCCTGTTAGGGCTTCCTCGAATTTCCAGTTCATGCCTCTTGGAGGCTTCCTCGAACTGCAACCTTGGATGCTTTGATACCAATGTTAGCAAAAGCAAAGAGAAGAAAGAATATAGAGAAGGCTGAATGCACACAATTGCACTGCTCAAATGTCACAGGTGCAGAGGGAATTTATTATGTGAAGAGGTGGTTATAGATTGGTTGAATAGTTACCAACCGAATAACTACATAACAACTTTACATGTTATATTGTAATATGGGAAAATGGCAATCAACAAACAATATGTCACTCAAAATTGATTGGAACACTGCTGTAGTTAATTAAACCTAGCTTGTGCATTCAATTAGATGACTCAATAAACCCAAGGAAGGGGTTTAATGGCCTCCAACGAAATAGCACAAATTGGCAATTCTCGGCTAAGGCAAATAAACTCAGAGATCTTCACAAACCAGATTCAAACTTGTATGAAATCAACCCCACTACTATTGATCTACTCAAACAAGCATGACTCAGCTGTAATGAAACATGTAGAACCTCCAAAACACATGCCAAGCCCTAATCGATTCACTTCAACAGTACTCAGATTTGTATAATGGCTGTATTGTCATGAAGAAGAGATAGATATTACTTTTTAAAACTCAAATCCAGACCTCCTACAAGTTGTTGGTATATATATATATATAAAATCTGATCTTACCCTTCAGATATACACCACTGTAGCTTACTTTATCAAGCATGGTAAGCACTTACTGGTTATACCAAACATCCTCAGCCCAGATCGCTGTCTAAAAGGGAGCTAAATACTGTAGATCACACACCAATTTGAGTTGCCATGGGTTAGATCATAAACAGCCATGTGAAAGAGAGTTCAATCCAGTATAATTATGTGAAATCATTGCACCACCATTATGAGATGAGGTCGCTATTCATAATACTTGGAATATGCATTACAAGTCTGCCCAGAACTACCCAGATCAGATCACTGTCATACATGACTCTAAAACCCTTCTCAAACCATGCCAAATACCAACCGATCCATACCAAAAACACTTTAACCAAACACCAATCAATACGCAGACTTATGGAAGGTTACTCAAAGGAATATGGGCTTGAAACGAGTTGCTAAAGGTAATGAATAAATACTACGCAGTTCGCTGTCAAAGGGGACTGTCAAACAACATGCAAACATGCAACTCCTAGTTCGAACCACTCAAACTAATCCACCTAGAATAAAGGGGAAGTCGCTGCAAAATAAAGACTGTGAATCATACCAAATCAAGCATATATGTCAAGTCGTACCAGTCTCATAAATGCACAGCAAATCGATTTGCAAAAGCACACACAAAGACACTTCAAATTGATATCAAAATCTAGCTGCTACAGTGAATCGCTACAGTGATTCGCTATAGTAAAAACATGCAGATTTCAATGGCAAACTTCATCTAAAAATTATCTAAAGCCAAAGACATGGATCTCACTTGAGATTGCACAAATACTTCTTCAAATAGATTCTCAATAACCAACTCAATACAACCTCCCACGCAAGAGAGAGAGAGAGAGAACATCATTGGGCATGCATCCCAACTCCAAGCATGGAGCATAAAATAAATATCATCTTAACCAAGTGTTTTAAAAACCGGTCAAACCGGAACCGGAACCGGCCGGTTTGACCGGTTTGACATTTGAAATCACGAACCGGCCTGCAACTCGGATCGGCCGACCGGTTTTAGCCCAAACCGGTCAAACCGGTCCGGTTTTATCCTGAACCGGCCGAGTCAGCATTTCTTTCCTTTTTTGGATTTTTGGTGAAAAAAGCGATGACGGAACCGGCGGTTTGGGCTAAAACCGGTCGAACCGGTCCGGTTTTATCCTGAACCGGCCGAGTCAGCATTTCTTTCCTTTTTTGGATTTTTGGTGAAAAAAACACAAGTATAGAATAAAATTTGCCATTTTTGGAAAGGGTCCGGGAAGATGTAGCAACAAAAACTTGCATGTGCCATAACTTTCATTTTGTGGCTCTGTTTCAGGTGTCGTTTTCTCTAAAAGTGCATATTTTCTCGAGCTCTACGCATTGATGGCAATATTTTTCTTATTTTCATAAAATCTATTTTTGCACCTTTTTGGACCAAGCAACTTCTTGCAATCTTCTGAAAGAATCATGAGCTTTGATTGCTTGTAGACAGATTAGTAATTAAAATTACTGGATAGCTTTCCAAAACTCGGCGAGTATTCTCCTGTGCTCGGACTAATCGTCCCACCTACCAACTTGGTCGCGACCTGCTTATTCAAATGTTGACTTCACATATCAAGTTATCAACAGATGCATAGGTTTTTTTTTTGCTATTTTAAGAGTCTTTTTTGTGTTTAAACTCCAATTTGCGCATCCTCAGACACAAGACTGAAGACTATCGTAAAGGTCCCAACAAAAAGAAAGCATTAATAGCAATGAAAGAAAATGCTGCAAATACATGGTTTTGGCTGCAAATTTATGTTTTTTTAAAGAAATTTGAGTATTTTTTAAGTTGCTGAGTATTCCCGAGTATTGGCCGAATATTGCCGAGTTTTGTTTTTTTGGGGTCTGCCGAGTATTTGCCGAGTGCGAGTATTCCAACTATCACTATATACATGAGCAAACTTTGCGTATTTTGTGTGTAATTGTTGGCATCATGGTTTCTAATTTTTCAAATATATTTCTTTCTTTAAAAATGTAATTTTTATGTGTTTTTTAGTAAACCGGTTCATAGAGTTTGAACCGGTCCGGTCCAACCCTCGACCGGTTCCGAGTCCGGTTCCGATTTTTAAAACATTGATCTTAACATAATAATAATAATGATCCTAGCACTCCTTTTATAAGCAAGGAGGCACAAAATTCGAAATCCCTAGGAGAGGGAAATTATTAAATAAAAGCAGTTTGTTTTCCCTAGGTGTGGCGTCCCCTTTTCAAAGGGTGATTTTATCAATAAAAGCCACCTAAATATTTATTTAATTAATTCCCCATTTAATTTTTATATTTTGGGAATTAAATTAAATAATCTTCATAATTAAATAATTATTGCTCTAGGCAATAATATTTAATTATTTAATAAAAATGTTCCCCTTGCAACATCCCGAAGCCCACGGGGAAGTATAGGCTAAGGGTCTTCAGAAATGGGGACATTATATATATAAAGCTCTATATTTTAACATGTACAAGGTTTTGTTTGATGAGTCTAAAACGATCTCGTGTCATTTAACAATGTTTTACATTTAATTTAAGTTTATTTTATGAATTTATATTTTTTTAAAGTAGTGATAAAGTTGCCGATTAATTCTTTGATAAATTTCAAGAAGAATTGCCGATTCCCGATTTCCGAGTCAAAATTTGGCTTGCCGAGTAATTACGCGATACAATTTTTAAAACTATGATCAATATAATGTTTAACCTTTAAAAAACAATATTAATATAAAATATTATCATCATTTTTTATATACTAAAACCGAGCTATTCTCGCTTAATATTTATAGCCTATAGGTTGTATGACTTAAGTTTTCATATGAAACGATATAAAGCCTTCTTATTGAATTTTTATGCAACCTACACCCCAAATTATTAAATAATAGGATTTAATGTTTATATCAACAATTGTAGAATTTATTAGCAGGCAATAAGAATGCTAAATTCGTTGCTCATCAGACGGTGAATGAAATACATAACCGTGTGCACTTAATCACAAATTCCAACATTATCTATCTATATTGATCAACTTCCTCCATTCGATTCTGCTTGGAAATCTCTTCTCACCTTCTTTCCCCAAAGGAGGAAATCAATAGAGATTTCGGTCAACAATACATTCAACTCACTAGACCTCTTTCCCGAAGCCTCACCTCAAGATGACTTTCTATGCCAAACATTCTTATATACTATGGATGGTACCATCCTTCAACTTGACAATCTCCCACATCATTGGTCACATGTCCTAAGGATTCTCCTTAACCGGCTTAGGATTTTCTCCCACCGCTTATGAGTTGAGACAAACCATCAATATTTTATGTGCTTGATAGTATTTTCTGTCTTCCTCTCTAGGAAGAGGAGAATGAGAAGCACTTTATTTCCTTGTGTCATGTCTACTCTAGCACCAAAATGGGGATGTGCCTCTTTGTATCATTTGTAGTTACAAAAGATAAAAGCTAATTGCTCTCATTGAGCATCCAAGAATACCATGACACCGATACATCCATCACCCATGCTCACGAAGCTTGCCCCGCTTTAAAATTCATTTTGAATAGCTTCATACCTAGTTGGAATGTCCACAACATTACTAGAATTAACTCTAGATGAAGATTTGTTGTTATTGAATTCCACTTAATATCATTACATAAGCCCAATCACAATGACATGTTCGGCCCAACATGGATCCATTGCTTATATATAGATGATAGATTCAACCAAGATTACAAAGACAAACTTCTAGAGGCCTTAACTTTGTCATACAAGCTTTGTTTTTTCCCCTTTTCCCCATCAGGGTCAAAAGTGTCCTTTTGGGGACATTACAGTGGTATCGTGAGCGATGTATTCTCCCAAATTGTGAATGAAAGATGAAAAAAATCAGATCTGAAGATAAAGAAGGTGACCATGGAAGAGGATACGAAGAGCTATCTGAATGAAGTGTTTACTAGAGGCAACAAAGAATTGCAAACTTGTTGGATGGATGCTCAGAGAGATCTAAGAGACTTTGTTATAGGAGCCATGGCTGATTTGAGAATATCTATACAGGGATGAGTACTTTCAGACCAAACTCTCAAGGAAATCAAGGCAACAATGGTGAAGAAAGCTCTAATGGACCAATTAGAACATCAACCAAGCCTCCACATCAGATTTTCAGAACCAAGTTTCTCCAAAAGGAGGAACAACCAACTGAGGATGATGACATGGAGACATGGGGTAAAGAGTATGCAACACTCAGTTCCAAGGTAAGAGCTATGTTGACCTTTGAAGAATTTTGTGAGCTGAAAGATAGTAAAGGCATTAGAAAAAATAAAAAATATCAACAGGAGAAAAGTACCATGCAAAAAGTGGAGGGAAATCAGCCCATAGAGTATTCCACCATGCCAAGTGAAGAAGAAGGTTCTAGAGAAAAAGTCTAAAAGCAACAAACAACATCTTTGGGGCAGCCAAAGGAATCAATTGGGCAGCCAAAGGCTTCTTCAACTAGTGGGCAACAAGGTATGAGGTATGGTATTCCTAAAATTGTGGCAGCCAAAAGCATGGTAGTGCCATTCTAAGAAGAGCAGATTGCACAGGATGAGAATGGCGAAGAAAGGAGCATGTTATTGCAGCAGTTGTCTCATGAAATAATTCACCCCATTGTTGATCATGGAGACATCACAAGGTATGAGACAATGTCATTGCATATTCAAATTTGTTTTGAAAAAAATAATGAAGTAGAAAATGAAATCTGCAATGTGAAGTATGTAATACCTTGCATGCAACCTTTGCATATATGAGCATCTTGTGAGTAATGTATGGTGACAAGTTTTAGCCCACTTGACAGGTACATGGGCTAGGCTTGTGGATCACTTCAACATGTTTTGTCTATTGTGCATGACACTTAGACAAATGAGTTACAATTGCTTGAGGGCAAGCAATTTTGGGAAGGGAGGATTGTAATATCCCCTTCCTAGTCGAAGACCCTTAGCCCATTTTGTCTCCCCGACGGCTAAGGAAAAAACACAAGGGGGACTTAAGTTATAATAATTTATTATAAAGTGCAAAAAAAAAAAAATATTATAAAACACTTATAATAAAATATTATAAACTTAATAAAATAAAAATAGAAAAAGGCAAAAGGCATTTAGCAAAAGTTATTAATCCAAGGGAAAATGCGACTTGCCTAGGAGAGAAAAGCAAGTGGAAAAACATTAAATGAAGGAGGACAAATCTGATTGGATATCAAGGGTGGCTATTTGGGCCCTAAGCTCTATAAAAGCAAGTCGACTTGCTTGAGGAGAGCATGCTTGTCTATTTTCTCATAAATCTGATTTTGTCTGAGCTTTATAGCTTTGCAAAAAATATTTCTAAGGACGAAAACCTTTAGAAATACTCTCTTAAGGACGAAAACCCTCCAAGAGATCTAGAGAAGGATGAAAACCCTTACTTTAGTTGAGAGGATTCTCCACCTGGAGATTCCATTGTGCATAATTGAATTAGCAGTAATTTTCAGTTTGTTTCCAGCAGTTGAAAGAGAAGATTTGCAGAATTTTGACCAAGGGTTTGAAGGGAATGTTTTCAGCAGTGTTTCATTTCTTTTTCAGCCATTTCCCTTATGGAGCGACCTACTTCTAGGATGAATCTGGAGTGTTTGGAGGTGTTTTAGATCTGATTTGAGTTGCTGCTTCTTAATCTGATTTTTATAAATCAAATCAGCCTATTTTCAGAATTTTCTGGTGTTAAAAAGGTACCATTTCATCTTTATTTAAGGGCAGCCTGTCTGCAGATTTTATAGAATTATTTCAGCCTCTTTTGTGCCTCTAAATCTAGATGTTATTCCATATATTGGCTATATAAATACAGTAGATCAGATTTGAGTGGAAATATTTTAATGTAATGGCTGATTTGTATGGGTTTTCTTCTTTACCCTAGTCACATTTTTCATACATAAATCAGATCAACATTAAAAATAATTGTTATATCTTCCATAATCTGCTTTTGGCTTGAGGGATTTGCCTCAAATTTGTTTGGGGTTAAAAAGTGTCCTTTAGGGGACATTACAGTGGTATCATGAGGATATTCAACCCATTATTGACAAGAATGCTAAGGAATTGGTACAACAAAATCAAGATATCACGAGGGCAAGAAGAAATGAAGATCATGATGACATTGTAAGGTATGGAATGAATGAGATAACCACATATTTATGGCTGCATATTCAGATTTATTTTCCTCATGAGAAGCATGATAAGATAAAGGATGAAGTTTACTATATGGAGTATGTTGAACCATTGATCCAAGTTCATGTCTATGAGCATCAGGAGAGCTATGTATTTTGGCAAGAGCTCTCTCATTTAACAGGTACAAGATCAAGACTTTTGGAGCACTACAACATGTTCTATCTGTTGCATATGGCACTTGGGTGTAAGAGTTGCAATTGCTTGAGGGAAAACAATTTGGGGAAGGGAGGATTGTAATATCCTCTTACCCAATCGAATACCCTTAACCCATTTTGTCTCCCGACGGTTAAGGAAACACACAAGGGGACTTAAGTTATAATAATTTATTATGAAGTGCAAAAAAATAAAAGAAAATATTATAAAACACTTATAATAAAATATTATAAACTTAATAATAAAATAAAAATAGAAAAAGGCAAAAGGCATTTAGCAAAAGTTATTAATCCAAGGGAAAATGCGACTTTCCTAGGAGAGAAAAGCAAGTGGAAAAACATTAAATGGAGGACGAATCTAATTGGATATCAAGGGTGGCTATTTAGGCCCTAAGCTCTATAAAAACAAGTCGACTTGCTTGAGGAGAGCATACTTGTCTATTTTTTGATAAATCTGATTTTGTTCGAGCTTTATAGCTTTGTAAAAAGTATTTCTAAGGACGAAAACCTATAGAAATTCTCTCTTGAGGACGAAAACCCTCCAAGAGATCTAGAGAAGGACGAAAACCCTTCCTCTAGTTGAGTGTATTCTCCAACCTTGGAGATTCCATTGTGCATCATTGAATTAGTAGTAATTTTCAGTGTGTTTCCAGCAATTAAAGGAAGAAGATTTGCATATATTGTCAAGGGTTTTCAAGAGAGGATTGCTATCATTTTTGTGCCTTTTTCCAGTTGGAGCGACCACTCTAGGAGTTGATGTATGGTGTTTGGTGACTTCTTTTAGGGCTGTTCCAGCTGCTGCTATTATATCTGATTTTTATAAATCAGATTATCTAAATTTCAGTATTTTTGGTGTGGAGAAAGAACCACTTTCAGTTGTGTCAGAGGCAAGTGTTTGCAGAATTTTTATAAATTATTTTCAGCCTCCTTTTGATTCCAAATCTGGTTTTATTTATGTATTTGGGCTTCATAAATATAATGGATCAGATTATGATGCAAATGGCTTGATCTATCTCCTGATTTCTCTAAGTTTCTCACTCAGCCCTAGTCGCATTTTCCTCATTTAAATCATATCTGCAACATAATTAATTCATATATCATTTATAATCTGCATTTTTGGTGTGGGATTTGCCTAAAATCCCTTTGGGGGTCAAAAGTGTCCTTTTGGGGTCAAAAGTGTCCCTTTGGGAACATTACGGGTAACTAATATGTAGAGGTGGCTTGGCCCAAGGTCATCAAGCCTCTCAGAGATGACACCATTGGACTATGAAATCAACACTATTCCACTCGGACCAGCGACACATGAGGGTGATGCCCATCTGTTTCAGGAGTCTTCCACTTGCCTTCTCACGAGAAATCAAGAGTACAAGGAGAAACTAGATCAAGCGGAAGACCATATTAGGACCCTCACTTCATACGTGCAATCACTTTTGGACCTGAATGCCGCCATTCGCCTCCCGTCTCGAAGAAGTTACTCCCATCAGTAGCTTCGACCTTGAGTCTATCAGAAAAACACAAGGCTTCACCATGCAGGGTAGAGCAAATGACAAGTGGGTGAACATGATTCTAGACTTGTATCAAGTCTGGGCTCGACTTTGGTTACTCGCTATGAAATGATAAACCGTGCCATTGGCAAACTTGATTCATACAAGAACGTGTTGTAAAGATGCGGGAGGATGTAAACGTTGAGGTACAAAAGCTTGGAGTGCCAACAGTGAATGAAGACACTTTGGCGGATGATCTGTTGAAGCTTTTTGAAGACCTAGTCAAGGAGGCCAAAGATCCAATGAAGACACATTGGAATCCTTGGTCGAGATAAGAGCAATCATATCTAACACCGCAAGAGATCATCAAGTCTTGGTTTGCAGAATGCAAGAACATCAACGCCCTCTCTGAGAATTGGATCAAGTCCCTGAGTTTTGTTCACATCCTGCAAGCTAAGAAAGTTGCACATGTGGCGGCGAGGTACAATAAGCAATTCAAGGGCATCGAGATTTCTCCTGAAAGGCTTTCCAAAAGTCCATCGACAAACAAGTCTCCATCAACAAAAGCTTCTTCCACAGTTTGAGTAGCTATCTTCTTCCCCTCTTCACTCCCCCTCCCTCTCTTCCTTCACATTCTAATTCTTCGTTGGGAGGTTGCACTTTTTGTTTTCGTCTTATTCACTTTCGTCTTATTCATTAATGTGACTATAGTCTAAAATTGTAATAAGTTTCCCTTAATTAATAAAAGGGGACTTAATTTCTTTCCCTAGGAATGTCAAGAGTCACAAGTTGAAAAGGCAAGTGAAAAGACATGTGGGGTAGGTGAAGAGTCTTTTCTAAGTCTATATAATGTAATGACTTCCCCATTCTTAAGGGTTGTCAATTTTGTAAGTTCTAAGTAGATAGCTACCAAGAATAAACAAAGAGATAACAAGTTCTTCTATTTCTCTCTATGTTTTCCTCTTTCCCTTGCATTGTACAACTTTGTGAGAATGTCAATAAAGAAAGGAGTTTCTATTTTTTGGATGAGTGAATAAGTGATACTTTGTGTTCATGGTTTTATCTTGTCTTGATATTGCTAGCGAAGTTGCTATTCTTCTCAAATTGTGTATGTGATATTTCGATTAATCTTTGCAAGAATCTGAGTTTTCCTACTTGTAATATTAATCCCTCTCCTAATTTCTCACTCCCGCTTCCCCACCTACCTAGCAAATTCCTCCCTTGCACAAGATTGCAAGCATTTGCCATAGGTGCAGTGGAGTGTGCCTGTTGGATCCCTGGCCCCCAAGGCCAACAACAAATTTACATTTTAGTTCACACACAATAATGGAGCTGCCCCATTCAAGTAGAGGGACCTAGTCCCAGAGCATTGGTGGAAATCCACCAATTTGTCCCATTGACAAATTTTCGCCAACATTCTGATGAATCCCCAAGACCGCCTTTATAACTCTCAAACACTCCAAAGTGGGCGCCCCATCCTAAAAATAAGATTAAACACTTTAAATAATCCTTTATCAACCTCCATCTTTGTGCCCCATCCTAAGAATAGTATAAACATATTAAATAATACTTTTCCCACCCCTTATCCTAAAATTAGGATTTACAAAAGCATGCTGCCCCTCTTTTACTTTGCGCCCCCTCCTTTGTTTAATTATAAATTTTAACTAAGTGCCTAATAATAAAAGTCAACCTTCGACTATTCTTTTATTCTAATAATGCTTTTTTGATTGAATTATAGTTTAAGTGTCCTTTTCCTATTAGAATATAACATTATCCTTAGACCACTTAAATTAATTTATTTTCCTCTTTTAATTTCCCCTTAGCCTAAGGAAAATAATAACAATAGGCTTCCGATATTCGGAATTAATTAATTCTCGAAAAGGGGACATTACAGCCGCCCTTCCTGCAATTCCTTGCCCTCAAGCGATGCCATTCCAATTCTCTTATTCTCAACTACCCTCGCTTCCCGGAAACTTCAGCACCAAGTCAATCTCTTTCAAACCAACAACATAAAAATCATCACTCATCTGATGGTCATCCAATGTGAAGCTAAGTTGTTCAACCTTTTTCCAGCAAGTTATGGTAAAACCATCGACTGCAACGATGTTGAAACTTGTTACATCATTTGTCTCCAAATCTCTCCTATTCACCAATCCTTCATTTATAAAACTGTGGGTTTCCCCACTATCAATCAATACGATAATGTTTTGCCCAAGAAGGACTCCACTAACCCTAAAGGGTTGATATTGTAGTATACATGTAAGTGTGGCAAGAGTGTTTCCTACAACCTCGGTTTCTTCTAAATCTTCATTTGATATCACTTATATGTAATGCACTGTCCATTTGGGAAGACACCCATGACCCGGTCCCCATGGATCCTTGCAAGTGAAACATAGTTTCTTCCGCCAGAGTTCATTTCGAGTCTCATCCCCCTTTGTCCGTATCTACTCAACAGGTGCTGCCCTTGGCTGCCCCATGGAAGATGTTTTTGGTTGCTCTGAAGGTATTGTCCTTAATCGCCTCAAAGGTGTTGTTTTTGCTGCTCAAAAAATGTGGTTCTTTGCAGTCCTATAGGTAGAAATTTCCTTTTAGGGGCTGCTATTTCCAAATCCAAAGCCTTTTTGATGGCTCCTTGTAGAGAAGTAGGGCTGAAAGCTTTCACTAAACCCCTAAGAGATTCAGTTAAACCTTCAATAAACAAAACAACCAGTCTCCTCTCTGTCACATCAGGTACCATCACAGAAAGTTTATGAAATTCAGCTACATAGTCACTTACCAAATGTAGTTTGAGTTGAGCTAATTCCCGGAAATGAATTTCTGGATCCACTTTGTCAAATCTCTATATCAACCTCACCGAAATCAGCTTATGAGTGAATGAGATTGTGTCCTTGTGTGATTAGCCCATGGTACCACCATTTATGCGCTAAACCTTCTAGATGAAGGGTTGCAAAATTGATGGCTTCCTCTTCCATCATTGGCTTGAGTGATATGAAGGTATCCAACTTTTGTATCCATGCACGAGTGGTACTCTTGCCAGAGTCGTCAAAAGTAGGGAGTGACAACTTCCCTAGTGCATGTTGCAAGTCTCTCTGAGTAGCTTGTGGTCTCGGATCAACTCTTGGTCCACTCTTGTTCTTCAGATTGATGAAATTATTGAGCGATATAGCCTCTCTAATCTCACCTGGAAGTACCTTGTATTCCGCATAGCTAGCTAGCAAAGAAATATCATCTACTATAGATTGTTGAGTTTCCACCTCTGGAATTGTTTCCTCCTGAAAGGAATTCGGGCTGGAAGGGCCTAGCAATAGAACCAATGTTCGTCTTCCGAGTGTGTTGGTTATTGTTTCCCCGAAGAACTTCCCTCACCGTTGGGAGTCCTTTGCACATTTGTGCCCTACATAACTTGGATCAATTGACCCATCATATCGCTAACATGTCTTGTCCCTAAACAAGCCTGTCAAAATATGCCTCTTCTAGGTCCTGGTTTTCCATGACTTTTGACTGCTCAAGCTTTCTTCTTTTCCTTTGTTGATATCCGATTTCTCATCACTAACTTGAATGAAGTTCAAAGCCAATTTTTTTCTTCCTCTATTTTTTTAATTCCCTTCCACAGGCTGAGAGGAAATTCGCTTTGATACCACTGTAATATCCCTGAAAATAATTTCTAACAGATTTGTATATTTTGTTAAACCCTAGGGCAGCAATACTAAAAATCTAACTTTTATAACAATAGCGATAATTTGATTTTTTAATATAAAAACAACGAACCAAAACGCGTAAAAATCAGTCTTTTATTTATTGAATACAAACTAGCTACACTAAAAATGCTGGTGTCTTAATACAATTGTTCGGAGTTGAATTAGCGAGAACACTTGCACCACTCGAATTGTCACACCGCAACCCCGAAATGGAATCGCCTAGCTGAGAAGTGATGGATTTCGTCCTCAAATCTGTGTGTAAAGGAGGGTTTTCGTCCTCTATTATAGAGGCACAAGCGGAAGCTACTTACAGACAAAGAAAATAATTGATAAATTTCCAAGATGTGTCACAATGAACCCCCAACTCTTCCTTTATAACTCTCGAGTCGATGCTCCAAAGTGGGCGCCCATCCTAAAAATAGGATTAAACACTTTAAATAATCCTTTATCCACCTCCATGTTGGCGCCCCATCCTAAGAATAGGATCAAACATATTAAATAATACTTTTTCCACCCCTTATCCTAAAATTAGGATTTAAAAAAGCATGTAGCTCTCTTCAACTTTGGCGCCCCCTCTATTTATTTATAAATTCTAACTAAGTGCCTAATAATAGAAGTCAACCTTCTACTATTCTTTTATTCTAATAATGTTTTTTTGATTGAAATAGAATTTAAGTGTCCTTTTCCAATTAAAATATAACAATATCCTTAGACCACTTAAATTAATTTATTTTCCTCTTTTAATTTCCCCTTAGCCTATGGAAAATAATAACAATAGGTTTTCAATGTATTCGAATTAATTAATTCTCAATAGGGACATTACACTAGCTTTCGTGTTATGTTCCTAACAATGATTTGCTTTGCCCTTTACATGCATTTGAGGAGCATATTTGTAATGTCCCCATTTCTGAAGACCCTTAGCCTATACTTCCCCGTAGGCTTTGGGATGTTGCAAGGGGAACATTTTTATTAATTAAATATTATTGCCTGAAGCAATAATTATTTAATTATTTAATTATGAAGATTATTTAATTTAATTCCCAAAATATAAAAATTAAATGGGGAATTAATTAAATAAATATTTAGGTGGCTTTTATTGATAAAATCACCCTTTGAAAAGGGGACGCCACACCTAGGGAAAACAAACTGCTTTCATTTAATAACTTTCCTCTCCTAGGGATTTCGTATTTTGTGCCTCCTTGCTTATAAAAGGAGCGCTAGGATCATTATTATTATTATGTTATGATGAAATTATTTTGATACTCCATGCTTGGAGTTGGGATGCATGCCCATTGATGTTCTCTCTCTCTTTCTTGCGTGGGAGGTGGTATTGAGCTGGTTTTGAGATTCAACTAAAGTATTTATTTGTGAGATCCATGTTTGTGGCTTTGGCAAATCTGCATGTTTTTACTGTAGCGATTCACTGTAGCAGCTGGATTTTGATATCAATTTGAAGTGTCTTTGTGTGTGCTTTTGCAAATCGATTTGGTTGAAGGCTTCATTTCTACCCTAGCGACTTGTTTCATGGTGTTTGTGGATTGTTTTAAAGCAATAAATGATCGGATTTTTACTAATACAGTCTGCTGTTCGCTTGTGGCTCCAGCGATCTCATTTGGGGATCTATATTTTAAAATAATAGATCTGTTTTCCTACCTGACTGTAGCGTCTCATTTTGGTAGTTCTTTGTGTGTTTTGATTCATGGTTAGTGCCCTAGATGTGCAGCGAACTTGATGGTATTTATTCACTAGCTACAGCGATTTGTTTAAGGCAAATTGATAGTAATTTCATACACTTCAAGGACTGATTCAGTCTGCTGTCCCTCACTATGCTGGGCGACTTATATATCACATAATTTATGGTATTTGCATGAGATTTGTGATGATTAATAACTCTCAGTTGCAGCGACTTCTAACCTGGTGTTTTCCAACTTTGTTGTCCCCATTTTGAAGTGCATAGTGTGTGAAAATATACATTCATTTGGCAGCGACTTCTGTATTTTTGGTGAAGGGTTTTGGCATGATTTAATGGTGTTTTAAGCCTTGTTTAGCAGCGGTGTTTGGTCCTTCTATTTATTGGAAATTTGGTGATCACTCTCTATATTTAGTGATCCAATCTTTGAGCATGGTTTGTTTGGATTGAGATATTTAATAGATTCTAAGTACAGCGATCAGTGTGTGAATTTATCACAGCAGTCTGCATGCAGTTAATTACAGCATATTTGGGGTTTGTATGCATAGTTTGGGGCCTGGTTTTTATGCACTTTGAATCTGATTTGCTTACTTCAGTTGGAGTACTAAGTTATGCCATTCGTTTGAGGTTATAGTTTGATTACATATCTCTTGTGGCTGATTTAGTTACATATCTGTGAGGGTTGAATCTTGAGGATGATGGCATGAGCTCATTGGTGGTTATTTAAATCAAATAAATCTGGTTTCTAAGGAGTATAGTTTCAACTGTGAGTGAGCCACTTGTTAGAGGCCATTAAACCCCTCTTATTGGGTTTATTGAGTCATCTATTTGATTGGTTCTAGTAGTTTTGATTGAGTATTGCTATTTCCAGCTGATTGGTGTTTTGAAGGGTTGTTGATTTGCATATTTTCTATTGATCCCGGAAGTGGGATATTACAATATTCACTTGTCTTTACTACATATATGTTTTATAGAGTTAATTTTAAATTCGTGACTCAATTGAATGAAATTCAACATGTTCATGCTATTATTTAACACCTACCTGATTGTATGTTTGCAGGTTGTAGATTTATCTCATTGTGGCGAATTAGAGGTACACGTTTCCACAAATTATGTTGAAAACCTAATTAAAGTTTTCTTTAAAAAAATTGACTATAGTTTGATGATATTGAGTCAATTTCTAAAGGATTGCTTCCAAGATAGTCATTGACAATACATTTACGTTCCAGCGGTATTTGGTAATTTCTATCT
The DNA here is from genome assembly GCA_018340775.1 of Taxus wallichiana var. yunnanensis. Taxonomy (NCBI): domain Eukaryota; kingdom Viridiplantae; phylum Streptophyta; class Pinopsida; order Cupressales; family Taxaceae; genus Taxus; species Taxus wallichiana. The sequence continues at coordinate 189,201,061 of CM031233.1, forward strand.
TCTCGGGACAATAAGTTGCGAAATTTTATTCAGTGATTTTTATTGTTGGTTTAGATAAAGATGAAAATGTACAAGATACGATATAGTACAAAATGGTGAATTGAAGGCATTTACATTACAAATAACCAATGAGAAAAGAAAACTTGTTTCCATAGAAGATGTGGCCAATGAAGGCCCTGGTTGGAGGAATAGGCTGTCCCTATTTGAACGCAATGGAGGACCGCTTACCTCATCATCAAGCACTATGAAAGAGCTAATACAAGATCTGATAATATCCACGGGAGAATGACCAAGACTAAGTGGGCTTGGTTGGGTGATCCTTGGGGGGCATAAAGGGTATATCCTAGAAACTGTCTAGAGTTCATAGCTGATGGTCCTCTGGTAGTAAAAACGATACCAGTATACATGTATGGCCATGTCTCCTAGGATATGGAGAACGGGTAGTTGACCCTCTAGATTGGGGAACATTGGGACCACAATGTTTCAAACTATAACATGTAATCATTATCTACCTAATAATTTTAACATTAAAAACTTTTATCATCACGCTGTAAATCTTAGATAGTCATTGATACAATGTTAAAGCATTTTAATATTACATTTGATAAACTATATATGCTTGGTTATTGAATGTAAAATCATACAAAGCTATGTGCAAATTTGGGTGTTTACCAAAACTGTTGTTGAAGTTCACTCCTGTTTAAAGTGGTACAAAAATGCAAAGGAAGCAAGGATACTATCTTGTTATCTATTTAATAGCTTAAATGCTAGGGAAACATGATATTCATCAATGCATAGCAGTAAAACTCCATCTTGTTATCTGTTTACTAGTGTAAACAATAGGGAAACACGATACCTATCAGCACGTATAAACTGGAATGTTATATTACATCTGCATAAGGAAGTAATGGGTAAATGTAATACAGTTTTTAAAGGTCTTGGCCTTCCCAACATGTATACCTAGGAAACGAGACCCCCTTGCATGACCATGGTGTGTTCAACACTTTATCGATATATTCTTCTCTATGTTCCACCAAATTTTTGGGACAGGGATGACAGGGGATGGGGGACGCATTTCTGGGACGGAATTTTTGGAGGCCATTTTTAGGGGACGACAGGGGACAACTATTAAAAATAGGGGAAAATTTTAAAATATAGGAACTTTCAAATATTCATATGATAACATTGATAAGGCATTCATCATATATGTTATAGAACCTTATTACATAACATTAGAGCTGAATTGAGATTTCACATAATATTCAATGTGGATATATATAATAATTACATGGTCATTTATGTAGGAGAGAGTTCAAGACAAGTAATTTACATAATTACATGTACAAAACACAGTGGTCTACAAAATTTGCCCTGAATGATTGCATATCCATAACACATTCAAATTCACTGCTGCATAAAATGTTGTAATATAGAAATAGAAGCAATGCATAACAATAATAATCTTACATTAATCTAGTAGTAACAAAACTAAAAATCAATTCCAAAACATATATGATATATTGGTTTATTCCAAAAAGCGATTTAAAAAAGGAACAAGGGCACCTAGATCACATGTTCTACTGTGCAATATGCACATAAATGACATGAATTTTCAAGCCTTCAATCTTCACCAAAGGGAGCTATTGCTTCCCACCTTTTTCATATGACAACATTGGAGCCGCATATATAAGCATCCACAATCTTCATTTGCTCCCTTCAATATCATACATCAAGCCATTTTTTAACCCACAAAAAAGGGGCATATAACTGCTACATGCTGAATGGAACAGTCTCAATTTGTAAAGAACAACACCATCCATCCAACCTCCCTTTGCATGACAGGCGTGTCTATTCAATAAGGCTTACTTTGTTTGTTATCTTGCTTAAGTTGGACCTTCAACTTCTTTCCACTCAATTGGAATCCATTCATCACGTTGATGGCAAATTGTGCAGCTGTAGGGGAGTCATAACTCACGAAACTTGCAATTTCCTTTTAGGTTTTTTTAATTTTTCTTTTAAAATGTGTTTTTGTGTGTTGGGATGGCAGAGGACTTCTAGCTGTCCTTGGTATGGCCAGAGGACTTCTAGATGTCCCCTTGCCGTACCGGGATGGCTAGCTGTTGCCTACTGGAAAAATGACATCCCTGAAACGCTTCCTACAATTTTTTTGGGGACATCCAGGAGACATTTCCTGCTTGTCCCCACATCCCGGAAACGTCCCCTATAGGGGACGCCCCCAAAAACACAGGGGCCGTGTCCCTGGGGTAGACTGATTCTTCTAAGTTTGCACCCTCTCAAATTTTGATGCCATAACAAAGCTTAGGGGTGAACGGGGCCTTGTGATCCACCTATATTATTGGCAAAGAAGATGCAAGTAGAGAAATCTTAAGACCAAATATGCAAGTTCACTCTAGGAAACCCATGCTGTAAAACTAGAGAAAATGTGATCAGGCCATCCTGAAAATGGAAAACAATCATTAAGTACATTGACATTGCAACTTGTGGTAAATAGAAGTAAAAAAATAAAAAAATAGCTAAACAAGATTGATTGAAAAAACAAATGCCATCTCTGATGTTAAAGAATGAGTACATTTCAATACAAAGTATAAACTCACATGTATATGACTTAAGACTTTATATTAAGTAGCTTAAATTCAATGTATGGAAAACAGTGTCATATGACTCTAATTTATATCTTGCTCTCACATCAATGAAAAGGGTAATGGAAGTTATTTACTTGACCTACTAAAATAAACGGATAAAGAATTATAGCTACTAGAATATAGGGACGAAAAAGTCGATAAGTAGATTCAAAAGTATCTTATCTTTAGTTTTTAATCTTCACTCCACAAATTCATTGCTAAGAACAATTTCCATTGTCCCAAAAATCCCTTTTCTCTTCTCCATTGTCATATCTATTCTAGCATTGTAATTAGAGAGTAAGGAGGTCAGCTTTCTTAAACTTATGAAGCACATAAACTATTTCAACCAGTTTTAAATGATTTTCTTGTCTTCCAAATTGGAAGGTCATAAAATGTGAAGATATTGTCACAATAAGTGGTTTATGCAAGGGTAATCATTGAATCCACCATCTCTAACTAGGCGACTTCATACTTCTCAGTGAAATTACAAACTTTAATTTCTGTAATGGATTCGTGTTTCATCCGGCATGCCAGCCAGATTGATATTACCTATGGTCCCGCTGGGGTTCTCCTATGACGAAATATTGATCTATGAAATTTCTGCCAATGTTATGGCTGTTTTGGGATCTATTATCCAGTTAAAAGATGAATTGATATCTCATATTTGACATTTAAACATGTGGTTTGACTCAGTCAGTGGAGATGACCGAATTCAATTTATGCATAACCAGAGCACTGCAGATTTCAAGACTTTGACAGAAGGACAGGTAATACATCAGCTCTAGTTCATGTTATAAAGTTTCATTGAAATTAAAAATCATAATTGAATCCTTGAAAATCTGCAGGGATGTGACACAGTTTTTGTTACACCAACAGCTCGCACCATTGATCTTGCCAATGTTTGGGTTATGGTAGGCTTCCCTCCTATCAACTCAAATTCAGTGTTGATTTTTGATTAAGAGGATAAATAGAAAAATGAAGAGTTTTTTTCTTACATTGATTAGGGTTATAATGAATGTGAATAATGAATTTATGAATGACCTTTAGACATCATCCATTTATAAATACCTCACCTTAGTCGACACAAATGTACATAAAAAAATCCTTGACTGCTACTGACCGTGATGGCATAATTGGCCTCATCACTCACCATTCTTTGTACCAGTCCTAGTCATAATCTATGAACCATCCCAAAAATATTTCCTCCCTTCATGAGATCCATATTGTAATGGCTCATCCACTTGTTTGAGGTTAAGGAGTGAGTTCTCGCCCAGAGACTTCAGGGAAAATTTTAGTAGCTAATAGTTGCCAATTGGATGTTATTTTTCAATTCATTTGAAAAGTATATACCAATTGAAAATGAAGTTTCACCTTGATTTCTATGAGACAATAATTGTTTCTTTGCAAGCTTGCCACCTTTTCACATTAAAAATCTTTGATCTTATCTAAAATAAGAATTAATTTAAATTTTTTGCCAAACAATTTTTTTAAATTTCAATAATGGAAAAGATTGCTCCACAGGAGACACAGAAATGAAGAAATTGCTTTCAGCTAAGAGCTGCTACCTCATGCTCCTCCCTACCCCTTCTCACACTTGACGCTTTGTTTGCATGAATCACACTAGCCAGGCCAGCTTATTCCCTTTGTACTGGTCAGGACTCAAGAGCCCTCCTTAAGGGGAGTCCATGGCCTCCTCTTCAGGTCACCGCTAAAAGGTTGTCTAGGAATTAATCATGAAAATATAACTTCAAGGGGCTTTAACACTTTGCTGCTCTTGAAGGTAACCTTTGAGACATTTATGTGGAGGCCTTTCATACTTTTAATCATAGTTGGGACACTTGCCAGGTACTTGGTCTTGAGTATTCAAGAGTTCTGCGCAGCTGAATTTTGGTGATTTTTTTGGCAGTACTCAGTACTCACTGATTTTTGTCAATTTTTTTGACAGTACTCGCTGAGACATGGTTATTTTTTTGATAGCACTCGCAGATTATACTTTTTTGAGAAATTTAAGTATTTTCTAAGTTTCCGAGTTTCACGAGTTTTTGCTGAGTCGGAATTTTTGGTCTGCTAAGACTGATTTGAGTCCGAGTATGCAGACTACGCTTTTAATCATCACATTTTATGAAATAAAATAGCTGTAATAACTGCAATATATCTGCTGTTTTATTCTGCCTATATATGTTGCCATATACTTGTATGTGCACGCTGAAAGACAATTTACATACATGAATCAATATTGTTGTTCAGTTTATCTGTTTAGGCCTTGAATGGCTTTACATTGGTGAACCTGACATCACAATTGAGACTGGAATATATCATTATATGTGTAGTTTCAGTTGGTGGTGGCGGCTCGATTTTCTCCCATTTCAATTGGTGGGTTGAACGCCAATTGTGGGGTTCCGATTTGCCATCAATTCAATTGGAGGTGTGTGTGTGGTAGGTTTAATGCCAATTGCATTGTTTCAATTCATAGTTACTTTAATTGGATGCGTGGTAGTTGCATCACGGTGATAGGTTCAATGACAATTGCAGGTATAGTAGGTGCAGCACTCATGTTAATCATATACTATGGACGGTATCTCTATAATCCTAGTTTGAAATGGATTGGGTCACTTCACTAGTCACTAGTTTGGAAGGGAATGGTTTTGAATGTTGGTTTGGTGTGAAATGGTCAAGGGCAGTATAGAATGCTGGCATGGTAGATGGAAGGTGAACTGGATGAGTGACTAGTATATGAAAGGGTGTTCTATTAAGCCACTATTGGTGGAGGGGGAGGGCATTTAGGCCCGCGACCAACAAGAGAGTAGGGGGAGAAGGTTGACGGTGAAGGACTATCTATAGTCTCAACCAGGGCTTTATTGTCTCGCGGTTGAGTGTATAAAAATGCCCATCTTGATCAAGCTTTTTTTGTGACATCGCTAGTATGTTGATGGGTGGCATGCCTTACACACATTCAGTCATGTGTGTTTGTAACTCATAGGTGACCTAACAACCACCTCTTGAATAAACATACTAATAGTCACATTCATTTGTATGGGCTACTGTGAGTGGGTAATAATCTCCTTCGGATCGATTCATCTTAGATTGGTTGGGGAGTATATAGAATGAAAATTGTGCTTGAGAGTATAAATGAAGGGGTGGGACAAAGTGCTGTTTCCAGAAACATGGGTATGGTAAATCTTGAAAACTCATAGATTCCCAATTTTGAAAGCATTTTTGCCAAGGCGATGGACCAACTATAGGTTCCTCCACATGAGCTTTGCATAACAAGATATGAATTGGTACCACGTACACTTTGACAAGGGAATGAGTAGCAGGAGTTAAGCGTGGAGAGATTCGACGCCACTCACTTTGGATAAAGTTCATATATTTGCTAATTGAAGGTTCCTGTTTGGGATAAAATCAATGGAATAACTAGTAGCATATGATCAGATTTGAATGAAGCATATGAAAGATCCCAAACCACCATTGCCTAAATTTTTTTAATATAATTTTCAGGCTTGGAACTATACTCGCCAATGTCAATAGAAATCGTAGAATACCATTCTCTGATTTGCACACAATATAATAAAAACAAACCCTCAAGACTAGATAGCAAAAGGAAATGCGCCTAGGGTTTAAAAAGACAAATTTCTTCACAAATAATTCAGCCGTGAATTTTATATTGATTTATAATGGCAAATATTTATGGCAAAACAACTAGAAGTCTGCAAATGGAATGATAACAAAATATTGCCCAAAACCCTATCAGAATTTATTCAAATCAAATCAATTTGGTATATATTTGATGCTTTGGAAGATACAATAATAAACTAGCATGAAAAATACCTCAGATACTACATAAAACAACTGTAGAATAAGTTGCCCCACTCGAAGTTGTCTGAATGCCCACTGCTGCAATTTATTTCTCTTTTTGATACTGCTGGAATGATAAACAAAACCTGTGAATACAATGAAGCTCCCTGAATAGGAACCCCTCTCACTTCTCCTGGGGTTTTTGTCCACAAGATGAATAATTCAGAGGGTTTTCGTCCTTGGATTTGTTTGGAAATTTGCAAGCTCCAACTGCCAGGAAAGAAAACAATAATAATCCGAATGAATCGCACAAGTCACACTTTTCCCTTATAAGCTAAAAAACCCTTCCAAAATGCAAGTTGCACTTTTCCCAAGGAATATAATTTATTTTTAATTAATTTTCTCCATTCCCAAGGCAAGTCGCACTTTTTGCCTAGGAAAGCACATTAAATAATTTATTAATTTATTCCCATGTACTTTCCTAAGTCGAAGTCACTTATTAAGTCTATTAATTCATTATATGTGCTTTAGTGATAATTTATTTTATTTTAAGCACAATATAATAAAATTAATAAACCTAAGTCACCCTTGAACTCACCCTTTGGCCGTTGGGTAGACAAAAAGGGCCAAAGGTCTTCGATCAAACTATTCGAGAAAGAGGGACATTACAGTCCTCCCTTCCCGAGATTGCTTGCCCACAAGCAATATCAGATCTGCATACCAATCAAGTCCCGGATCCCAAATCAACCTAAGCTTTTGAATGGCTTCATATGCACTGTGCTAAACTGCTCAAAGTCTGCAAAATAGAACTTGTGCAACTTACTCATAAAAAGTGCCACAATCCTCCTCAAGTATGCCCCCAATTTGCCATAATCTTCACCCTGTTCTTGCTGTCCCATACTGATATGTAGTGAAAAATCCTCATAGATGTCTTCATGAGATGATTTTTTGTCCATAACTATCATAGACTTGGCTGTCATTTGATGGGGCAGCGTGTATTTGGCTGCTCTCATGGTGACTTGCTCCCCTTCATGATGGAAACTCAACTCCATAGCTTGCAAATCTTGGGTGACTTTTCCTAGTGAATGTAGCCATTGCATACCAAGCACAACATTGTTATCCTTCAAGTCAATAACATAGAAGTCATCACAAAGTGTATACCCACCAAATAGAATGCTAACTTGGTTTACTTTCTTCTTGCAAGGAATAGTGAGACCACCTGCTATAGTCACATCAAAGCCTTCAAAATTATAACTACGTTGCATGGATACGCCAAAACCCCCTCGAATCCCCTTGGAAACGTATTTGATACGGATATGATATGGATACGATATAGAAACATTCTTGATACGTACATGAATGCGTTAGGATACGTCACGGATACATACAGACGCACCCGTGACGTATCCTAATGTACCCTGTATGTGTCAGGAACGTATCCAACAGTAAATATGTTTTTTAAAGTTCTATTTCATTTTTTTAAATTTTTTTGACTTTTCTACTCCCTAAAACCGAACCCTAAACACTAAATGAATAAAATAATACACCCTCTCCCCCACAAAAAGTTATAAAAAGCACCCACCCCTCTCATTTGAAATCACACAAACAATTTCATTGTTTTTTTGCAAGTGAATGAGTAAAGAGCTAAATAAGAGTTGTGAAGAGCTTAGTGGAGGCAAAGATTGGAAGGAGGTTTCAAAGAGCTTAGAGGAGGCAAAGATTTGAAGGAGGGGCAACAATTGCTTCTATTGTTTGGAGTCCACCATCAAGGAGGAGAGAGGAGAAGGAGAAGGAGAAGGAGAAAAAGTCATTGTTGAGACTTGAGAGGAAGAGATTGTTTAAAATTTAAAATTTAGTGTTCATTCAAGAATCAAAATTAGAAGAGTAGACTTGAGAGGAAGAGGTAGTGTTTGTAATTTTGTTTAGAGGCAACTAGATCTATTATTCTACACTACGGTATACCGTATTTTAATTTTAATTCATTCTTTCGTTTTATTTTTTAAAGGTTATTTATTTATTTATTATGTTGCATTTTTATTAAGTTTATAATTTAAACACATCCTAAATCAGGATGCTCTCACCTCGTGCCTTTATGGCGATCTTGGTGATAAAAACAGATTAGGATGGCATAGTTTAGGGTTATTTAGTTTATTAATTGGTAAAAAATTATTTTTTAATTTTAAATGCATTGTTCAATGTTAATGTATTTATTTTTTTATTTTTTTAGCTTCCTAAATCTGTGTATGCTCTCACCTCGCGCCTTTATGGCGATCTTGGTGATCAAAAACAGATTAGGATGACATAGTTTAGGGTTATTTAATTTATTAATTGGTAAAAAATCATTTTTTAATTTTAAATGCATTGTTCAATGTTAATGTATTTATTTTTTATTTTTTATCTTCCTAAATCTGTGTATGCTCTCACCTCGTGCCTTTATGGCGATCTTGGTGATCAAAAACATATTAGGATGACATAATTAATTAGTAATTTATTTATGTTAAGGCAAATTGTGTTTTAATTTTTAAACATCCTAAACTCCGTATGCTCTCACCGCGCGCCTTTATGGCGATATTGGTGATAAAAAAGCAGATTAGGATGACAACAAATTTATTTATGTTAAGGCAAAATGTTTTTAATTTTTTAAACATCCTAACTCTGTGTATGCTCTCACCTCGCGCCGTTATGGTGATCTTGGTGATCAAAAACAGATTAGGATGGCATCAAGTTCTGCTTCGGGGAGTGCAAGGCCAAGTTGAAAACACATCAATTCCTATGAGACATGATCCTAATTCCCCTCTTTGGAGACATGTGACAGTGGTAGACAACATTGTTGGTGGTGGGTGTCGGGTTTGGATATGTCATGGTTGCCAAACTCAGTACAAATCCTCATATAGCCGAGTGAAAATCCATTTGACTGGTGTTGGAGGTATGGGGATAAAGAGGTGCCTAAAAATATCAAATGAAAAAATGGCAGGGTACCTATGAGAGAAAGAGGAGGTGATAGACAAGTGAAAGAAATAGAACTAGAATAAGTCCTTCGCAAAGAAGGCCTTCATCACTACCACCCACACCTAGACCTACTTCTCATCCTTTCATTCAAACTCAAAGTCAACCATTTGATGAAGAGAGTCCAGAGAGCTCACGAAAAAGGCCAAAAGGAGCATTGAGAAAGCATTTAATATTGAAAGAGGGAGGTTCATTGATGAGGTTGTTGCTCGATGCATTTATGCATGTGTTCTTCCCTTTAATGTATTGAGATCTCCATATCGGCATCAAATGGTGAAGGGTATTAATGAAGCTCCACAAGGGTACAAATCCCGTGTTACGAAAAAGTTCAAACCACACTCTTGGGAAAGGAAGTGGAACACATTCACAAGACTTTGCAGCCAATCAGAGACTCATGGAAGGAAACAGGGGTTTCCATAATTTCGATGGATGGAAAGATGCTAGAAATAGACCCTCATAAATGTTGTTGCAAAAGATGCCCTAAAGGGGCAATGTTCCTTAAAGCCATTGACTGTGAAGGGGAAGTCAAGGATGCACAATTTATTTTTGGCATTTTAATAGAGGCAATTGAGTCGGTGGGCCCCCATAATGTTGTCCAAGTCATCACGGACAACGCTAAAAATTGTAAAGCAACAAGAATGATCATGAGGGTAGATATAAGAACATATTTTGGACCCCTTGTGCTGTCCACTCCCTTAACTTGATGCTCCAAAAGATTGGGAAAATCCCATGGATTGAGCAAATTTATTCTCGAGGCAAATGACATTCAAATGTTTATCACAAACCATCATATGTCACAAGCCATTTTCAAGAAATTCTCAAGGTTAGAGTTCTTTGAAGGTCATAGAAACTAGATTTGCCTCTCACTCGCTCATTTTGAGACGGCTTGTGAAGGTGAGAGAGGCTTAATCAAGATGGTGATCAACAGTGTTTGGTCGGTGTGGAGGTAGTCAAACACAAAGAAAGCTACAAGGGTAAAATCATGGGTCCTTGATGAGGATTGGTGGGCCAAGGTTGAGTACTTGTTGAGTTTTATAGAACCCATTCTCTCCATGATCCGATATCTAAATACCGATGAAGCATGCTTGGGAGAGATATATGATGGCATAGATTCCATGCTTGAGCGTATCAGAGATATAATGCAAAAAAAGGGCAAGATCCAGAAGAGACCTACGGTGAGGTCAAGATTGTGGTCATGAAGAGGTGGAATAAAATGACCACTTCATTACATCTCCTTGCTTATGCATGCCGACCCCAAAGTACTATAGCTCGATGTATTTGGGCTACCAAACAGACAAACACCATTTTCTGACTCTGATGTTGGAAATGGAACCAGGGCAACATTCAAAAGAATTTTTCTTGATCCATCTGTAAGTAGTGTGGTTAGAAGTGAAATGGGCATGTTTACTGGTTCAGAAGGCAACGTGGGATCAATTGAGGCTCTTTTTGACAAGGGCAGCTTGACTTCAACCACATGGCGGCGCGTACATGGACATGATGCCGAGTACTTACGCCCTATTGCTATAAAAGTTCTTTCACAGGTATAACATTTATAAATTTTAAAATTTAGAATCATTTCGAATATTTTAAATTTTATTAAGTTAGAACTTAGGATACTAACTTATCTTTGAATTTCAATTTTCTAACTTTGTTGTAATAGGTGGCTAGTAATTCTTCTCAGAGAGCGGAATTGGAGTACTTATAGCTTTATCCACTCAGCCTAAAAGAAACAAGTTGGCATCTCAAAAAGTTGAGGATTTGGTATATGTGCACTCCAATTTGCGCTCTCGTCACACAAGTCCGAGGAGTATACTAGAGGGCCTCACAAACTTTGGGATCTTATTCCAGAGACCACAGACTTGGATGCCTCCGTAGCCACGCTTGCCCAACTTTCATTATTTGATGGCAAAGATGACGCTTAAGGGAATTTGTAAGGAGTGGAGAGTGGAGTTAATGAGAGTGGAGCTAGCGCAAGAGGCACACAAGAACTTGATTTTGAGGAAAATCTAGATGATATATTCTAGATTTGTTTGTATTCCTATATCATATGTATGGCAGCCACATGAACAATGAAATGTAAAATCTTAAGTATATTGTATGTTTTGAAAATTTGAACATGGATCCTAGTATATTTTTCAAATTTCAAGTTTTGTTCGTATTCATCATTTCATGTTAACATGATATTCGTATATCATATGTATGGCAGCCACATGATCAATAAAAATGCAAAGTCTTAAGTATATTGAATGTTTTGAACATTGATTCAAGTTTTGTATTATTATTTCAGTTTTTTATGGACTAAAAAATGAGTAAAATGATTAGGTGTACATAAAAAATTAAAATATATATATTTTAATATATTTTAATATATATGTACGGAGGTATCCAAGACGTATGATATCCAAGGGTTTTTTAAAATTGACGTATCTGCGTATCGTATCCGTATCCAAATCGATACTCGTATCCGTATCCTAAGAACGTAGAATTATAACAATGCAAACCTCTTTTGATCACCAAACCTTCATCCATGAAATTGTGTGTAGATCCACTATCAAGAAGTGCCATGACTTTACACCCGAACATTGTACCTTCAAACATGAATGGATTATACCTTGGTGCTCCTGAAAGATAAGTGAGTCTACCATCATTTTCAATGTTTGGCGCTGGCTGCCCCTGTACATTTTCTGAAGTAGTATCATCATCCCCATCTGAAACAACCTCAATGAGATGTATCTTACCCTTTCCAAGACACCTATGACCCGGTCCCCAAGGATCTTTGCAATGAAAACATAAGTTTTTTCTACGAAGGTCATTCTTCGTTTCAAGGTCCATCTTTGGTGTAGATTCAACCTTTGAAGAAGTGGGTTGCTCACTTTCATGTTGTTCTGATTTTTCATTCTTGACATTTTTCTTTTGGGGCTGAAATGGAGTAGTGTCTAAGTCCAATGTTGTCTGAATGGCCTCATGCAAAGTTCCAGGCTTAAGAGCCTTGACAAAACCCCTCAATCTATCATGTAGTCCCTCTATAAAGAGCATCACCACACACTTTTCTGGCATCTCTGGAACCATCACTGCTATGCGTTGGAACTCATTGATGTATGAATCAACATGTCCCATCTGGCGGAGCTGAGCCAAGTCCCTGTAGTACAACTCCACATCCTTGCGATCAAATCTCGCTATCAGTCTCTCACTGAACTCTCTGTAAGACTGCAAAAGATTATGGTTCTGTGTAACTCAACCCATGATGCCACCAATCATAAGCTACACCCTCAAGGTGTAGAGTAGCGAACTGTATAGCCTCCTGTTCCTGCATGGGCTTGAGGGTAAGATATGTGTCGAGCTTATGAATCCAAGCCTTGGCACTGATCTTTCCGCTACCATCAAAAGTGGAAAGAGTCACCTTATTGGTAACAACTCTGCTTCAGCTCCCTATCTCTTTGTGCTCTAGGCCTCTTGTCCTGTCTAGCCCTCAAGCTACCCCTCCTCTGAGCACAATACTGCGGAAGGGGAAAAACCCCCCACATGCTGTGGTAAACTCCTCCACTCATCGTTGGCTGCCATAACATTATCCTGGAAGGTTACTTCCTCAAGCGGAACCTCAATCTCTGGCGGATCCTCTCTAGGCAAAAAACTAGGCTGCATAGGCTTGTTTGCTGTCTAGGTAGGCCTCCTCTCATTTGTATGAGTGTGCCTCCTCTCACAGCGAGGTGATCCCCTCACACTACCAATCTCCGAAGGTGATCTGTGTGCTTCTTGTGACTACCGGGTACCGATGCACGACTGTCTCTCCTGTCATGTCTATCTCTTGGCCTATCCAAGACCAACCTGTCCAGAGTAGAACCCATACGCTCCATGGATTGAATCAACCCTGTTGAGTGGCTACCATAGTCCTGAAAAGTTCTCTGTCTGGATCTGCCTGCTCATCCCGGGGAGGACTCTCCTGTCTATCACCCATAATTTCAACCCTGACACCTGTTTCAAAACCAACCTCAAGTCATGCTCGTCTGCGGGTGTAGTATCGGTGTGGGCCAATCTCACTTCGTTGCATTCAAATCTGGTTTTTTTTTTTTAAATAAAAAACTCTGGTACCTTCCCACACAGTTGGGAGAATACACTTTGCTCTGATACCACTGAAAGATCCCAAACCCTGTTGCCTGAATTTTTTTATATAATTTTCAGGCTTGGAACTATACTGGCAATGTCAATAGAAATCATAGAATACCATTCTCTCACTGCACACAATATAATAAAAACAAACCCTGCAACACTGGATAGCAAAAAGGAAATGCGCCTAGGGTTTAATAAGACAAATTTCTTCACAAATAATTCAGCCATGAATTTTATATTGATTTATAATGGCAAATATTTACGGCAAAACAGCCAAAAGTCTGCAAATGGAACGATAACAAAATATTGCCCAAAACCCTGCTGAATTTATTCAAATCAAATCGATTTGGTATATATTTGATGTTGGAAGATACAATAATAAACTAGCATGAAAAATACCTCAGATACTGCATAAAACAACTGTAGAATAAGTCGCCCCACTTTGGAAGTTGTCTGAATGCCCACTGCTGCAATTTATTTCTCTTTCTGATATTGCCAGAATGATAAACAAAACTTGTGAATACAATGAAGCTCCCTGAATAGGAACCCCTCTCACTTCTCCTGGGGTTTTCGTCCACAAGAGGAATAATCCAGAGGGTTTTCGTCCTTGGATTTGTCTGGAAAGTTGCAAGCTCCAACTGCGGGAAAGAAAACAATAATAATCCGAATGAATGCCGACACAAGTCGCACTTTTCCCTTATAAGCCAAAAACCCTTCCAAAATGCAAGTCGCACTTTTCCCAAGGAATATAATTTATTTTTAATTAATTTTCTCCATTCCCAAGGCAAGTCGCACTTTTTGGCTTATTTAATCACATCCCAAGGCAAGTCACACTTTTTGCCTAGGAAAGCACATTAAATAATTTATTCCCATGTACTTTCCTAAGTCGAAGTCACTTATTAAGTCTATTAATTCATTATATGTGCTTTAGTGATAATTTATTTTATTTTAAGCACAATATAATAAAATTAATAAACCTAAGTCACCCTTGAACTCACCCTTTGGCCGTCGGGTAGACAAAAAGGGCCAAAGGTCTTCGATCAAACTATTTGAGAAAGAGGGACATTACAAAGTGTATGGGAAGAACTCGACGTGTTGCTATGATCCTTTGTCTCCAACTTCAGACTGTATAGTGATAGGAGAGTAAGGGGTAGCCCATGGCCATCAATAAACATTAGTTGAGAATCTAGAACAAAAACTATAGTCAAGAAAAGCTCCAACCCCTAGCCATTCCCTTCACAAAGAACAACCATATGTCATATTTTCGCATCATACAATTCTGTCCCAAGTTGCACATCATCGGCCATCCCACCATCCATGCACGTACTCCTCGTTTTCATTCCTTTCCTTGATCAGATTTGAATTTAGGCCCTCACTATCCATGCATATGCTCCTGTTCTCAACTCCCACAAATGGAATGGCCTTCACTACTCGAACAACCATTTGTTTCTTGATCCGAAAAGAATGGGGTTCACTCAATTTGTTGCTTTGAACATAATGGCCTTCATGATCATCCATCTACCACCCAGCCTTATGATCATTCATCTACCACCCAACCTTATGATCATTCATTGACCCCCCGACCTTCATGATCATTCATTTGTCCTTTCCATCTACCACCTTTCATGACATCATCCATTCAAGATATATGCGACACATTATACACCTACGAGTAAATGAAGAGATAAAAAAGATA
This sequence comes from Taxus wallichiana var. yunnanensis, assembly GCA_018340775.1. Lineage (NCBI taxonomy): Eukaryota > Viridiplantae > Streptophyta > Pinopsida > Cupressales > Taxaceae > Taxus > Taxus wallichiana. The sequence continues at coordinate 189,216,307 of CM031233.1, forward strand.
GAAGGGAGAGGACATTGAGTGTTTACAGATTATTCCAATCATGGATTAAAGGCCATCAGTTTAAGAGTCTCCCACCATGTAAGTCATTTCCACTTTTGTATCAACTCGTCACTATACATGCTTTTTAACTTTCCTTCTTTTGCCTTTGATTTGATGGTTTTGAGTGTGTAGAGTGTTTGGTTTGAGTGCAAGGATGATGAATCGTGGCTTATGAATTTGAACTGATCCATTTCATGTCAGATAATAGCAAGATCCTTGTCCCCCTGTTATAAATTTTAACCAACTACTTTAGAGGTAATATAAAGAACTTGTAGGGTAAGAAGGTGCATCTATACAATCTTAGGTAGCATAAGTTGGATGCATTTAGTATATAATTGAGCACCAAGTACATTAAGTTTGGTTAATGTGCTTATCTTATTCTAATAAAGTTTAATTATTATATTGAAAAGGTATCATCAAAGGTTGCAACCTTTGATGATAACCTTATAAATAAGTGAACTCATTCCACTTTGGGAAATCGTCTAGCTAGATCAAGCTATATTGTTCTATTGCAATTCAGTAGCTGTTATTTGCATACATGGCTTGTTGTGCATCGCCATTATGCTGTTATAGTTTTGTACTGTACTTTCCTACTTTCCTAACTAAGCTGTAAAAGAACACATGTTAGATTGAATGCATGTTTACAAAAATCATATTAACCTTTGACCCAAGATGATTCGCAATGGTCCATGCTCTCACTTTGGTCACACAGTAGGTCTCGGCACATCAAGGCTAGACAAGAGAGCGCTAGGCGCCAAACCACATGGTGACTAATGCTAGCGCCATTTGTATACACCTTATTTTTCACTCTTATTAATGATTTCTCTTTGTAGGCTATTAGCGCATTAATCTCCCCGAGTGTGTGACATAAGGGGTGTCATTAGGAGTGGGGTTGGGCTGAATTATTTGCATACATGGCTTGGCATGCATTGCCATTATATCAAGTATAGTTTTGTACTGTACTTTCCTACTTTCCTAACTAAGCTTTAAAAGTACACATGTTAGATTGAATGCATGTTTACGAAAATCCTATTAACCTTTGACCCAAGATGATTTGCAATGGTCCATGCTCTCACTTTGGTCACACAGTAGACTTGGGCACATCATGCTAGAGAGTAGAGTGCTAGCACTAAACCACATGGCGACTAATGCTAGTGCCATCTGTATACACCTTATTTTTCACTCTTATTAATGATTTCTCTTTGAAGGCTATTAGCGCATTAATCTCCCCGAGTGTGTGACATAAGTGGTGTCATTAGGAGTGGGGTTGGGCTGATTAGCAATATATGGTGAGAGAGTCGTGTGTGGCAACATGTTAGCACGCCTCCTTACTACTTTCCTACTAACCTCTTACTACCTCCTTACTATCTCTTGATGATCACTGATACCCTCTCGTATTATTGCCTTCACACCTACTTGACATAGATGGAGTGTGGGAGTCCGGCGAATGACGGCCACAAACCTCACAGCCCCCAAAATGCACACGAAACAATACTTAACCTAAACATTTATGGATTGACAGAAGATGAAATGAACACACAAAAACAAAGCTCCAGGATATCTTATTAAGAGAAATAGCAACATTAAACCGATTGCCAACGATTCAGCCTTCACTCTTAGGAAGAGTTCTCTTTGCCCTCTTAGTATCATCACAATTTATCGAACAATTATCACCTCTCATTGTAATGTCCTCAATCGACAAATTTTTGCCCCTAAACGGAATAAAGCAACAAATCCCAACCAAAATAGCAAGTTATAGAAAATATACAAAAAATTTATAATGCAAATCTGAATATTACTCAGAAAATGCGACTTGCCTAATGAGTTATTACCCCACAAAATTGAAATAAATTCTCTCAAATCTTATATAAATAGATCAGAAATTTTTATTATGCAAGAAAAATGAGAAAACACCAATTTTTTGATCAATAAGAGAGTTGGAATTTTATTATTAAATCTGCAAAATATGCAAACCAGCTGATTTTGGCCTCTAAAAATATGACAAAGATGTTGGTGATGAGATCCGGGACAACCGTGCCCTAGAATGTATCAAACTCCACCCATAGGGGTGTAGATAACCCTAGATCTGGCTGAATCTGAAGGTAGAAATCTGCCCCAACACTTGTGTCTTCAATCCCTAGCTGGAAACAATATAAATCTGCAACTTTGCCCTTCAACAACTGCTGGAAATCTGAAATATAGCTTTGAAAATCAATGAAAGCTCCTAAATAGAACCTCCTCACATAAGGGAAGAAGAGTTTTCGTTCTTCTTCCAAGGATAAAGTACAAAGGGTTTTTGTCCTTGGGAGTTTTTATGGAAAGCATGCAAGCTTACACAAAAAATCTGAAAATTATCATAAACAAAAAGAGATGCTTTCCCTTGCAAGTCGACTCTGCTTTTATAACATAACTTGGCCTTTTTGCCACCCAAGACCACCAATCACATTTCTTTTCCCTCATTTAATTTTTTCTTTGGCTTTTTCCCCTTTCCTACATGGGTCGCATTTTCCTTGGGGAAAATAAAATAAAATAAAGTGACTTCTTTTTCTAATCTTATTTTGTCACTTTTTTTTCACTTTGTCATTAATAAATTAATAAAGTGCTTATAATAATATTTTATGATGCACTTTATGATTAATTTACTATGACTTAGTTTCCCTTTTCTCATCCCTTAGCCGTCGGGAAACAATGAATGGGCTAAGGGTCTTCGACCGAGAAGGGGATATTACACTCATGTCACAACTTCATTCTTTCTATTCATAGAGTGAGCCTTGAGCTCGCATCTCTACTCTACACTTAAGAATACCCCCCAGTTATTGCTTAAACTTGAACTACTAATCTAAGGCAATTGACTCTACTTATATAGCCATTCATACCACTTCCTAAGACTCCTAATTCTATGGAATTCAAATGAATGGATTAAAGTACCAAACAATAGATCCAATCATAACTAGTCAGCCTTTCCCATAACTTATGCCTTCAATCAATCAACTATTCCGAGTTTCGCATGAACAATGTTGATGCAGGGGCATCAACCTATAGTGCTCTCTGAAGTCAAAAATCATTGTGAACATGTTTGGAGGGTGATGGTAGTTCATTTCATGTGTTTATAGGTCTTGGGAAGTCTTCAAAATTTGAATTTTCAACTATATGAGTTTTCCTCCAAAACTCATAGTTGAATTTCTAGTGAAGGAATTGCCACCTTTTGGTTAATTTTGGCTTGTTAGCGTTTTGTTAGGGGTCTAGAATGTTTTAGAGGGCATGAATAAAGTGTATACACCCTTCTTGATGCGTCATTATCTAATGTTAGGTGGTATGTCATGTTTACTTCTTTGTAATCCCTTGACTCAAGCTATGACTTGAGTTTGTGAGTCTAGTTAAAAGGGAGTTACTTGGAAAAGTTGGTTAGGGATTGATATATTCGAATGAAAGAAGAGTTTTGAGGCATGGGAGATGAAGATGAAGGGGTTATCCACGTGAGAGGAGAAGAGAATAGAGAGGATCACTCTGAGTTTTCAAGAATAAGACTGGATATGTGTAAAAAGACAGTCATGGAGGACAATTTGTAATGAGAATCTATGAAATATTATTTAATCTCATTGGATCTTTCCAAAATATGGTTTATCTGGTGTTCAAAGAGTTTATTATTATTGTTTTCAAATATTGGAGCCTTGAATGTATGTTGTGAATGGACCAAGACACTTGCACATGCTTGAGATGGTTAGAAACACTGTTTTTAGAGAGGTAAATTTTGTCATTTCATGATTATTCTTGTCCTATTTTCATTAGCTACTGCTCAAGAAGGTGTATGATGATGGCACAGATCTATTCTCAAAACATTGTGGCTTGATCATTTGTTTAAAGGATTAAAAGTCTATTTTTCCTCTTACCAGCTTGTGTGTGTAAACTATAGAATCCAGAAAACTGATTGGTAAAACAAGGATTGAAAGAGATTTTGAAAGAGTTAGGCATTGAAATTTTGTAGAGATTTTCTAAGGGGTATACAAACCTTCCATCAAAATTTGGGCTCATAATATTCAGACCCAGAAAAGTTATAGCAATCAGATTGCTCGCTGCCAGGACTGTAGCATGACAATGACCAAATTTCTAAAATGGTGATAAATGGAGTTAGGGTCCATTCCAGGGGTTAAAATTTGGCATGAACATTGGGAAGGAGGTAAGAAAATAGATTCAAGAGGTTTCAGGTGATGAATAGGAGTGGAAGTATGAAAACCATGAAATGGCCATGGAAAGGGCTTGAGAAAGCCTAGTGGAAGAAGCTAATATAAGGAGCATGGTGATAAAAAAGAGGTTTGCATAGTGAGTTGAGAAATGAAATTTGGTACACACCTTAGGGAGCATAAAGGGTGCTCAAAGAGTCAAAACTACTTTCATCTTGTTTTGGGTGTTTCTAGATATCTCCCAACACCAACTCACCATTGAATTCCCTTAAGAAGCCTACAAGGCAGTTTTAGAGAATGTGACTAAATTTGAAGTTCTTGATTGTTTATATCATATTGGTTGATGAAATTGCATTGGTTAGATCTTGTGAACAATGTGCATTGTTATTGGAAGCAAACTAAAGCCAAAAATTCACTTTTGCATGGTTTACGCCATTTTGGGCTAGTTGTCAAGATCCTCTTGCAGAGCTCCAGGGTAGTGTTTGATGCTTTGATCTATACTAACTCATTGAGTTGTTTGATCTCTTATTTGCTTTGCATCAAATGTTGTGCACTCGAACGATTGCATAATAAACCGACATTGTGTAGTTTTGTGCAATCAACAAACATAGTGCAAAGAATTTGTGCACTCCACAGAATGCAACACAAGACTCCACGGTCCTCCAAAAAATTATTTTTTCACTGTGACTCTAAAAACATAACAAAATGCTCTACAAAATGCAAATGCTAAGTGACTCCACTGTGCACTGATTTTGGTTGACATCGGATTGCTCGTGAGCCCGGATGCTCCTACATCATACACCTTGGGGTAATTTTGAAAACTTGAGCTCCTTGTCTAGGAACTAGTATATCACATTATGGGGTATCCACAACACTTAGCCAAGTCGCTTCTTCAGTCTTCTTTCCTTTCGCACCAAATACTCTGTGTATACTCCTTATTGGTTTTCTTCTTGGTTATGGTATCTATTATTCCTTTTGCTTCCTCATGTTTCTTCTTAAGCATTTGTTTCCTCCAATCTACTCTGCTCTCTTCTGATTCAAGCTCATCTTCACCTTGTCAGTATTGTGCGGTATGGATACAAATCTACAACATTAAAGATGTTAGAGATGTCAATGCCTTTAGGCAACTCAATCTCATAAGTGTTTTGTGCAAACTTCTTGATGATCTTGCATGGTCCTATCTTCTTCCACTTAAGCTTATTGTAAGTTCCTTTTGAAACCTCTCCTTTCACAAATATGCCAAGATTATGTCTCCAATGTGGTATTCAATTTCTTTTCGCTTCTCATCTGTGCGCTGTTTGTACTGTGCATTCATCTTTTCTAGCTGATTGCGCACTTGCTGGTGCGCTTCCTTTATGTGTTCACAAAGTCTCCAAACTTTAGGACTATTGTCCTTATTGCGCGGTAAGTCTCTCAACTCTGCAACTCCTCTTGGGTTGTTCCCATATATGATTTGGAATGGTGTTTTCCTATAATCTTGTTTACTAAATTGTTATAAGTAAATTTTGCCTGCGCTAAAGCCAAATCCCAAGTCAAGGACATGGAGAGGTGTTGCTAGATGAAGAACCAAAAAAAGTTTTATATGCAACAAAATCTTCAAAGAAAGAGGAAGAAATCATGGAGCATGAGCCAAGGAAAGAAGAAAAATTTGATTTGCAAGATTGTGGAGAGAATTTGGTGGTTGAAGCCAAATCTCCAGTTGATAATGATGATGTTCAGCTTGCTGGAATTTTCCGAACAACAATCAATAAGAAGCAAATTGATGGTGTTCTTGACTTCAGCGAGAACCATGAAGATACTCCATGCACATGTCAACAAAATATGGATGAAGTTAAGGAAGAAAGGGCTTCACTTGTTGAATATGAAGAGTCAAAGGTGAAGGAGAATGCTGATCCTAACTCAAAAATTTTGAGTCACAAGGTTGGAAGTGTTGAAGATATCTCAACAAACCTTCATCCGACAAGGGAAGGTGAACAAATTAAGGACAACCAAAGGTATGAGAGTGTTTCAAAATTGTTGATTCATACTATGCCATTCCAGATTTGTTGTCATCATGGGCAGCATGATGAAAAGGATAGCCATATGCAAATGTGTGGTCATCATGAGAAGCAATTGAAAGAGGGGAAGAAAGTGAAGGACACATGGAGTAGCAAAGAGCACATAGGTCCTTTCACACAAGTTCTAAATTGTTTGTACATGAAAGTTTGGGAACCGGGTGATCTTTTGAGATACAAGAAGGATATGGGCTTTGAAGAGTTCAATATTACTATTTCTAATGAATTCTTTATCTCATGTTTTTGGTTAGAAAAGAGGTTCTTGAGCAGTCCTATAAAGTATGCTATGCATTCTAATGAAGCGGTGGAGAATCATTGCTCACAATTCATAGGGCACTCCTTAGAAACAAATCCTACACTTGAAGACAGGGCTATGGAGGAAGTCACCATTGTCGGGGCAGCGAGATGCTTGATGTGGGAAATGGATAAGCCATATGGTCTTTATGTTGATTATCAAATGCTTCCCATGCAACCTAGTTTGGGGTTCAATAATATAACTCAAAGATCACTAGCGGATAGTGGTGTCCAACATGCCATGGAATTGAACATTGGCTGTCATTCCTCAAGGGCTGATTGGAGATCTAGCTACAAGCAGAATTTGATTGTCATGCACATGGTTTCAGTCATTGAAGTAAGTAGTTTTCAGCTTATGGCTGCTGTTGAAGAATTTTCAGTCAAGGAAGGGTTGTTTCCAACCCCCGGATCACTCACATGGCTGAGTTTGGCGAAGGATGTCATGTATGACAGTTGCTGTACCGATATTTTATCTGCTGCCAGCAACAGTACCAGCCTCTTTTACACTTGTATGACAGTCATAAAAATGTTTTTAGTCACATGGTATGAAGGAGAACTCAAGGAGGATGTGTTTCTACAAAAAGGCTTCACGATTCTGGGATGTAGAGCTGTTGTCATCCACATTTCCAGCCAACTCAACATTTTGTATGCAGCCATACAAGTAATCTCAGTCATACACTTGAGTAATCTTCAGTTTGTTGATGTTGTTGAAGCACTTTTAGTCAGTATAGGGTTGATTCCAGCACGCCTATATTATTGCCATTGATGACTTTGAGTGAAGAATGGCATCAAGAGTTGGAGAATGGTTTGATATACATCCCTCCTAATGAAGAGACCAAAAGCACCAAAGGAAGATCCCAAGGGGCAACACACTTGAATATCAGAGTAGTGGTGAAAGGGTTCCTAACTTGAATCTTAATGCAAAGGGTCTCCAACTAGGCAACGAGGAAACAGGGGATGATGTATTACGACCACCAAACACCAGAGAACATGTTTTCATGACAGCCATGAGCCAAATTGCCACCATTAACGCTGCTGTCATCATCACTAGCAGCCACCATATTATTTCAGTCACACTCATATTTGTGAATATGGGATGTCCTTCCACCATAGTTGACAAGGTTGGAACGAAGAATGAAGATGCCACTTTGGAATATGTTTTAGCTTGTCAAGTTGATTATTCATCAATTTCTTGCTCTAGGGCTGAAATTATTGCAGCCTAGAAGGTTTTAAGTACAACTGAGTATGCAAAGAATAAATTTGTTGATGCTATTTTTGAAGGAGAAAATGAAGATGACAGGTTTAAGGTAATAGCTGATCTCTGCTTCAAGGAAGTTTTAAAACTTCACGGGCTGCCAAAGAACATCATTAGAGTGAAGGACAACAAATATACGAGCTTGTTTTGGTAAGAGCTCTTTCATTGGACAGGTATATGACCCAAATTATTGGAGCATTACAACATATTTCTTCACTTTGGCATAATGGTACTTGGGCATGAGAGCTTGCAATTGCTTGAGGGCAGGCAATTTTGGGAGGGGAGGACTGTAATTTCCCCTTCTCTAGGCTAGTCATATCAAAGACCTTGAACCCATTCCACTTCTCGTGGGCTAAAAGGGATCGAGCAAGGGAAGTTAATGTCATGATTTTTTAGTTGTTTTTGTGAGCTTTGCTTTATTTTTAAAGTAATTTTCTAAGTATAGTCATGTCAGCTGGGAAAAAGGTGAAAGGCCAGTTAAAAAATAAAAGAAATGGAACTATTATGTCCCCAAGGATATCAGTCCTCTTTAGGAAGATTCTATTTGGTGTTTGGTGCGACCTCTAGCTATTTAAAGGGGTCGCTTGGCTTTGAAGAGGTTTAGGCATACTTTGGAATTTATTCTCTTGGAGTCGGAGCATGCTTTGCTTTCTCTTTCATCCATTGAGGACAAAAACCCTCCATGGAGGTCTATTGAGGACGAAATCCCTCAATAGCACTTGGTTTGAGGACAAAACCCTCATCCCTTCATTGGCGGTCTCACACGGAAGTCACACTTGGTGACTACATTCAGATTTTCCTTGGAACATGACATTTCCAACCATTGTAAACCCTCTCCTACAGTGGCGACTTGCATAGGTGAAGGGTTTGGTGGTATCTAGGGCACAACACTTCTTGCTTTATGGATATTTGGATTGTTCCTAATTTATAAGGCTGATTTCATTTCCCGGATTGAATTTTGGGCCTTGGAATCATCATTTCCAGCCATTTTTGTAAGTGGGTTCACTTCATCGCTAAATTAATTATTATACTTCAGCCAGGGCTCTAAAAATTCATTTCTTGGTTTGTACTTGCTCTAAATAATTATTATTGTTTCCTACAAGCTTTGGATGGTGTAGAAGTGGTGTTGGAAGTGAATAATTGCAATTTCTTACTTGCTGTCATAAGAAATCAGATTGCTGTAGCTTGCTGTTATAATTTTCAGTTTACTTTGATTTGGGTTTGTGCCATTTCCCTCCTTTTTCAGTTTCAGCCCGGAAAGGGACAATACAAATACCTCTCATTATACTCATTTGGCCTTTCACTCTTGACTTAACACTCAAATTGCATTTTGATATATGGCTGCTATCCTACAAGTTAAATTCTGCGTCTTTCTATTTGTCTAAAATGTTGATATTTATCCATTATCAAATCTCATATAAAATAAATATCTAATAAGCAGATTTGCTTTCGCAGTATCTTATTTGGCACTATTGATGTGGTGTAACGGTCACATTCATGTATCATGCAGAAGAATGCAATTACACTTTTGGTGTCACCAACAACCAACAAGAACATTGTTACAACTCTTAACAAGTATGTTTTCTATATTACTATCTAAGTGAATGATAAAAATTATTGAAATTCTCAATATATGTTTTGAGAGCATTTCATATGAAAGTAAGGTTAAGATTTTCTGAAATGATCTTAAACAAAACATGGAAAATTAATTGATTACATTTTCCCCTTGAATGGATGTTAGTTTGTTCAACTACATTTTGCTAACTAAATCAATGCTCAAGATGATAATAATACATGGACTGTTTTTAAAGTAAACAACGTTGTTTTAAATACATTGCATTACGTTCCTGTCTGTTATGCGAAAAATCTAGTAAGCTTTCTTCCATGTGTCCCACCTTGTCTACAAGTGAAAGGACGTATTTGGCATTTGACAACTTCGCTTTGTAATCAGCTTCTTGGACCTTGAATTTTTCTTGTATAGCCTTCTTCTTGGGTGGTGTATTTTCTAAACATGCTTATAAGTTATATTTTGTATGTCATACGGCTCTTCTTGTATCTGAATGAAACCTTAGCAGTTTTAAGTTCTTACATCTCTCAACTTTGAGGCAACAATTCATTGGAATCCTTGAGGGATTCTGAGATATTCTAGTCTTCCAACAATTTTATAATTTCATCAAACATGAGAGTAGTTATATATTATTGCTGAAAAATATCAGGTACAACCACCTGATTTTATGGAATGCTAACAAGTCCAACATGTCCTTTCATGATAGCTTCATATTCTAGACATTACTATTTGTCCTTTTTTCAATACAAGTCCATTATTCTAAATGAATGCTATAGGATGAAATTCTTACCATCCATAAATTGTTTTCTCTATATAAGAACACACACTAACCACATTTTTGTAGAACACATCATATCACATAGAACAAAGAAAAGAGACAATCACACATGAAACAATTGTATTGGAAAGATCAATTTTATAGTGATAACTCTTAAGTAAAATAACTTCGAGTTCACATAGATACAATCTCTATGATCTCATGATAACATCCAATGATCTATGAGTTTCTAGGTCATGGCCCATGGGATGCAGCCCTTGACTCATGTCCCCACATTGTGCACTACTCTAACTCATCTCATCCTTGTGGGCCCTTCCCTATGAACCATCTCAGTATGGAGATGAGTGCAAATATTTGTATCAAAGACTTCATTTTCCCTAACCCATAAACCTTCCTCCATACCCTCCACCCATAGATATTATCATTATATCCTCCGAAAAAATAGATGCGAGATTCTTACTTCCATATGACTTTCTCTCCATATGACTTTCTCTCCTACTTCCTCTACCATTCCCCTAATAAGTTTTGGTGCACTCTTCGCCCGATAAAAGCCCTTGCTTCAAACATTGACCCCAATCCTAGGTTTCCTATGTTAGTTCACTTTATGATATCCCTAACCAGCCTGCTCTTATCGTCTCCACTCCATCATCATCTTCCATTGTTTTCTTTGCAAGTATAGTCAAGAGGGCTATTTGGAAATTGTGTACCAACAAAGCAACAGATTGCAAGAGCCTCCAAGCCGAGTTCCTCAAATACGGCGTGGATTCCCTTGCCTCCACATAGGAAAAGTTCTCCAACTTGAACAAGGAAAAGTTTTATCCTCCTTGTGTGCCACACCAAAGGATTTTTGCACCGTAGTGGAATGGAATAGAGCAATCAGCCCCAAAACCAAGTAAGTGTAAAATTATAATAAGATGCATGCCCAAAATGAGTCCAAGCAACCCCTTATATATCTTCTTGGTGGCGCCAAACCCCATGAGGGAGTTTCCCCCATGACCAACCTCATAATGATGTTGCTTTTCTTTTTGTCTTTGGCTTTTTACTCCTCCAACCTAGCCGACCTAGCTTATGAGAGAAACCATGAAAGAAAAATGTAAATGCTCACAAAAAGACTAAAAACATAACCAAATACTTCCCTTGTTCACCTTCTTCCGCCCACGGGAAGTGGAATGGGCTAGAAGTCTTCAAAATGAATTAGTTTGAAAAAAGGACATTACAATCCTCCATTCTCGAAATTGCTTGCCCTTAAGCAATTGCAAATTCATATGCTCAAGTATCATCATATCAAGGTGAAGGAACATGCTGTAGTGCTCCCATAATCTGGATCACATGCTTCTCAAATGAAGCAGCTTGAAGCCAAACAAACTCATAACTCTGCTGCCTCTCTCTTCATTGAAGTCCTCTTCATTTTCCACTTCAAAAATAGTAGTGACAACTCCTTCCTTTGCATACCTAGCTGTACCAAAATCTTTCCAAATTGCTCTAGTTTCCATCATAGAGAAAGAAATGTATGAACAATCAACTTGATCAACTCTCCCTCTTATTACAAGATGCAAATCAAATTGTGGATTGGCTGGGAACAAGTTACAACAACCATAAAATACTTGGGACCTCATCCAAATCAAGGCCATCGGGTCTGATTTATTTGTTTCTTCCAGTTGTATCCTTCTTTCCACATCATCCAATGATGAAATCCTTCCTAAAAGTACATGCTTGCTGCTGCTGCCGATGACTGCTAATGGCAATCCCAACTCTGATTTTTGCATGTTCAGCCATATGACAATGGCATAACAACTACCAAACTAAAATCCTATGAAAAAAAACAAATTCATGAGTAGTGTAGGGACTGAAAATTGTCATACATCAACTGAAAAATTAAGAACAACAAGTCTACAATTGAAAACAACAACAACATATACATTGGCCCTTAGTTCAAGATTCTTTCAGCCCACACTTACCCCAACTTGGTGTAGAAGATGGCTTTCAACGAGAAAGCTCCATTTTACACATAATTCTTCGCGTGTCTCCCACGAAAAAAGTAATGTCGTGTGTAATGTCCCCAAATGGACATATTTCAACCCCAAATGGATTTGAGGCAAATCCCACTCCCAAAGACAGATTATAGAAGATATATAAAATATTTATAATGCAGATCTGATTTTTATACATAAATGGCGACTTGGCTAGAGTATGAGACTTATCCAAAATAGAAGATAAATCACTATATTTTTACCCTAAACTGATCAACTGAATTTATTATGCCAAAACACAAGAACAATACCAAATTTGGAACCCAAAAGGAGGTTGAAATATTTTATTAAAAATTTTGCAAATACTTGCCTTCAGACACAACTGGAAATATGATATTTTAGAGCCAAAATCCACTCCAAAAGTCTGATTTGGATGACTAAAAATCTGCAACTAGAACAACAACCCAAATCTGATTTTTAGCAGCTCAAAATACCTCCAAACAGTCCTCTATGCAAGTTGCACCACCTAGAACAAGATGGAAACAAAGAAGAGATGCAGCAACAAATTCCCTCCTTCAAACCCTTGTTCAAATCTGCAACTTTCAGTCCTCAATACTGCTGGAAAAATACTGGAAAACATAAATAAATCCTTGATCCGCAATGGAAACCCCTGTATGGAGAATCCTCTCAACTAGAAGAAGAGTTTTCGTTCTTCTTCTAGATCTCTTAGAGGGTTTTCATCCTTAGAAATATTTTTTTCGCAAAGCTTACAAGCTCGCAAACAAAAATCAGAATTTTATAAAATGAAAGTGATGCCTCTCACAAGCAAGTCGACTTGCTTTTATAATGAAATTTGGCTTAGTAGCCACCCACAACCACCAATCATCTTCCATTGCTTGCATTTAATTCTTTTTTTGCTTTGTCCCCTCTCCAACATGGGTCACATTTTCTCCTAGGGGGAAATAACAAATATAAAGTGACTTTCTCTTTTATTTTATTTTTACTTTATCACTTTATCTTTTTTTTTTCTTTTTTTAAATTTTGACTTTATCATTAATAAATTAATATAAAGTGCTTATAATAAAATTTTTATTGCCTTTTATAATTAATTCATTGTGATAAGTTTCTCTTGTTATCACCCCTTAACCGTCGGAAACATAATTGGGCCAAGTGTCTTCGATCGATTGTTTTAGGAAGCGGGACATTTCAGTCCTCCCTTCCCCAATTGTTTTCCCTCAAGCAATTCCAAACTTGTTTGTCCAAGTGCCATGCACAAGAGACAAAACATACTTGTAGTGTTCCAAAATTCAGCTCTTGTACACTGTCCAAGTGAGATAGATCTTGCCATCATACCATCATATACCCTCTTATGATGATCATACACACAAATTTGCACCAAAGGTAGCACACATCTTATATTGCAGATTTCATCCTCTTACTCCTCATTTTTCTCAGGGAGGAAAATAAATATGAATATACAACAATAAATATGACATTATCTCACTCATTCCATACCTTGTGATGTCATCACGATTTATAATGGGCTGAATTCTCTCATGATAAGATTGCCGCAATAAACAAGATGTCATACATTTTTCTTCACCATTCTTATCCTGTGTAATCAGCCCTCCTTGGAAAGAACTTTCCATGCTCTTGGCTGCCACAATTTGAGGAATACCATTCCTCATGCCTTGCAAAACAACTTCCTTGTCTTGCACTTTGAACTTCAACTCCATAGTCTGATAATTTTGGATGAACTCACCCAAAGATTGCAGCCATTGTACACCAAGTACTAAATCCAATCCACCAATACTAACAACATAAAAATCATCTCTTACCTCATGATCTCCCATGGTGAACTTGAGTTGTGGAACCTTCTTTGTGCATGTGATTGAATGTCCATCTGCCATAATCACATTGAATCCTTGGAAATCTTCTTCTTGCAATCCCATCTTGGCAACCAAATCTTCATCAATGAAATTGTGTGTTGCTCCACTATCGATCAATATGGTGATCTTTTGCCCATGAAGATCTCTAACTTGGAAGGCATAGAAACTAGGTGGTACAACTAATGTAGCAAGTGTGGCACTTGTGATAACCACCTCTCCTTCCTTTACTTGGTCCTCATTCTTCTTTGGATCAACATTATCTTCATCCTCATCATCATCTGAAACTACCTCAATGTAGTGGATTGATCCCTTACCTTGGCAACGATGATTGGGTGTCCATGGGTCCTTACAATGGAAGCACAATTTCTTTCTTCTTAACTCATTCCTTGCCTCTATTTCTTGGATGTTTCTCTCCCATTCCTTTGCCTTTCCTTGTTGTCCACTAATTGCTGCCCCTTGCTTATCATGTTGAGTTGTTATTGGCTGCTCAAATGAATTCTTTTGCTGCCCCAAAGGTGTTGTTCGCTGCTGTCCAAACTGCAGATTTCTCCCTTTTGGGACTGAACTTTCTAAGTCCAATGATTTCTTAATGGCACCTTGAAGAGATGGAGGGTTAAAGGCTTTGACTAGGCCTTTTAGTGGCTCTCCTAACCCTTCAACAAACAATAATACAAGTCTCAAGGCACCATTACTGCAATTCTTTGAAAATCATAAATATACTTATCTAGAGTTCCTTCTTGCTTGAGTTGGGCCAGCTCCCTGAAATGCATATCTGGATCCATCCTATCAAATCTCTCTGTCAAACATAGATTGAATTCCTCAAGGGTGGTGATAGAACCATGTCCTTGGGTGATCATTCCATGGTACCACCATTCATGTGCAACTCCCTCCAAATGCAAGGTTGCAAACTTGAGTGCCTCTTCTTCATACATTGGATTCAAAGAAAGATATGTATCTAATTTCTGTAACCAAGCTCTAGCAGAACACTTATTTGATCCATCATAAGAAGGAAGAGTTACCTTACCCAACCTTTGTTGATGTCTCTCCTTGGTTTCTCTTGTTGAATTCTTCGATTTCTCCCTAATCCTTTGCTATTCTTCACTTGGTAGTAGTCTTTGAAGGATAGCATCTCCCTCACTCTATAACTAAGGGCTGCATACTCATCACCCCATGCTTCTATATCAACATCAGTTTGGGATTCCTCTTCAACTGGTTCCTCTCTTTGGAGAAACTTAGCTCTGAAAGTCTGATGTGTAGGCTTGGAGGAGGTCCTAGTTGGTCCCGTAGAGCTTCCTTCACCATTGTGGTTTGCTCCTTGGTTGGTAGACACATTGTTCCCTTGTAGGATCTTTTGCCAAGTCTCTAATGGAGGCGGTCAATGCATCACACATTTGTCTTTGGGAATCTTTGATAGATCGTGAGAGCTTGAGACCAGAATTACACAATATTATTCACGGTATAATGATTTTGCATTCAATTCATTCCGTATATATAATATTGTGTAATTCTTCTCTTAAGCTCTCATTTGGTATCAGAGCGATGTAATTTAGTAAATTTACTATAGTAAATAGTGTACCTAGGTAATTTGGTTAGTTGTGCGATAAATATATTAACAATATAAATAATGTGAGCACTATAATATTTTCGTAATGACATCGCTGCAGCTTTCTCTCTCGACTTCTTGTGATTACTTCATGCATGTAGCTAAGCTCATCATTGGGAGGAGCTCTTTGATCATGCTCTTCCATTGTCACCTTCTTTGGAGTATTCCTTCTTTGATAGACTAAAGGGCTTTTTTCTGATTGCATTCGATCTAATTTCCTCGTCTTTTCCTCACAGGTTGGGAGGACACACTGCTCTGATACCACTGTAATGTCCCCAAATGGACATATTTCAACCCCAAACAGATTTGAGGAAAATCCCACTCCCCAAAGACAATATAGAAGATATATCAAATATTTATAATGCAGATCTGATTTTTATACATAAATGGCGACTTGGCTAGAGTATGAGACTTATCCAAAATAGAAGATAAATCACTATATTTTTACCATAAACTGATCAGCTGAATTTATTATGCCAAAACACAAGAACAATACCAAATTTGGAACCCAAAAGGAGGCTGAAATATTTTATTAAAAATTCTGCAAATACTTGCCTTCAGACACAGCTGGAAATATGATATTTTAGAGCCAAAATCCACTCCAAAAGTCTGATTTTTGAATAAATATATACAATTAGAAAAACAACCCAAATTTGATTTTTAGTAGCTTAGGCAAACCGCACTACCTAGAACAAGTTGGAAACAAAGAAAAGATGCAGCAACAAATTCCCTCCTTCAAACCCTTGTTCAAATCTGCACTTTCATTCCTTGATCGCTGGAAAAATACTGGAAAACATAAATAACTCTTTGATTCGCAATGGAAACCCTTGTATAGAGAATCCTCTCAACTAGAAGAAGATTTTCATTCTTCTAGATCTCTTAGAGGGTTTTCGTCCTTAGAAATATTTTTGCAAAGCTTACAAGCTCAGACAAAAATTATAATTTTATAAAGTGAAAGTGATGCCTCTCACAAGCAAGCCGACTTGCTTTTATAATGAAATTTGGTTTAGTAGCCACCCACAACCACGAATCATCTTCCATTGTTTGCATTTAATTCTTTTTTTGCTGTCCCCTCTCCAACATGGGTCGCATTTTCCGCTAGGGGGAAATAACAATTATAAACTGACTTTCTCTTTTATTTTATTTTTACTTTATCATTTTTTATTTTTTTTAAAATTTTGACTTTATGATTAATAAATTAATATAAAGTGCTTATAATAATATTTTATATTTCACTTTAATAATTAATTCATTATGATAAGTTTTTGTTTTTATCACCCCTCGAGCCGTTGGGAAACAAAATTGGGCTAAGGGTCTTCGAATGATTGTTTTCGGAAGTGGGACATTTCATCGTGTATGCCCAAAACTAACAAAAAATTATCACCATGGAGTACCTTACCTAAGAGTAGACCCTTGCTTGTCTCTATGCCTTGAGTGCTCTTAGAATATGCCTATTCCTTTTTGTGGTAGCCATCCTCGCAACTTCATCGACTCTACTTTGAGGTATTTTCTTCTTGAATTTCAACATAAGATGTGAACAATGCATACCGATACTTATGCTCACCTCTTCTTGATTGATGTTACCTTATTGATTTTGGATTCGAATGTTGCCTCCAAGCTGCCCCACTGAATTTTTTTCCTAAATTGGTTTGGATCAGACCATAGAAGTGTGGATGTAATACCCATGTACAACTCTAAATTTTTTCCCATGTAATGCCAAAGATGTTGGGATGTTGGCTTTGCTTGATCTCAATGAGTGAACCCTCCTGCGCATCATATTAAGTGGAAATAATTTCTCAAAACCTGCCCATCTCTTGCTGTCCATGGAAGATATGCACAACCCAATAAATAAATTTGGGAAGAACAACCCATCATGGTTGTAGCATAGCATTTCCAACTCAAAATTATTGGACATTAGTAACATAGGCGGGGTGCAACAATTGCAATACTTGAAATGTCTTTCAAACATCATATTAAACCCAAAAACTTCATTATAAATGTTAATCTACAACTGTCCAAGGAGAGTACTATCCATCCCAAATATGAATTCAAAAAGAACATCTTACTATTTTCCCACACTAAGCTTCTTGTTGCATAAAGAACTCCGATTATCTTGATAACCTTGCCTTGAGTATAGAACTTGGCTTCAAGGAACACTCTAGGAGTAATCCTTTCACAACTTTGTTACAATACATAACAAGTTCAAAATGATCCTTCATAAAATTTCTTTCTAGCCATATGCACGGAGTAGTAATATTAAATTCAACAAAGACTTTATCTTTCTTATAACTCAAATCAACCGAACCCAACTTTTTATGTTCACATAATCTCGAACTTGCATGGAAATATCTATGTGCCCTATCTTATTTAATGATTTTTTCACATTATCTCCAATTATATTATGAGGCATTAAACGTGCTATATAATCATTCTTTTCAACAAGCTGCCTATGATGATACAAGTATGGCAATGACATAGGAGGAGACAAAATGTGATCATTTCTATCATGCCTTAGGCTGCAATGTAATGTCCCCTTTTTCGTATTAATCCAAATTGAAGGCTTCTTGCCCATTCTTCTTCCCGTGGGCAAGAAGAAGATGAACAAGGGAAGTCCTTGGATCACATTTCAGATTTCTTTCATTAATATTTATGTTTTTATTTTGTATTTTGGCCTCTAAGGCAGGTCGGCTGGGTTGGAGAGCTCCCAAAGTGAAATTAGAAATTAAAGCAAGCTTCTAAAGAGGTTGGTCTTGGGGTAATTCATCCCTTAGACCTTTGCACTACTATAAGAGTATAAAGGAGTCGCATAGGCTTGTTTTGATCATCTTTTTGACATATATACTTTTCTACTTGGTTTTAGGGCCGATTGTTCTAATCTAATTCCACTAAGGGGAAATCCACTAGTGTGGCATCCAAGGAGGACGAAACCCTTCCTTGTGGCATATTGGAGAATGAAAACTCTCCAAGTTGGTGGTGTGAAGGCATTATTGAAGACCATCTTACTGGTTTGCAGCTAGGGCATCAAGAAGAAGACATATCAAGGGTTTTGACATTGTTTGGAGCCCCTCTCCTAGGGAGCGACTTGTATAGGAGTGTGATTTGGTGTCCTCTAGGGCATGAATTAACATTCCAAGTTGATATTTGGACTTCTCATATTTTATAAGGCCGATAGATTGTATATTTGTCATTTGTTGGGGTTTGAGAGCTCACTTTTCTCAATTGTGGACTGCACTTTGTTGTCATAAAATTAATTGCAGCTGGGTATTATTTCATATTTTGGCACATGTTTTGGGTTTTGTTGTAATGTTCCTTTCAAGGGCTTAAATAAAAGAAGGAAACCACACAAACCCAAGTGAAGTAAATTTTGATCTTTTTATAACAATTTAATATTCCTTAAAACCCTAGCTTTAGTTGAATTGTATAGAGCTTAAATTCACCAAATAACCATGCACAACAGCTGAAAAATACTTCTAAATAATTATTTCAAGTATGACAACAAATATCCATCCAATTTGCATCAAAGAAATGGAGAAAACCAACGATAATACCGAGATGTAATAAAATTTAGAAGACAAAATGGTGATAGAATTTTAGGACTGCCACAAACAAGGCTTTCGAAACAATAGATAAACTTCTCCAAAAATAGTCAAATTATGGATTCCAACCTTATAAATTATGGAGAATCATAATATAGGAAAATATACGAATTATCTCACTAATACCGAACCACCTCCAAAGCCTAGTCTTTCCCTAGGGAAGAGCTCCAAAATCATGCAAAGCTTTTGAAACCTTCTTCTTAATGTCCTTGGTCAAAATCAACAAGAAAGTCTTCTAGAGATGTCTTCAATTCGCCCACATGGAGAGTTTTCCAAGCTCCACCAAGCCACAACCAAGGTTTCCGTCCTCCTTGGATGCCACACAAGAGGGTTATCGTCCTCAAGTGGAATGATATTGAGCAACCAGCCTAACAAACCAAGTGTAAGTGTAAAAATGCGCCAAAGATGATCTCCAAATGAGACCATACAACCTCATTTATACCCCGCTTGGCGCCAAAGGCCAATTAGATGAGGACCGACCTCTTAAGCTTCACTTTATCTTTTAATTTGCCTTTTTAATTGTTCCAACCATCATAGACACACTTTTCATAAAGGAAAAATACTAAAAGAAAACATTAAAACTACTAAAAAAAATGAAATGAAGTGCATTCCTTTTCTTGTTCAATTCTTCCTTCGCCACTTGGAAGGGAGTGGCAAAAAGTCTTCATTTGGCCTTAATTCGAAAAAGGGGACATTACAATTGTTTTGGCTTGGTATATATTCTATTAATTCAAATATTTTAGAGGACATATACACTTGTTTTCAGCTTGTTTGAAGGGTGTTTGATGCTCTAAAGTGTGATTTTCAGTTAACTCTAGTGTTTCGAGTGGTTGGATCTGCTGTATTATAAAAATATGATTTTATTGATGTTTGGATTTGTATGATTTCCTTGTTTGTATGTTTCAGCCTAGAAAGGGATATTACAATGGTATTAGAGCTTATAGTCTTCCCACTTTTGAGGGTTTCTCGTGAGGTGAAGAAAATATGGACTCAAAGAATGAAGATGCAAGAAAGACTAGCGAACACCTTGGAATCTCTTGCTTTCACCATGCAAAAAAATATAGCTACAAGAGGGAAGGACATTCAAGGAAAAGCCTAAGGTTTCAAAGGTTAACAATGTTGCAGCTAGCTTTGATCGAGTATCAAGCCCTTCCGAAAGTTATTCATGATGCCCTATTATTTTTCGACTTTGTAGGATGGAGAAAAGCTAGAGTGGGCATTGAACGTAAATGTCCAAGCTCCGGGCCATGCACAAGGGTCATGGGAAGGATATGCCAACCCTAGAGGAGAAGAGCCCCATCTTGTTGGCAAAGCAAGAAGATTATGCATTTAGTTATCATCTTCTAAATGCATCAAGCTTGCAAAACTTGAGGAAGAGGTTCTTTCTCCCAAGTTTGCTATGCAAGGATGGACATGCCTATCCCTCTAAGGTTAAGGAGGAAGATATATTGCAGCAGCTGGTTACTAAGAGGGAGCAACCCTTGGGAGTCTTAGAAACCCCCAACACTCTTGCCAAAGTGGATCTCTTGGCTGATTTTCCAAACAACACCATAGTGACACAAGGGTTTGGTGAAATAGTGGAGCACGAGCCAAGAAAGGAGAAGGAGATCAATGAGCATACAACTCAAGGTAAAGACTTTTTGGTATTTGATGTTGACATGTTGGTATTTAATGATTGCATAGGGCTGAATTTTAGCAGGAAAAATCAGATTTGGGGAAGGAACAAGGGGATGGCATTGTTGGAAGTCATACCCAAGAAGAAAGGGCATTTCCGGGTGCCCATAATCACTCTCAGCCTGCTGGAATTGTCCTAACAACAGTCAATGAAAAGCAAAATGATGATGGATTAGACTTCCATAAGAGCCATGAAGACATTCCAAACACATATGAAGACAACCAAAGGTATGAAGCTAATTCAGATTTGTTGCTTTCTACCATACCATCTCAGATTTGTGGTCATGGGCAAAGGGTTGAAAAGGATGACCATGGGGCAAGTTTGATGCTCCATAGGAAATCACGGCAAAGGGGCACTCCTCGTGGTGCTAAGGATGTGGAAAAATCAGAATTACAAGGGGTTAATGGGGCTAGAATTCTGGGTGACATTGTTGGGAGGCATGCCCATGTAATAAGGGCCACTTTTGATGCTCATGATAATCTTCAGCTCGCTGGAAATTTCAGGACAAAACCTATGGTAAGCAATTTCATCATTTTCTTAAGGAGTTGCTACATCACATTCATGCTGTCTTTGCAATATTTTGGTCATCATAAAGAATACTCTAACCACTTTGTGAAGATGAAGGGTACCAAGTGGGAAGAGAGAGAGCTGGGTTTACAAAAATTGGGAGTTGAATTCAGTTTTTCAAGGGAAATTAGTGATATTCAGCTGGCTGGACTGTTCCAAACAGCAGTCAAAAGGAGGTCAATGAATGGAGTTTCCAACCTTAATAAGAAGCCAAAGGATACCCAAGACAAGCACCAACAAATTTGGGAAGAATGCAAGATGGAAAAGATCCCATTCGGTGAAGAAATCATGCAAATGAAGAGTGCTGATTCAAACTCAAAATTTTGAATCATAAGGACATCACGAGCAGCCCATGGTATGTGAATATTTCATCTCTCTTGCTGGCCAATTTGTCATCTCAAGTATGTTGTCATCATGCACAGCTGGATAGGAAGGATGATCATATCTCATGCTTGTTGTGTCTTCCTATGGCACCACTAGTGAGATATCATCATGATAAAGGTATGGGTGCTGTTATGAGACTTGAGAAAGGGAGAATCACTCATTCCAAAATCAGTACTTGGGGCAAATTCATCTTTGTATGTGCCGGTGTAAGAAAGATGTCAAAAATCACTCTTGGGAAAGGTAAGCCTAGTATAGTTCTATTCCTAATAGATACTCCTTGCAGCCCTCTTTTGCTAAGTCATTGTTACATTGGGATCATCTAAAGAAGGATCACAATTCTGATTTTCTTATTGACAAGGGGCTGACCCATGGTTCCATGTTTGAGAAAAAGGTAAGGAGAATAAGAGGAAAGGGCTGCATTCTTATTTTGGTGTATGACATACATACTTATCAACCAATCAGGGTGAAGGGTCTTCTTCGTGGCCAAGAAGCCACCATGCTTGCAACTCATGGTACCATACATAATTTCATTGAAGGGAAATTTGCAAGAAGGATGGGGCTGAGTATGGTTGGTTACAAAGGCTCCATGATCACCATAACCAAGGGGACAACTCTCACTTCTCTCATGGATAGGTACGAACTTTGCATTGAATTTCTTGTTTCAGCTGAGATAGAATTTGTTCTTGGAATGCAATGGATTCAGTTTTTGGGGAACTCACCCTCAATTGCGAGGGAAAAGATTGGAATTTTGGATTGAAGACAAAGAAATGAGAATCCAAGGCATGTTGAAGGAGGGATTCATGGTAGCCAAGCAAGGGGAATTTCCTTATTGTTCTCTTTTTCATATATCAGCTCATTGGGAAAATAGTGATGGAAGGATAGTCACCATTACTGGGGCAGTGAGATGCTTGATATGGGAAGTGGGTAAGCCATGTGATTTTTTATATTTGATGTCATACAAGTAGATTCAATCATTGGAGTTAGTAAATGGCTGTTCTTGGGCATTGTTGGGACTTATTCCATCAATGTTGGGGTGTTTCCAGCCCCCATGTCATTAATAGTGTGGAATATTTTGAAGAGAGGTCATGATTACAGCTGTTGTACCCTCTTTTCAACTGCTGTTCACAACTTTTCCAGCCACTTTCCTACTTATGAGACACCAAAAAAGAGCCTCCAATTATAAGGTTGAAGAAATTCCAAACTACTACTAACCTTGGCATATTTGTGGCTGATTTAAGGTGGTTTCCAGCCACTAACATTCTGATTTTTGAGAGAAAAATGCAAGGTTACAATTGTTTTTGGGACAACATTACCAAAGTTTTGGGAATCCATCATTTGAATGGAAATTATGAGATGATGACAAGCAAAGCTAGGCTATCATGTCCCTAAGGCATGATGAAGAGATTGTAAAAGTGTTGTTAACACACTTTTTTACTTTGATATGTTTGCTTCATGTGTAGGTACATCAAAGGAGTAGCTGAGATTCATTTGGGATCCGGGTACATGCATTTGCTTGAGGACAAGCAAATTTTGGGAAGGAAGGACTGTAATGTCCCCTTTTTTGTATTAATCCAAATTGAAGGCTTCTTGCCTTTATTTTCCGTGGGCAAGAAGAAGATGAACAAGGGAAGTCCTTGGATCACATTTCAGATTTCTTTCATTAATATTTAATTTAAATTTTTATTTTTATTTTTTGCCCTCTAAGGCAGGTCAGCTGGGTTGGAGAGCTCCCAAAGTGAAATTAGAAATTAAAGCAAGCTTCCAAAGAGGTCGGTCTTGGGGTAATTCATCCCTTAGACCTTTGGCGCCACCATAAGGGTATAAAGGGAGTCGCATAGGCTCATTTTGATCATCTTTTGACATATATACTTTTCTACTTGGTTCTAGGGCTGATTGCTCTAATCCAATTCCACTAAGGGGCGAAAATCCATTAGTGTGGCATCCAAGGAGGACGAAACCCTTCCTTGTGGGATATTGGAGAACGAAAACTCTCCAAGTTGGTGTGAAGGCATTCATTGAAGACCATCTTGCTGGTTTGCAACTAGGGCATCAAGAAGAAGACATATCAAGGGTTTTGACATTGTTTGGAGCCCCTCTCCTAGGGAGTGACTTGTATAGGAGTGTGATTTGGTGTCCTCTAGGGCATGAATTAACATTCCAAGTTGATATTTGGACTTCTCATATTTTATAAGGCTGATATATTGCATATTTGTCATTTGTTGGGGTTTGGAGACCTCACTTTTAGCTCAATTTGTGGACTGCACTTCTGCTGTCATAAAATTAATTGCAGCTGGGTATTATTTCATATTTGGCACATGTTTTGGGTTGTTTTGGCTTGGTATCTGTTCCATTAATTCAAAATAATTTAGAGAAGGATTTGTACACTTGTTTTTAGCTTGTTTGAAGGGTGTTTGATGCCCTAAGGTGTAATTTTCAGTTCGCTGCTAGGGTTTCAGTTGTGGTTGGATCTGCTGTTATAAAAATCAGATTTCATTCATGTTTGGAATTGTATGATTTCCTTGTTTGTATGTTTCGCCCTAGAAAGGGACATTACATGCAAACAAAGAGCTCACCCTTATTTTGTTGGTACTTGTTTGGAACATCTTCAGAACTCTCTTCAAGGTTCTGAACTCCTCAATCTGCCCATCATTGACTGATGTTTGGGAAATTCCAATGAATTGAAAGTAATCATGAAGAACCGGAAGTGGAAATCTGAGTTTTCTTCTCCATTTTACATTCCATCATTAGAAATCAATGAATCATCAATAAATATAACAAGATTTTTACCTTTCAACTCGTGCTTTAAGATTTCTTTCTCTTCCCTAGTCTCCCGCTTCAAGATTTCATCAAACCCTTGACCCTTCATATTGCTGTTCTGAAAATCAGTCAATGGCTCATCCTTGGAAAGAGTGATGGGTACTTCTAGGGCTTCAATGGGTTGCTCCCTCTCAATGCCCAACAACTTCGGTTCTTCTTCCTTGATCATGATGGAGGGATTCTTTCCCTCAAGGGCTGGAACATCTTCCGCATTTTTCTTGGGCATAGCTCGGGGTTTAGACCTTGGTCCAATTCCCATTTCACCTTTCTTCAACCCTATAAACTCAGTGAGTGACATGACATCACGAATCTCATCCGGAAGAGCCATGTACTCCTCATAGATGGTAGCAATACTCTGCCCTACTGAATGTCTTGTTCCCACCTCCAGAATGGCTTCTTCCCTTGGAAGGAAAGTAGGCCTAGTGGCTGATCCATAAGTTGATCCTTGGGGCTGCCGTGAAGTGTTAACTCTAGATGAGCTGCCCTCACCATTATGAGGCCTTGGTTCATGGAATTTTTGTAGGGTTAGGGCCAACAAGTCCATGGTGTCCACCAATCTAACTTGCCCTTCAATGAGCTTATCGATTTTGGCTTCTTGTGAATCTTGGTGGGCCATGCTAAGCTCTTCAACCGGCTGATCTAATTTCTTCTTCTCTCTCCTTTGATAACAAATGTATCCTTTATCACCCTCTTGCATGAAGACCCTGCAGGGTAGATCAAGCTATGATACCAATGTAATGTCCCTTTCTAGGACTGAAATTGAAAATATGGGTTTGGGTTCAAACCCAAATCGAGAAATCAAACTTTTGGAACAACTATCAAACCCTAGTAGCAAATTGAAAATCACACCTTTAGGGCATCAAACACCCTTCAAATCAACTAAAAATTGGTGAATAAACCTTCCTATGGCAGTGAACTGTAATAACACTTAATGGCATCAATTCTCATGCAATAACAAGCTAGAAAATGACATAGAATGCTTCCAACTATTTTATCCAACCATGAAGATATTTATCCAGCCAATGTACTTCAAAAATAAATAAGAAATAAGTGATAAACCACAACTGTAATTAATTTTAGGGCAGCAACAATACAGCCAATACCAAGGGCTGGAAATGATAGATAACACTCCAAAAATCACCAAAATGTAGATTCCAGCCTTATAAAATATGAAGAACAAGAATATCAACTCAAAATACTAAAATGTGCCCTAGAAAGCACTGAATTCCTCCTCCACCCAAGTCGCCACCCTAGGAGAGGGTGCAAAATGAATGTAGAAACCTTCTTAGCTCTTTCTCCTTCAAACCCTAGCTGCAAACTAGCAAGATCACCTTCTTTGAAGCCCTTAGGAACCACCAATTGGAGAGTTTTCGTTCTCCAACTTGAACAAGGAAGGGTTTCGTCCTCCTTGTGTACTGGACTAAAGGATTTTTGCCCTCTAGTGAAATGGAATAGAGGAATCAACCCCAAAAGAAAATAAGTGTAAAATTATAAAAAGATGCATGCCCAAAATGAGTCCAAGTGACCCCTTATATATCTTCTTGGTGGTGCCAAACCCCATGAGGGAGTTTCCCCCATGACCTACCTCATAATGATGTTGCTTTTCGTTTTTATCTTTGGCCTTTTACTCCTCCAACCCAACTGACCTAGCTTATGAGAGAGACCATGAAAGAAAAAGGTAAATGCTCACAAAAAAGATTTAAAATATAAACAAATACTTCCCTTGTTCACCCTCTTCCGATCCACAGGAAGTGGAATGGGCTAGATGTCTTAAAAATGAATTAGTTCGAAAAAGGGGACATTACACCCTAGCGACTTGTAATGTCCCCAAATGGGCAATTTAACTCTTCCAAAGGATTTACCACAAATCTGATCTTAAATGAATAATATAAAAATATAAAGATGTAGATTTGAATTAATTCCAGAAAATGAGACTTGCCTAGAGGATGGAAATCATTCAAAACTGAAGTAAAACCACTCTTTTATAATCAAAAACAGATCAAATGATTATATTATTACAAAAGCACTTGGAAAATATTAGATTGGATCCAAATAGAAGGCTGAAACTTTATTATAAATCTTCAGATGCAGAGTTCACATACACAGCTGAAAATACAATTTCCTTGGCCCAAAATATATGCAAAGTGACTGATTTTATCTTTAAAAATCTGATTAATGAACAACAAATCAGATCTGATCATAACAAGCTCTAGATCACTCCAAACTGCTCACAATATGGGTCGCTCCACTATGAAAAAGCTGGAAATTAAAGGTAGAACTCAACAACAATGTTCTCCCTTCAAACCCTAGCTCAAATCTGCAAATCAAGCCTTCAACACTGCTGGAAAACACAAGAGAAGAAGAGTTTTCGTTCTTCTTCCAATGCTAGAGAGGGTTTTCATCCTCTAAAGCCAACTTCAAAGGGTTTTCGTCCTTTGGAGTTTTTATGGAAAGCATACAAGCTTACACCACAAATATGAATTTATCATATGCAAAAAGAGATGCCTTCCCTTGCAAGTCGACTTGCTTTTATAACAAATCTTGGCCTTTTAGCCACCCACAACCACCAATCATATTTCTTTTCCCTCATTTAATTCTTTCTTTGGCTTTTTCCCTTTCCTACATGGGTCACATTTTCCTCTAGGGGAAAAATAAAAACATAAAGTAACTTTCCTTTTATTTTTATTTAGTCATTAATAAATTAATATAAGTGCTTATAATAAAATTTATTTTTATGCACTTTATAATTAATTCATTAAGACTAAGTTTCCCTTTTATTCATCCCTTAGCTACTGGGAAACAAAATTGGCTAAGGGTCTTCGATTTGTTATTTTAGAGAAAAGGACATTTGACAACTACAAGACCATTATAATAGGGCACACATTTTCTAAACTTCATGCCATAGTGGTAGACATGCAACTTTTTGAGCACTTGGCGAAGAGAGTAATCTTATAATAGGGGAAAACTAACTTCAAGAGAGCTTGTCAGTACTATTGACCACCTCTTTACATTCCAAACTAGTATTGAGGAGGCTTGGCATTGGTGTTCCAAAGACTTTTGTTGTTTTGTAGATTTGATGAAGGGCTTTGATTCGCCCAAGACAACTCCCTTTCTAGAAGATGTGTGATGTTGGTATTCTTGATTCTCATTATTGAGTTGGATGCGTTATGAGACAATTGTTGAATAGTTTCGTAATTCTCAGTCCTTATAGATTTGTGAAGATTACCATTGATGTCAAGCAACGACGGCCTCTCATAATTGACCCTCTTCAATATTTGCATTGATGAGCTAGAAGATTTTCTTCAACAACATACCCATGCTAATGATGGTTGCGTTTTACATGATGTGGTGATAGCCATACTCGCTTTTCCTAGTGATGTTGTTTTCTTCTCTTATTTTGTCAATGGTATACAAAGACAACTCGATTCCCTTTCTCGCTTCGTGAGCTTTGTCACCCTATGGTCAGCCTTAGCAAAACTAAGGACATGATATTTAATGCCTTCAAAGGTTCTCTTTCTTGCTTCCTATTCCCCTACTAAGAGGAACCTTTGGAAATCACATTGGCCTACACTTACTGGGGGTCCAATTTTCCGAATTGTCTTTTAGTATGCAGCCTACCTCTCGGGCATGCCTTTGGAAGGGATATGTCTACCTTTGTTTTGGAGTTTCAATGTTTTTAGATCCACTTTTAGGATATCCATTTGAAATTGCACCTCTTGGATATAGTCACGATGTCTACAGCTTTTGCATGAGTTTGAGGTTTGGTGACCTAGTTGGGGGCTATTTGTTGCAATAAAATAGAGAGGGTCCAAACTCTAATGATTCAACGCATGATGCGTTGCATAGAGATTGTTCCTCAGTGCATTGTCCAAGTTAAGTTTTTTGCCTAGCCTCTTCACCTCGAGACTATCTTTAGTATTACTTGTAATATTTACAAACTCAAAATTATAGGGGATTCAACTTTAGGCTGTGAGAGGTATCCACACTTAGCCCTCCATTCTTCGAGATAATTGCACATTGGGCCCCACTAGAAGTTAGTGTCGGTATTTTGAGACTAGTTTTCTCCTTAAGTGTATTGTCATCTCTATTGATAAACTTCCTTTCAATACTCCCGGGATGCCCTCACGCTTCGCCCTTGAAGGAGGCCATGTAATGTCCCTTTCCGGGCTGAAATTGAAAAACAAGGAAATAACACAAACCCCAATTGATAGTAAACTGAATTTTATGCAAGAACTAGGGCAACAACCTGTTTTAGGTCCACCAAACCCTAAGCAACCTAGGGTAAATTCAGATTTTTTCCTTCACACAAATTTTTAGAAATACATCAACAACATGAAACCCTTGATGAAATCATGCAAAATAATTGCTTCAACCATAAATTGCAGACTATTGGAATTAATTAATGCTCAAAAACAGCTGAAACTTCAAAATTTCGTAACTTCATAAATACTTGGAGAAAAATGCAAATGATAGCTCAAAATGACCATAAAAATGGCAGCTATCAAATAAAATTAGAATAAGATTTTTCTAACCATCAAAACCCACTGAAAAGTGATCCCGAAATCTCCAAATGGGTAGATCAAGCTGGAAATGAATGTGGCAGCCCTAAAAGGCGAGCACTACTTGGAATTTGTGCCCCGACACTAATAAAACCCTTGCTGTTATGAAATTCTGAATTTCAAGCTCAAATGTGACTCTAGGATGAAGCCACCAATGCAACAAATGAGATTTTTGTCCCCAAGTGTTGTAACTATTGAGGGTTTTCACCCCAATAGGATCCAATGAGGGTTTTGTCCTCAATGGATGAGAGAAAATGACAAAGTGTAATGTCCCTTTTTGAGGGACCTTTGGAAATGACCAAAAGCTCTCAAAATCAGATCTCAAACACTTGTTGTTATAAACCTTGCAAAACTGATTTCAAACCCTTCCTAGGGTAAAGAACCCGATTTGTGGCTTTCAACCCTCTTAAAGAGGGATAATTTTAGTGGCGAATATTCGTAATATGGCGAATATTCCATTTTTGAAAAATTGGAAAAGGTGAATTTTCTAGCGCGGGTCAGTGACCTGTTCGCCTAAAAATTATAGTTTAATTTTTTTAGGGGTCGGCTTCGCCTACCCATTTAAACTATCCCCTATATAATCCTAGATTATTCGCCAGGTAGAACACTACTAGATCACTCATACCACCTGGGGTATATGTATTATCAAGTACAGTAAACGCGCGAAAGGAGGGCAAAGGCTACAAACACGTGACAGAGGGCAGAGG
Source organism: Taxus wallichiana var. yunnanensis (assembly GCA_018340775.1). Classification (NCBI taxonomy): domain Eukaryota; kingdom Viridiplantae; phylum Streptophyta; class Pinopsida; order Cupressales; family Taxaceae; genus Taxus; species Taxus wallichiana. Next base: position 189,246,242 of record CM031233.1, read on the forward strand.
CTACAGATGCGCGATAGAGAGTTTGTTGACGCGCGACAGGGAGAGTTTGTTGACGCATGACATGGAGAGTTTGTTGACGTGCGACATGAGTGCGGAGGAAGTAGACGCGCGACAGAGAGTTTGTTGACGCACGACATGGAGATTTTGTTGTCGCACGAGCAGAGGGCGGAGGCTGCAGACGCGCGACAAGAGATTTGCCGCCGCGCGCGCAACAAGGCGATTGACACGCAGTCAACGAACCTCATCGACGCGCGCCAACAACCTCCCGCCGACGCGCGCCAATGAGGTTACTTGATGCGCGCTGCTGAGGTTCGCACGCGCGCCAACAGGTTGTTGTTGACGCGCGCAAGTGAGGTTCGTTGACGTGTGTCAACAGCGTGGTGTTGACGCGCGTCGGTGAGGTTCGCTGACTCGCCAATCGCCTTGTTGGCTGGCGCGACAACAAATCTCCTGTCGCGTGTCTATAGCCTTCTGTCACACCACTTAAAAATCAGGCAAAAATTTTGCTGTCGGACCCCCAAAAAATTGCCTTTCCGTGAAACCGGTTCCGAGGATATTCGTCAGGTATTTTCCACCTCCGATTTCTAAGAGGTCTCTTAAAATGAACCCCTTTCTTAAATGCCTATAAAACTCTTTGGATCAGCTCTATTTAGATCGCTAAATTATTAGATATCACTAGCAATCACTTCATGTAAGAAAACTGATTTTAAATGCTTAAAATATGAAGATATGAATTTAAAAACCCTTATATGCGGCGTTTCTTGAAAAATTCATAACTCAACTTAGAAAACACCAAAAATCATGAAACGTTATATATTGACTTATAAAATATGGTGAATAAGCTAGGAATTTTTGAATTGCTAAAATGTCATCACAAATACCAAAACACCACTTCAATATGGGTCGCTCCACTTGAAATAAGATATAAATTGCACTTAAGATAACAATTGCAAGAGAAATGATATTTTATTTCTTTTCCAACTAGCTTGCACACCAAAAACTTTATGAAGGGTTTTTGTCCTTCACAAGTTTTCTCCACCAAGGTATTTCGTCCTTGGAAGAGTTCCTCAACCCAAGGGGTTTCGTCCTGAGAGAGAGAGAGAGTAAAAGGGTTACACTAGCCAGCCCCACCAAAATAAGAATAATCGCCAAAAATATAATTCATTAATGCCCAAGCAAGGTTCTTAAATAGGCCTAAGGAGTGCTTAAAGAAAACATTACATCATGGCCGACACCTTAAGTAATTGCTTTTTAAATATTAAAAGGTTATTGGAGCCTACATGCTCACAATACCAATAATACTAAACTACTTTAATTTCTCTCTTGGAGCAAAAAGGCTTCCAATAGGATAAATGATAATAAATGAAAACAACTATTTAATCAATAATAAAAATATAATTCAGATTTCCCTTGCCTTTCTCCTTAGACCCATGGGGAAAGAATGGGTTAAGGTCTTCGAATTTAGCCTTCAAAAAGGGACATGACAGTCCCCCCTTCCCAAGATTGCTTGTCCTCGAGCAATGATGAAATTCGCTGCTCCAAATCTTTGACTCCTTGCGTGGATCCTTCTTGATTTTCGTGGAGAGCTGGTTTTCCTGATAAGTATCAGTTGTTGCAATGTTTTTCTTCTTGACATTTGATGTCAAAACCAAAAACTTGTGTTTTGCTGACCCATCAACAAGATATGGCCTAAATTTGACCAAGGCATGCATAATGACCATCATCTTCTCATCATAAATGTGAAGATTCAACTCATGTTTCTTGAGTTCTTTGTTTTCTAATGCAATAAGACGCTGATTTTGCATTAGAACAACCCCTATTCCTTCACCGGATGCATCAAATTCCACCATAAATGGAAAAGAAGAATCAGGTACAACAAGCACTTGACATGAGTACATTACCTTCTTGAGTTTATCAAATGTTTCTTGAGCTAGAAGTGACCAGCTGAGTACCCCTCTTAGTTAAATCAGTTAGAGGGGCAACAAGATGTGAAAAACCCTTCTTAGACCCAAGGAACCTTCTAAGTTGTGAAATGGAGATGGGAGGAGGCCAACCAAGTATGGCATGTATCCTTTGTTGCTCCACATGTACCCCTTGAGGCTCTATGATATATCCTTGGTACAAAATTTTGCTCAAACCAAATCCACATTTGAATTTCTTTGCAAGTAAGGACTGCTGTCCTAAAAAAATTCATCATTATGTTAAGGTGTTGTAGATGCTTCACCCATGTTTTGCTATCTCTCGAGATATCATCAAAAGAAACAAAGCACAAATTCTTGTAAGTACTTACCGAATATGAGGTCCACACATGATTGGAAGGTTGTAATGTCCCTTTTTCGGGACATTATTAATATTTATTTTTCATTTGCATTGTAACCCCTTGGCATGCCTAGCGCTACAAGTGGGAGTCTCTTTAGTTAGTTTAATGTGCACATAGGTTAGTTACTTTTATTTATTTAATTAAAAATAAATAAAGTGCACATAGTCTTAGTATTAAATATTTTAATGAGAGTTTATGTTTTCCCTCCAAAAGGGAAAGGTCGGTCTTTATTGGATATTGCACCCCTTAGTTCTATAAAAAGGGAGGTCGCATTTCCTTAGAGGGTTATGTTGGATGATCATTTGATTTCACTCCATGCTTGGAGTATTGGGATGTATGCCCTAGTTCTTGCATTTTGCTCTCTCTCATTTGGAAGCCATTGTTGAAGACATTGAAGACTCTCTTGTTCCATTCATTGTGTTTCATTGTGTTGAAGTGTCTTTGTGCATGATTTATGCTCTCTAAGCTTTGGCGACTTGTCTAGAGTATTGGCGCATTTTATTGAGAGTAAAATCTGCATGTTATTGAATATTGTGAAGGGTTTTATGGTGCTTTAGATCTGCTGGTTATTATTGCATTAATTAAGCCATAACGACTTGCATAAATGGTTGTTTGGGCATGTTTGGGTGTCTATTGAAGTGGTTTAAAAATCTGATCTGCAATAGTGTTTTGTAACTCCATCCTAGGTGATTTTGGAGGGGTTTCATAGTGTTTATGAGCTGCTGGTTATTGCTGGTTTTATTCTAATTATGGCGACTTGAATTGAGCATCTTTTGGCATGTTTTAAGGGTGAACAAGCTATATTTGTAATCTGATCTGAGTTGGCTTATTTTTCTGAGTGTGAGTAGCCATTTTGGGATGTTTTTGAAGGGTTCTAAGAGCTGGAAATAATTTACATGTTTTATGCTAACCCTAGCGACTGGTTTGGGGATTTTGGGGGTTGTTTTGGAGGGTTTTCGGTGGTCTAAAAATTCAGATTTTAATATCTTTGGAAAACTCTTGAATTATAGATTAGTTTGCACTTTATTTCACGGAAAAAGATGAAGTATTGAGCAAGTTATGAATTTTCCAAGTTTCAGCTGTCTGTGCCAGGGTTTTATCTACACAGTTTCAAATTTTGTGGGTTGATTTGCATGCCTTCTACTTATCCAAAAATTGTGATCTATAGCTTGTTGGAAAGCTAAAAATATGAAGAATCTTTTGGCATTGGTTTGATAGAAAAATACTTTGGACGGTGAAGGAGTTATTAATTTTTGAAGTTTGCAGCAGTCTAGTGCATTTATTAATTAATTATTGCTGTAATTAATTTCAGATTTGAAGTGATTAATTTCCTAACTGGTTCTCCCATCTAATCCACCACCTTGGCTCACTCCAACCCTATTTGGGTTGTATTGAAGCTAACATTGGATTATTTGAGGTCGAACTAGGAGGGTTTGGTCCTTCTAGAGTCGATTCAATAAATTAAATTGCATATTTGGATAATATCCTAAAAGGGGATATTACAAAGGTGGTAGAAACTGTAAATTTCTAGAGGAATTGAGAATATGCAATTAGCTGTTATGTCCCTTCTAAAATATGTGAGAAGTGTACCTTCTTTCTTTGCACATGTACAAATGTGATGACTATGTTTCATTTCCTCTTCATTCTTTATCCTCCTCATGATGTTGTTTGCAACATTCCTCCTTGTACTCTTAACTAGAATTAGTACCTTCTCTACTGCTGGTAATGAAGTAAAATCAGATTTTCCTTGTTTAAATGCCTACCATTTTCATTGCTGATTTAAAAAATTCTGACTTCTTCATGTGAGTGGAACTTCAATCCTTTCTTGTGGATTTTGAGAGTTAATTCTCCAAAAGTTTGGAGCTCTTGAACCCCAAAAACAATATGTGCCTTAGCTGAACTTAAAACAAGGAAGTCAATACAAAACTCATACCTTTTCATGGGGATAGCGAGCTGTGGTATCTTTCTTATGCAAAGAGGATATGTTCCATAAGTTATGGTGACTGTGAAGCCTTTGAAACCAACCTTGTTTGGCCCCATCCTTCTTGCCAATTCTTCTTCAATAAACTGATGCATATTGCCATTCTCTATAAGCATGGTGACCCTTTGGTCATGAAGAAGACTCCTCACCTGGAATGGGTGATGTGTGCCACATTTTATAGTAAGAATGCTGCCCATCCATTCCATTCTTTTTAGCTCTTCCATTATTATGGGACCATAAGTTAACCACATGTGAAACTGAAAATTAGAATTACCCTCATTGCCCTCCATACTGATTTTGAAATCAAGTATCCTTCCCCATGTAAATTTCAACATATCACCTATAAGCCATGTGTAGAGACACCTTTGGAATTGATTCCAAGTATTTATATACTTTTTATTACAAAAGTACTTCTTACCTCATCACCCCGTGAAGTATGATGTGCATGATGATATCCAATCAGCGGTGGCATAGGAGGATACAACACACATGAGATATGAGTACTCTTTCTAACCAGCTGTCCATGGTACCAAATCTGAAATGGTATAGTACTAAAAACTGAAATATCCCCATACCATGGGCTGCTTATGACACTCCTATGACTCAGAATTTCTGAGTTCAAATCAGCACTCTTCTTTGCCTGGTTTCCTCTCCAGATGGGATCTTTCCTTTCCACATTTGTCGGTACTTGTCTTGGATAACTCCCAGCTTCTTGTTAGGGCTGTGGTTTCCATCAAATGACCTCCCTTTGACTGCTGTTAGGGACAGTCCAGCCACCTTATCTTGTCCTTTATGGAGAGTTTCTTCCAATCTTCTTGACCAATAAAGACTTGTTGAGGCACCGTCAATGCAAACATCATTGTGACCCCAATTTTTCCCCCCCAAATGACCCAAGTATATAAGATGGATTACAAACCAAATGGAAAGAGGAAGTAGTTACCTTTGCATGAATAATGTTGGCCTTGGAAACAAGGGTACCTCTTATCAATCCCATTTTTGTCCCTGAGCCTAAAGCGACTTTTGTCATGGTGTATGCATGACTTGGAATTTTCTTGAAATGGTGCACTACCTTTATACTTCATTCATGTGTGTTTGGAATGTCTTGGTAGCTTTTACCAAGGTCTAATCCATCATCACTATGCTTTTTAAGGTCTGCTGTTCTAAACAGACCATCAAGCTTATTGTCATCATATCTAATTGGAAAATAGTCTCCAACCATCCCTTTCTCTTCCTCGTCTTGCTCCTCATTCTTCTTTTCAACCCTGGATTCATTACATGTTGAAACCTCATCAATATTAAGCAAACAATGACCAGTTTTAACCTCATGATGTTGACTATCCGGAACAATAGCGGGAGTAAGGGCCAATTCTCCCTCTTTCATGGCTTCATTTCCTTTAAGATGCAAATCTAGTGCATGCTGCACCTCTCCTTTTGGCGCTAGGGTTCTTTGCTGATAATGTTTTTCTCCCATTCTTAATTTTACAAAATTCGTGAGAGACATTGCTTCCCGAAACTCCTCCGGCAACTCTTGGTATTCTCGCAAGCAATGTGATGCAACCATGAGCTTGTTTAGGACTTCCTAGTGGATCGACTTCCTCCTTAGCCACAAATTAGGCTCAGAGGGCCTTGAGAAGGGATTTACTCCTTTGATTCACGGGGGCTGTAGGAAGACTCTTCCTTTTTGGTCGAACAACCACCTTGCAAGTTTTGGATGGCTAGGGTAAGCCGACTCAATGCCTCCATCATTCCCGCCATGCTTCATAATCGCTTTCTAATTTTTCTTCTCCGGACTCTGCTGTCTTCTTCTTTTCCCTCCTCTGGTAATGCTGAATACCACTGTCATCTGCCATGCTTCACAGGATGGGAGGAAAGAGCTTTGGTACCGTTGTAATTTCCCTTTTTGGGGACCTTAGGAAATGGCCAAAAGCTCTCAAAATCAGATTTGAAACACTGTTGTTATGAACCCTGCAAAACTGATTTCAAACCCTTCCTAGGGCAGCGACCTGATTTGGGGTTTTCAACCCACTTAAATGCCTTCAAAACACTTCGGATCAGCTCTATTTAATTCTCTAAATTATTAGATATCACCAACAATCACCTCATGTAAGAAAACTGATTTTAAATGCTTAAAATCTGAAGATATGAATTTTAAATAAACCCTTTGCAACATTTCTTTAAAAATTCATAACTCAACTTAGAAAACACCAAAAATCATGAAACTCAATATATTGGCCTTATAAAATATGGCGAATAAGCTAGAAATTTTAGAATTGCCAAAATGTCATCACACATACCAAAACACCACTTCAATATGGGTCGCTCCACTTGAAATAAGATATAAATTGCACCAAAAGATAACACTTGCAAGAGAAATGATATTTTATTCCTTTTCCAACCAGCTTGCACACCAAAACCTTATGAAGGGTTTTCGTCCTTCACAATTTTTCTCCACCAAGGGTTTTCGCCTTGAAGAGTTCCTCAACCCAAGGGGTTTCGTCCTCGAGAGAGAGAGTATCACCAAAAACATAATTCATTAATGCCCAAGTGACCTTCTTAAATAGGCCTAAGGAGTGCTTAAAGCAAACATTACATTATGGCCGACCCCTTAAGTAATTGGTTTTTAAATATTAAAAGGTTATTGGAGCCTACATGCTCACAACACCAATAATACTAAACTACTTAAATTTCTCTATTGGAGCAAAAAGGCTTCCAATAGGATAAATGATAATAAATGAAGACAACTATCTAATCGATAATAAAAATATAATCCGATTTCCCCTCGCCTTTATCCTTAGACCCACGGGAAAGAATGTGTTAAGGTCTTCTAATTTAGCCTCCAAAAAGGGACATGACACAAAGCATGCTCCAACTCTAAGAAAATATCAAGATTCCAAAATGCATAATCTTCTCCAAGCCAAACAAACCCCTTATATAGTTCATATGTGGTGCTAAATCTCTAAAACATGATCCCCATGAGGGCCGACACTCTTGGGAGATATGTTTCTCCTTTATCTTCAAGCATGCATTCTAAAGACCGACTTTTTTATGAAAATATAAGTTTTTTTTTCCCATTCCATCTTATTTTTTATTTTTTATCCTTTTGTCGACAAAATAAATGTATATTAAATATTCCTTTGTAATTATAATATTAAGTTGCCTCTAAAATGGAAAATTGACTAGGCTTAACTTAAAATGTTATTAATTATTTTATTTTAGAAAAGGGGACATTACTGTACCATCATTAGAATTGTTAGATGGTATCTATAGGAAATACATTTAAGTCGCTTAGATATCTCCTCCTCAAGTGCTCAACCCCATACTTGTCGCTTTACATTGATCATTTCTTGCAATTGGTGGATGCATCTATAAGCCCGACTATCTTCGACGCTTGTTGGTCACACAACTTGAGGTTTACACTCGCAAATGAGGGTATTCTCCTAGCAATCGCAGGTTAAGAGTGATCATCATATTCCATGTGGGGATTGGAAATCTCTATGAAGTGGAGATTGAGGAACATCTCATTTTTGGATGCATTGACTACCATTGAGGTGCTCAACGAATGACCACAAAAGTAGGTCAATGGGATTGCACAATACAATGCCAAAGAGAACCAGCAAGGAGACCCAAAAGGGTCACCCGAACAACAAGAAAAGAGAGAAGAGAAAAGAAAGAAGGAGAAGCAAGGGCCACAATGGCTACAAGAGTGCAGATGGATGGAGCCGAAGAAGAGGGGGCAATAAAGCCCCATCACCGACATTGTGACTCCAAAGATCCGAGGTCGGGAAGTAGCTGGCAATATGCCTGTATCTTGTAGCTGAAACCGTGGAGAGTCTGGAATGTCGGTGTCTGGGAGAAGGATGAGCAAGACGAGCCCTCTATATCCTCTCGAGCCGACTTGATCCATGGGGGCCTAGCCGAATGCAATCGTGAAAGCCTTTAGACTGGGAGGTGGCATCCTGGGTCCTGACGGATCTGGTCAGGAATCCATATTGGTGTCAAGGTGTTGCTTGGTGCCCCTCTTTGGTGGGAGCACCGTAAAGAAAGATGTGATCTGTCGAGTAGCAACCTGTCTGGGAGGGGACTAAAGGGTCTCATTCCGAAGCCTGAGAGCCTCCTGTAGGTAGAGAGCAAGACACCGCTGATCGCACTTTGAAGAAGGCCACAAATGACGGATGCTCCTGGAATAGGCAATGGAATCTCCCTCTAATCTCATAGTAGATGGGGCACCTGAAAATGAAGTGTTCCTCCATTTTGACCTCTTGGAGAGAACAAAGCTGGCAAATCCTCTTCGAGCGGTCCAGCTAGTGGTCCTTTACACGAAATCTATGAGAGCCTACTTTGAACTGGCCTAGGGATATGCAGAGTGCCTGCAACCAGTGTCGGGAGATATACGTAGGCCGGCTAATAAGCCCATCATTGACCTCAAGGAAATGTGCAACATAGAAAGCCATCTTAGGGCGTAATCCACCCGAAGGGCTGATCCAAGTGTGCTGGATGAACTACCTGTAAATGTCGTCTCTGATATTTTTGTGTAGATCCTGCTTACTCGGTAGGAGATGGGCAGGAGCATCCAGGGAGTATCTGTATGGTGGGAGGTAGTCCATCTGAATCCCGAAAGAGCCAAGAAGACGTGAGACTCCGCGTACTGCAAAGAGCGGGGAACGACCACTGTGGTCAAAAAGAGCAATAGCCTTAGAGGAATAGTAGGCGAGGTAGAGATACCTATCCCTGCCTGCAAAAGAATTTGAAAGTCCCCGGATGCGATGCAAAAGCGAAACAAGGCCAAAAATAGTCTCTAGTCTAAAGGGGCGAGCCCCAAACTCAGCCAAGAGGATATTGTGTGGAACTGTCTCTTTGCACTTGATGATGCGTCTGAGCATGAGGATTTGGACTCGCTCAACAGTAGCCCAATCAGAATCAAGCAGGGATGGCCCCCAAACCTCGAGCCATAGAGAACTGTGGGCCTCACAAGAGAATCCAAGAGACATCTTCAACAAGATGTCCTAGAAGTGGTGGCGGAAGCACTAAAACACATATAATCAAGGATGCACTAACTATCAAATAAACCTTCAATTTTCACTAAAAATCCACAAAATTTGACACACATATTGTCAAGGGTTTTAATGGCCTCTAAAGCAAACCCTACCTTAGCAAGTTGGATTTGCACACATAAAAAGACTTTAGCAATTATATTGTATTAAACAAGTTGAAAATACTATAGGGTTAAAAAAATTGCACGGGAGCCATTTTTAAGAATTTGGAAAAGTTTTGTGGTTCTGAAGAAGGTGGACACCACTCCTCGTGGGCACCTCCTTTTGTTTATTTCATTAACTTCATCTTGATTCTATATAAGAGACATGTTGGAAAAATGGTTTTGGTTGGACAAAAGACTTAAATTCCTTTGGTAATTTACTTGACCAATAAAAACGTGACTCACAACTTGACTTAGCAAAATGATAATTAGGTGAACCTTGACCTTGTTCACATAATTAGAACAAACCATTAATCCATGCACAAAGTTGCCACGAAATTGTGGTTTGATTAAATTACATCACAATTGGACCCATCTAATAATGTATGACTCAAAATAAGGCGTTTAACCAAAAAAATGTATGAATTTACCTTTAACCAAAATGCCTTCATCGACCCACGGAAAATCTGATCCCTCCCAACCATTGGGCTTAATCAGATGTAATCCTTCTTCAGAGGAAGCCATGAGCTCCTCGCCTCCTTCCCACCACTCTTCAACTTTTCCTAATTTCAAATCAGCAAGATTATAGGACAACCCTAACTTCAACAAGGAAGAATTGTGGAAATTTCTGTTATATCATGCTCATTGTAACATTACAAGGCCTACCTTTCCAACCAAAAAAATGATGCTACCTCAAATGGAATAATCCATCAAAGGTCTCCTTTACCATTGATGAAATGGAGAATAGACTGTGGCCCTTCAAGGAAAAAACTTTCTTTTGCAGGTTCATGGGTGCTTATCCAGACCCGAAACTCTCGAATATGGGTACAAGATAACTCAAAACCTTCGGCTCTATGGATAGTCTCATGATGCCAAAGGCTACTTCATGGTTATATTCATCTCCACACGAGAGAGACAAAGACTTTAAGGGAGGACTCCGGTTTTCGAACAAATTAGGCCTGTTTATAAAACACTTGTCCCCAATTCTTAATTCTCGCTAAAGATCTCCCAAGCATCTCGGTGGTTGGAGTAGATGAGTTTGCCCGCTTCCTTTGGGTCAGGATCAGACGGACTTCACCCCACCTCAAAGACTTCTATATAGTGGTTTGCTACTTTCCCCCAACTTCCTCCCCTTACGCCATTCATAATGGCTATGATGGGGATCCTTTCTTCGACCTCTACACAGGTATTTCATAGTTTTTAGCGGTTGGAGAGGTCTTCATTTTGGGGATTTCAATGCGTGAACCAAAAACTTCTAGGTCCCTCTTCATGACAGGACTAGTGATGTGCTCTGTGCTTTTGAGATAGATCCCGACTCCACCGGGGTCTTCGAGAGGGAGTCGAGGACTCTGCGCAGACCCTTGACGTCCTACGGCTAACATCTCTTACAGATGGGAGTCTCACGAGCCGCTACTTCGAATGGTCTTTCGTGCTTACCCGACTCCGTGTTCTTCAACAGATACCTCACGATGGAGGGCTAGCGTAGTGGACTACATCTTAACCACCCCTAACCTGGTTCCTCATATCCACCACTTGTCCGTCTCCCCCATCCCTCTTGCTGATCATGCTACCCTTTCCTTCTCTTTGTAGGTTGATCCCCCTAGGTCCTGCCTCACTTTCGCTGCCCTCCACGCACTATTATGAAGTTTGGTGAGGGTGACCTTGAAACCTTTTCATCCCACCTTTGTCAACTTCTCCCCGAGCCTCAGTTCACCTCGCTCCCCACAAACATGAAGTACAACCTCCTCTCTTCCATTATCCATGAGGTTGCCTCGAATTCCTACCCCCATATCACCCTCACCCATCATAACAAAAAATGTGCCCCATGAACCAATGGTATGATGAGGACTGTAAAGCCCTTCACCGGCAGCTTCGCTTTGCTTCTGTCCATGCTCTCCCATCCTTTCCCTCTCTCAAGTCCGCTTATCGCCACCTCCTCCGCCACAAGAAACGCATTTTCATCTCTCAATGGAGACAGGAGCTCCATGAGTCTCTTTACACTCTCCCAAGCATTTCTGGCGTACTATTCTCCCTTGACATTCCCCTCCTTCGCAGGACTTAGATCCCAGCTCCATGTATGCTCATACCTCTACTCTTTACAACGCCCTTGCCAACCCTAGATCCGAGTGGTATCCCCACCTTCTACTTGCCACATTTTCACCCACACGAATGTTAAAAATGCCATCTCAGCCATGAATAGTAGCAAAGTAGCAGGATGAGAGGGCTTTCAGGTAGAACTCTTCAAGCAAGGACTTGGCATCCTGAACAACTATTTAGTGGATCTCTTCAACCAAGTGGTTTGTACAGGTTTTCCAGGTCTTGGTCCCACCACATTATTCACCCCATCCACAAATCGGGTCCTACCTCTGATCCCAACAACTACCAAATGATCATGGTGGGTCACACATTCGCCAAGCTATATGCTACAATACTTCACATGCAAATTTCAAAGTTTTTGGACCGAGTCAATGCAAAGTTAGGGGACAAGCGGGGTTTCGACCAACCTACCAGACCATTGACCACATCCTCACTCTTCGGGCCATCATTGAAGAAGCACGTCACCGTTCTTCCAAGGTTTTCTGTTGCTTTGTTGACCTTCGGAAAGCCTTTGACTTTGTTTTGTGGGAAGCTCTCTTCTAGAGGCTCAGAGAGATTGGCATCTCCGAGACTCTTTTAGCTACCATCATGTACCTTTATGAGGAAGTTCTGGGGCCATCTCCGTCTCATATTGGGCTCTCTGACTTCATTAGGAGTACCATTGGGGTCAAACAGGTTGCCCTTTGTCTCCTACATTGTTCAACATCTATATTGATGAGTTGGAGGATTTTCTTAGGGATCACATCTAGGGGGGACGACTGTCTTTTCCACCAAAGTGTCCCGATCTATATCCTCCAATTTGCAATGATGTGGTCCTTCTTGCCTCCTCGGCGGAAGGTTTACAAAGACAACTGGATGTTTTAGCCCTCTTTTGTGACCACAGGCAGCTAACAATTAACCTGAGTAAGACCAAAGTTATGATATTCAATGCCCTGAAGACATTTGATTTTCATTTCTTCTACAAGGGGAAGAGCTTGAGATCACCAACTCTTACACTTGGGAGTGCTCTTCTCTGGACCTCGCTTCAGTTTACGATTGACACTCCAGCCTTAGGTTAATAAGGGCTATGGCTCCTTGGCAATCTTGGAGAGACAGTGCTTCTGCCATCACTTCCAGGACATCCTGTCCAAGTTATCCCTCTTGACTCTCTTGTTAGGCCCACGGTTCTTTATGGCTCGGAGGTTTGGGGGCCCTCCCTACTTGAGTCCGATTGGGTTGTAGTGGAGAGAGTTCAAATCCTTCTTCTCAGACGTATCATCAGATGCAAGGAGACGGTTCCCCACAATATTGTCCTGGAGAATTTGGAGCTTGCCCCTTTAGGTTGGAAGCAATCTTTGGCATTGTTTCCCTCATACATCACATTCGAAGGCTAGCTGATTCCTTTGTTGGAAGGGACATGTACCCCTACCTTGCTTTTGCTCCTTTGAGGCCATTGCTTCAACCGATCTAACCGGTGGATCCGGTTGTTGGTATGCCGGAGTTTCACGACTACTCGAGTCTATTGGTATCCGCATGCATCACCTCCCACCCTACGCTTATTCCTTAGACGCTCTTGTCCTTCTCTTTCCTGGCAAGCTGGATATGAACAAAATCATCAGAGATGATATCTATAGGCAGTTCATTCAGTGCACCTAGACCAACCCCTAGGGTGGGCTACATCCGAAGATGGCCTTCTATCTTTGCCAAGCACTTTTTGAGGTCAATAATGGTCTTATTTCTTGACTTTGAGTATATTTCCCGCATTGAAATGAAATGAAAGATTTTAATGACGTCCACGAGACTAAAGAGTCTATGGGACCACAGAAACAGTAATTTAATCAGATTTCAGACTCTTTTCAATATCCGCTCTTCGGCTGTGAATCTTGAAGATAAAGCCTGCTGTCGCTGGAAGCTTTGTTCCTTCGAAGAGTTCCTCCAGTCTGTCCACCTTTAGATTGTTTTTATACTGAATACGGATATCATCATATGCAGAACATTCCATGACAAAATGCCATTCTGTCTCGACGACCCCTTTGCTGCAGAAGAGACAAATTCTCCTTTCCCAATCTTCCTTTGGAATAGTCCATCTACCAGTTTCACATCGAAGATGATGTGATCCAGTTCTTAACTGCGCCACTAGAATTTTTGCTTTACCCTTGATAACCGTCCCTAGATAAGCTTTTTCATCATGTTCCCCAGTGAGATTGAATTCTCTAATATAATGCGCTTTCTTCCGACCAATCTGACCTGTCCACATGGCAGTCCTGAACTTTTCTATCACATAATTTTTTATTTCCTTGTTGCTGTTAGGACACTCCTGCATGTTGATGCCCCATTTGTACATCCATTTATTATTCTGATTCATCCATGTTTTCTTTCTGCGTTCCAAAGTGTCGTTTACAACCATTTTGGGCCAGCGAAGGTTGTCCATGTTTTCAACTTTTTTCAGATAGCTTATCATCCGAGTTATTGCCGATGCTTCCAGCGAGAAAGAACCCGCTTCCGCCAACAAGATCTCATAAGGAACAGTTGATTTGACTTTAAGCGAGCTTGTGATTAGATGTTTCTGGATTCTTTCTATCTGTCTCCACCCATGATTTGACATGCTACTTCCCCAAACTTCGCAGCCATATAGAACAACCGGGGTGACCAACAAACCAAAAAGGGTTTTTTTAGTTTTCCAGTCCCAAAGTTCAGCTTTCCTGCACCTGTTTTGAAGTAGGAAAGAAGCTTTCCAACCTCCCTGAATCCTTTTTGCTTTACAAGTCTCCCAGCTAAGTTTGTGGTGAAAGTCAATCCCAAGATACTTGTATTCATTGACTATTTCTAAAGGGCTCCCCTCAAAAAGGAAGACGTTTTGTCTCTCATTCCTTTTCAAGGTGAAAATCATGATTTTTGTTTTGCTGGTGTTCACTTGCATCCCGACTTCTTGACAAAAGAGCTCTAGCGCTTTTAACTGTTCCCTCAAACCTTGGGCTGTTTTTGAAATTAGGATAAGGTCGTCAGCATAAAGAAGTAACTTCACCACATAACTTGCTAACTGAATACCTCCTCCCTCAGTTTTGTTTAACCAATCTTCAAGCTTGTCAATGTATAAACCAAATAACGTGGGAGAAAGAGGGCATCCTTGCTTGACACCTATGTTGCTGCCGAAACACTCGGACATACCTTCTCTGGTTCTAATTTTAGCTCTGACCTGCTCATACAATTTATGAACTGCTGCTCTAAACTCATCTGGAATCCCAAGTTCCTCCATCCTATCCCAAAGCTTCTTTCTGGGCACAGTGTCAAAAGCCTTCTTGAAATCAACAAAACAACAAAAAGCTTCTTCTCCTTGGGTGTCCCAAACTTTTTCAATCAAATGCCTAAGAGTGATACAATGATCAATTGTTGAGTGTTTAGGTCGAAAACCCGCTTGCCCTTTTGCTCTTTTACCCTCTCTTTCGGCCCAACTGCTGATTCTCCGTTCTATCATGCCTCCAAATAATTTTCCAAGAAGAGGGTTGATCATAATGGTGCGATAATTGGACGGGTTATTAACGTCACCACTTTTAAATAGAGGAATAACAACGCTAGTCGTCCACTCTGTTGGAAAGCCATTCTGGTTGACATCATTGAATATTTTTCTGATGTGCGGCGTGAGGACCTCAACCCCCCATTTTAAAAATTCAGCTTGCAGACCATCGATGTCTTGAGCTTTACCACTTGCCAGATTCTTTATGCCCTGCTTGATATCTTCTACCGAGAAAAGCTCAATCGTAGTCTCAATTATGGGAGGGACATCTTTTTGTTGAGGACGCTCATAAAGGGTCTTTGCGTATTCTAACCAATGCGCACCTGTGATATTATTTTCTATGTATTTTTCCGCAAATCCTCGGGTCGGGTCAAGGTTGGCTCTCATAGGCTCCGTGTTGAGTGTGATCATCAGATTGATCGTTCCTAGCGGATTTGCCAGCTCTGTTCCACTCAGGAGATCGAAACGGAAGAGCACTTCATCTTCCGGTGCCCCATCTACTACGAGATTAGAGGGAGATTCCACTTCTTGTTCAGAGAGCATCCGACTTTCACAGACTTCTTCAAATACTATGATTAGAGGTTCCTTGCTCTTTATTTGCATGAGACTTTTAGGCTTCGGGAGGAGACCCCCTTCGGCTTCCTTCTAGGCAGATGACTACTTGGTAGATCACTTCCTTTTTTACAGTGCTCTCCCCGGGAGGGGCACTAAGTGGCAGGGTGATACCAACCTTGATTACCGAGAGATCGATGGAATCGGGCACTATTTCTTAGACCAGGGACGTCGAAACACATACGAGGTCAAGGCCACCCTCTCATAGATGGCCTTTGAGATCCACCAGACGAACACAAAGAGTTCATCCTTCCTCTAGGCATCGGCACCCCAAATCTTCCATAGCCCCAAATACCGAGCTTCAACACATTACTAGCTTCTTTCAATCGGCCTTGGATATTAGATGAGGGGGTCTCATCTCTTTCCTCTTCTTCCTTCCTTTTCTTCCTCTCGCATGTTTGGGTTCTGCTGGTTTCTGCAGGCTTTCTCTGGGCCTCTCTTTTTGCCCGTTCTTCTCTTCCTCCTCTTTTCTGGTTGTTCTCGGGGACCTTTTGGTCCTCTAGTTGGAATCTTGTTCGCCTTCTTTGTATGGTTGCAGTCCCATTGACCTACTTTTGTGGTCATTTGTTGGACATTTAATATATTTATCTTATCTTATCCTAGGTACAACTTCCATTGTTACCCAATGAATTTTGGCATAGATCTAGTCTGAAAAGATAGCATCTGCTATTGGAGAGTGTATTACAACATCAAAACTCACAAGAAATGGAGGCGTCCTTAGCTTTGTTGGAATTTGAATCATTCTTCATCTAGATAAGCCTTTGCAAACAAAATAGTTCTGGATATCAAAGGGATTGAATGGGAACAACCTCTTAATTATGAAAAAGTTCCATTCTAATGTTTTATAAGTCATTAACATTGCCGTATCACAAGGGTATGCCCCAAGCAGGAATATCCAAGCCTGCCACGACATCCTACTCGTGAAGAATCTACACAACAACAAAAATATACTAATTTGTCTGAAAACAAGGCAACAAGTCAGCCATGTAAGCTATCCCATGATACTTAAATTCAGCTCAATAGTTATTTAAAAATAGCATTCGCTCAGAAAGGAAAGGACAATCTAGTTAGCCTACTTCGTGACCCTCCACAACCCCTTTGAGGCCCTAACAAGTTCTGAATCATGAGAAATTCGAACTACACATTGTTGTGTGGGAAGAACATAAGAAAGGAAAAGACAAAGTTATTTGCCATCTGAAGCTTCTTAGGTGAAATTCTCTTCCATAACCTCGACTATTATCATAAGGAATGAGGGGGAAAAAGAAGTCAAATGAATGACCAAGAGGATCTCATCCCAACAAATCTCCAAATCTAGGAACCAAAAACATCCAAGAAGAAAAAAGCAAAACAACAAAGGAGAATATTGGTATAGAGGAGAACAAAAGCATCACAAAAACAACTGAAAGAATGATACAAAATATGGATTGCTAAAGTAGGGGACAATGCAGAAACCTCAAAGGAAAGAATCATCCCCATACTTGACTCTTGATGCAGATACCCTCATGGAATATTAGAGGCCTAGTGGTGCCCAATAAATGCATGTTCCCAAAGATGTGCTAAGAAAAGACAATATTCATATCCTCCCTAAGCAAGAGTATGCGCGTCCTAGCTCTACAAAATGGCTTCGATTGAATGGGATTTGGGAATTGAATGATGTTTTCAACACTATAACCAAGATCTTTTTTTCATTGGAACCTAGCCATGTATGATTTTATTTATGAGAAATGTTTTCTTTTTCGCCACTATGTTGTTTTTTAATTCCTATAAATTACATAGTCGAGACATGTACTAAATGTATACATCCTTTGAGTGGCAACAATCGGATCTGATTGCTGGAAATGGTGACAAATTGGGTCACCACTCTCAATGTGAATAACTTAATATTGATGGCTGATTTTAACATCATCATATATCCCCATGAAAAGAAAGCAGTTGTAGGTTTCCATCATTGACCAACCATGACTCTTGATCAAATAGAAAGTGACACCGATCTCACAGAATCAGGGTATTCTCAAGGGCCTTGCATTTCAGGCAAAGTATATTGAAATGACATGAGAACAATAATCTGGTGGAAACCAAAATTGTATTCATGGTGACTTGAATGAAGAAAGATTACAAACATATAGCCAAAGGATGGCTATTCATTTCGTCATCCAAGAAGACTCTTCACATTCCTACGAGAACTATTCATCTACCACTACAAGACAAAAGCTCTCCTACACCTAGGATTAAATAATATTATAACCCCCACTCAATCTGCATGGGTGGTTGTGAGACCAAGCATGCCTCATAACTTTTCAAAATTTTCTCTTCGAAGTGCTTTTGTCAAGGTGTCTACTAGTTGCTCCACAGTAGGCCAATCTAGCAATTTTACACTGCCATCTTTCACATAATGTTGAACCAAGTGGAATTTTGTGTTGACATGCATGGTTCGATTGTGAAAGTGTAATGCCCCCAAATGGACATATTCTAACCCCAGATGGATTATCAGCAAATCCTAAATAAAATGCAAGTTGGAAATTACTGTTTCTATGACAACAATGCAAACAACCCAAAATTCCTTGCCAAAACCTTAGGAGTTTTGCTCATGGGTGTAGAATAGCCTCAAAACACCTTAAAAATTTATGAAATTAAATTTGTAGTTAGCCCATGAATTATCAAATATGAAAATACTTATATTTTTGAAAAATACTAAAAATATGATTTTTAATTGCAGAAAAACAACCGAAACTTCAGAAATTCATAATCGAGAAAATTCCCAACATTTTTTGACAAATGATAGCTCAAATTGAAGATAAAATCACAAGATTTCCAATGATACCAAAATCAGAATTTTCCTATGGGTTGAAAGCACCCAAAACAGGCTCGAAAATATGGAAATGTGTAGATGAAACTCTAAATGTGCACTCGAAATCAACAACATCCATTCACCCCTCTTGAAAACCCTCAAACATTGTTGGGAAACATGGGAAAACACAAATAAATCCTTGATCCGCAATGGAAACTTCTGAATGGCGAATCCTCACAACATAGAAGAAGAGTTTTTCGTTCGCCTACTAGATCTCAAAAGAGTTTTGGTCCTCAAGAGATAATTTCCAAAGGGTTTTCGTCCTTAGAAATTATTTTGTAAAGCTCTCAAGCTCAGGCAAAAATCAAAATTTATATAAAATAAAACGGATCCTTTATAAAGCCAAGCACACTTGCTTTTATAAGTGGTGTCACTCGATTTCACCCTGAAATCTGTGACTACCCTATCTAAATTTTTTTGTACTTTTAAAATAATGGGTCGTTTGTTGTTTTTATTGCCTGAAAGTTCTTGTATTGTGTCAAGATAATCCCAAAGAGCCATATTAACCTTTTTTGCCAAATACCCGGATGCTCAAAATTGTTTTATTCTCGTCTGTCGGGATTTGTCTCATGGGAAATTTGTATTTAATTATTTTGAGCCCCGTATGAGGCTATTTGCGCTCTGTTTAACTCTATTATAAGCGAATATGTTATTATTCCTATGAACCGAAGGATTTTAACTTATTTTAGGTTTTGGGCTTTATTTGTAACTTTTGGCAATTTTTGTGTTTTTGTGGTGTCCTGTCTGCTTTTCGTAAAATTTCTCTCGAACAACTCCTTTCTTTGGGTAAGCCCGATTTTTGGCTTGGAGCGGCTAGAAAACATATACGCACATCAGGCTCAAGGAAGTCGCCATCGGAGGTCCGAATCACCGGGAAAAAGCGAAGTCGTGCACAGAAAAGCCCCTGCGGGGATGGGCGCATTTTTGGAAAACAAAGGATTTAAGCTGCGATGGGAAAAATATAAGCCGCAGGCAGGGTGGGAATTTTATACCTGCCTGGCAGGGTACTTTTTCCCGTGTTATAAAAATCACTTAAGTGGATCACGGGGTTTTGGTGCCTGCCTGGCAGGGTAAAGCATCCCGTTATCAAAAAATTCTTAAAAATAGAATTACATGTGCAAAAAAGTGCGCCCCCTTTGGTGAGAGATTAAAAGAATTAAAATTGATTATTTTTATTAATCTTTCTTCTCAAAAAGTGCGCCCAAGCTTGGAGGAGGTCAACAAGTCAAAGATGGAATAAAAGAAAGGAGTCAAATGCATTAAATTAAATTTATTTAATGGCTGCCCTCTTCCTCTCAAAAAGTGCGCCCCATTTGGGTATTATTTAATGTTTTTTAAAGCATTAAAACATTAAATTAATTTCTATTTTCAGTGGCTATGGTCAAAGCACACTGTGGGGCTTGAGTGAAGTGCTGTGTGAAGAATTAAATTGGATTAATTTAATTTATTGGATGGCTGTCCTTAAACATGCTATTTTTAAAAGAGAAAAGCATGATTTTTAATTAATTAATTGCCTTTAATTGTTAGGGCAATTATTAATTATAGAATTGTGAAGGTTATATAAGCATGGGCAGCCATATGGGTGAATTATTCAAATCACAGGTAAAGAATTGCAGCCAAGTGGAAAAGTGCGCCCCCATTAGAGGAAGGATTTTACTCAGACAAGGTGACAACAAGGCTAAAAGCTTCCAGATTTGGCGCATGCTTTGAGGAGGTTGATCTTTGTTTGCATAATTGTTTCCACAGGTGTTACAGGAGCTCAGGTGTTGATTGAAAGGATTCATGCTCTCTTTATGTGCAAATTAAACACCAATTTTTGGGGCAGCAGGCTTGAAAAGTGTAGATTTTTACAATTAAAATTCACTATTCATTCTCCGGTGGCCATTTTTGTCTGAATAAATTGCAGGAATTCATTACAGGTGCTTTACAAAAGAAAAGGAGTTTTTATCAATGTCCAATACATTGCAAATATCCTCCGAATTTGAAGAATTGTCCAGATCTGCACCAGTATTGAAGAAATCCGGCCAAGTTAGAAGAAAAAGAATTATTCAGACAAAGATAGACAAAGCCATGGCGAAAGGAGATGAAAAAGAGAGCACGATGGATTCATGCATTGCTTCCAAACTTTCAGACATAGGAGACACAAATCTAGGCCCAGAACCTCTTTCTGATTTGATTGATAGATCCAGAGGGAAAGACTTCACTCATGCGTGCGGTCAAAAGTAGCGGAATTATCCGAGCTGCAGCTTTCCCATGTACAGCCCAATTGCCAGAGTTCGTAATGGAGTGTGCTAGATCTTATCATCCTTCATCCAGATCGAAAGTGTGATGTTGCGGGAAAGACAATAATTCGTTTGACGCGAATTCATCAATTATTGTTTGAAGATTCCAAAGGCGAAAGGTAGTGACTTCTATTAGCATTCAAGATGCTGACAGTAGATGGGAGAAACATAGAGCTGATTGCGTGAGCATAATGAACAGCCGGTTCATGAAGAAGCCTAGATCCCCTTCAAAGTTCTCGAGAACTCTTCCACGGTCCAATTTGGTGCGAGAAGCGATGATGTCGTCAAATCACTATGCAGTTGAATGGCGAAGCGAATGCCTACACTTTCCGTACATGGATGTATGCTTTCATTAGGACCATTGAAATCAACAAGGTTGATTCTATAATCAATTGGTCGGAAATTATTAGCAGCAACATCGGTGAGCAACTTCTAATGTTAAGCGTACTTTCACTTTCAAGATGACTTCGTACTTGGTATATGCTGCAGCCTTCACAGGTGTCTTTTCCAAGTGGATAGATGTGGTGTTTTTCCAAGGACCCCATTTTCGAATGCTACCCACACCTCACTGCACTCGCATGCGCGAGAAGGACTTCAAAGTGATCAACGATGACTTCTTCTACGATTTCATCCGCAGTTAGACAAAGACTTGAAGACTCACAGGTAAGCAAGGAAGCAAAGTGTCCAAGATTGGCAGTTTATTCATCCAGCTTTACGATTTCACATACCTCGTGGTTACGGGCTTTTCTGAGAACCTATAAAGATGCCTGTATCCAAGTGATAGAGTGATCGCCATGAGCCGAGCAGAAACTCGTAGAGTTACACGACCTTCAAATGAAACAACACAAGTCTACGGGCTTCTTCCCAATCACCGTGGATATTATACTGATCAACATTCACAGAGCTCGAGGGATGGAAGTGCAAATGTTATTCGAGTATGAGCAAGAGTTCTTCCCCGCACGGCTTAACTTCGATCCATTCGGAGTAGCCAGAAGACAATCTCCCGAGTACGCACATGTGCCTTCGTTAGAAGATTTCGGATGAAGTGCGTATGAGTACGAGGTTAGAAAGAAAGATTTCAGCAGTGCTATCAAAGCAAAGCAAGTGTTCGACTTTGACTAGCGCGATACTGCGGATCTTAAAGATGATGGGAACGTGGTACTTGACACTTATTATCGATGGGGAGGAGATAAAGCTATACTACAGATAACATCGAGGTCGCCATTCAATCAAGAGAGATCTGAGTCGTGTTGGTGAATACTTCGAACTGGCTGCTAACGAAGGGATACTGCCTTGATGAAGTATTGATGAATCAAATCACGGGCAACTTCGGCGCAGGAGATTCCCTCAAACGAAAGCATGAAGGAGAAAGCAACAGAAGGTCCGAGAAGTTGAAAGTACACAGAAGATCTCAAGAGAAAGAGAAGACCACTTCTACGACCATAGCTTTGACTCCGACTTCTCCAGTACCCAGAGGATCACCAACTATTGCACCGCAGCAGCAGGATGCTTCCATGCCTTCATTGAAACCGGCGACATTCGTTTTCTCTCCGCAGCCACTTCGCTCAAAGACCCGCTCCAGAGGAGATGTTGAAGCCGCAGAGATGACGAGTTCGAAAGAGCTTTGTCCTCGGATGTTTCAAAGATGACAACCATGACACTCGTGGCACTTTCTGACGGATAGGATGCAGAGCGGGAGATGGTAGTGCACTCAGTGACTTCTTACTCCCCAAGAAATAACTTCTCGGGATGGTTAGCTTTGCAGTTGGTTCCGGATGCAAGAGTAGAGATGAACTTAGAGGAGCATGACTTGCAGCCTACTTCAGATCTCGAGCGTAAGAGATAGAAGGCCTAAAGTTGCTAAAGCAACTTCTAGGTTGATCATCAAAGATTCGAGAGAGAAGTTTGCTGAGATATCAATTCCGGCGGAAGGAAAGATAGAAGAGGAGCTCACGGCAGAAGATGTGACGGTGACCAAAATACCACTCGGTCAAGCTACCACTGAAGGATTGAAGCAGGACACGCAAACGTTGCTGGATGCTTTGTTCCTTAGGCTTGACAGTGAAAAGGTGGAGAAAGAAGAGCTGCAGAAGCAAATATCTCAATTATGTGAGATCATAGCCAAGGTTGCTAAACCTTCCATTCAGCCCATTTCAGAGCAGGTGAGTGATCATCTTATGCAGGAAATGGAAGATGCAAGCAATCAAGTAAAGGCTATTGACGAATGGAAGGATCTGATTATTCGTCAAGCTTTTGTACAACTTGGGGAAGTGCCAGCCCGCCTAAAGGTTATGAAAGATGCAACAAATCAACTAAAGCAACTGATGGAAAGCATAGAAGGCATGAATACAGTTGCAGAGAGTAACCTGAGTATTTTGGCCGAGATCAACAAGCTGCCAAGAGATGTATTGGTTGCAGAACAAATTGTACCGGATGGATCAGTCGAGAAGGGGAAGCAACTAGAGTTTGCAGTATCTTTCCGTTTGGAGATCTGCAGAGTTTTGCTGAAAAGGATGCAGTACTTGAGAGTAGAACATCAGATTTACTAGACAGTATCATTTCTTTCACTGAGGAAAGAGTGGATGGAGGTGTTACTTCATACGTGCGGATTGTTTCTAACGAGGTGCATGATTCCCTGGAAGGTTCTCTTCTGATGGTGCAAAAGAGAATTGATAAAGCTACCAAGCCTTTCACGATGAATTCTATCAAGAGATCGGTGGCGCCGCAGCATATCATGCGAGATTTGGGCCAAGTTTGGAAGAGGTGGAAGCATGTAAGCAAAGTGTTGAATGAAGGGTTCACGCACTTCGGAGTGACAGAGAAGGAAGCAGTGGCTAAAACAGATGGAAGGATGCTGAATTATATGTTCGACAAGTATATCAGATATCAGAACAAGAAGAAGATGTAAACATTACAGCTGGCATGACTTCTTCTATTCTTTCTTCTTCTATTTTCTATGTTCCCGGATGAAATTGTAAAACTTCTAAGTTATTGGTTTTGCAACCATTACTTGAAGTCATGTGGAACCATTCTATTAGTTAAGTGATACATGTGTCACTTAAGAAGAAGTTAGTTGAGGATGATTTCCAAATGTCATCTTTACTTGTTGTTCATACTTTAGTTCAGTTTGAGTCTTCTATTTGTACTTTCCCTCCTACATTCTATAAGTAGGAGAAGAACCTCCGGTTAATGATCGATCAGAATTTGTAAGCAGCAATCTTGTGTTCTAGACTTTGTCTTTGAACCCCGAGAGCCACTTGTTGCAGAGGAATACAAAGAAGCAGGTTTCCGGAGAACTTTGTGTCACGGCGTACTGTGTTTCTTGCTTTTAAATCTTTAGATCTTTTAAGTAAACTTTGTGTTATTGTAGATCTGGATCTAGAGCTGCCTTTGCTTTATAATTCTGTGTGTTCAAATCTATTAAGTTTCTTCTATGTGCATGCAATTAGCTCTGCTATCTACTAATTGGGATGCACATCTTCCTTACTTCTTCTCTGTAATACCTTTACTTTCTTCTATAATTTTCCTTTCTTAAACAGCTGCTTACTTGCTGCAGAACTTCTTAGTTATGGTTCATGAACTAAGTGGTTAAAGTAAAACCCCTGATAGATAAAAACACATTTATATTGACAAATCTGACACGGGAGCCTCACCGGTTAAATGAGGGAGATTTATCTCATGACTGCCTAGGTTTGATGCTATGCAGAAAATCTAGCCAACAATAAGCAATCTTGGCTTAGAAGCCACCCGCAACCACCAATCAAATGCCTTTTCCCACATTTAATTCTTTTTGGGCATTTATTTCTTCCCACCATGGGTCACATTTTACCCCTAGGGGAAATAAAAATATAAAGCGACTTCTTTTCTAATTTTACTTTATCTTTTCTCTTTTATTTTTATTTAGTCATTAATAAATTAATATGAGTGTTTTTATAAAGTTTCTTTTTATGCACTTTATAATAATTTATTAAGACTATAGTTTCCTTTTATCACCCCTTAGCCGTCGAGAAACAAAATTGTGCTAAGGATCTTCGATCGAGAAGGGGATCTTATAGAAAGACCGGATTCTCTGTCCTTTGAATTGCGGATGTGTTGTCAACCATGAGTGCTATTGACGAAAGTTATTGTTCTTACAAATTGAAAGAATCCTTTTGAGTCATTAAATTTCTTAGGTTGCCTTTGAAGCATCATGTATTCTACTTGTCTTTGAAGAAATCACTTGCAGACCGATTGCTTTTTTGACTTCCAACTGATGACTGATGTTCCTAAATTCATTAGAAATCCCAAAGTGGATTTCCCATCTTCAAGATCACCAACATAATCAAGAGTCTGAATATCCAACCACTTTGAAGTCTCCTACCCTGGAGTATTTGAGCGCAAAGTTTTGTATGTAAGAACCCTATCTAAGTTTGATCCCAATTTATGAGTTTTAGTGTATTGACTCTTCGTCAAACACTTGTCATGCGACTTCAAGTTCTGAATTCGATTCCATAATAGATAGTCCTGTTGTAGATACGCTTATGGGTATAACAGTCAACCTCTAAACATTGAAATTAGGTATCAGAGCCCTGTTGGTGTAGTTGTTGTAGCTGTCCCAAATGCTGATACAATTCAGACATGTGCATAAAAACCAACATGCAAACATACCCCGGAAACTCCCTACAAATGCCTTCAAACCCTTATGAGATATGGCCGATAGAAGCTCAAAGGAAGAGGCCGATCAACATGCAAGATAACTCCCAACTGAAAATGCAAATCGCTGATACGAAAGAATGTGCCTCTAATGGGAAATCGCTGTTGCAAGGGTGCGCCTCCAATGTAGCATGCAATCACCACAAACCCTCAAATGCAATAGCCAAAGAGGGAAGAGCTGCGTTGGGGTTTATGCCTTCAAAATGGATGCCATGACAAAAGATCCCCCTCCAACATAGGCACTAGCATAAAGAAGTAATCCCTGAATCGCTGTGGTAGAAACTTGAACAATATATCTCCAAATTTGTATTGGAACAATCTCACCAATTTGTCATGAAACCCTCTACCTTCCAATACTCTGAAATCTGCAAAGATAAATCACCGAATCTCCATGAAACTGAACAATGATGTGCAACTGTGAATCCTGAGATGAATTCACCAAGTGGGCTGATCTGGGTTTTCGTCCAAATAGCCAAAACCTCTAGGGTTTTCGTCCTAGGGTTTCCTGAACCTGCAAGCCAAAGCTCTCAAGCTCTCGAGGAAAAGTTCCTTTCAAAATAACAAGTCATGGATGAATTTTCATTGTTTTTTTCCCCCTTATAACCCGTTTCCTTTTTTTTGAGAGTAATACTTTATTTTATTTATTTTTATTCTATTTCCCCCTCTAAGGTGACTTTACTTTATAATATGTCATTGACATTATTAAAGAGTCACTTTATAAAATAAAGTATGTCCAACAACTAATTAATTAAATATAAGTAATCCCATAGGACTTAGGACTATTTATCATTTAATTAATTAATTAATTCCCTTTTCCAAAGAGCTATAACACTGAGGTGCCCGATAAATTATTTTAATTAAAATGGCAACCTTAATGAATTTAATTAGATATAGCTCCATATTACACCCAACTTGCGGAAATGGCCAAAAAGCATCGGAATCAAAATCTGACAACACATGAGTGATCCCGATGATAAAAGATGATAAAGGAGCCTGACTGTTGTCCCTCCAAGAATCTTGGAGCCCAAACCGGAAGCCGGAAATAACATATGAAAGCGTCATTTAACTCCTCTAAACAAACTGAGTTCATTGGAAATATCAAAACACCCCTCGGATCATGTTGACACAAACCCAAAATGTCAGCAACAACTGCATTGCTAGAGAACCCAAAAACGGGGACATTACATTGTATTTGTCGAGAGATATTGAAAAACTCTTTGTTGTTGCTACCTAGTGACTTTCGTTGGGTTGTTGCATGCTTCTAGAAAGAACAACATAAAAATAAATATCTGCTCTAATTGTGTGTAATGTCCCCTAAGGACATATAAGTGCACACAATGGTTTTTTCCCAAATACCAACTTAAAATATACCATAAAACTTTTTTTAAATGCAGATCTAGAATTAAAAACAGAAAATGCGACTTGCCCAAGTAGAGGAAAATTCACCACAGATGTACTAAACAATGTTTTTCCTTTTTCAAATGAAAGCAATAAATTTTAGGAGGTAAAAGCAGGAATAAGTGTACCAATTTGAGGCTCCAAAATGACTGATTTTATTTATAAAAATCTGCAAACCCTTGTCTGCAGATACAGCTGGAAAAAGAAGGGTTTTGGACCCAAACAACACTCCAAAATTGCTAATATAGATAACTGAAATTCAGATTTGGTAACAGCACACAGATCTGATTATAGTTCCCTTCTATCAACCCAAAACAATCCTCCAAATGGGTCGCTTCAGCTGGGAAATAAAAGATACTTCAGCAAACTGTTTCCTCCTTCAAACTTCCCTACAAATGTTCAATGCACTGCTGGAAAAATACCCAAGAGAAGAGTTTTCGTTCTTCCCTTCAATCTCATGAGGGTTTTCGTCCTCAGAGAATTTCTGTTGCAAGCACTAGGCCAACAAGCAAATTTCAGATTTTGTAAAAATAGAATGATATCCTCCTAAGCAAGTTGACTTGCTTTTTAAAAGAGGAAAGGACCCAAATGGCCACATACAACACCCAATCAGCATTTTCCTATTTTTTTAATGTCCCTCCCACATGTTTTCATCTCCAAGGGTGGTCGCATTTTTCCCCTAGAATAAATAAATTTGCTAAGTCCCTTTTCTCCTTTCTATTTTCACTTTATCATTAAGTCATAATAACTTTATATAAGTGCTTTATAATTTTTTTTTCTTTTTGGGCACTTTATAAAAAAATACTATGACTTAAGTCACCCTTGTGTTCACCCCTTAGCCGTCGGGTAGACAAAATAGGCCAAGGGTCTTCGACATTGTTATTTTAGAAAGAGGGACATTTCTTTGTGGTCACATAGATCAAACTTCCAATGAGTTGTCTGTATTTAGTGGCATGACCAAATCTGTGGTATCTTCTGCTGTCAATTTCAGATTTTGTTCCATGGGTGTGCTAAGAGGCTTACAATCTGTCATTCGAACTTGCTCAAAATTTCGCCAATATATTTTTGTTGAGTTATGAAAATATGCTTTGATTTTTGAATTACTTCAATCTCCAAATAGTAATAAAAATAACCCAAATCTGTCATTTCAAAACCTTTCGACTCTGCTTTGATTTTTGTAGTGTATTAATCCTTCTTCCTATCTCCACGTTCCCCTTCATCCACAAACAAGACAAAAGATAAGTTTCTTTTATATTTATAAATTTAGATAATATTCATGCTTCTAATTTGAACAACATTTATTAATTTTTGAAGGACTTTTCTAAAAGAAAGGAATTTTGATTTTTTTGACTTATTAGTTATTTAAGATGACGATTGAACTGTAATGGCTGGGCATTAAGATTTTCAGTGGGTGGAGGTGAAGAATGGAGGAAGGAAAGATAAATGAGCTTGAGCTCTAATACCAATGTCAGGCTAGGTATATTGAAATGACAAGAGAACAATAATCTTGTGCATATGAAAATTGTATTCACATTGATTCAAATGAAGAAAGATTACAAACATATAGCCAAAGAATGGCTATTCATTTCGCATTCCAAGAAAACTCTTCACATTCCTATGAGAACTGACCGCTACAAGAAAAAAGCTCTCCTACACCTAATATTAAATAATACTATGGACAATAATATTACATTTCACTTGGACGAATCGAAGGAAAGGTGAAAGCTACGTAGCAGGCAAAATGGGTAAGATCTTTATTTGTGAAAATTGCAATGTGCCAAATAAGAGGATTGCAGTAACAGCTGTTGACACGACATAGTCTGATCACTGGCCTATTGTCTTACAAATTTTCCATCAGCAGTTATTAGAATAATTAGCTAAATAACGCCAACAAACTTCTTTGTACGAGTGTTTTGGTAGTTTACTATCATCAGCATATTTGTTTCATTTGTTAAGTTGTTATGCACAGATGTAGGTTGTTAGTATCATTCTGTGGCTATATAATGGCATCACTCTCAATGTAATCTACGTGGTTTGTTAATAAATATTATATGGTATCAGAACCCGTCTGTTAGATAAGATATTATAATAATTAGCTAAACAGCATCAACAAACTTTGTTTCATGGGTGTTTTGGTTCTTTACTATCATCAGCATATTGGTTTCATTTGTTGCTAAGTTATTTTGCACAGATGTAGGTTGTTAGTATCTTTCTGTGGCCATTTAATGGAATCACTCTCATTGTAATCTATGCAGTTCGTTAATAAATCTTATATGGATCAGAGATTGTCCATTAGATAGCTTGGAAGTCTGTGAAAGGTGTCTCAGGGGTGGCAAAGAGATAAGAGGTGCAAGGAAAGTAAAAATGATATATTGCTGAAATTTTGTTTTGAAAGGTCTGCATACATACAAAAGGCCCAATACAACGAATATCATCCACAACAGAGATAAGGGAAGTAGAAATGTAAATACTTACAAGCGTCGCAGCCATATGCTTGAAAGTCTTTAATATTCCTTTCCATAGCTATTCAAAAGCTACAGCTTGATGGACACATCCTTCTGTGTCCATGAATCACGTCCATCCAGCAGGGTGATCTCTTGAATGATACAACCAGGGCACTTGGACTGAAAATGGAGGACCAGATGAATAGAGATATGGAGAAGCAGTAAAAGGAAAAAAAAGTACTGTTGTGTATGTTTGCAGAAGTGGTGTGATGATTGGAAGACGCATCCAAGAGAAGGCACGAGGAAGAGCCCAACTTGTGTGGTGCAGCCATAACCTGGAGTTTGTAAAGGTGTTTGAAGTTATTGTAAACCAGTGTTACGCAAGGATGCCTCCGCTCCCCGTCCCTGCACCCTCTCTCTCTCCCACCTCTACTCCCCGTTCCTGCACCCTCTCTCTCTCTCACAATCCTTTAAACCAATCAAAATAATACTTAAAACCAACATGAAGGAAAACATTTAGGGTTAAGATACTTACCTTTGAGTGGATATTGTCAAAGTGTATTAATCCTCCTCGTTTTATAGTACCTTGTGAGAGATTGTTGTGGGTAGATCACAAGAGGGATAGGAAGAAGAACTAAGTAGACCAAAGTTGGGGATTCCAAAGACTAAAATAGACCTTGCTGGCTCATCTTCTATTCTCAATGCTCCTAATAACCCAATTCTCCAATGACGACCTCCTAGAGTGAGCTCTATTAAATCTAAAACCTCTTAATCTTCAAGGTTTGATTTGCAAGCTCATGCTAAGTAGAATATTTGACGATGTATATTGAGAAATGATAATGATGACACATGTATATATGTATACACATGTGCCATCATTATCATTTCTCAATATACATCATATATATATGAGAGAGATACCCTAAAGTCAGTGTTCTCACTTCGCTGATGCCATTGGTTGGGATGATGACGTTAGCTGCAAACAATCCACCAAAAGGTGAAGGAAGAGGGAAGAAAGGAAGGGTGATGGAAGACACTTACAATAGATGGAAAAAGTGATCTAAAGGTGCTATAAGTAGTATGGGGGTATCAAGAGTCTGGTGCAAAGTAGTAAGAAGGAAAGTGCCACGATAATCTCTCACAAGGTGCTAGAATCCTATCCCAACCCTTTCCGGTGCCCCCTTAAGGCTTACACTCGGGGATCAATATGCCAACTTGCAAAGAGAAATTGTTACTAAGTTAAAAATAAGGTGTATACGTATGCCCCATGTAATGTCCCCTTTTCGAACTTGAGAGGATGATTTTGGATGTCTTGCCATTCCCTTTTCCATGGCAAAGAAGTGGAGTGAGCGGGAAAAGGAAGTGAACTCTCATTGCACTTTTATTTTCTAATTTTTAATGTTTTTTGAAGTGTGTTCTTCTTTTTAGTAGGTCGGCTGGGTTTGGTCTATTAATGAAGCCAATTAAAAGATTAAAAGAGCTCTTTATGTTAAGCACAAGATAATACTCGAGAGGGGGGGTGAATCAGTATTATGATGTTCTTTAAATTTAACACTTAATCTCAGATCCGTAATTACAAATAATCAGTTTCACAGTGAATATATCAAAGCAATCAAAGAACGCAAAGCAAATCAACACAATGCAAATAGACACAGATTTATGTGGAAACCCTTTCAGGAGAAAACCACGAAGAAAATCTTCCTTACTATATTTCTCAAATGTTTGTAGGCACCAACCTACGGAGACACCAATCCCCAAATTACAATTTTGTAGGCACCAACCCCTTCAAATTCGTGAGCACCCACTCATAGGAGCACCAACCCCTTATCAAAAATTCCTCTTACCACTGTGGACTTGTTGCTTATTCAATGAGTGATGGTTTTCTTATTTGGATCTGCACTTCACACTTTTATTTTTGGGATCTGCTGTACTTTATTACAAAACTGTTGCTCAGAATACTCAGTCTAATTATCCCAGCACCTTCACATATATAAGTCGCTGCAATTTTTCATCTTTACACCTTTGAATCTGCTCTTCTTCTTATTACTCTTCTCTCTTCACTCAAAATATTCAATGTGTGTGCTTGTCTAAATCAAATGATTCTATCTCCTTATATATCCTTCTCACATCCTTTCGAAAAGACACATCATTCCAACCAACACAACCTTTCCATTATTTAATTAACACAACATAATTAAGTGCATTAGTCGGCTAAAACCAAAAGTAATTAATGCAGCCCATAACAATTATTAAATGCACATTAAACAATGCAATTAACCCCTTGATAGGAGCGCTGCCCCTCCTTAGACAAATTGCTGCTCCTATGGGCCTTTTTGCCCAAAAACATGGGCCTCCTTGGGAAAATCGTGGCCCTCTATGCTGTTGTGCTTTTCCCGCTATTTGCACATTTAATTGCTGGTTGTGTTTGATTCTTTATTTGCTGATGATACTCCATGAATCATGCTTCCAAATCTGATCATCTTCTTCCATAACTTGCTGAATATTTCTGTCACCTTTTCCGGCCATAATTCCGTTACTTTTTACCAAACTTCCATATCACGATAGCTGTTCAAAATCTGATTGTACCATAGTCTTTCTTGCACTTAATCGATCATATCTATCCATTCGAAAATGTCTTTTCGAGGCTCTTCATACTGCTGGTTATTTCCGTTACTTTCTACCATTTCCGTCAACATCCGTCACCTTCAACCACGACACGATTCCGTTAACCAAATACATCAATGATTAAGGCTTTGACATCAATGAATATTTCCAACACTTTATGGGTCGGCCTTGTCCTTTTTGGGCTTTGGCGCCAAAGATAAGGTATAAAAGGAGTTGAAAGGCTTCATTTTGGGCATTCATTTTTGGCGCATTTTCTCTAATTGGACTGTTGGGCTGTTGCCCATTGTTCTTTCCACTCTTTGGGCATTTACTTTTGGCGCATTTTCTCTAATTGGACTTTTGGGCTGTTGCTCATTGTTCTTTCCACTCTTGGGTGGAAATCCAAGTGTGTGGCTCTTCCAAGAAGGACGAAAACCCTTCTTGTGGCTGGTTGGGGGACGAAAACCCTCCATCCTTGTGTGGGTTGAAGGCAAATTGCAGATTTGGAGGAAAAGAAGACATTTTCAGATTCTTGCATGCATTGTTGGGTCTCTCCTAGGTGGAGTGACTTACCCTAGTGTGGAGTTTAGTGCCTTCTAAGGCATGCA
The DNA here is from genome assembly GCA_018340775.1 of Taxus wallichiana var. yunnanensis. Classification (NCBI taxonomy): domain Eukaryota; kingdom Viridiplantae; phylum Streptophyta; class Pinopsida; order Cupressales; family Taxaceae; genus Taxus; species Taxus wallichiana. The sequence goes on from CM031233.1 coordinate 189,278,812, forward strand.
ATTCATATTTGCTTTCATATTTGGATTTCTCATAATTTATAAAGTCGGAATCTACTATTCTTTGTGAAGTTTGGGGTTTGTAAACCCTCATTTCATAATTTTATGTGGAGCCGTTCTTCGCTGATTTTTAATTAATTTCCAGCAGTGTTTTCCTTCAGGTTTCATGTTGAAAATTGCTTTGGTTGATGCCTAAAATACATATTTATATTTTGGCAAAGTTATTTGAAGAGTTTCAAGTGTTTTTCATGCATTTTCATACTGTTGTTCGGAAAATCTAATCGCTGTTTTAATGTGTTTAAATTTCAGTTTGTTGGTTTAAAATTCAGATTTTAAATAATTGGGATTTGTGCTAATTCCTTGTTCTTTAGTTTTTCCTCCAAAAAGGGACATTCTAGTGGTATCAGAGCTTTGGTCTTTCCAGCCGGAGGGTTTGAAGATCAAAAGGGATGGATAGAGTTTTCAGCGATGCTAGGGTTGGAAGGCTTGCCCTAGGGAAAGAAAGATTGGCCAACACAATGGCCCGACTGATCCATACCATGCAAGACTCCAATGGTGGAAGATTCTCTTCAAGGGAAATCATTAATTCTCTGCCACCCAAAGGAAGCAACATCGATACATGATATGAAGATTATAAAGCTCTTTCTTTGAGATCCATGATGCCCTACCTTTTTTAGAGTTTGTAAAATTAGAAACAAAAAGAGTGGGCATTGGAACTTGGTCCAAGCCTCAAGGCATGCACAAGGGTCATGGGAAGGATATCCCAACCCTGGAGGAAAGGAGCACCTTCATGTTGGATAAACATGAAGAGAGCACGAAGTTTGATGAAGAGGGAGTCAAAACCCCAAGTTCGCCATGCAATGATGGAAATGCCTATTTCCCTAAGGTGAAGGGGAGAATTATTGCAGCAGTTGGTTATTAAAAGTGAGCAGCCCTTGGGAGCCTTAGAAGCACCCACCGCCATTGCCAAGGGTGAACCCTTGATTGGTTTTTCTTACAGCCCCAGGAAAGTGCTAGAAGATGGAATCATTGAGGAAGAAGGGTTGGTGATCAAAGGACCTAAGGCCATGACACTTACACCCATTCTGAAGAGTCAACATCATGAGGTAAATATTGCTCATTCTGTGGTTAATACTGAAAATGTTTTGACATGTGATGAATCTAGAGATGAAACAAGGGGTGTGGAGCAAGAAGGGGAAGGGAAAGGGCTGGTTGGAAACCCTTCTCCAAAGAAACATGATGACAATAAGCTTGCTGGTCTGATTATAGCAGCAGTCACTAAAAAGCAAAGTGGTGATGGATTAGACCTTGGTAAGAGCTATGAAGACATTTCAAACACACATAAACAAGGCAACCGAAGGTTTGGAGGTAATTCAAATTTATTTCTTTATGCCATGCCATTTCAGATTTATGATCATGGGAAATTTGTTGAAAGGGATAACCTTGGGGCAAATGTGATGCTCCGAAGCAAACCACGGCAAATGGATAGTCTTCATGATGCTACGAATGATGAAAAATCTGATTTGCATAGGGTCCATGGACCAAGACTTTTGAGTGACCTTGTTGAGGGTCATGTGGATGAAGAAGGTGCTCTTCTGGGTGACTACAATCACTTTCAGTTCGCTGGAATTTTCAGAACAACAGTCAATAAGAGGCAGATTGATGGTGTACATGACTACGACAAGAGCTATGAAGATGCCCCATGCGAACACCATCAAGATATTGTTGAAGCCAAGGCAGAAAGAGCTTCATTTGTTGAATCTGAGGAGAAGGAGAAGGCTGATTCCAACTCAGAAATTCTGAGTCACAAGATTGGGAGTGTAGAGGATGTTTCGATCACTCCTCATCCGGCATGGGAAGGTGGACATGTGGAGGGAAACTCAAGGTATGATCAGATTTCATGTTTGTTAACTTTCCCTATGTCGCTGCAATATGTTTCTTGCCTTAAGCAACATGTTGAAATCAATATGAAGAACTTGTGGGATAGCTCTTGGCACTTAGACCTTCCCTTGCAAGGTTGTGTGGGCATAAAGAGTTGGATTCCGGTTGACCTCTTGTATTGTAGAAAGGAAGTCTTTGGTATTGTTACTCCATGCACATGGTTAGAAGAGAATTTGATGGAGGATTTGTTTTGAAATCATTATGTATGCTAACAGGGTTATGAAGGATTCTACCCTCCATGAACAAGGCTTCACGGTCAAGGCAACAAATGGTTGCTCTATGCCACACACGGAGAAATATTCCCAACTCCATGTAACATTAGAAAAATATGAGGTATGTGCTGATTTCTATTTCATTAACATGGCTGATATGAATAGCGTGTTTAGGGTCCAATGGTTGCTATCATTGGGAGAGCTCACCTTCAATTATCAAAGCATGGAAATAAGCTTCTCGATAAGGGTAAGAAGGTTACATTACAAGGTATGCTTCTGGACACACCTCAAGTTAAGTATTTGGTAGAAGATACTTGGCCATGGGAATCACATTTTGCTCTTTATCTAAGACAGCTGATTGGAAGCCTTTAATTACAGCTAAGCATAAGTTTGCTAATGTTGTTTTGGAGGGAATTGGGAATGAAAGGTTTGAAATAATGGATGGATCATTCACTACAAGAATGGAGTCTATTTGGTTTCCAAATCAAGGGTGAAGAACATGATAGTGTGGGCTGTTCATGATGCCCCATGGGCTGATCATCCGGGCTATTTCATGAGACACAAAAAGGGTGAAGGTAAAGATTTCAGTTTTTCTCTTTGCTTATGGCATGGAAGGAATTTGATGAAAGAGAATGCTAGCATGACATGTTTAAGGCAACATAAGCTTGATGGGAATTCTGATTTTTTTTTATGAATTGCTAACCCATGGTTCCATGAGAGAACCAAAGGAAGTATGGGAAAAAGGAAGCAATTATGAATTTGCAGCTGTTCACATGACCGCCAAAGAGGAGAATGATGATTCTAATTTTCAGTTTTATGGCCCCATGAGGAGGTATGAATTTTGTTTTGACTTCCTTGTTTTCAGTTCAGCTGAGTCACACAATGTTGGTGGGCATCTAGAGCTCCAAATTTTAGAAGAATTTACCCTTAAGATTCACAAGGAGTTGGAGTTCCATTTGAAAAATAATGAAATCAGAATTCATAGGAATGTTAAGAAGGATGATTTTCTCAAGATGAATGATCTGGAGGTCAACATTGGGCATCAAAAGTTCCCAAGATCTCCCGAACCTGTTCTCTTACGGATGAGTAGGTTGAGAGCTTTCTAACGGTACTTTGAACGCTGAAAACGGACACCGTACGCTCCAGATCTGATCCGCGCACAAGAACAAGGGTTGCGGGATAGAGCCATGGCACATGAACACAATGACCGGCACGTTGTGAGTGGCAAATGGGTTGTCGTGGCGTCGACAAGTGGCACCGAGCAAAATGAAGTTTGTGTTTTCACCGCCGGTCTTCAACGGTCGACAAAAGGGTTTGCAACAATGGGGTCCACTCTTGTTTTCAAGGGGACCCGACCACCGTGAGAATTCGGTAGCTCATCGAGCCACAAACCGAGCTGATTGACTGAGTTGAGCTCATGATCGAGCTCATGGCGAGCTGATTGGTGAGTTGATCGAGCTCATGGTGAGCCGAGAATCGAGCAACCACCAAAGCCATCTCGCAACATAATCAAGAGCCCATAGTGGATGAGCGAATGGATCGGCGTGGCCGAAGCCACGTTATAATCGGCACATGCTAGCTATTTTAAGCCCCCACACACCAACCTCATGCGAGTAATGTGGGATTAACCCACATCCGACAAAACAACCCGACGGACCAAGCGACCGATTCTTCGACGTAGACGTGGCGGGACAACTCGAACCAAAGCGACGTGGCGACATGCCAAAGACCACGCGGTGGACTTGATGAGCTCGGTGAACGGCTTAATGGGCGCAGCAGAGCTTGGCAGCGCGAGATGGCGAGTTGACATGGTCGCCAGATGAGCCGGAGCAACGAACACGCCGGCAATGGGCGAGCTCGGCGGGAATGAGACAACTCGATCACAAAAAAATGATGGGCGAGATTTGAACCCCGCACTCGTCGCGTGCGCAACTCGATCGCCTAACCAACTCGGTCAACTGAGTTGGCTTCATTTAGTAAAGGCCGATGTGGCCTATCCATTTATTTTAGGGCGGGAAAGTATATAAACCCCCTTATTCAAACACAACACTTAAGCTTAATTCTCAAGCTTAGTGCGAAGATGAAGCGTTCGGAATATTTAAGGCATGATGAAGAATTAAAGTCCTTTTTATAAAAGGATTTATTTTATGAGTCAATTATTTTTAACTCATCTTTATTTTGTAAAGGCTATTGTTAAACCTAGTTGATTGTGCGGACTTGGAGTTCAAAGTGCGAAGTCAAAGGGAGTTATCAAGCACTTTGGAGAAACATACGGGAGCTCTGATTCTTCATACGCTGGGCATTATTACGACCAAGTTCGTGTTACTTGGAGGCCACGGAGGAGGATCTTGTTACTAAGCTCGGCGGCGATATCGAATTCGACTTAGCTTTGTGTAGAGACTGGTGGTCGTGCAATAGAGGGGAAGTCTACAGGAGGGTGTTTTCTTCAACCGACACTATCCGATTTAGCTCTATGTAGAGGTAGGAGGCCGTGCAGTAGAGGGAAGTCTACAGGAAGTGTAAAGCCGGGAATCTGTGCCGGAACACTAAGCAAGCTTTCCAAGACTAGTCTGGGCTCTATTGGATTGATTGACACTGAGTTCGTGGTGGACCAAAACATTCATTATAGTATTGTAAGTTTTTTTGTACTTACAATGTAATATCCCTTTCAAGGGTTGAAACCACAACCAAGGAATTAGCTCAAACACCAAATAACCAAATCTGATTTTTATAACCAGCAGACTGTAATTAAAACCAGCGAACTGATTTCTCCAAACAACGGTATAAAAATGTATGCAAAACACTCCAAATATCCTTGCCAAAATTTAGATATGTATTTTAGGCATCCAATAGACCAATAATCAATGAAAATTCTGAGTCAACACACAACTGGAAATTAATTAATAACCAGCGAAGAGCAGCCACAATAAAATTATGAAATATGGGTCTAGAAACCCTCAAAATTCATAAAAATGAAGATTCCGGCTTTATAAAATATGGTAAATCAGATTATGAAATAAAAGATCAACTTTATCCCCTCCAAACCATCAAACCCTACACCAAGGTAGGTCGCTCCTCCTTTAGAAAGCAAATAAAAATCTGAAAGTGGATGATTCTCCTCAAATCTGCAATTTACTTCAAGCTCAATCAATGTTGAAGGGTTTTTGTCCTCCAACAAAACCACTAGAAGGGTTTTCATCCTTCTAGGAAGCCACACAAGAGGGTTTTCGTCCTCAAGTGGAAGAACATGGAGCAACAAGCTCTCAATGCCCAATAATAGAAAATGTGCCAATCTAGATGCTTGCAAAATGAGGTCTTCACTTCACTTTATATCCCTCCTTTGGCGCCAAGGCTAAGAAAGATATGGCTGATCCATAGGAGATGTTATAATTCTTCAATAAGGTTCTTTATTTACCTTCAACCCAGCCGACTTGCTTTAAGAGGGAAAACACAAAAGAAATCAAAAAAATTAGAAAAAACAAATGCAAATGAAAATTCAATGTTCTTCTCCAACTCCTCTACTTCTTTGCCATGGAGAAGGAATTGCAAAGAAGTCCAAATTCTAATCCTCAAGTGGGAAAAAGGGACATTACATACAGTCGGAACTTTATAATGAATCGGTTCGTCAATTAACGAACCCGGAGACGTAGGCAATTGCTGAACTCCGTTAAAAACTCTGTGCAGTGTCATTCTTTCTCGCATTGCATTTTCTTTGAGTCTATTTTATTGACGGGTTTTTTAAATTTTGGCATCAAAAATAATTTGCCTATAAGGATCCGTTGGTTTGAAGATTTTTTTTTTACCAGTTTATGGATCAAGTTTGGTATCAGAGTTGGTTAGTCGCTTGCGATAAACTTCATTGCAGTGAAAATGGACTTTTACAAGTTCATCCAGTGGCCCGTTGTGCTCACCATATTGGGTACCATAATGCACATGGTGATACTACATCGACGAGATCAAGCATGTCGATTGTTAAATTGAGGCGGAGCATGCAACTCCTACGATGCCGCTTTCAGAAGAAGAATGTTGACATCGGGGGACCCAAGAAGAATGAGATGGTCCTTAGGTATGTGCACATTGCTCTATGAATGGGCATGATATGGAACAATGTTGGTATTTATTCCTAGACCAAGCACCACAATGGTTCCAATGTAGAATGGTGGAACGTGGAAAGGCACCGACAAAGCCTAGTAACACCCAATCAATCAGTACTCTATAGCTTGGCACACACCGACTACAACACGAGAGATGGTGTCAAGTTGACCACTGATCGAGATCATGTGAGGCAATTTTGGAAAGGATTTCCTCTTGGAGACTTCCATGTTTCGGAAGAAGACCAAGTAAAATCCGAATTCCATAATAATGATTATTTTGTTCACTTTAATGATAAAACATGCAAGTCCGTGTGGAAGAAGGACAAACCTTGTAGTCCAAAGGAGGATTATGAATTGATGAGACAACTACAACTCGTGGAATTAGAGAAGTAAGAGCTGCAAGACAGGTTTGAGTCTCAGGCATAATTCCTTGGAGGAGTAATCACATAATTACAACGAGAATTGCAAGCTAAGGAAGAGCTCCTAGAAAAATTGTAGGATGGTGAAGAGGTGGTGAAGAAAGATACACCCACTAATAAAAACACAGTAAGTGATTCATTGAATATTCCTTCCTAAGAAGTTGTAAATCCTACTTTTGGTGATTTTGAAAAGCACACTAGAGGTATTGGATCAAAATTGCTTTTAAAATGGGATATGAAGGAAAAGGTCTTGGTGTAAATAGCCAAGGTATAACTAACCCTATCCAGGTGGAGGAAAGACCTCGATATGTGGGTCTAGGTTATAAAGAAGTGGTAAAAATGAGGCGGAGAATGCTTTGAGACAACCAAAGCAAGACAAGCATTGAGCCTAGAGCCCATGCTACTAGTCCTCTTGAATCAGCCCGCAACAGGCTACAAACCGACTCTCCGAAAAATTGTGAGAGTAAAGGCAAGCGAGAAAGTTTCAAGGGAGAGATCATCTAGTCCGGAGAAGAAGAATGCTAGGGAACACATGAAATCTCATGAAGCCAACACAAGAAAAGAAGACTTAGTTTCTCCCCATAAGCCTTACAAAATCAACAACCCTAAGAGGTATGATCGTGTCTTCTTTGATTACAAGAAAGACAAGCCTATAACAACCCTAAAGCTATTGTGGATATATCCATGTATTTATTGTGGATCAAATACCATTGTGTGAATTGGTGTGGAAAAAGAAAGAAACACGCCAAGAGGGTTATGGATGACAAAGGGAAAAATCTACCTCATCTTAAGCCTTGCAGTCAATACAAAGATGACACAAGAATGGAGCTACCAAGTAAGGAAATACTTCGCGACAAGTTTATCATGCTTAGTGTTTCTTCTTACAAAATTGGTAATTTAAGCTCTATTATAAAGTCCTTATAAAAGACCGATGGAGATTTGTTATCTCGATTTGGCAATGTCAACATCAGAGTGGCGCAACAAAAGGGGAGTGGTCCTATGTGCCACAGTCCCAAGATCGAACCATATGGTGATTGCTCGATTGAAGGATTAGCAATTTTGAAGACCATCGAGTCCATTGCAATATCTCTTGAGGCAGCATAGAGTTCCATATCTAGAGCAGAGAACAAAAAGCTTTTGGTGGACCAAAAGCCTCCTTAGTGGGGGTGTGATCTGGATGTCAACATTAGGCATCGAAGTTCCCAAGATCTCCCATAATCTATTCCTTACAAAAGAGCAAGTTGAGAGCTTTCGACATTATCTTGAACGCTGAAAATGTAAATAGACATCATGTACGCTCTAGATACAAATGCAAGAACAAGGTTTGCAGGACGAGCCGGGCATGCGACACAATGATTGGGCACATTGCGAGTGGCAAATGGGTTGTCGTGATGTCGACAAGTGGCACGAAGCAAAATGAAGGTTGTGTTTTCACCGCCGGTCTTCGATGGTCAACAAAAGGGTTTGCAATAAGTGGGGTTCACTCTTATTTTGAGGGTGACTCGACTGCCAGTGAGAATTCGAGCTCATCGAGCTACAAACCGAGCTGATTGACCTAGTTGAGCTAATGATCGAGCTCTGGCGAGCTCATGGCGAGGTGATTGGCGAGTTGATCGAGCTCATGGCGAGCCGAGAAGTGAGTTACCACCAAAGCCATCTCACAACATAACCGCAAGCCCATAATGAATGAGCAAAACAGATCGGCGTGGCCGGCCACGTTATAGTCGGCACATGCGGCTATTTTAAGCTCCCCACACATAAGCAACCCCGCGAGCAAGGTGGATAACTCGGATCGAAGGTGACGTGGCGACATGCGAAAACTCGATGAGCTCGGTGAACGGCTCGGCGGATTAGTGCGGAGCTCGGTGCAGGCAGACGATGGAGTTGGCGTGGTCAGCAGACAAGACATAGCAATGAACATGTGGCGACGGGTGAGCTCGATGGGGAATGTAGACAACTTGGCCGTGGAAAAAATGGCAGACGAGATTTGAACCCTGCACTTGTCACATGCAACTCGACCGACCTAATCAACTCAAATGAACCAAGTTGGTTTAATTTAATAAAGGCTGATGTGGCCTATACCATTTATTTTGGGGCACGGGTAAGTATATAAACATCCCCTCCCTAATTCAATCACACGACACTCAAGCTTAATTCTCAAGCTTAAGACGAAGAAGAAGAAGCCTTAGGAATATTTAACGCATGATGAAGAATTGAAGTTCTTTTTTAAAAAGCATTATTTTATGAGTAATTTTTTTACCTCATCTTTATTCTGTAAAGGCTATTGTTAAGCCTAGTTTCTCGTGCGGGACTCGGAGTTCAGGTGTGAAGCCGAAGGGAGTTATCAGGCACTTGAGAACATATGGGAGCTCCGATTCGTCATACGTTGGGCATTATGACGACCAAGTTCGTGTTGCTTGGAGGCCACGAAGAAAGATCTTGTTACTCACTCAATGATAGACACCGGATCTCGACTTAGGTCCAGGTGTAGAGACCGGAGGTCATGCATAAAGGGAAGTCTACAGAGGGTGTTTTCGTCAACCGACACTATCCGACGTAGCTCTGTGTAGAGGCGGAGGCCGTGTAGTAGAGGGTAGTCTGAAGAAGTGTAAAGCCGAGAAGTCTGTGTGGGAACACCGAGCAAGCTTTCCAAGACTTGTCTCGGCTCTCTGTACTAATCGCACTCGAGTTCATGGTGGACTGAAACATTCATTATAGTATTGTAAGTTTCTTTGTACTTACAATCGGAACTTTATAATGAATATGTTCGTCAATTAACGAACCCGAAGATGTAGGCAATTTCTTAACTCCGTTAACAACTTTGTGCGAAGTGTCTTTCTTTCTTGCATTGCGTTTTCTTTGAGTTGATTTTATTTACGTGTTTTTAAATTTCAGCATCAAAAATAATTTTCGTATAAGGTTCCGTTGGTTTGAAGATTTTTTACCGGTTTATGGATCGATGAAGGCCCGGATGTCTGCTGATTTTGATTGTAGGCCTGCTGTTCTTAGTTTTTTTGCATATGTAAATCAAACTTCAGTCCCTACTTTACTCATGGAGTTGCCTTTCTTCGTGAGAATTCAGTTTGGTAGTTGTTATGCCATGGTCATAGGGCCGAGTTTGCAAAAATCAGATGTAGGGCTGCCATTAAAAGCCATGAACAACAGTGTGCTTCCATTTTTGAAGAGCATTCCGTCATGGAATGTTGAGGGAAGAAGATCTCAGCTGAAAGGAGGAACAAAATCAGATTATGATGTGTTATTTTCAGACTTGAACATTCTGATTTTTGAAAGAAAAATGCATGATTACAACTGTTTTTGGGACAACATTATTGAAGTATTGGGAAGCATTCATTTGGATAGAAATTATGAGAAGATGATGAGCAAAGAAATGGGCAATAGAGGTATGAGTTTGTTTGGGTTGAAGCTCCTTCATCTAACAGCATAAGGTCCAAATTATGGGAGCACTACAACATGTTCCTTCACCATGACATGATGATGCTTAGGCATATGAGTTTGCAATTGCTTGGGGACAAGCAATTTTGGGAAGGGAGGATTGTAATGTCCCCTTTTCCAACTTGAGAGCATGATTTTGGACTTCTTGCCATTCCCTTTTCCATGGCAAAGAAGTGGAGTGAGCGGGAAAAGGAAGTGAACTCTCATTGCACTTTTATTTTCTAATTTTTAATGTTTCCTTTTAGTGTGTTCTTCTTTTTAGCAGGTCGGTGGGTTTGGTGCATTAATGAAGCCAATTAAAAGATTAAAAGAGCTCTTTATGGGTTGGCCTTGTCTTTTTTGGGCTTTGGCGCCAAAGATAGGGTATAAAAGGAGTTGAAGGGCTTCATTTTGGGCATTCACTTTTGGCACATTTTCTCTAATTGGACTTTTGGGCTGTTGCTCATTGTTCTTTCCACTCTTGGGTAGAAATCCAAGTGTGTGGCTCTTCCAAGAAGGACGGAAACCCTTCTTGTGGCTGGTTGGGGGACAAAAACCCTCCATCCTTGTGTGGGTTGAAGGAAAATTGCAGATTTGGAAGAAAAGAAGATATTTTCAGATTCTTGCATGCATTGTTGGGTCTCTCCTAGGTGGAGCGACTTACCCTAGTGTGGAGTTTAGTGCCTTCTAGGGCATGGAATTCAGATTTGCTTTCATATTTGTCTTTCTTATAATTTATAAAGTCGGAATCTACTATTGGCTGTGAAGTTTGAGGTTTGTAAACCTTCATTTCATAATTTTATGTGAAGCCGTTCTTTGCTGATTTTTAATTAATTTCCAATAGCATTTTCCTTTAGATTTCATGTTGAAAATTGCTTTGGTTGATGCCTAAAATACATATTTATATTTTGGCAAAGTTATTTGAAGAGTTTCAAGTGTTTTTCATCCATTTTCATACTGTTGTTTGGAAAATCTGATCGTTGTTTTAATCTGGGTTTAAATTTCAGTTTGCTGGTCTAAAATTCAGATTTGAATTAATTGGGATTTGTGCTAATTCCTTGTTCTTTAGTTTTTCCCCCAAAAAGGGACATTACACTCGATAAAAGATCATTGTGTGTCACAATAGCGTAATTCTAGATGGTATTCGGAAAAGAAATATAGTGCGTCGAAATCAAAGTATGACTGTAAATGAAGTACTAATGAGAAGCTAAACATGATGAAATATACATGCCTTGACTTACTTTTCCATGAAAATGGACGCATGTTGAACCTTTTGTCCCGATCGTGGAGGGCGAAAGTCCTCTTAGTAATGCCAATGATACAAGTCTATAAAGAAACCAACATCACAACCATACGCAAGTTAGTCTAAAATATAAGTATAAACAATGTAAAGATAGCTCACATGGGGTGCTAGGACAGGTCCAGATAGCCTATAAAGGAAAGCGAAATTAGGTCCGAAGGCTTAGAAAGTAAGAAACATGTTCTAGGTCAAGTCTCGATAGTCTATAAGGAGAGACTAGATTGTGCGGGAAACCTAGGAATGGTCATAAAATAGGTTATAGGTCGTGGTTGGATGGCTTATAAGGAGAGATTAAATTAGGTTTTGAAACCTAAGAAATGGTGTAAGGTGTGTTGATTGGGAATAAACCGGTCTAGTGGGCTTATAAAAGATAAGGGTGGGAAGGTTGTAAGGTGTAAATAAGACAACTATGTTAGTCCCACGGGCTTGAAAAGTAATTGATTTTATGAATTTTTAGAATTTTTTTCGGAAAATATAATAATATTCCTTAACTTTAAGATTTTGGTGCTTCTTCTAGTTTGTCTCGAGGAGCTATGGTTGCAAAGATATGGTGATTTTGCAAAATCTAAGTGTAAATTTTTGAAAGTTACAAATTTTGGTTTGAGACCTATAAATAGGGGGTCAAATCTGTTATTTGTCACTTTGCTAATAGAGAGTTTGATTTTGGAGCTTTGGGATATCCGTTTTTAGTGAAATCAGATTCTATGGTGAGAGTACGAGGAGGCGGACACGAAGGAGCCGAATGAGGGCATGCACAAGCGGATCCACATGTAGCTTTTGTATTAAATTTGAGATGGGTAGTTAGGTAGAAAAGTGAAAAATTGATGCTTTGAGGCAAATTTGCAAGGTGGAATTTGCCTCAAAATGTGTCAAAATGAAGGTAATGATGAACTCGTAGGTGGATTTTGAGCATTTTAAAGATTTAAGATTGAATGTTATCTTGCACAAATGTGAAAAACACTCATGACAAAAATGAAAGGACAAATGGTAAAAATAGGTGGGTAGAATGAAATGTCAAATGAAAAGTAGATAGTAAATCTAATTAGACAATATGTGTTAATATGTTAGGTAAAAGATGTGTAAGGTAAAATATTGTAAATCTTAAAAAGAAAAGACGAAATAAGCTGTTATGTAAAAAGGCATTGTAAATCTTAGAAATAAAAGATGTAATAATATGTTATGTAAAAAAACATCTAATATAAAAGATAAAAATTTAAAAACAAAAGATGAGATAAAATAAGTGATAATAAGGGCATTTTATAAAATCTAAGAAAAACTGAAGAAAATAAAAAATGTGACCAAGGCGATAAAATTGAACATCCCATCAAATCCGAGCAAAATTTAAGAGAAACAAGAGATGTGATGGAAAGATAACAAGGAAATGAGTAGAACAAATCAATTCTTGCTACTGGACTTTTTCAAGGAAAAACACGACCATCTAATGTCACAACTTTGGTGATGGAAATGGTACAAATGCGGGGAAATATTTGTGAGGAAGGCCCACATGATTCCCAAGGTCTTACAATCTTGTACTCAATCATTAGCTAAAGCTATCTCTAAGGAGGTGCAAAATCTGGAGCAAGATAAAAAAATGATGTAAAAGAATAAGGGCATGGTCAACTACTAATTATATCCATGAAGGGCATATGGGAGTGATCACGAAAGAAGAAAATGAGGCCCTACGATGGCGATGCAAGATTCTTAGCGGAGATAAGACATTATAATCAATAGGACGTGATAGAGTTTTCGACATCTAGGAATAAAGGAACTCAATTATGCAAGTTTTGGCTTGAACAAACTAGTGAAGTATGAATCTATTCCATGCCGCTTATAAGATGCAAGAAAGGTAAAAGGTGCCTACCTTCCCATGATGTGTTCTTGGTTCCTTAGGACTCAAAGGAGCCATTGACTAACTACGAGGGTTAGATACTTGCGTGGAAAGGAAGGTGGCACAAATGATAGATATGTAGTTTTCTATCCCAATTTGAAAAACCTACTACACTCCAAAGGAACCTTGGCTCTACTGTGAAGTTTGAGTTTTCAGCTAGGTAGTGGCATGCCATTGATTTGATCATGTCTTTTTTGGTTGTGATTACCTTTTGACTTTTATTTTCCTTTTGACATTGTTGTTTGATTTTTTCTATTGATATTGTAGCTTTTTATTCTTTTAGTTTTTCCCATTCCTCCTTAATATAGATTCAGAAGGCTGATCAAATGGGTATGAAAGATGACAACTCTAGAGCACCTACACTTTACCGCATAGAGGAGAACCTACAATAAAAATGCTTAGGCACCCCTAGTCCTACACTAGAGAAAGAGTGTGATCTAATCTCTAACCTGTTATTAGCCAATTTTGACTTCGCAAAATTGTTAAAAATAATAAAAAAATGAAAAATTTGAAAATTTTGAAAAGTGTTGCCTTGCATGGTTCATTGGACTCATCGCGATCGTCTCATTTTTGTGATCGTTTCGGTCTTCGTTTCGTCCTTTTCAGGCAAGAACTCTTCCCGCTAGGCTTTAAAACACGTTAAAATACATTAAAATTAATTAATTAATTGCTCCTTGTTTGATTAAATTAATTTGAGAAGTATTTAATTAAATAAATATAAATTAAAGTTCATTCGACAAGTTTTAGTGCCGGGAAGTAAGCTTTAAGCTTCAATCGCCGGGAAGCCAATTTGGCTTCCCGAACCCGGATTTCCCCTTTCCTGGCAATCCTCTTCAATTTTCCCGCACGTGGGATTTTCTCTCGCCAATTGCCAAATCATGGATTGGCTAACGGGCAGAAATTCCCCAATTTCCCACATGGGGAAATTGAACGGGGATTGCCAACCCACTTTGCCATTCCCGTTGGCAATTGTCCATTGCTTTCCCCATTTCCCTTGGCACTTAAGCCACTACCCGGGAAGAGAGGAAGTTGGATTAATCTCATAACTTCCTCCATCAAACTCGTTGGAAAAAGTCGTGCGAAGCTTTCCGATTGCTTCTTATTTCTTCTAAGGACATAATATTTTGTCAACATCCCATAATGCAAGAGAAACTCACGCCATTGATATATCAGTCGTGCATGCAAGGAAGTTTAATCAAAATCCACACGTGGAAAGGAGACCGCGCCAAACATAGTGAGAGCAAGTTCAAACGCCTTCTGCCAAAATCAAATAAAAAACCACGCATTCTTTTTGGAGGAGACCCAGGGATAGGAAAGACACACACAGTTTGGGGAATGTTGAATGTTATTCATCTTGTTCAATATCAGCACTATTATGGTGCACTGCTTAAGAAACTTGCTCCTGAAAGCTACAGGCAATCCTACAATAATGCAAACAGTATTGACAGTATTAACTTGTGTCTATAATTTCAGGATTTAGCATGATATCACAGGATTTTACAGACCTCAAAACTGCAACACTACGTGGTTGAGCAAGTGAACACAGAGACTTAGATCCAACAAATATCAAAGCCTGCGATCAAATCTTTTTTTTACTCTTCTTGTGTTTGGTTGATGCGAGATTACTGTTGAACCTGAGGCAGGAGCATTCTGGTTCATAGACTATCTTGCATCACCAAACACACTTAGGGTAGAAAGAATAAACTTGTGCAGCCTTACATAGCCCCGCGCACAGAATTTAGGTACCGTGGAAATAAGACAGGCTACAGGCAATCTTCAAGAAAAACCAAAGTCCTGCACACCATAATGACGAGTTTTAGGACAGAGCTCTATGGGAATACCTTACACAACCTCTTCCAGAATCAGTATGGGGAGCTCGCACATAGGCTTGTACGCCATTATTTGTCTTGTGCATGCCAACAATAATAAGCGATCACTATAGGGAACCTGCATGCAGCTAGCCCTATGCACTATACATTTGGTTTGCACTCACCAACGATAATGAGTTGTCACCTTGCACGTCTTCTCCAGTCCGCCTTCTATCCAATTGAATCAAATAGCAACCGGAAGAATTTCAATCAGACAGTAATGCACCCATGAGTGATTACTTGTAAACCAGTTTCCTCATCCAATTGAGACCTGGCAAAAGAAATCTTTATTGGAAAACAAATCTTTATTCCTCCCTGGTGGTTGCTATAAATAGAGGGATTGAATATTTTAAGAGGTAACTACGAATAGCCAAAAGAGGTTGAGCCTAAGTATGATCGTGGTCCATTGGCACAGGATCAATCGATGATGTTCTTCAGAGTATGGATCACACACTGTTCCATATGCTTCCTAAACTTTGCCCTAAACCACGAATGCTTGTTTGCGCTCCATCAAATGCTGCAACAGATGAATTGCTACAGCGTGTTCTGGATCGTGGATTCATTGATGGTGAAATGAAGGTCTATTGCCCTGATGTTGCGAGGGTGGGTGTGGATTCTCAAAATCGTGCTGCACAGGCAGTATCAGTGGAAGTCATATCTAGCGGTACAGGTCTTAGGCATGGTGCACTGCAACTGATGTTTATGGAGGTGCAAGTTCCGTCTCCACTAGTTCCAACCAGAGAAGTGCATTTTTTAAAGATTCAGCCAGCAACACAGTGAAAGAGTATGGGCTGTGGTGGACGTTTCGGTGGACGCTCTCAGAGAAAACCCACCTGCATCCTTTATGAAATACAGGAGACACCCATCTGGGTGCCTCATTCATGATTTGCCCAACGGCTATTCACAGGTTACATGGGTGGAACATTCCGAGTATGATGATCTAGATGTGCACGGATTGTACCGAACTGTGGTAAACTGTGGAATGGCATTTGGAGCTGGGCGCTGGTTAGCAACTCTTCAGCGCCAGTGTGAATGCCTTGCTGTTCTAATGTCAAACAATGTACCATCCAGAGATCACAATGTTATAGCAAATCCCAATGGCCGGCGTAGCATGCTGAAACTAGCTCAAAGGATGACTAACAATTACTGTGGTGGGGTGAGCGCATCCAGTGGGCAAACATGGACTAAATTATCAAATGGTGATGATGGTGTTGAGTGCAGCCACATCAGTCTGGCTTCCTGTATCTCCTCATAGATTGTTCGAATTTCTCCGAGATGCCACTCTCAGAAGCAAGTGGGATATTCTATTTAATGGCAGACAGATGCAAGAAATGGCTAGTGTTGCCAAGGGTAACGATCCTGGCAACAGTGTTAGTCTTCTAGGGGCCAATGGTTTGAATTCTAATCAGACCATGCTAATATTGCAAGAATGCTGCACGGATACTTCTGGATCTCTTGTGGTGTATGCACCTATTGATGTATCTGCAATGCATTTGGTTATGAATGGAGGGGATCCAGGCTGCATCTCCCTTTTACCATCTGGTTTTGCAATCATTCCAGAAGGACCCCAATGCAGGGGGCCTCTTGCAGTATCTGAATCTGGAAGGAGCCTAAGCAGTTTGCAAGTGGGAGGATCTCTCTTGACGGTTGCTTTCCAAATATTGGTCAGCAGTCTTCCTAATTCTAAGCTAACAATGGAGTCTGTGGAGACTGTAAACAATCTGATAACCAGCACAGTGAGGAAGATAAAGGGAGCTTTGGGCGTGGCAATATTTATACCCTTCCATTATGTACATCCAATCAGACAATAAAAAGTATTCTTTTACCAGGTTCAGAGAAACTTTTTTTTTTCAATGGACGATTATACTGTAGTTTCAAGCTAATTTTATCTAGCTTTATTTCTATTAGCTTTGATCCACGACTAAGGAAGAATTCATATGGTTGTTACCTGTACATTTTTCCAAGGTCCTCTTGGTTGCCCCAGTTGTTCAATGTATTTTTTGAAGGGCTTCTTTTATGTGTTGCAAATTGTAACATAAAGGATCTTTTTAGTTTCTGGAAAAATGAGTATATTGTGTAGCTCACAGCTACCTATGCCATACTAAGATCCCAATAGTGGCATAATTGTTGATTGGAGCCGAGATTACAGAATGCACTGCCAAAATACTGAGGGCTCTTTGGCCAAGAATCAGTCTTAAGGGTGTCTATCGACATGCTGAGGGCTTGAACCTGGGTCATCATCATGGCAGCATTAGGTCTTTATTGGTAATGGCATTTTCTCATCGTTTGGAAGGTACAATTGTGCTTATTATGGCAAAGCCAAAACATTCTTACTACAAGTGTTATATAATAAGGAAGAACCGTGAGCATTGTGGTAAAACCATTCTTTTCAGAAATGTTGGGTTAAGCTTGAATATAAAGTAGTTGAGCTGAAAAGCTAAAAACAATTCTGACTACACTACAACAAACTTAACGATTATTGACGAGAGTTAAGTGTAATCATGGTGGCAAGGTCAATCCCTATAGATGTTGGTTTAAGCCTATGGATGAAGACCATGCTATGATTTGAATTTGGTTTAAGCCTCTATTGATGAAGGCCATGGTATGATTTGAATTTGAAACTTTAGGAAGGTTTAGATCCTTTCAACTGGCAAAAGCGGCAGATCCTAATTTCACCGGCGGTGCGGGAGTTGATTTTCCGGTATCTAACGAAGTGGGAGAGTCCATTTCTCAGACGCTTGAGACATGCGGACCCCATTTCAATGGATAAGACACTGGTTATTATTGTATATTTTAAAAGGTGTTGTTATTTGTTTTCAGAAATAATGGTTATTTTAAGTGGTTTCTATTTTTAGTCACTTTTTAAAAGTTGGTTGAAAAAGTCAAAGTCACTTAAGTGCCCTATTTAATGTGCATTTAAAACCCTAACTACTTTGTAACCAACTTTTGGGTTATAAAAGGAAGTGAGGGGCTCATTTGTAAAGGGTGACTTTGAGAGAGGAGAAGAAAATACTTTTGTGCAAGCTTTGTTTCAGAAGAAACTTTGTGTTCTTTGTGAAAAACATTTTGGAGTTAATGGAATAAGAACTTTGTGTCTCATTCATTGTCTCTTGTAACATTTGGTGTTCTTATGTTCATTAGATGTTAGGTGTTTGAATCTTGCATGCAAATATTATCTTTGATCTTATTGTCAACATTAGTAATCAGTTGTTCTAGTTCACAGTGATCAAGCTCTGATTGTCTACTTGCTCATGTGTGTTCCCTTTTACACGTTCTTGTTTAACTAACTCAAACTCCGTTTTATTTGTGTTGGTTATTCATCTTTCCTCTTCATGCAATATTAGGCTCTGTTTTTACCTAACTCTTGCATGTTCTTTCAGTTCATTCCATTCCACTCCTTTCCTTCATTCCATTCCATCTCCTTCATTCACTTTTCTTTCCATTGATGTTCCAAAACACCCCCACATACAATTTTGAATGTACAGATGTAAATACAGTTTTGGTTTTCAATAAAGGCAGCCTCACCTTCATTGAGGAGGGACTTCGTTCCCACACTGTTGCATGTCATTTGCATGCGTGCAAATCCATATGCTAACATAACCTTAGTGTGCCACTATAATGTCCCCAATGGAAGATTTTTTAACACAAAGGGAACACCTGAGAATTCTGATTTATTGCAGTACGCTGGAAATAGAGATATTAGGACAGCAATGTATTTTTTCACAAAAAAATAGAAATCTGAAACAAACCCTAGGTATGGCGAGTTGTTATGGAGACAAAAGAGCCACAAAGTACCTTGAATCTGATCTCAAATTACCCAAATCTTATGCCAAAATATTTATAATAAATTATGAATGCAAGAACACCAAAATACTGAATTTTTGGGACCCAAAACAAGAGCTGGAATTTTATTTTTGGACTGCAGAAATACAGCTTACAGAAATGGTTGGAAAGAAGTGATCCCAAGCCCAAATCCTCCAAAACAAAGCTGAATATGGCCTCCAAAATTATGGCAAAGCAATTGGTGATGAGATCTGGAACAGCCGTGCCCTAGAATGCATCAAACTCCACCCACAAGGGTGTAGATAGCCCTAGATATGGCTGCCAATCATGCCCTAGCTGTCCCTACTTGAAGTCTTGGCAGATGTCTCTCCACTGGCTGAATTTCTTCGCTTGAAATGCAGATCTGAAGTAGGAAATGTAGAAAACGTGCTCGGAAAGTGTGCCCTAGCTCTGAAAATCTGATCTTTTCCTCTGAGAATCTGATATAAGCTCAAGTGTGATCTCCGTATGAGACCACCAAGGAGAAATTGAGGGTTTTCGTCCCCAAAATCTGAATGCTAATGAGGTTTTTGTCCTCAACAACTAGCCAATGAGGGTTTTTCGTCCCCAATAGCTGAAAGTAGGAGCAACAAGCCCAAACTCTCCAAAATGAAATGTAGAAATGCCAAAAAGTGTGTCAAATGAAACCCCAACCCCTCCTTTTATAATTTTCCATTGCCTTTTCCCAAGTTGACGCTCCATGTGGGATTATTAAAGTGACTTTCCATCTTCTAATTTATTGTTGGCTTTTACTTTATTTGGAAAGTCACCTTTATTTTTATTTTAATAATAAAGTTATATTAAGTTGTCACCTTTTTAATAAAAAGTGAGTGACTTGACAACTTAAAAACATTAACTTTATTATTTTTCTTTATTTGAAAAAGGGGACATGGCAACTTCAAGTGAGAAGAGGAGTGGGAATAGTGAAAAGTGTAAAGGAGATAGCATGATACATTGAGGATAATTCTAGCAGCTGACCACAAGAAGGAAGTTATGTTTCATAGGAAATGAAGATTGTAAGGTGGAAAAATGTCAGTAAGGTGGTACAATTTGTAGGATAGTTAGTGATGTCATGAGTTAGGATAGTGAACCTATTATAGGCCTAGCATAAACAAAGATGTCTTGGTAAAACCCAAGGGGTGAAGAGGTAAATAAATGAAATATCCCTTGTTGGGATCTTACAACAAAATAGACAAAACACAGAAATTTGCAGCAAATACTGAATCTGATTTTTGCAGATTTTATGCAGAAAATTACAGCTAGGGCAGCGAACAGAAAAATATGGATAACTCCCAAAATAACCGTTCAAATCACTTGAAAATTTAAATGGAACTAGATAATAATATAAAGAACACAAGGGAAATATTTTTGGAATTTTTCAGTCAATATAACGCTGCCAGAAATTTACAGCGTGCCTAAAATAGCTGGAAAACTTCGAAAATTAATATCTTTCCGAATACAAGTGCAAAAATGATGAAACTTGGGAAATAACATATATAAATATGGAAGATGACTTTCCAACCTTCAGATCTGAAAACGGCCAGCTGAAAACCCTAGAAATTAGGGCTGCAATCTCCCAAACAAGTCGCCCCCTTGGTAGATGGCCAAAACCCTTGTGAAATCCTCTGTAGATGATGCCAAACCCTTCCTCTATGGCTGCCGTAGGTCTGATCCGAAAACCAGCTGAAAATCTCCACAAAAACTCTCAAAAACCCTCAAACCCTAATTCTGAAATTCCTGAAAATACCTCTCGTAAAATAGCTCTGAAATCCACTCCAAATGACAAGCTAGGGTAGATCTTTCACTACCGAAGAATGCCCTGCTAGCTAGGGATGGATCTTTCACCACCGAAGCTAGGGTTCCCGTGGGATCTTACTCCACAAGCTAAATAGTTGCAAACAGCAGTTGCACATGAAAAGAAAATAAGTGTATGCATGAATGATCTCTCCTTTCACCCCTCTTCTCCTTTTATAACCTTTTCCATGTCAAAGAAACCCTAAAACCCCCAAGGCGCACTTTCTCATAAAGAGGGCCCAATTAAAAATAACTTAAAGTTGCTTTTTCCATTCCTAGGCGCCTTGGCCCAAAAAGTGACCCCAACAAAGAAATATAACATTTAATGCAATACACATCCCCTCAAGTCGCCAAAAAGGTACTTTAAGTGGCCCCAACGAAGAAACATAACATTAAATGCCAAAAGTGTCCACTTAAGTGATCCCAACGACAAAAATAGAACACAAAGGGCCCATTAGACCCTCCCAACGCCTAAAATATAACAAAAACATAGTAGGAAATCAGACAACCATCCCCAATAACCTCCAAAGTCGTTAGTCCCTTGGGAATGACCAGGGCTAAGACCAACATAGGGCCGTTAGGCCAACTGCTCGGAATTGGGGACATTACAATCCTCCCCTCCCGAAAAATGCTTGACCCCAAGCATTATCCTCCTGTGCTGTAGAAACTGAATACCACAAAGTAAGTGCCTCCATCTCACCCTGCAGTCAATCAAAGATCGGTGTGATCCTAAGTGACCAAAACACCACATATAGTCATCATGCTCTCCATGCAGTGTAGACAACAATGCTGTCCTTGAAGTAGAATATTGCCCACCTCGACTCTCTACTGGTACCCATCTGAACCGTTAACTGTCCAATCCACCACCGCAAAACTGGCTGTCATCATGTGATCACCCACTGTATCTCCTGTCGACTCCGTCCCTCGGCTAGCTAGCACATGCTCGTCATCCTCATAAGCAGTAAAACATATAGGAGTGTTATCCCCTATCAACTCCAGAAATAAGGAACATGCATACTCCGATTTGTCACCATGACAAACTACACATCCTTGCACAAAGTTGAGGATATCCTCCCTCAACCCATGCCATCTGACCCTCTCCCATATGAAGTTGAAGGTCTCATCAAAGCTCAAGTGTCCAGACATGGAAGAATAATGCACATGTCGCAATATCTCCATCCTCAACCATGAATCCGACACGAGGTACAATCTGTCCTGATAGAAGATCATCTCATCCTTCAATCTGTAGTTGTCATCCTGTATGTGACCATCCAGAATCTCACAAGTGTGTCGGTTCTTGGAGTACTCCACAAGCAAATGAGATCTCCAGTCTACCGAAACCTCAGACAACCAACATAATGATGAACTCGGATGATCTGCACCTGTAATCCCAATCTCCGTGAATCGCCTTATGTGCAACACTACTGGTCACACCCACATCCATCATACTCCACATCGATCCGCAATGATAAAACCCCTCGTTATGCCGGAAAGTCCTCTCCATCCCCTCAGCTGCAACCACCCTAGGTGCTCCTGTCGATAATCCCCTCAAAGTCACATTCCTGCCTTCGGACTTAAACTTCAGCTCCATCGTCTGGAAGTTAGTCCGAAACTCACCAAGAGAGTGAAGCCACTGGACTCCCAATACTACGTGGGTCACTCCCATACCAACAATGTGGAAATCATCAGTAACTGTGTAGTTACCCATGGTAATGCTCAATTGTGGAACTTTCCGTGTGCATCTCATATACTCCCCATTGGCTACAACAATGTTGAAGCCCTCAAAGTCCCTCGTCTACAAACCTTGTCTCTCCACCAATGATGCATCAATAAAGTTGTGGGTAGCCCCACTATCAATGAGTACCACAACTCGCTGACCCTGCATAACTCCTCTAATCCTAAATGCCTTGTACATCGGAGTACTAGACAATGTGGCTATAATCTCCCGAGGGAAAGTCTCCTCCTCCTGCTCCGCCTCAGCACTATCCATCGCAACTCCATCCCCATCATCCATCTCGTGAGTCTCCAACTCCTCACCTCTGTCATCCTCACTCTCCTCGAAGACCTCGATGAATTGGGCCTTCCCTCTACCTCTGCAATCATGTCCTGGAACCCAAGGTGTGCGGCAATCGAAACATAGTTTCTTTCGCCTCAACTCATCTCTGTCCTCTCGGGAAATGAATGGCTTCTTAGCCACCTCCTGCCTCGGTGGAGGTTCTCTTTGTTGAACGCGAGGTGGAACCCTCGACTTTGGAGTGGATAACTCCAAGTCTCGAGATCTCCTAATAGCCTCATGCAAAGAAGAAGGCTCAAATGCCTTCACAAATCCTGCTAAGGCGTCAGTCAACCCTGCCATGAAGAGTGAACTCAACCTCATCTCTGAAACATCAGATACCATAACTGATAACCTCTGAAAATCTGCAATGTACTGATCCAGAGAACCTGTCTGCCTCAAATGGGTCAATTCTCTGAAGTGCCTATCTGGGTCCCTCCTGTCGAACCTGCTCATCAATCTCTGTGTAAAATCTGCATACGTAGTGATATGCATGTGCCCCTGTGTGATCAATCCATGATGCCACCAGTCATGGGCATCTCCCTCGAGGTGTAAGATAGCAAACCTAATTGCGTCTTCTTCGCACATGGGATTCAAGTCGAAGTAAGTCTTCAACTTCTGAATCCAAGACTGGGCGGTACACTTCTTAGAGCCATCGAAGTGCGGAATAGAGATCTGTCCCAATCTCCTCTGAAACTCAGGCACCTGCGGCTGGTAATTTTTCCTGGGCCTGCTACCAATCTTCATTTTGCAATACTCTTGAAATGGCATGTTGTCCCGGAAACCCTCACTCAATGTCCGGTACTTCTCCCAGCAAGATTCTTCATCCACAATGTCGGCGGCTGTCGTGTCTGCGAAACTTCCGGATCCTTCAAGAAGGAAGGCTCGTGGAGTCCCAAGGGCCTGGTAGATGCATGAGGGGACCCTTGTCCCGAATGTCCACTCTCACCTCTATTACCATGCTGTCCCATATTGCTGGCTTCTCCTTTCTCCGCATGAGCCTCAATCCTACCCTGTGCTAACCTCTCAGTAAGCTGGCTCAAATAGAGGTTGGTAGTCTCCTGCTGCTTCACCATATTGGTGAACAGTCGTTTCATCAGATCTACTCCCATTTCTTCACTGTCTCGGTCTCTGTCTCCCATCTTTCACTCCAACAGGCTGGAGGAACAACAGCTCTGATACCACTGAAATATCCCTTGTTGGGATCTTACAACAAAATAGACAAAACACAGAAATTTGCAGCAAATACTGAATCTGATTTTTGCAGATTTTATGCAGAAAATTACAGCTAGGGCAGCGAATAGAAAAATATGGATAACTCCCAAAATAACCGTTCAAATCACTTGAAAATTTAAATGGAGCTAGATAATAATATAAAGAACACAAGGGAAATATTTTTGGAATTTTTCAGTCAATATAACGCTGCCAGAAATTTACAGCGTGCCTAAAATAGCTGGAAAACTTCAAAATTAATATCTTTCCGAATACAAGTGCAAAAATGATGAAACTTGGGAAATAACATATATAAATATGGAAGATGACTTTCCAACCTTCAGATCTGAAAACGGCCAACTGAAAACCCTAGAAATTAGGGCTGCAATCTCCCAAACAAGTCGCCCCCTTGGTAGATGGCCAAAACCCTTGTGAAATCCTCTGTAGATGATGCCAAACCCTTCCTCTATGGCTGCCGTAGGTCTGATCCGAAAACCAGCTGAAAATCTCCACAAAAACTCTCAAAAACCCTCAAACCCTAATTCTGAAATTCCTGAAAATACCTCTGTAAAACAGCCCTGAAATCCACTCCAAATGACAAGCTAGGGTAGATCTTTCACTACCGAAGAATGCCCTGCTAGCTAGGGATGGATCTTTCACCACCGAAGCTAGGGTTCCCGTGGGATCTTACTCCACAAGCTAAATAGTTGCAAACAACAGTTGCACATGAAAAGAAAATAAGTGTATGCATGAATGATCTCTCCTTTCACCCCTCTTCTCCTTTTATAACCTTTTCCATGTCAAAGAAACCCTAAAACCCCCAAGGCGCACTTTCTCATAAAGAGGGCCCAATTAAAAATAACTTAAAGTTGCTTTTTCCATTCCTAGGCGCCTTGGCCCAAAAAGTGACCCCAACAAAGAAATATAACATTTAATGCAATACACATCCCCTCAAGTCGCCAAAAAGGTACTTTAAGTGGCCCCAACGAAGAAACATAACATTAAATGCCAAAAGTGTCCACTTAAGTGATCCCAACGACAAAATAGAACACAAAGGGCCCATTAGACCCTCCCAACGCCTAAAATATAACAAAAACATAGTAGGAAATCAGACAACCATCCCCAATAACCTCCAAAGTCGTTAGTCCCTTGGGAATGACCAGGGCTAAGACCAACATAGGGCCGTTAGGCCAACTGCTCGGAATTGGGGACATTACAATAAACCCAAGAGGAAAAAATGGTCATAAAAAGAATAAGCTATCGAAGGACTGAAAAGGCACCATGTCCGAATAAACCCATGAGGGAGAAATTCTGTGAAAGTAAAAACAAATAGACTACCAATTAATTTAGAAAAGATGCAATGGCTAATAAACCCAAGGGGAAAGTCTGTAAAAATAAAGTAATGATCTACTAAAGGACTTAAGAAGATGTAATACCCGGATAAACTTAGGGAAAATAGGAAAGTAATAAACTACCAAATAATCCAAGAAGATACAATGGCCGAGATAGACCCGAGGGGGAAAGTTTGTAAAGAGTAAACATACCAAAAGGCCCCTCAACAAGAGGGAAAAGTCTAAATAAAGGAAACACGTACTCAAAAGACTCAAGGAGAAAATGGTAAAATAAACCCACCTTGGAAAGTGATAAAGTAAAAATGTACCAAGAGACCCTAATTGAGAAAATGGTAGAATTAACCTAAGAGGGGAAAACAATAAATTGAAGTAAGGCTAGTAATAAATGATACATATGAAAGTATGGACATGCAATGGTACTACAAACATCCTCTATCACATCATAAACTTGCTTGTGTATGTCATATCTCATTCGAATCATAGTGTCCTCGACTTCTTCAAGGACCTTGAGATTTTCCGCGCATCACACAACATGATGCTACCATAGCCTCTCCCACTCTCACCGAGATTTTGGGAAAAACCTCTTGGTGAATGTCGTCCCGTATAAGGGGGAGAGTAGGGAAAATAAGAGCTTGTGCCTTTGGTTGAGGATGAGGCAAATGAAGAGGTTGGTCCTCAACTTGCCTCAAGTATGGATATAAAGGTTGGCATCCCCATCCCCCATGATTGGGAATTGGGAAAGGGGCCACCAGATCTTTGGCATGAAGGGGAGGAGGTGGTGGCTGAACCTAATGGTTGTCGGAGTACTTGACAAGACTTAGTGGAGTGTGAAAAAAAAATGGTGAAGCAAGCAAAATTGTTGTGAGACGAGGAAAGCAGGGTTTTGTTTTTTTTCTTCCTCACATACTCATGCTTCAAGGCATTTCATATGTTGCTGGTAGGCTAGATAATCCTCGACTGGATGGCCCGGTGCGTCGTGCTACATGCAAAATCATAGAAGCTCAAGAAATAAGACTATAGGTTATGTGACAAATTGGTCACTATGTGTGGTTTATGAAGGAGATGCTTCTTTTTTCTTTTATTTTGAGCAATCTGCTCAACAATGCACTGCTGATTATTGGATGGGAACCCCTTGTATGAATCAAAGTCTGGTTGGTGGTTTTCCTTTGGTATTGAGTTATGGTAATGGTTAGTACCCATTGAATTTATGCTGGACCGACTATTGACTTGCTGAATCAAGTAGATTGTGTCTACATTGTAGTAATACTTTGTGTGATCCAGATTTCTTCTTAACAATGCTATCATCTACCATCATTTGAAGCCAATTAGGCTATACATAAATCTATATACCTTGTTCTTGTATTTGAGACTGTAAGACATCTTCTCACAATTGTTGGGCTCAAGGTGGCATTATTGAATGCTAGTAACTCAATGCACCTCCATAGGAGCAACCCGGCCATATATGTAGTTACTAATGCAATAGAAGAATGCCATTAAATTAATCGTACTTCTTTTAGATTGGAGAAACACCCTTCCTTATGGAAAATACTAATGAATTAAACTTTGAAGCCAAAACTGATTCTTCCTAGTTTAACATACAACTTAGAGAGAAATTAGCCTCTTAGAAGCCATAAATGGAGAGTAATTATGATTTACATTTCTTCTCTTCATTAGCTTTATTTAATACTTCAGTAGTTCTTGGGCCTAAACTTTTCTAGGTAAAATCTTGTCATACTTTGTCTTATAGTTGTCTTTCTTTCTTTTGCTTTTTAATTTGTTATTGACACCCTCTTGTTGGTAATATGACAGTTTTACTTTGTAGTTGCATTAACCTTGGCATTCATGGAAATTAAAATATAGTTTCTCTCTCTAGTACAACTCTTTAATCTGTATTCTTGTGAAATTAATAATAATAAATAGAGTTATATGAACTATCTGTTCTTCTCAAGGGTTGTGTTAGCCACGGATAACTATATTCAACCAAAAGCCGTCGCCATAATACATATTTGCAAATTTTGGCTTATATCAAAACTCAATTTGTGGGCTTAGAAGATGCCCTATTGAATTCTATCATTTTTGGTCACTTGTTGGACATTTAATATAATTATCTTATCTTATCTAAATCTTTTATAGTTGTTCCTTGAACTAATTGACCGTTTTTGGCCAATCAAGTCGTATGATAAGCATTGTAGATTCACTTTATGCTTTTCAATTAGTTGTCTATTGAGATCTATGCTTCTGTGTCCAACAATTTTCCAATTTAACAGTTTGTTATCACAGTGATAACTGTTAGGCCATCCCAAACTCAAAATAATAAACAAGAAATTTCCTATTTGAATTAGCAACTCTACAGTAACAAATGTGATGAGTTTTTCTTTATTCTAATAAAATATAAAATATTCTTTTTACTCGCGTTGGTTTAGCTGTATGTGTTGCTGTTATAATTTTTACCATTATTCTGGTCAGGTACATATTTTTGCTGATAAGGTTGAAGTTCAAGATATTACCAGCAAGACTTCGTTCTTTTCAATCATGGGTCCAAGGAGTGACCAAGTGAGAAATATTCTCTTTGCATATGAACTAATTTTCTAGTTGATTCAGAATCTCTTCAGCTCTATTTTTACTTGTTTTAAAGTGTATTTCAGATTATTGCATGCCTTGTTTCACATGAGAAAATTGCGTTTACTATTTTATCATAATAACACTAATTTGTTTTCTTATATAGGTAATGGAACACTTGAATATTGGGGATATTATTGGAAAACCTTATGGTACCCATCTACATTATAACGTAAGTTTATTTGTGATAATTTAATAATCCTTTTTAGTCATTTGTGTGTGAATGAAATGTAATTTATTTTTCTCTAATGAAATAATAAATGAAAATATGCTGCCAAAATAATGCTTCCTCATACCTGAAATAACACATGCATTTCTTTAAATGATACTAACAGCACTTGTGCTCCTTTGAGCAATGGCAGAAGGTAAAACACTTCTACTCTTGTGACTAATGGTAAATGATAAACTAGATTGGGGTTTCACACCTTTAGGTTTACCCCGATTTGTCATGTTGTTTTTTCCTTTGTATTTAGTTACTTATAAGAACCTAGGGCACTTTTCACTTTAGAAATTCCCTATTGTAATTGGCTGTACTTTTTATTCCCATTAACCAACTTTGGTTACTTGTGGGCATTAATATAATTGCTTTCCCTCTCTCTTTCTTAATCCATGTTTTAGTGGGGGAGGCACATCCAAATATAGAGGGGGTAGGGTATGTGTGTGGTGCAAGGGTATTCTTTACTTTTGCCTTGTTATCACAAAGAAGGTCACAAATTCCTTTTAACGTTACATGACACCACCTAATCATCCCTTCCTCTGAGGATCCAGCTATATACTTTATTTGGTGTTCTGAAGGACTTCATAAATAACACATTCACAAGGACCTATAGTATGCACAATTCCCTATTTAGACTTGTTCAAGCT
Organism: Taxus wallichiana var. yunnanensis; assembly: GCA_018340775.1. Taxonomy (NCBI): domain Eukaryota; kingdom Viridiplantae; phylum Streptophyta; class Pinopsida; order Cupressales; family Taxaceae; genus Taxus; species Taxus wallichiana. The sequence continues at coordinate 189,307,679 of CM031233.1, forward strand.
TCTTGAGTAGAAGAACATGAATTCATACCTTCACAAGATTTGTCCATCCTGCCCTGCTCCTTTTTGCAGTCAGCTTACACAAGATCCTCTCACCTTTATAGACACTTCCCTTTAGTCCAAGCCTTGTCTTCTGATATACTCCAATAAGCAACTATACTTCTTATCTAGCCTCCACTAGACAATCCTCATGTACTTATGAGTCCAATCATGAGGTTATCCCACCTCTTACCTGCCTTATTCCTTCACACCTGTCCTCATCTTCTATTCTATCTACTATACCCCTTCTTGCTTCATTCCATTCTCAAACACTTCATCCTCTTGCTGCTATACCTCTCAACTTCACTATACCCATGAAATGCTTTATCTCCATAGCCTATAGTTCCATCATGCCAAAACCTCTTCCACATACTTGTTATCATGTCAAATAGGTCTTAGACCTCTTACTCCACTTATACTAAGATGACCAAATCCTCTGTTTCTCCATCACTCAGTCACTATACCTCAGGATTAGCCCACTTAGGCAAATTAGGACCAATTACCACCAAAGGCATAACAGTAGGGTTTTAGAGAATGCTACACCCCTGATACTTGTTTGATACCTCCAAGATGCTGCTAAACTTTTCTTAGGCCTTCAATCCTCTTTAACACTATGCATGCATTAGGTCTTAGGGCTTATAGCCTTTCATAGTATAGACAGAGTTGAATCTATGCATTGGCTGAGGTTATCTCTGGGATAATAGATGATTCACACACCTTTTATAGTGCTCATGCATATATATGGAACTCAGGGTTGACTCCTTTGTACAGTAGTTGTACTTCTCCAACTCTGCCCTAGGTTACTTAGGTCTATTATGACCCTAAACCATAACAGTAAGCACGTGTGAGCATAATTTCACCTGCAAATTGTTGGATCCACCTCAGGAATGGCAAGAATATGGTGTCTGTAAAGTTTAAAGGTCTATCTCTTTCATTACAACCTTCATGCACCTCATTTCCTTCTCTTACCCGTGCACTGTCACAGTCAGACTGTCAACTTCACAATATCCTTTTCACACGTGCGGATAAAATCCTGAAACTTCTCAGATGATTAGTATACCTGTGGACAGAGCCTCTGACAAAATTTCATCCTTTTTGGTTGGATAGAATGGAAATAACACCAAGCCCTAGATTAATCCCGAGGGCAAACAAATTGAGCTGCAGGGTCTATTATGGATCTTCAAGGGCTACAAAAATTGATGATGCTTATCTCGACCTTACTCAACTGGTCATGAAACCAGTCTTCCAAATCTCCCATTTTCATGACTGTCACACTCCAAGCTCGCTGCCTGTACAGAATTGCTAATGTATGCATGGAAGAAGCATGTAAAATCTTGCACAATACACTATGAATTCACTCAAAACCTTCATTATTTGTTTGTTCATGCTCATTATGCTTATTACAATCATCTCCACGAGAGAGTTACATACCCGACGCCAAAATCCAACTTTGGCATATGAGAACAACTTCTCCTATCTTTCCTCAACAACCTCCTAGCTTGAGAAAAGACCTCAACAACTCCTAAATCTGCTTACTAGACTGATTCCACGTGGGAATAGAATCTCCAAGCTTTGATTTTACTTATTTTTGGCCTTCATACAACAAATAGGCCTTATTTAGGCTTTTACACACAAATTGCCAAGTTTGACTATTTGAATACTAAACTTGGAGGGAAAAATGATAACACTTGTTCCTAAAACAACCTAGACCTCAATCACACATGACACCCTCTATGACCTCTTACTGATGCACTTGCATCGGTGTGCTCCTTAGTTCAAGCACATTTAGGTGGATAAGGTGGTCTCGTATGCAGAAATGCTAGCAAAAATGGCTGGGTGCATTGCATCATAGACCTTAAAAGGACCTTTCCTTTCCTTAGTTGTGGATACTTATTATTCTTTACTTTTCTATGATTCCATGAGTTCAAGTGTTGGATTATTTTGGTAGTGTATTGGGAACATCTAATTTGAGTCTCAAATTTACACTTACCTATATCGTACCCTACAAGAACCATAATAACATTAGATGAACTCTTCACCGCTGCCATATGCATTGCAAGAGCTTTCCAATACTATGTAATATGTTTGTGTTTAATGAGAAATCTAAGTCAATACTTTATGAATACAAATGTACAATTATTTAAGCTACTCCAATCACTATTGCTCTCTATATGCATCTTATATAGGATGGTACCTTATGAAAGATCCCAAACCCCTTTTTGCCTGAATACTTTTTTTTTTAAAAAAAAATAACACTCAGGTGTAGAGCTGAACTAATAACATCAAGCAAATTCATGGAACAACATTCTCATACTGCATAAACAAATTAAATAATGCAAAACCCCCAAACCGGGTGAATTTATATAAAGGCGCCTAGGGTTTTAATGGCAGATTTCTTCATAAATAATGCAGCCATATATTCAATATTGATTTCTGATGATAAATGATTAGGGTAAACACATATAGAAATCTGCAGATGAAATGATAACAAGTATTGTCTAAAATCCTCTGTAAATGATCCAACCCCAGTCGATTTGATATATATTTGTGGCTGAAATATACAATAATAAACTGGCATGAAAAATACCTCAAACACTGCATAAACCAACTGCAGAATAAGTCGCCCCACTCTGGAAGTTGTACAAATGCCCACTGCTGCAATTTATTCTTTTCTCTGAAACTGCTGGAATGATGAATAACCTGTGTAAACAATGAAGATCCCTGGATGGAAGCTTCTCTCACTGCTCCTGGGGTTTCCGTCCGCAAGAGGAATAATCCAGAGGGTTTCCGTCCTTGGATTTTGTCTGCAAAGCTCAGTGCTAACTGCCGGGTAAAATAATAATCTTCTGAATGCCTTTTCCCCAAGTCGCATTTTTCCCTTATAGCCAAAAAACCCTCCAAAGATGCAAGTCGCACTTTTTCCCCAAATCAATATAATTAATATTTAATTAATTATTTCCTTCACTAAGCAAGTCGCATTTTTGGGTTTATTTGACCCTTACCCAAGCAAGTCGCATTTTTGGCTAGGAAGGCACTTTAAATAATTTATTAATTTATTTAAATGCACTTTCCTAAGTCAAAGTCACTTAAACAGTCTATTAATTCATTATATGTGCTTTAATGATATTTTACTTTATTTTGAGCACCATATAATAAAAATAATAAACCGAAGTCACCCTTGAAAACACCTTGTGGCTGTCGGGTAGACAAAAGCAGCCAAAGGTCTTCGATGAACTATTCGAGAAAGAGGGACATTACACCTTATAGATACGTGCATACAATAAAATGCAAAATAATCCTAGTATCTCAAGGATTTATACATAAACCCTACAACTTTAGTAATCAAAGACACAAGTGTGTAGATGTGTAGGTCATCATTGAATTACGTCTCTTGATGTTCATCATCAATAAGCCGTCACTAATTTAGGGCTCCAACTAATTCGTCCCCACACCTAACCCAAAACAAGTCATGTATCAAATTAATAGACATTATTTTATAATTTTCAATTGTCTAGTTATCATTATTGATATCATGTCTTAAAAATGTTTATTATAGCCCCTTTATAAAAACAATATTTAAAGGCATTCCTAAGGACTATTTTGTACATGCCAACTTACACCCTCAAAGATAGGAGGATTTGCACATTCCATCAAATCTCATATCAATACTTATCCAAAGAACATTTTAATGATCCCTAATAATAGAAGATTTGCAGACATCCTAGTGTCTTACAACATCAATATGTGGTAATTTACATATCCTCAATAGTAGAATAATTTACAAACATGACCACAATGATTAATACTTACCCCGAGAGGACAGCTTACAAATCCTAGTAATAGGAGGATTGCAAGTGTCTTGACTATCACTTTCAATCAACGTAGTATGATGGTCCTTATAAATAAGGAATTATTATTTAAAACAATCAACCATGGGTCAAAAATAGTATAACCATATTGAACTTCCTAGTGTCTTACAATATCAATATGTGGTAATTTACATATCCCCAATGGTAGTGTACTTTACAAACACCACCACAATGATTAATACTTCCCTCAAAGGACAACTTAGAAAACCCTAGTAATAGGAGTACAAGTGTCTCGACTATCACAAGTGTCTTGACTATCACTTCCAATCAATGAAGTATGATGGTCTTTATAAATAACGAGCTATAATTTAAAACAATCAACCATGGATCAACAATAGTGCTAACATATTCAACAACAATAATGATATTCAAAGCAGAAATACAAGTCATAAAAGAAGTCAAACCTATTTTTTATCTTATTAAAATCTTATACTCTGTACATTACTGTGTTGAATACCCACATCTCCTATCTATGCAACTTTTAGAAAACCATATATATCATATCCACATATGTACTCATCATAGTTAATACAATTCAAATATTTTTTAATAATTTTTTTGCATTCAATGATACACACCAAGTGTTATCAAGAACTACCATTTTTCTAAGACCACAAGAAACAAAAATATTGAATTCATTGTGCAAGCAAGAGGAATCAAAAGGTGTAACAAAAATGACTGTTGTATAGGGAAAGGAAGATGACAAGAATCGTACAAGATGACACTAGAACAACTTAAGTGGGCATCAATATAGAGATGTTGGGGATGTGTGTGCCAATAGACAGAAACTTCCACTGATAAAGAACTAATATACTATTTTCATGACAAGTCCGCTTTGCTTGATATGCTTTATCCTCAAAGTATAGACAAAGATTGATGCATATCCATGAAGGACTGGTTTTCTGAATATGCCCTGTCTCTTAGTAAATTCCTTCAGGTAATTAAACACTAGGATTTGTTGGGAACACAAACTCCCTATACATGTTTTCATAACTTATTCAAGCTAAAGCACAATCTCTCTGTCTTTGTCAAGAACTGTTTGGTTTGAATCAGGACATGCAAAGCCAATTGTTCATGAGATGGGACACATGGAAAAGTGAAAAGACTATGGACATTGCCTGATCATGGTAGTCTGAAAGCATAAGCAACGATTTTCTTAAAAATTAGATATGGTTCATAAAACTTGGATGATAACTTGAAGATTCAGCTATTTTGCTTCAATTGTATTTGCTTGTGCGATTCAACATGTAAAAGACCCAATCTCCTTCAAATTCCCACCTTGTTTGGTGATTACAAAGGAACTACACTACCAAGAACAGTCATGGACAATAGCATTCCAGATTTAACCATAGAGAAGTATAACAGTAGCAATAGATTTGTATTCACATTAGGTAGTGCTGAATACGGGTTGTGCAGTACAGGGAGGAACTAATACAAGCTCCCTTATTCTTACATGCAACATGCTCTATGAAAGCTAATATACAATGGTTGGTAATTGACACAACCGCTCAATTGAACATCAAGTTCATTACTATGTAATGCCAACAACTATCAACATTAGAATGTCAGAACAAGAATTGCAGTTATTAAGAAAGGCGGTCTACATTATCCCACTTTTTAAAAAGTTGGAGCCCCATCCGACAATACCTTTACAAAATCAGTTCAGGAAGAGGGGGAGAGGAAGATGTCCTTGAAAGTACACGAGTACCAGCTGGAGGCAAGCCCGAGGAAGGTGCTCGCTCTAACATCAGCTGCTGAAGCTTGGCTTGAAGGGCATAAACTCCACTGGTACAGTGCTGCAGATGCTTGGTGGTCGCAAGTTCCCACTCTCGGGAACACTTCAACATCAGCACAGTTTCCTGAAACTTGTCCTTCCCTTGAGGGAGTTGCTCTCCTCCTGCAATTTGTTCACCAGATTAGCTACCTCATAACCAATAACTTTCTACATCTGTTCCTGTGTAAGCTGAGTTTGCTGGCTCAACTATACCTGATCTTCGATCAAAATCTGCAAGTCTGCAATCTCCAGAGTAGCGGTATCCCTCTCATCATCCGGTTGTTGCTGGCACATACTATACTGATGAAAAAAATAATGACAGTGATAGGTATGCACGATGGTGAGGAGGGACTCCAAGAAATTTTGCATAGGAGAAGTAATGACTAAATGAACCTGAGTCGGCAGGCACTGAACATGCATCTCCAAAGTGTTAACTTCAGGCCACCCTTAGTCGACATAGATTTGCGTGAATGCTAAATGACATTCCTCCTGCACAAACTTCTGTAGTTGAATTTCGGCATCCAAAGTCAACTTGATTTGTGTTGGACCACCAGCCACATCCAAATGCCCGACCACATAAGAAATTCCCAGAAGATCTTGGGCTGTGGGTTCCATAACCGACAAGAATTGAGAGTTCTCATAGGGCATAGCATTATTCAGGCTCAGAAGGAACAGCAGGAGAACCTCATAATTTGGAGTCTCTGCAACTTGAGACTCGGTAGGTCCATTGTGTCTGAGAAAGGCTTGTGTCTGAATTAATTTTTCAGAAACCTCAAACTGAACCAGATTTACCGCCTGCTCTGTCTCTTCCAGATCTTGAGGCAATGGGCTGACTCGGATTATCCAAGTTGATACTAATTGGTTGACCTAATTGTTGCGACAAGTCTTTGATGTGTTTCTCTTCTATATGCTGCCCGGCATTCCCGAAGGCAATGAAATGACCATGGCTGACGCCAAGGGGGTGTAGTAGGCTACCTGACTTAAAAAAATGGTAATGGGAGGACTTGGCAGCCCCATTAGGTGTCAGCCATAGTCCTTATGTAATGTCCCCTTTTCTGGGACATTTCTAAATAGGTATTGAAGACCTTTAGTCCATTTTTTCCCATGGACTAAAGGATAAATTTGGGGAAAATATTATAAAAGTGGTTTTCACCACTAATTTGTTAACTCCTTTGAGCTCATTAAAAAAGAATTAAATTTACCTTTTTGTGATTTTAATCATTAAGTTAAAAAGGTGAATTAAATATTAAAAAAAGGAGATATGTTCTACATGATGAAGACCCCCTTTTTAATGGTCACTTACCCTTAAAGTAAGTCGCCATTCTAAGGGAGCATTGGGCAAAGAAAGGGCCCATTTGGAGCGCCACTCTTGGAGGGAGGAATATAAAGTCACATCACCTCTTCCATTGTGGGGTATGTTGATTATGATTATTGTTATTTCTTCATGCTTGAAGAAAAGGGATGCATGCCCATTGATGTTCTACTAAAGGTGTTTTACAACACCACCTTGTTATTGGCAAATTGAAGACCCAAGCTAGTTGTTGAAGGATCCATTCATGCATGATTGCTGGTCTGTTTTTCTCTGGTGCCCTAGCGACTTGATGTGAATGTGAAATCTGAATATTGTGCATTGATCTTATCCTTCTTTGGTGGCAAATTGCTTGGTGGTAATTTTGGTAATGTGTTTATGCCCTAGTGAGTTGGATCTCACTTGTCTTGGTATTGATTTGATGCTTTAAGCTGCTGTTGTATTTTCTGTGCCCTAGGTGACTGGGTAAGGGTGTATTTTCAGCATATTGGGTGCATAAAACTTGCATAAAAGATTCATATCTGATTCTATATATTTTTATGAGCTTGTGCACAAGGTTTGGTGATCGGTGGGGTGTTGTTGCATGCATAACCAACCCTAATTGTGCTGGGGAAATAGTAGGAGGGCCATTTCTACACTTTTGGTGAAAGTTGGGTTAATTTTGATTTTACATTCATAAACTTCATATTTTATAACCCCAATATCCAAAGTTTGAAGTATTTTTCATGGTTGGTTGAACGGGAATTAATTTTAGAAGATTGCAGCAGTCTAGGGTTTGATTATTTAATTACATTCAGCTATGTATAATCAGATTGGTGCTAATTTAGTGTGCTTTAGCTATTTTCCGAGTTATTCCACTTACTTCCGCTAGTGTTAACTCCACTATGGGTTTGGAATAGTAGACATTGGAATACTTTAGGATAATTTGCATAAGGATTTCATTGAATTTGGGTGAGTATTGAATTGCCCTAATTCGGTGACATTACACCTTATCATCTTCCTCCTCCATTGAGGCGGGCAGCTCTATGGCAAGTGTCCACTTTTTTGCCATTCTGAGGCATTCGGGTTTATCCTCCTTGGTAGCTAAGGGAACACTAAGATGCCCCCAAAGAAATACTAATGGCCAATTGGGTTATAATAACTATCCGAAGTGAATTCTCCTCAACCATTGATCGAGAATGTATTGTATCCAAGAATAGCCCATTCACATGTGTCATATTGAAACCATTGCAAATCAAGGAGAGGAACTTGTAAATCCGAGTAGACAAGATTTTCACTAAGTTATATATTTTGCCTCTTCTATTAATTCTAGTTCAGATTTTACAACCTGAACACACATTTTAATTCTCAACACAATAATAAAACTTCTCTCGCTTCTTGTTATATATCAATTCATTTAGGACTCAATACATGCGGGACACCATTACATTAGGTAGAGGATACATTTATATGTGTTACCACTCCTTTATTCTAGGAGTCGACACTCATCCCACAATATACTCAATCCATTATTCTCTCCTACAAATCTTCTTCTTATCTCCTAAGATCATCCCACACACAACTATCTACGTGAGTTGTTCTCACAACTCACTATTACAATAATAACTAATAGAACTCTATCTATATGAGTTGTTTATATCATAACTCATATATTAGAAACACATTATTATTCTAACGCACGTGAACACTAAAATTTCCTAACATCTTCTTAGATCAAGCATGTAGTCCGTCATTCAAACTACAATTTTGGGTGCTCGAGTGGCACCCACCAACTAACATTGGCTCACACCTAGAAGATAGTGCCACTCGTTTGAAGCCAAATATCTTTAATAGATAACACAATGCCCCTCAATCGACATGCGGGCCAACTCTTTGTACTCATATCGTGCCTACATAACTAATACACTCGTGTAGTCTTTCTAGGTCTAGGTAACATGAGGTTGGCCTAGTAGTTTGCTAATGGAGAGCTTGTAAGAAGGCACAAAGTAAGCACCCCACGCGAAGTCTACAATGTAAGTGATTTTCACTTATTTTCCATGTAACGAACAAAAGAACATTGAATCTCCGAATTATAGCTAAAGACCATTCAAATCCAAAAAGGGTTTAATTTCCCTATTATTGAAGTAGAGCATATGCAACATACTATCCACTGGGCTCTTTGCAATGTCAATTTCAATTTATGGTCTTTAGGCTTAGTGGCACACCAAGTGCAAGATTCTATGGCCGGAAAGCTTTCCCATGTAAGAGTTTTAGGTGTGGGCAGCATCTTGGTTCTATTCTTTGATGAGGGTGCAACCACTCTCTATTTCTTTGTGCCCTTAGCTGCAACCTTCCTAGAGCTCATGCTCACTACCAATGAAGTCTGAACCAACTTTGGACTATGGTAGGGTTGTTTGGGATTTGCATGGCCTTCTCTAACTGTACCAAATTTCTCAAATGTTATGTCTAAAGCATTCTTTGGGTGCATGAGGAAGAAGATGTAGCTCAGGTTGGAGGGTTTCTACTTCCGATTGCCATTGCTTTTGTAGAAAGTCTATAATTTTTACAAAAATACTTACTAAAACCATCATGTTGCCCATTATCTTTCAAGTGTTTTAGCCCTTGAATTTTCACTACTTCCTTGAAACCCCGTAAAAAGGGTTTATTTTATACCATCTCTGCAACTAAAGACATGTTTATCAAAGTCTTTTCTTCTTGTGGAAGCAACAAGACTGTAATATCCCCTTCTTGGTTGAAGACTTTTATCCGAATTCTATTTCCCGATGGCTAAAGGGGGATAAAAAGGGAAACTTATCATAATAAATTAATTATAAAAGTGCAATAGATAATAATATTATAAGCACTTTATATTGATTTATTAATGATAAAGTCAATTTAAAAATAGAAAAGAAAAATATAAATTTGGTGTCCCCAGATTTCATCCTGAAATTTGTGACTACCCTATCCGAAAAAATTTCGTACTTTTAAAATAATGGGTCGTTTTGTGTTTTTATTGCCAGAAAGTTCTTGTATTGTGTCAAGATATTCCCAAAGAGCCATATTAGCCATTTTCGCCAAATACCCAGATGCCCAAAATTGTTATATTCTGTCGTCGGGATTTGTCTGCGGGAAATTTGTATTTAATTATTTTGAGCCCCGTTTGAGGCAATTTGCGCTCCATTTTAACCCTGTTGTGATCGAACATATCATTATTCCTATATACCATAAGGGTTTTAACTAAAAATAAGTTTTGGGCTTTATTTGTGACTTTTGACAATTTTTTGTGTTTTTGTGTTTTCCCGTTTCGTTTTCTGTGAAATTTCTCTAGATCAATTCCTTTGCCGGGTTAGCCCGATTCTTGGCCTGGAGTATTCGGAGATCACATACGCACATTGTGCCAGAAGGAAGTCGCCATCGGAGGTCCGGTTCACTGGGAAAAGGCGAAGTCGTGCACTAAAAAGCCCCTGCGGGGTTGGGCGCATTTTTGGAAAACAAAGGATTTAAGTGGATCATGGGAAAAATAGAAGCAACAGGCAGGTGGGATTTTATTGCCTGCCTTGCAGGGTACTTTTTCCCATGATAGAAAATTCACTTAAGCTGCAGTGGGAAAATTAGAGGCAAGAGCGGACGGGAATTTATTGCCTGCCTTGCAGGGTAAAAATTCCCATGGTGGAATAAAAGAAAAGTGACTTAAGTGAATCATGGGATTTTATTGCCTGCCTTGCAGGGTAAATAATCCCATTATGAAAGTCAAATCACTTAAGTGGATCATGGGATTTTCGGGGCTGCCTTGCAGGGTAAAAATTCCCATTGTCATGTGTTTTTAAAAATAGAATTCTCTTTAGCCAAAAAGTGCGACCCACCTTGGGTGAATAATAATGCATTAAATAAATATTTATTAATATTTATTCACCCAAAATTGGCGCCCAAGCATGGAAGAAAGTCAACAAGGTAAAGGGAATAAAGAAGATGGAAATAGATTGGCTAAAATTAAATAAATATTATTTATTTAAAGGCAGCCCCTTCATGCTAAAAAGTGCGCCCCATTTGGGATATATTTAATGCTTTTTGAAGTATTAAATGATTAAATTAATTCCTATTTTCAGTGGCTATGGTCAAAGCACACTGTGAAGCTTAAGTGAAGTGAAGAGTGGATGATTAAATTGAATTAATTTAATTAATTGGATGGCTGTCCTTAAACATGCAATTTTAGCACACCAGTTAAAGAGAAAAACATGATTTTTAATTAATTAATTGCCAGGAATAGGAAGGGCAATTATTAATTATAGAATTATGAGGGTTATATAAGCATGGGCTGCCATAAGGATGAATTAATTAATTCACAGGTAAAGAAGTGCAGCCCGGAGGAAAAGTGCACCCCATTTGAAGAGGATTTTTGCTCAGACAAAGGTGGATTTGATGCTAAAAGCTTCTAGTTTTGGCGCATGCTTTGAAGAAGGCTGATTTGTGTCTGCATAATTGTTTGTAGAAGTGATACAGGTGCTCAGGTGATGTTGGTAAAATTCATGCTTGCTTTGCATGCAAATAAAACGTCAAATTTTGGGGCAGCAGACTTGAATTATGTAGATTTTTGTGATTAAAATTCACTGTGCATGCTCCGGTTGCCATCTTTGTCTGAATTAATTGTAGGAGTTAGATACAGGTGCTTTTATAAAGAAAAGGAACTTATATCAATGTCCAATACATTGAATATTTCCCCGAATCTGAAGAATTATCCAGATCTGCACTAGTTTTGAAGAATTCCAGTCAAATAAGAAGAAAAAGAATTGTTTAGACAAAGATAGACAAAGCTATGGCGAAGAAAGATGAAAAAGAAAGCACAACAGAGTCATGCATCACTTCTAAATTTGCAGATATTGGAGACACGGATCTAGGCTCGGAACCTCTTGCTGAATTGATAGATAGATCTAGAGCAGGAAAGACTTCACTCATGCGTGCAGGAAAAACTTCACTCATGCGTGCAGATTAAAAGCAGTGGAATTATTTGAGCTGCAGCTTTTCCATCCACAAATTCCCGGTGTTAGAGTTTGTTATACAGGTGCAGATCCATATCCAGATACGAGATGCAGATCAAAATCCATATGCAGATCCAGATCTAGATCTCAAAGTTGCAAAAGCTTCCAGACACAAAGGCTTCATCCTCTTGTTTCGAATGCAGCCCGTGAAGAAGTCAGTGCGTGGAAAATTCCTTCCAAGATCTTGTGCAAATGCTCCCATCTTCCAATTGAAGCCTTCATTGAATTTTCATTCATCCAGAGTGCTTTCCAAAATTTTTAATTGCTCATATGCAATTAAAAATAAGGATGATGAGTTATCTACGAAAAACATTGCATTGATGCATGTACTGGAGAAGAACTGCAAAAGCTTCAAGGATAAAAGAGAAGACATGTCAAAGGCAATACCCGCAAGCAAATCACGGTCACTTGCTTCCAGCTGCTTCCAGACGCTTCCAGATCGAACTTGTTTCCAAATCCAGCTGCTCCCAGGTCTAGTTTGGTGAGAATCAAAGGCAAAAGAATCAGTTGCATGCAGACATGAAAAAGGACAAGACTGCAACTTTCCTCTTCTTTCTTCTTTCCTCCGACAAAGTAATTGAGCGATCAATTAAATTATACAACTTAAGTGATTGGTTTAAAAGCCATTACTTGAAGAAGTCAACTACTTGGAGATAGGTGGCGACGTGCAAAATAGAAGGTTCTATTTTCAGTTGCAAATCATACATGTCATGCAAAGAGGAATTCCAGGAGGGAGATTGCCAGTTGTTTTTTTCCGACTTCCACATGTGCCAGTTCAACTAAAAGCTTCCAACTTGTAATTGCCCCTCTACATTCTATAAGTAGAGGAAGAACCTTCGGGTTAATGATCAAAATTTGTAAGCAACAATCTTGTGTTCTAGACTTTGTGCTGAACCCCTGAGAGCCACTTGGAGTAAAGGAATACAAAGGAGCAGGTTTCTCGGAGAACTTTGTGTCACGGTGTACTGTGTTTCTTGCTTTTAATCTTAGATCTCTTAATAAACTTTGTGTTATTTTAGATCTGGATCTAGAGCTGCCTTTGTTTTAGAATTTTGTGTTTATATCTATTGGATTCTTCTATGTGCATGCAATCAGCTCTGCCATCTACTGATTGGGATGCACATCTTCCCCATTTCTTCTATGTGTTTATGTAATTACCTTCTTCTATAACTTTTCCTTTCTTTAAACAGTTGCTTACTTGCTGCAGAACTGTTCAGTTATGGTTCATGAACTGAGTAGTTAAAGTAAAACCCCATTTAGATATTAGCATACTTTAATTGACAAATCTGACACGGGAGCCTCACCGGTTAAATGAGGGAGATTTATCTCATGACTGCCTAGGTTTTGTGCTATGCAGAAAATCTAGCCAACAAAATTGTAAAGTAAAATAAGAAAAAGGGGAATGCCACTTTATATTTATATTTGTCCCCTAGGAGAAAATGCGACCCCTTTGGAGGATGAAAAAGGTGGAAAAAACATTAATTGTGGGAGGTGAAATCTGATTAGAAGATGAGGGTGGCCATTTGGCCAAGTTCATCTATAAAAGCAAGTTGTTTTGCTTGTAGAAGTCATGCTTTTATATTTTTATAAAAATCTGAATTTTGTCTGAGCCTAGAGCTTTACAAAATATTTTCTAAGGACGAAAACCCTTAGAAACAATCTCTTGAGGATGAAAACCCTCTAAGGGATTTGGAAGAGGAACGAAAAATCTTCTTCTAGTTGAGAGGATTCTCCATACAGGGTTTCCATTGCATATCAAGGAGTTAGCTGATTTTCCAGTTGTTTTCCTATTGTATTGAAGGCCAAAGTTGTAGATTTTAATCAAGGGTTTGTGGGAGGAAAGTTGTCATTGTGCCTCTTCTCCATTTCCAACCATTTCTATGTGGAACAACCATCAAAGGAGCTGATATATGGTACTTTGGAGTTGTTTTAGTTGTTGATCAGATTCTTGATTTTTTATAAATCAAATCAGCTATTTTTTCATTTTTTTGTTGTTGATGATTAAATATTGACGGGTTCACTAGTGAATGCTTGAGGAGGAGACTGGATGAATACTTTGAGTCGGCTCTGCTAGGGTTTTTTCCTTGCGAACTTGTCATTCCGCGCCTTTTCGCCATGCGGGATATTAATACCATCGTTTTTTCTAGGGTTTCTCACCCTTTGGGTGCCCCTATATAATGACCCTCCACTTCAATTATTCTGACCATGCCCGGAGATAAAAAGCTCGATCAAAGGCGCCGCCCTCAAACGTCCTCGAAAGTTCATCTCGAAAGTCTTCCATGAGGTAATGTTTCTCCTCCTGATGTGGTATTACCTATTCCTGATTTTAATGTCTTGTAAATGGTTGGAACAATTTTGTCTCATTAGGTATTTTGTGGGTCACATCCCCTTTGAAAGCATGCTTAAATCTTGGGTTAATACGGTCTGACCTCTCATGGGGTCCGACTCGACAACGTCCAAAATATGACCAAAGGATTCTTCCTTTTTCACTTTTCTGACCTAGCCAATGCCCCCAACATTTTGGCCCGACAAGCCACCTGGTATGTTTGCAACTCTTTGCTGGTCCTATCTCCATGGACCAAAGACTTTGTGGTCTCTGAGTATGTTGCACTTAAAGTACTTGTCAGGTAGAATTTCCTGGCCTACCCTTGCCTTGTGTTCATTTTTTGCATCGATTGCATCTTCTATCAAGGGTGGTCCGCCTCAAAACGGATTGATTTTACCACTCTTGCCCACAAAAACGTGTTTGCATTGAGGTAGATCTTTCTCAAGACCTGAAAGAATTTGTGGAAATCCAAATGGGAGACAAGCGTTACTCCCAATGTATTCTCGTATATGAACACCTCGCCTAACACTTGCTTCATTGCAGTAGGCCTTTGATCACAAGATCAAGGATTGTCCTCTTTATGTCCCTCGCAATCGTCCACTAGCCAAAGCACTCTGAACCAGCCAAACCCTCGTAGGAGGAAGGTTGGCAAACAATAGGGGGCGGAAAAATAAGAATAAAAATCAACAATCCAAGGCTTTTGGTTCGAATGGTCAGTGTGAGACTGTTGTTAAAGAACAACCCCATAGCTCGCGAACTCAAGAGCCAACTATTGCTGCTAAGGAAACAACTGTTGTTGCCAACTCGTCTTTCTAGTTACCAAAATACTCTAGCACGCCCAAGGCGGCCTCGGTTTTCTTGGACTAGACAAATTTTGTTTCTAATGTCACCATCTTTGCAACGATTGCCACCGTTGACAACAACAAACAACTCACGGGGGGCCATACAAAGGCCCCAAAGTCCTCGTCTTTTTCAGGGATCATAGCTCGATGCGCAATGTGGACTCAACAGATGAGGAATAAAACATCGAATATGCCAGGCAGAAGAAAATTGATCTGCAGGATTTTTTGCAGCATAACACTGCTCAATTCTGCAAAACCAGATTCGATGCCCTTGATGGCTTGGATGTTGACGACATGGCTCTTGACCAACGTCTCCCATGAATTGTTTATCTTGGAATGTTCGGGGCTTACAGACTCTTGTCACAAGTATGTTGTTCGTGAAACTCGGCAAAGATTTTCCAATTTAGATGTTTTGTTTTTGCAGGAGGTGAAAATTACAGGTTTTCAGTTACAGGTGGTTTGTAAATCCATCTGGCCTAATAGCTTGGCCTTTTGCAGTAATCATGAAGTGGGGCGTGGGGTTTAATTTCCCTTTTTGCTCCCAAATGGCGGCCCTTGTTGATTCACCATGACATCGACCCCACCAATCATGCCATATGGGTCCTATTTAATATTGACGGCCACCCTTTTGGCCTCATTAATATATACGCCTCTAACGATGCGACCAAAAGGGCCAATCTTTGGTGGTGGATAGCTTGCATAATTCCCAATGCTTATTGGGTCATAAGTGGTGATTTTAATATGGTTGAGTCACCCACTGACAAATGCGGCCACCTGCCGATGAGGTGGATAGTTGAAGAAAGGGAGGCATGGTTTTCATCTTTGTTGGCTAGATTTTCTGCACAGCTGAAAACCTAGGCAGTCATGAGATAAATCTCCCTCATTTACCGGTGAGGCTCCGTGTAAGATTTTGTCAATTATATTTCCTAATATCTATCTGTTGGTTTTACTTTAATTGCGTAGCTCATGAACCATAACTAGACAATTTTGCAGCAAGTAAGCAATATGTGCAGGAAAGGGAAATAATTAAATACGAGAAGAAGGAAAGGAGATGTGCAACCTAACCAATAGTTGACAAAGTTGGTCACATGCACATAGACGAAACAAATAGATCTTGAAATACAGAATTTAAAGCAAAGGAAAGTTTCAGATCCAAATCTAAGATAACACAGTTTATGCAAAGATCTAAAAAGAAATAAGAAACAAATGCACCGTTGACACAAAGTTCTCCGGAAATATGCCTCCTCTCTATTCCTCAGCTTTCAGAAAGCTATCAAGGGTTTCAACTCAAAGTCTGGAACACAAGAATGTTGATTACAAATTCTGATTTTTAACCCATAGGTTCTTCCTCTATTTATAGTGTATAGAGGGCAATTACAAATAGGAAACTTTTTTAATGAATTGCCACATGTTGAAGCTATGAAAAAGGGAAGCAACTAACAATCTTCCTCCTGAATTCCTCTTTGCATGACATGCATAATTTATAACTGAAAATAGAACCTTCTATTTTGCATGTCTGCCACCTATTTCCAAGTAATTGACTTCTTCTAGTAACTTGAAGTAACGACTTTTAAACCAATCACTTAAGTTTTACAATTTAATTGATTACTCAATTACTTTGTTGGAGAAAATAAGAGAAAGAAAAAGAAAGAGAAGAAATTAGAAGAAAGTCTTACACTCTTAGTCTTGTTCTTTTCCATATTCTGCATGCGGTTGACTCTTTTGCCTTTGATTCTCACCAAACTGGATCTGGAAGTAGCTGACTGTGATTTGCCTGTAGGTGCTACCTCTGACCTGTCTTCCCTTTCATCTTTGAAGCTTTTGCAATTCTTCTCCAGTATATGCACTAGTGCAATGTTTGCCATAAATACATGTGAGTGTTTACAACCACTATTATTCTCTTACGTATAATAGTAACCCACTAACATACATGTGAACACTAATACTACTTAGATCAGGTACAACTCCATCAATTTGTCTTGTAACCCTTGTAAAGTTGTAGCTCCCTTACCGAATTCCATGGGATAGTTCCCGGACCCCTTTACCCAAACTCTCCAATTCCAAATCTCCAAGATTCCTAGAGCTCTTGAACTTTCTCAGGCAACAATCCTTATTGAGTTTACATCAAAATCTTCCCCTACCCACAAAAAACAAGTTCTCCAAAATACCATTCTTTTTGAAATGTCATAGCAGAGGATGTTTATTGAATGTAACACACTAGAAAACATGAAAAAAATGAAATGGAAAAAGATCCACTAAATCACTATGCCATATTACTTTTTAACACAAAGCGTCATAGAATTTTTGACATATATTGCTTTATTGAACAAAAGATTGTACTTGAATCTGACCCTAAAGCTAAAATGGACCATTACATAGACTATTTTTAAAATTTGTTCCAAAATAGTGACCCCTTTTGGAACAAGCTTTGACACCACTTTATTTGTATAAATTATCCCACCTAGAAGAGCAAGAGCTTTGACCAAAACATGTTGATCTAAGGGATTTGATCCCTTGAGTGATAAGTATTTGAAGGTCTTTACAAAATGTTTGCACCAAATCGCCTATGAATGGTTTTAACTAGCATACCTATCTTATCGAAATCTATGAAGAATATGCCGAGAGGTATAGTTTATTATATTATAGTTTTTATTTTAAGTAAAATTACATTTGTATTTGTTTATATTTTAAAAAGGTGAGTGGGCCCTAGTTTTTATTTCACTTTCAAGTAAAATTACATTTGTATTTTTTTATTTTCAAAAGGTGAATGGGCCCTAGTTATTATTTCACGGACACAAAATGTTTTCAGGGGCATGATATCGGCTTCTTTTACTCTATATATACAACTGTAGATGCCTCTTGGCATAATAACCCATTCACCAAAATTTTCTTTTATCTTGCAGCCTGTGAAATTTTGATTGATCAACACACCTTGGAATTAAATTCGCACGTAAAATTGTGATGAAAAAATGGTGAGTTGAGTGAGGTCTCTGAGGCAAGTTGAGCAATGTGGCATGGGATGTGAGCCAAGTGTGAAGTCATTGACTTGGAGGAGGTCGGAACAGTGAGGTTCCTGAGCACAAACATGCCGTTCCGTTGATGGCGGCTGGTCAGCAATAGAATGCTGAGTGAAGCAAGGCAGGTGTGGATCCGTAGTTTGCAAAATAACAGAGGATGCAATGGTTTGGACTGAGATCCAATGCAATACAGAGCTGAGCTCAAGATTAACATCAACACAGACCAAAAATTGTAAAACAGATATCAGTCTGACGTTTTTCTGCTATATAGATCTGATGATATACAGATCCCGTCCAGTGTGCCCAATCTTCTTTTATTGATTTCACGTTTTGCACAGTCAATTTCTCTCACTTTAATGTGGCTTCTATCTATCATGAAGTCTTACAAATTTGTCTATGTAAGTATATGAAGCAAGCAACAATGCATGATGATGTCGATTGATTTGTAGTGCCTGAACAGAACAGATGCATGGACCTGATGTTGTTCCACTATACACCTGATAGCTGTCTTTCAGTCTTTGTGAATAGAACGCACATTGCTTTTAATATTTATTGATAGCGCTGTATGCTTAACAATGAAGATGCAGATTGTCGCATTCCTACACAGACTGGGATGGACATAAAACTTTGGAAGTTTTGAGAGATGAATTGTAAACCAACCAAAACTCTGCTAGTGTGCTTTGAGCTGCGCACAGGTCTCTACTTGTGGCTGTAATAGTAATTGCCTACAAACTATTTATATAAACTCATCTCCATGAAAGGGGCAATCAAGAAGCTTTCTGGCTTTGCCCTGGACTAACAGTCACATGCCCATACCGCTCTGATACCAAATGATAAATTTGGCGAATTTCACAAATAAAACATAATACTTTTTCATTCTATTAAACATAATTCAACACACATATATGGGTGATTTTGCTCCTATAAACAAGGAGTTAGATTTTATCACCAATTTTTTTACTCTACCATATATCATTCCCAATCCCTGCGATGTCTCTCACATCCTCACAATATCTCTCCCAATAGCTTTGAAGTGAGTGTTTACAACCACTATTATTCTCTTACGTATAATACTAACCCACTAACATACATGTGAACACTAATAATGACTAACAGGCAAGCCAATTGGAATTAGGCCTCTTGGATGTCTGAATTGTCCACTTACTTTTCTTTGACTCATTCATCTGCAATGTGGATTTTCCCATATTATACCAAGATTCGTGTATGCCAAAAATTGTTTAAAACACTCTTCCTTCTTGTACCAATCATCTATATATGCAATCGTTATTCCTGTTCATCAATATACTTGCCCTCTGCTCTGATTGAGCAATCCCTTAGGTCATGATCTCTGCCTGTAATCCGACATGGAGCTTGCTTAGCAATCTGTGAGCCCTAGCTCATGGCAATATTACCATTCCTGTTGGCTTCTGTCCTAAGTGGCTATCCCGCCTTTTGTCATGTATGCTTAAAAACCTGTGTCATATGTCCAACCATGGTATGTGAATTCATACCATGCTACTACCTCAACTGAAATCATGCTACATCTCCTGTGTTGGCAATTTTTTGTTTGCATAAAAGTAAAGGTAGTTATTTGGTTCACCACCAAGCAAGACACCAATTTGGTGTATGAGACACCCCCAGGATTGTTTTTCCATTTACCTTATACATTTCTCAACAAGGTGTACATATTCTACCCTCCTTCCAGATTCAAACCTGTGTCTCCTCTATGGAATACATGCACTGCCATCATCAACCTCACTCAGGCTGTACACATGAAAAGCATGGTAATCTACTTTCTACACTTTCAACAGGAATCATTGATCCAATTTATGATAAGCTGGCTGGTTTTCATACACACAACTTGTATGTCCATTATTAGACGAGGGAAACGATTTAGTTGTAAGTCGTCTGAAAATTGCATTTTGTTTGATAGATTGTTTATTTATGATTTATATAGCTCTTTTATTGAAAAAATGCTGAAATGTATGCAACAGAATTATTATCATTTGATTAGATTTTTCAACCATTAACTGTAGTACTGTACTGGATGAAATGAATAAAATTGGGCCATTTTGGGCATAAGATATATGTGGTAAATTATGAAACAAACTCATTAGTGCAGACAATTTATTAAAAGGTACAAGACCCTAACTATAGGATTGAAATTTTGTTTATTTGGTTGTTAGTGTCGTGTATTCTTGTTGTGCAATAGTTTGAACTGTGACATGTTCTGTTTCAATGATTTATAGGTGAATGGAACTCCTGTAACCGTGGGTGTTGGCAGTGTTCTGTCAGAGAGTGGCTACTCCATATTGCTTTCACCACCCACAGCTGGTTTGATCTGGGAGTCGCTTCTGAAGTTTGGAGCAATTCCTATGGGGATGGTTGGCTGGGAACAGTTGAGAGTTCTTCTAGGTATTCCTCATAGATCATGTATATTTCATTTGAAACTTGTTAAGCATAATCTTCTTCTCACATTTGTTTGTGAGCGATTATGTTCTATTCGATTATACATGTTCTTCCAAATAAAGAAGAATGTTGATTAGTAGCATTTTTTTATCAGGGTTTGGACAAGTTTTTCCCTTGGATAGACAAGAGCATAAATACTAGAAATCTGTATTAGGTTTAAAGACTTTGTAGTAATTTATTCTTCAATGTTCAAAAACTTGTTATGGGAGTATGGCTGGACATGTTTCTTCCCAACAGTTTAGGTTAAATTGTTAAGTTACTAATAAATCCACCTTCTTCTAGAACGCATGTCATGCACCATAAAAACTTATGTCTATAAACTGGCTAACGTTTGTTTCAACTAGATGCTTGGTAAGTACACATATGGCTGATATGGTGTTTAAAGTAAGGTATCACAACATGGTAAAAAGAAAGAAATTAACTATGCTAATTTTCACTAATGACCAAATAAATTCGACATTACTCGATAGTATAGTCATGTGAAGAAGAAAAAGAAGCTGGAAAAACTTTCCTCTTTAAATGGCCTAACATCATAAGAAAGGTATATGTGGCTTGAACCTTGGGCAAAAGTCAAATTTTATTTGGCCGATCATGCACAAGAAAATTCTCACTTACAATGTCTAAATTATAGCGCATGGATTGTGCCGTCAAGGTGTACGAAATTCCAAATAACATGCATGCAAATGATTCTTTCGATCGTCTCTTTTCTAAATGTGCTTTTGCTCAAGAAATATGGAGCCAAATGGCTTGTTCTCTCTCCCAAACCTTTAAATGTTCCAATTTGCGTGTTGATTTTGGTGACAATCTAGACATCTTGAATGTTTCGGAGACTTGGATACTGGAGGGGACCTCCCCTATTTGTTTTTCATTTTAATTTTTTTGATACTTTTACTTTAAAATGTTTACTAAAGATGTTATTTTTATCCAAAATATTGGATTCTAATCTCTAAAGTACCCTAAAAATATTAAATACAATTCAAAACCCTAAATTTCATTGAATAAAGTTAAAAGTTAAAAATAATAATTTTTATAAAGTATTTTAACATCCACCCCTCGCGCCTCTAAAATATGGGATTTTTTTGCCATCCTAGAAACCCCGTCCCCCATCCCTAAGACTTAGGTAACTATGGTGTACATTTGACTGCTTCATTCCCTTGTTTCCATTTATGGTTGTTGGGCTCTATGGCTTGAATGAAATAGAAGTCCTTTTAAAGGCATTTCTCTCTCTCCTCCAAAGAATCATCATAAGAGATGTTGTCAATGTTAGAATTAGAACTAGGGGTTTAGCTCACTTTCAAGGACAACCCATATTTTGAGCATGGAAAGTTCTAGTCTATAACAGCTTTTGAAGGTTTGTAGTCTCATCCCATGGCAAATACCCCCATCTCGACCCTTGTAATATACTTTTTGCTAAGATAATTTTTAAATTTAATGTGTCTATCTAGGGTATCTAGAAGGATGCGGGAGCAGGTGGTGCCATATGGACATCCTAGGTACACTTGCTATTAGCATAACAAAACTTATTAATGGGGATCTTTTGCTCCTAAAATATGTGTGGTGTCCCCGAGATTTCACCTTGAAAACTGGGACTACCCCTTTTAAAAATTTCATTCTTTTCAAAGTAACGGGTCGTTTTGTGTTTGTTTTGCCTGCAGTTGTTTGCATTGCTCTAAGGTATCCCCAGAGAGTCATAAAAGCCAAATTCACAAATACCCACATGCTAAATCTCACTTTATCCCTTTGCCAGGTTTTGTCTGAGAGAATTTTATTTATTTATTTATTAAATAAATAAACTTCTGTTTAAAAATAAATTGTGTTGCAATTGAACCCTACTGAGGATTTTCATGCCAGTATTGCTTCCGCCTCTCAATGGAGTGTTCACCAGGGAAGAGTTTTTATTGACCAGCTAATTGACAAGTTATTTTCAAAGCAATTGTTTGCAACTTCCGGCGGGGTTTTTCCATTTTTATTTCTTCTGCATTTTGGTTTTCCTCCGTTTTTCGTTTGCAATCCCCGTAGCCTATTCATTCTTCATGCCATACCTTTTTCCCGGGCCTAGGGTTTTGAAAAGCTTTCTAGTCTTTTTAATTGCTAATTAATTTGTCTAAAGGTGACCAAAGCTTAGGATTCCTTCAGGAGATTGCAAGAGGTTGCTTGGTCCCAAAAGGTGCAATAACGGATTTTATGAAAATAAGAAAAATATTGCCACCAATGTGTAGAGCTCTAGAAAATATGCACTTCTAGAGAAAACGACACTTAAAACAAAGCCACAGAGTGAAAGTTATGGCACTTGCAAGTTTTTGTTTCTACATCTTCCCGCCCTTTCCAAAAATGGAAAATTTTATTCTATTCGTGTTTGCTTCACCGAAAATCCAAAAATGGAAAGAAATGTAGTCTTTATGCACGCTGTCGCTTAGATTTTCAAAGTTGCCCTTCAGCTTGGATGTCCACGCCGAATATGGGAAGTCAAATCCAAAGCAAGTCGCACTTTTTGCACCGCTCGCTTGGGTCAACGTTTAAACGAAAAGCAACTTAAGTGAAAAGCAGAGAATTAGACCCTAAGAAGCATGATAAAATTTTACTCGCTCTTGTTTATGTTTTTCCTCAAAAGCAACTTAAATGAAAAGTAGAGAATTGGACACTAGTAGGCGGTGGTAAAATTTTACATGCCATTATGCTTATGTTTTTCCGTCAAAAGCAACTTAAGTGAAAAGCGAAGAATTCAGTGTTATGCGGTGACGCGTCCCCGACCATTTTTTTCGACGTCTCAAAACGCCTTAAGGACGTCCCGGGGACTTGGGGATGGGGATGGGGATGGGATGTTTCCCTACGCCCTAATTTCCCTCAAAAGTAAAAAAAAGGGGGGACGTCCTAGGATGTTCCCCACAAACCAGGAACGCACCCGGGACGTCCCGGGTGCAAAGGGACTTTGGGGACTTCATTGGGGACTTCTTGGGGACTTCACGACGTCCCCAACGAAATCTGCACTTTTCCAACATTAAAATATGTCGAATTTCAGTTTTATAATACTTTTTTTATATATTTTTTTTAAATTTTAATACATTCTAGTAAAAAACATGCAAAGTTCTCATAATTGCCATAAACTGCAGTTTATTATTTTGGTTTGCCTGAAAGCAGAGTAACTGATTATCTGTCAATAATGACGAACTAAATGGAAAATGGTCAGAGAAAGATGAAGGCTGTAGTAGTAAGTACCATCCTTGTGAATGATGAAAATTCCCAATATATCTCACTGTTCTACTCAAGTAAGCACTGTCACTGTACTGGAATAATATTCTGAGGTGACCATTTTCGACATGTCACTTGCACAGAAATTCAAACTTCATTAGGGAAAGACAAGCAGACCACATTTATTCTGCCTTGCCAGTACCACTTTATGTTTTACGGCTCTCCATATGTCTAAGCAATACTCTCAATAATTGCCATTCTTGTTTTCACTTTGAATTGCCATATGCAAACTGCAAACCATAACACCTATAAAACAAAGGTTACCTTTTGAATTAAAAATCCTAGCAGCCCGTGAAAGAAAGAAAAAATGGATATACATACATACATATATATTTTCAAAACATATAGATCTACTTAAATGGGAAACAAAAAAAAGTAAAATGAAAAACTTCAAATAAAGACTCTTACCTCTTAAATCCCCGTCGAAAAATCTTTTGAAGCTGATGCAAATGAATAACTGGATTAATCATTATGGTTTCAATCTTCAAACTTTCAATTTTAAGTCTTAGTTTATTGAATTATTCATGTTATATTTGTAAAATTAATAAATTATATATATTTTTTATTAGCCGTCCCCCGCCGTCCCCAAATTTTCAAAAAAAATTGCCGTCCGGAAACCCCTTCGTCCCTACGTCTCATGATTCCGAGTCTTGGGTAACTATGGAAGAATTAGACCCTAGCAGACAATAAAATAAAATTTTACTTGCCTACCGCTTATGTTTTTCCCTCAAAAGCAACTTAAGTGAAAAGTGGAGAAATGAACTCTAGCGGGCGGGTAAAATTTTACCCGCCTGCCCTCATGTTTTTTCCTTGGCTTATAGCCAAAAAGTGCAACCCATTTTGGCATAGCTAAATGCCTCAAAGCTGACTTCTTTTAATTGTCGGGAAGCATCTAGTTTTGGCGCCTAGGGTTGAAAAGGCTTCCTTTTTATTATTTTGGCTATCTGCATGTTGATGTGAGTGCACGGGTGAATAAAATAATATATTTAGCTTGCTTGCATGCAAAATAAAGTCTAAAAATAGAGGGCAGAGGCTTTATAATAAGATCTCGGTGAAGAAATTAGATATTCATGCTATGGACTGCATACTTGTCAATTATTTGCAGGAGTATTTCATTTATGCCCATATTGGTGAAGAAAGTAGAAGTCAATGTCTGATACATTTAATATATCTTCAGAATCAAAAGAAGAACTAGATCCAGCTCTCATAATTGCAAAGGCTTCCGACAAAAATTCATCCTCCTGTTTTTAATGCAGCCCATGTGGAAGTCATCAGCATGGAAAATTCCTTTCGAGGCTTGTGCATGTGCTCCCGATCTTCCAGTTGAAGCCTTCATTGAATTTATTTGTATTTGCCTTCACCTAGATTGCTTTCCAGAATTTGAAATTGCTCATACACAATTAAAAATAAAAGGTGATGAGTTTTGTCTGAATTGTTTACGACAAGCATTTTATTAGTGCACGTGCTGGAGAAGAAGAAATGCAAAAGCTTCAAGGATAAGAGGGAAGACAGGTCAAAGGCAACACCCGCAAGCAAATCACAATCAATTGCTTCCAGATCCAGTTTGGTGAGAATCAAAGGCAAAAATTCAACAACATATGGGAGAAAAAACATCTCAGATTCAAGGTAGAGATATCATTCAGATCATTCATTGCTAAAATAGATGAAACAAAAGTACAATGCATATTGGATCAGCATGTAGAGTATGGAGGAAGGACAAAACAAAGAGTGTTGCAGCTGGAATAACTTCTTTCTCTCTCTTATTTTCTCCGACAAAGTAATTGAGTAATCAATTAAATTGTAAAACTTAGGTAATTGGCTTTAAAAAGTTGTTACTTCAAGTTACTGGAAGAAGTCAATTACTTGGAAATAGGTGGCAGACATGCATAATAGAAAGTTCTGACTTTTCAATTGTAAGGCATGCATGTCATGCAAAGAGAAAGTCTAGGGAGAATATCACCGTCCTGCCTCCCCTTTTCATAGCTTCTACATGTGGCAATTCATTGAAAGCTTCCTATTTGTAATTGCTCTCTATACACTATAAATAGAGGAAGAACCTACGGGTTAAAAGATTATCATGACAATTTGTTAATCAACATTCTTGAGTTCCAAACTTTGTGTTGCAGCCCTTGATGTCATTTTTGTGAAAGTTGAGGAATTGAATAAAGGTAGATTTCCGAGAGAACTTTGTGTCCACGATGCATTTGCTTCTTACTTCTGTGGATCTTTAGATAAACTTTGTGTTATCTGAGATTTAGATTAAAAGCTTTTCTTTTCCTTTACTTCGAATATTGTGAGATCTACTTGTTTATTTAATCCATGTGTATGAAACCAACTCTGTAAACTATTGGTTGAATTACATATCTTCCTTTCTTCTTTCCTAAATTCCATTATTTCCCCCTTCTAAAAATACTTCATAAACAATTGCTTACTTGTTGTAGAATTGCTAAGCTATGGTTCATGAGCTTTGTAATTAAAGTAAAACCCCCGCAAATAGTTATTAGGATTCATACTTACCAGATTGATAAACATCTTACACGGGAGCCTCACCATTAAATGAGGGAGATTTATCTCATGATTGCCTAGGTTTTTAGTTGTGTAGAAAATCTAGCCAACAATGTGATCTTATCCAACAAACATTAATATATCTCCCACATCAGTGAGGGTTGACATTCTAAATACCACAACTTGGTTCAATTATATAGAGATCAAATTGTCATCCCAACTCCCGAAGCGTGTAAGCGTTGCGTTTTTGTATGCTAGACTGCACACACATGCAATGTTGATAAGTTTTTCAAATACTTTGGATGTACTCAAGATGGATGGGTAACTAACCATTACACCCATGCCTTTGAATGCCATGTAATGTCCCTTTTTAGGAGGACTCGGAAATGGCAAAAAGCTCCCAAATCAGATTTAGGCACTGTTGTTATAACCCTGCAAAAATTGAACTTCAAACCCTTCCTAGGGCAGCGACTTCCCTAGGTGAAAACAACCCTTCAAAATGGGGTTAAACCTTGCAAAATTCCTTCCAAACTTATGTCAAAATTATTAGAAAACCCTTAGCAATCATTTGCAGCTGTTAAAAATCAGATTTGCATGTGAAATTAATTAATTATGGAACCCTAACCAGCGAACATTCCCAAGCTTGCTAAAAATAGTAGAACATCACCAAAATTCATCAAACTCGGAATCTTGGCCTTAGAAAATATAGAGAATAAGAGAGTATTTTCAGATTTGCCAAAATTGCATCACACATACCAAATTACCACATCAATGTAGGTCGCTCCACTATAAATAAATATAATATTGCACCAAGAAGACCACAAATGCAAGAGAAAGATACTTTATTGCTTTTCCAACTAGCTTGCACAATCAAAACCTCATGAAGGGTTTTCGTCCTTCACAAGTTTCCCAACCAAGGGTTTTGTCCTTGGATGAGATCCTCAACCCAAGGGGTTTCCTCCTTGAGAGAGAGAGAGAGAGTAAAAGGGCTGCACTAACCAATTTTCACTAAGATAATAATAATCTCCAAAACATGAATTAATAATGCCCAAACGACCTCCTTATATAGCCACTTTAGGAGTGCTTATGAACATAAGAAATGATGGCCGACCCTTGAAGTAAGTGCTTTAAAATATATATTTAAATGGTATTTGGAGCCTACATGTTCATAATACCTTTATTTCCTAACTACTTAAGTTCCTCTATTGGAGTGTTAGGCTTTCAGTAGGATATATGAAAGTAAATGAAAACAACTATCTTATCAACAACAAAGACATAATTTAGATCTTTGCCTTGTTTTTGTCCTTAGACCCATGGGGAGAGAATGGGTTAAGGTCTCTAGAAATTAGCCTCCAAAAAGGGACATGACAGTCCCCCCTTCCCAAGATTGCTTGTCCCCAAGCAATGGCAAGTACCCGGATCCCAAATGAATCTCAACTCCTTATTTCTTGTTCCTTCTTGCGTAATGTCCTCTCCATGAACTCCACTCATGCCAAAATACCTCATATCCACAAGCATAGAAGTGGCTAAAGTATAGTTTGTGGATGTGTGGAAAACCAAAGTGAAGTTCCATTGGGCTCTTGGTTTCCTTCTTTTCGTTTAAATATTTTCCAAATTTGAGTCCATTCAAAGCTATGTATGCTTGTTTCTGACTGGACCAACTCTTTAGAATTTATCTGAAAATGATAAAACTGCCCTTCCTTGGTTTGGGAAGGTGACCAACTCCATGTAGGGCCTCCTAACGGCCCAACGAACTCAATTAGCCTCTCTATTAGATGGACAAAAGATCTCAACTGTACCCTTCCTTCCAATTTGAACCTACGCATGAAACAAACTAATTAAGAGAAACTACATTATTTATTACTCTCCTCTCATGCCATGTTGGTGGATGGAATGGTTCTCTTTTGGCTTCTTTTCCTGTGTTCAACTGAAATACCTCTCCATGATTAAGAATTTGTATTTTCTTCCCTCTGATCAAATTGAAATGGGTTTGTGATGGCTGCTTATGGGCTGAGTATCCTTTCCAAAACTGAGTTTCTTCCTCTCCCAAGTGGTCAATCTTTACCCTCATTAACTTGCTACCTTCCGCACTATTGTAGCTAGACATGTTCCCTTGTAATTGGGTAGTTTTAATGATTGAAATTAATTTTAGGAGAGCTGGGCATACCTTTTGTTGGTCCTCAAATCTGCACCCCTGTTGGATTGACAACAACTCTCCTTTAGGGAAGGGGGAGCTGCTTGGAATGGTGGTAGACCGGGTGGTGGTGTGTTGTTTTGTAGCCGAGGAGGGGTCTAGCACTTTCCTTGGGATCAAGCCTCGGGATGGTTGAGGGGAATGTACAAAGGAGATGGCCTTTTCCTGCTACTTTTGGTCCTACCTTAAACCAGGGTGAGAGGACCCGCGGTGTAACCTAAATGCAGAGGGAGAGATGGGATCTTTGTTCCCTCGAGTTCTTTAAATGATGGGTCAGTATGGGATAAACATGGCCATGGACACAACACTTCACTCTCACGAGTTGTCACACAAAATGTTGCATATGCTTACCTTACTAGACACAGGTTACTAAAGATAGTAGAGATCGGTTGCTCTTGCATTCTCTTGATAAAAGCTAAAGGGCACTTTTAATGATAGTTAGAGACATGGCAACAAAAGCAACAAATGGATGGAAGTACGAGGTGGGATTGATTGTGTAGTTTTAATGGAGATTTGGAGGGGAGAGGGCAATTGCTTTTATGACCTTGGTATAATAGTGTTCCCATGGAATGAATCCATCCTTAACTGTGATGCTTGAAAAGAACAATCAATTTAACACAGTGATCTGTGAAATAACATTTACATTCATTGATACTCAATTTGCACAAATGCCATCTACAGTCTTCACAATCCTAACTACAAATCATGGAGTTAGAGCTGAGATAAAGCACTTGCTATATTTGTCTTATACACCCAAAAGACCCTTAAGGGATAACAAAAGCTCTTCAAAAGTGATGTTGTCTTTAGGATTTTACAACCAGATTGAACTATTGCAAAATATACACTATTTTGTAATAGTCTCACAATGACCAGAAGAATACAACAACTAAGAAAGACCCTTGCGTACTTAACAAAGTAAAGCCAATGCAAGATAGTAACAAAACCAATATTGCCTCTTTCATTCCTTTAAAACAAGAGAAACGGAAAGTATAGCTTTGCCAAAACAGAGAATCTATTCATGTAAGTTTTGGCTAGGGGACACAAACAAATGCCCTCAAACTGCTAATGGTTATACAATGCAACCACCTTAGCTCTTCCTTACAGACTGGATACAAACACATGCTTTGCAAGAAACTAGAAACTGGAACCTAAAACTTTAATAAAAATTCTACAACTACCCTCAAATCTGCCTCCTTGGGCAAATGAAAGACTTTTACAATATATAGCAGATGAGAGAGAGAGAAGAAAAATCTGATCTCCTTCTATAACCACCAACAAGAAGCATTAAAATCCTACAAAGGAGCATGGGTTACCTGCCAAATCATTCATTCCTTCTGTCTTGCATGTTCAGAGAAGAAATAGACACCATACTTCATTAATTCGAGTGGTTGACCAACACTGGGACTGCAACTTGAATGCAAAAGACATTTTCTACTTTTTCTCCCACCAACTGTCATCAATTTCTTAATCCGATGATGCCAAAGTGAAGGGCTTGAAGAGACCTTTCCAACGATATAGATTTTGCAAGATTTAGAGCATGGAATCGAAAGATATGGTCTTCTGAAGTTTTGTGTGTTGAGATGAACATGAATGTGACACGTGGCGGCCTTTGATTAGCTCGGGGACTGCCTTTGCCAACTTGTGCACTGCTTTTCCTTTTGCCATGTGTCGGTCTTTGATTGGCTCGCGGGATTGGGCTTTGCTTCTTTTCTTTCCTTTCCGGAAGGTCTATTCCTTAATGAAATATGAGCCAATACGAAACTGCCACGCTTCTTAGCAAATGTCGATCGTCCTTTACCTTGATCACGGCCAAGTATGAGCCAATAGGAAAGCTCGACGTTACTTCGCAATTCAATCCTTTGATAGCCTCCGATGACCACTGTGAAACATGAGCCAATAAGAAAGGTCCACGCTCTTCTCAATGTCAATCCTTCTTTTATGTGTTTTGGCAGAGTGTGAAGTATCTACCCGATGAGGAAGCCCCACGCTTACGCATTTCGCCTTTTCCTTAGCCTCGATTGACAATCGTGAAACTCAAGCCAATAGAAAACTCCATGTAGCTCGGGTTTTCAGTCTCTCTTGCCTTCGTGCTTGCTTTTGATTGGTTCGGGGCTGCTCCTTCGGATCGCAACCTTTTCCTTTTGGGGGATTTAGAAACTTTTGGCTTCCTAAAAAGGTTGCCACGTATCTTGCCTTGACCGCCCTTGACTTTCCGGACCCGAAGCCTTATAAAACTTGGTCCATTCCACAGACTTGAAGTCCGCCGGAGCCCATCTCTCGAAGATTGCCGGAATGCCAACACGTGCCCTATCTTTGACGCTTAAGATTGTGCCATGTGTTAGCCTTTGATTCCGCCACCGCCAAAGCCCAAAAGCAAGGAGCCACGGAATCCCACCACGTGTTGGTCTCTCATTGGCTACGGATTTTCAATGTCCCATGGCTATTCTTTGTTGTGCGGCTTTTACTTGCTTCCCGCGGGTTTAATTAAAACCCGCCTAAGTCCAACTGACGCTCCTTTGTTTCACGGGTTAGGAGAACCCGCAGAACACTAAGTTCTTGCACTCTGCGGTAAACTGAACCAGTCCCCCGACATTTGCTGAATCCTTTCATTTATCTTGCTAAGGCACAAGATCTATTACAAATTGACACTTCTCCTTGACTCAAACTAATCTTTGAAGCATGGGGAACAATATAAAGCACACAAAATCAGTTAAATTATAGGAAGTCTATTGAAAAAAACAGCTCAATCCAAGGAACTGGATTGAGCTCCAACACCTTTTTAGGAAAGTGGGGCTGAGTGTCTACCCTCCTAACTATTTGTAAAATCCCTTTTGGGGACAAAACTGAAAATTAAGGAAATTAGCTCCAATCCCCAAATAAGCAAGTCTGATTTTTATGACAACAATTAAGAAAGGGCCGTAAAACACTCTCAAACCCTAGAGAGAGAGAGAGAGAGAAAACACTCAAATTTTATGAGAAGTGATTCCTTGGATTGCCCTCGACTTTAGAAGCCAAAAAATGTGATCAAATCATCAAACTTAGAATTCTGGAATTTACTATGGCACAAAAACATCTGAAACTTGTAAATTCAATATATTTTAGAATACAAGGAATCTCCACACAAATGAATACTCAAAATGACCATAAAAATACCAGTAATCAAATGAGACCAATATCATAATTTTCCAACCATGGAAACCCTCTCAAAAATGATCCCGAAATCTGTGAATGAGTAGATAAAGCTGAAAACCATTCCAAAAATTACCAAAACAGAGATTCCGGCTTTATTTTGTAATTTGCGCCCTAGAAGGCACTCAAATACCATCAAACCCTAGTCGCTCCAACTAGGAATGACTCTAAAATGCATGCAAATGTTTGTAGATGATGCCTTTGATCTTCCAACACTCAAATCTGTATAAAGGTCTTCAATAAGTCTTCACTCCAATCAAGGAAAGAGGGTTTTCGTCCTCTAACCAGCCACTAGAAGGGTTTCCATCCTTCTAGGATGAAGCCACACACTTGGATTTTCGTCCAACAAAGGAAGAACAAGGAGCAACAAGGCCACAATGATCAATAGAGAAAATGCGCTAATCTAGATGGTCCAAACGAGTCTTCTAACCTTCTTTTACTATGTTGCCAGGATATGGGTATGGGTGCAGGTACGGGTTCGATACGTGGATACGTCAATTTTAAAAACCCTTGGGTACGATACGTCTTTGATACGTCCGTACACACACACACACACACACACACACACACACACACACACACACATATATAGACACACACACACACACTTATTTTACTCGTTTTTTAGTTCACAAGAAATACAAAACTTGAAAATTATAGTAGGATCAATGTTCAAAATATTCAATATACTTGAGACTTTACATTTTCATTGATCATGTGGCTGCGATAAGTATGATAAGTCATCCGATTAAGTTCGACAATGATAAAATTTGGAGAAATTTTTTTGATTAAATTCGACTAATATAATGTGATAGGTTATATGTTTGTTTTAAATATAATTGTTTATATTTTTAAATTTTAATTTAACTTTAAAATATAAAAATAAAGCTATCAATTTAATGAAATATATATATATATATATATATATATTATATTATATTATATACTAATATATATCAATTTATATATCAATAATAAAATCAAACTATTAAATTAAAATATAAAATTAAGTTATCAATTTAATTAAATTGATAGCTTAATTTTTGATATTTTAATTTTAAGTTAAATTTTAATAAATTTAAACAATTATATTTAAAGAAACATAAATAAATATTAAACAAACGGTAAAACATAAATAAATATATTTAGATAACTTAAAACATAACAAGTTAAAATAAAATTAAAGATTGTAAAGAAATAAATACTTAAATTTAAAAACTCAAAGAAAAAAAGAAAAAGTAAAAACACGTTAAAAACCTAAAACCTAACTTTTGGACAACTCGTTGCAAAAGAAATTTAGTCTCTTTCAACGAAGTTTCTCGTCGTCCCGACCTTACACCACCATGGGCTTACGCTGGTTGAATCATTCTACGTAGGGTTGAATTTGTAAGGAAATCCATGGTCGAAGCTCCTCGGCGGTAGAAGATTGGTAGTAAGGGGGAGCTCCGTGAGAGGAAGCTGCAGAAGAGGAGATTATTTTTGGGTTGCCATCAATGACAAAGGGGGAGATTGTTGGAAATATTGTCATTGATGTCAAAAGAGGTGTTGAACTGGTAAACGGAAATCTGTCAGAAAGTAACGGAATTATTGACGGAAATGGTAGAAAGTAACGGAAATAACCAGCAGTATAGAAGGGTAGAAAACGAAAGTTTAAATACATGAAAAGAAGCGTTTTTGCATGAGGATTATCATGGTATAAGCGAGATATACACAGCTATACATAAGAGAGAGATATCCGCATTTTAAGGTGTTCATATGCAATGTTTTATGGTGAAAAAGAAGATTTAATGATGGCTGGCAGCGATTTAATGATAACAGTGATTTGTCTAAGGAGGGGCAGCGCTCCTATCAAGTGGTTAATTGCATTGATTAATGTGCATTTAATAATTATGGGCTGCATTAATTATTAAATGCACATTAATCAATGCAATTAACCACTGATAGAGCGCCTTTTGCCCTCTCGACAAATCATCACATATCATTAAATCGCTGCCAGCCATCATTAAATCTTCTTTTTCACCATAAAACATTGCATATGAACACCTTAAAATGCGGATATCTCTCTTATGTATAGCTGTGTATATCTCGCTTATACCATGATAATCCTCATGCAAAAACGCTTCTTTTCATGTATTTAAACTTTCGTTTTCTACCCTTCTATACTGCTGGTTATTTAAACTTTCGTTTTAGTTTTCTACAACTTCATCCACCCGCGAAGATAAGCTCATGACATTTTCCTCATCCTTCATTTTTAGGCTCTCAAATTTTCTCCTATGGGTTTGAAGCTTAGCTTTTCCGACCTTATCATCACCTTCATATATCGTTCAAGTTTATCCCATATTTCCTTTGTCGTGTCACATCAGCATTACCTTGACAAATTCGGACTCACGCACCACACAAGATTGCATTCATCGCCTTGCATTATTTTCAAAAGCCTTCTTACCAGCTTGGTCTGTTGGCGGAGTTGATGGAATGGTATATCCGACCGCTACTGATTGCCAAATATCAAACCCTAGTGCCATCAGATAGGTTCTCATCCTTACGCTCCAAAATGCATAGTTTGTTCCGTTAAACAACGGAGCCTTGTTCGAGGAAAATCCTTCTTGTACTTGACTAGCCATATGTGCTCCCGAGATCTACCTTCCAACTGTTAGATTGTTCCTGAAGGAACCTGCTCTGATACCAATTGTTGAGCACAAGATAATACTGAGAGAGGGGGTGAATCAGTATTATGAAATTATTTCAAACTTTAATACTTGAACTTAGATCTATAATCACGAGCAATGTGAATATATCAAATCAATCAAAGAACACAAAACTTAATGCAAGTAGACACAGATATATGTGAAACCCTTTCGGGAGAAAACCACGGAGAAACTTCTTTCTTTATATATATTTCTCAAAAATTTGTAGGCACCAACCTACTGGAGACACCAATCCCCAAATTACAGTTTTGTAGGCACCAACCTACAGGAGCACCCACCCCTTTTGCTAAGCACCAACTCAGCAAGAGACACCGATCTCTTCGAATATGAAGGCACCAACCTTCCTTACAAAATTTGCTTTCCACTTTTGAACTTGTTGCTTCCTCAACGAATAATGGAAAATTCTTCTTACTTTCAGATTTGCTGTTCTAAAATTCTGCCCTTACGCTTCCTCTTCTTCTTCTTTTTCCTTAAGATATTCAACTTGAATCCATGCTTAATAAGTCTCATATGAATCTTCTTATATAGCCTTTCGTACCTTTTCGAAAAGACACATCGTTCCAACCGACACAACCTTTCCATTAACACAACTTAATTAAGTGCATTAGTCGGCTAAAACCAAAAAATAATTAATGCAGCCCATAATTATTAAATGCACATTAATCAATGCAATTAACCACTTGATAGGAGTGCTGCCCCTCCTTAGACAAATCACTGTTATCATTAAATCGCTGCCAGCCATCATTAAATCTTCTTTTTCACCATAAAACATTGCATATGAACACCTTAAAATGCGGATATCTCTCTCTTATGTATAGTTGTGTATATCTCGCTTATACCATGATAATCCTCATGCAAAATGCTTCTTTTCATGTATTTAAACTTTCGTTTTCTACCCTTCTATACTGCTGGTTATTTCCGTTACTTTCTGACAGATTTTCGTTTACCAGTTCATCACCTCTTTTGACATCAGTGACAATATTTCCAACAATCTTCCCCTTTGTCATTGATGGCAACCCCAAAAAATAATCTCCTCTTCTGCAGCTTCCTCTTGTCGTAGCTCCCCCTTACTACCATTCTCCCCCTTTGATATCAATGGCAAATGGTTATCCTAGGAGCTGAAAAATTTGCAAAGTTTTAGCTCCCCCTTAACTAGTGCTACCCTTGACTCTTCAATGTAAAGATGTAAAAGAAATTACTCCCAACTTATGCTATAGATATTCAAATGTCTCCTTTGGAAGTGGCTTAGTGAAAATATCTGCTATCTGTTCGGATGTAGCGACATACTCCAACTTTACCTGTTTCTCTGCCACCTACTCTCTTAAGAAGTGATATCTTATGGGAATGTGCTTTGTTCTGGAATGCATAACCGGATTCTTTGAAATACTTATTGCACTGGTATTATCACATAATATGGAGATGGGATGATCATACTCTACTTTGATATCCTTCAAGGTCTGCTTCATCCATAAAATTTGCATGCAACATAGTACCGCTGCTATATACTCTGCTTCTGCTGTGGATAGGGATACAAAATTTTGCTTCTTACTTAGCCAAGATACCAGGCTGTTTCCAAGAAAAAATGCTCCTCCGCTTGTACTTTTTCTGTCATCTACACATCCTGCCCAATCTGAATCTGTATAAGTCATCGATGTGAAATCTTTTCCTTTTGGATATCACAACTGTATTCCATAGTTCCCTTTAGATATCTCGAATATGCGTTTTACAACTTGCACATGTGTTTCTTTTGGCCCCGCTGAAAACGTGCCACCATACCCACCGCTTACATGATATCTCGGTCCGGATGTCATCACATATAATAAACTTCCAATCATTGATCTATAGAGAGATTGATCGAAGCATCTCTGAGATTCGTCATCTTTGCTTAACTTGGTTCCGATGATCATCGGTGTCGACAGTGCACATTCCTCCATACCAAAATTTTTCAACATTTCCTTCACATACTTGGTTTGGGATATAAATATTCCTTTATTAGATTGAGAAATTTTCAATCCAAGGAAAAAGGATAACTCACCCAACATAGACATTTCAAATTCCTTTTGCATGTCTTCTGCAAATTTTCTAGACAGTTCTTCATTGTCTCCTCCAAAGATTATGTCATCCACATATACAACCACAATTAATTGGTGTTCATCTTCAGTTTTGATGTAAAGATTACTGTCACAAGCATGTCCTCTCTTGAATCCTTGGTCCTGTAGATGTTGATCAAGCCTTGAGTACCATGCTCTGGGGCTTGTTTTAATCCATACAATGCCTTTTTCAACCTACACACATAATCTTCATTTTCTGATAATAGGAACCCTTCAGGCTGTTCTATGTAAACCTCCTCTTCTAAATTCCCATTTAAAAAGGCTGATTTGACATCCATTTGGTAGACTTGAAATTTTTAAACATTGTGAAAGCAAGGAACATTCTGATTGCTTCTTGTCTGGCAACCGGAGCAAAAGTCTCTTCAAAATCAACACCTTCCACTTGAGCATACCCTTTGCATACCAATCTTGCCTTATTTCGAGTGACTTGACCATCTTCATTTAGTTTGTTCCGAAATACCCACTTAGTGCCAATCACATTCGACTCTTTGTCCTGGGAACCAGTTCCCAAGTTTTATTTTTCTCAATTTGATCTAATTCTTCTTCCATTGCCTTCAACCAATGTTTATCATGTCTTGCTTCTAAAAAGTTCTTAGGTTCTACCTTAGATAGCAGAGAAAAATACCCTTGCTCAGAAGCATTTGTAATTCTTCTTCTGGTTTGAACCCCGGTATCAAGTTCTCCAATAATATGACTTTCATCATGATTTTTCTGAACAAAGCGAGATGGTGTCTTGGTATCCTGCCTTTCTGATTTACTCCACTCTTCAATATCTTCTTCTTCCTCTTGTTCTTCTTTCACAAGACTTGGTATTTCTAAAGACTCTTCTGAATTTTCTTTTGTCTTTAGATCTAGACCCTCATCCACTCTGACACTTGCACTTTCTATGATAGTCCGCAACCTCTTGTTATAACATCTGAAGGCTTTACTTTTAGTGGAGTACCCAAGAAAAATCCCTTCATCGGATCTTGAATCAAATTTGCCTAAGTCCTCTTCGGTTCTTTTAATGAAACATCTGCTCCCAAATACCTTAAAATATTTGACCGAGGCTGGTCTTCCTTTCCATAATTCATATGGAGTTTTGTCGTGGTTAACTCTAATTTGCACTCTATCCAAAATATAAACGGCAAGATTTACCGCTTCTTTCTAAAATCTATCCGATAGCTTAGATTCATTCAAAGCATTGTTCGGACCATCTCTTGAACGGTTCTCGTTTCTTTCTTTCTACCACTCCATTTTGTTGTGGAGTTCTTGCAGCTAAGTATTGTCTTTTAACTCCATGGTTTTCACAATATTCAATAAATTCATTTGACATGAATTCACCTCCGTGGATTTGACCTTAGACATTTTATCTTCAGCCCTGTTTCATTTTCTACTAATGCCTTGAAAGCTTTGAACTTTCGAAATGCTTCCGATTTTTCTTTCAAAATGCTACCCATGTCATTCTAGTGTAGTCATCAATGAGTAACATAAAATAACTCTCACCTTGAATACTTTTCGCTCGGTAGGTCCGCACAAATCCGTGTGAATTAGCTCCAATGGTTTGGTGGATGAATACTCCTTTGTTTTGAATCTTGTTCTGTGCCTTCCCCAAGCTAGCACCTTTGCTTGATAGAGTACTCGAAGGCTTTGTTATTCTAGGCATGTCCCGTCACGGCTCCGCTTATTGCTTATCTTCACAAGATTATCAAAATTTATATGTCCCATCCTTCTATGCCATAGCCAACTTTCCTCAACTTGACTTAGGCAACATTTTTCTTCTTTTATTTCTCCGAGCATATATAGATTATTTGCAGTTTGGTGGCAATCTGCAATTAGTTCTCCTGTATCTGCTTTCCTTATTTCACATCCTTCGGCATAGAACTTAAGAGTGTGTCCCTGATCACACATTTGACTCACACTCAAGAGGTTATGTTTTAATCCTTCAACATACAAAACATTCTCTGTTTTTGTTTTTCTATTATCCAAACTCAGCGTACCTTTGCCAACGATCTTCGCTGTAGCATTATCACCAAATTTTACTGTACCTTCATTTACTTTCTTTAAGAAGAGAAACTTACTTTTATCACCAGTCATATGTCTTGAACATCCGCTATCAATGTACCACTGCTGTCCTTCATCTCAAGCATGAAAAGCTGTTTGAACGAGCATGGATTTTTCTTTGTCTAGCCCATCTTCCTCCTGCTTCCTTGTCCAGGATTTCGTAGCCTCCCTTTTCTTTGTATCCAAAGGCTTTGTCTTTTGATCTTGTCTTGAGTCAAACACACTTCTACAAAAGCGTGCTATATGTCCATAATTATTGCACTTGTAGCAGATAATGGCTTCCTCGTTATAATAGGATAGTGGAGCAAACGAATTATAGTTCATATTCAACACTCTATGAGCAGATTTTGGTTTGTTCCAGGCTTCATTATCTCTCATTCACTTTCTACACTCTATCTTTTTATGCCCATATATATTGCAATAAAAACAATAACCATGAAAGGAACTTTCGAGCCTGTTCATATTCCTATGTCGTGGAATAAATGGTTTTTTGGTGTCGTTCTCTTTAACACCTTCCTTGTGGATGGAACTGGTCTTCGTAGTTTCCTCTTCTTTTCTGCTTTTATTCTTCCTAGGTGTATTTAGAATTTCTGCATAACTTTTTGCCTTTTCTAAACCTTTCTTCTCCAGAAGCTCAATGGATTTTGAAGCTTTCTCTAGTTTTTCTTCATATCCGAGTCCTGATTTGTTGGATGGTGATCTTTGACTTTCTAGAATCTCATCTAGAACCTTAGTACTCTTTTCAAATTTCAAGTTGTTCATTAGTTTGGTATTTACCTTTTCTAAGTCTTTTCTCATCGCAACAATCTCTGACTCACGATTTTCACATTCTTCTTGTTTCTCCTTGAGCTGACTTCTCAACCCTTCCTCAATTCTCTTTGCTTCTTCAATCTGGGTCTTCAGGTCAATGATTAGATTCTTTGATTCTTCAAGACTCTAGGCTAACTTAGCTTCGAAAGATTGATTTTGTTCTTCATATTTCTGGAGCTGAAGTCTTTGCTTCTGATTCCTCTTTTTGAGTGCTTTTATTTCACCCAACGCACAAATGAGTTCTTCTTCGAGGTTTACCTCACCTTCTTCTTCTATGCCCTCGATTCCTTTCAAATCAACTTTGTTGGTTGATGAACCTTCTTCTATAGCCATAAACAATGTTTCTTCATCATCACTGTCTGAATCACTTATTCCGCTTTCTTTGGATGAGCTGCTACCTCTTTTTGAATATAGACTCTTCTTTTGCTTTTCAAATCTTTTCTTGCCTCTCGCTTTGCACTCGAATTCTCTTTTAAACTTGGGCTTGCTTTCTTCATCTTCGCTATCTTCCTTCTCTCGGGCATTTAGCTGCAAAATGAC
Organism: Taxus wallichiana var. yunnanensis; assembly: GCA_018340775.1. Classification (NCBI taxonomy): domain Eukaryota; kingdom Viridiplantae; phylum Streptophyta; class Pinopsida; order Cupressales; family Taxaceae; genus Taxus; species Taxus wallichiana. The sequence goes on from CM031233.1 coordinate 189,347,682, forward strand.
CAATTTTACCATAGGTAAAGCAGTTAAATGGTAACTTATCTTTGTATCTCCCGGATCCTTTCTTTAGCTTTTGAATGAATAAAGCTTCCTTTTCATCTTCTTCGCTGTTTGATTCATCATTCGCTTTAGATTCCTTGATTGCCTTTTTCTTCGAGACTTTGAATGTGGCTTCCTTCTTTGCTGGTTTATTAGACTCGGTCCTCATTTCATAAGCCGTCAGTATTCCATGTAGTTCGTCCATGCTTAGCTTGTCAAGATCCTTCATTTCTTCGATGGTAGACACCTTAGCATCAAATCTTAATGGTAAAGATCTTAAGACCTTCTGGATGATCACAGGTTCCTCAATCTTTTCTCCAAGCCCTCTTATGGCATTGACAACTTCATCCACCCGCAGAAGATAAGCTGCAACATCTTCCTCATCCTTCATTTTTAGGCTCTCAAATTTTCTCCTATGGGTTTGAAGCTTAGCTTTTCTGACCTTATCATCACCTTCATATATTGTTCGAAGTTTATCCCATATTTCCTTTGTCGTGTCACATTGCATTACCTTGACAAATTCGGACTCTGACAAACCACACAAGATTGCATTCATCGCCTTGGCATTATTTTCAAAAGCCTTCTTACTGGCTTGGTCTGTTGGCGGAGTTGATGGAATGGTATATCTAACCGCTACTGATTGCCAAATATCAAACCCTAGTGCCATCAGATAGGTTCTCATCCTTACGCTCCAAAATGCATAGTTTGTTCCGTTAAACAACGGAGCCTTGTTCGAGGAAAATCCTTCTTGTACTTGACTAGCCATATGTGCTCCCGAGATCTACCTTCCAACTGTTAGATTGTTCTTGAAGGAACCTGCTCTGATACCAATTGTTGAGCACAAGATAATACTGAGAGGGGGGGTGAATCAGTATTATGAAATTATTTCAAACTTTAATACTTGAACTTAGATCTATAATCACGAGCAATGTGAATATATCAAATCAATCAAAGAACACAAAACTTAATGCAAGTAGACACAGATATATGTGGAAACCCTTTCGGGAGAAAACCACGGAGAAACTTCTTTCTTTATATATATTTCTCAAAAATTTGTAGGCACCAACCTACTGGAGACACCAATCCCCAAATTACAGTTTTGTAGGCACCAACCTACAGGAGCACCCACCCCTTTTGCTAAGCACCAACTCAGCAAGAGACACCGATCTCTTCGAATATGAAGGCACCAACCTTCCTTACAAAATTTGCTTTCCACTTTTGAACTTGTTGCTTCCTCAACGAATAATGGAAAATTCTTCTTCTTACTTTCAGATTTGCTGTTCTAAAATTCTGCCCTTACGCTTCCTCTTCTTCTTTTTCCTTAAGATATTCAACTTGAATCCATGCTTAATAAGTCTCATATGAATCTTCTTATATAGCCTTTCGTACCTTTTCGAAAAGACACATCGTTCCAACCGACACAACCTTTCCATTAACACAACTTAATTAAGTGCATTAGTCGGCTAAAACCAAAAAATAATTAATGCAGCCCATAATTATTAAATGCACATTAATCAATGCAATTAACCACTTGATAGGAGTGTTGCCCCTCCTTAGACAAATCACTGTTATCATTAAATCGCTGCCAGCCATCATTAAATCTTCTTTTTCACCATAAAACATTGCATATGAACACCATAAATGTGGATATCTCTCTCTTATGTGTAGCTATGTATATCTCGCTTATACCATGATAATCCTCATGCAAAAACGCTTCTTTTCATGTATTTAAACTTTCGTTTTCTACCCTTCTATACTGTTGGTTATTTCCATTACTTTCTACCATTTCCGTCAATAATTTCGTTACTTTCTGACAGATTTCCGTTTACCAGTTCAGCACCTCTTTTGACATCAATGACAATATTTCCAACAAAGATGAGCGTTGAAGCTCGACAAGGAGAAACACAGGGGTTTGATGTCTGCAGTTATGAATTTGTTGGCTAGATTTTTGCATAGCTGAAAAATCTAGGCGCTATGAGATAAATCTCCCTTATTAACCGGTGAGGCTCCCGTGTAAGATTTGTCAATCAAATATGCTAGTATCTATTTGTGGGTATTACTTTCACCATGCAACTCATGAACCATAATCGTATAGTTTTGCAGTAAGCTGTTAAAGAAAGAAAATATTTGATGAAGAAGGAAATAATAAAAACACAGAAAGAAAGAGGAAAGATGTGCAACCCAATCAATAGATTACTGATTTTATTGCATGCACATGTATTGCAAACCAATAAATATTAACACAAAATTATAAGCAAAGACCACAACTTTCAGATCTAGATCTAGAATAACACAAAGTTTATAAGTAGATTTAAGACAAAAATTTAGAAACAAAATGCACCGTCGACACAAAGTTCTCCGAAAATCTGCTCCTTTCTATTCCTTTGCTTCAAATAGCTATCATGGGTTTCAGCACAAAGTCTGGAACACAAGAATGTTGCTTACCAATTCTCTTTCTTTAACCCGTAGGTTCTTCCTCTACTTATAGCATGTAGAGGGGAAATTACAAATAGGAAGCCTTTAGTGAACTGACACATGTGGAAGTTAAAAAGGAAACAATTGGCAATCTCCCTCCTTGAATTCCTCCTTGCATGATATGCATGATGATTATAACTCAAAAATAAAACCTTCTATTTTGCATGTATTGACTTCTTCAAGTAATGGATTTTAAACCGATCACTTAAGTTTTATAATTTAATTGATCGCTCAATTACTTTGTCGGAGGAAATAAGAGAAAGAAGAAGAAAGAGGAAAGCTGTAGTCTTGTTCTTTTTTCATATTTTGCATGTAGTTGATTCTTTTGGCTTTGATTCTCACCAAATTGGATCAAAACAGCCGATCGTGATTTTGCTTACAGGTGTTGCCATTGACATGTCTTCCCTCTTATCCTTAAAGCTTTTGTAGTTCTTCTCCAATACATGCATCAGTGCAATGTTTGCCGTAAATAACTCATCATTTTTATTTTTAATTGCATATGAGCAATTAAAAATTCTGGAAAGCACTCCGGGTGAATGCAAATTCAATGAAGGTTTCAATTGGAAGATTGGGAGCACATGCATAAGATCTTGGAAGGAATTCTCCATGCACTAACTTCTACACGGGTTACATTAGAAACAAGAGGATGAATTTTTGCCGAAGCCTTTGCAATTGGATCGATTTGTGTAGATTTGACAATTAAATCGGTGATAGGTGCATGGCCTGTGTCTGTATCATTGACTTCAACAAATTTGGAAGCTATGCATGATTCCACAGAGCCTACCCTTTCATCCCGCTTTGCCATGGTTGGAGCAATCTTTGTCTGAGCAACTCTTTTTCTTTTAATTATGTCGGAATTCTTTGCAATTGGTGCAGATTTGGCAATTTCTTCAGATTCGAGGACATATTCAATGTACCTGACATTGATTTGCACTCTCTTTCACTTATATGAGCACCTGTAATGAATACCTGCAATTAATTCAGACAAAGACGGATTCCAGAGCATGAACACTTGATTTTTATCACAAAAATCTGCATATTAAGCCCGCTGCCCTAAAATTTGAGGCTTTGCTTGCATGCATAGCAAGCGTAAATATTTTTAACTTCACCTGGGCACTCATACCAACATGCAGATAATTAACAAGGCTTAAATCAAGCTCCTCCAACCCTAGGCGCCAAACTTTGAAGCTTCCCAACAGTGGAAAATAAACTTCAATGCAAAAATCCTCCTTCCTTGGGCGCCAAAACTGTCCGGGCTGCAATCCTTTGCAAAAAGAATTAATTACACCTTCACTTATGGCAGCCCATGCTTATATAACCCTCAACATTCTATTTCTAATAATTGTCCATGCTATTCTTGGCAATTAATTAATAAACAAACATGTTTATTCCTCCAACTTGGGCGCCCAAATTTGCATGCTCATGGCTGCCATTAAATAAATTAATTTAATTTATTTTTAGCCCTCATCTTCCAGTCTTCTTTGACTTCTCCACATGCGTTGACTCTTCCTCACCCTTGAGCGCCAAAATTAGGAATAAGAACTATTAATTAATGCAATTAAAATCATTCTTTAATTCCAAAAGGGGTCGCATTTTTTAGCATGGCTGATTTCTTTGTTTAAAAGTCAATTTTTAATGGGATTATTCACCCTGCACTGCAGCTCCAAAAATCCCTTCATCCACTTAAGTTGTTTGACTTCCATAATGGGAATTTTTACCCTGCAAGGCAGGTAAGAAATTCCCATCAATGCCTTAAGTGATTTTTCTTTATTTTATAATGGGAATTTTCACCCTGCAAGGTAGGTAAGAAATTCTTGCCTTCCTATTGCCTCTAATTTTCCCATCGTAACTTAAGTGACTTTTCCTTCATGGGAAAAAGTACCCTGCAAGGCAGGTACAAAAATTCCCACCTGCCTGCTACGACCAAAAATCCCACTACAACTTAAATCCATCCATTCCCAAAAATGCGACTTGCCCAGAAGAGGCTTTTTTGTGCATGACTTCATCTTTTTAAAGAGAAGTTGACTTCCTGAAGCTGATTCCTTCTGGCATGGCGGCCGTAGATGATCTCCAGATACTCCAGGCAAGAAAACAAACTGTACTAGCGAAGGAATTGACCTAGGGGAATTTCACAGAGAAAAACACGCAAAAAATAATAAAAATGAAAACGTTGCCAGAAGTCACAGACAAAGCCCAAGATCCATTCCTGGTGAAAACCCTACTGGTATATGTGAATATTGACATGCAAAACTTCAACAGGCTAAACCGAGCACAATTTACTTCAAACGGGGCTTTAAATAATTAAATATAATTTTCCCGCAGACAAAACTTGGAAAGGATAAAACGAGTTTCGGCATCTGGGTATTTGTCGAAATTGGCTCATGTGATTCACTGGGAATATCTTAACGCAATACAGGCATCTTCTGGCAATAAAAACACAAAACGACCCGCTATTTTAAAAGTACGAAATTTTTTAACATGGGGTAGTCTCAGATTTTAGAGTGAAATCTGGGGGACACCGTAGTTTTACCCTAAAATGTAGAAATTTGCCTTGAAATTTGTGAATTTGTATGTTAAATATGGCAAATTTCAAATCTAAAGCTGAAAATTCCGCAAACCATGTGACTTAGCCTGTGGATATGCTTGGGATACGTCACGGTATGTCCCGCGTATGTCGAAACGCACTGGATGTACCACGGACATACCGGGGCGTATCAAGGCGTATATGTATCCGTACCCGTGCCCGTACGTATCCATACCGAGATACGTATTAGGCGGATACGGGGTAGGGGACGAACCCTAGTAACGTAGTTCTTTTATAACCTCCACTTGGCGCCAAATCTTGGAATAGCAAGGCCGACCTCTTAAAGTATTCTTTTAATCTTTAATTGGCTTTTAAAGTGTATAAAATCCAACCAACCTGCTAAAGGCAAACACATGCTAAAAAGAAACATTAAAAGTTAGAAAAATAAATACAAAAGAAGCTCAATTTCCTTCTCCAAACTCTCCTCGGATCACAATAGACGATCTCGCTTTGTTGGTATGCTTGCGTTTCACGCCTCTTCGAGTCCATTAAGCATCCACATGGACCGTCTCACACCCTTCGGCTATTCTCTGGATGCCCCCGCCCATGTGCTACCCAACCAATAGGATTTTCATAGGATAATTAGAGAGGATATCTACAGACAGTTCATCCAGCACACATGGACCAACCCCCTGCGGGGGTTGTGTCCGAAGATGGCACATTTCCATACCTTGCGCAGTGGGTGGCGGATGTCCGTGGGACATCACACCGTATCCATGGGGAAACGTTTTGAAACGCAAAACGCATACAAAACGTGCCCGAAACGTGCCAAATGTTTCCGGAAACGTTTCCGCCGATTTTTCTAAGTTTTAAGCATCAAAACGTTTTAAGAAATAAAAACTAAAAGCATTTAATACACCTAACCCTAATCTACCTACCTAGACTTGCAAAAAAACACTTACTAAAAACTATATAATGTCCTCTTGGGTCCATTCTAAATCACACTCTCCTTTTCTCTCTTGCTAAATTCAGTTTTCACTAAACTAACATTTAGCATTGTGAAGAGCAAAGAGACATCAAGGAGCAGCTTGATGGAAGAGAAAATATTTTGAGTGCTTTATTAATTATCTCTTATGGTCTACAAATTTACAATTATAAAATGAGTATTATGCATATATATATATATTGTATGGACGTTTCCGGTAATGTTTCGTATCCAAGGTTTTTTGAAAATTGCCATTTCCGCGTTTCGTATTCGTTTTCGTTTCCGTGCAACATAGATTTTGCATGAATTCATCAAGTATTTCATGTTGTCAATGTATTTTTGAAGATTTGTGTGTGGGAAAGGCTAAAATCTGAAATCTACCTAGGTCGTTTAGGGTTTTGTGCACCTAAAACAGGTCGTTGCCTTCATTTTTACATAAAATCAATTTGATGTCATAAAAATCAGGTTTTCTACATGTGGTTGGCATAATTTTCAACAATGTTCTATTAGAGTTTTGGGGAAAATCCAAATTCCTCAAATTTGAGCTCGAAAGGGACATTACGATACAAGAAGACTGTACATGCTTTCCCATTTTCTCCTCCTTCCCATCCTAGCATCAATAACACAAAGTTAGCATCGTTAATCACACATTGCAATATTTAAAAAAAAACAGAATTATATTACTAGAAATAAATTATTCAAATTACAATGCCATGCCATGGTACTCATACTCCAAGATATATCCTTAGACTTCCAACAACAAATTAAAGAAGAAAGAGAGCATATTTGCAGCTTATCCATCCAATGATTGCAAGTGAAGGATCTTTTCAATCTGATTCCGCTTCTCTGGAGACCATGTCAAAGGAAAAGGACCAAAATTGATCAGATTATCATGATCCAAGGCCCAATTTGCCAAAGCATCCGTCACCTTGTTCTGATCTCTAGGAACATGTTGATATGTGATGGTCTGAAATTGTCTAGCTATAACTTGAATATTATCCTGAATCCTGGTGATTAACCAATTATTGGATCTATGCTGCTCTTGAGATGACAGAAGATTGATAATAACCTTAGAGTCAAATTCGACTATAATTCTAAGACATCCCAATTTAGTTACCTCCAAGAGAGCTCGCTGAATTGCCAAGATTTCAGCCACATTATTAGTAAAGTGCCCCAATTGATGAGCAAAGAAGAAAAGGGAGTTCCCAAAGAATCATGAGCTATCCCTCCAATACTAGCTGGACCTAGATTGCCTCTTGCTGCTCCATTAGTATTTAGTTTAACAAAATCAAACAGAGGTGGTTTCCATTTGTTTAGGGCCCTGATAGTCTAGTACTTGACCTAGACTTTAATTTGCTTTCTTCCAAATTGAGTTTTTGCAGCAAATTATTCATTCGCTGTAATGGGGAAGGGATTTTCACATTGTGCTCTATAGTTTCCACTATATTACAAACAAATGGGCCGCACAAAATAAATTATTATACTACTTACTCACATGTATGAAAAAAAATAATAAAGAACAAGTAAGAATGGGACAAGAACAAGAATAAGAACGAGTTAACTATTATAGAAGGTGACGGAGTTAGTGTACATCATATTCCAGCAATTAGTTTGTAAAAAGAGTCAACACATTGCAATATTACAAACAAATGGACCACACAAAATAAATTATTATACTACTTACTCACATGTATGAAAAAAAAACTATAAAGAACAAGTAGGAGCGAGACAAGAACAAGAACAAGTATAAAGAACAAGAACGAGATAACTATTACGGAAGGCGAAAAATTAGTCTACAACATATTCCAGCAGTTAGTTTGTAAAAAGAGTCAACGAGCTCTATGAACCATAAGTTTGAAGCTCTTGGCCTCCCTATTTTTGTATAAATTTGAATTCGGGTTGGTCACTAAAAAGGCCATAACTCATAAAATATTGGGCCAAATGCCTTGAAATTTTGATAGAAGTTAGAGAAGATTGTTTGTGATCTAATTGAAGTGGTTGCATGTCAAAAGGAGCTATACGCTGAATTTATAGATGAATGTTTTTATATCTGTGTTTTTCAATGCGTTCAAAAAACAACAAGATAGCAACATAGCAGGATAGTTCAAGGTTCCAATAATTGATTTTCAAAATGTTGAAAAACAAAACATTATGAGGCTGCACTATGTTTTCCAAACTGTTGAAAAACACCTGCGTTTTTCAACATGTTGGGAAAAGCATTGTTTTTCAACATGTTGGAAAAAGCACTGTTTTTCAACATGTTGTAAAACACATTGTGTTTTCAACATGTTGAAAACCATTGTGTTTTTAAAAATGTTGAAACATACATGTTTAAAAAAACATTGTGTTTATCAACATGTTGAAACATGTAGTGTATATTTCAAATGGTCTTATGTTAAGTTGTTCATTTTTTACTTTTATTTATGAAAAGTAAATCTGGAATGATATGTCAATTTATAAGATCCTTCTTTTGGTTAGCTTCACTTGATATGTTATCTTAGGCATTAAGTGCACTAGTTGACAATTTGAATTGTATTAATAAAAGGTATAAGAAGATGGAAACCTGCATAACACCACCTCTAGATGCAACGATGCTAAAAATGTTGCAGGGGGCCCTTAGAAAAGTGGCCAAAACGTCTAACAGCTATTCCTCCAAGAATAAGCAGTGGCAGTCTCTCTGGAATTACAACTGAAAAGTTCAATGAAGATACTAAATTGTGGAATGACAAAGTGTCAAACTACAAAAGGATTAATGGCCGTCTGGCCCAAGGAAGATACAGAAACATCATGGACATGAATGCTAGTTTGGGAGGATTTGCAGCTGCCTTGGTAAATGATCCTATGTGGGTCATGAATGTGGTTCCATTAGATGCAAAACAAAATACTCTTGGTGTCATCTATGAGCAGGGATTAATTGGCACTTATCAGAGTTGGTAAGCAACAAATTTCTGCAATTTTATCTCTTATTGAAGATGGAATCCACTCTCGATGAGTCACACATACATAGCCCTTAATATCTCTTATTCACATACTCCTAGCACCTATTGATATCATTTTTAGTAAGCAACATTGTGAATATGTTTTTTTGAGATTTAATCCAGGATCTATCCTTCAATATATCTTAGAATTAAAATTTGGGTGAAAATGGGAACAATGAACAACTCCCAAAATGTTTATTTTGTTGTTTGACTACTCAAGTCCTAACAATTGCATTACAATTTTTTCTTCTCTATATTTGATAAAATTGGAAAAATCACGTCTAGTAATGAATTTCCCAAACCTTGCCCTATAATATTATTGCATATGCCTAAAATGTTCAAAATACATAAACATACATGGTTTTGGCCCTGGGATATAACAAGAATATTATCTTTTAAGCCTATTCAAAGGTAGTATAACAAGGGCATGCTTTTGGATTGTAGGTGTGAGGCTTTTTCAACATATCCTACAACTTATGACATGATTCACAACAATGGTGTCTTTAGCATGTACCAAGACAAGTAATGTGCCCTTTCAAAATTCATTTGTTATCTAACACAGTTACCTTCAATGATTATGTTAAGAGATATCTAGTACTTGACCTAAATACTAATTACCGTGTATGTAACAACTTTTAGCCAATTGGTTGTTATTTGTACCATTTGTTTCAAATTTCAGATTCACCAAATTGATAAAATCTTCTACACACATTAGCCAATTTTTAATATGATTTGCAATTAGATAGGGCCATGTTTGCCAACATTTTCAACTATTGATATGGGCTTGTATTTGAAGATGAAGATGATGGCGAGTTTTGAGGCCAAAATGGTCTGTATGACCTATCAAAGTGTAACTATTTGGATAGAAGATTGTTTATATGATTTTAGGCTTTCATGATAAATTGGAAAGCTTTATGCTTATGATGTAGGTGTGATATAACTGACATTCTACTTGAAATGGACCAAATTTTACGCCCTAAAGGAATGGTGATATTTAGAGATATGGTGGATGTTCTAGTGAAAGTAAAATCCTTGACGGATGGAATGAGATGGGAGAGTCGATAATGAATCATGAGAGTTGTCCCTTCAACCAAGAGAAATCTTGGTTGTTGTCAAGTGTTATTGGACAGGTAAAGCACAAGAGGGAGGCGCCTCCTAGTGATAGGGATGGCAACAATGATTTGTTATGGACTTAAGATTTATGGGTGTTCTTGAGGACGAGAGAAATGACAATGAGTTGCTCTCTATTCTCAGATTTTGTACTATTCTAACATTAGTTGGCAGGGGCCAGTTTTGTTTGCGTTTTTTAGGATGGGTGTCAGTCAATGTTGATCAGATTTTGTTGTCATTCTTTGGAACATTGTAAAATACACTTTGGGAGTTTCTTTTTGTCAAATTTTCTTCCCACAGTTAGAAGTCATTGTGGACTCTTGTTAACCTTTTTAAAAATATTGCTGCAACTATACATGTACACTCATTGGAGAGGATGTATGTTTCTATGGGAAGAGATATGTACTTGGATTCTTCAAGATTTAAGAACATGCCATTAGCTCATCTTCATGTTTACACTATTTAAGAATATACGTTAACATTTAATAAAATAAAATAGCCCATATGTTTATGTTTCTTATCCCATGTGATTGTGTATGCAAAGATGAGAATGGTTTATAGAATATTCTCTTTGTCACACCAAAAATTTTGACCCACAATTATGATTGAGGATTGTTTTGACACTTGGTATGCAACACTTTGAATTACTTTTTTACAAGACCACATACCAATATCATTTACGTCTAAAACGCCATTCACATGGGTCATGATTCAATTCACATACATGGTGTAAATTTAGTTGTTTGTTTATTGTTTTCTTAGTGGAACATTGATGGTGTTTTTGTGTTTCAACATGTTGAAAAGACAGTGTGTTTTTCAACATATTGAAAAATTGTTTTTAAGCATGTTGAAAAACAACCCGTGTATTTCAACAAGATGAAACACACTCTGTTTTTTAACATGCTCAAAAACACATTGTGTTTTTCAACATATTGAAACACACAACGTGTATTTCAACATTTTGGAAAACACAAGTGTGACTACAAAAAACATATGGGTGCCAACTGGGATGACGGGACTAAGGTGGAGAAAAATAAAGATGGAACCAATTTCCCGCCCAAAGAAGACAAATTTTTGGAGTGTTCTTGATGGCTTCAACTTTTACAAATATTACTTACGGACGCATTTATTCCAATTGTTATTCACTTTGTCTTCATTTTTAATTATTTGTTTTGTTTTGTTCCAATTGTAATGTTCCAACCTACGTTGCCAGGATACAAATATGAGTATCGGTTTGATACGGATACGATACGCGGATACGTCAATTTTAAAAACCCTTGATACGTCCGTACATATATATTAAAAATTATATATATATATATATATATATATATATATATATTTAAAAAATTTATGTACATCTACTCATTTTACTATATATATATATATATATATATAAAATTTATGTACATCTACTCATTTTACTCATTTTTTAGTCCATAAAAACTGAAATAGTAATACAAAACTCGAATCACTGTTCAAAACATTCAATACACTTAAGACTTTGCATTTTTATTGATCATGTGGCTGCCATACATATGATATACGAATATCATGTCAACATGAATACGAGCAAAACTTGAAATTTGAAAAATATACTAAGATCCATGTTCAAATTTTCAAAACATACAATTTACTTAAGATTTTACATTTCATTGTTCATGTGGCTGCCATACATATGATATAGGAATACAAACAATTCTAGAATATATCATCTAGATTTTCCTCAAAATCAAGTTCTTGTGTGCCACTTAGCACTAGCTCCATGCTCATTAACTCCACTCTCCACTCCTTAGTGACTCCTTGAGCATCATCTTCGCCATCAAATAATGAAAGTTGGGCAAGCGTGGCTACGGAGGCATCCAAGTCTGTGGTCTCTGGAATAAGATCCCAAAGTTTGTGAGGCCCTCTAGCATACTCCTCAGACTTGTGGGACAAGAGGCGCAAATTGGAGTGCACATATACCAAATCCTCAACTTTTTTAGATGTCAACTTGTTTCTTTTAGCTGAGTGGATAAAGCTATAAGTACTCCAATTCCGCTCTGTGGAAGAATTACTAGCCACCTATTACAACAAAGTTAGAAAATTGAAATTCAAAGAAGAGTTAGTATTAGTAACATACTAAGAATGTGTAAAAAATAAATTAAAATTTAAATAATCCTAAATTAATAAAATTTAAACTATTCGAAATGATTCTAAATTTTAAAATTTATAAATGTTATACCTTCTGAAAGAACTTTTATAGCAATAGACGTAAGTACTGGCATCATGTCCATGTACACGCCACCATGTGGTTGGAGTCAAGCTTGTTGTCGAAAAGAGCCTCAATTGATCCCACGTTGCCTTCTCAACCAAGAAACATGCCCATTTCACTTCTAACCAGTCTATTTGTATACTCTCTTCTTTCCTATTTGTCACTACTTGACGATGGATCAATAAAATTCTTCCGAATGTTGCCTGGTTCCATTTCCAACTTCAGAGTCGAAAAAATGGTGTTTATCTGTTTGGTAGCCCAAATACATCGTAGCTATAGTACTTTGGGGTCGGTGCATAAGCAAGGAGATGTAATGAAGTAGTCATTTTATTCCACCTCTTCATGACCACAATCTTGACCTCACCGTAGAAGGTCTCTTCTGGATCTTGCCCTTTTTTTGTATTATATCTCTGATACGCTCAAGCATAAAATCTATGCCATCATATATCTCTCCCAAGCATGTTTCATCGCTTTCTACATATTGGATCATGGAGAGAATGGGTTCTGTTAAAATCAACAAGTACTCAACCTTGGCCCACCAATCCTCATCAAGGACCCATAATTTTACCCCATTGTAGCTTTCTCCTATACTGTATTTGATTGCCTCCACACCGACCAAACATTGTTGATCACCATACAGCAAAGCCTCTCTCACCTTCACAAGCCTCATCATCTCAAAACGAGCGTGTGAGAGGCAAATCTAGTTTCGCAACCTTCAAAGAACTCTAACCTTGAGAATTTCCCTAAAATGGCTTGTGACATATGATGGTTTGTGATAAACATTTGAATGTCATTTGCCTCGCTAATAAATTTGCTCAATCCATGGGATTTTCCCAATTTTTGAGCATCAAGTTAAGGGAGTGGACAACACAAGGGGTCCAAAAATGTGCTCATATCTACCCTCTATGATCATTCCCGTTGCTTTACATTTTTAGCGTTGTCCGTGATGACTGGACAACATTATGAGGTAAGAACCGACTCAATTTCTATTAAAATGCCAAAAATAAATTGTGCATCCTCAACTTCCCCTTCACGCTCAATGGCTTTAAGGAACATTGCCCTTTTAGGGCATACCGCAACAACATTTATGAGGGTCTATTTCTAGCATCTTTCCATCCATGTCAAAATGTGGAAACCCCTGTTTCCTTCCATGAGTCTCTCGATTGGCTGAAAGTCTTGTGAATGTGTTCCACTTCCTTTCCCAAGAGTGTGGTTCGAACTTTTTCGTAACCTAGGGATTTGTACCTTGTGGAGCTTCATTGATACCCTTCGCCATTTGATGCCAATATGGAGATCTAAATACATTAAAGGGAAGCCCACATGCATAAATGCATCGAGCAACAACCTCATTAAAGTTAACCTCCCTCTTTCAATATTAAATGCTTTCTCCAATGCTCCTTTTGGCCTTTTTCGTGAGCTCTCTGGACTCTCTTCATCAAATGGTTGACTTTGAGTTTGAATGAAAGGATGAGAAGTAGGTCTAGGTGTGGGTGGTAGTGATGAAGGCCTTCTTTGCGAAGGACTTAATCTAGTTCTATTTCTTTCAGCTTGTCTATCAGCCTCCTCTTTCTCTCTTAGGTACCTTGCCATTTTTTCATTTGATATTTTTAGGCACCTCTTTATCCCCATACCTCCAACACTAGTCAAATGGATTTTCACTTGGCTATATGAGGATTTGTACTGAGTTTGGCAACCATGACATATCCAAACCTGACACCCACCACCAATAATGTTGTCTACCATTGTCACATGTCTCCAAAGAGGGGAATTAGGATCATGTCTCATAGGAATTGATGTGTTTTCAACTTGGCCTTGCACTCCACCCGAAGCAGAACTTGATGCCATCCTAGTTTGTTTTTGATCACCAAGATCACCATAACGGCGCGAGGTGAGAGCATACACAGAGTTAGGATGTTTAAAAAATTAAAAACATTTTGCCTTAACATAAATAAATTAGTTATGTCATCCTAATCTGTTTTTGATCACCAAGATCGCCATAAAGGTGCGAGGTGAGAGCATACACAAGTTTAGGATGTTTAAAAATTAAAAACATTTTTTTTTTTGCCTTAACATAAATAAATTACTAATTAGTTATGTCATCCTAATTTGTTTTTGATCACCAAGATCGCCATAAAGGCGCAAGGTGAGAGCATACACAAATTTAGGAAGCTAAAAAAATAAAAACAAATACATTAACATTGAACAATGCATTTAAAATTAAAAAATGATTTTTACCAATTAATAAATTAAATAACCCTAAACTATGCCATCCTAATATGTTTTTGATCACCAAGATCGCCATAAAGGCGCGAGGTGAGAGCATACACAAATTTAGGATGTGTTTAAATTATAAACTTTAAAAAAATGCAACATAATAAATAAATAAATAACCGTAAAAAATAAAACAAAAGGATGAATTAAAAATAAAATTAAAATTAAAATACGGTATACCTGTAGTGTAGAATCGTAGATCTTGGTTGCCTCTAAACAAAATTACAAATGCTACCTCTTCCTCTCAAGTCTACTCTTCTAGTTTTGATTCTTGAATGAACAATAAATTTAAAATTTTAAAACAATCTCTTCCTCTCAAGTCTCAACAATGGCTTCTTCTCCTTCTCCTCCTTGCAATGGTGGACTCCAAACAAGAGTAGTAGTCACCGCCCCTCCTTCAAATCTTTGCCTCCTCCGAGCTCTTTGCAAAACCTCCTTCCAATCTTTGCCTCCACTAAGCTCTTCACAACTCTTCTTGGCTCTTTGCTCATTCACTTGCAAAAAGACGATGAAATTGTTTGTGATTTCAAATGAGAGGGGTGGGTGCTTTTATAACTTTTGTGGGGAGAGGGTGTATTATTTTATTCATTTAGTGTTTAGGTTCGGTTTAGGGAGTAGAAAAGTCAAAAATTAAAAGAAAAATGAAATAAAACTTAAAAAGACGTATTTCCTGCAGGATACGTACCTGATACGTCTGTTACGTATCTGACGTATCTCGTACGTATTAGGAACATATCCGTATCGTATCCGTTTTTGATAGGTTTCGAGGCGATTTGAGGGGTCTTGGGCGTATCCATGCAACGTAGCTTCCAACCATAATGTTCTGACCTTAAGAAAGATATGTAATGTTCCGATTGTGGGTTTGTTCTTTTCTGTTTCGGTTCCGATATGTATTTCATTGGGAATTCTTCATTGAGAAACCATTAAAGTTCACTGAATTGGAATGAAAAACACGGTACAAACGCCAATCCAGTCAAGATAGAGCATTTAGTGAAGAAATGGTCTACCCGGTGCTTCCTACTTTCTCCCATGCTGCACTGTTGCTTTTGCTAGTGCCTCCCCTTCCTTCTTTCTCTCTCTTTTTCCTTCTGAAAAGTTCCTTCTGTTGTTGCTCTTTCTTTTTGTTTCCTTTTCTTTCTGTTCGTCCAGAACAATGCCCAGAACCGTGGACAATATGTTTACCAAAGAAAATAATGAAGGATGGTGAGTAGGCAACCATGCGTGAGATTTTTAATTTGCTATGACAAAGGATCCATCATTTGACACAAATCTGCAGCTGGCATGTAAAGTGGGCAAAGTCAAGTTTTAACAGCGGATTTCCAATAATGTCTTTGCCTGGGAGGGCACTGCCATGTCATGTGTGCATGGTTCTATTTCGGGGCATGGCACATGTGTTTTATGCCTGTCTTATGGGGGCATGTATGTACGACGGTGCATTCTATCGGGAGAATAGTGCTTGCCCAAGCACAGAAGGCTTGAGACTTCAATTAGTGCTTGAAATTTGGATCCAACATACAATTTGCAAATGAACAGATGGCAGTCAAAAACTGAAGGTTCGAGGGCGCACAAAGGTGAGTGGACAATTATTTTCTTTTAGATCAGACCAATCATGTCAGATGGAACAACGATGAAGTATTGATGTCTAATGGCGTCACTAGTAAACTAAGTTCCTCCTAGTTCTATTTGAATGAATAGGATTGTACATTACTACGCCAAATATTAAGTGCTAGAGTAGATGGAATGGCAATAAATATCAAATGCAGCAAGGAGTGGAGTGGCCCCTAGATAGAATGGATATCTTTAGTAGACTATACGGTTAGAGCAGAAGACTGAATCATTCAATGTTGATACGATGCAAGACCGAGTCGATGGTAGATAAAATCGGTCCAAAAACTTCATACATGTGTTTATCTAGCTGGATAGCCAATCTGTCCACGCAGCCTGCCTACGGACACGTTGTCCACACTGCTTACGCTGTGTCTTTTGAATGTGTATGCAATGTAAATTTGATTTAATTCAATTCAGATCCCAATGTTTACATAGCCACATGGAATATAGTACATATGGTTTTGTAGGAGACTAGACAAATGCTTGCATGGTATTCAATAGATCTTCAAAAGTAAGTTAAAATGTATGCCTCCATTAGCATTTGGAAAAAGACACGATCAATGTGTAAAATCAATTTCAACAGGCCTGCTCAAACTTATGGAGGTGTGACACATTCTACAAATGAAGCGCTTTCAGTATCAAAGTAGCAGTCTAGAACAATTGCCCTAGATGGAATCAAATTGATTGTTGGAGAGGCCGTAGACATGGAGATTGATTATCGAATTTGTATTGTTACGAACAATCAATACTGACAAGTCTGATCTGACACAGATTGCTGTATAGAGTTAACGTCTAGTATGCAGTGATCACCAATGCTGAGTTCCAATAAAAATGACTATCATGCATAGGGGCAAACAGGCTATGGTACAACCCCTATAACAAATCAATGATCCATTAGAAACACATCCTGCTTTGATAGCAAATGATAAATTTGGTCAAGAGCTTCCAAAATAATAACATAGATACACAATAAAAACACAATAATGATTCTCCGTGTTCAATTCATACGATATATTATAGGCTATAGCTCTCCTATTGATAAGGAGCTAGCCCTAACAAACACAATCCCAACGTGATCTCTCTCTACCAACCGCTATCCTAAAATATCTCTCCTAGAGTATTTCCACACACAAGTTGTTAAAACCATAGTTCAAAAAATCGTAAATCGGGATTAATCGGCAGGCCAAATTTTGAATCGAAAATCGGGAATCGGCAAAAAATCGACATTAATCAGCATTAATCGGCAACTTTATCACTACTTTTAAAAACATTTAAATTCATAAAATATACATTAATATTAATATACTATTATACAGTATTTTTATTTTTACTGTAATAATTTAATATTACTGTATTTTTAGTTTTACTATTACTTGTATTTAGTATTTACTATTAATACCTGCTAGGGCACGATGCCACGAATTGTTGGAAATGAGCACGAAATGGGCATGGAATTGCCACGAACTGTTGGAAAATGGGCACAAAATGGCCACAAACCTGCCACAAACTGAACTTGCGTGCCCTCCTGAGTCCTACCCACGTCGAATGCCCTCCTACCGACGTCGAATGAACACGGATTGAGTAAATGCAAGTCGCAGTAGCAAAAACGAGTTCGTGGAAAGAGAAAACAGGATAAAAAACAAATCAATTTGGTCTATTTTCGTATTTAACCCTAGGCCACGTTTTTCCCCACGATTTTCGCCGATTTTAGCCACGATTTTCAACGATTTTGCAGGGTATTTTATCGCGATTAATCGGCGATTTATCGGGATAACAAAAATCGCGATTTTTCAAGTTTAATCATTTTGATGAAAGCAAACGATTTATCGCTGATAAATTGCGATTTTTGAAACAAAGGTTAAAACAACTCACATATTATTTTATTCTAACACACAAACATGATTATAACATACATCTATGCATGTTTATAATGTACGCACTAATACGTAATTTCTAACAGAATCTTAGAATTTATTGAGCAAATCAATTTGTGGAATGATACTCCAAGCTTGGGCACTAATGCCCAATAATATTGGATGCTCAATAGGCTCTCTAACACCACACTTTATAGTGTAATTCCTAGGGAATGAGTTGTAATTAGGTGACATTAAATCATACAGGGAAGCAAAAGTTGCAGCCAAAATATTATGGCCTGTACAAGGTGACAGCCAAGGTGGGGGAAGTTGCATATGCATTGGACATATCAAACAAGGGAAGATTGTGCAATGTTTTCCTTGTATCATGTTTGAAGAAGAAGATGGGACTGCATATTGTGCCACACACGGAGTTCCTATCACAAATGAAGCGAGTAAGTTTGAATTGGAACCCAAGTGCATTGTCGTGGAGGAGCTTAGAAATCTGCAGAATCAAATTGTATGAATGTTCAAAGTGAAGCAGAGCTACGGAAGAGAGCAATTTTGGAGGTAGAGGATTTCTAGGCAAGCATCCAAACTTGCCACATTTCTGAAAATATGTAAGGAGCTTGAAGAGTTTTTTTCTAGACTGTCTGGAAACGCCTAAGGCCCCCCCGTACCAGCTGAAACGCGTGCAGTGCTTAGTACAGTTACGGCTCTGATGTAGAGTGCGGAAACGCATACCCACAGGGACGGGTAAATGGCCGATCAGGCACGGTTTTACCGTGCCTAGACCATACCTCCCCCCTCGTGGGTACGTTTCCAAGTGTACCCGTCCAAAAAAAACTTGCCAAAGACTTTTTTTCCTTTTTTGGCAATTCTTTCCTTTTTTGGATTTTTGGTGGAAAAATCACAAGCATAGAAAAAAATTTGCCATTTTTGGAAAGGGTCCGAGAAGATGTAGCAGCAAAAACTTGCATGTGCCATAACTTTCATTCTGTGACTCCGTTTCAAGTGTCGTTTTCTCTAAAAGTGTATATTTTCTCGAGCTCTACGCATTGATGGCAATATTTTTCTTATTTTCATAAAATCCATTTTTGCACCTTTTTGTACCAAGCAACTTCTTGCAATCTTCTGAAAGAATCATGAGCTTTGATCACCTGTAGACAGATTAGTAATTAAAAATACTGGATAGCTTTCCAAAACTCGGTGAGTATTCTCCCGTGCTCGGACTAATCGTCCCACCTGCCAGCTTGGATCCATATTTTTCCTGCTTAGTTATGATGTTTCAGGAAATATGTCAGACAATACTATCGTGCTGAGTGGATCAAGGAAGGTCACCATGAACAATCAAAACTCCTTGAATCTTATCACAGTCACTAAGATAAATAACTGTGATAGAGAAATAATAAATTTCAATAAGTATGCAAATGCTTCTTTAAATTTATAATTTATATACATATTTATATATTTATATACATGTATATATATATATATATATATATATATATATATATAAAAACGTACCCAAAAGCGTACCGTACCCAAGATTTTTAAAAATTTGCCGTATCGGCGTACCGTACCCGTACCCGTTCCCGTACCCGTATCCGTATCCAGACTGTCTAGTTTTTTTTTTTAATAATAAAACACTCTATTCTCATTCCTGGTGCAAAAATTTTTGCTGGTAAATTTCTGGGAGGTCACTCATCCTAGTACTACTTTAGGTTGAGTTTCTTACTTAAGAGTATTTACCAGCTTTGGGGACAGCTCTTTAATGTGGAGGGCATGTTGTGTACCTAGGCACAACATGTGTTGCAGGATGTTTGTCCCTATATCTGTATTTACTCTTAGCATTATTATTATGGTATGTTATATTTTGAATGCCTAGAGCTAGTGAAGGCTAAGTCATGAGTTAAGCAGGGCTTCTTGTGGTTTTTATATAAAAGGTGGGAAAAAACATAAAGAATGTATCTTGTACCATTTTAAATTCTAATGCAAACAGAGAGGCAGAGCCACCTTTGTGTAGGAACTCGTGTTATAGACAGATTTGCAAGTACAATCCACTCTCCAGTGAGCAGGTGCCCCATTTTTTCCCATTTTATGACTCTTTCTACTTTAAATTTACAGTTTCATTTCCTGTTGTAATTTGGAGCACAGCAATGGATCTTTGTATGCAAGCGGTACAAGACCTTATATTTTTTACATCCTTAGTGCTTGAGTAGCCTTGCATCCAAACTCATGTTGTGATTGTTTCACTCTTTCTTTTTTCTTTTTTCAAGTGTTGAAGCTAGTCTTTGTTGCAAACAAATGAAACATGTCATCAGCCACCTCATCTCTCAAGATTGTTTAATAGGATTTCCCTTGTCATAGTGGTAAATGAGTGAGTTGACAAATTTTTTTATCAATCCCTCACTCCCAAGTAAGCCTTTTCCCTTTTGTTTTATCTCTAAGTTTTCTTTGTCAACCTCTTTACATAGATACTTAAGAAAGAAAAATAAAATTATATTTAAATCTTAATATATGTATTCATATCCCTGTCTCCACTTTTCTCTTTCATTTCCTAAGCTTCCTGCTCACTCCCTTTCAAATTCTTCTTTTTCATTTCACTTTTGGAATCTCCATATTTTGTGTATGGTGCAATTATAATTGGATTTAAAATTTAGTATGACATTTTGATATGATATACATATACATCATTTGTGACATCCACACACCTAATTTATTGTCAATACTAATCCTATAGTGAGAATTTATAATACAAAAATTGTAATTTCCTGCTATTTTAGGAAGACCTGCTGCTGGTAAGGAGCTTACAGATGAATTCAATGTGCTTGAGGCTGGTTTGTGGAAGACTATTTCTTTGACAAAAGGTATTTTACAACATTCCACTTGCAATTGTCTAGATTCTAAACAATGGCATGTGCATGAAATTTTAAGCTATGAGTATCTCGTGCTTTGTAAAAATGAGAAAGATGTTGAATTTTTCCTGTGTGAAATTTTGAAATGCTTCCCCAGGATGTTATATAGGGCAAGAGACGATTGCAAGGCTCGTCACATATGATGGTGTCAAGCAGCATTTGTGGGGTATCCATTTAGATGGTCCTGCAACTTTGGGTAGCATTATCACAGTGGATGGTATAAAGGTAGACTGATGTATGGGAATGCATTTGGTTTGATTGCAAATTTCATTTGATCTAAGAATAAATGCATCTGCCTTGATAAATGTTACTTGACTCTGCCACGGAGGGAGGCCCATAACCAGACACGTTTCTCTAGCTGATAAGTTTAGACAGGTCATAGGATAATTTAGGGTGATCAATTGGATTGGGTGTGTTGAGACAATGTCACTTGCATCTCCATTAAGACAACATCATGGGACTTGGTTGGTTTTATATTTTACTTTTGCACTTACCCTGGACATTTCTTAGGGACTCTCTTGCAGTATGATGACCATTGACTATTTTTGTATGTCTGAACATTGCTATAACTTATTTCATCTTCTATCTAAACACGTTGATTCAAATCAACTTAACTTTGTGCCTTGGATGTATTTTTATGAGCAGGTTGGGAAGCTCACAAGCTATGCCCTTGGAAGTAATGGTCTTAAACATATTGGTCTTGGTTATGTGAAAAGAAAAATCGGTTTCCCAGGACAAGAAATAAGGATAGAAAATGCCAAGGGAGTATTGGTAGATACTCCTTTCATATCTCGCTCACTTTCAAAACAAAAGTAGATAGCTAAAATGTAAAAGAGAGAATGACAACATGTGTGTGATCATCCTTCATCATGTCACTTACCATTGGACCTTTAGTCCCTTGTATCTCATACTATGGTTGCCAAGTTTCAGTTTTCCAAGAATAGAAAATGATTATTTTGTATTTCATTTTCTTCTTCTGCCCCATTAATTGTGACGACAATGTGTATGTTCTGACTGTTATATATCTCCAAATCATGTACCTATTCGTTTGAATTGGAACAGACATTGCCTACTGCACCATAATTTGTTGAGTAGAAAACACTACCGTCATTATCGTAGGGTGCTTTATGATTGTGATTTCAATACTTAAATGTATTTAACGCCCATCTCCTTTTATGAAATGGTTTACATGCATTATGGGTATTTTGATTCTGCATAAGGACCTTAATACTTCACATAATGACTGAATGTTTTAGATATACTTTAATCCTACGTGGAAAACAGTACTTATAGCTTCTTGACATACATGATTTTTATTAGAATTTTAAGAGAATACAGACTAGTTACTTGTTTCTAATCACTGTACTCAAAGGACTTTGGCAGCTGTGTGTTTCAGGCTTTTGCTCTCCCAAAATTAGTCTCTGACTTCTCTTGTGACAGAATTGGGTGCATGTGATTCTTTGTGGAGTGCTTGTCGTGTATCAAATATTTGCAACATTTTTAGAGGCAAAAACCAAGCACAGTGAGATTTTGCAGTGTCTTTTGCAGCTCATCTCTCTGCCAATTGCATGGATCCTATGTTTAGATATAACTCCAAATCTCCATATCCTGGATGTAACCTCTTCTCTAAAATGATTTGGTAGTTTTGTTTAAAATTGAAGTGTCCATGTGCCAAACTCAAAAGAAAGGGTCAATATATTCTTTTGACGGATAGGACTGCCCTTTATACTGATTGTTGTTCATGCTTCTCCCAGCTACGGTTGGCATGATTCAAAAATTACTTATATGCTGCCTTGGATATGAAGGACAGATTCGGGAATCAAGTTCAAAGCTTGAATAAAGGAGGACATCTAATAGTATGATAATGGCAGTTGGGATATCCCGAGTAGAACTATTGCAGTAAAGTTGATTGCCTCTATCAAAGATTCAGTTTTCTAGATCTCAATATACTTGATTGTGATAAACAATAGACAGATAAAGTTTTCATGAACCTATTGAAGGTTTATATTGTATGTGCAGATCAGTCTTCTATCTCCAAGAATTAATAATTTTGTCACCCAAAAATAGAGCCAATAAGCTTCCCTGGCCTCATTTACATTAAACAACGGTCCCATTGTTACAGCAACTGAAGAAGCTCACAGATTTTCAAAGAAAGGCAAGGAAGTGGTGAGCACAAGCAAGGGGATCAAACAGAAAGGCCTCTTCCTTTCACTTGCCACAAGACAGGGTTAGTGCTGGTCAACCTCGCTTGCGGAGTGGCTCACCATTATTGCCGGATTATAATTATAGGTTGTTGTTGTATGTTCTGTCTTAACTTATTCATCAGTTAATAAACTCCATATGCTTTTTTTTGGCCATGCCCAGGTATTCAGGTTCCTGCCTGTCTGTAAGTTTTTTTATTAATAAATATGTTCTTATTATCTTAAATAAAGGTATGTCCTGTAACGTATAGAGTAACAAATAGGTGTATCTCCTCTAGGTGTTGCAATGTGACTTTCCAGGCTATCACCTTACTGACCAAAATAAGCAAAATTGTTGCTTTTAACATAATCCTCAAAAAAAGATGAATGTTGGAAGCTGATGATTTCATCATATCTGTTAATTCTGTTTCAGCAACCCACTTAGTTTTTGTGGTAGGAAATGGAAAATGATTGCAAGGATCTGTGATTATTTTATTACACTTTATAACGTGACATTGTTGTCTTACATAGAGATATTAAAATTTGGGCTCACACACATTGAGATTACTAAGTGAGTGCTGCAGAAAATTGTCCTTACATGTATTGTTCAATCATTTAAAATGTTATAACTTGTTGATGGATGGATAAATGGGAAAAATTCATGACTATAACTTAAGAAGGTAATGATTACCTAATGGATGAATCGGGAATGCTTCATAATCCTGATCTTGCTCATCTGATTTTTGTACTAGCAATTTACTAGTGTAAAATTTCTGCTGTATATTATGGATTTGTTTTCTGTTTTATGCACCTTCATAATTTTAGATTCTTATGCTTTGGTTTTCAAGTTTCCAAAAAAATAAAATGGAAGATAATACAAATTGTAAAGTTCTCGTAGGGTTTTATTTCTATGCATGAGTGTTATATTTGATCTTTAGCATTCAGCTGGTTGAAAAAATATACTAAAACCTAATTTTTTTCAGGAATTTAACTCATTTTTTTGTCGAGAATCCCAAAAAAAACGCATCTAATTGTAGGTCATGCTTTTCATCATGAGAAATAGGTTTATGGTTTCTAACTTAAGACTACAAATTGTTCTCAGAATCAATAAAAAATATAAAACATTGAAACAATCAGGGTTTAAAAGGTTAGCTATCAAGCCCACTTTAAGGATAAGCATACTTTCAAGTCATTAATTATTTTGGGTACAAATATTATTTTGTAGCAAAATAGATGATTGCCTTATGTCTTTCTACCATATTGAAAATTTAGAGGTCCCTACAATGATCTATGAATTTGCTTTTGTTGTCGTTCATCAAATAATCAGCTTTGGCATACCGAACATCCAAAGCCTCGGGTTCATTATTGTAAGTCTAAAAATCAATGTGTAGCAATTAATAAGTCACTAAGTTTGCGCTAAGGATGGTAATCTAGGGCTAGTGCAATAAATGCTCAATGAACAAGAAAATGATACACAAAACGGTATGAAACTAACATACTATACCAAAAAGTAGGCAGGAAGGGGGATATGTTACCTAATACTAACTTCTATATTCTTCACAACCAAAAGATTTTTTTTTCTTCCTGTTCTTTATCATATCAAGTGAGTAATCGTAGGGATTTTATGGAATTTTAAGTAATATTGAATTTTTCTATAGATTTTTCCAATAAAGATTTTCGTGTAACACTTTTCATTTCCAAGAGAAAAAACTTAGTAATTATCATGAGTGTACAAGTTAAAGAATGAATATAAATTCCAACTAGTTGTGTGCAAATTTTAGCAATTCATTAATACTTAATGATAATGCTGTTAAGGGAAAACTTCAGTTATTCTTCACTGCCTATGGTAAGGATTTTTCTCTGTTCGCTAGGGCACAGCCCTCAGGCTGTAACAATTTGAGAATTTATTGAAAGGAAAACAAGGTTATTTCATTGTCGAGGCCATAAGAGGGCAGTTCTCCAAGCATACAAAAAAGTATCAGAGGACAATGATCAAGGCAAAGGCGAAAGGGTTATGTTTCTGCGGAGACAAATATAAGCACATATGCGATATGCTAAGGCCATGCCTATCAAAACCCAACCTTCCTCCACCCCTCCGTTGAGTGCGATTGTGTCCAAGGATAGAGATGATTGTAAACTCCTACACCCACTCACTCCCGCACAGTCATACATCTCATCTGCTGAATATTGGACCTTGAGCAGCAGCCGAAAACCATAGTAGAGGAAAGATACATACTTTAACCACCTTACAAACACCGGTATATGCTGCCACACCAAACAAGATAAATTACCTCCCTTAAGACTAGAAAAAAATCCTCTATCTGATGCCAGTAAAGTAACTACAGCATTGCTGATTATATAAAAATGAAATGATTAAAGATTTTAAGCTTCCATTCTCTATGAAGTTTTTGTAGTAACTTTAAAGATTAAAATTGCAAACACGGTTTTGAAGAATCAATGTTTTAGATCATACATATATCAATTATCACAAGGACTGATATACTTACACAGTAACTAAGAGATCACTTTATAGATAACTTCTTACAGGTTTGTAGCTAGACCTTAGGAACTAGTTGTAACTTGTAACTATTAGTTCATAATTGCTTGTTTCGCAGTTCTCTATATAAGGATCTCTAATCCACTTTCAATCAATGTTTCAAATCATATTTCAGTTGATTATCAAGAGGGGTGATGTAGTTAGACCTATGTTGTTAGGAAATGCCCTCCACCCTCTCTATCCAGCCTGAAATGTTTCCAGTATGGAAACGGGTACGAAACATCCCGGAAACGTCCTGGCATATCTGGAAACGTCCCCAGCATTTCCGGGATGTTTCACAGCTTATATATTATAAGGAAGAGTTTATTCTAGTTTGTTGTATTGTTACTCCACTTAATCTTTTCAAATATAGCCTATATTTCTGCTCAGAGAATTTTCCAAACCCAAGAATAAGTTACAGTGTGCTCAATTGTAAAGTCTTATAACATTAAAACTATACTAACAAGGAGGCACATTAAACAAGCCTAAAGATAGTTTGGGTCAGAATAGTAATCCAAAGAAAGTAGGAAGAATCTAGCATAAACCAAGAAATGCCAGGCTAGAAAGCAGGTTTTGACTCAGTATATTACTGCTCCTTAGAATAGAATTTTCCATTGGAATCCTCAATCAAATGAATACAATGAAGTAGGTTACAACTATAATTTTTGAAACATGGATGCATGACAGATGATTATGAAGAAAATCTAGATGATATATTCTAGAATCTAGATTATAATCATGTATATATGAAACATTGAAATTGTAACTATGTTGAATGATGAATCTTTAGAACTTCAATGAATACAAAATATTTTGAGTGTTTTATCTCTTATGGTCCATGGACTAAAATTTTGAAAATGAGTACTATGCATATATATATATTGTACGGACGTTTCCGTAACATTTCATATCCAAGGTGTTTTTGAAAAATCAGCGTTTCCGCATTTCGGACCCGTACGCATACCCGTTTCTAGGCAACTTAGATTTAGACAGTAAATTAGAGCTCACTATATGGACAACTTCCTTAACAATTAGTAGCTAGGTCTTAGGAACTAGTTGTAACTAATTGTTTGTTTCGTAGTTCTCTATATGAGGAGCTCTAATTTACTTTTAATCGATGCTTTAAATCACCTTTCAATCAATTATCATAAGGACTGGTGTACTTGTACAGTAATATATAGTAAACTATATACATTTAGACAGTAAACTAGTGTTCACTATATAGACAACTTCCTAGAAGTTAGAGCTAGGTCTTAGGAACTTGTTGTAGCTATAAGCTTGCAGTTGCTCATTTTGTAGTTCTCTAAATAAGGGGTTTTTAGGTCACTCATTATGACAATGGATCACACTGATCCACAGTGTTTCCTCAAAACATTATATGTATTTTTTCTGGAGTTACCTATATAATGAGCCATAATCTACTGTAAAAATGTATATTTTATTGTGATAATGAATGGTGAAGTTTGATTTGAAATGTGGCCTCTTCAAAAGCTTGCTGAGGAGCTCTAATCTGCTTTCCAAATGCATCACTCATTTTGAGGATGGATTATGAAGTGTAACCCTCGACATTGATTCCTTTAAACTTTGTATCCAGATTTTTTTTCCACCAACTCTTTTCTAACACATGATTTATACTGAGTTTTTTTTCTGGATTTTTTTGTCCAACATTTGAGTGAACTGCATCACTCATCGTGAGGGAAATGAAGTTTTGTCGAACGTTTAGTTTCCCTGATGAGTGACATGGCTCACTCAAAATGCTGGAAAAAAGAATCTGCTTAGTTGTCTAGAAGAGCATTGGCAAATGAAATGATAGTTTACCTGGACATAATATCCTCCAGTGAGAAGAAATACGAGCAGCATCAATGAAGCCACTGTGCCTACTCGCTTTATGCTGAGAATTGCAGCTCCGAAAAACTCTCCAGCTCCCTGTACACACAGCCAGGACATAAAATAGGCATCGTGCACAACTTTTCAGATCATTCAAAAGCCATAGTTGAAAATTTTACCTGGCCAGTGATGACTATTAAGAGGATGGCAAGTAAAGTAAGGAGAAACGAAGAAGCTGTCCTGTGAAATCCAGCCATAAAATAGAGAATGGACATGAAAATTATCGGATATAGGAGATGGGCCATCATATCACACAGGGTACTGCTTACATAGTAGGCACTCAGCCTGTACATATCTGCATTCCTTTCCTTTACCAGATATGTTTTTTCAAAGGGGAACACGTACGCCGATCCAAACAATGAAGAGGAAGTCCAAAAGATGCAAATGTAAAACATCAAACCAACCTGTGACAAATTATATTATTTTATATCGAAGATTTTGGCAGAAAAATTATATTGTTGAAGCTTTTGTCAATACTGTGTAGAAACTATTGAAACTTCTAGTCAAAAGCTTCAATAACTTGTGTGTGGTTCATCAAGCTTGAATAAACTATATTTGTCTAATCAAACTTCAAGTCACACTTCATGACCCATCATCAATATACTGGAGCAATTATCTTGTTGCTATCATTCTGATGATGGGTCATGAAGTATAACTCAAAACATTGATAAGAAAAAATTTAGCGCGGTGTTATCCAAAATTCTTATTGTTCAACTAACATGTACTGCAAAAGCTCAAGTCACAAAAATATATTTTATTATGATAATTCATATTTGACTTAGAAACCACAACAGTTTCTAGATTTTATCTTGCCTGATCTCTCAGTTGAGCTTCGGTTTCAATCTTTGATTTCCACCATAGAAGCCCAAGCAGAATCGCAACTCCAATGGATTGAAAGAATCGCAACTTATCGAAGTAGTCTGTATAACGCTCCCTAAAATTTCTCTTGGATAAAACACGAAATTGCTCCCACCAAGATGCTGTCCAGTCCTTACGAACTCGAACAGCCAATTGCCATTGATCAGGAACTTTTCCATACCTCTGCAGAGCCTCTTTCTCTTGATCTTCCAGTTCAGATTTATACTTCCTCTGCAAATACTGTAATTCCAGTAACAGTAGTTAATTAATTAGAAATTCAAGGTTCCTCGATTCATATTAATTAGTGAAGAGAGCTTCTGAAAAGAAAGATGCCCACAATATCATTTGGATCAACTTCTGACCTATGAGTGATAGATAGGGTTGCATATAGAAAGAAAGAAAGAAAGTATACTCGTGTCCACAAATGATCAAATACATCAATAGGACAGTAAAAGTATGGTTAGCTTAGAGTGCATTCAAAACATTTTCAATGAGATAAAAAGAACAGACCAAAAATACAATATGAGAACATGGAAAATAGCTAACTGGAGGATTACAACAAAACGTTGATCATTCATCAGTACAATCAGAAGCATTGGTAACACTACCCATTTTTACTCCATATAGCTAACAGATAACTCTGTTTTTTACAAGCAATTATCTATATAAAGATCTTCTGTCAGTAATCAATATTTAACCCAAGAGCTCTCTTTCTAATTGATTACTTTTAACCCTTCGGTATCAGTTTAATTTGATTTGTACCTTGACTATCTCTTTTTGAAATTCATGATGTCGAGCCACTGAAAAAGAGGCTTGGAACTCTTCTGGGAACGTAATGTCATTGACGTGTCCCGTAGCTAAATCCAATATGAAATCGGCAGGATTCATGGCCAATTGTGGCACAAACCTCAACGAAGCAAAGTAGGCCATGGTTTCCTTAGCTTGTCCAGAGTAAATTGGACAACCTTCTGAGATGAGCAAAATTTTATCAAACATATGGAACACGCGGCTTGAGGGTTGATGAATTGTCATCATGATTGTTCTACCACTCTGATTTATTCAAGAAGTTAAATAACATATTTGTGAAATTAGATTTAAGTAGAATAACTGATCAATTGAAGAAACTAAAACACCTTAGCCATGCTTTGCAGAAGTTGAAGAAGTTTAGTAGCAGATGTGGAGTCAAGTCCTGAAGTGGGCTCATCAAGCAGCAATAGAGAAGGATCCACTAGAATTTCGAACCCAATACTAGTGCGTTTTCTCTCACCTCCTGAAATTCCCCTAAGAAATGGTCCTCCAACTCTGGTGTGTCGGCACCTGATCAGTAACATAAACCAAATTCATGTTTTAAGGCTTCCACAGCCAATATATTATAGAAAAGGCATTAAAAAGGGCCCGAGGATAATTTTGAAATTCATCGACATTTCAGATCATGTTGCGGATGGTATGATGATGTGTGGTATATTGCAGATTAATGTTCCTTGTATAGATAAATCTTTAATATTTACAAAGAATACACTAGAAAGAGTACATAAAAGAAGTTATCTCTATCTGAAACGTCTATAAATTTCAAATTGTTCACAGGTCTTTTCCAAAAAAAAATTCAACCAAATTCGTTTTAAACACTGTACAGTAAAACACGGAACGTGTACAAACAAGCACAGACTGATTACCTCTCTAAACCCAGATCTGCAAGGACAGTCTCTGCCCTCAGAATTTTTGTTGGTGACTCATATTGTTTGGAAGCCTCAGAAGAGCAGCAAAAACCAGTGATTCTTGGACCGTTAGTTGAGGGAACAATATGTCATCTTGAGTCACAAATCCAATCCTGGAAGAATTCAAGCAAGAATGTGGGGGCACATACATTTTATAGACCTGAAATAAAGTTACAGTAGATGTAGATGGAAATGGAGGCCTGTATATTTATATATACCTTCTTTTTAGAGCTGTGTTATATGGAATATCATTGTAAGTTATATTTCCTTTGATATCTCCCTGCTGTCTTCCTCCCACAATTTTGAGGAAAGTAGTCTTGCCACTTCCAGAGGGACCCATCAACGCAAGGATTTGACCAGGAGCTACACTTCCAGTTATCCCATTGACAATGCTCTTGTATGTCTGATTCTCGTGACCGCTGCCACTGATTTGACAAATGTTTGAAAGTGGATTCCATGTTTCTGTGGGCTTCTGATTTTGCACTCTGTACGTCACATCCTCAAACTGCAAAAGTTTTTCACCAATAGTGAAGAAGAAAAAACTAAGGAAAATCTATGCGCATGTAAGATGAAAAAAATTGTGTGAGAACAGAGCAGCATTGGCATTTATTAAATTTTTATGGGTTAACTTTTGACCAGTTTTGCACAAAAAAAAAATGAAAATTATATTTGTTTACTAATTTTTTTGACAAACTATTTACCAATTTTTCTTATATTGTTAAGTTCAGTAAAATATACATTTATTACTTATTAAGTTATTAGTAGTAAGTTTCAGATTTTGTCATTCACCTTATTATTTTGGAACTAGAAGATTTTCATATCTATGACAAAGAAATCCGTTCCTTCTAGTTTATTCTACATTTTAGTACAACTTGAGGAATATTGGAAGGGGAGTTGAGTTTGTGGTTTCAATGTCAAAAGATGAGTGTCCCTCGAGCTTGCTTGAGCCATGAAATTGGGCTATATCTGGAACTACAAGATCAAACATCAACACACAATTGTTACAGTTTGGGAAAACTAACATGACATTTTTAAAAATATATATTATTTTTTTATGGAAATTTTAGATAAAACCGTATAGTAATTTTTTCATTATCATAATGCTCATTATTATAAACTACTAATTTCCTCATGATGGATCACATAGTGTGACAGCAAACATCAATATCTTCACTTTCTAAATAATTTATAAAGCTCTGTTCTCTTAATATCCTCCATGAGACTGATATCTCTATTGATGCTAAGGTAAGAAAACATGTACTGTAAGTGAAACTGCTAGTTTCAGGAATGTGAAGCGCCCCAAGTACAGGTAATACTGCAGATCCGTATGCTGCTTCTCTTTCTTCATCAAAGTCTCGAGATACTGACAAGCTCAACTCTGTTTCTCTGGAGTATCTTGTTTTGTTATTTGCCATTTTCATCAAATTTGCTTCTTCTTAGAATGTAAGAGCAACTAATAAAACATTCTTTCTTACAATCATATTGTATATTCCCACACAAAAAATGGCTTTGCAAATGCCCCATTCGCTATTCATGAACAATTTCTCATAATCACGACTTCTCCATTCTCAACAACCTCACTAACACAAGTTCTAAGTGATTTCAGCTGAACGGGCCTAAACATTAACAATTATATATATGTATATAAAAGCTTGTCAAAACCAAAAAATCAAGTGAATATAGAAATGAGTTTTTTTTTTTTAATTGGAGAGTACTCCAATTGGGCATTAGATTATATAGTTTAATGGCATCTCTACCTAAGTTCCGAAGGGAACATATAGATTCAGAGATACAAAGTATGCAAAGAAACTAAATTAGAGTAATGTCCCTTTTTCCCAAATTCGTAGGCATAATTGGATCTTCCAGATATCCCTCCTCGGTTGAATTGAAGAAGATAAAGAGGAAGCAAATGATGTCTTTTATTATTTTATGAATATTTTAAAGTGTGTTAGTGAACACTATATGGGTCGGCCTTGTTTATTAAGGCATAATGAATGGTCATAAGGAAGCGGCCATGTCTTTTCTATTTTGGCGCCAACCTTTGAAAAGTATAAATAGGGGTTAGAGGAGTCATTTGGGATATGGATTTTCATTTTTAAAATCAGATTTTGAGAGTGAATTCTCAATTCTCTCCACTTGGGACGAAACCCCCTTGTGAGGTCCATATGGAGGACGAAAACCCTTCATATTGACTTAAAACAATTTGTATTTGCAGATTAATATTAAATTGAATATCAAACTGTGCATTTTCAGATTTATTTCTTTATACCTAGAGTGTGACTTGCCCTAGAGTGATTTATGAATTATTGGGTGAAGATGACATCAAATAAAATTGATATTTCAAGTTGACTTGCATTAGAAAGGTCTAATAATTGATATGCATGAATTTCCATGCGCGTCTAAGGGTGAAATCGAATTATTTCAAGTTGCTGCGATTTCCAAATTAAATAGTATTTTTCAAGAGTATATATTTGCATAAATCAATTTGTCAAATCAATTAAAATCATTTGATAATTGTTTAAGGATGACTATTAGAGATTTTTGGCTCTTATTTCGAGGAATACAACTTGTAATTAAATTGTAGTTTGTTGCAATAATTTCTAGAATTCTAGAAATTTCATATAAACCCTCAAAAAGAGGTTATTACAACCAAAGAACACCTTCACTAAGCAACTACGGGTAAGGGCATCCACACCGTCAAAATCAAGTAGGGCACGATCCCGGCTCAACCGCTTTGGATCTCCGTGTCGGGTATCTCCAAGCCTTGCACTCAACAAGACTTGATCCTTGGTGGGCTCCATGGGAGCCAAAGATCATCACCAATAGACTAAGGGCCTTTCAAAAATATAGAAATAAGTTTGTCAAGAGCTCTTTGGAGATTTCAAAATATAAAAGATTTGTTTATAGTATCTTTTAGGAGGAAGATTTATCGTATCAATGTCAACCCAATGTGTGTCATGTATGTCTATTATTAAAATACCATACTAATTGCACTAAGTGGTACTAAGAAGATACATTTATATTATAGGTTGGAGGCAACAAGGAAATGGTAAATTTTGGTTTAGTAGAGTTTATTGTTTATATGGGGCAAGGAAAACAATGATAATTATGAGGGGAACACGTCATTAGGGTAATGATTATTTATGGATGTCATTTTGAGATTATTTAAATATGTACGAGTAAAATTTCATCAAAATCATGAATATAAAATAAGGTGACTTGTAAATAAATATATGCTTTAAAACTTTGTTAATATGTAATTGTGAGATAAAAATGACTTTACCAATAGAACATTAGAGGTTCCAAAAACTTTCCCAATAAAATAAGAGGCAAAAGACTAAGAAATTTAAAGTAGTGGGTTGCATTTATCTTATCTAGTAATTATTACCAAAAATTACGAAAAGAAAAAAATAAATAATAATCGATTATAAAAATAATCATAAAATAAAATAAATTCGCATAAAATAAAAATCTCACAAAAATTAATAACCTAAATAGTTAGACTTCTTTTAAACTAGCATATATGTCTTACATAATTCTTTGTAAAAGATGCCAAGTGATATTATTCTCGAGGTAGCTATATTGGAATTGAGACATAACTAGAATAAGTGACCCGAGAATGATATCTCTAGCGTATTTCACATAAATTTATCTAAGATAAGTATGCTAGTAGCATGCACATGTATTTTATTTTTCTTTAACATATAATATGTGTAACTTTTCATTAAAATTTAAATACTTTACATTAATTAACAATAAACAAGGCATTTGAAAATTATCCAAATGTGTATTATATATAACATAAAATGAAATATATATAATCATTTAATATTAATCAAAATGTGTCATACACATCACATAAAATGACAAGTTCATAGAAAGAAATTTGTAATAAGTAAATGATATTATTTATTTTCTAAGGACTTCAATCTCTCTTCCTCAACTTTATGTTTGAAAAGTTGTTTTCTTTTTCATCTTTTCATAGTGGTCATATATAAATGGCAATAATGTTTTTAATCCTTCCAAGGACTTTAAATGAGAGAGAGCTAGGAATGTTAATATCTTTCTTTCCTTTCGTCATATATTAATTGTAACTTTTGAAAGAGTCAAATATTGTGCTTTGTGTATAGATAATGTCAAAGCCATCCATAAGGGTAGTTGGTATGTGCATCCTCTTTCAATTGGTGTAATTAGAATTATATGTGTGATTTTGTCTTCAAATGGTGTTTTGAAGTAGCTATCAAATTCGACCATAACATATATCGATGGTTCGAGTGGGGTGCTCCTTAGTTTGTATATTATGCTTGGAAAATACTCTAGAGCTCCATCTACAAGACTTGCTTCTATCCAAACATTGGAGGTTAACATAACCATTGCATCCTTAACAATTAATAAAGTCCATTTGGATCCCCTTCTAGTGCATTGAGTACTTTGCCTAGTTTGGTTGCAATACTACACTAAGCGAGTTGTTTTGATGAGTGCAATTTTATTTTTCAATATTAGTTCTTGTCAACAATAACTTCCAATCATCAATCATGGGAATTACATATCACAAGTTTGTGAGAAGTTGAAACCTTTGTTGGTCCTTCTTGTCTCCTTCATATCTAAATATTTAATCCATTGAAGTAACATTTGTTTTGAATTGTTCCCACAATAGCTTGGCATGTATGTTACTATCATATGGTGGTCTATCACTAACATGAGGCAGTTGGCGCAAATGTCCCACTAAAATCATAGGTATACCTCTAACACTCCCGACTTCTTTTTCAAGAAATGCTTGATGGAGTCAAGAGTCTCTGTTTTGTAGTAAATTTTGTCCAACGAGTTCATTTTATCACCAATATGTATTTTATGTGGTGGATCTCTTCTTGGAAAGTTGCCTTGTTCCTCCTAATTCTACAAAAACCATGACTGGGATTCAAAGTTGTGAATGGATCATTGATACACCAATATTGAATGGAGTAACTGTTGTTGGTGTAAGTAATGGAAGACGAGAACACTTTTGGAATGTTGCATCTTGAAGTGTTTGTCGAATTGCATCAATTATATATGATTTTCTTGTTCTTGTTGTTCCTTGAATTATCACGCATAATGACAAGGTATTTTGATCTTAATGATAATGTATCATAATTATATCGTGTTCATTTTTGTTTAGCACCTAAGGTTTCATAGTTTATATTTGGTGTTATATCATCATTTATGACCAACCAATTTTATTTCATGGTGCTTATGAATTTTATTGTTTTATTCATGTATTTTTCACTCAATATTTGTAATTCCATGTTGATTTTCAATCAATATCTCTTCTTCCCAACATATCTATTTTATTTACTTCCATAATTTGGTCATGTTGTCGCATATATATGATGTCCCACTCATACATTCCATTGTGTTTTGTTGAATAGGTTGATTATTCTCATTTTTGAATCGTTATGGATTTTGACATCTTCGGAATGGTCTTTCACTTGTCATGCGGCGAATTATAATTGAAGGACTCCTAATTTGTTTTTTTGCATCGCCATCAAGTCCAATATTTATATCTATATCATAAAATGACTCGTAAAGAAATAAATTTAACTAAAAAAATCAACCCATTTATATCTATATGATTCTTGTGTAGGGATGGAAGAAAACCTTGGGAATAGTCTCACAATAGTTGTCATACTCCTTGCCTCCCATTTGTTCTCTCTTTTTCCCCTTGGTTTATATGTCCAAAATCTAGTTGCATCAATACGTGA
Source organism: Taxus wallichiana var. yunnanensis (assembly GCA_018340775.1). Taxonomy (NCBI): domain Eukaryota; kingdom Viridiplantae; phylum Streptophyta; class Pinopsida; order Cupressales; family Taxaceae; genus Taxus; species Taxus wallichiana. The sequence continues at coordinate 189,383,608 of CM031233.1, forward strand.
AACATTTTTCTAGAAATATACATTGAGGCACAAGAAACGTGTTACATGTTGTTGGAGTTTATATTAGAATAGAGCAATATATAATTTTTCGATTTGAATGTTTTGCATGAAGTGTTGAAACCAATAGCTAAACTTGATGAAGGTGACCATAACGAACACACAAAATCTTTCCTTGATGGAACAAGAATAAGCCTTTTGTCAACAATTGTTTTAGTTAGAAGTCTTGTATATGCTCTTGTTATTGATTCGTAATGATTTTCAATGTTTACAAGCCTCTTCAATATTTGATCGTATGTTTTAGAAAAAAAATTCCTTTTGCTACATACTTGGTAATGTAGTTGAATAAATATGATTGGAAAAAATGGTTTGCCAATCTCCATTTACTCCCACAACTATTATATGTAGTAATTGTGTGTATCTACTCTATCAACATTTCTTGCAAACTCGAAAAATTATCTCTGGTCTCTCGAGTCGTCATATAATTTGAATCTCGCAAGATTCAATGACCATGGTACAAAGATACCTATAATCAATAATAACTTGTTTTTAGTTCGTGCACACATTTTGTTTGATTTCTATGTAATTATTTCAATGTTTGAATACCTTACCTACAAACTATTCTTCCTCTTTTCTTACTAGCATAGGTAAGCACCCTATATACTTTTTCTACACAATTGAGTATTTATTCGTAGTCACGTTCTCTATCCACCTCGTGTCAATTATCTTATTTTTCAAATGTATGGATGTTGCGTAAACTGTGTAATTGCCTATAATTCATACTTTATCAAAACATATCGATTACATTAAGAAAACAAAAACACTATATAAAATAGATTTGGTAACGCTTGATAACATACATGTATGGTTGGTTGGTGTTGGTCTTCTCAAGGATTACATGCATGAACAATAAAATGGAAGTATTTTGTAGCATTTTTTGTTCACGATGATTTGTTTAATCAAGGTTTTCCATATTTGGTGTTTTGTCTAACCTTATGAATCCATGCATAAGTGGTGGACTTATGTGTTGCCATTTATATCTAGTCCAATAATATTTTACTTTCATTTCTTTTTGCAGTATCTCATTTGGAAAAAGTGTATGTCGCAGTGTATGTTGTGTCGCACTATATAAGGATAGTTTGTAATATTCTGTCTTCGAAAAAATTGAGCCTCTCTAAAAATTTTAACATGTAGATCGAGCCAATACATATCATTTGCACTCGAAGTAAATAAAATGGTAGGTGATCTAATTTGATGTGACATGTCAATTAATTTACCATGACATTTTTCTCAATAGGACCTTGTACCCCTCAAGGAGGTTACAAATCACATCAAACGATTAACTAGATGGGAATAGAGAAAAAATGTTCATAAGCTCACACAACTCCTTGATGATGATTGATATATCTTGAAGGCTCTTTTTCAAGAACAGGATAGATGAATTTTGTGTACGATAACGAGACATTTTCATCACTAAGAGCATTTTCATCAATCTAAACATTTGAATAGAACTTTTCATGTTCTTTTTTTTTATTTTAGTGTCTTATATACTCCTCTTTTAACTATAAAGTTAGAATATGTTCAACATTGTTGGCTAAATTTTATGCATACCTAAAAACCTAGGCAATCATGAGATAAATCTCCCTCATTTAACGGTGAGGCTCCCATGTAAGATGTTTATCAATTTGGTAAGGGTGAATCCAAATAACTATTGTCAAGGGTTTTACTTTAGTTCCCACACTCATGAACCATAGCTAGCGAATTTTATAAAGAAGGAAGCATTGTGATTGGAATATTTGCAGAAGGGGAAAAACAAAAGTAAGGAAAGAAGAAAGGAAGATGTGTTGAATCAACCAATAGTTAACAGAGTTGGTCTCATCCACACAAATTAAATAAATAGATAAATCATAACATTCAACAGAATGGGAAAGAAATGACTTCTAACCTAGATCTGAGATAACACAAAGTTTATCTAAAACCTTAAATAGAAGTGATCGAAAAGCACCGTAGACACAAAGTTCTCTGGAAAATCCACCTTTTATTCAATCCCAAGCCTTCGCAACAATCACACCAAGGGTTCCAACGCACAAAGTCTGAAAACTCAAGAATGCTCTAATTACAAAAGCTCTTGCTAAAGCAAGTTTTGATAAAACAAGTTGTGATCATTTAACCCGTAGGCTCTTCCTCTATTTATAGTGTATAGAGGGCAATTACAAATAGGAAGTTTTCAATGAATTGCCACATGTGGAAGCTATGAAAAAGGGAAGCAGTTGGCAATATTTTCCCCTAGACTTTCTCTTTGCATGACATGCATTTGAAGACTAAATCAATCCCCTGCATGTCTGCCACCTATTCTCAAGTAATTGACTTTTTCTAGTAATGACTTTCAAACCAATTACCTAAGTTTTACAATTTAATTGATTACTCAATTGCTTTGTCGGAGAAAATAAGAGAAAGAAGAAGAGAGAAAAGAAGTTATTCTGTTCTGCAACACTCTCGCCTTGTTCTTCTTACATACTTTGATTGTTGATCCAACATGTATTACACTTCCGCCTCATGAATGATTTGGATGATATCTATGCCTTGAATCTGAGATGCTTTTTCTCCTGCATGCGGTTGACTCTTTGCCTTTGATTCTCACCAAACTAGATTTGGAAGCAGCTGACTGTGATTTTCTTGCGGGTGTTGCCTCTGACCTGTCTTCTCCTTTTATCCTTGAAGATTTTGCAGTTCTTCTTCAAGATCGTGCACCAGTAAAATGCTTTCCGTAAACAATTCAGACAAAACTCATCACCTTTTATTTTTAATTGCATATGAGCAATTTTGAATTCTGGAAAGCACTCCGGTGAAGGCAAATATAAGTAAATTCAATGAAGGCCTCAACTAGAAGATTGGGAGCACATGCACAAGCTTCTAAAAGGATTTTGCATGCAATGACTTCCTCCCTATCTTTGGCGCCAACACTTGCTAAAAATAATAAAAGAAATTACTTTTTAGCATGAAATTATGCCAAAGTGGGTCGCATTTTTTGGCTAGAATTTGTGTGAAAAACATGAGGGCAAGGCAGTGTTAAATTTCAACCTGTTAGGCAGCTCCAAGTTTCACACTTTTCACTTAAGTCATTGTGTTAAATTCCAACCTGTCAGGCAACTCCTATTTTCACACTTTTCACTTAAGTCATTGTGTTAAATTTCAACTTTGCCAAGCCCTAAAAAGTGCGACTTGCATGGGTGAATTAACTTACTTTTGTGTGAAAAACATGAGGGAAAGGTAGTGTTAAATTTCAACCTGTCAGGAAGCCCCGAGTTTTACACTTTCCACTTAAGTCATTGTGTTAAATTCCAACTTATCAGGCAGCCCCAAAAAGTGCGACTTGCATGGGTGAATTAACTTTTGTGTGAAAAACATGAGGGTAAGGCAGTGTTAAATTTCAACCTATCAGGCAGCTCAAGTTTCACACTTTTCACTTAAGTCATGGCGTTAAAACTCAACTCCGCCAAGTAGCTCCAAAAGTGTGACTTTCACTTGGAATTGGCTTCCTAAGATTGGGGTGGAAATCATGACTTCTACTTTTTAAAATTTGCGTGAAAATTGAGAGGAAGGAGCAATTTGTATTTGCGTGAAAATCAAACATGGAAGAAAACTTCAATTTCCATGACTTGCACTTTTATGTTTTGGTCTAAGAAGCATTTTTTTCAAGTATAGAATAAAATTTTCCATTTTTGGAAAGGGTCCGGGAAGATGTAGCAACAAAAACTTGCAAGTTCCATAACTTTCTTCACGGACCGACAAGGTGCATCTGCTCCATACCCTATGGGCGCACCTTTCAATCTCCCCTTCAATCTATTCTCTCGGTACTCACTCTCAACTAAGATTGGCTAAGATCACCGAGATCAATCGGGGTCATAGCTGCGACCAACCAATCTTGTCAATCCTGTCATGTTGTGGCTCCGTTTTAGGTGTCTTTTTTCTCTAAAAGTGCATATTTTCTCGAGCTCTACACATTGGTGGCAGTATTTTTCTTATTTTCATACAATCCATTATTGCACCTTTTTGGACCAAGCAACCTCTTGCAATCTCCTGAGCAAATTAACACAAGTCAAAAAAACCAAAATTTTAAAGGGGTATCCCAAGATTTCCAAGTGAAATTTTTGGGTACACCAAGTATTGATCCCTCTTTCAAACAATAATCATAAAAAAATATTCTATTCAAAATGGCAAAAATTTAGCAATTTATCTTAGTTCTTGAGGAAAACTTATTTTATTGACCTCTAGTTGCATGTCACTTATAGGACTGGGTTGACACGAACTATGAACATTTCCTCAATTGTGCGAAGTTTACAAGTTGTTGTGCGTGTGGCCTAATCGATGTGGTCATTTCTCTTGATGACATTTATTACATGCATGGCCTTCACGTGTTTGAGAAACATTTATTCTAAGGTAGCATTCTTGACAAATGTAGCACATGCTTGGTGAAGCAAGATTATCTAAACCATGTAAAAAAATCATTTGAAATTTTTTCAAATCTCTCCCATGCATTCCATTGGGAATAGTTGTATTGCATTCTGTTTGAATTTCTAGATTTTGTGTCATTTGTCTTCTTCTTCTAGGTTGCGATGTTGACTCTTCTTCTAAATCATTATTTTGTTTTCCTATTCTTCCAAGATGTGTTGTTGTCTTGTCTTTTATATCATTATTTTGTACATTGTTTTCAATATCAACATCCATTACATTTTTATTTGTATTATCTCGGTGTTTTGAGCACACGATCTATTGATATTGAATTCATTTCTTCAAAATTAATGTCAACATTACCCATTACCAATTGATGATATATATATATATATATATATATATATATATATATATATATATATATATATATACATCATGATGAATTTCTTGTCTATATTTTCTTTCTAACTCATTCAATTGATATGAATGCATTTGTATTTGTAATCTTGTTCTTAATACATATTGCTCATCTTGAGATGTTCATGTGGAAATTTTCATCATCTTATCTACAAGTTGCCTTGTTTTTGTTTCTAATTATTTAATCAACAATTCGACACTTGTATTTTGTAAATTGTATGCACCTAATTTTTCATTTTACTAACTTTTTTCTTCATAAGCATTATTGACACATTAGCTTCCCTTAAGATGTGTCCCTCACGGATGTCATTAGGACAAAAAAGTAACTAGAAATGGTTACATGCATCCTTTGGGTTGGATTGGATTGATAAGTAGTGGTACTTATGAGAGAGCTTAAATGTGTTACAACCCAATTATATCATATAATTCACAGTTGTCACACCCTTGCGATCATCATTTTATACTCATTACATTTTTCTTTTACATCCTCCTTGTGATATCACCTTGTCATCCTCTTATGATCACTCTCACATCTACTTTCAACATACTCACAATTTCATCATTTTATCCTCTTAGCACATATGAGTTCCCTCCATTTAGTTTGACCTACTTATTTTACCTCCCCATGCCCACATTTCTCTCTCTGAAGGCATCAACCATGGTCGATGTTGTCTAGTGAGTGGATTTCCTTAGTGACAACATCGGCCATGGTCGACGTCCTTAGGTTTGTAGTTTGTCTTAGCCAATGACATCAACTATATGTGATTCCATCATCTAGCATAACTTTTAAATGTTATCATTAAGCTATTTATACCTTATAGATGAACACTCATTCGAAAACACATTCATCACTCATTCACTATTAGAGTTTCCAGGAGGATCTCTAATGAAAAGCGAATGCATGATTGATTGTAGAAATCAAAATAACTAACGAGAAAGATGCAAAATGATCAAGAACTCACAAGAGCATGAAAGTGTTGTAAATGAACTCCATTAACCCAACCTCATCATAACTCAAGTGGTAGCGTGTACAAATATGAGTGTTGTTTAACTCCTTCATGGGAATCTTTCCCTCCTATAACAAATTATGATGCACTAGGACATGTAAGACATGCCATGGTAACTCATATGACACCAAACGACACCTAAGAAAGATGAGTGAACAAAGGTGAGGAATTCCCAAGTAAAAAAATAAGAGGAAAATAGTATCCTACACCAACACCCCCTGAAGCATAGCTTATGTGGGTGGAAGAGAAAGTGGGTCCCGACAACAAGGCCTAATGAGGTACCCATGCACAATGTAACTCTCACAAAGTGGAGTAAAAACTCTCCCCCAAAAGAGGGACCAAGAAACTCATTCAAAAAATTGGAGAAGAAGAAGTGGGTCCCAACAACTTGGCCCGATGATGTACCCAAGTACAATAATCATCCCCCAAAGTAGAGAGAGAAAGAAGTGAGGAAATGAAGGTACCCCAAGAAGAGTATCAATTATGTGGTCCTTTGCGTAAAGACTGAAGAGAATTTGCTTGGACCAAAAATGTTCCTACCCTTGGGAAGGACAAAAATGGAACACTTAAAGTCGACCCACTTTGTAAAGGAAGAAGAACCTGCTATACTATGATCTTTGAATCTAGGTCAGAACGGAAAGGTGGCATATGTTTGGAAAAAGTGTGCACAAAATAAAATGGTAATGCCATTGTAGTATACATGTCAGAGAAAGAAGATGGTGGTGGCCCAATAACCCTCACAAAGGGATCCAAAAGAAGAGGTGGATCATGAAACCTATTTGAAATAGTGGAGGTGAAAATTTTCCCAAGGGGCACTCCCAATGAGAGAGATGAATGGGTCCTCTAGAATGTGTGAAGGATTAATTAGAACATATTCCCGCAATGCAACACGAGTGAAATTTATGAACAAACAACTAGGTTCGGGTAGATACTCGTCCCAATGGGGTTTCTCAATGAGAGCAATGTCTGACAAGAATGTATTAACATCACAACATGAAGTAGGAGGAGAAGATTGTTGCGAAGAGTTGTTGGAAGTCCAAGATATATCAATCTTTTGCTCAAAGGTCGCAACAAGTGTATGTGGAGTGTCATCAACTGAGCAATCAAGATGTAATGGATCGAGTGAAAGAAATGGTAACATTTATCTCGGAGAAATTTTTCCAATAAAACATTGTTGTGGAGAGTGAGTGGAAGCATGAACATGGGCAGCAATGAGTTACGTAGAGGAAATAGTAAGAAGAGTGTTCTCAATAACAAGATCTTGTTGCAAATGGTGAACATGGGACTCACAAATAACAACATGTACATAAGAACAATCAATAATGAAAGGGATGTGTGAAGGGGGAGAATCCATGGTGGCATTAGAGATGTCTAGGGAAGTGTCACTCTTAGATGGTGAAACAATGTTGCCATATAGTTGTCATATAATGGTCTAGGAAGTGAAAGGGAGCTCGGCGTGCTCGAACAAATGCAATGTATGCCCATAAATAGTAAAACCAAGAAGGCCATAGACCTCATCATTGTAGTTAAACCACTCATTTTTTTGTAGAGGCTCATCGGGCTTAGGAATGACACTATGGAGGTAGGGCAACAAATCACGCATAGTGCAATGTTTGATAATGTCTGCCTTCCAATACAACATTTCTAGAGTTGAGCATAACAACAAAATGGTGAAACTCTATAATGTAGATAAACCCCCAAAATTATCCCAGATGGCACTTTATAACTTAGTGCAAAAAGTACAAGTCCCCATAGAGTTTTCAAAAACCCCACAAAATGTGGCACTTTATAAAGTAGTGTGTTTACAAAAATAAATGAAGCCATCATGTAGAGCACGAGAAAACATGCACTTTTGACCAAAACAATGCTCAAATCTAAGCCACCAATCAAAAGTTATAGCAAATACAATTTCCCATAAATAATGACTTATTTAATTAAAATTTTGCAAACTGATTAAAAACTAATATAAAAGGAGAGGAAAAGGTGTCATGTGTATAATCGTTAGAACCGAGAAAGAGATGCGAGATATCAAGGGACATCGGGCTCATCGAAAAAGTGTCGTGTGCAAGATAAAGGAGAAAATGTTGATGCAAGGGGTTTGGCCACCTGCTAAACTAGGCCTTGCCCTCCGTCTTTCACATGCAAATAATGGGAAGGTAGATAAACATCATAATAAATCCTCTACAATGGTTAAGCAAAACGAGGGAGGGGGTGATTAACAAAAATAAGTTCCTATACCTAAAGGGAGGATTTAGGGTTCTATTGTTAATCTAAATAGGAGGACTAAAACGCAGTAAACAAAGTAAAGCTATATGCAATGAATAGTAATAAACTATGCTAAATGAAATAGAAACCCTAATGAAAAGGAAGGAGAGGGAAGATGACTTAGTTGATTATTGTAGATTGTCGTAGATCTGAAAATAAAATTTGGGAAGTGCGTAGAAGATCACTCGAGACCATGTGAAGGGTAGATCTGGACTATCTGAAGTGAAACAAGCACTTGGGAGTGTATTGGGGCACTCTAGTCTAGATTTTGGGTGCTATGAATGTGCGGGGACTCAAGAACTATTTTCGACAGTGTTGTAACTAGGTCTGAAACTTTGTCTATCTGTCATGACCGGATTTGCTAGATGAACTAGATGACGCCCTACACATGAAGAAGAAGAAGAAGGGGTCGGATTGACCTCAACTGCCAAACCGGTGGACTTATCATTGAGTGTTGCACTACATTACGGACCCTAATGTAGTTCTAGTGAGTGTGTGTATTTTGTGCCCTAGGTGCTCTTGTGTCAGTTGCACTTTGTGAAATAGTGAGCTATGGTAGTTATAGAAGATGTAGATAGTATAATAGAATGTATAGAATCCCTCCTCTAAGAATGTGTGTGATGTAGACTTCCTAGCTTGAATGTATGGTGTTATGTGGATGCAAGATGGTGCAATGGATGTAGCCCTAGATGGAGTGATAGTAGTGATAGGATGCAATGACCTAGGACCCTCATTATGGTCTTATAAGCTTTATATTTATAGGGCTCTCAAGTTTAATTTTGCAATTAATCCCGACAATGTCGACTGAGGAAAAGATAAAGGAGACCAATGGATAGAAGTGACCCAAAAAGGAGTGAAAGAGGTTAAACATAGAGAGGGCCCATGGTGGGGCTAGGGCGCCCTGGGGTGCCCTAGTACAAGGTAGGGCACCCGAAATTAGGGCTAGAATCTGGGAAGTTGTGAAATGGGTGGATAGGTATCGGGAAATATGCGGGAAAGACGAAGTAAAATATAAAACAAAGATGGAAAAAAGTGGGATTAATTGGTACTTTGTACACTTGAGAACCTTCTAAATAGTAGTATAAGACTGGCTAAATATTTTCTAATGTGCAATATTTGTGTCTACATTTTCCCCACTTTATGTTGGTGAGCAAACAACTTGGTAACATAAAGTAGATAGAAAATCATACCTGATGTCCGTGCAGAGTGTAGAATAAAACCACGCTTGTGGATGAAAAGTATGGAATGACAAAAGATAAAATGTGGAGGAGTGTGGATTCTAAAGATGAAAAATGTGAAAAGGTGAAGAGAGTGAACCTAGGGTAGAACGCGTGTGTGTGGCTTTTGTAGTGTAAAGGCAAGTGCCTGTAGTGGTGTGTTGTCATTGTCATTGTTGTTGTCATTGTTTATTGTTGTTGCCCCCAATTTGACTGTTTTTTTTCTCATATGACGGACCTACAAGGAGAAAATGATCAAGTAGTCAAATATGTATGTATGTAAAAATGTTGTGTAAAGTACGCAAATGTAAAGTACACTAGAATAGAAAGTGTAAATGGAAAAATGGAACATGTGCACCTAATCCATGTCAAAAAAAAGGTTATAGAATGATATCCTATGATGTCGCGAGTTTTTTGGGCGATTTGACACCACCCTAGTTGAAGAAGTGGAGGGAGGATATTCTCGGTGTCCTCCAACTCTAACCACTTATGCTACAATTTGTTGAAGAGACCTTTTTATCACATTGGTTTTTAAACAATCCTACACTCTTTTGGATGGAGAAGTGTAGAGAGGCCACCCACTGTAACCCCTGAGCTCGTGACCGCTCCATAAAATTGTCGAAGGACACCATGTCCTGTTAAGGCCGTTGCGTATGGAGTTTGGTCTGATTTGAACTCCTTGGCGTGGTCTCGCAACCGGTGTAGAGTACGATGTGTTAGAAGAAAACCTCAATGATGCCCCCCTCTTTGGGGGCACATGCGATGATCCTGGAAGGAGAATGTGGCCCCAAAAGAGGACCATCCACACTCTAACCTTGTAACCAACTCTGCCTTATAAGGGGAAAGGGAAAGTGCTTGGTAGATACCAGGCGCGCACAAAAGGGGATGGATAGCCAATACAAGTGTTAGTCCGAACACATGCATGCAAATAAGTGTAAAAATGTAGACACTATAAAAACTATTTAGCAAAGTAGTGTAAACATGCAAGAAAAGAAGCTAACCGCACAAAGCGGGTTTCAAACATGGGACATCACTCATGGTGTCACAAGATACACAAAGGCCATCATGGCCGCAAAAAAATTCAAGTGTGCACACAAGCAAAGGGAAAAGTTTGCATACAATGGAAAACAAAACATACAAAGAGAAATACAAGTAGTCACAGGAACATGTAGTCCTACAAAACAAGTGTTGCACATGGAACACCCGTTAGCATGTTAGAGTGAGAACCAATATGTCAAAGCGTGTAGAACTAGTAAAATATGCTAAGTATATAATGAAACAATAACACCTGTATGAGATGGATGTGGATTCCCTCAATGACTAGTATATTAAGGGTAGCAGGTGAGCATCCATGTTTCATGTGGAGTCTTGTATCTGCTATCACATTAGACAAAGGCATGAATGCGCATGTGTGTATGATAATGATATATAAGAGAGGAAGTTAACATGTGTAGTAAAGTGAACATGTAAAATAATAGTAATCAAAACTAAATTTTACTAAGACAATGCAATAAGTTGTGGATGGATGGAATGAAATAAAAGATGAAATGATAGGGGTAATGTGCCCCCAAGTGTGTGGAAGTGTATGCAGCGAGGTTCATTTTTTTTTCCCCCTCGGTGATCAAGAATGAACCGTAAACAAGAGTGTGTCATCCAAAATGGTCAAGTAGTGTAGTTTGTGTCTAGCGCTACGATGAGTGTGTATGTGTAGTGGTGATGTAATGTGACATGTGGAGAGATAATGTGCATGAACCCTATAGCAAAGCATATATCACGAATTTTTTTGTCGGAGGAGTGATGATTTATCCCTAAGCGTATATCATTATAGAAGATGAGAGGATGGTGATAAGATGTATAGAAATATGTGCATGGACCCTATAGCCTAAGCATATACCACAATTTTTGTGAATGGGTGAGTGATGATTTATCCCTAAGTGTATATCACTATAAGATGAATGGATGGGAATGCGGCATGTGAAAAATATGTGCGTGGACCCTATAGCCTAAGCGTATACCACGACTTGGTTGAATAGAGGAGTGATGATTTAGCCCTAAGCGTATATCACTACATGATGGTGGAAGAAGGTGATGATCTAGCCTATAGCGTATGTCACTACGTGTTGAACAAGGTGAGGGTGGTGATTTAGCCTAAAGTGTATACCACTACGTGATGAGTAGGAGGAATGGTGATGCAATAGAATGACATAGGATAGGATAGTAGAATAAGTGATGATACGATGTAGGATGATAATGTGAATTGGATGAAGGGAGTGGTGATTTAACCTAAGGTGTATACCACTACATGATAATTGAAGGTGTGAGGATGTAATGGAATAGTTTGGGATTGAGAAGAGTATAGGATGATATGATAGGAGATGATAAAATGTAATAGAATGATGTAGAATTGATGGAAGGAGTGGTGATTTAACCTAAGGTGTATACCACTATGTGATGATGGGTGTGGGTGATGATATAGCCTAGAGCATTGGTCACTAGTCCAAGGAATGTGGTATGAAGATATGTCACATGTAGGTAAGGTCCATTTGATTGGTAAACCCTCGGTAGTTGAGTATGGACCGAGGAACTAGAGTGTGTCATAGGGTGGTGAGCGCAGTGCATAGAACAATATAGTGCAGATGACCAAAGTGTGTGAATGTGAGGTGTAGGCAATGTAATGTAGAGTGTGTAGTGGGTATGGTATGTAAGGTAATAAATGTGTAGGTAGAAATAGAATGTGTAATGATGATAGATGAAACTAGACCCAAGTATAAGGAAATCTAGTGTAGTCTGTAGAATGTATAGGATGTATGGATGACATAGAAGACTAGACTCATATATGATAATGACTAGTGTAGCATGGATGAGATAGATGAGGTAGAAATGATAAGTAGATGATGATGTAGGATATATATGTATAGGTCCAGTACTGCTAGTGCAGTGTGTGGGGTTCAGTGTAATAATGATCCCTCAATAGTCCAATGTGAACTGAAGCACTAGGGTGTGTCATCAAGTAACGAGGGTGTGATAATAAGGGGGTGGTCTAATGGCTAGGCCCCGCAACCGGTGAAGAAAGGGGAATCAACCAATAAGGTCGAGGGACGGATGTCCATCGACCCATACATGAGAGGAGGATGGTGGAGAAGGATACTCTAATAAAGGTGGTATAGGAGATAAGCATTGTGCAGGAGAATGAATTCGATATGCATGCGAAGGGTGTATATAAGATGAATGAAAGGGCATAGTAAAATGTGTAGGTGAGGGAGATCGATGAGATGCTTCGCGTAAATAAGATAACAAGTGACATTGAATGAAACGAGGTAGTGTTAACGACGAGTGGTGGTAAGAGTTTTAGGAATAAGCCTATACCAATTTGTAGGAGGAGGAGAATGGAGTGGGTGTGTGGGGGCCAATGGAGGTGGTGACGTGGGAATGGGATGCACACATGGTGACTGCACAGGAGTGTTGTGAGGGAGAGGAAGAGGTACATGAGAAGCGAGAGCAAGAGGGTGACGATGTTGGAGGTGAATGAGGGATGCCATTGATGGAGACAACTTGGTTATTGAGGATGAACTTAAGGCACAAGTGGTTGATGGAGACAATAGCTTGGGATTTATGGATCTAATTTAAGCCGAGAAGTAAGTCATAGTGGTGGATAACTTGATTAACAATGCAAGGGAGGAGAAGAGTGAGAGGGATAACTGTGATAGGTAACTTAACGACACCATAAGGACTCTTGAAGAGAAAGTTGATTTACGATGGAGGGTAACCGATATGGTGTAGAAGAGATAAGGAACAAGTGATAATAGGATAGGATGGGTCAACCTTAGTGTTGTTGATGGGGGTTGAGGTGATAAGGGCCTATATGTATAAATGGTTGGATGTGAATGTAGCATGATAGTCAGTGTGAGAGAAAGAAATAATAGGTGGGGTTGTATCAGCGTTGGTGACTAAGAAGTCAAGTGCTCCTACATCGGGAGGTGGTGTGGCATGGTATGCATGATTAGCGGAGGAGTTCGTAGCCTTTTTTTATGTCCACCGATTATATTCTTTGTTAAAATTTTTGACTTTTCCCTTGTCCTTAGTGGGAGGAGGGCTAGTAGGTTTGGGGAATTTGAGTTGGTCATTGTCAATTAGATCTTGGATAAGTGTTTAAAGTTTCATGCAGCGGTTAGTAGAGTGGCCTACAAAACGATGGTAATCAAACAAGCTTTCATTGTAATTGTGTTCTTTAGGTCATGATGGGTCTAACGTGAGTGGTGGGTGGGAGGCGATGAGGTTACTATTAAGGAGTTCTTTGCGAGATGAGATGTGGTGCCATAAGGAAGGTAGGGAATGTACGGCTGAGGTGGTTGGGATGATGTCTCCTTAGAAGGTGTAACATTTCTTTGTGAGCTTAGTGTCGAGAGGCTTAGATGTAGAAGGTTTAAATGACGTCTTGGTTGGAAAACGAGAGGAGGATGAGGATTATTCTTGATACTTGAGCTTTCCAATAGAGAGAAGCTTAGATTCACGAAGCTTAAGAGTATGACACAGTTGGTCAAAGGAAGGAAAGGTTTTAAAGAGAACACTTTCGTAGAGAGGTGGTAAAAGGATTTGTATAAATAAATCTTGTAGCTCCGAATTGGCAAGGGCATTAGTCATTTTGGTGAGATAATGTTTGTAGCAAAAAACATAGTTAGCAAAGTGCTCATTGGGTCCATGTTTAATTTGCACTAATTGGGTGTAGGTCATCTTAGAGCCACTAATGTTGATGGAAAATTGTGTGAGGAAAGCATCAACGAGATGAGTAAATGAGGTGATAGAATGAACGGGTAAATCTTAAAACCAATACATGGTTTATTCCTCGGAGATGCGAGGAAAAATCTTGGTTAACAAGAGTGATCGTTAGCAAAATCGAGATAGGCAACATGAAACACATGAAGATTCTCTTGTGGGTCACTGTGTCCATTAAAAATGGGAAATTTAGGGGTGAAAAAGTTAGGAGGAAGAGGGTAAGAAGAGATAAGATGGGAAAATGGGGTATACAATAATAAGGTAGAATCTAAAGAGGTAGATGTGGTGGCTTGTTGTAACTTATGGATTTTGAGCCTGAAGATCGTGATACAAGGAGGTTAAATCTTGATTGCTAATAGAGGATGTTTGTCACTGATGTGACACCAAAGGAGGAGTGAAGTGGTTAGTGGGAGTGGAAACCAAAACCGAACAATGGAAATGGGTGGAAGAATAGAGGTGGGAGGTTGAGTGGGCAAGGTTGTAGAAGGGTTGAGTTCAGCCAAGTTAGTGGCCTCTTCACAAGCTACATGTAGAAGTAGATCTAAATCATGTGGGCATTCAACAAGGTGATCATTGATGGCTTTAAGGTGAGCTTCGGTAAAGTCCTCATGATTTTGGGCCATGGGGAAAAGGGAGACTACACCTCAGAAAGTGCATTAAAGAAATGTGGGGTTCACCAAAATGATTAACAAAAATAAGTTCCTAAACCTAAAGGGAGGATTTAGGGTTCTAGTGTTAATCTAAATAGGAGGACTAAAACGTAGTAAACAAAGTAAAGCTATATGTAATGAATAGTAATAAACTATGTTAAATGAAATAGAAACCCTAATGGAAAGGAAGGAGAGGGAAGATGACTTAGCTGATTACTGTAGACTATCGCAGGTTGTCACAGATCTGAAAATAAAATTTAGAAGTGCAGATGATCACTCAGGGACCATGTGAAGGGTAGATTTAAACATCCGAAGTGACACGGGTGCTGGTAGTGTATTGGGGCACCCTAGGGTGCCTTGGTCTAGATTATGGGCATTATGAACGTGCGGGGACTCGGGAATTATGTTCGAAGTGTCTCAACTAGGTTTAAAACCCTTCTTGTCTATCACACTGGATTTGCTGGATGAACTAGATGATGCCCTGCACATGAAGAAGAAGAAGGGGTCGGACTGACCTTAGCTACCAAACCGATGGACTTATCACTTAGCATTGCACTACATTACAAAACTTGATGTAGTTCTAGTGAGTGTGTGTATGTCATGCCCTAGGTGCTCTCGTGCCAGTTACACTTTATGAAATAGTGAGCTATGGTAGCTATAAAAGATGTAGATAATAGAATATAATGTATAGAATCCCTCCTCTAAGAATGTGTGTGATGCAAACTTCCTAGCTTGAATGTATGGTGTTATGTGGATGTAAAATGGTGAAATGGATGCAGCCCTAGATGAAGTGATAGTAATGTTAGGATCTAATGACATAGGCCATCATTATGGTCTTATAATCTTTATATTTATAGGGCTCTCAAGTTTAATTTTGTAATTAATCTCGACAATGTCGATTGAGGAAAAGATAAAGGAGACCAATAGCTAGAAGTGACCCAAAAAGGAGCGAAAGAGGTTAAACATAGAGAGGGGCACCCAGGGTGGGACTAGGGCACCCAGGCACCCCAGTACAGGGTAGGGCACCTGAAATTAGGGTTAGAATCTCGGGAAGTTGTGAAATGGGTGGATAGGTATCGAGAAATATGCGGGAAAGATGAAGTAAAACATAAAACAAAGATGGCAAAAAGGTGGGATTAATTGGTACTTTGTACACTTGAGAACCTTCTAAATAGTAGTATAAGATTGGGCTAAATATTGTCTAATGTGCAATATTTGTGTTTACATGGGGCATAAAATTGGCGGGTTATGTGGTGAAGTCACTCTTATGTGTCGATGATCGATTCTAATTTCAAAAGAAGCTCAAGGATTGAGGGATCATTTGAAAGCCTTAGAACTTTTTTGCCAAGAAGCCAAGATGCAAGTGAACGTTAGCAAAACCAAAGTCATGATTTTTTCTTTAAAAAGGAAAGAGAAATAAATTAACTTTCTTTTTTAGGGGAGCATGTTGGAAATTGTAATAGAATACAAATATCTTGGGATTGATTTACACAACAAGCTTAGTTGGGAGACTTGTAGAGAAAAAAGAATATAGAGGGTTGGAAAGCATCTTACCTACTTCAAAATAGGTGTAGGATAACTGAACTTTGGGATTGGAAAACTAAGAAAACCCTTTTTGGATTGTTGGTCACCCCGATTGCCCTTTATGGTTGCAAATTATGGGGAAGTAACATGTCAAATCATGGGTGGAGACAATTAGAAAGAATCCAAAACATCTAATCAAAACCAGTCTTAAATTCAAATCAACAAATGAGTCCTTATAAGATCATGTTGGCTGAAGTGGGTACTTTCCTGATGGAAGCATCGGCAATAACTCGGTTTCTAAGTTATCTAAAAAAGGTTAAAAGCATGGATAATCATCACTGGCCCAAAATGGTTGTTGAGAAAAAATTAGAGCATAGAAAGAAAACTTGGATGCGAGAAAAAAATGGATGAACAAATGGGGCATCAACTTTCAGGAGTGTCTTAACAACAACAGGGAAATAAAAACTATGTGATAGAATATTTTAGGACTGTCATGTGGACATAGCAGTTGGTCGAAATAAATCATATTACATCAAAGAATTTAATCCCACTTGGGAGAATGATGAATTTTTTTATCTAGGGCGCTTATCAAGGGAAAATCAAGGATTTCATTGGCTCAACCAAGGACCGGATTACATCACCTTCGATGTGAAACCAATAGATGGACTATACCCAAGGAGGATTGGGAAAGGAGAACTTGTCTTTTACGTAGCAAAGGGGTGGTAGAGACATAATGGCACGTCATCATTGAGTGTTCAACTTATGATGATATTCATATCCATCGAGAATGAATTAAAGGTGGACAGATTAAATGAGTTATTTGAAGAAACAAGACTTGAAAAGATTACGGGTTTTGTGCTCAAGATTCACAATAGAAGATCGATATTGGAAAAGAGTCTCAAAGCATCTTAAAGTCTCATCTTTTGGTCCCATAGACTCTTCACTCTAATGGATGTCATTATAATATTTCATTTCATTTCAATTCCAATGGAAGCCACGTGACATGTAGGGAAAGAAATGTCATTGCATGTGTTAGTTCATCGATTATGTTGTCAAGAGAGGATTGAGAGATGAGAACATAACTCGAAACGTCATTAAGGATATCATGAGGGATGGTGAGAGCCGAGGTCATGTGTGTTGGGCCGTGGGTTTCAAGCAAGGGATGACGACAGTGTGGGGCCAAGTGGAGGAAGCCGAAGCCGTGCTTGATGTCAAGGTGATAGGGTTGTTCTTAGGGCCAAGTGACTCATCCAAGAAACCCAAAAAAATTTCAAGTAGGGGAAGTCAATGATAGGTGGATCCAACTATGTTAGAGTTGACCACT
Organism: Taxus wallichiana var. yunnanensis; assembly: GCA_018340775.1. Lineage (NCBI taxonomy): Eukaryota > Viridiplantae > Streptophyta > Pinopsida > Cupressales > Taxaceae > Taxus > Taxus wallichiana. The sequence goes on from CM031233.1 coordinate 189,401,237, forward strand.
AAAACAAATATCAAACAACCTATCCACCGAGCCAAGCAAGGACACATAACACGAGTCGAGGACAAGGGTGAAGGCATCACTGCGACTCAAGCCAAGGTGAACCGGGACTGGTCAAGTCTAGGAGAATTCGTGGGAGTAGGGTCCAATATTTTTATGCAGGATGGTCTCCATCATATGTGACCAATAAAAAAGGAACAGTTCCTTGGTAATAAGAACTAGAACCAAGAACATATCTAAGCCAATCCACGTGTAAAGAAATAAGAACCAACACCAAACCTGCAAGAGCGAGCACCAAAAAAAACTTTCAACAAAAACACAAAACCTAAACCGGAAAAAAAGTGTAGCACGTTCCAAGACATAGTTTGTAATCTCTTGAACCTCTCTATCAATCCTTGCAACTCTTTCTTTGTAACCTCTTGGATCTCTTACCTTGTTACTATCTAATTTATAACCTTATTATCATTACATTACTATTGATAGTTAATCATATGCCACTACCCTATTATGGGTTTAGGCCTTAGAACCCCATACCTCATGTAGAGTATGGAGTAACACCTTTCTATTTACGCAACCCTATTAATTTAAAATCTAAGGTGTGAATCTTTAGCATTACCCCTTTTATCCTTGTCTATAATACCCCTTATAGAGAGATAAAGAGGATCTTTTATTTGGTCATTCTTCATACTCTAGTGAACCTAACATAAATCTTGTTTTTCCTCTAATTGAGTCATCTTCATATTTCTTGTTATCTCCTCTTTCAAAATATTTTTAAAATATTTCGTGAATCCCTTCTAATCTTTCCTAAATATTTTCCAATATGGATCATCTCTATAATCATCAAAGTTTTCAACAAGATGACAACTCCCAAAAATGGGATTCCTCCTTTAAGCCTACTCCCTTCTATTATGATCACAACATGACCAACACTAACACCAAAAATATCTTAAAAGGTAAACAATAGGATGAATAATCGATACATTGCTAAAAATAGAATTCTAGAGCAATATTTGGAGTAGAAACAAGAAAATGATACATAATATGTTTGTACTCCTACCATATAAGAATCCATCTTAAGTTACGCCATCTTTTCCGTAACATTCCCATTTTAAGACACTAGAACAAGGGAATTTTTTTTTTTTTGATAACATTCTCTGCTCTAGATTACGTAATTCAGAACACATGTTCAAGTTTTAATAATTGTTCTCTGTTCTAAATGACGTAATTTAGAACACACAAGGCTTTTAAAACCAATGTTCTCTGTTCGCATATTCATAATATGGAACACACATTCCATGCCATTCAATCATATAATAGATAACCATATGCTATCTGTAATGACTCGAAGAACTACCGATCTCCCATTTCATGGCTCGGAGTTTCATCGATCTCTCATTTCATGACTCGGCTACTTACCGATCCTTCATGTTAATCCATGCATCGTATACTACGTATACTTGGTTCCTGTACCTTCTTAGTTATTGAAGTGTTCCATTTAAGAGGCCTATCTGAATATTTGTTACCGATATTCATCTGAAATCCTGCTTCTTAAACTAGGTGATTTAGGACAACGCAACCAACAGCTTGCGATACTTTGGCCAAAGATTTTCACATGCTTAGCATGATCATATTCCTAGACGTCATACTCGTCAATGGAATACGTCCTTCACCCCACTTCATCTGTTATCTAGAATGGTCTTTTCGACTTCACAAACCCTCTTGTCCAAGGTTGAACTTTAACCCAAGATAGCAATATGAAAGAGTATAGAGAGGCACTCGTGGTGACTAAAGGTACGCAGACATACCTCATTGACCCTAGTCGACTGCATGTGTCTAGTTACCTTTAGTCTTCGCGAGTCACTCCGTATACAAGGTCACATTCCTAACTTGGTCCAAAGTAAAACTGAGGCCAAGTCCAAGCTTATGTAAACCTCGATGATTTGATTTGGAAGGGTGTTGTAACATGTCAGCTGCAACATTGTGTCGTCATGAAGGCCTAGCCTTCATGAAGACACCTTATTGCAGCTGGCGTGTGCCAACATCCTATGGAATCCTCCCATCTAGGGTTACACATCCAGCTAAAAGTTTGATTAGATTCTTATCTTAAATATTTTAAGAATAAGTTTCAGCAACCTTGCTGATCCTCTAACCTCATAGTTCATTACAGTTGCATAACTAGGAATGACTTGAATTGTCTCGTAGTTTAATATACATTCACTCCTCCATACCAAAGGATTGCATATTCCTTTCTTGGTTCATTAATTAAAGCTTCGGACTTACAGTCCACTACAACTTAACGAAGTAAGATTAACTTACTAAGCTTAATCAAGTTTATCCGCAACTGATTTTTAAATTCAAGTTTCCATTTTATTAGAAGTCATTTGAATGAGGTCTATTCCTCATATAGATGTTTCATTTATTTACAATTACCTTACTTCAGTCTAAGATTTGTTAAGAGGAGATATGATTCCTCTTTTCGAATATCCTTTGGGTAAGACATCCCCAAAGAATATTAACGAAATCTGATTACAGAATTCAATTGTCCTTTCATTAATATTCATTGGTTTAGAATTCAATTCCGTATTTCATTTATACAAGAGTTCATGTGTATCTTACTCTTTTACTAATGTCAACTTAAAGGCCCATATTGACCTAAGTATTAATTAATTGCACATTCCAAGTTAAAAGTTGTATTCAAGTGAAGAATAGACATTATGTCCCTTTAAATCTAACAGCCATCATTGAATAAGTACAATTTCACCGAATAGGAATAAGTTAACGATTATATTTCAACAATTCAATAATGGTACCACAATTAAAATAACACACCTTTCCCTTTTACTCATTCCTCAAGATTTAAATTTATACATTTTACAAGTCCATATAGCCGGACTTCATTCATGCCAATCAACATTAACAACTCAAAAAGAAAGAAGAATACAACTTTTTCTTTTTTCCATTTCCCTTGAGAAGAATAATAAAATCTCGAAAAGATCCATCCCTTAGTTAATCAGAAGAAGCATCATAAAACAACATGTCTTCATTTTTACTCACGGAATCCATCTGCAAAATTTACTTGCATGGGTCAGTTCATCGAACTGAGCATGTTAAGCACTTATCAATAAAATGAAGTGCTCTTGACTAACTGTCTCAATAAAAGAACTCGCTTTTATGAAACGTCCCATAATTGAGATGGACATCACGTAAGAGTTAAGTACCGATAAGGATGAACAATTTAAACAACCTTATCTCAATAAGTAGCATCAAAATCAAACAGTACTAACAATTAACAACTCCCCAATTTCTATAACAGCTAACATGCAATGATATATATATCACCATTTTCATAACTGTTCCCTTTAAAAATGAAAAGAGTTCATTCCAAATTTAGGAAAATATTAAAAGGAATATTTTCTCTAAACAATCTCATATTAGAGCATTTGTAAGAACTGATTTATATATTATTGTTCGAATGCACTCATTGTCAAACCCATTTCATCATTATAAATGAATTTCATATAATGAATTGACTATAAATTTAAATAGAACTCCTTTACCTTCTTGCTACTCACTTGACTTCAACCAAATCAAATGCAGAAGTGAAAGGCAATCATACATCATAACAACAACATATTTAACTTTTCAAAATTTAACCGGCAGCGTAGTACTCATCTATCTCGAGAGAGAGACAGAACGTAAAATGCATTTGCATACTCCTGAGGGCAGTCATATGTGACTTCAATACCTTTTTAACAAAATTTGGATAGGATACTAAGGAAAAGAAAATACTATTTCCAATTACCTAATCCATAATCCCTTTTATTTAATTACAACCGAATTGATTGATTTTATGCAAAAGGAGCTAACAACCAGGGATAACAATCAAGAAGAGAAATATTTAGAAGTCAAAAATTGAATGAAAGGAAGAGGATTCACGTTACCTCTTTCCAATTCACAACCGAATATCGAACCATGACGTCAGCACTGTTATCCATAGGATAATTCTTTCCAATCCAGTCTGTTACAGTCTTAATAGTTTACTAACTACTATTCGAGGAAAGTATTCAAGAATTCACTTTGCATCCGAACCGCAAGTATTCAAAAATAACAAAACTTTCAATTGCAATTGTTCCATTAGTTTTATTCATTGAAAACAGACGCATCTATCCAGGTATGAAATGAGTAAAAGTGTACAGCAAAGTAACATGATCCCAATTTCACTGGAATAATTATAGAAATTATTTTTCAACCACAAGAGTAAGGAACCTACTCAAATTCAGATTTAATGAAAACAACGAAGAAGTTTTAAACCCGCAGTTATATTATATATATATATATATATATATATATATATATATATATATATATATATATCATCATTGAGTTCAAGAAGAAATAAAAACTGTACTCTATACCCAAATCCATCAGATAATCAGGTTACCCTATTCCAGGTTCGACAAGAATTTATTTCCAAACAGTCATTCATGGATACCGAATAAAATAGGAGGAACATCGTATCATTTTAGCTCAAGCAAATGTAAGGATGATACATTAAATCTATTATCCCTAAAAGAATTCACATCGCCATTCACTGTAATTCAGCAAGGAAGAACAGTTCACACTCAAGTCCTATCAAAGCATTCACACGAATTCCATATCTCTTGAACACATTGTAAGGATATTACTTGTATTAATAAGAACATATACATCAGAATAACACGAGAGAACACCAAAATATAGATAAATGATGACAATATGCTCATATAATAGCTTTGCCACTTCGAGGGGGCAACCTCCAATACCACTTCGAGGGGGCAACCTCCAATACCACTTCGAGGGGGTAACCTCCAAACCATACAATAACACTCCAATACTCAATATGATGATTAACTACAACCTTCTAACCCCTATATATACCATTCTAACCTATGGCCAATACTGAGGCCAACCTCCTAAGCATAATAAATCATAAATGAATGATATAATAAGATAAGGGGATGTGTGCCACATGTCGGCATCTCCATCAATACATATACATCATAACATCCTTTCCCTAGGTGCATAACATTCCTTCCCTCCTTGACATGTTTCATTCCTGAAACATAAGAAGAAACCATGTAGTTAGTGTGTTGTAAATTTTTACACACTTTGCGCCATGATCGATCATCCATCCATATGTGATCCTGGTAGATGATACATCTCTGAACTAATATCCATATTTCATTGTGCTACTCTGATTCCATTCATGACTATAGTTTATCATCCTTGGATTCCATGCATAACCAACATAAGGATTCAATGCATAACCATAATAAGGATTCCATGTATAACCATAATAAGGATTCCATGCTTCATAATTGTTGCTCCATTGATCCCCTGTATAAATAAAGTGATTATTCCTCCAATTACCTGTATATCTATATTGGTTGGAAATATGATGTGCCCTGGATATGTCCATGATTTTTCTCTCATGTTGACGTAGATTTCCATATCTTTGCGCAATTGTAGTATCCTCAACCTTATCAACCTGCGTTTCGAACTTTCTTCTTCCACCTTTGCATTTGATATTTTATTTTTCTCTTGAGTAGATGAATCATCATTTCCTTCTTTTTCTTCATGTTCCTCTTTTGAATCATCCTTATTCCCTTCTTCTCCATATTCTAAATCATCCTCATGGTCTATATCGCCTTTTCTTTGATTTCCATTAAGCCTCGATATCCCGTAAAGTGACCTTCTTCTTTTTGTACCAAATCCTCATAAACTTATTTTTCATATTAAGATTAATTGTCCCTAATGTCTCTAACCAAGGATACCCAAGAACAATATCCAAACCATCCATATATAAGGCAAAAAAATCTGAATGTAAAGTATATTTGTCCATAGTAAGTTTTAAATCTTCAAAACTTGAATTTTCTTACCATTCACTTGAGCTTCTTTGATATTACTTTCTTGAATATGTAGATGTTGAGCCATATCATTATTGATGAAGTTATACTTGTTGTTAGGGTTTATGGAAACAATTATCTTATTCCTTTGAATGCATCCATGAAACTGAAATATGTATCTTCCTTCTTGGGAGCTATAATATCTTCTTCTCGCATCAATATCTTGTTTTTTTTCCTCTTCTTCATAGTCTTCTTCAACTTCTTCTCGCATTTGATTCTTTAATATATGTTGCACCATCATCTTCCCTTGAATCTTCTTCACCTTCCTCTTCATCTTCTTTCTCTCTTGATTCTTCAATATATTCTTCCCCATCATCTTCCTTTGACTCTTCTTCCTCTTTGTGGTCCCATCTATCCATAAAAAGTTGTTTCATTTCCTCCCAAGACCAATCCTTCCTGTCATTTTTAAACTCAAAAAACCAAATCCATGCAGGACCACCAAGATAATGTGAAAACCTATTCCTTGTCATGAAATATGAGAAATATATATTCTTAAATTTTATCCACCATTCTTTAGCATCCATCTCACCATTTCCATAAAAAATTGTTATCCTCGTGATCATGATTAGGGTTTAGGAATTCTGAAAATATTTCTACGAGATGGATAAAAACACAAAGAACAAACTCTAACTGAAATTTTAAGAGCTTTCCGAAAATATAATTTTTTCTAAAAATACCATAATTTGCATCCTAAAAAGTGAATTTATGAAAAAACATAAACACCAATAACATCCTCAAACCGAGATCCAATGGAGCTGAAATTTTCAAATATTCTCGACTTAGAGTGGTTAAAAATTATGATGTAAAAATTGGGAAAAAATCAATACTCTCTTCAAGATATATTTGAAACAAAAATTAGGGTTTTTGCCTAATTTTCACTTTGAAATCGCTGCTCGATACCACTTGTAAGGATATTACTTGTATAAATCGTAACATATACAATAGAATAACATGAGAGAACACTAAAATATAGATAAATGATGACAATATGCTCATATAATAGCTTTTCCACTTCGAGGGGGCAACCTCCAATACCACTTTGAGGGGTAACCTCCAAACCATCAATAACACTCCAATACTCAATATCCCGATTAACTACAACCTTCTAACCCCTATATATACCATTCTAACCTCTCTGCCAATATTGAGGCCGACCTCCTAAGCATAATAAATCATAAATGAATGATATAATAAGATAAGGGGATGTGTGCCACATGTCGGCATCTCCATCAATACATATACATCATAACATCCTTTCTCTAGGTGCATAACACACACAAAAACTTTGAAAAATAGTATACACATCGCTGTCACTTTCAACGAGTTCCAATCCACAAAAGACAACAAAACCCGTATACCCATTACTTTGGAAATCAAAACAACAGAGACAATTTCCATGTTCATTACTAATGCAACAAAGATCACCCATTTACTCATGTATGCATCGAGAAAATACCCAAATCGCATCCTATCCAAACAACAACTCAAGAAAAAGATCACATCCAACATATCATCATATTTTCACAAGAACACGCGTTTATAAGAGCAGAGTTCTTTTAATGAAGATGTTTAATAAAGAGCAAAGTTGTTTAAAGAAAAGAGCCTAACATGCCTGTATAACTTCTTGTTAGCTCGTGGAAGGTCACAACCGAGCTTATCTAGAGTTTCTTCCTTCCAACAACGTTATTCACCAGTTCCTTCAACTACTTCCACATTTCCACAGGCCCAGAAACCACTCGAAGGCGGTCGAAAACAACAATGGCCGCAAATCAAACTTGTAGGCTCGAAAGAGCAACAAAAATGCAGAGAAAGAAAACCCGAAACCAAAATGAACAACAATAGCTAAAAAAATCCTCTTTCCTCTTTCCTAGGTGGGTGGTTGCCAAAACCAAGACCAATAAATGCATTGAATGCATTTCTTTTTTCCTCTTTCTCCACGCCACCACCGACTTAGATTTGGCGAGCTTTTTCTTACAAATTTGCTTGTAATTCGAATTTAGTAGTATGGTTTAGTTAGAAGCCTCCAACTTCTTTGCTCCCGCCAAACTTGGCGTTTAAAACTTCAAGGACAGCATTTAAGTTTCCATTAAATTTTAAAACCTTCCCCCTTATCCTTTCATTGACATGTATCCATAGGCCCCTCTTAGGTCTAGTAATAGATTAGATCAAATTTTTAATAGTTAGGTTTCCTTTTTTCTCGTAAGTCCTTAGGATTCACCTAGGTTAGTTTACTAACCCCTTTTTTTTAATTAAAATTCTTATAGGATATAATATTATTGCATAGGTTAACACATAACCCCTATCCATTCCATAACAGGTTTCGAGTAGATTTTACCGACTTAGGTTTAAAACCAGTATAGTGCAGGATGTTCCGTCCAATGCTAAATATATGCCTTGATATCTTTGTATCAAACCTTTTTCTATCTTACGTTTTCCGGCGTTACAACTCGTATGTATTCAGGAAATCAAACCTTACCGTTGGCAACATGGTGCCTAGTAAGTATACTTGTAACTTGATTCTTTTAAAATTTGCAACAATTTCCTGCTCGGTTCCAGACTTCATTTTATCTAGGAAGTCAATCGACAAGATGATAATAAAGAAGGCTGAAGCATACCTTGGATCAATGGAATTGATTCAAGGTGTGCTGTCTCATGATTATGAGTTCATCAAGTACAAAAGCAATTCTGCTAATTCACAACTTTGCAAACACAAGTTATAATGACCTTAGTCCCAAGTAAACAAAGTTACAGTAAGCAAGGGTTCAGATCAGTAACACATGATTTTCAAGATTAAAGGATACACCTTAACATAATAATTCTCATTTCCACAGTTGCAGCATCACAAAAAGAAGTTATCGTAGTAGCTGCCAAAATCAAGACGTTACATTTCCAACCAACCTCTTGAAGTCATATAGCTAATGTGGAGGCATGCAATGTTACTTGGGGTAATTTTTCTAATACTAATCCTTCTCATTCAAAAGGTTCTTACACAAATGTGCCTCAAAATCCTAATCAAAATTATTCACAAAATGCTCATAATGATCCCACTCAACTTATCTTACAACTCATTAACTAATAGTGACAATAACCAATATCTTCAAATGAGTGTAAATTATGTTTTCACACATGCTAGACCTCAACAAATTCAGTGGGGTATACCTAATCAGTGTCTTCCCCACCTCCTCTAGTTGATTGCAATGGCATTGTAATTGTGAAACCTCCCATAACTAATAACATGTTCCAATTTCTTCAAAGGGAATCTTTGGCTCCTTACATAGCCATTATGGATATTGGAGGTATCACCGCTTCTCTTGCTTGTGACATGTCCACTGACCCTATACTTCACATTAAAGCCTTTGGTAATATTTGTAAGGACTAGATCAGATATAAGTCTTATGTGACTACCAATATCTTCATTAAGACCCTTACAAGTGATTATTTATATTAGTATCATTCTCTTCCTTCTAAATCAATTGTCACACTTAAGGGATTAGTCAATCTTCTACTCAAAGAATTCCATTCTCAAGACTTACCTGAAAACAACTTGAACATCTTCATCAATTATAAGCAAGGTGATAATGAGAATGTCCAATCCTTCATCAAACGATGGAAAACTCTTTGCACTAGAACAAAACATTATTTCAAAGGTGACAACACTCTCTATAATATCTTCCTCAATGCGTTATAACCTTTCATTTAATACAAGGTTAGGCCTTTTTATCCTACTAATTTGGAGGAATCCATTAAATAGGCCAAGAGGTAAGAGTACCTTATGCATACATTTGAGAAACCTCAACCAAAATAATCTCAAAATCAACCCTAATATCGAGCACAAAAAATGTTCACATTCTCGTGAAACCTCAAGATCGTAATGTTGTAAATAATGAAGTCTCGGACATTCCTAATCCTTGCAATGCCTTCCACAAAACCATTGACAATGTTTACTTAACCCCTCATAGATCAATGGAGGTGATTATTCCTCTTCCTCCCATGCGGATAACCATCAACTTTTGTCCATGGAAGAGATATAGAAGCATCTCCCTAGGCCATATGCATCACCTGTCGATACTTATTGCCCTCCTCTGTGGTTCGAGAGAATCTCATTTGTCGTGCTGATCCAATTGGGGTCATTCATATGAAAATCACAAAGCTCTTTATGCTTTCACTTATATCGCTTTTATTGGGTGTTAACTTCAATCATGAAGGTATGGCCTGTAAAATACTTGATGAAGTCGTGGTGGCTCAAGATCGTGTTGAAAGTCGCAATTCCATAAATCTATCCAATGAACATCTTAAATTCTACACCGACCCTTTCTCAATCACACTAAGGAAAAGGCAGCTCTTTAACCTACTAATGAGAAATGCTGGGATTTTTCTTCCACCAACACTATATAAACTAACTATAATCCCAAAATCAAGCTTCTCAATTGTGTGGTCAACATGAATGGAATGAAATGAGTAGTTAGAAATAATTGACACCCCATATCCTTTCCGATCCTATCAAAATATTTAATCCTATCATATAGGTTAAACTTTAAGAGAGTCATCTCATCACAGCCTTCTCAAAATCCTATCCAAATCAATTTCATTAGCCATTGTGAATCAACATGGTTGATACCATCTTATTTTGTTCTATCATCATCAACACCATCAGCTAACTTGAACCAAGAGGTTTGATGCCTTTCATTTTTTATTATTTTCATTCCCGACACCATCAACCAATATCAACCAACATCCAAAGGCTAATCTTCACTCAATATGGACCGGTCAATGCATCATGACCATCCATTTCACAATGGACAGCCATGATGTGTTGACCGGAATTGACCAGGTGCATATTGAGTGAAGGGTAGCCTCTTCCTCAACCAACATGGTTGATGATGTTTTTCCTTCGATCTCTCTTGATTCATAGACCATCCTAAACCAATATGGATGATTTCATTTATCTTCTTTTTGTCACTCCCAATGCCAAAGAACCTAAACTAATAGGGTTGATGCACCATTTTCCTTCTCTTTTTCACTCTTAATGTCATCATCCTTCCTAAACTAGTATGTTTGATGTTGTATGTTTCCTCTTTTACCACCCTTGACGGTATTAGCCATTGTGCACAAACACAACAAATACCATATAGTTGGGGCAAAAATAAAAAAACATGTTCCAACTCGAGGCTTGAACTTCAAAATTTTATTTTGACTCGAAATTCCTTAGGTTTATATTAGTATTTCATCACCCAACTTGGAATATGTGGATCCCATCACAAAATTCTCCCAAGTTGTGTTCCTTTATTTGAACTAATCAAGACTTCTTCTAAACATTTCAATCGCCTCATGAAATCTCTCTTTAAAAAGAATATACCCTTAGCACTAGCTTTGGGACAAGACTCCCTCTTGTATGATTCTGATGAGAGCATACTTCAACAATGTGAAAATCTCAAAATCCAAAAATATAAAACCATTACTCAATCTGTATCTATTCACTTTCCCATTAACTCAATGATCTTGGATGAGCTTCTCTTTAAAGTAGAAATGTCACATCCCTCAATTTCAGTCTACTACGTTGAAAGGAATAAGTCATAGAATGAAGAGTAGGTTACGAGAGCTAGGAAATAAGTTCTATTGCATAGCTATATATGCTTCCAAATTTGTGTATGCATATCCTGAAAAGGATATACACACTTACATGTAGTTGCATATACAACTGCACAACAACACTTGTCATTCAACATTCGCAACGTACTCAACATTTATGACGTATTCTTGGTTGCTTTAATGTTGAATGTACTTATCATGTTGAGTATGTTGAATTCGATTGTGGAATACATAACTAGGGATATTGTACATGTAATGGATATTTTAGTGCAACTGGCTATGTTGTGCTACTTAGTTGAAAGTAATGATTTTTGCATTAGTGTATTTCTTAGTTATTGTACTTGTTATTGTTACTCTGGTTTGTTTCAATCGTATTTAATGGTTTGTAAACTATGTTAAATTCATACAACAATAAGGTATTACTTGATTGTATTTGTATTATTTCATTAATTAACGATAATTGCATGATGACTAACCATCTTCATGTTTGGCTTTGATGGTCAAGGACAATATTGTAGTATAAAATCTCCCTTTTAGAGTTAGAAATGATTATGGTCATCTTCAAGTAATGCTTATTTGATGGTTGTAAATCCATTACTATGGCAAAACAAGTAAAGGTAATAAGATAAAATTGAAATGGTCTAGGACCATGGTATTGGTGTTCTATTGTTTAAATGGATAAAGTCAAACTCTATTGAATTGGGCAATGCTATGACATTAGAAGAGGTGTTTAATCAGCCATATGGTCTAAACCATGATTAAGGGAATTATAATGTTGATTAATCAAATTGGTCTTCGACCATAATCCATATCATTTGATTGACTAAACGATTTTTGTTTGATTGATATTCGATTAAAAAAATGTTGAAATAGGTATAAGGTCTTTGACCTATTTCATAGCAATTATTAAATTCTTTTGGTTATGGTCATTGTTGACCTAAGCAATAATTTTTTTATTTAAAATGGAAAAATTCTTCGACCGTTTGAATATATTCCATTACATGAGAATTGGGTGCTTGTTTTAAACTCCGCTATTTAGTTGGAGATAACCTTGGTGGGAAACTTATTTGGCGGCGGAAAAAATTAGAAAGGCCACAATGTGGCACTATGATCAATGAATGGTATTTAAAACTCACTCAAAATCTTGAAGCTTCTCTAAGAATCCAAACACATGCATATATGATTCATAGTGATGTTTCAGGTTTGGTGGGTGTTCGAGATCACTAGAACTGTGTATGGGGTTCTTGAGTTTCTTTTGCCACAATCTTCTCTGCTAAGGAAATAGATTCACCTTATTTGAACATCTATAGAAATTTCTTGAACATAATGGAAATATGTCTTCTTAATGAAATGAAATGAAATATTTTAATGATGTCCACGAGACTAAAGAGTCTATGGGACCACAAAACAGAGATTTTTAATCAGCTTTCAGACTCCTTTCAATATCCGCTCTTCGGCTGTGAATCTTGAGGATGAAACTTGCAGTCGCTTGAAGCTTTGTTCCTTCAAAGAGATCCTCAAGTCCATCCACCTTCAGGTTGTTTTCATACTAGATACGAATATCATCATATGCCGAACACTCCATGACGAAATGCCATTCTGTCTCCACGACCCCTTTGTTGCAGAAAAGAAAAATTCTCATTTCCCAATCTTCCTTTGGAATAGTCCATCTACCAGTTTCGCATCGAAGATGATGCGATCTGGTCCTTAACTGTGCCACTAGAATCCTTGCTTTACCCTTGATAGCAGCCCCTAGATAAGCTTTTTCATCATGTTCCCCAATGGGATTGAATTCTCTGATATAATGCGCTTTCTTTCGACCAATCTGTCCCTTCCACATGGCAGTCCTGAACTTTTCTATCACATAATTCTTTATTTCCCTGTTATTGTTAGGACACTCTTGCAAGTTGATGCCCCATTTGTTCATCCATTTAGTATTTTGTTTCATCCAGGTTTTCTTTCTGCATTCCAGAGTATCGTCCACAACTATTTTGGGCCAACGAAGATTGTCCATGCTTTCAACTTTCTTCAAATAGCTTATCATCCGAGATATTGCCGAAGCTTCCAACGAGGAAGTACCCACTTCAGCCAACAGGATCTCATAAGGATCGATTTGACTTTGAGAGTGCTTGTGATTAGATGTTTTTGAATTCGTTCTATCTGTCTCCACCCATGATTTGACATGCTACTTCCCCAAACTTCGCAGCCATAGAGAACAACCGGAGTGACCAACAATCCAAAAAGAGTTTTCTTAGTTTTCCAGTCCCAAAGTTCAGCTTTCCTACACCTATTTTGAAGTAGGTAAGATGCTTTCCAACCTCCCTGTATCCTTTTTGCTTTACAAGTCTCCCAACTAAGTTTGTGGTGAAAGTCAATCCCAAGATATTTGTATTCAGTGACTATTTCCAAAGGGCTCCCTTCAAAAAGAAAGTTAATTTGTCTCTCTTTCCTTTTCAAGGAGAAAATCATGATTTTTGTTTTGCTAGTGTTCACTTGCATCCCAACTTCTTGGCAGAAGAGCTCTAGCGCTTTTAGTTGTTCCCTCAAACCTTGGGTTGTTTTTGAAATTAGGATAAGATCGTCAGCATAAAGAAGTAACTTCACCACGTAACTTGCCAACTGTATACCTCCTCCCTCAGTTTTATTTAACCATTCTTCAAGCTTGTCAATGTATAGACCAAATAAAGTGGGAGAGAGAGGGAAACCTTGCTTGACACCAATGTCACTACCGAAACACTCAGACATACCTTCTCTGGTTCTGATTTTAGCTCTGACCTGCTCATACAGTTTATGAACTGCTGCTCTAAGCTCATTTGGAATCCCAAGTTCCTCCATCATGTTCCAAAGTTTTTTTCTGGGTACTGTGTCGAAAGCTTTCCTGAAATCAACAAAACAACAAAAAGCTTCTTCTCCTTGGGTGTCCCAAACCTTCTCAATCAAATGCCTAAGAGTGATACAATGGTCAATTGTTGAGTGTTTAGGTCGGAATCCTGCTTGCCCTTTTGCTCTTTTACCCTCTCTTTATTGTTGTTGATTCTCCATTCTATCATGCCTCCAAAAAGTTTACCAAGAAGAGGGTTGATCATAATGGTGTGATAATTAGACGGGTTATTAATGTCACCACTTTTAAATAGAGGAATAACAATGCTAGTTGTCCACTCTGTCGAGAAAGCCATTCTGATTGACATCATTGAATATTTTTTTGATGTGTGGTGTGAGGACCTCAACCCCCCATTTTAAAAATTCAGCCTGTAGACCATCGATGTCTTGAGCTTTACCACTTGCTAGATTATTTATGCCCTGCTTGATGTCTTCTGTCAAAAAAATCTCAATTGAAGTCTCGATTATGGGAGGAATATCTTTTTGTTGGGAACGCTCATAAAGGGTCCTTGCATATTCTAACCAATGAGCACCTGTGATATTATTTTCTATGTATTTTTTCTTTTGTTGTAACTCCCTCCAAAAACCTTTGGGGTTGTGTTTTCCAAGAGAAATTAATTTTATCCTTCTCTTGCTCACATAGCTTTCTTTTTTGTGTTGTACCAATCTCTCATAAGTCTTTTTATTTTCTTTGTTCATCCCACTTTCCTTCAAAGCTCTCTTGGCAGCTTTACACTCTTCATCATACCACAGGGTTTTTCGAAAAGTATTTGTCGCTCCCTTTCTAGGTTTAGATCTCTCACAAACACTTAGAGCCTTTTGGATTAAAGATATCAGCATATTACTACGTATATAACCACTCATTCCCTTAGACATCGTGTTCTCTATATATTTCCTCATTATCTGAAAATGCTATTTAAGGGCTGCAACAAAGATTTCCTGATTTTCTTTATTGAGAATGATTTTTCCCTATTTTTGAGATGCCTTTTGCATGTGATGAGTCTGATTATTTTGTTGCTGATTTAAGACGGTCGCAAGCTTTACCAAAAGAGGACTATGATCTGATTTTAATTCAATAGGACAAACTCCAATTTCAAACTCAAGCAGCGTGGAGATAGAACTTTGAGAACAGATTACATAGTCCACTACACTTTGACCATTGTATGTTTTACAAGTGATATTGCCTGATCTGGGCCAAGCCCTCATGCCATTACAAATGACCATGTTGTATAAGCTACATAGGCCAAGAAGCTCAACCCCAAAATGTGTCACCCCTCCATTACTGTCTTGAGATACTCTTTCCCAAAGCTTGTTTTCTTCTTCCTTAAGCCATAATGGATTGTCTTCATCTCCTTCTAAGCTGGTCAACTGAAGGGATTGATTATTGGCAGTCCTCGCATTGAAATCCCCCAAAAGAATTATTTCCCCAGATGCACTGAAAACATAAATGTCTTTTTTTATTGAAGCGTATGGATCTTCGCTATCTAGATTTCTTCTCTTATATGTCTTTGAACCTTTCGGTGCAAAGTAGCAGGCAACCAATCTGATTGTTGTCTTGTCATCTATTATTTTCAGCCATATGTATTGCTTATTTGGATCTTCCTTTTCAACTTTGACAGTTTCAAGCCATATTTCCTTGATTAGCACTATGATTCCGCCGTGACCTTTCCCTGTTTCATTCCCTTCATTCCAAACTAAAATTTTCTTGTAGCCTTCAAACTCTGGTACCTTGCAGCCTTCGTGCTCATGAATTTCCATAAGAATAATAATATCTTTCCCCTCTGCTATGGGCCCCAAACCTAGTCCTCTTCTCCACGGATATCCTCTACAATTCCAACTTACTATGTGCATGAATTCCCGTGGGGCCCCTAATTCCTATTTCTTGTTTGATAAATGATCGCTGATTTGGGCTTTCCCATTTCTCATCTATGCCCATTTTCCTGCTTCCCTTGCTTTTCTCACTTTCTCCCATTCTTTCCTTCGAACTTTCTTGTTGAGCGAATGTCAAATCCTCATCTAGATATATGTGTGTGCCTCTAAGAAGTCCCTTATTTTTTAAGATAGCATGTTTGTCTTCTATTTTTCTCATGACCACACGCACGTGACAGTCCTTTCCTCCTTCATTATCCCGCCAATATTTTTTGTTTGTTGTACTTCAATTCATCTTTAAGAAAGTCTCTTGCTAATAGGCCAGTTCTCTCTTTTTCACCAAAATCTTTTAGACCCTTGATAATAAAATTTATTGCTCTATCTTGTTGATCTTTCTCTTCTTTTATCTGTGTTTTGATGTGTTTCTCTATGACTTGCCTTTGTTCATTTGATGATCCACTTACTAATTGTGACCAAGTTTTGGCTTCTTCTATCCGATCCTTTAGTTGATTTTCTTTTATTTCCATGTCTTTAATTGCTGATTGGATCTCATTTATCTGTATTGTTTCCTTCCCTTTTACCATTTCAGGGCTTTTTTCTCCCCCTGTTTTCATATTTCCTAGGTCTTGTTTTAGCATGGTTAACTCCTGATGTCCTCTCTCCATGAGGTTTTGGAGATTTAGTACCTGTTCTTTGAGAATTTTATTTTCTCTTTCCAACCTGTATCTAACTTCTGTAAGTTCTTTCCTCTCACTATTTTCTTGCAATTTCTGGTTTTCTAAAATTCCAAGCCTTTCTTTCATGTTCATGAGCTCATTCACATATAGTTCTGAAGACCACAATAGAGGGGTTGAAGTAGGACTATATAGGTATTTAGGATCCTGGACTGCGTCCTCTCGTTCTTCTTTGTATGTTGCAGTTTTGTCTGTTTTGTTCAGCTTTGACTCCTTTTTACTATCCTTCTGACTTGATTGTTTTCCTTCCATTTTATATTCTCTAAAAAAGAAGTTCTCTTTGTTATTTGTTGTCTTCGGTAAAATCAAAGTGAGATTTTTCTTCTGGGTTCTTCTTAGTTTTTTGGCCTGCCTACGTCGTAGGATCCCCTTGTATTGTTTTGCATTCACATAAACCAACTTTTTAACTGTACCCATTGTATTATTTTGGGAGATTTCTACCTTTTCCAAAATTTTGTTTTTGTTGTTTGTATGTGTTTCCGAAATAGTAGATCTCTGTAATGCCATATTTGGGTTGTCTTTGAAACCCTCATGTTTAAGCATGGCTTGCATGCTTTGTTGAAACCAGATTTGACAGATAAATATAAAGAGTGTTGCAAAGAATGATGGGGTTTGGTCTACCTGAAAGAACTGGCTTGTCGGGCTGTGCCCTAGCTTCTAAACAAAATGCTGAAACGGGGCCCACGTTTCTGTTGTTTATCGAGCATGTGCTTGTCAGTTTCTGTTGAAATCTGCTCCGTTCCAGCCTGCAGATCCGTTCCTAGCCGCAGCCTGCTCCCGTTGTCTCCACTGTCCCAAGTCTCGAGATCTCGCTTGTCTTTTACTTATCACTTTCTCCACTGCCGCTTGTCTTCTACCTACCGTAGCCTCCCTTTAGATCTCTCGCACCTACCACAACCTACAACACACCATGCCACTACCACCAACTTTAGAAATATTTGAAGATTTCGGGGTTCGAACTTGGGAACCTCTGTCTAGTTTTGCTAGTTATTTGGCAAGGGAAGTGATAGTTTAAAAAGGCATGGATTTTTCTCTCTCACACTTTTTTTCCTTTCAAAATAATTGTATACTTGTTTTATTTATTTGATGGTTATTTGTTTCTCCCTCTATTTACGTGGAAAATAGTTAATTTTTAAGACTAGCTAAATATAAGTATTTGGGTTATTTGCATGCATGTGTTATTGAATGAGTTGCTAGCCAACATTAAGGACTCGTGAATTATTGTTTGATATTTACTTTCAAAAATGGATGTGGGTGTTGTTTGTTTGGTTGACTCATACCTAGATTGTAGGTGTTGATTGTGTTGTTAAATAGATCATTTTTCCTAAATCAATATTGGTTGTGTGCACTTCATGGGTGTAGTGAATGCATGTGATTGTTATGACCACTTAGATATTGCATGTTAAGGTCAGGTTGATCCTCTTAAGGATGATGCAGTGGGAGAGGGAAATAAGACTTGGGTTGGACTCAAGCCTTTTCCTCCTTCATTTCAAAATTTGTAGCTTCATTGTTTAGCCAAAAAGTAAAGAGACTGTGTTTTGTAAGGGTCATGTTAGCTTATGGAGCTAGGTTATTGTTTCAATTTTGACCAGTTGTTTGGTTATTATAGTTTTAGAAAAGCATGCAGATTGATGTTGTATGTTGTGAATGAAAGAAATGGATTAACTACTTGGCTAAATTGATGATTTTTCCTTATTATGTGTATCACAATCCAAAGAGTCATGTCGGTGTTGATGTGGCATGCATGCATGAAAGGAAAGTTGATTTAGTGTCATGCCCGCCTCGGGACACGGAAAACCATACCAAAATGCAACTAAAATTTTAGGTAAATTTTTTTAAAGTGAACGGTTAATACTAATGTTTGCTTAATTTGTTTCCCACTAATATTTAATTTTATTATAAATTTATTTACCCAAAATTTAAATAAAAACTATTCCATTAATGACTTAATTATTTATTCTTCTTAAGTTAACTAGAGTCACGAAATAATAGTCTACAACCCCTTGTTATAATTAATTAGTCTCCCCTTTTAAATTAATTCTCATTCCCACAATATTTCCCATATCCAAAAAGTGTGTAGGGTTTTATTTGAGCCCTATGATTAAACAAATCTGGTCCCTAGATTTTGGAGTTACCCTAAAGTTTTCCCTAAATTTCTCTATGTGATTTCCCTTTCTTTTCTTTACCATATTCTCTCCTTTTGATTTTATTTTGTGTTGCCATTGGAATGTACAGGTTATGGAGGGACAAAGGGAGAGAAGGATTCATGAGATATCTCCTTTGATGAGTAGGATACTAACCATATTTCATTATTGTTTCTTTTGTATGTCTTCCCAAATGTGGATCTCCTCAGATTGGGCATCTCTTCCATACCCTCGTGGTTAATTTATTTATTTGTTTTATTACACAGCCCTATTTTCCTGATTTTTATATATACACATATATTTATTTTGTTATTATTTGGTTTTTGTGGAGAAGGGCGGCGGATTAGAAGAGAGGGGGTACACCGCGAGCAGAGGCAACGAATGTGTGGTGGTTGGTGCGGTCATGAGCGGCGGGGAAGCGGTTGGGGAAGGGGAGAAAAAAAAATAGCGGAGTGGGGGTGAAGGGGCAGGTGCAGAGGCATGGTGGGATAGTGCGCGGGGAAGGTCGGGGACAGCGGTGTGGGGTTTTGGAACAGGCGCGGGCCGGGTGGCCATGGAGGATGGGGGTGCTTCGGGGTCACTGCGTGAGGACAACAATGGCGGATGGGGGAGGGTTTGGCCTCCCCAAACAATTTGTTATAATATATATATATATATATATATATATATATATATATAGGCATAATTAAATATATATTACCTTACTTTATGCAAAAATACTAATATAGTATAATATATCAGTTTTGTAATATGTAATACATCTATATACATTTTTTTTAAGAAAAATTTAAAACATAATCTAGATTTAAAATAGGATCATTAAGGAATCATAGGATGAAAAAGTATAACTAGATTAATGCCTGAAATAAATTTGCAACTATGTAAATTATTAAACAATTTCTCCATAAGTTGTGAATAATAAGGTCTAGTTATGAAATCCATATGGACTACACAAATCTGAAAACTACATGATCTATATGAGAACAACCAAAAAGATTCCCTTGCTTGTGTGGAGAGAGAAAGATGTAGAAAACTATTTCCCATGATAGAAGAGATTGCACTCCAAAAATGATATTTCATTTTGCATTCAAACATGTTACAACATTTTGCAAGAAAGAATTTTATATCCAAAATAACACTACATCCAATGTTCTATTTTCTCTCCAAGTGAGGCTACAACTAGTTCATATAAAAGAGAAGTATCTAATACAAGATTTCTTATAGAAAAACATACTTTCTTTACACAACCTTCCACTTCAAAAAGATATTCAAATCAATGCTTATTAAAGGAATGTAACTATTTTCTATTCAATGCATTTTAAAGAAGTATAAATATTTTACAAGACTTTATTTGTAACATTCCTCAATACATCATATTTCAAACATGCTAAAATACATAAGAAACAACCTAACAAACCCCTTCCCAAGATTGAAGGAAATTTTACAACAAATGAAGTTTCCACCAAGCCATATCCAAAAGAGATACAAAGAGGTAATGTCCACAAAGAGAGAGAAGATGCCAAAGGAACTCCAACTACCACCAACTTTCATCATGAGATCCAACTTTATATGCCTTCAAGGAATCCAAACAAGGAGAAGAAACTTGTTTTACCACCCAACCATAGGCATCATTACATGTCTTCCCAAGGTTGGGATGCATGCTAGCCTCCCCCAAGCCCATGGGAAAGAGGACAACTATCCACAACTATGCACAAGAGTGAGGGTGAACAAACAACATTACATCCACACAAAAACAAGGAAAAGATTAAAACAAGACTCCAAATTTGTAAAAGTGAAAAGGAGGAGAACCCAAGTTCTACCTCTAAAATGGGGAAGAGAAGAAATTTTTCAAAATTTGTAACCATCATTAGTTGCACAAAAACAATATCTTCATACCCTCCTTATTCCTCCACCCTTTCACCAATCCTTCTTGGAAGGATTTTCAAACCCCAAAAGGTGTTTCCTCACCAAGAATGGAGAAGGAGGTTCAAGCCAAATGACCCACCTTCCCCACCTCAAGCCATATGATGGAGGGAGTAAAATCAAATAAACAACAACAAAATCTTCATGCAACAACAAACATTTCCAAGTAAACAACTAATTTCTATCACGATATAACAAACACAATAAAGCTCAAGAAGCCTACCTTAAAGAAAATCTCTCCAAAATCAAACTCTTCCACTTCTTGACCCAAGCAAACTCTAGCTCCAAATCCACAAGCCTCCAAGCAAAAGCTCCAAAAAAAAAGTTCTCTTCTTTTCCCATGAGGGAGAATTTGAAGAGGAGCAAGCAAAAATCCTCACAAATGAGGGGGTGACATGTGTCACCCCTCTCTTCTTCAAGGTCAAAGATGCAAAAGATAAAAGAGAAAGGATAAAATGGCTTTTAGCCCTCTTCTCCCAAATTACTCAAAATCATAACAAAACAATCTTGTGCAACTTTTAACAAAGCACACTTATCCATACCCCTTACATGGATGTGACCAAAGGGGAGGCAAAAAGGGAGGGAAAACTCCCTCTAGCCTTGGAAATAAGCCCCCTACCTATTAGGTAGGGTCCAAGGGCCCATTTTCATGTTAAGGGAACTCCCAAACTAAAAAGGGGTCCCTAAAAATGCCTAAAATAACCCAATTTCGGGTTTGGCAAATTTGACACAAGGGTAGAGGGTGTGGGGCCCACCTAAGGGTTCACATGTGACCCTAAACCCTTTTGATTAAGTACATCATTAAAAAAATTCAAAACTTAATGTAAGTGGGGCCATTAATTCCCCAAAACAAGTTTACAACACAAGCTAAACACCCTAAGTAGGATTAATAATACAAGACATATTACATTACAAATGAGGGTCACCCATGGTGCCCAAAACAATAATTCTAATGCTAAGGCCTCAAGCAATAAACACGGCTAGGACTTAGCCCCATGGGCTCTTGTGCAAAGTTGCGTAGCTGGCCTGAATCCCACGTTCTCCTGTGACCTGTCACCTGCACACACATTAAATGCACATGTCCGATAAAATGTGAATTAACTACTAAATAAGATATTAATGAATTCTAAACTAACATATCATCTCTCTGGAATCGAAATCGACAACCTTCCCAATTATACACAATTCACAATAAGTTAGATATAATGATGAAGTGACATATATCCATAGAATCCCAACATGCAACAAACTAAGTATCCATCAATATAATTGTGTTCCAAAACAACATCATATCAAATTAGTATCCATGACATCATAAGATAATGCGATAACATAATAATCAAGCTAAATTGGTGTTATACGCCTAAATCTCCATATATGTCTAATAAGATCAAATCTCCTAATGTAATGTCCAAAATATATCAAATCCCTATCAAAACATGTCTAAGAGTAAGAGGGACAACAAGTAACTGAGCTATAAAAGTGTGGGCACTACATTTAGTAACTTCTTGATATACCCTTGATGGTGTATTACGTTTTGATAAAAAGAGACAATCTAGTTGTTTTATGATGTAATTATAGTGGAATGTTGTATCTTAAATTGGTTCATTATTAGAAGATTGATGTACTCTAACTTGATTAAGAGGTTTAAATGAAGATATTATGTTGGGTCCTAATAAACTTATGGATGGTTGCATGGTATTGATAGAACTTGGTTTGCATTATTGGGTCCTTTTTGGTTAAATGTCATCTTGATGTAATACTAGTTTAATTAAGGTTGTACTTTAAAAAATAGTATTGATCTAACTACTTCGTTAGGAAACAACTAGATAAAGAGTTGTAACCTATGCCAATTCTAAAGAAGCTAACCATGTTTATGTTATTATTTTTCGATGCAAGTTGAAAACTATCTCCAAAAAGGTTAAAGAATCTGATTTGACATATATTGGTTATTTGTATAATGCTCTATATGATTGTAATGAATGTATTGGCATCTTAATTACATGGAGGTGTAATCCGCCATGTGCAAGGTGGATTTTCCAAATGTATTAAAAATATTATCTTCAATAATCTATTGTGTAAATGTATTGATGTTTATGGAAGTTAATGATTTCTAAATCAAATCATTATGTTGTGTATTAGCAATATATATGTTATGTTATTTAAGCAAGCAAGCATTTATCACAAGTGGTTAGTTAATAAGATATCATAATTGTTTGAGATATAGTTCTGATTTGAACAATAATAAAACCAAAAACAATAAGGAATGGAATATGATATCTAACAAAGATAGGCAAGTTACCTAGTTATATATGATGTACATAAAACTACTAGAATGACATGTGTATCTAATATATAAGTTTGTGATAACAAAATTTCAAAAGCGATGGTGAACAACAACAAGATTGTGAAGAAGAAGATCGAATATGTGAATCAATTAGGAAGAGAGGAGAGGAGGTTGGCAAGGGAATTAGCTTGGCATGATGGCGAGGCTTCTAGAGGCAATCGAGATACCTTGGATGGCTCTGCGGTAGCTAGGGTAAGGTGAAATTTGTGCCCTAACCCTCAAAATGGAAAGGAGAGCTTCAAATCGGTAGGCGGGTGTAGTTCCAGGGGGTTAGTGGTGTGGACAAAGGAAAATTGGGAGAGAAGCTCGGGCAATGGGAGCTTCAAGCCCGGGTATCTTTCAAATCTACTCTTGGTCAATCCAATGATAATATTGTAGTGAATCGGTGTATTTGGTCGATCTTGTTGAAGAAATTCCTTCGTTGGTTATTGATTGATCGGAGGTAGAAGAATATTATCAAAATCTATCTCATGATGCCATAATAGGACACTTCAATGGCCTATAGCCTTCCTCTACATATTTATGTCGGTGGATTTTTCAAAATGTGACAAAGAAGAGTGAAATTTTCCTTTGTTCCAGAGGATTTTTTTGGTTCATTTTATGGAAACAAAGGATTACCAGTGTTTCCTGTCAAATGGACCATGGTTTTGGGGTAACGCTATTTGGTCTTTTTTTCGACTCCTTAGTAACTCCGAATTTGATCTGAACACTCTTTCGATCTCCAAAACACCAGTTTGGGTGAGACTTCCCAACCTTCCTCTACACCTTTGGTATGCTTTGGAAGATATCAAAAATGTCTTAGGTAGGTTTATTAAAGAAGACTTGGATAGATCTCATGTGGGCATGTGCTCCTTTGCTCGTATGTGTGTGGAAGTTGATTTGAGTAAAGGGCTACCAAATTGAATTAATTTAAAATTTGGAAATGTTCAACATTTGCAACCTTTGGATTACGAAAACACAACATTCATTGTAGAAATTATAGAAACCACGGTCATTTGCAGCATTTTTGTGTGGAAGAAGCAACCAGTTAAGAAGAGTGGCTCAACCTTGACCAGAGGATGGGGATCTTTGGATCCATATTTAGTGGATGTTGCGACATTTAAGGAATATCCTTGCAATACCACTCTTGAGAATAAGATAGAGGAAAGAGTGGAAGATGTGAAGAAGGATAGAGTTCATGAATCTTAGAGTATTATGGTGGTTAGCAGAACAAAAAAGAGGGCTTTCTCCATCCAATTTAGTTTTAGAGCCAGAATCCCCAGTGGATAACCAGATGGTGCCATTGAATCCAAGTTATCTTATGATAACAATTTCACTTGAGAATGGCAAGTGGCCGAGAGATAAAGAATAGGAAAAATAAGAAAGGTCGTATGGGTAATATTGAAGACTATTTCTAGTCCCATGAAGGGAAATAGCCTTTTTCAATGGTTTGGTTAAAGCTTTATGTTTCATAGGTGTATTTTTAAATAAAAAATTTGGGGGTATAGGCATAGTTGAGTTTAGTAATCAATTAGGGGCTTTTAGGCCTTTATTTGTAAAGGGAATGGGTCCCTTCAACCCACTTTATCAATCAAAAAAATGTACATCATATTACCTTGATATGTTACATAGGAATAATACCTGCTGAATTTTGACCTCAACTTTCCTAACGTTAATTGAGGATAATTGAGATAAACTAATATAATGAAAACAACAATGAAAACAAGAACATATGGATATATACTAAGAGATAATTATAAGTGATAAACTTATGTTTGTTGACCTTTGAGAATTAAAATGCTATAAATCAACTTATATGATTGAGCATTGAGAGTTTAATTGCTTCCTATGTTTGCAGCAACACATACACTTCTAAAGATGAAGTTGCATTGCCATAAGAACAAACATAGTACTTTTTAAAGGGAAAAAATGATGTTTAAATGATGAAATGATATGGTTAAGTCTTGTACTTTCCTAAAACATAACCTAAGATCCTAAATTGATATAGTGTTTGTCATGCAATAAGAGGCACTTACACTATATAGTGACTTGTAGAGATCATTACCTACCTCTAACTCGAAATAGATAACATAATGATTTCTAACCAATGATAGGAATCATAACCCGACGTTCATGTCATGCGAGTCATACCCATACTAGTTCAGGGTGGCTACAAGAAGAGGATAGGATGCGTAATGACTTAGGTCATTAAGTGAATGTACAATTTTTTGTAGGTATCCCAAATTGGAGCTGGAATGAGCCACATGACCCGGATGTCGAGTTAGGATAAATTTAGCTTTTGTGTTTGAACTTAATACTTAAATTAATGATTTCTTAGGATAGTTAATAGTAAACTTCATAACTTAAACAATGGAAATGAATCTTGATGACTATGAATGAGACATTTGAGAGGTGAAGGGAAGACAGTTCGTAGACTTATGTGTAGTCTTGGAACCAACTTGCTAGCGCAACGCCAAATAACTATGGACATAATTGTACATAGAACTAAATTAATTGGTTGTTCACTAGGTCTTCTTGTTATGGTGTCGAGATTCAGATATGTGTTATAGTAATAGCTTTCCAAAGGACGCTAAGAAGACTCACAAGTTCTCTCATCCTGTAATAAGGCTTAACCAAATGATATACTGGCTCTCATAATGAGTGTTTGAGGGGGATTGGGAAGGATCTGTAAACCCTTGCAGTTGCACATGGTTATCATAGATTGTCTTGATGGATTATGAACATTAATTAATGTTGAAATAAATCAGTGGATGTTGTAAATGATGTTACTCATTTCAACGTAAGTGAACTTAAGGTATTTATAACTCTTGTATGTTGGAATTTAATTGCTACATGTTAAATTCAATGAAGGAATTAACTATAATTAATGAGTTGGTAATAAAATAATTTCTTTATTTTTTAATGAAGCGTAATATAGAGGTGTTACAAGAAATTCATTTATTCATTTCATTCAAGATTGACAATGTTCAAATCAAGCAAGATCTCATCAACGAGCCTTGGGAATATGTGTCACTTCTTTAGAATTCATAAAATCTCTTGATTACTCTATTGAAAATCTCAAATCTAAGCGTAGCACGTGTCAAGGATATGACCCAAGGAAAATTCCCCCAATGGGTTGCATATAGTTCTTATTACCATGCCTTCTTGAATAGTTAAAGTGAAGGTTATGATCATCACATTTCCTCTTTCTTACAACATTCTTCATAGCATTGTCTTCATGTTGATGTGTTAAATTTCCAAACCATGGCTCCTTGTTTGAGATTTAAGGCAATACCAACTTGTGGGAATTTAAACAATTTCAAAAACATGGTGTCTATAAAATTCCTACTCTTGAGTAACTTCCTTGTATCCCACACCAAGAGTATTAATACTTCAACTACCTCATCAATTTTCTTCAAGTATATAGTGGACACCTTGAACTTGTTAATACCATATAATATCCTTGATGATGAACATGATAAGATTCATCTTAAAATCAAAACCACTTATCTTCATAATTCCATCATTTCTCATTTAGCCCCTTCTTTGCAACCTTAATCTCATAAGAAGGTAACTAATGCAATTCCAATCACTCTTTCTTATTATTCACTTCCTCCTAATGAGCTTCCCATTTCACCACATAATGAAATGTTCATTGAATCTCTTCACATTGACATCACCACCCCAGTATGATGATATATACTCACTTGATGATCCATTATTTTTGGATATAATCATATGCTCTTATCTCATTATTAACAATTATTTATATTCCCTAGAAAATAATCCTTCAACCATATCATTAATACCATGCATCTATTTAAAGTGGACTCATCAGGTCAAATTTTTTGATCCATAGAATTATGATCTAATGCTTGACAAACCTAATATCCCCTCATTTTCACCAACATCTCCAACTAATTATCCTTCTTATGATCTGAATTATGAATTACAAAAAAAAATTGGTTCCTTCAACTAGCTCTACTTCTCACGATCATTCCTCACTTTATGTTATACTCACACCTACATCATATTATTACAACTTCAAACTCTCCAAATGATCCTAATTTGTATTACGTGGATTGAAGTGTTAGGGCATGATGTAAATGTTTTCAAGCTTATTGGTGACACCTGAAGAATATGTAAGTTGAGTTCCATGAGGAAAAAAACAATGACCATCTCATCCTTCTTCCTCCCCTCAACATTTTTGATCACATCATGGTGTTGGTTCTCATTCCTCTCTGCTAATTTTTCAGGTTCTCCAAAAATAATAGTCTTGAGGTTACCCTCTCCTCCACCTCGAGTTGAGAGTTTGGTTTCTTTTTCTCCTCTTGTATTACTCACTCTAGTCCTCCCTTCTTTGAAAAATTCATCTACACATTCATTTTATAGACTAGATGAGGTATCACATCCTCACCTATTTCCTCTATGGGTGGAGATACATCCTCCTTTCATCTCTACACTTCCACCCACCATGATGGACATACTCCAAGAAATCCTATCTTGGATTTCTATGTAAGTGGAAGAATTTATGGTAGATGTGCATCATGAGACTCGTTAAAATATCTCACCTTCCCTTGAATACATGGATGACACCATGATTCACACACGTTATGACATTCAACAATAGGTCTATGAGGTTATTGAGGATGATTGTAACTATCTCACATGACCCTTTTGACATCATTTGCTTGTCCCCATCCCTATATTACCTTTTATTTATTGCATTTTTACTTGTTTTTTATTTTTACACTTCTCATTTATTAACCTTATACTAGAAAGGATGACTAGTTCAACAAATTCATCTACCCCTTACCATCCATAGTTTAGACAGGATGGTTAGTTTGACAACTTCGATACCCCTTATCATCCATAGTATAGACATGAAGGTTAGTATGATGACCTCATCTACCCCTTACAATATATTATTATCTACTTATTTTATTGGACATTTAGTTCGACACTCAATTACCCCTTACCGTCCATAGTTTAGGTAGGTCGATTAGTTTGATAAAATCAACTAACCCTTATAATATGATATTATCTACTTACTTTATAAGTCGGTTAGTTCACATATGTTGACTACCCTTTTAAATCCTAATTAAAATTTAAAGACTCCTATGACACCCATTAGATATATTTTTATTGTTTGTTTCTTACTTGATCTTTTAGTAGGGTTTATACATTTATGATCTTTTATACTTACATTTTACACACTTCTTACTTTATGCCTTATAGATTGATTTATACCATTTTATTCTTACTTGATCTTTTGGTGTGTTATTTATCCATTTACGACATTAAATTCTCTTATATATTATTACTAAATTATGATTGTGTTCAACCTATCATATGTTTACCCTTTTGTCTCTTGACATCTCTAGTGATCTTCGGTTCCTATATTGTCTAGTTCATCCAATTCTCACCCTTCATCCCTAATATGAAGGACCTTCATATCTCTATTTTGCTCATATTTCCATTTTATCCATTATTTTCTCATTCTTACATCCTTTTTTCACTTATCTCACTCCTCTCACTTAAGACACATTTTAGTTAGAGATGAGATCACACTCTTTCCTTAGGGCAAATACAAAGGTACCTATGCATCTTGGTTTTTATGTTCTCCTTTGTAAATAATATAAGCATATTGGTTTCTAGGTTGTGTTATGTACCTTGGGATATGACATAGGTGTCAACATGTAGCACATATCCCCTTAGATCTAGTTATATGTTTATAATACACGGGGTCACATAGGAATTATTTATATTAAGTTATGAGTTGGCCTACATTGGGATTAGGTATTACCCATCCATTAAGAGTAATGTATGCCTATATAAATGATATGAGTATCATTATGAGGTATGTCATGTATGAGTTGAGTCTTCTACTTGGTAGAGGTATATTGGAGGTGTCCCCTTGAAGTGGAGTTCCCGTATTGGGAGATTGTGAAGTTACTCCTTCCTTAACGAGCATTGTATGTTGTTGCCCTACCTTAAGGGTATTATTCTTAGTATAGTGAATATTTGGGAATCTTTTCCCACCAATATCTCTTGCATTGTGTTGATATTGATTATATGCTTCATATTTCTAAATTATTATATGCAAATATCTTATCAAGTGGTATCAAAGCATTGATCTAGGAAATTTGTGGGATGAAACCCTAATTTTAGTGATTCACATATATCATGATATTGACTATGATGTTTTTTAGAATTTATTTTTACAAAGTTGAGAACTCATCCAAGGAATCTACCCTCAAAATTTTAGATTTTTTGGAGTTGTTTTGAGAAAGATATTTCAGTTTTAGGGTTAAACCCTAATTTTAATGCTTCACATATATCTTCAATATTGTGATGAATTTTTTATTCAATTTTTATTTTCTATGTTGAAATTATTACATGAAGAAACCCTCAAAATTTCAGAAAATTTCCATCTGTTTTGCAAGAGTATTTCATTTTTATGGTTTTACACAAATTTGTTCCATATGCCAAAAGATTCTCGAATTTTTATGATTTGTTTACATTTTTAAAAATATCTCAAAAATATAAATAGGGTCTATGTTCTATATTTTCATTTAAAGGCAACATTTGACACAAAATAGTAGGAAAAATATTGATCAAAAGGGTCTATTCTTGAAACCCTTGTTTTCATAGATCATGGTTGTGAAAACTTTCTATAGAGATGGTGAGATTGTTGCTTGAGAATGGTGGATACACTTTAAATAACATTATTTTTCAGATTTATTTCCATGGTTTCATTTTCAAATTTAGCTTGGTGGTTTAGTGCAAACTTGGTGGTAT
Source organism: Taxus wallichiana var. yunnanensis (assembly GCA_018340775.1). Lineage (NCBI taxonomy): Eukaryota > Viridiplantae > Streptophyta > Pinopsida > Cupressales > Taxaceae > Taxus > Taxus wallichiana. The sequence continues at coordinate 189,431,445 of CM031233.1, forward strand.
CAAGTGAAATAAGAGAGTCCAGATTGGTCTTGGGAGGAAATAGAACATGTTTTCTTAGATCGATGGGACAAAAAAGATGAAGAAAAATAAAATGTAAATAATGAGGATGTTGTAGATAAGGATGAAGAAGAATAAGAAGAAAAACACAAACTTGATGATGAAGAATCTACACATGATTCAAAAGGAGAGATAATGGATCAAGATAAGAGTTTAGATAGTGCATCTCCAAAGAAGGAAGCTTCAATATTTCAGTTTGAAGGGTGCATTCAAAGGAAAAAGGTAATTAATTCCATAATCCCTATAAAAAATATAACTTCATCAATATGGATGTAGCTCAACATCTACATGTGTGGGAAAAGAATATAAAGCAATCTCTAGTGGAGAATAAGTAGATTCAAGTTTTGAAGATTTAAATCTCTTTATGGATAAATATGTTTTGCATCCAGAATTTTATGCTTTATATATGGATGGTATGGATATTTTTCTTGGATATCCTTGGAGATTTTGGGAAAAAATAATATTAATGTGAAAAAGAAATTCATGAAGATATGGTACAAGAGAAAGAAGGTTACCTTGCAGGATATCACACTTAGCAAGGAACAAAGAAATGTTAAGATGGAGCATGAGGATGAATTTGAAGATGGTGAAGAAGGGAATAAGAGTGATTTAGAATTATATCATGATGACCATGATGAAAAAGAATAAAATAATTATTCTACTCAAGATTAAAAAAATAGCAAACAACGAAGTGGAAGAGGAATATAAAGTTTATGAAAAGGTTAATAAGGTTGAGGATACTATGGTTGTAGCATAAAGACACCCACCTCATCATGAAAGGAAACAATCATGGATGCATGTTATGCCACATGAGGCAAAAACATGTATGGATATAAAAGGAATTGGAGGAACAATCACTATGGCTATCATGGAATCAATGGAGGAGTAGTTATATGACATGGAATCATAGGAGTAATTACTATGACTATGTATGGATGTCGAGTAGGAACAAATATAGACATGGATGGATAAAAGTAGTGAAAAAAGTCATGTAACTTGATTTATTAATGTATCACCGACTAAGATCACATATGTATGGCTGTATGATCGAGCACATGGAAACAAGTGTGTCATGATATGAAGCACATTCGTTACATTGTTTCTTCTCATGTTTCGGGGATGAAACATGTCAAAGAGGGAGGTAATGTTATGTACCTTGGGATATGATATTATAATGTATATGGGTTGATGTAGATTTTAACAAGTGGCACACGTCCCCGTAGAGTTAGTTGTATGTTTATAATATATGGGGTCACATAGGAATTAGTTTTATTAGGTAATGAGTCGGCCTATAGTAGGATTAAGAGTTACCCATCCATTAAGAGTAAGGTATGCCTATATAAAGGAGATGAGTATCATAATGAGATATGTCATGTATTAGTTGATTCTTCTGCTTGGTAGAGGTATATTGGAGGTGTCCCCTATGAGTGGATTTCCCATATTATGATATTTTAGAGCTACTTCTTCCTTAAGGATAATTGTATGGTGTTTCCATATCTTAAGGGTACTATTTTGAGTATAGTTATTATTTGGGCATCTTAGTACATAACATGTTCTCATTTGTAGTGAACCTAAGCATCTTGGTTTTTAGGTTCTTTTTGTATTGATTAGGTGTAAGATTTCTTGTTTTAGTTATCCTTCATACCCACTAGAGCAACCTTATGAATTCATATAGAGGAAAAATAAAATCCAAAAGAAAGAAAAATTAAATTCCATACTATTAAAGAAAATAAATAAAATTAAATAGAAAAAAGTAATTATTACAAGCAATAAAATTCAAGATCATAAACACAAAAAAGTGGTTATCATTTTTTGGCATCATCTCCTATTATGGTTGAAATTTCAAACTCCAAAGTTGGCATTGTTTAAGAGTTTGAGGTCAATTTGCGTGTGGTAGGTATTTCGATTGGGTTAATAGGTGTCATATTTATCATTCAATTCTCGTACCTTCTCGCTCTAGTACCTAATTCTCATAGCAGCCATATAAATCCTTAAGCAAGGTCCAAAGGAATGAGTAAAACATCGTAGGGAGGTAGGATACATACATACATATAGATATATGGGTAAGTGCACGAAATTGGGGGCCAAAAAGTGGACAAGAATTTGAAAAAAGCAAAATGCGTACGTGTTTTGCTAAAATGCGCTCACGTTTTAATTTGTTTATCTTAGGAATCACCGAACCATAACGCGTATGCATTTCAAACAAGCCAAAATGTGTACGCATTATGTAACGCGTATGCGTTTCAAACAAGCCAAAATGCGTACGCGTTATGTGCAGTATGGACCATGCATATGTGTTTTGGTGGGTTATACTTACAAAAATAAATGTATACTTTTGATTATTTCTTATACTTTCTTTTATTATTTCTTATACTTTAAATTTATTTTAGTAAATATAAGAAATTAGGGTCACTCTGCACCTTATGGAAGTGGTCTCGTAGCTCCAACAGTTATAATCTAGAAGATAGTTTTTCAAAATCTAATTTGGTCAGTACTTACTCATTTTCAGGATTTCAGCAAACAACCTAAAACTTTCAGGGCATATATATTGTAGTCGGTCTTTGTTTTGGGAAAGCATATAGTCATTTTTAGGTTTTTGACCTTCTAAAATGGATTTTGGCCCTACCACTGCTTGAATTGGTACTAATTTTTAAATTTGGTCCATAATTCACTTTAGTGACCATGAATTAACTCTATGATGTTTGTCTACTTCTTACTAAAAAGAGATCCTCACTTTGTAGATAGAGGATTGTTCCCTGAATGGGATTCCTGTCCTATGGCCAAAATGAAGTGATTGTAATGTGTCTCCTCCTAAAGGTGTGATAATGCTACTAAGTGTTGAATGAGTTATCATTACGAATCGTACCAAGTGAATTGCATCAAGTGAACTCGATGATTGCCCATTCTTAGAAACATGGCACTCCATATAAAGATCATCCCCTCACCTTTCCTAGCTCTAAAAGCATCCTTTCATGGAATCAAATTCATGATTCTCATACATGCTTTTTCTCATATGTCTCTTATGGAGACAAACGATGCCTTAATACTTCACAAATAATGGTCCTTGATAACTCGGTGACATGACTAGATCATTTTAGCTTGTTCTGAAGGGTGTTCAACTAACTACAAAATGGCCAAAAATGCCTTTTAGGCCTTTAAAGGAATTCTCTCATAAAAACTAAATGATTCGATCGATCACCTTAAACACTATTCCCTACACATTGAAACACATTGAATGATCTTTTTAGGACTTTCCTTTAGGTGAGGGTTTATGATTTAGGGTTTAGGGTTTAGGGCTCGGGGTTTGGGGTTTAGGGCTAAGGGTTTAGGACTCAAGGTTTAGAGTTTAGGGTTTAAGGTTTAGTGTTAAAGGCTCATAGTTCGATTTTAGGGTTTAGGGTTTAGGGCTCGAGGTTCAAGGTTTAGGGTTTAGGGTCAAGGTTGAGGTTTAGGGTTTATGGCTCGAGGTTCGGGGTTTAGGGTTTAGGGATCGGGGTTGAGGGTTTAAGGTTTAGGGTTGAGAGTTCGGGGTTCGGGGTTTAGGGTTCGGGGTTTAGGGTTTATGTTTTAGGGTTTAGGAGTTAGGGTTTAACATTTAGGGTTGAGGATTTAGGGTTTATGGTTCAGGGTTTAGGAGTTAGGGTTTAAGGTTTAAAGGTTAGGGTTCGTGGATTTAGGAAAAGGGTTCATGGTTTGGGGTTTAGGGATCGGGGTTTAGGGTTTAGGGTTGAGAGTTGAGGTTCGGGTTTAGGGCTCAAGGTTTAGTTTTCGTGGTTTAGGGTTTAGGGTTTATGTTTAAGGGTTCAAGGTTTAGGGTTTTGGCTTATGGCTTATGGCTTAAGGCTTAGGGTTCAGGGCTCAAGGTTTAGGGTTTGGGGTCGGGGTTTAGGTTTTAGGGTTTAGGATTTAGGGCTTAGAGTTTAGGGTTTAGGGCTTAGGGTTTATGGTATAGGTTTTAGGGTTTAGGGCTCAGGGTTTAAGGTTTAGGGTTAAGGATTTAGGGTTTACGGTTTAGGGTTTAGGAGTTAGGGTTTAAGGTTTAAAGGTCAGGGTTTAGGGAAAAGGGAAAAGGGTTTAGGTTTTAGGGTTTAAGGCTTGAGGTTTAGGGTTTAGGTTTTAGGGTTAAGGGTTTAGGGTCATTGCAAAGTTCGGGGTTTAGGGTTTAGTGTTCAGGTCTTAGGGTTTAGGGTTTAGGGTTTAGGATTTAATACTTGGGGTTTAGAGTTGAGGGTTTAGGGGTCAGGGTTTAGGGTTTATGATTTATATTTTAGGGTTTATGGTTTAGGTACCTTTAGGATTTAACATTTAGGCCTTAAGGTTCAGGGTCTATTGTTTAGGGATTAGGGCTCGAGGTTTAGGGTTTAGGGGTTAGGGTGCATGGTTTAAGGTTTACGACTTAGGGTTTGGGGTTCAGAGTTACGGGTTTAAGGTTTAGGGGTTAGTTACGGGTTTAAGGTTTAGGGGTTAGAGATCAGGGCTCTAGATTTAGGGTTTAGGGCTTAGGGTTTAAGGTTAAGGGTTTAGGGCTCAAGGATTAGGGTGTAGGGTTCAAGGCTTAAGGTTTAGGGTTTATGGTTTAGGGATTAGGGTTTAGGGTTCATGGTTTATGGTTTATGGCTTAAGGTTCGGGGTTCAAAGTTACTGGTTTAAGGTTTGGGGGTTAGAGCCCGGGGCTCTAGATTTAGTATTTAGGGTTTAGGGCTTATGGCTTAGGGTTTAGGGTTTAGTATTTAGTGTTTAGTTTTTAGGATTTATTATTTTGGTTTTAGGGTTTAGGGTTTATAGTTTAGGGTTTAGGTCTCATGGTTGAGGGTTAAGGGTTTAGGTCACGAGTTCGGATTCATCAAATTTGTAAGCATAACATTCAAAGAGAGTCATCAAAATTTTATTTTTTTCATCTATTGATATTTTGAAAACATCCATGGGTTTATAATATAAGGACTTATCAATGAATGGAAGGTCACTAAGTCGTAGGTCGTAACTCCCATTTAGAACTAAACAAGAAAGATTTACTAGGTGATTGATAACCCCTTAGTGATTTAGCCATTCCCTATTCTATGCTTATTTTGAACACTTTAGGAAGTTCTCACAAATTTACTATCCATTCTAGTAGAACACTTAAAATTTATCTTGCTCCGGAGGAGAGGATACTATAGGAAATTCAATTATGATCCTACACCTCTACATTGATATATTCTCTATGTTTCTTTTGTTTCCTTTAAGATTAATTTTTTTGTTGTGATTGTTATTTTTTCCAGCTTCTAATGGGTCATCTTGGTTTCCATAATACCATACATGGAAATATGATAAATGTGATTTTTTTTTCAAAGTGTGAATAAATTTACATTCAAAAGCGCAAGTATATGTGGGGAGAAACAAGTTTGGAAGACATGTGTAATATATGCATTACAGGCATAAGGTAGATGTCATATCCATTTAGTTACTTGTCCCACCTCTCATAAAAAAGGTAGTTCTATAATCAGACTAAATGATGGTTCTAGGAATGAGACTAGGAAATATTGATGAAATATGGTTTGGGGTTTAGGGTTTAGGGTTTAGGGCTCATGGTTAAGGGTTTAAGGTTTAGGGTTTAGGGTTTAGGGTTCAAGGTTCGAGTTATGGTTTAGGATTTAGGTTTTAGGTTTAGGGTTTAGGGTTTAGTGTTTATGGTTAGGGTTTACGGATCGAGGTTAAGGATTTAGGGTTTAGGGTTTCGGGTTAAGGATTTAGTGTTTAGGGATAAGGGTTTATGGTTTACGGTTTAGGTTTTAGGGTTTATGGTTTATGGTTCAGGGTTTAGGGTTTAGGATTTAATGTTTAGGGATTAAGGTTTAGGGTTTATGGTTTAGGATTTAATGTTTAGGGATTAAGGTTTAGGGTTTATGGTTTAGGGCTCGGGGTTTAGGGTTTAGGTTTTAGGGTTTAGGTTTTAGGGCTTAGGGCTTAGGGTATATGGTCTAGGGTTTAGGGTTTATATTTTAGGGCTCAGGGATAAGGGTGTAGGGTTCAAGGCTTAGGGTTTAGGGTTTAGGATTTGGTGTTTAAGGTTTAGGGTTTAGGGTTAGGGTTTAGGGTTTAGGATTTAGTTTTTACGGTTCAGGGTTTAGGGTTTAGCATTTAGGGCTCATGGTTCATGGTTTATGGTTTAGGGTTTAGGGCTTATGGATTAGGGTTTAGGGCTTAAGGCTCAGGGTTTAGGGCTCATGGGTAAGGGCTGAAATGTTTAAGGTTTATGGTTTAGGGTTTAGGTTTTAGGGTCTAGGGATCATGGTTAAAGGTTTAGGGTTTAGGGTTTAGGGCTCAAGGTTTACAGTTTAGTGTTTAGGTTTATGGCCTATGGTTTAGGGTTTCATTGTATAAATTAAACACTAAAAATATTTAGGGTGAATGCTGAAATCTGAAAAATTACCTATGTACTGACCAAATTATACTTTAAAAAAATATCTCCTAAACCATGACTCATGGAGCTGTGAGACTAATTCCATAAGGTGCAGAGTGACCCTAATTTCTTATATTTACATAAATAAATTTAAAGTATAAGTTTTTCATTTATTATTATTATTTATTTAAATAATAATAAAAATAAAAAACTTATACTTAAACATATATATAAGCATGAGGCATGGACTGCACAAACACAACAACAATACAACGTGTTTTTACAAGACAATCTAAAAATGCCACTTCCTCTATGATAAATCAAAATAAAACAATCGATCCATTTTTTAAAAATTATACCACAACGTAGAGTAGAGTCTCTTCTTTCTAAAAATATAATTTTTCAAATTTTAAACCAATATAAGGTTTCCATATTATTTATTTTCTAACTATGCCTTTTTAAAGCTATTTTTGAAGTGTAAATATGTCTATCTTTCATGGTGTATCTTTTTTTTGGGTGATCAAAATTTTACAAAAATTATACTAGCCCAAACTAGGCATAATTCTATACATATTAAAAAAATCTAATTTTTGATTTTTTGAGGTAGTTAAGGGGGCACGGTTGGAGCTTCGTTATTTTTCAAAGCATAAAATTTCGTACTAGAAAAATCATAAATAAAAAAATATTCGCTAAAAAAATCTAAAAAAATGGAGCCCAAACTAGATGCTCCTAACTATCTTTCTACCAAAGGGTTTTCAAAAATACTAAATGGTGCTCAAAAATGCGGGGGGTGGCGGCGGGGGCACAAAGTCACTCTATTATGTTTTTAACAAAAACATAATAGTATTTGTTTGACCCACTTAAACTTATCTGTTTTCAATAAAATTTAGTAGCTTAGAAACTAGACTTAAAATTCTACGATTCATATTTCTACAACATCTTCCAATTTTGAGTGTAACTATTTCAAAAAATTCATACAAGTTGATTTTTTTGTCCGGAAAAATACGTCCACTTAAGACACCCTTTTGCCCCCAACTTGGTGCACTTATATATATATATATATATTATCATAGCTAAATTTAGGGTATATCTTTATACTTCACTAGTTGACCTAAGTTGAACTCATTCCTTTGGGTTCCTTTTCTCCTCTATTTAAAAACCTTTACTCATATCCTTTTGATTAAAGTGTCTCATCTTTCTAAGTGTCTTGTATCTCCTTGTGGAACTTTATCTCTTCCCTCTTTTCATGATCACTCCCTTTACTCCCCTTGATACATGTATTTGGTAATTGACCTTGAGCTTATATCCTTTCTATCTTACTATCTCATATTCACAACGTTTCTTATTCATGAGTACAATTGTAAGACCTTAGGGCCTTCCTCAAAATATATTTAGACCTCTTTATCCAATACATATGGACTTGTCTGCTTCATGAAATTAAATGGTAATGTCTTATATTTTGAGAAATGCATCACAAGCATTGATAGTGATTTTATTCCTTTTTAACACTTCCATTTTATCACATCTTATGTTCTCTTTGCACATGCTTTAAATTTTATTTGATAGTTAGCACACCTCATTTCACACAACTCTTATTTTCTTTGGTTACTTTCTTATATTTTAATAGGCGCCATACAATCCTTATTTCAACATCTTTAAATTCCTTTGATACTCCTTTCTTATGTTTATCGATGTCTTATAATCCTTTTCATATATTTTTATTTATTGGGTTAATTTCTTAGAGTATATTAGCTACCATCATATCTATCATCTTTTAGCCATCTCTTGATTCTTAGATTTTCCACCTTTTTCATTATAAGTCCATCTATAGCATTTATCTCATTTTTTCCTTTTCAATTTTATAATCCATAGATGTTTTCATATTTGTGCAGCCATAGAAATGAAAACATAGTTAAATTCAATCACATACAATCCCATAAGACATGTACACAATAGGCCAAAATATTGTTGTTGTTGTTTTTGTTTTATGTGTGTGTGTTTCAAAAATGAGTACATAATATAATCCCATGTATTCATATCCCACATCCCTCAAAGGAGGAGGTGTTATGATTTGTGTATATGTTGTTTGACTAGCCTTCTGGATAGAACGAGATAAGGAGGTTTCCACGGGTTTAATAAAGTCTCGCCTTTTTCCCTAACAATCCTAACCTTTAATCTACTAATGGTATCCACCACATTACATGCATTAACTAAATACCCAACCTTCTCTATGATTAGGGACACTTGATTCTACCCTAACATGCACAAAAGGGTACCCATATCTCTATTTTGTAAATATGAGTGTTATTTTACGCCACTCTAACTCTCAAGATGCCTCTCGATCAATGAAAATGTACCAACGTACTTTTCTATTGAGATATCTACTAGATCCAACATCAATAGTATGTCCATCCTCTAGAACATTCGGTCATAAATATCATGACACAAACCTTCTATCAAATCATTCAAGTCAATCGTATGCTCATTTATAAATGTCATCACACACAAAACATATTAGCTAGACAACATCAGCCCTCCTCACAAACAATATCATCCTTATTAAAACCCTATGATGCCATCAGCCACCCTTCAACAATATTTGCCTAATATGGTTGATGTCATCTTCGGAAAATTTGCTTGCCCTTTTTCCTTTTTTTCTGAAGTATCAAACCTCAAGACTCTCAAAAGTAAAATGCACCTAAATCCATCTACATTTTAACTATCTTTAGGGAAAAATTTGAATGTTGAATATTCCACAGGGACCTATTTTTTATACTTTCATACTAGCTACCCTTTTATCAATTCAAAATAAAAACCTACTTGAAGATGCATCGTAGCCCTCCCCCATGAGACGTCACCTTGTCCACCAATGCCTCAACCTTGCATTATAGTCAATGTTTCTTATTCATCCAACTCGGATAATTAAAGCTCCAAAATTCTAAGTACTTCAAATGCACAAAATGATAAATGACTCACTTGATTTTCTATTTATAGAAAATTATAAGACCCTCTTTTCATGACATATTGAGTTTTTCAAACCGCAATATCTTTCTAACCGTAAATCCAATGTTCATTCTGAAAGAAGCGCCATTATTTTTTTCTTGAAACAAATCCAACGATATATATTACATGTATTTTTCGGAATACATTCAAACATCACCGATTTTCAAGCATGTAATCCCTAACCATTTGATTTGCGAGTACACCTTATCAAATTTTCTCACCTAATCGCTCTCTCATCTTTCTATGAGCGCCCCCCCTTAGCTTATGGTTTATTACTTATTTATCTAATTTATCTTGTAGTGTTTCCTTTCGGTTGTACTTGGGTTCTTATAATAGCTCTTTCTACATTCTAACGATTCACTATGTAAACACACTCATGGGAAGGTAAGTATACAAGTAGGTATGCTTTATTTCAGTTCATTATTTCCTTTTTTTTTTTTCTCTACATGTCTTTTTGCATAATTTTTATTTGTGTTGCATATCCTTTCTGAATATCATCCCAATACACTTTTTCGACACATAATGATATTCGATTCGAGGCACACATACACACACATTTTTTCACTTTACTAACTTTTATTCCTCATATCATTGACGCATTAACTTCTCCGAAGCGGTGTCCTCGAGATATTGCGGTGTACTTATGAGAGATTTTTATGTGTAGCTCAATTATATCACATACTTTCACACCACTACAATGGTATTTTACACACTCACTACTGCTTGTGTTTTGACCTCCTTGTAATATCACCTTGTCATCCTCTTCCGATCACACTCACAACTACTTTTAGCACACTCACACCTTCATTGTTTTCTCCTATTAGCACCTATGATTTCCCTTCATCCAATTTAACACGCTTCTTTGACATCCCCATTTCTACGTTTCTCTCTTCAATAACATCAATTGTGGTCAATTTTATCTAGCAAGAGGGTTTCCTTAGTTGATGGTATTGACCATGGTTGGTGCCATCAAGTTGCAAGAGTATTTCCTTGGTTGATGGTATCGAACATGGTTGGTACCATCAAGTTTACAATTTGTCACAACCGAAAAAATCAACCACGCTTAATGTTATAGGCTAGCATTAACTATAAATTATATCCTTATGATATTTATACCCAATAAACGAGTTCTCATTCCAAAACACATTCATCACCCATTTTGTTTTCTAGTACTCGTTAATCTTCCCTTAAAGATTAAAAGGTCTTGAAGTTGATCTTATTCATCTCCCTTGGAGTTCACTCTTAGAACATTGGGTACTTATGACCTATAAGCATAGGATATGTGATTTCCATGGTCTACTAAGACTTTGGATTCATTGGATTCTTCAAGTAGATTTTTCTTTAAGTATTCTTCTATTCATTTGTGGATCCCCACATCAACTCTCTCATAAGGTGTTGTTGAACCTGGGGGAAGTTAATCCACCCGTGGTGTCTTCATACAAGTAAGTATCTCTAACCTCTCTTATCATTTATTTCATTTCATATTCATATGTTTGTTGATGTGATCATGTATAGATTAGGATAGGGTAGCATGTTCTTATCTATTACATTATTTATCTATTGGTTTTTAAGTTATTACCTTGTCTGACCCTCGATCCTTATTACTCTTGCTCTACAATCACTTGGGCTTATCTATTAATCGTTGCAACTCTTTATTTATAACCTCTTGGATCTCTTACCTTGTTACTATATGATTTACAACCTTATTATCATCATATTACTATCAGGATTTGGTTAGATGTCACTAACCTATTTAGGTCTCGTATTTGGAACCCTTTACCTCCTATAGAGTATGGAGCAAATCCTTCCTAGTTCCATGTCCCCATAAATTTACAATATAAGACTTGCATGCTCAGCATTAACCCCTTTAATTATTCTATAATATCCCCTTATATAGAGATAAAGAGGATCTTTTATTGGGTCGTTCTTTATTTACATACACAAATCTTTGTCTATCATTATCATTTTGGTCGTTATTTATAATATTCCCTTTTTGTTTTCATATGTGATATTGTCTTTGATGTTCTCTTTTATATTATTGATGCAAAGAAAATAATAAAAACCATATATTTCACTCAATTAATAAGGTTCAAAACAAATTCATCCCCTTAGCTCTGCATTAGAGGATCCACTTTGGCCTGAAAGGGCTCAAATTCTTGCTTGATTTGAAAATATGCAACTATAAGGGACTCATCATAATCACACCTTGCTTACACCTTCATTTACCTCTGACTAAATCCTCAAACTTGTTTAGTTTCAAGCAATCCCCTTTGAACTCACCTTTCATCAACTTGTCAACTTTTAGCTCCTTGGTGCCTTATCTAAGAATGTAATTTGGTCTCTTAAGCCTCCTTACTGCTCCTTGTCTCATTTCTCCTGATCAATCACTTCAAATATAGTTAGATTGACCACAAAAACAAACTCAAACAACTCAAACCACAACATTACTCTCCATTGCACAAGATTGTCCTTAAACACCCTTAAGATAAGGTAATTAGCTACATTCACGGATAGAAGGAACTATAGGTACCTTTGTAAGACCCTTCTAAATTCCTTAGTGCTCTTTTTCACCCCTAAGGTGTACCCCAAATTTGATGATCCAACTCTTCCACCTTCTCTCCTTATCCCACTTTCTCTTCTCAAGCTCACAAACCCTCAACTAGGTCTTAGATAAGCAATCCATGTCAAGCTTAATTTTTATGGAAGATGACTTCGAGATAAAATAAGGGCATATTTAGGCACCCATTAGGCCTTTTGTGCTTCCTTCAAAGTTTTAATTGTGTATTCAATACATAAATGTATCTTCCTTTGTAAGCTAGCCCATTAACTAAGTATTTAGGTTATGCAGTTGTCTTAGAGGAAGACTTCCATGCTTTTCTTCAAACTCCACCAATGAAACTCCAAAATTATTCTTGAATCCCTTTGAGGACTTTCTCGGGATCATTACTTGTAAAATTTCATGCTTTAATTCCTCCATTTGAGTCATCATTTCAAAGGCCCTAGCTATACCCTACATGTAGGTTACTATATAGCCAGAGAGGATTAGAAGGTTTGTAACTTTCTTCCCGTTGGATTAAGACCTCAAAATTGACTCTAGGGTCTCAGTATCATCCTCTTACATAGTTCTATCTCAGCAAGTGGTACATAAAAAAAGCATATCCTCTTCAACCAAGCAAAACATTCTTAGGTGCATGTTAGAAAATAATGTTACTTCTCAAGTTGCAAAGTTAGAGTCTTACCTCAAAAAGACCTTATTTTCTCTAGCCACACACTACCAAACTCCACCTAATGATGTCCAACTCCTTTACTCCTTGAATACATTCACTAAGAGATCCTTACCTTGATCAACTAGTAAAACAAAGAATCAGTTTAGGGTTGTCAAAGAAATCCTAGCATGCAAAATGAGATCACAATTATATGGCTTCAATCCACTGGTATTGGTTTCTCACACACTCAAACACTCAATCAACCACAAAAATATCCCATGCACGTTTCCACAGTCAAGACCATCCCCAAGGTTTCCACAGTTCACTGCTCACTTACAAGATTCTGACCCACTCGTAGTTTTCATCATGCAATGACATTTAGCAATAAGAGGAGCATCTTCAAACCTTGAACAACATAACAATCTACTTGCTCTTAGTTCAATATAGACATGCTTACACATAGATCATCCACTGTGCTCTTTGAATCTTACACAAATGTTTGAATAATCACCAAGTTGATAATGCACAAGAACCATCCAAGATCAATGCACTAGCACTCACATACTCAATACTAAGCTTAAGATAATCTTGCATTCAATTCTGAGGTCAATAATCTCTTTTGAGATCAAGCATCACATATATGCACATTAACAAGCACTAAAATCATGCATAAAACTATCAAAACCCTGAGTTTCTCATTCACTACCTTTCTTGAAACTTTACATTCGATTCATATCTAGATAGAATGAGTGAGGAAAAATTACATTATGTTTTTTATCTCTTCTCCATCACCCTCATTTGAGATTCTCCTCATTTGGTCAATTATAAATAGGCTCATGATGAGATTCCATTCAAAAGGGGGGTTACTTTTACCTAAGAATGACTTAAGTTTAGCATGACTTAGCTCCCTTCATGACATGTGACCCTATAGAGGACCTAATAACACACATATTGTCTCATTCCACCCTTTTACATAGCTTCCAATATTCAAGAATGTTTAAAACAACTTCAACAAGCCAAAATGGCCTAGATATTCAAATATTGCAAAATGGAGGGAAAAGCTCTATTTGAATTTTGAAAGGCCCACAACTAGACTAACCACACATAATGACTCCTAGGACTCATGAACACACCTAGCAAACCCCTAATTGATGTCTTCATGGTTTATTTAGATAGATAGAGTGATGCTCCAACATCAATTCTCTTTGTTGCTCTTCATTTTCAAAATTCAATCTTGGTCAAGCCATATCTACAAAGTATTTATTTAAATATTGTATAAGTAACTTAATAATATTCAAGTATATGAAAGAAATATTTTCGATAACTCTATACTTGACTACTCTTTTCAAATATGAATATATAGACATCCTTAATATAGTAGATTGCATCGTTTAATTTATATTCATACAACCCACATACATAACATAAGATTTTTTCTATTATAACATTAGTTAGTTTGGTAATTCTATAAATACTAAAATGTATTTTGTTTATAGATAAAATTTGGAAAAGGCTCCAAGGGCCATATACATAAGATATTACATTAAAGATCACATGAAACAAAAACATCTATAAAAAAGCTCGAGTCAAAAGAACTTGACTCAACCAGAGCCCAAACAAAGAGCCAACACACAACCCGCAAAAAACACAAACAAACCAAAAATCAAAACATCAAATCAACCTAATCTAAAGGAATGAGATCTTAAAGTCATATGTGTTGAAACTGAACTCTGTTTCAAAGAAATTATTTTCTTATTCTACACCAAAGTCCAATCTCCCTTATTTGAATCTTCTTCATTTGGCTCACATGGGAGGATAATGTCAATCGAAGAAATAGGCTGATACACCAAACTCAAAGAGGAAGAAAGGTCCTCTCCTGAACCACACAATCAGAAACCTACATATTTTCCTTCAAAGAAACAATCAAAGGCTCCTGAGAATATTTCTCAATCAAAGGAGTAGACTCGACCTTCGAAACAAAATGAGGATCCTGGTAAGGATACTCATTCAAACAGAGTGGATTTGACCTCGAGGGACTCTTTTTAGGAGAACTAACATGGATTGAACCCATAGGGACTGAACTAACAGGGGCTTCCACAATGTAGTACGTGGGAAGAGAACCCTTCCACCAACCTGTTTTTACACCACTTCTGATCTTGGAGCGCTAACAATCCTTGATCAAATGACCTGTTTCAAAGCATCTATGGCATCGAAAAGCGGGTTTTTGTAGTCCAATTTTTGTAACCAAACCCTATCCCCAATCTACATGTTAATCTTCTCAGGAAGATCTTGAGATATATCTAGGTCCACCAAAATCTGAGCATAAGAGGTATGCATAGATATTTCAGTGGAAGCATCAACTCTAACAAATTCCCCCAAAGTGTCTCCAATAGCTTGAAAGCAAGAGTCAAACCAGAGTTGTAAAGGAAGACCCGGTAATCTAACCCAGTTAGCATCGTATCAAAGGAATCGAGTTAAAGGATTGAAAGAAGGGAACCATATTTTTTCATGAGACCATGATCATCCCAAAACCAAAACCATTTATGAACAACATCTTGATCTTCACTAGAATAAAAATAACAATAAAATAAGCTTTTGAACAAGGATAAAGCTCGACCTTACCCTTGATAATGGGCCCCATTTTTCTTTTATCCAAACAAATAACTGAAAAATCTTGGGCCAAAGATCTCTGAAACGACATATTAGACCTTGATTTTCGTAGTCCTCTTCATGGCTCACCACCTATTACAAAAGATCATCGAAGCTTGAGGACAGGGGTTTCAGAGGCCGGATCCAAATGCTTCCTTGCTCTAAGTCCATTCTTTACCGCAATCGCAAAGGATACAGGCTGGCTAGTCACAAGTATGGGCCGCCCCTCCCCTTCCCCACGACTATCACAATTAGGGCCGGAACTACAACTAAGGCTTCCCCATTTGACTGCAGAACACCGAAACCCTATGACCACATCACAGATCCCATGAGCGTCATCGTCGGCCGATCCCTAACACACTAGGGTTAGGCGGAGAATCGTCATTGCCGCCATCCCTTCACTCCCACTTATTAGTGAGACTTTTATGTTGTGCTTTCTTGCTTCATCCCTTGAACTTCCTATCCTTGCAAACCTAAAATATAATTTGTAAATAATTAAGTAAACATAATTTCTTTCAGCTTTGATAAATATCCTTAAATGTGAGAATTTATATTCTTATAAGAGTGATAATTTGATAATAGTTTATAACTTCCTTTATGATTGAGATATATACATTATCCCATTCAATTAAAAACTCGTAATCCACACAATTCACAAAATTTATTAGTCATTTTACATTTACTTAGGTGGTAGATTTATCTAAACTCATAATATAACCTGAAATAATACAAGAAAGAATTAATAAAAAAACATTAAACATTTTATGTAATGCATAGTTAAAAGACTATGTGTCCGTGAAGTGATAATGCCCATATAAAAACTGAAAAAAACTAATATAAAAGAGCTTTTATTGTAACTCATCGTACTCTTATTATTTAATATGATAGATCAATGCGTTGTTATAAAATAATAAACATATAAAACTCAATTTCTTTTATATATTTTTTTGGAAGCATTTTTGTGGGACTCCATCTTAGTTATCTTCGTCATATACATTGGTCTCCATTTGAATTAATCTATGTAAATCTATCTTATTAAATATAGCATTACCTATATGGATTTGTCCATGTAAATATATAATTAATGTGGGTATTCTATTTCTATTATTTCTAAGTTAAATATAAAAAAAAATGATATTAATGTATACTACTTCATGGGTTGCATTATGTTATATAGATCATCTCACTTTTTATTTCTATCTATAGACAACATATAAGGTTATCACCCAATATAAAGGAGAGAGACACAACTTGTTGATTGTTGTTATAATTTGTTGGCTTGTGTATTTATTTTTGCATTCAAGATCGAGGTGATATTTAATGCATGAGAAACAAAGGAGGAATATAGTCCAAAATAATTAAATAGATAAAAAATAATGAAAAAATATTAAACATACTCATAACCTTGTATGGTTAATTCTCCTTCTCTATACTTTGTTACTCTTTGTTATGTGCTCCTCTTTGCACTATTTTTTGTTGTTGATTTTGTTTGTTAGTTTTTATCATATATATTTTATATTTATATTATTATTTATTTTTAAACTATTAATCGACATATAAATTATCTAATAAAAGTGAAGATGTTAAAACAATGTTACTCGGGGTTTTTTCTTTATTTGTAGGATATTATAACCATCTTCGCCTTGCTACCATTGTAGGTTATGCCTCTCGATGTAATTGGACTACACAATGCACTAAGAATTTTATAAAATAAATTCACTTTATTCTTTTGCACTTTATCTAATCTTCATTTTGAAATATAATATGCTTAAATATCTCTAAAACTTTTAAACAAATTTATAGTGTAATAGAAATGATCGATGGCAATGTAATGTGAACTTTTTGTATAATTATTAATACCAAGGATAATAGAGACATCAAAAACAATTAACCAATAGTGTCACCAATGAACATCCTTTTTGGGGTATATACATTTTTATCTTAATTTTTTCATTTTTGTCCCTGAATGTCTTATTATGTCACCACTTCTATCGCTTTGTTTGAGTCAATCAATCGACTATTATGCATAGTTTTATGATATAGTTTTAACTCTCTCTTTTTGTTGAAGGTCAAAATATTTACCACCTTCTTAGGCTAGTGTCGAGGTATGAGGGGCATCCACACCACCAAATTGTCAAGGCATAATCTCACCTCATCCCGCTTTTGTTTTTAGGCATTTGCACTCAACAACGATTCATTCTTGGGGTCTCTTTATGAGCCAAGCAACATCACCAATGAACCAATGACCAAATGACTCAACTCTATTTTTCAATGTCCTATAAATCATTTTTAAATACACCACTTCCCTCCATTTTCCATAAAATTGTAGGGTCGTTAATAAAATAATACATGTGGTAGTTTGCATGTAAATGCCTAAAAGAAAAACATTTGGTATTAAACAACGATGGATTGCAAGACAAGTTATGTGTTGAAACTTAGCCATCTAGAAATGTTCTTAATGTAGGATGCAAGACAAGAATGGATTATATTGAGCACATGAATTGTAACACCTAAAGTATCAAATGCAATTTCATTGGTGCTTAGGAGAAATATATTTCGATTAACAATTTAGTTTTCCATCGACACTATTCATTTGACTTCCTTTTCCATGGTTCCTAAACATCATGTGTGTTCACAAAGTTGACTACAAAATCTTTTTTTTGACAAAATGAATGTAAAATAAGTTGTGGGGTAGTGATAAATGCATTAAATTACAATCCATATATCATTATTTTGAGTTTTTTTGACCATGTTCATAACCTATGTGGTGTTTAGGATCTTCCATTTTTTGGTAGTTTAGTTATTTTTCCTTGTTTAATGCTTTGTGAATGTTTCCTTTCTCTATAATGGTTGTATAGCCCCTCCCTAGGTCTAAAACTACCGACATTTTATAATAATGCTACCGAGAAATATTATCTCTTATGTGGGTGGTAATAATTTTTATCCACAATACCCGAGTGTGCAAAATAAAATAAAACTCGTTTTGGTGTTTGTTTTGACCTTCTCCACCTCATTTTTGCTTTTGGTGTTCAAGAAATTAATATTGTAGTGCCCCAAGTTGTTTTATCTACATAGTGCTTAATGTATGCTCACAATCATAATTTAATTAATTGATCTAAGTTCATGTTCCCATCAAGCGATAGCATGTTGATGCAGAGCAAGCTTAAACTTCCGTTGGAGTGGGTTTTCCTTAAGTCAAAAATTATAAATTAGTTGCTAAATACATTGGGTACCTCCTTGTAAATTTTGGAAAATCATTTAAATTACACATGCATTCATAAATTATAATAATAATGGTAATAATAATACTAAGATAAATTAAAATTAAATAAATTAAATTAAATTAAGAAAATATGAAATGTAGTGGTAGATGGAAGGACATGGTGAGTATGGTAGGCGGTGGAGTGTGGAAGGAGAATTGCGGTCTGCAATGACATCATACAAACATAATGAAATGTGGATCCTTTCATTTTGTAATCGCAAATAACCGAGTAGACATGTATGCAAAAATTGGAAGCTAGCACAAGACGTGGACCATTCAACCAAATGCCATGATAAATGTGGTATCATGTTCTCGCAATGTTTGTAGGGTCAATACAAAATGGAGTTGGTGAAAATGCCTTTAAATCCCTCAATCTTGACAAAGATACTCCCATCCCATGTCGAAACAGAAGGTTTGAAATATAGTATGTACATTCATCAAAACAAAATGGGAAGCAAACTTTGTACAATGTAGATGCAAGTGGACCAGTAGACATGTATGAAAATATGGAAGTATGCACAAGACATGCAGATCATTTGAAAAAATTCCTGAAGGAAATGTGATTTCATTGGAATGTCATGATGACAGAATATACACAAATGGGTCTCGGGTTACTTAATTTGTAAATGTAAGTTCACAACAAAACATTAAATCAAGTGTTTGGTTAGGCACTTAAAAATTTCTTGACATATGATGATAGTCTCTCTCAAATGGAATTTTTGGATTTGCGTGGCATAACCTTGTAAACTCTCAAGAAACGTTAATACTTGTGTAGATAGATATGTAAAAGTGGAGGTCACGTGAGACATGTAAACTATTTGATAAAATGTCTTATTATCTCTTCGTTGTCGACATGGATTTCTCTCATTCCTGCTAGTTATAATTTTGTGCATTCATTTCCTAGATGTTAAAATAAGTTGTATTTGTTTTAGTGTGTCTAATGCATATGAATGTTCGTTAGTAGATTTCCATAATAATTGTAGTAGTGCTTAAATGTTTATCGAGTTGTGGAAACTAACTCCGTAGAAAAATTCAAATAGTAAAACCACTTAGACATACACTAACTTAGTGAAATATAATTTTAACATGAAAATTGAATCTTGGCCTCGTAGTCTTGAGAATGAACATAATTCAATAAACCTTGATTTTGTGTATTGCAGATTTTCATACTCTCGATCACATTTGAAATTTATTTGCAAATTACACTTGGAGTTTCAAAACACGCAATATATTCACTCAATATTTGGCATAATTTCTTGTTGCAAAACTAGGGAAAGTTTCCACTAAAATAATACACATCGTAGTTCAATCAACTCATCAACTACTTCAATTTTTTTTAGACTCTTGGTAAATGACTAGTGATGATCCTTAAAATTAATACACATCAGTAGTTCAAGTGGATTAAAAAATTAACATTTCACAGTTCATAGTTATAGAATTTGTTAATTGAATTCAATATAAAAACATTAGAGTCACGAGAGAGTATTAAGATGACGAGTAAGTTCTACATTTTACACTAAAAGCACCATTGCCCCTGCTTTAAACACAATTGCAATGTTTTATAACAAACCACAATGTGTATGAAGATAATGTATCAAAAATGTGACTATAAGTATAACAAAATGTTAGTAGAAGTATATATATTAGACCTTAACATTTCATCAATGAAATTTAAACATTTTCATTCAATGGAATATATATCAATATATATATATATATATATATATATATATATATATATATATATATATATATATATATATATTCCATTTGAATGAAAATGTTTAAATTTCATTGATGAAATGTTAAGGTCTCAATTATATATATATATATATATATAAGACTCACCATCCAACATCAAACAGATTTATAAAATAGGTCCTTCCACATCTATGTTATTATTTTCAGTAATAAATTTATTGGTAAATCACATTTCCTTCTTTTACATTGATTTCCAATATTCTTTTTCATGCTCATGAACACCAATCATGTCGCTGACCTTCCTCAACGTATTTTGATATAGTTGATTTCCGCTTCACATATTGTTGTGAGGTTTTGATCACCATCTCAAGATGACATATTCGTAGATCCATTTGGACCTTCTTCTTACTCGGTTCATCTAGTTTGTTCTCATATTCTTTTTCAACTTGATCTTCTCTTCTCTCATAATTTTATTCTCTTTTCTACATTGAAATCTTCTCGTGTAAGTCTTCTACGAGCATAGACTCCAAAGATAAGATGACCTTATCTAGCACACACAAACAGGTGGGGGAGACATGGGCCCTACCAATTTGTGTTTGCTAGATGAGGATCACCCTAAAGATATATTTTCTTCAAATGAAAATTTTGATGTCTTCATAATAAATACAAATTGCAATGTATGTAATTGAATTTTTTTTACTTGCAAACATAATTTTCACCCATCCATATTTTTCATCTTCGTACCCACAAATGTGTCAACACAAATACTTTCAATATTGGGTGCAAATTCGAAAGGATTAGAACACTTTCTATTTCCACCATTCTGTAAACCAATTCATAACTATTTAAATATCAAGTAAAACACTAAAATCATTCATATACATCAAGCAATATTCATTACGAAATATAATACGACCAATTCATATATAGTATTAATTGGGCCATATATATATATGGCCCAATTAATACTATATATGAATTGGTCATCGTAGATGAGCTCAGAATGAATATTGCTTGATGTATATGAATGATTTTAGTGTTTTACTTGATATTTAAATAGTTATTAATTGGCCATATATATATATATATATATATATATATATATATATATATATATATATATATATATATATATATTCAATATACACCAAGAAATATATAGTATCCATGAATAGGGTATTCATACAATCTACATAAGACTCGTTTGATGTGTCAGAAAAGAGGAAGCCCGACACGAACCTATCCAATATGCATAAGAGTATATTTTTAAAAATTCCATGTTCTTTTGCAAGATATATATATCAAAACATAAGATAACTTTAAAAATGAGATTTCTAAAATCATAAACATCCAACCATATTTGTACACTATGTATACAAACAAAAATTCAAGCTTCCAATCATTTTTTCAACATTATACATACATATCAAAGTACCGAAACATGAAATAGTTGTAACTCCAATAATAGTAAATTCATCTATGCTTAATTATATTTGTGCCCTATGCATACAAAAAGTTACAAAACCCAAATTCAAGCTTCGCTAAAGTTTTCTCAACATCACTTGGTTGTGGGGACTGAATTTGTAAGCATAGACATGGAAAATGTTGTACCAAACATGATTAAAACTATGAATTTTTCCTAACCATGACATTGTTCACTTTTTAAATTAAAATATGTTTATCAAGGTATGAGGGTTTTTCTCCCAACCCAAAAACAATTACAACTCAAGGAATTTATGACTATGGCAAATAATACACATTAACTAATGATTAAAACACATCTTTGGGTGGTCATAATGATAGGAAACTAGACACTTCACAACAATAAATAAATAGAAAGTTGAATATCAAAATACCAATTCTAATAACAAAGATAATTTAAATGAACAAGATAGTAAACATGCAAGAGTCAAAACACCATATTTATGTGGTAAAACCCCATCTGAGCACTTAGGGAAACATCCACGGTGTAATATTTCAAGCTTTATTAACTCAAGATGAACAAATTACATGTAAACTCATTATAAGATACTTTGGCTCTCCACAAAGATAAATACACCTAATTAGCAAATTACAATTAGGATTCCTCCTCCTAAAAATAGAGTGGAAAAATGTCATTAGGATTTTCCTTCCTAAAAATAGAATTCAATGGAATTCATCTTTCTAGAAACAGGGTTTGACTCTTTAATTTTGTTCGGAGGCTCCATAACATGTCGCCACCCCTAGACCCCCCAATGATAGTCGTGGGAAGGCATTTCCCTCCCACACCTCCGTTCGAGAAGTGGTCTACAAACCACGCCACAAAGGGATCCAACATTTAACTTTATTGTCACATATCTAACACATAACATAACAAAGTAAGTACAATTTTAGAATCATTGCCTTCAAAAGACTTAAGTAAAGAACCCAATATTCTACAATCAATTTCACTTCATGTAAATATGAAAGAAGCCTCTTCATTAGTGTGATATTGCATCTTCAGTTAAAACTACCAAATACAATTGAGACCTTTTAGCTTAATATACAATGCAAAAATTTACATATGGAAATTCACCTAACAAGGTTTAGGCATTTTGAGTGGTATTCTAATTGTAGCTCTATAATTACTAAAAATGCATCCTATCCTTTGGTCCATGTTTAGATGGAAATTTTGAAGGAAATGTGCTTAAATGTTTGTAGTAATCTTAAATGGGTTTTTGATATAAAATTTAGAGAAGAACCAAACACTTTGACATTCTACAATACAAAACATTACTTATAGAGTAAAAACTAATCAAGCTTTCTCACACTCATATAAGCTTGTAGCATGAGGTCCAACAATTTCAATGGAATAGATAATGGTGTTAATGATTGTTGAGTGGTTGGAAACATGTAAATTTTTAATTTGGATTTTTTCCAAAGTGCATGATATTTAATATCATGGATCCCATAGGTATAGATCTCATTATAAGACAATTAAGTTCTAGGATTTAACTTGAGAGGAGCATACAAGGAACAATGGAAAAGTTGTTAATATGTGTTGGTTATTAACGAGGCTATGCTAAGAAGGAATAATGAGGGACATGCCTTTTTCATAAACAAAAACTGTTATTTAACCTCCCTAAATTAATATTATAATGCAAGAAGTTAGTAAAAATATCATGAGAAGAAAAGAGTTCAAGAATGACCGATGTTAATTCAACAACTCAAGATAGTTTTTATTAATTGAATCCATCAATATTATTTTATGTGACATGATTTCCATTTCTAATACAACACTCATTCACAATTTTAATTTCACCATGCATTCCAAAAGATAATGGAGGTAATTGTTATACATAATTTAAGAAAAATGAAATCATGTGACTTCATTAAGTTTGAAATGAGAAAATGACTATATCACATAGAATTGAAAATATATCTCTCCAAAATCACCGTTCTAAATTCTTGTTAGACATAAAATAGAAAACATAATTAAATATACTTAAGATTTTTACATTTAGTGTTTCAATAATATAAAATTAAAAATTAATAGTCATCTACATATGAAGTAGATCTATCTATTAGAACAAATGAAGTATATCTTTCATTGTCCAAGCTACTATTGCAAAATTAAAAACTCATAAAGTAAGGCTTGAATTATTGTAGGAATAGCATAATATGAGCATTATTGAAAAGGGAAATGAACTTTTCCAAAACTAAATAGTTAAAGATTATGAATTTTCAAATTCCTTTAGAAATTAAAGACAAATATTTTACAAACATTAAATTATTATTTTTAAATAGACTCATAGTTTTGTAAGTTCAACAATCAAAATATATAGTAATTATTTAAATCAGTTAAATACACACCAGAAATTATACTTACCTTACTATCACCAATTTCACACGCAACTGAATATGAAGTATAACAATCTATTAGCATATAGAACTAGCCATTTGACGAAATGCTTAAAAATTGTATGGTCACTGTTTGAAACCATAGTACCAAGATTTCTTGCTCCCTTGGCTTCCTTATCTTATAAGTCAGGCAATAAAAATATGAGATTAGTAAAAAAACAAAATATAACAATAAAGTTGTTTCAACTCATTTATGAAATCTTCAAATGTTAGATAATAATGCTTGTTTTTCTATGTAAGAGGCAAAACATAATTTGAAATAAAATAGAGATTAAATCCATATCTAAAAGTTACATTGACTCCCAACTCCACAACTCGCATGAGTAACTCTTATCATGACAAATATATTATCAATCCAACTCAACACAACTTCAAATGTGAACACGTAATGATCAACACTTGGGAATCTCACTTAGCTGACGTAGGGGATGAATTGCAGGTAATGGTGGTAATCATCTTTGAAAGTTGGTTTTAAATTTAAGATCATTGCAAAATATGTGAAAAATTCCAACTCAAATCAAATGATCATGACACTGGGGTTATTTATCATAATCCCAAGTAAATGGAAACATAACAAATACACCAGCATGCCATCATAAGAAGTAATTATTTGTGAGAATCAACAGAACGAACATCTTAAAAAAACAGTCGACTTCAAACAAAGATCGTCTAGTTCTATGTCCTTGCCTCTGCCCTTGCATCTAAATCGAAAACAAAGATACTTGCAACAACTTCCAACTATTTCACGATCTGAACTTGAGATAAATATATAAATGAATGGTACTCGTTTACATACTTTGATTAATTCAAGGTTATCAATTATATATAGAGAGAGGGTATGTTGCATAATTTCACATAGCATCACAAACTCCAATTGACTATTAAAATTTTGTTTTTATTTATGTTAATATAGATTATTGCATAGTGGAATCAAATGTCAGTTTATCTATAAAAAGTAATGGACTTAAATATGTCAGTTTATTTGTAAACAATATTAGTGATGAAGAGTGACTTGAAAAATCTAAACAATAGTAGAGATATAAGGTTGATTTAAAAAAATTATAACCTCACGCAAGGAGAAGAGTCATTACTTGTGGATCTTAGCTTATTTACGTGACACTTAAATAGTTTCAGAACTGAAAAACTGACTTGCAAAATGTAAACAATAGTAAAAAAATAAAGGCTGATTTGAAAAGCATTATAACTTGACACAAGGAGAGAAGCCATGGACTTAAATATGTCAGTTTATTTGTAAACAATAGTGATGAAGAGTGACTTGAAAAATCTAAACAATAGTAGAGATATAAGGTTGATTTAAAAACATTATAACCTCACGCAAGGAGAAGAGTCATTACTTGTGGATCTTAGCTTATTTACGTGACACTTAAATAGTTTCAGAACTGAAAAACTGACTTGCAAAATGTAAACTATAGTAAAAAAATAAAGGCTGATTTGAAAAGCATTATAACTTGACACAATGAGAGAAGCCATGGACTTAAATATGTCAGTTTATTTGTAAACAATAGTGATGAAGAGTGACTTGAAAAATCTAAACAATAGTAGGCATATAAGGTTGATTAAAAAACATTATAACCTCACGCAAGGAGAAGAGTCATTATTTGTGGATCTTAGCTTATTTACATGACACTTAAATAGTTTCAGAACTGAAAAACTGACTTGCAAAATGTAAACAATAGTAAAAAAAATAAAGGCTGGTTTGAAAAGCACTATAACTTGACACAAGGAGAGAAGCCATTACTTATGGATCTTAGCTTATTTTAACAACACTTAAATGGTTACAGAGTTGAAATACTGACTTGCAAAATATAAAAAGTACTGAAAAATAATGCTGATTTGAAAAGCATTATAACATCAAGCAAGGAGAGGAGCCATTCCTTACGAATCTTAGCTTATTTACGTAACAATTAAATGGTTCTGAAACCGCATTTGAAATTTATCTTACAACAAATTCAAATTATATATATAACACACAAACTTAACACATTCATGCATTCCATTTTTATTGCCAGAAACGGAACGAGAAGAGAGAGAGCACCTGCTGTGCTCTAATCCAGTTTAATAATAATAGATGCAACAAACAAACAAACAGGCGGTGCTCTCTCTCTTCTGGCTCAGACTCTAGCAAGGCTTAACAACTGAAAATAAAATCAAATGTAGAACCAGGGATGGTTTAACAGACGCTTTAGTATGTATATATATAATCATCCAACTTCACTGTTAACTGTGTATATTCACTTGAAAAAGACATCATCTCGTAGTCATGCCTAATGATGGAAAAATTCACCTACCCTTTACTTAATTTAGCTCCTTTTTAGTACCGACTAAATAGTGATAGCGGTTTTAGTTGATAATCCATTTGTTGTGCGTTGTGGCGCCCACCATGTCACCTTGTATCAAGCCGCACTTTGAATATTTTTCCACTCATCCTTTGAAAAGTTTTATTTCCTAAAATGTTTTCAATTCTGAATAGTTATAAATTGGTACCTACTCTGTCGGCAGTAGTACTATTGATTTGACGCCATCCCAAACGTTTTCAGAGTTTTCTTTTAATGTTTTTCCTGTATATGTAAAGAATATAATTATTCATGGCATGTGTTTTGACGGTTCTCTTCTTCTCTATTTCTTCATTGCAAGCAACTTCAATCAATACCTTATTTAATAATAAAAATAATAATTTAAAAAAAAAAATCTTATAATTTTTCATTTTTTAATATATTTTACCATTCAAAACACATTTTGATTTAACATTCATTTTATGATAATCAATAACAATGTTTTGCCCTCACCAAATATTCTAGATTCACTTATAACATTCATCCCTTCTAACATTCAAGGTTGTGAAACTAATTGGACAGTTATATATATATATATACCTTACCTAAAATTTATTATCAAGGATAAACTGATAGTTAGTGGGAGTCAGTATCTTTCTGCGGTGCCTATCCATTACGCAGGTTGATCAATGTTGTGAACTTGATAAAAAATGTGACCATGTTGCTTAGTTTTTATCGTGTGACCTTCTCTTCACAATAATCATGATTTTACCATTCGTGAGATACATTCCATATAAGATGTAGCGTACATTTTTTCAACAACAACAATTTTGTTAAAATTTTAATTTGAAAAGAAAAGTAATGACACAATATGTTGTTATTTAG
The DNA here is from genome assembly GCA_018340775.1 of Taxus wallichiana var. yunnanensis. Lineage (NCBI taxonomy): Eukaryota > Viridiplantae > Streptophyta > Pinopsida > Cupressales > Taxaceae > Taxus > Taxus wallichiana. The sequence goes on from CM031233.1 coordinate 189,458,760, forward strand.
GTACTAATTATGCCGAGAGGCATCTTCATTTACATATATATTGAGTTGAGGAGTCTGATGTCGTGCCCGTGAAAATATATTTGTGTAAATAAAAACCAAAATAAATGTGCTAAGTGAAATGGGTATTACGCGGTAAATGGATAAATTTAATTTCTTTTGAAATGGGTGTAATGAAATGGGTTATTACATAGTAAATGGGTAAATTTAATTTCTTTTATTGATAATAATAGAGTGAAATGGGTATTACATGGTAATAAAAAAATCCTTTATTGATTGCTTCCATAAATTTAATTTCTTTTATTAATTGATCTCTTTGGTTAATAAAGGATATGGTATTTATTAATTAATAAAATGGGTAAATTTAATTTCTTTTATTGATAATGATAGGGTGAAATGGGTATTACATGGTAATAACAAAAATCCTTTTATTGATTACTTCCCTAAATTTAATTTCTTTTATTAATTGATCTATTTGGTTAGTAAAGGGTATGGTATTTTATTAATTAATAAAATGGGTAAATTTAATTTCTTTTATTGATAATGATAGGGTGAAATGGGTATTACATGGTAGTAAAAAAATCCTTTTATTGATTGCTTCCCTAAATTTAATTGATATCTTTGGTTAGTAAAGGGTATGGTATTTTATTAATTAATAAAATAGTGAAATGAGATTTCAAAGTAAAGGGTATTACACAGTAAATTCAATTGTATTTTATTTATAAGGTTAAATATTTTAAAGGTAAAAAACACTTTAGTAATTTAATTTTTATAAGGGCCCTCCTTTTAAATAATTACATAAGAATATAGCTTTTAAATTAGATTATATAGTTAAATAATTTAAAGGTAAAAAACACTTTAGTAAATTAATTTGTTAATTTAAAAACTATAGTGGAAAATTTAAAATATTATATTTATAAGGGCCCTCACTTTTAAATAATTACATAAGAATAGGGGTCTCGCTATATAGTGGAAAATCTAAAATATTATATTTATAAGGGCCCTTACTAATATTATATATTGAGATTTATATTATATATATGATTTCTAATTTAATAATATTAAATAAATAAAATTTATGCTATATATTAATAATTAAAATTATATATTATAATTTATATTATATATGGTTTATAATTTAATAATAGTAAATTTAATTTAATTAATACTACATAATTGATATCAAGGATGTAATGATGACAGAGGAGAATGACCATGACCATCATCAGGAAGACGGTGATCATAATGATGATGATAGTGGTCAAGAAGCTTATATCAATCATGAAAATGTCGAAAAAGACTAAGATTACGATGAAATGACAACCACATCGAAGACGGTGATGATCATTATGACAAGGATGATCATGAAAATGTCGAAAAATACTAAGATTATGATGAAATGACAACCATATCGAGGACGATGAAGATCATTATGACAAGGATGAGGTGAAAAATGACAATGACCACGGTTAAGATGGGGATAACCATGATGATAAGGATGACATTTATGATGTCTATTACTATTACTATTACTATTACTATTAATATAATAATAATAATAATAATAATAATAATATAGTGTTAATAATAAGAGTTTTTTATTTTTATAAATCATAATAATATCAATTTTAGTAGTAAGATTAATATTGATGATGACAATGACGGTGATGACAACGACAATGATGGCAGTGGTAGTGATAGTGGTGATAATAATGACGAGGATGATGATGATGATAATAAAGATGAGAATGATGATGACAATGATTATATCGATCGTAAAAAATGATGACAATGACTATGATAACGATGAAAACAAAAACAACACCAAAGATGATGACGATGAGGACAATGATGATGGTGGAAATGATAGTGGTGATAATAATGATGGGGATGATGATGATGACAACGAAGATGACAATGGTGATGAAAATGATTATATCGATCGTGAAAATGATGACAATGAAACAAAAACACTAAAGACAATGACGATTGTGACAATGACAATGACGATTAAGATGATGATAACGACGATATTACTAATAATATTAATAAAATTATAACAATAATGTTGTATTAATAATAATAATAATGATTATGATGATGATGAAAATGATGACGACAATGATGGTGGTGGTAGTGATAGTGGAAATAATAATGATGAGGATGATAATGAGGAAAACGAAGATGATAATGATAGTGACAATGATTATATCGATCGTGAAAATGATGGCAATGATTATTATGATGATGAAAAAGACAACATCAAGTACAATTACGATGATGACATTGATGGTGGTAGTAGCGATAGTGGTGATAATAATGATGAGGATGATGACGATGACAACTAAGATGGTGGTAGTAGCGATAGTGTTCGATACTTGAGCACATATAGAACCCTTTTAGAATGTTAGTGTGTGATGTACATTATCGAATAACATACAACAAGGTAAGATTCTCAATGATGGATTCCAAATCAAACTTGAAATTGGTATAAGTCATTGAAAATATCAAACTTGATAAAACACTCAAAATACTTCAACTTCTTATATTACATTATTCAATGAGAGACATTTACATTTATAGGAATAAATCATGTAACATAACCTCCTATAATTACTCTTACCTCAAGACTATTATGAAAGCTATTATAACAACTCTGAACTATGAGTTGTTATCAACAACTCATTACAATATTCTTCGCTTGTCCATATCAATTTCAATCACTATGAAAATAAATATAAATTGAATCTCAATATTTAACATGCATAGAAATCAACAAACTTCTCTTCAAGTTTTAATCCAATGTTCAAAGTGAGTAGATCCTATAGATTTGAGTTTGGATGGACATTACCTTCAAATCATTCTAAATCCAAAAGTGTCCCTCTGTAAAGAAAATACAACTAACATATTGTGGTAGATATTAGAAGCTTCTTATAAATAGTGAATTGTTTTAATGACTTTGTGAACGCCGCCTTGAAATAACAACTTAGGGTTTAAAAATAAATATTGGATAACAATGGACTAATTCAAGTTGGGTATTATGATGGCATTTTCTTGTTAGGTCCAGGATTTATAATTTAGAGAGTAAATTACTTGGGTGGAGCTTGTGAATACATGCCTAAAAAAATAATTCAATGTCTGCTACAAACGCTAAGCCGACCTAGCGGAGATCATTCGATCACGGCGCAGGTGGTTCTCAGAAGGTTGGAGCACCACGGGACGTTGTTGCAGCTAGTTATGGCTTCACAGGGGATGGCCACCGGAAAACTAGGGATCTGGGTGGCCCATATTTTAGCTCTGGTTCCTCAGGCGGCGACCTTGGCTCTCAGGGCATACAGAAAAACAAGGGAGGAATGCACGAGCAGGTTGGAGGTGGCCAACAACAATTGCTGCCCTCTTCCAATGATCTATTTCTTGAGATCTTTGTGGCTAAAGGATCTACATGCGGGAGCCTCTCTAATGGCGGTCGGGAAAAAATTTCTCTTGGATCGGTCTTGCCTTTGCTGCAAACCAGGATAAAAGTGGTGGTTACATTGACTATACCAAACTAGAGATCGTTGCTAGTAAGGGCAATGGCAGGGCTGGTAAGAGTCCCTTTACCACAGCTTTACCTTCTTTCAAAGATGCATTAAATAGAAAAGGTTCCCCATGAAACCTGCAGACATTACCCCATGCATTACATTTGGGGAAGAGGTCATCTCCTCTAAAAACTACTACAAGGAACATGCGTTAATCTACAGATTCGGGGACTATGGCCCAACCTTCCTACTCTTCATGATTGGATCTCCAAGCACTAGACTCCGATTATGGAAGGAAGGTTAGATTTGTATCCTTGTGCTAAAGGTATTTTCATTGTGGCTTTTTCTTCAATAGGCGGATAGAAACACCATTGCTTCCAAGCTTTGGATCTTCCAATCTAAGTACTTGATCATTAAACCCTGGTTCCCATCCTTTAACCCGCTAATGAATCATTTTCCTGCAAACCCGTATGGATCAAGCTACCCCATTTACCCTTGCAATTTTGGAGTCGTGATTGTTTGATATCTATTGGCAACACCTTGGGAACCATAATTTATATAGATTCTCAAACTATTGATTACACCCACACTACTTATGTCAGGATCTTGGTGGAACTTGACACCTCTAAAAACCTTCCTACAACCATTGATCTCAGAGTGCAAAGCAAAACTTGGTCACAACCTTTAGACTATGAAGGCCTACCATTTAGGTGTAGGAGATGTTTTTGTTTAGGTCACATCTCCACTAACTGTGGGATGGCAAAGCGTCCAACATGAGAGACACAACTGGTGGAAAGATGCCCTCCCAGAACACTGGTTTTGAAGCCAAAGAGGATCTTGATTCAAATGCGATTCGAAGCTAAATCGACACTTCGCCTCAAAACCCCGCTATATGAAATTCTTGTTGTTGGCAAAGAAATAAAATGGAAATTTTTATTTGAAGCTAATAATAAGGCTGTCCCATTGAGCCAACATGACTAAGGAAAAATATTTATCTGAGGCTAACATCATTGTTGTCCCAGCAAGAGTAAATACAGATAAAAAAATACTCCTTCTATTCCAATCAAGGAGGAGTCAAAGTTAGTCAAATAACGGTGCGAAACAAAAATATATATATTTCTAAGAATAACACTACTCCACCTGGTTGATTCTGTTCTCTTCTATTGTTCGGTTGTTCCCTTCTGCCTCATATTTCTTTGTCGAACAACATCATGTTTCTCTACTTTGGCGTTGTTGTGTCGCTGCAGTTTGGTCGTTGTACATCAGTTGTTTTTGTGCTAATAGTTGTTGTTTTTTTGTTCTATTCTGAGCAGATTATTTTCTGTTGTTGGGCTTTCTTGCTTTATCTTAATTTTGATCATTTTAGCTCTGTTATAATTGTTAAATCTGGATTTTGAGCCTTCTTGTACAAGGGTATAGTCCCTTTCAAAAAACTATTTACGCTTAATAAAAAAATACATGCCTAAATAATATGTATTTCTATGTGAGCAATGAATCCACATTCAATTATTTTTAATTAGCAAACATGAATCGAACATCCCGATGCAATTAATAGGTTTCCAAATTAAAAACTAAATCAAGATTAATAATGAAAAAAATCAAATGGAGGATTAGCAAATCGGATATCAAATGATGCATTTATAATAAAGATAGTGACCATCATTATGACATGACATTCGTAATAGTTAGAACACAGACAAATTTCACTACTAGAAGTAGGTACATTTATCCAAATTGTTATCCACATAAAAATCATTTTGTGGACAAATTGTGGAGTATCAACATTAAATGAATAGATTTGATAAAATACAATGTAGATCTTTTACAAATTTTTTAATGTCAAATTCAAACAATGAAAATATTCACATTCTTGAAATTTCATTGTGGAAATATCACATTTTCTCCTCCTATTTTGAGAAATATTTTACAATTGAAAATGAAATTATGGATAGTCAAGACAACCCAAATATAATGTCTCATGATTTGATTTTAGTAATACCACTTGTAAGGTTTAAATAAAAGTATACAATTGAGTCCAAACTAATACGTTAATTTTGTATTGTTCACAAAGTATAAAATATATGTATTCTTCACATTTTAATATACCATGCATAGATTTATTTATTGATAAAAATTTCATTTAATGACTACAATTTTTAATTCATTTTTAAGGTTCAAAAATATAAAACCCTACATGCTATGTAAAATAGTAATTGTGTATTATCCACAAAATGTAATTTTTTTGCATTGTAGACAATTCACTACACACTTTAACACTAGTCATTATTAATATATATTAATAAAATATACTATAATTTTTACTAATAAATTTAATATAGATAATAAAGAACAACATAAAAAATAAATGAGTAATGATTTTTGAAAATTTTAATGGATAATTAACATAATCAACAAAAAATTAATTATGAATAATTTACAAAATAAAAATTAATTGTTATAATAGTTCCTAATAAAGTATATTTATAAAGAAAGAAAATCTAAAAATATTGTTTAGCTCAAATTATTGCTTTTGTGAAAAGGGAAAATAAATATGAAGTATTTAATTTAAATGGATAGTTTCTACAATATTATAATGTACATTTTTCATTATTTTATAAAAGTCAAATTTGTTTTTGTAGAATATTTTTATTATTAAAATTTGATTGTGGAAACATCACATATTATCCTTTTGTTTTATAAAAGAGTGAACAACCAAAAAATAATATGTTATGATTCCAATTTTTTCACATATGTTTAAAGTTCAAATAAAAACCATATAAAAGTCTACATAATTAAAATTTTGATTATATAATATTTACATAATATAGAAACTGTGGACAATTTATTATATGATTAAAAAAATTATTTGTTAATTCAAGATGTATACAATATTCTAATTTAAATTAATTTTTTTCAAAATTTATCGAATTAAAATAAAAATTTATTCTAAAAATTACATCTTTAAAATATAAATGGTATGTTATCCATATAAAATATATTAACTTTAGATAATTTATATTATTAGAAGTAATAGTAAACTTCTATAAAATATTACGTACATATTCTACAATTTCCAAAAAAAAAAAAAATGTAGAATATCCATTTTGTTAAGAGAACAATTTTTAACAATGAATTAGGAAAAAACTTACTATGGTTGATCGAATATATAATTTTCCTATATGTTCAATATTTTAATGTGCTATTGAAACCTAAATATTATGAGGAAAATTATTTGGAAGAAATTTATATTCACTTCATTTATTGAATTTGTTACTTAGTTACTAATGAACCTAGACCTCTTCTCATATTTGGCGTGTGGTGCCCAATATGTCTACTTTCAACATGAGAGTAATTTGGGATGTAAACTCCATAAATTTAAATATTTTTAAGGCATTCCACAAATAACTAATTTATTGACTCCTTCCAAAATGGCAATTTAAATGGTAAGGATTTTGCGGGATTTCTATCATGAAATATTTGACAGGTTAGATGGAGGATTTTTCCTTCCACTGTTTCGTGGGCTAGTTTGTTTATAATATTTTTAGATCTGTATGGTTTATCAGAGTTGCAAGTTTAAAACGAAGATTTATTCAAGCTCTGATTACTTGTGTTTTTAGATTTATACGTTTAATGGTTTTCTGTATAAATCCTGGTATGTTCATCAACTCTTTTGTGGGTGGTTTCTTATTTTTAAAAAATTAATAATCATAGTTCTCATGTTTTCAATTTATTTTTTCTAATGATTTTGTTAAGTACAATTTCTAAGTCTTTTCAATTCAGGGGCATTCACATTTCTTCCTCGATTTCAATAGAGATCTAAGTGTGCAGAGTAATATGAAGGAAGTGAGATTTCAATAGAGATCTAAGTGTGCACGCGCAGGACTTCTAAATCACCGACATCAACATTGCATGATATTGGGGAAAGTGTTACCCTCAACTTCTTTACATCTTGCAGCCTTGCTTCTCTTAGCTGGGTTCTCTAGTTACTAAAATTTAGTTGATTATCTTTAAATAAATTATGATAATCATTTCCAAATTTTTTTAATGTGTTATTACCACCACTTCTTTTATTCAATTTTTAATATTTTTTGAATATTTAAATATATAACGATATTTTTAATTTATTTTTTAACCCTCTATTCAATCTAATTTTTCGTTATATATCTCATATCTTGAGTTTTTAATATATCCTAATTTTCTTCCCGAAATTAATAATTGGAGTACTTTTAAATTGTTTTGTTAGCTTTGCTTTGCAATCTTAACAACTGTATTTACTTTGTGCTTGTTTTTTAATTATGGTTCTAATACATAAATGAAGTGATATATGTGAATATCATTATTTTTTAGACTTCCTAACTATTTTATTGTAGATGTGAAGATCGAAGGCTAGAAATCTAATTCAACTAAAATTTCTTATTGATGAGGATTGAAATTTAGATTTTATCTAAATAAAATTTTAGCAACATGAATATAGAAGACTCCAGGGGTTCAACCATATGCAATACAAAATAACTCTTAGGACGAGCTCTCTTTCCCAATAAGATGTATTATGTGAAACAACTAAATTTTGTGAATAATGTTAAAATCAAATATTATTTAGTATATGCATGTAATCTTTAAAAAAAAAAAAATCCTTTTTTTTTGATAAATAATATTCTAAATTATTTTTATTTCATAAATATTTACATAACATTTTTATGAGGGATTGATTTATATTATAAATTAATATTACTCTTTTAAAAAACTTGAATATCCGTGTAATCATAATCTCTTATGACATAATTATTTAAATAACTCAAAATATAGAATAGATGTAAAAACAAATGAATTTGATCAAATATGATTTAAAATAATATTTTGATGATAATTTGATTATATTTTCCCTTATTTTGATGGAGATGTATATAGTTTAAAAATATCACTTTCCACAAAACTAAATTCTTATATAATAAACATTTTTTAAATGTATAAAATCTTATTTATAAATTTTTAATTTTTAATCCTACATAATTATAATTAATAAAAATTATGGAGCTATGTATAACATTCCAATTATTGTCATACATGTCATAATTTAAAAATGTGAATGATAATATTTTTCAATTGTGAAAAAGTCACATTATTTTTAAATGTAGATATATAACAATATTCATATTGTGAAATATGTCACAATTATAAAATTGTAGAATTCTCACAATATTTTTATTGTGACTTTTGTCACAATTTTTGTCACATTTGATGAATCCACAAAATAATTGTGGGTGGAGTCCACAAAATTGGATTCACAATTTGTAATAAGTTATCCACAATTAAATTGTGGAAAATTTGTGGATACACAACCCATTATCTTGTAGTGTTTAGTGATAGTGTAGCCAAATGATATGAAAAAGTACTCCTTTGAACTTGAAACTAGCTCCTCTAAGTGTTTTGAGACTAATTTGAGTAGTTTTTTTGTTTTGTTTTTCCATGATGTGTGTGCACTTGTTTGAAATACTTTCTTTGAAATATTTCTAAGTGATGTTTCCACAATTTTGTTAAGAGTTCGCTCCTTACTAAATCTTGAAGAAGAAATAAGTTGAACAAAAGAAACTCCAATGAACAAAGAAATATAGCTTATTGTGTTATCAAATATTTAAAATATATATATACTATTTCAAATTTTTAGAAAAGAAAAATATGCTTTAGAGAAATTGACATCTTTCTTGTTTCCTAAACCATATTCTTTTTCTACCCTTTGCACATAAACAATTATAAGAACACATCACAATAATATATCTCAATTTTTGGCATTAAATGGTCATTGACACCTTTATATTCCCACAAAAAATTGAATTTAATTATCTAAATTAATAAAAAGAAATATTAGTTAATTTATATATACAATGATACAATGTATTCATATGTTTACAACTAGAAAAAGCATCCATATGTGCTTATGAGAGGTTGATAGGCATATAGAAGGATTTATTAGAAGTATTACATTGATAATAATTTTACTTAATATGTACTTTATTAAATCAAAATATAGTGTGATGCATGATTATACCTTTTTGTAGAGTTTCCAATTTGTCATATATTGGTAAACTTTTAAGAGACAACAATCCATGAGAAATACATTTTTTTAGTAAGGATAAAGGTTTTTTGACAGGGACTCTACCCTGGTACAACCAAAATAAAGGGTCTTACCACCCAGATATAACAGTAAGAACAATACAGGACACCCTTAAGACAAAACAGAGCAATTGCCGAAAAGAGCAACAATAGAAACACAACAATACCACAACAAAACTGGAGCAAAATCACAACAGAAATGTAACAAAAACAGACAAAGGCTTGCCCCTAAAAGAAAAAGAAAACAAAAAAACTACTCCCCCTCATGGCTTTCATATGTATTGTTGATCTAATTGTTACATGGTAGGTGGAATATTGCTTAATAAATACTCTTATACTACATATTAAATGTGTGTCCTCTTTTGCCAATCTTCAATCTACTTGTCTTTCACCTACATATCATTTTATAATAAAATATTTATGTATCTACACCTCTCATTTACTACATATTAAAACACGTCCGAATCTCCCATCCACCTATCAAACATATATACAAATAGAGTACTCTCTCATTTCCAATAATAGAAATAAAATTAGTGTATTATCACTGGTAAGGCAACTCACACACATTGTATTGGTGTTGGGAGATTTCACAACAATTAAACCTCACCCACACCTTGTATGCCTTTTTATCAATATTTCCTTGATATGACAATGAAATTTTAGGGTTTGCAGGTTATAGATATTTTAGATTTATCCTCATCCTATACGTCATTATCAATATTTTCTTAATAAGACAAGTTTAATGTAGGAAATTTAGGGTTTGCAGAGTTAGGACACATTTTAGATTTGTTTTTAAGGGCATTTGATATAGATATTCCTTAGAGTGATAAGATTCCGATTGAAAATATATTATATGAATCGTATAGCTTCAAAAGTATCGTATATGTTGTTTGTTTCTCCATGTATTTAACAACAAAATAAAAGTTGAGTGGGAAAAATAGACCCATGTCAAACAAACCCACCAACTCAAGTTAAGCTCTTCAAAACCCAAAGAAGAATATGGAGAGCGACATGTCCTAAACAACCTTCCGACTGTCATTTTCCTTGCATAATACTACAAGCACTTTATTTGAGATCCGAGGTGTTAACCACGTTGAAACCCAAGTTAATGTTTTAAATTTAGTATTAATTGGATAGTTGCACCGAGTGCAAAAGTTGGAGCTTTGTTCTACTAACAATGGTAAAGCAAGGTTTTGTACTCTCATAATCAAATAAACATAACGTTATAGGAAATGTGCTAAACGGAGATCTCGCTAATAACCGTCCTAAAATCAGCACCATTATGGGTTAAATCAGCCCTACACATGGAGATAAATCAATAACCCTTTAATATCTCCTCATTTTACTATATAAACTTTGATTAATATGGATCATTATCTATATCTGAAGCGGGTTCAGTTGTCTCTCAGAGGAAACTATTGCATGTTGTTGTTTTGTTTGTTATATGTAGAAAAGAAGAAACCCATTTATGTCTCTGCAAGATTTGTATCTTTCACTCTTCCTCTGCATGAAACCCTTTGTTTATCCATTCTCAGCCCAATTTTTAATTTAACGACTTCCACAAAAATCAAGTGTCACCTAATTTTTTTTTCAAGCGTCCTTTGGAAAAATGCAGTATTGGAGATGAAAAGACAGAATAAAATGAAAAATAATATATGACAAAATGACTACAATGAAGAATAGCGGTTACACAAGAATTTTAACTTAAGCAAGGCCTATCGACCAAAAATTCAGTCCATTATGTATTTGTTAAGATTTATTTATTAATCTAAGGGTTGTTATGGAGTAAGTGTCCACTTCTTATTCTCATCATTAAACTTGACATCTATTTAACCATCACATGACAATTCGTCCATAAATTTAACTCCATTTGGACTTTCACTTAAATGTTTTTTTATTTTTTCTTGGAGTATTCAATCGATTACTATTAATATCTTGGCCATACGGTAATGTTTGGGTCATTTGTTTTTCAAGAATGGTTGAGTTGCATAACTAAATTGATTTTGTTTTCCCCAATCAATGGAAAATCGACAGAGAATGGAATGGAGTTGTTAATTAATGTGGTATGTGAAAAATATAAGCTAAGAACCCTTGAAATTGATATTTATTTATGTATTTCATATTTATTACATTTTTCTTTTTTCTTTTTATTTATTTTATAGTATATTTATACTACACTAGCATAGGTATTTTAATGCAACTATCTAAAATACACCAAGAGATATCAATCTCAAGGCACCTATATTGATTTTTTTACATAGGTTGATTAGTTGTCTTAAGAATAATATCTCTTGACGTATTTAGATAGATGTATTTAAGATATCTATACTAGTTAATTGTTTCAAAAATATTTTTAGTTATCTAATAAGAAGTATAATATTGACCATTATGGCCTTAGAGAAAATAATTATTTGTGCTTGCATTTATATATGCATGTATTTTTTTCGAATGAATTGTTAGGACTTAATTTTGACACCATTTATGCTTCTCAAACAATTTTTAAGTGACCATATATAATTTTTTAATATCACCCTTCAAAATTTGCAAAACAATACTACTAATATATTATTGATAAAACAACAAAAAATAATCTTATATTTATTATAATTGTTTTTATTGATAAAAATGAAAAAATTAATCTTGTATTTATTACGCTCTCTATGAGAAAAGGCTCCCCCTCGCCGACATCGACAAGTGATGGTCGTGATGATTTGGTCGACGATCAAAACCATGTTGGCCGTTCATTTGAAATGTCCGATCGCTGTGTGTGCAAGAGTTGTCAATGTTGGGCCAATCCCATGCTTTGGCATTTTTTAACACAATCCGTACCTTTGTTCTTCACAGGGCAATAGGTGGTGCACATAGAAATATCTGGATACATCGAAGTCTGCGAGCAAAAGATGGCCATCTTCTCTCACCAAGACATTCGCTGGTTTGAGGTCTCTGTGTACGATTCCTAGCATATGAAGATATTCCATGGCTAACAGAATCTCAGCGCAATAATACCTACAAAATAATAAAACTTGATTATGTCTTTATCTAAAGATCGGGCACAAGCACATTTTAACGATTCATTGTCCCTAAATCAAAACAGATTCTTATACACCACTGAAAACACAAAAAATAAAATATTTTCACCCAAAACGTCTGAAATTTAGACAATATTAACTTGAAAATTTCTTCTAGAAACAAATTTCAAGCTGAAAACACAAAGAATAAGACATTTTCACCCAAAATTTCTGAAATTTAGACAATATTACCCTGACAATTTCTTCCGGGAAACAACTTTCAGGATGGATGTGGCAAAGCCTATCGAGTCTGTCCTGGCTGGCAAAGACTCTATATATGATTTCTGCTCCGTATCGCAATGGAATAATAAAGGTTGGAAAAAGAGGGTGAGAGTGCAAATACTTGAGCACCTGTATCTCTCTCCAAAAATTACACATGTTTTTACTATCCCCGACCTTTATGGCAAAATAGGTTTTAGTGTCCCCCAATTCAGCCAAAAACACTGTTCCTATCTTCTTTATATTTCTGAAGTGCTTCATTTCCAAATTTCCTTCAACCCTGGTGACTGTGTCTATTGATTTCCATCTTATAGAGTGTGTTGTGATGCGATTCACTTTTCCTAATGTTGTTTTCGAGTTGCTGCGACTCGACCCGCTCACCTGTCATGAAGAACCAGTACATTTGTCACTAATTTTGTGCATCTCCTTGAGGCATCTGGCATGGACGAACACGCGGTGCAGCAAACACATGCTTCCTCATGCTTTACACCCAGCGCCACTACCACGACAGACAATTGATCGCATCTCCAAATTAATATATGAAATTTTATTGCGATTTCACTTTTTTTTTTTTTGCCATGTGCGGGGTTGGATGGAAGAGGAAAATATGACTGCAAGTATCTCGTAAGGCATTGTCTCGGAGGAAATTTAATATATAATTACGCCGGAAGGCGTGTTCTCTATGGGAAAAGGCTCCCCCTCTCTGACATCGAGAGCGACAACGATGGCTGTGATGATTTGGTCGACGACGCACGACAGTTTTCCAACCTTACACTTGGCAACAACATATTACTGCTCCTGCACATTCTTCCATCTCTTCACGGGACGCCCGTTCTCACGACACTAGACGGACCTTTCAATTCCGTCACTGTTCCGTTTCATGACGGCCACAGGGGTGCACACCCATCTGCAAATTTGCCGTCTGACGACCCCCACCTCAAGAGACGGGTCACCAAAATCTTCCCCGAGCAGATTTCTCTATCCCTCTCCACTCCCCATTCCATTTGGATCTCCTAGATCACAGGTAATAATCAATTTTACAGACTGTTAATTTATCTTGTGTGTCCAAAATAGCGCCTTGCCTAAATTTGGCGGCATGTATTAATACAGCTAGGAGAGTTCCAAATTGGCGCTGATGTGAAGCCGCTGAATGCTTCAGAAGACAATTTGAGAAATGCAGCGAGTGGGTATTCATTGGTTTACTCCCAACTTTATCCCTTCGCTGGTTTGCAGAACTACACCTCTGGCATAATCCATCACGTTCGTCTTACTTGGTAATTTTGCTCTGTTATTTTTTACATTACTAAATTCTTATTTTGACCAACTTGAATACTATCAATTGTGTTCTAAATTTGAATCCACCGGCAGCCCAAGTTTTTAAGTGCAAATTTTGTAAACAAAATACATGGTTTTTATGATTGCACCTGGTTTTTACCTATTGCTATTTGTGGGACTCATACCTCTGTTTTTATCCTTATACCTAACAATACCTATTGCAACTATGTAACTGAGTTACACAGCTCATTCTGACAATCGCTTTCTGTATATGTGTTAAGTTGTATACATGGACTTTTGATTAACAGAGGTGTATCTGGTCTGTATTCGAGCTCGTGTGTTCTAATTTCATGTCTTGCATAGCCATGAGCTTAGTTTTGCATACCCACATACCAAATTTCTGATTTTTTGCGTTTTTTCAGGGCTGAGGGAGAGTACAAGGTACTATTACAAATGTCGACGATAGATCCGGTAACGCCATTGACAAGACCTATATCCACCCATAAGTTAGCAGAAAGCATGACTTTCTGGTTCTTGCAGAGAAAAAAATTGTGTTGCAATTTATCGTCATCAGGCACTCCTGAGTCAGCATGCGTGGTGTTTTGAGAAATTGATCTGATAATGGGCGAGTAAAGGGACTTCAACATTTGAAGGTTGTGGTTGTTGACCAGGTCGTTTTTAGCAAAAATATGGGGGACATCTTTAAACTCAATGATTTCTTGTTTAGAAAGTCAAGTATTTGTTCTTGACATGAGGAGCTCACAATCTTGCAATAGAGGGACAAAATTACGAATGTTGAGAAGAAAGTTCCGAAATGATACCTTTACAGGAGTGGAACCATGTTCCCTGAAGATAACATTTAAGGAGATGGCAATGGTGAATTCTTTCCAAAGGTTAACCTCATAGGAGTTACTGACATACAGAGGAATGTCCATGACAGGAGGAAGTTGACCAAGGTCCCCAACAAGGATGATAGATTTGTTTCCAAATTCAGATGTATTGGAGTATGGGAAAGTTTCACGAAGGTGGTAGTCAATATTGTTGAGCAACTTTGGGCCGATGAAACTCATTTAATCAATTAGAATATATTGGATATGTTTAAGGAAGTCTTGAAAAGATGAAAAATCTTGACCCTCAAAGAGATTGAGTTCTTTGGTAGGCATGCGTAGGTTGGCATGTATATTAGAAGCAAAAATGTTGAAAGCTACAGCTCCATTTGGGGTGAGTAAAGGGAGAGGTGAAAGGCCTAGGGGCGACGCAGAGGAAAATGAGTACTTGATATTGTTAGTGAGGTATGATTTTCTAGTACCAATAGTGCCTTGAATAAGAAGCATCAGTAGAGGAAGGCTAGATTTGTATGCGAAGTGGTGGAGAATAGTATCCAAAGCCAATTGTTGTTCTAGAGATAAAGAAGAAGAGGCAAGGACACACTTCCTTGCATGCAAAATGAAACATGTGCACCATTATTGTCCTCAATAAAATTTGGTGCAAGAGGTTGTAAAGAAGGCAAAAAGGATGGGCATTGCAATTGTGCAGGGTGTCAAATGCATGGAGTCCCAACATATGCAGGATGTCTAGCCTTGTTGTGTTGCCGAGCCGAAGGAAAGACAATAGATGTCATTCATTTAACATTGAATCCTGCCATCGTAGAAGGAACATGCCCAAATGGGCCCAGTGCATTTTGGAAAGCAGAAGAAAGTTTTCTCTGTGTTTTATGCTTCACTATTGGAGATGCCAAACACAAAAAAGGAAAATTGCAGCCGACACATAAATGTCAAAGCAATAACCAGGAAGGAAACAAATAAATAGGATCTTAAATATAACAGTGAAAATAATTTGAAGACATCATTTTCAAGATGTGAAAGAAATGCATAGAGAAAACATTAATGTGGGGAGCTACAAGATTTCAGTACATCCATTACATATTTTATTACCATTCAAAAGCTTGCATGTATTCTAACTTTTGCAGTAAGTTTACAAGAAATGACCAAAATACTTGGGGTAAGTTATCACATAATACAATTTCACTGCAACAAGCTCCTACAAGATTGTCTTTTGATGTATGCTATGTTGTAGATGCTTTCATTTGTACTAGTTGTATTTGGAAGTTCGTATAAATAAAAAAAAATCATTCTTTCTTTAACACGTAAAAATAGAATAACTACATATAATGATATTTGTGGATTTAATATATTTGCATTCCTTGTTCATAGTATCCTTGAAACCTTTCCTTGTTCATAGTATACAATAAAATGTTTGTATTGTTATGCAAGGAAAATGACAGGTCTGAAAGGCCATTTAGGGTGCGTCGCTCTCCATGTTCTGCCCTGGGTTTTGAAGAGTGCGTAACCCGGTTGGTGGGTTTGTTTGACACGGGTCTTTTTTCTCATTCAATTTTTATTTTGTTGTTAAATACATGGAGAAGCAAATAGTAGATAATTTTGAAGCTATACGATTCATATGTTATCAATCTAAGGAATATTTATATTGAATGCCCTTTAAATGTGTTCTTACTCTCCAAACCCTAAATTTCATACATTAAACTTAAACTATTGATAATGGCGTAGGCGATGAGGATAAATCTAAAAAATCCTAAAATTTTAAAGCTATTTGATTCATACGTTATCAATCTAAGGAATATCTATATCGAATGAATTTAAACTACATTAAACTTAAAATATTGATAATGGCGTAGATGATGAGGATAAATCTAAACTATCTTAAAATTTTAATACGCTAGCAAATGCAGAACGCTCCACCCCATTTTTTGCATTTACTCGCTCGAGAATTTTTTACTTGGATTCATCGATCTAGGGTTTTCGAGCAGAAGTGGAGGTCATCGCGGGCTTTGCATCTTGCTACTGCTCGAAATACTATGGTGAAGACGTCAGAAATGGTGGCAGAGGCATGCAGTCCACAAATATTGGCCTTTGAGTGGGTTTATGCATTTGAACGGGTCTTGGCAATTGCACTTTGAGAACGAACTCTGGAGCTTGCACATTGAGCTTGATGAACGTTTTGGCGATTGCACTATGGGCACATTATTTGTGATTTTTAATAGGTTTTAGTTTCATGTAAATTGGTGGTAGAAGTAGAGTTTAGTTTTATTTAATTTTTTAAGCTTTTCGACAGGGCATTTTCTTCCTTAATCAGGGTTTTGTCTAAAAAAATATTCATGGATTTCCTTAGGAGCAACGATTACATCACCTGATTGTGTTGTAAATGCATTGATGTTTTGCATGGACACTTTGAGTTTCTTTTCGACCCCATGCCAAGAGTTCTTCAGCTTTTCAAGATGGCAGAAGGAGCGATGAACCTGCAAAAAAAGATTAATTCAGGGAAATAGATTGAAGAGTGAGTAGCAAAGAAAATTACCTGAGCAATGTCGCATCAAAGGCCTTTTTAATGGTGGACTTTAGGCCTCTGATTTATGAACATCCCAAATCCACCGTAAACTCGAGCATGCACATATTGTGGGACAAAAACGAAGAATAGGATGCTCGAGGTGGAGTGGCGAGGAAGCTAAAAAGAGGGCAAGAAAAAGGAGGAGAAAAACCATCAAAGTGATGCACAAAAGAAAAAGAAACAAGAAATTAAAGAAATCATGTATTTTCCCGGTAGCTACACATATTGATAGCAATTGAGTAGCTTGGGAGGCCATGTATTTGTAATCTTGCATGAATCACTCTTGGCTTAGAATAGTTGTGTCTTGATATGATTGTGGGTTTATCTATGTCTGAGTAGCTTATACTGCTCCACGTCATCACCCAACATGTAATCACTAAAGTCTACATATGGTTCTGTGAAAATACATGCATTAGACCAACATCATTGTCTACGTTTTGATTTTATGGAAGTATCCAAGTTAGCATTGGTTTCCTTACCTACCAACTCGAATCCTGTGTAAAATCAATTCCTGAACTCGCCAACACGTTCACCTTAATTCGATTCAAATCTATTATTTTCCATCTCAGGTTGCTATCTCCATGGAAGCTCTAACAGTTGCAACCATATTTTTTTGTTACCCTTTTGAATCTTCTATTTTAACAAACTTGCATTGTATGTGTTCATCTCGACATCGATTAATCAACCCATGTAAAACTTTGCAGTTGTAATATATACAAGTCCATTCACTGTGACTCGTTTTCATTCTAAATCTTGGTTGAAACATTTTTTGTAATTTTTAATAGGTTTTATTTTCATGTAAATTGGTGATCGAAGTAGTGTTTAATTTTAGTCTAATTTTTATAGCTTTATAAACTCAAATAGACGATCTTCATTTTATTGATATTTATTCATCTTCTTAGTAAATATATACATGTGTGTGTGTAAAAAAGTATTATTTTATTGGGGTATAGTCCCTCCCAAAAACTATTTGCCAATAATAAAAACTATTATTTAATAATAGCTTGTAGCTATATTAGATAAGTTTCTCACGTTTGTCATTTAGTCGCAGTCAATGCGTGTCTTATACAGTTTAAATGTTAAATATAGAGTTGTCAATGTTGTTATTGTTTTATGAGAGTCATAACTCAAAACAAAATTAATTGTAAAAGGAACAATTGAATCAACAATCAAATTAATTTTATGGCCTTTGAGTACTCATTTCTCTGAACACCGAGCATACTGACTCATGATAGGCTAATTATGGTTCAATTACAACACAAACTTCTTCTCTGCGTCAACCAAAACGACATGCTCTCTACAAATTTGTGGGGTGAAACATGTCTTTTAAATGGTGCTATTGGTTCTATCCTCGAGATTGTTTGCACCATTTCATTTCACCCACCTAGTTTGCCTTCATTCATCATCGTCAAATTTGATCCATACACAGGGGCCCAATTGGATACGGAAAACCCTTCCCATGTTCAAATTCCACCAATTTCTAGAGGTGCACGGGGGCAATGACCACTTGAAATAGCTTGGGCATTCTCAATCCATAAATCTGAAGGGCTTACTTTGCGGAGACCCATTGCTGACATTAGGGGTGGGTTTACCTTCCCATCTCTATCAAGAGTTCCCTCCATATCCACCCTTCCAATTTAACCCCCTTTTTCATTCAACCGCTATGAAAAAAATGTCTTCAACATCTCTTCCTTAATCACGCATACAAGATAAATTCCGACTTCATTCCCTACCCTTCACACTCCCCTCTTAATCCCCAATGGGGCTTCCCTTTCAAACTGCTCCACTTCTTCTGCAATATAGATATTTTCTTCCACACTAGTTTCCACTACTTCGTAGTTTTTCATTTTCCTCCTCCAAATATCATATTGTTTTGTTGTTTGTTTCAGTTTCATTTTCCACTCGCTAATATTTTACTTTCGGCGTTAACATCACACACCTCACGTGCGATTGCTAGTTTTAATAGTTTTTAATTGTGTCGAAAGGCGTATACACCAGGGAAAGCCCACCTCTCTTTGACAAAATCCAACAGTTGATAATGATTGCATCGTCGACCATCCTACGGTGCAAAATAATTTATGTCCCTACCCTTGGATGACGTGGCGGCCTGATCCGATGACCTGGTCTTTACGCATTTATTTGCCTGCCGCATGAAAGGTTACAGTGCACGATAGAGAGGTGTGCAGAAGTAGACAAAACAAAATCATTACAGGTAAACATTATGACCGAAGGAGATATTAGGACCATCAGGAGGCGGTGTCGAAGAGCGACGGAGAGCACCCAGTCCTCGATCCACCTAGTTGGACATTGAAACTAGCTCGTACGAATCATATAATGGGCATCCTCATGTGATCCCCAAGAGTATCTATAACTTTGAGATTGCAAACTCCAAGACATGATTTCATAACTATATATTAAACCATGGAGACATGACATTCAATTGACAGTTAAAGGGAAGAAACGTGGTGTATTACAGTACCTTGGGAGACTTCTGGATGGGATTCAAACAATAAGTAGTGGTGCAACAAACCTTCGAAGCTCTGTGTGTCACCTGGTAAATGAAGTCCATAAAGAACCCTTCCTGGCAATGCAAAAGCATATTTCTTGTTCCCCACCTTCATGGAAGGCGAGTCCTTCCCTACCGGCCATTGAAGATCTCCAACAACCCCTACAACATCTGTCAGAGGAGAGTGACTCTGTTTTTGCATTATTACACTCTCCTTCCTGTCAATCAAACACAACCGAGCCCCTTTGATTCTCAGCAGCTCATTCTCACTTCATGTACAACAACCCTCCAACCCACTTTCCAGAGTTGTCATGCCGCATTCACCCCCCATTTCCACACCAACATCAATCTACATATCAGAAGAAGCGGACAGCCAGGCTAAAGCGTCATGAAACAATAGGATAAATCACAGAGGGAAAAAAACAGTACAAATCAACCGCAGACAATCTGTACCATGATATGAAACATTTTGGTAAAAGATGTGAATAGATGTATTTGATTGAGACGGGATAAAAAAGGTGGCGTGCTTGATTCTGGGCGTGAAGGGAAAATTATGTAGAAAGGAGGACGTGGAATGCGTGTGGAGGCATGCATGCATGCAGTGTGTCGATGTCATGCAAGACACTTGTTACGTATATTTGTAGGTCAATCTTCTCCACCATTGACAACCAACACCCATCGAAATGGTGGTGTTTCTCATTCAAAGGCCGTCATTGAAGGAAAAGAGAGAGTTTGCATGAGTTTTGAATGGATTTTAACGTGAATTGCCACCCGCCCTGTTTTAGTTCCTCAATAATTAGTTAACTGCCATGACAAAGTATTATATCCTTCTCTTGCGGCAAGTGGAATATCAGCATAATCTTTCTCCTTCCTAACATTTTCCATGACATCGCAGATACTTCGTATGTCGCACCCACATTCCATTCAGGGCACAGGTTTCACCTACTTTTGTCTCCTATAAACGGTCCCACCTTCGTTACTACTATTTCCGGATCAAAACAAATTAGCAGGGAATATAGGGTATGTTTCAAATTGTTCACGTAAAAACCAAACAAAGATAAATCAACGTAAAACATGTAGGAGGCGTTAGATCCCAATGAACTTTATACCGGCTTTTTCTAAATACTCGGGACAAACTCTTCAACTAATGTGGTTTTATTTATTGTCCCCAAAACACTAATTTTATTTATTTTAGTTGGATATGAGGAATGGTTACATATTACAATTAAGTGCGAGTCTCCCAGAGTCGGTAACCTTTAGCCTAGTGTGAGGAAGGGACCACTAGGTGCACAAGTTTCATACCATCTCTGTTCAACTATAGCTGTTCACAGCACACTGAGGGATGTTGGCCAGACTACAACAACATGCAGGGGATCTTTGTACAACTTTCGCACACTCAAGAACATTGGTCAAAATACACACAGGACTTAGGTCGACTATTCCTCATGCACGATACATGCCAATGGGGGTTGAACCTTAGACCTCATGGACTACCTCATGCACGTACATGCCAACGGGGTTGAACCTTAGACCTCGTTGACTATTCCTAATGCAAGGACATGTGCCAATCATGGTTGAACCTCACACCTCATGGACTATTCCTAATGCACAGACATGTTAATGGGGTCTTGGTTGATTGGTAAAATCTGGGCATTTACTAAGAGGAGGTCTAAGGTTCAACCAGATTAGAAAGCATACATAGATGCGACAAGAATCAATCAAAGAGAAAGATTAGGTGACAAACACCTTAGATGCAACACCATGGATAGACATCTCTCGGAGGAGAATAGGAAGTAAAATTAGGATGTAATTCAATCTTAAAGATTGAGTAAAAAAATCAATTTGAGTTCGAGTAAATTTGACGAATACAACGGAGATAAAATTTAAAGGAAATACGCAAGTCTAGAATTAAAAAAGGACAACAACTATATTGATATAGATATTTGATGTGAATTATAATAAGATACGGTGAATGATGTGGATTCATTCCGTTGATTTATTTTTTGTATGCACGATAATCGCATCTTCAATTGATCGTGTAACATATGTCGATGGCATAATGTCGTGCACTTTTATATACATCACATTGGAAATACATTTCTCCAACACATGCACTATAAAAGAATATCCCCACTCACAATCAGTGCTCACTTTCAAGATTAGGTTAGGGGAAAATGGATTTCTAAATCATGAAATGCTTCCGAGTTTCAACGATAGCAAATTAATTTAATCTTTCATCAGACATGGCAATAAATTGTTAACTCGGCTGCATTTTTCGAAAGCTTTTTCACCGGTCTCTGCAAAGAAACCAGATTTATGTTGAATTTTTCTTGCATTCTCATCCATACAATTATGCCTCTTCACAATTTGGACACCTTGTCTTTTTTTATTTATTTTAGTTTCTATTTAATTAAAATATTGTTTCATTGAAAAGACAATATTTTTGTTCATCATGCCTGTAAATTCTTAATAAGAATATTTGAGTGTAAATTATGAAATGAGGAAACATGGTAATGGGATTCTAATCTCAGTCAATAATCAAGTAATAAATGGCTCCCCTACAAAAATTAGGTGTCTTTATAATGTTATGTTTTGATTTGTGCACTTTACTGCGTATGCATATGAAAATAAAACATATGTGGAATAAAAATTGTCTTCTTAAAGTAGTTCCAATGTACTTACATAAGCAATAAGGAGGAGTATGATGAGATCAAATAATTTTTCGAAAAATGTTCAATATTATCACCGTTAATCTGGACTATCTACGTCATGTATGATTATAACTAGGTCCCAAAAATATTCTTTCCAAAATTGATAGATGATTATATCATAGAAGTTTTGCAATAATAGAATTACCCGAATATTTATAAATAAAATATGATGTAATAAAAATCTTTGCATCAAGGTCGATGAATCTTTACCTAGTGTTGAGATGAAACTAGATCAATTGTGTCTTCAGAGGCATAGAATATTTTTTCCTTCCATTTAAGAATTTGTAACTTTGAAAATTCATTATCAAGCTTCTAATTTTGTGACTCCATAATGTTTCTAAAAAATAATGTTGTAACTTAGGATTAAGTCAATTGATATCTTGTAGTAGAAATCATTATATATTTTTGTAAGTTTTTATACACGAATATTTTTCAATTTCAAAAAGAAGTTTGACTATTTAACATACCAATCATAAGCTACAACTAAAATATATTATCTAATTTTTGGCCTTCAATAATAGATCGATTTCAATTTAACTTGTGTAAACATCAATCCACAAAACTTCAACATTAACCGTGTATCAAAGCACATATAATAACTCTTATAGAACTAAGAGTTATTCTTAAATATTTGTTAAATATGGGCTATGGTTGTTTGCATGCTTTTATGTTTTCCTTTTCTCTTCTCCAACCTCATGTTCTCCATTTCTCCTTTTCTCCCCTCGTTCTTTGTGCACCTCTTTATTCTCCCACTCAATCATAGCTCATGCTCTTTACGACGCGCTCCCCGTCTAGCCCATTTGTGCTCAGGATGTCGTCTCCTTGAAGAAATTCAAAGATGGATTTCTAATAAACTCTTTTAGGTAGTTGTTGGACATGGTTTATACTCAATTTTTTTGATCCATGGTGACCACAAAAACAAGTTTTTCATCCATGGAGGCCTAAACTGTAGCATTCGATGCAAAAAAGAGGGAGAGAAAAGGAGGAGTAAAAGCGTCGGAGTGATGTAAAGAATAAAAACAAACCAAAAAATAAAGAAATCGTGTATTTTCCTAGCAACTACAAGTAATGATAGCGATTGATGACGAGTTGGACAACCACAATCTTCAATTTTTGATACCCCTTTACTCATTATCGCGTATCAATCGCTTCGAACACCGGAAGACCGATTCATAATAGGTTAATTATGGATCTTTTTCAAGACATAATTTTTCTCGTACAACCAAAAAGTCATGCTTTGCGCAAATTTGTGGATTAAAACATGTCTTGTTAATGGTCCTCTGAAAGCAGGTGTATTCATTTGAACAAGTCCTGACGATTGCAATTTGGGAATGAACTCGAGCTTCCCCTCTGACCCATGCCTAAAAATCGAGGCTTTTCTGACGCCAAAGGGGCAATGAATATGCAAAAAAATTAATTTAAGGAAAGAGAATTAAGAGTGAGCAACAAATAAAATTACTTGAGCACTGTCGCATCCAAGGCATGTTTAATGGCGAGCTCCAGCATCTAATTTCGAACATCCATGATCTGCCTCAAACCTAAGCATGCACAATTGTGGAAAGATTAAAGAAGAAGAAAATGTTCAAGGTTGAGCGAAGAAGCAGATTGAAAGGCATCTGCAAGTCTGCAGGCGGTGTTTCGTTAATGGAGCGGTGGTGGGTGAAAATGATGTGAATTTAAAAGGTGAAGGAATGCATAATTGAGCTTATGCTCTTTATGATGTGCTCTCCCTCTGGCCCGTGTAATGTCCCCTTTCCTACGCCTAAGGCCTAAGGGCCAATTCGAGTCCAATCCTTGGTCATACCCAAGGGGCTTTGGATGCTGGGAGCTATTGGGTATGAATATCTAGTCCATTTTGTTATAATTCTTCATTGACATAAGCAAAAAGGTGTTTTGGAGGGACTAGATGTTATGTTTTGTCGTTAGGAAGGGGCCACATGGTACTAATGTTCTAATTTTGCGTTGGGGGTTACTTTTGGACCATGGTGACTTAAAAAGGGATAAGTACTTAAGTTACTTTTATTTTATTGGCCCTTCCAAGGAAAAATGTGACTAGGGTTTATTGGGGCTCTTCTACCTTGGAGAAGTTATATAAGGAGTTGGGGAAAAGGAAAGGGACTTTTGCATACATAATTATTTTCCTTCACGTGCAACTATTGTTTGCAAATCTACAGCTTGTGGAGTGAAATCCCACAAGAACCCTAGCTTCGGTGGTGAGAGATCCATCCCTAGCTAGCAAGGCATTCTTCGGTAGTGAGAGATCTACTCTAGCTTGTCATTTTGGAACTCCTTTCAGATTGTTTTGACGAGATATTTTTAGAGGTTTCAGAGGAAGGGTTTTGAGGGTTTTGGGGCATTTGGGGAAGATAATCAGAGGGTTTTCATATCAGATTTACGGCAGCCATTTGGGCAGGGCTTAGCATCACTTTGAAGGCATCTTCATCAATTTCCAACCCTTTTCCAAGCTAGGCGACTTGTTTGAAATATTGTATACTTTATTTGGAGGGGTTCCAGTTGGCCATTTTCAGATCTAAAGGTTGAAATATCATCTCCTATATTTGTAAATGTTATTTCCAAAGTCTCATAATTTTTGCTCTTGTATTTGGAGAGTTACGAATTTTAGAAGTTTTTCAATTGTCAGTAAGCACGCCGTAATTTTCTCGCAACATTTTATTATCGGAAAAATTCCAAAAACAATTTTCTTATGTCCTTTATAATATTAGCAAGCTCTCTTTAAATTTTCAAGTAATTCAGGTGGATATTTTGGGAGATATTAATTTTCTTTAGTTCGCTGCCCTAACTGTAAAAATCAAGCAAAAATCAAGTATTTTATTTGGGCTGCAAAATTTCATTATTTTGTGCATTTTTAAGTGGTATCCCACAAGGGATATTTTAGTGGTATTAGAGTAGTTGTTTCTCCATCCTGTTGGGATTGAAAGATGGGAGATAGAGATAGTGAGGATATAGGTGTAGATCTGATGAAACAATTGCTCATCAACATGGTAAAGCAACAGGAGACTACCAATCTCTATTTAAGCCACTCGTTGAGATATTAGCACAGGACATGATTGATTCTCATGTAAAAAGAGGAGAAAATAGCAATAGGGGACCACATGGTAAAAGAGGTGAGGGTGGACATTAAGGGCAGCAGTCTCCCCATTCTTCTACCAAGCCTTTGGGGTTTCACGAACCTTCTTTCTTGAAGGATTTGAAAGTTTCACAGTGCAATAGTCGGGGATATTATAGATGAGGATTCTTGTTGGGAAAGGTACCAAACCTTAAGTGATGGCTTTTGTGATAGCATGCCATTCCATGAATATTGCAAAATGAAGATCGGCAATGCCGCCTAGAGATATCGTCAGTACAGGTACCAGAGATGCAAAGGAGATTGGGACAAATTTCTATTCCACACTTCGACGGTTCTAAGAAGTGTACTACACAGTCTTGGGTTCAGAAGTTGAAGACATACTTTGACTTGAATCCTATGCGTGAGGAAGATGCAATTAAGTTTGCAATCTTACATCTTGAGGGAGATGCTCATGATTGGTGGCATCATGGATTGATTACATAGGGACACATACACATTACTACTTATGCAGAGTTCACGCAAAGGCTAGTGAGCAGATTTGGTAGGAGGGACCCTGACAGGTATTTTAGGGAGTTGACTCATTTGAGACAGACTGGTTCCCTAGATCAGTATATAGCATATTTTTAGAGATTATCAGTCATGGTACCTGATGTTACGGAGATGAGGTTGATTTCACTGTTCACAACAGGTTTGACAAATGCTCTCGCTAGGTTTGTGAAGGCATTTGAGCCTTCTTCTTTACATGAGGTTGTTAGGAGAGCTCGGGACTTGGATTTATCCACTCCATAGTCAAGGGTTCCACCTCGTGTTCAACAAAGGGAACCTCCATCTAGATCAGATAAACTTCAGCAGAGGGAGCCTCCACCGAGGCAGGAGGTGGCTAAGAAGAAAATCATTTCCCGAGAGGACAGAGAGGAGTTGAGGCGAAAGAAACTATGTTTCGATTTCTGCACACCTTGGGTTCCAAGACATGATTGCAGAGGTAGAGGGAGGGCCCAATTCATTGAGGTCTTCAAGGAGAGTGAGGAGTTAGAGACTCACGAGATGGATGATGGAGATGGGGTTGCATTGGATAGTGTTGATGCGAGGCAGGAGGATGAGACTTTTCCTTAGGAAATTATAGCCACATTGTGCAAGACTGACGATGTACAAGGCATTTAGGATTAGAGGAGTTATGCAGGGTTAGCGAGTTGTGGTACTCATTGATAGTGGGGCAACCCACAACTTTATTGATGCCTCATTGGTTAAGAGGTGGGGATTACAGACAGAGATTTTTGAAGGCTTCAATGTGGTTATAGCCAATAGAGAGTCTATGAGGTGCACACGGCGGGTTCCCCAAGTGAGCATCATGATGGGTAATTATACGGTTACCGATGATTTCCACATTGTTAGCATGGGAGTGACCAATATAGTGCTTGGAGTGCAAAGTGGCTTCACTCTCTTGGTGAGTTTCAGATGATGGAGTTGAAGTTTAAGTTCGAGGCAGGAATGTGATTCGAGGGAATTATCTATAGGAGCCCCTATGATGGTTACAGCTGAGGGGATGGAGAGGACTTTCTGACATGATGAGGGGTTTTATTATTGTGGATCAATGTGGAGTATGATGGATGTGGATGTGACCAGTAGTGTTGCGCATGAGATAGTTATAGAGATTAGGGATGCATGTTCAGATCATCTGAGTTTATCATTATGTTGGTTGTCTAAGGTTTCAGTAGACTGGAGATCTCATTTGCTTGTTGAGTACTCCAAGAACTGACACACTTGTGAGATTCTGGATGGTCACATACAGGATGACACCTACAGATTGGAGGATGAGATGATATTCTATCATGACAGATTATACCTTGTGTCAGATTCATGGTTGAGGATGGAGATATTGCGACATGTGCATTATTCTTTCATGACCGGACACTTGAGCTTCGATGAGACCTACATGTTCATATTAGAGAGGTTCAGATGGCATGGGTTGAGGGAGGATATCCTCAACTTCATACAGGGATGTACGGTTTGTCGTTATAACAAATCGGAGCTTACAGGTTCATCATGTTCTGGTCGGCATGGGATAACACTCCTATGTATTTTATAGCTTCTGGGCATGGTGGGCATTTCACCCATGTGCTAGTCAGTGGAGGGATGGAGTTGACTCAGTTACCTAGTTATTCAGTAGGTTATCACTCATCACAGGAGGTGAACTATGTAGATTTGACATTGCCGATTGACCATTTACTTGGAATCTTTGGATTTTCCCCACGAGACACATTGAGATACATTATGAGGATTTGTACTCTCACACTAATGTGGGTCATATGTGAGATTTAGCACGCTTTGTGCGGATACAGGTTATTTCACAGGTTGATCCAGGGATTCTACAGATTCAGAGTGGACTTTCATACCCGTGGATTTGACCGAGAGAGGGTGACAAGTCCTTGGATGATGGCATC
The DNA here is from genome assembly GCA_018340775.1 of Taxus wallichiana var. yunnanensis. Taxonomy (NCBI): domain Eukaryota; kingdom Viridiplantae; phylum Streptophyta; class Pinopsida; order Cupressales; family Taxaceae; genus Taxus; species Taxus wallichiana. The sequence goes on from CM031233.1 coordinate 189,487,102, forward strand.
AGAGTGACAGGGATTAGACAAATTAGCAATCCCGATGTGGGTACCAGTGGAGAGTCGGTTTAGGTATCATTCTACTTCACGGACAACATTTCTCTCGATACAACATGGAGGACATGATGACTACATGGGGTTCTTGGTTACTTCAGATTACACCGATCTTTGGTTGACGGTAGGGTGAGGTGGAGAAACTTACTTTGTGGTATTCAGCTTCTGCAGCATGACAGGATAATGCTTGGGGTCAAGCATTTCTCGGAAGGGAGGATTGTAATGTCCCCTTTCCTACGCCTAAGGCCTAAGGGGGCACCCGAGTCCAAGCCTCGGTAATAACCAAGGGGCTTTGGACGATGGGATCTATTGGGTATGAATATCTAGTCCATTTTGTTATAATTCTTCATTGACATAAGCAAAAAGGTGTTTTGGAGGGACTAGATATTATGTTTTGTCATTAGGAAGGGGCCACATGGTACTAATATTCTAATTTTGCGTTGGGGGTTACTTTTGGACCATGACGACTTAAAAAGGGATAAGTACTTAAGTTACTTTTATTTTATTGGCCTTTCTAAGGAAAAATGCGACTAGGGTTTATGGGGGCTCTTCTATCTTGAGAAGTTATATAAGGAGTTGGGGAAAAAGTAAAGACACTTTTGCATACATAATTATTTTCCTTCACGTGCAACTATTGTTTGCAAATCTACACTTGTTGAGTGAAATCCAACAGAACCCTAGCTTTGGTGGTGAGAGATCCATCCCTAGCTAGCGAGCATTCTTCGGTAGTGAGAGAGATCTACTCTAGCTTGTCATTTCGGAGCTCCTTTCAGGATTGTTTTACAAAGATATTTTCGTGAGGTGTCGGAGGAAGGGTTTTGAGGGTTTTGGGGCATTTGGGGAAGATAATCGAGGGTTTTCGAGATCAAATTTACGGTAGCCATTTTGGGCGTGGCTTAGCATCACTTTGAAGGCATCTTCATCAATTTCCAACCCTTTTCCAAGCTAGGTGACTTGTTTGGAATATTGCAACCTTTATTCGAGGGGTTCCAGGTTGGCCATTTTTAGATCTAAAGGTTGAAATATCATCTCCTATATTTGTAAATTTTATTTCCAAAGTCTCATAATTTTTTTCTCTTGTATTTGGAGAGTTACGAATTTTATAAGTTTTCCACTTGCCAGTGGCACGCTGTAATTTTCTAAAGAGCATTTTATTATCTCGAAAATTCCAAAAAAATAGTTTTGTTATGTCTTTTATAATATTAGCAAGATCTCTTTAAATTTTCAAGTAATTCGGTGGATATTTTGGGAGATATTAATTTTCTTTAGTTTGCTTGCCCTAATTGTAAAAATCATAAAATCAATTTTTTATTTGGGTCAAATTTTCAATATTTTGTGCATTTTTAAGTGGTATCCCACAAGGGATATTTCAGCCCGTCTCTTCTCACGATATCTGTCGCCCTAAACACAATTGAAGATGGGTTGATAATAAGCTCGGTTTGGGTAGTTTCCAAACATTGTTTTCTGAATGTACTCATATTTTTGGGATCTATGGTGACTATGAAGAAAAAGTTTTCCATCCATGGACGGCTAAACTGTAGCTTTCGATGTAGAAATGAGTGTGAGCAAAAGGAGGAGTAAAAGCGTCGAAATGATGTAAAGAAGGAAAACAAATGAGAAATTAAAAAATCGTGCATTTTCCTAGCAGCTACAAGTAATGATAGCAATTGATGACGAGTTGGAGAACCTCGAGCTTAAATTTTTGAAACCCCTGTACTCTCATGTTTTTCAGATCATCTACTCAAAACACCGGAAAAACTTACTCATAATAGGTTTATTATGGATCTTTTGCAACAAAAACTTTTTCTCTATGTTAACCACAAAGTCATTCTTTGCGCAAATTTTTCAATGAAACATGTCCTCGTTAGCGGTGTTCTTAGCTCTATCATCGCCATTCTTTACAACTAATTGTTTCATCTATCTCGGTTTGTCTTTACTTGTCATCAACAACTTTGATCGATACACGTGCTTTATTATTTGCTTCAATTTCCTTTTCCGCTCACCATTATTTCTCTTTCAGTGTTATCATCGCACACCTCACGTGTGATTGCTAGTATATAATTATATTTATTATGCCGAGGATTCTATAGTTGAAGTGTCATTTGTCGAAAAATGTTATGTTTCGGTATGATCTTTCCTAACCACTTTTTCGGCTAGATGTTTGTTAAGTTTTGTTTTTCCATTCTTTGTGTTTGCACATTTTTGGATGTGTTTATGCTTCCATCGCCATTATGATTTGGTTTTGAGCCTTGTCTCTCCTCTTTAAGGTCAGCAATGACTCCTAGACGTGGGCTCATCTTTAACCTTTGGGTGTGGTTAGCTTTCATTTTGTGTTCAACTTGGAACTCTTAGCTATGAGTTTGTTGCCACATACCATAGCTATAAATCTCCATTGATCCCTTTTTTGGTCTATACTTTGCTTCAATATGAATTTTCTTTTAGCCATATTGTCGCCACCGAGAAATGGTTGATGCTCAATTTCGAAGGTAGGTTTATTTCATTTTTTCCATGATGACTTTTTCATGGTGGTTTTTAAGTTGCATGCATTCTCAAGAAGCGTTGACACTATTTTGTCGAACATAATAACACGTGTCCACCCTAATCATTTCACCTTTGTTAGCATACTCCCCATTTGTGCCATAATAGGATGTTTTCAAAACCAAATGCAAGAAAAAAGTGTCAAACCTAATCAATTCACCTATACATACTCTCAATTTGTGTAGGAATATGAATCTTTCAAATAGGTTATGGACATACACTAAAGAGAAATGAAGAATGAAGAGGGATTTTGGAAGATGATGTAGTTGCCTATGTTCTAATAGATATGTTTGCAAAGTATAGAAACATGCATGTGGCATGTGAACTAATAGACTATATGCCCTTAAGAAATGTTATCTCCTGGATTGCAATGATTGCATGATATGCACAAAATGGTTTTGTTGAAAATGCCTTGGAAACTTTCAGAAAATGCAATTGGCATGTTCAAATCCAAACTCCACAACCTTTGTTGCTATCTTCCCAACCTATGCCAAAATGGGAGATTTAGAACAATGCGTGGACATCCATCAAAGCATAACAAAAAGCTAATTTTTAGATGTATTAGCAATTGTTATGGTAGACATGTATGCAAAATGTGGAGGCATATACAATGCACGTGAATTGTTTGACAAAATGCTTTAAACAAATGTGGTCTCATGGACAAATATGATTATAAGATATGTATACAATGATTAGAGATGATAGACTTGAGGTCTATGCATAGTTGCATGGTATTGAATTACACATACAAGATTGTACATGGATATCCCTTGTAACATAGTTTGCAACTCATATACAATTATTGGTAAATATATTTTTTATATTTTGACAACTAAAAACACACAAAATTATAAACAGCCGTCAAATTTTAAACCTGGACGAACCTTACGAGTACTAATACATATTAAAATAAAAACTCATAACATGGCGCCGCCCGACTTGAACCGGAGACCTTCAGTGTGTTAGACTGACGTGATAACCAACTACACCACGGCACCTGTTCAAATATTCTTCTGTACTTATTGAAATTATATAAATACAGTAATTAAAAAAACATATACATTTGTTAAATTTTCCCTTCTTTGAGTTGATTAATACAACTCGACAAATGTTGTATCCATTTTTAAAAATAGAAATAAATGTTTTGTTAAAAACTTGGGCCACAAAGACCTTTAATGCAACCGTAGGATGAGGTTTTATATTACTCTTTTTCTGCGGGTGGATTGTCATATAGCTATTGGACTGGCCCATGTATATCTTTAACTTTCATAAAAGAATATTAGAAGATATTGCATTTCAAAACGAATGGTTGACAGCTGCTCTGATAGCTCAGATGGTTAGAGCACCCGTTTAGTAAGCGGGAGGTCTTGAGTTCAATTCTCAATCAGAGCATGGAGGAGCAATCTTTTATCATCAATGAAGAGTGTATGGATGGAAGCTATTTTTTCCTTTCTGTTGTAATTCATCTTCAATTGATGGAAGGTATTTTTTCTGTAGTTCATCTTCTTTCGTTATATAAGCACCATCTTTTATTCTTACATAATGATTAATCTTGTGACTAAAGATATACCATATGAACAAATTACATGATTTAAGATTATGTAAATAAATAATTGAATAAACAAAGTTACCTCTAGTAGATATCAATGAATTTAGAAATCCATGTTTTATTAAGTAAGATTAAAAATTTATTATCATTTTGTTGAATTTATTTAGGAGAGGGCCCTAGCCCAACAAAAAAATATGGAAGTGAAACTAATACCACAAACTCGTCAATGAGGAATTAACCGACCCAACCAACATAAACTTAAACTTCCTCAACTCATCATAACTAGTTCAACAAAATACATTTATCACATCGCTCAAAAGCCATATGCATGTGTTACCATTCCATGGTTATCTTAACCGGAGAAGAAACTATTTTTTCCATTTATTCCTCGTGATATCTTATATTAATCATTTAGAAACATTAGGACTAGAAGGACTAGTCTAGTCAAAGAATCTTAGTGCTTGCATGTACATGACATTCACGGTTCTATACCAAATTATTGAAAAGATGTACATGCATGTGCGCGCGCACAAGCAAGCGCACACACATATTCTAGCTAAATATCTATAAGGAAAAGTTTGTTAGCCAAGAAAATTACACACATCCCTGTTGGTTGCAATATATATTTTTCATTTTCTTTCTTCTACTTAAAACTAGATTTGTTTTGCAATGATATTTGATCAAAAGAGGGCTTAACTCTGCGACCTTACTCAAGGATGATCACATCCTCATCCCCCTCATTTAACGAGCCTTCACCTTTGTAGTTGAATGTAAACCCCACTTGAAAGGTGCACCCTAGATGTTGCCACAATCTATGTTTTTGCTTGGAGGAGCATGTTGATGTTATGAATGATTGTAAGGAATTGATAGTTTCCCCCAATTTGAGAGGAGGGTTCTCCCATGTCCATGTGCTCCATGTAGAGGAGAAAACTTCATGCATCATTGGCTATCGTGTTGGTTGCATTTAAATTTTGTGTTATACTAAATACATTTTTCCCGCCATTATATATAGTGTTAAAAAAGGTGAAATTGGGGTCAATTTCACGTCAATTCGTGTTTGGGATTTCCTTTTATTTTCGAAGGGATATATGATGCAAAGACAATACGATAATAGTGCCACAAATGTGACACAACTTGCATCAACTTTGCACCATGTTACTTTTGACCGTGCAACCCCACATTGCTAATTTAATCCCAAGTGGATATTATTTTTCTCTACGCCTATCATTTTCACTCTTGCGAAGAAGAAGCTCAAACAACCTAGTGTTTTAGTTGTGTAAAAAGAAAGGTAAGTTTTTTTAATTTCTTCATTTTATGGTTAAATAATTAATATCAATTTCAAGTAAGTTAAAATGATTTTATTTCGGTCTCAATAAAAATATATTATATAAAAATTTCCATGGGACCACATATCCTCGAGTCATTTTGTCAATAAAATAAATTAAGAAAATGCATTCCTCGACACGTCTACATATCCTAGAGTTATTTCTTCAACAGTTTGTGCTTTGTGTAAGCAAAAACTATACTATGCTACAACAACAAAAATTGCATTATACTTTGATAGATTATCATATCCTAAACTGAAACTCCCATTTTCGCATAGGTTTTGAGTATGCGAAAAGGTTATGGAGTTTATCTTTACAATGAAATTCACCGAACTCCGTAAAAAGTTTGAATTTTGCCAAATTTTATTCTCATATAACATGAACTCCAACTTTATCCATTATTTTTACATGGGAAGTTTTTGATGTGATTTTGCATTATCTTCCCTTAAGGTAAAATTTATCTAGATAATTATTCATCAATTTAAATATGTTAAAATGATGATTAAGACATTAGGTTGTAAGAAAAATAAATGTGGATTCCTTTTTCACGTTGGTTCTAAATAGCTTTTGCAAGGTGAAATATGGTTGTTTGCACTACTTCGTATGTGATACAGTGTCCAAGAAAACAATGATCACCCCACATCATGATTAAAAGTAATTTTATGGTGTTTTAAAACTCCTTAGATACTTATAATGAGAACAAAATCAACTAAGGTGAAACACCCTCACGCTAAAATGCAAAACTCAACAATACTTTTAATCAAAATAAGGAAGTTAAAAAGACTTGTTCTAGGGATGATTAGAAATACACACTTGCACAATGAACCACAAACATTGTGGAACTCTATAGGAACTTGGAAATGTTTACATCACACAACACTTTTCTTTAATATAGAAACATGGGGATATAATCAACAGTAATAAGGCAAATAATAAACACTAACTAGTTATTTTTCTTTCATACCCTTGCTCATCCAACCACCAAGAAAACATGTCCACACAACCACCAAAATTTTAATTAGCTTTTAGATTATAAAGTTTAGAGCTTCCTCAAGATAGCCAAGATGGCCAAGAAGGTTAACCATGCATACAAAATGATTCATTGTGGGTGTAAAGCAATAAAAAATGGTCATGTCATTGAAGTATTTATAGTCCTCATCCACTCAACTTGCATGGTTGCATGCACATAAACACAATAAAAAGTATATATTGTCAAGGTGTGTTTTAGAGTGCTTCATAAATTCAAAGAGTTTGAAATCATCCTTGCACAACCACTTTGTGAATATCATGTAACCATTGTATTCCTTGAGAGTAAAACTCCTTGAGGAATTTAGCTAAACATTTCATGTGCCTTGTGTATGCTTCCATATTTCACATATATTCCTATTATAACATTTGTAACTATAACAACTGACAAAATACACTTTCAAACACTTTCTGATGGATCTCAATAACATGTTTCCAAGTGGCATTGAGGTAAAAGTAGATTGAATAACACACACATTTCCAATGCTTCACTTAATCATACAATTCCAATTCCAATATCATACTCAAATACACAACATGAGATAAAGAGGGTGGATTGAAGTATGCACTTATCATTTTATTTTCAACACACAAACCCCTTACAAACCTTCTACATATATCTAGCTCTTGCAAACTCATGCTTCCCCTTTAGAGGGAAAGTATAATTGTTCCAACATAAAAGAGAGAGAATAAAAAAATATCACTCGGTGTTGAAATAGTATATTTATTTACATTTTGCAACAATACACGTGCCTTCAATATGCTTCCACATTGTACATATGTTTCTACTAGGGAACCTGCCTTATCTCAAAATGGAAATATGAAAAGTTGTAACCTAGAAATTTTATTAATATAGTATTATAGCATTTTTATCTATCAAGCAACTACAATAAACAACATTTGACAAAAATTCACTTCACCACATTCCTTTCATTCATTTTTTTCAAAACTTCATGTGCCTTATTCTATCGCTACCACATTTTACATACATATCTTTCAAAGCACAAATTGAGTGCTTTGAAGACATAAGATGGACACTATTATAGCATACAATGAGAAAACAACTATTTTTTGTTTTATTTGGGCATTGTGTCGATGCATGAATTGATATCATTTGCCTATGTTTATGGTGTCAAAGTGTGACATCATTTGGGTCATGAGCTTTTATCACTATTCTTGTCATGGTAGGAAAAATAAGGGCGTGTTACTTCGTTTGCAGATACAAAGAAGTGTTAGATATATTTTAACATAATCTTTGATAGCATGAAGATGAACTACTATAAACATGTTATATATTTAGGAATAACACTTTCGTGGACATACCACACATAATGGTGTAATAGATGTAGCATTCGAGCCAAATCGTCTACTAGATGTGGGTGGGTGATTTGAGGCATAAATCCCACCACCACAAGCATGATTATCATGTAGGTACTACTCTCCTTACGCCAATCCAACAAAATAGTGTATGTTGACACATATAGTGTAACCTCCAAGAGTGCTTATCATAATTGAGGTTCCCGATTCCCAAGCTCACCTCTAAAAATTACCATATGACCATCACAATATATGATATGCTCTTCTTCCATTCAATAAGATGATGTTAAAATAAGTGTGACAAATGGGGTTTACCATTAAGGGAATTCAAGTTGGAGTTCATGCTTACGAGATTGCCAATGTGATAGGATTTGGTGTCATTAAAATTATAAGGGTCAAGATACCTCTAGAGCTAAGTCTAGTGCCCATATCTATAGGGGTCATAACCCCATCTCATACTTCTACTTTTACAAAATTGTTGAAGACATTTGATTCAAATTTTAAACTCGGTGCATGGTTAAAGGCTTGTATTTTGGCCAATTGTCAAAAAAATGTGTACAATTAAATTATAAGTATTGATAAAAGTTTTATCCAAAACCTTTGGCTCACTAAAAATTTGAGTTTGATCTTAGTGTTTTGAGAAGGATTTACATGTTAGAAGTAATTAGATATTTTTACGTCACCAAGCACTAGAGTTTGGTCTTAGTATTTTGATGTGAAATTACATTTATAATTAAATTATGTGTGGTCTACCTAAAATCTTGTCTAGATTATATTTATAAGTAATTGATCCTTGATCTATCTAACATTTAATTTAAAACTCCACATCCTTTTGTTGGAGTTTTGTTATGGATTTACATTTAGTAATAGTCAACTACAAAGAAAGCTAATTTTACTTAACGAAATGTTTTTAGTTGTGGCATGGTAAAATTCTAATTTTCTAGACCTTTTTGCTATATTAAATTGATGTTACGTGCTTACAAAATGCATCATGGTCATCAAAATATTCTTCTAGGTTAAATTTGTATTCTTGTAGAGCATATTTAGAAAAGCTAAGAATATTATTAACTCTTTGAGTATTCATACTTTTATGGATGAAGAAAAATGAAAATCCAATTCTATTAAGGCTCAACTTTCTAATGCAACAAGCTAAATTTATTTTAAAGTTATTTCAACTCCAAGGGATACACAAACTACTTACCTATGTACTTCCCGAATGTGGATGAACTCATAACTATGTTGTAAGTCTAAATGGCATACTACACATTGAACACATCCCAAATAGACATTAGGGAAAATTTTAGCGGTGAATATTCGTAGTTTGGCGAATAGTAGAATTCTGGGAATTTGATTTTGGCGAATACTACAGCAACGATAGTTCCCAAGTTTCGCCCAAAATCCCATAAACAATAATCTGTCCCATCTGAATCGCCAAGGAATTTCCAATCCCAATGTATATTTTTATATTAAATCGTTGCGTGATTGCCACACTTTGGGATTTGAAAACATTAATGTATTGCCAAGAAATTGACACACGGGATTTGAAAACATTAATGTTTTGCCAAGAAATTGACGCACAGGATTTGAAAACATTAATGTTTCGCCAAGAAATCAACGCGTCGGGATTTGAAAACATTAATGTTTCACCAAGAAATTGACGCGCTAGGATTTGAAAACATTAATGTTTCACCAAGAAATCTACGGAACCTTATTTGGCCAAGAAAACATTCCTTATTTTCTTGATATATACACAGAGGTGATGTTCTCCCACGATTTTCCAATTTGTGTATTTGCAAAGTAGTAGAAAGGGATTTAGCGAATCAGCATATTGCAATTTTCTTACAAAATTTCAAATAAATCCAGGTCTTGCCAATGCCTGGCTAGTGCGTTGCAGTTTACATCCTAGAAGCACTTACTTGTAGGTGAGTCCTCAGTCTATTTGAGACATGTTTTTGTCATGTCGCATTGCTTTATCTGCGATTCCACCTTTGTAAGTTATTACAAAGCCTGAACATCCTCATCCTCATAACCACTATGATTTTTTATGTCATCTAGAATAGTCCTCCACTTGTAGAGAATCATAACTAGTATTCCTATCTTAGATACATCTAGATTCTACGTAATATATATATATATATATATATATATATATATATATATATATAATTTAAAATCACTTCATACATCTCCACGAGCTGTTGCTCTATATATTCCTTGCTTTATCAATGTATCTTCTTTGAATCTTTTTGTTAATGTTCTCTCTTCTACAATATATATATATATATATATATATATATATATATATATATATATATATATATATATACATTGTGGTTTCACTTTCCATTTATTCCACGACCAATACCATGATCATTTTTCACTATCCGCTGACACTGCCTCGTCCCACAATGGACCCGAAGGATATATAAAATGTGGTACATTCCGTAGGTTTCACATTCACCAGGGGCATTTCCTTGGGAGACTGACGAAATGGTGACGCGTGGCATAGATAATATTTTTATCAAACAATGTCTTGTATAATACATTTACATTGATAATATTTTGAGCAACAAAACTCACTAGGACTTGAATTCACTTGTTTCTTGTACAAATTTTCACTCATGCATAAGGTTGTGCATTTGGTAATCAAACATTTATAAAAACAAGTAATATTTAAATGACCAATTTATAAAATAAATAAGGGTATTGAGAATAAACTACCAAATTCCAAACATGATTTACAAGCAAGCAAAAGCTAAAAGAGAATATCACTCTTTTGAAAATAGAAAGAGTAAGGTAATTTCTTATTTTCTAGAGATTTATCCTTTTTCCTAGTGATTTTTTGCATAATTTGTGTGAATTAAATGCAATTTTTTTAATATAGAAAATAGAAAGCTAGCAAACATGCATTTTGTTGCTCTAATTATTATTTAATTTTTATTTATTAAAATAAATTTAACAAAATATAAAAAGTAAATTAGTAGCCAACATACAATTTACATGACAAGTGATTTTTTTAGTTAGCCCTTCTAATGAAAATTTATAATATTTTAATGTCTTTTAGTATTGAAGTGTAATTTTAAATTTCAACATTTTTTTGAAGTGTAAATTTTAAATTTCAACAACATGTCTATAATATTTAATATAAAGGAAAAACATCAACATTCGGGGATATTTTTAATTCTTGCATCCTTCAAGTTTCTTGAACTCATTTTCCAAGTAGGAACACGACAATATACAAAGAATACCCTTATCATGATTGTATCATATGTGAAACATCATATCAAAGCATTCAAGCTTCTCTCAAGAATAATGATACTTTAGCTGGATTTGACACATTGACATTTCATTGTCAAGCCAAAGAACCCTACATACATTCTCAACCTTGAATTCATAGTCTCATACCACAATGAGTCATAGATGGAAGACCATATATTCTCGTCTAACTCCTTTGAAATGATGAAAACTCTTGGTAATTGGATTATGAAAAACCTCATACCTATGATGAATCAATAATTTCTTCATGAGTAGATGCACACCTTATTTGGCTTGATGACAACATTTAGAACCTCTATACAACAGACAAACCTCTATACATTATGACAAAGCTTGGTCATCGAGACTCCTTCATTAATCAACTAAAGACAAATCATACCTTGGATGAATCAATGAACTCAGAGTCCTTCACGAGTAGATACATACTATACTTTGATTTCAAACTGAGCACAGACCTTGAGATCACCTATTTCATGTTTGATTAGCTACAATAGAGACTTCTTATCACTAGAGTGTCTTATCATTAGATTTTCTTTGGTTGCTCAACAAATCTTTTAAAATTTTAAATTGTTTGTTCTCTTCTCAAACCTCTGATACATCTTCATTTTTATTGATGTATGCTCTAATTCTTATTATACTAATGTAACACTCTTGCAAAAAGTACTACATGTTAAGTGACACAACATAACTTGTATTTATACATATTTCTCATGTTGAGATGTATGTGCACATATCAATATCATTTAGTCTAACATGTTGTATCTTTTTCTTTCAATTCTACATGATTCACTGATTCAAAAAAATGGCACCTAAAAAGGGAAGCTCAGCCTCAGGAAAAAATCTTATTCCAACCCCTCCTAGTAGTGGTATTGGCCTTCAAAAATGACATCTTGTTTTGAGAAACTATCTAAGGAAACTATACGTACCCAAAATTGTAAGGTACTGTACTGCGGAACGGTGTAATAAGTGCCCCAATGATGATACAGGTCTCCTCGCAAGGTGTTCGGGATCCGGAAAAGCCCTCGGAGTATGCGTTAACATCCCGCATGCCTCGCTTTGCCCCCGCGCCCTTTGTTTTTCCCTTTCTTTCCTCTTTCCTTGGCCTTTTGACCTTCAGTGACGAAACCGCCGCCCTGCAGGGAGGCGGTCTCGTGACCGCCGCCCTGATCAGGGAGGCGGTCCTGTAACCGCCGCCCTGAGCAGGGCGGCGGTCCTGTGCGCGTTTTCCAGAACGTTCTTTTGACGCGACCCGCGTGAAATATCAACGCTTTACCAGCTTTTCTTGCCGACTTGAGCACGCATTTATGTTTTTGGTCCCCTGGAATAGTGTTTTTCTTTTGTTTAATGTTTAGGAGTTCAGTTTGGATTTGATCTCTGCATGTTTGGATTCCTATAAATGCATGGTTTGTGCACATGCAAATGGCCCCTGAATTTAGCTCTGAATTTTGCTCCAAAGTTTGTTTTGAATTTCTTGTTGCAGTAGATCTAGTTTTCTTTTGCTTAGAATTCTTAGATTTCTCATTGAGTGCTTTGGCTAGTATTGTGTTGCAGCTGGTAAGCCACATATCCAACTTGTGCAAGTGCAAACATTATTTGAGCCACCATTTTTAACTCCAATTTTCATGTTTCAGTGCTATGGTCTTTTAGCTTGCTTAAGATTGGTAGCATAGGTTGTTACAGGTTTGTTTTAGCTTTGTGTTACTGTTGGTAAGCCACAGATCCAACTTGTGCAAACAATATTACTGTTTTGGAGTAAAATAGTCTAAGCGCACCCATTGAAGTTGCAGGTTTTGCTCTTCATACGAGACTAGTTTCGTGTTCGATACTTTTGTTGCACGATTCGCAGAGAGACCCGCTAGGAATTGTATAGGCCAAGCTCTGGTACTCTTGCGCCATCCCTCTCCTATCCGCACTCTATTCTGTCTGCATTCCAAAGGCTGTCCATTGATCCAAATACTTATTCCTGTTGATGCAAGCATTCCACGCTTTTCTGGATTCACGTGAGCACAAAGAACGTGGAGATCATACTGAGGGGACAAGAACACACACACCGTCGGATTCGCCACTGTTCTGCGAAATCCAGGTTCCATCTTTCAAAGTTTTAGTTAGAACTTATCAAATAAAGTAGTTAATCGCTTTATTTAAGTTATTTCCATTCTCGATATTGCCAGGGAAGTTGTGGGGATTGATAGTTTCTGAGAAACTATGATTCATTCCTCACTTCTGAGGTAGGATCGAAGAATCTTGCAGATAGATTAGTTATTTCGTTGTTTAGAATAGATATACGAAATTGCACAGACAAATAGCTACACTCGGCTATTTTGTTTGTTTTACGTTGTTAGTTTAGTTATCAATTCTAAATATTTTAAATAGCTGCTTTCTTATAAATTGCCAGAAAATACAAAAAAAGAAATTATATATGTTAGAAGTACACTTAGTTTTTACTTTATTATAGTTTGTCTCATTTCCGCTTTTGCATGACAATTACGGGACCCAGGGAGCCCAGGGAATACATTTTCGAGCCAATTGTGCCCCAGCCCAATACCGTAGTGGCAATAACTGATATTGACCAAAACCTTAGGATACAAGTCTTCCAAACAACAACAGACTTCCAACAGATCAGGTCACAGTTGAGAGGGTTAAATATCGAAGACGACCAAGCACATCTGTTTTGGTCAAATCAGCCAAACTACAGGTTATCCTAGAAAACATCCGCATGACTGTAGAAGGATTTGAAAGAGAACAAATATTCGGGTGCGATCCTTTAGTTCCACAGCCAGACGCTGGAGACACCCTAGTAGATATAGATACCAGCTTAAGAATCCAAGTCGCTAGAACACCTGTGAGGTATTCTGAGAAAATCGCACAATTGCTGATTCTAAACGTAGAAGCTGAAAAGGCTTACGACTACTGGATGCTAGGGATCAGAACTTGATCTCCCGTATGACCATAACGGGACCGCAACAACCAAGAGTCTATGGTTGTGATCCCCAGATCCCACAGCCCAACGAACCCACAAGTCAGTTAGATATAAACACTGGCCTTCGTACATTAGTATTTCAGTCTACTCCGATTCCACCTCTCATCATTCAACAGCTTATCCCTACTAGACACAACAAATAACAAAGCTAGAGAATTTTGGACTAGGCCGGAGAATCGTCCATAGAATCGACCATATTTACCATATGACCCTATCGGAGAAATACAAAAACCATCCGGGTCATTTTCCACGCGTCCCACAACCCATAGATCGAATCACGCCGAGCTCGATATTGATTGGAGCCTTCGAGCAGTCATCCTCGCCGATCGATCTATCACACCACCCAAGTTAGAAGGGCCTTCTTTGCCTTAGATTCGCAAATACCATTAGTGTGTGTCCAAGACATTAGACCTGCTCGACTAGTTTGTCTCACGCATTCTACCCCCACCGGCCGTCTCGCACGACCTCGGGAGGTCGGGTACGCGGAAGAGTCACGTGTTGATTCCCACGCTCACCGTCGCTTTTCCGACGACATACGAAACCCGTCCTTCTCTAAGCAGGACCATCACAATCAAGGGATAATGATTACATTCAAAATGAAACTCAGAATGAGAATGTGTTCATTTTTTATTTTCTTGATGTTGTCAATGAAAACAACAATGAAATTCCTCCCCTTGAAGACATTCCATTGAATGATGTTGAGTTTGACATTGTACCACCTGCCCAATTGAATGAAGATGACATTGCATCACCTGTCAGTGCCCAAGTGAATGTTGAAGGTGAAAATTTTGGTAGTGGCAGTCAACGAAGTATAAATTCCACCAAGGAAAATACTCAGCGGACACCTATTTCTGGAAGAAAGAGAAAGGAAAGAAAATGGGACTTGGGAAGGAGTTTCAAGTTAGAGTGGGTTTCTAAGTTTCCATTTATTGAACTTATTGAAAATGAGAATAAATTTAAACCTCCCAAAGAATGCAAATGTACAATTTGTAGCTGGAGATTGGGTAGGGACAAGACAATGCAACTTAAGTTGGATACTATTAAGAAGCATGTAGGAAAGATATATGAAAAGATAATTGTAGATGGTGTTGAGAAGAATGTTGCCAGATGGAAAACTGCATATGATTGTTTGCATATTAGGTATGAAAAATAATTTTAAGAGCACAAGATAAATGAAAGAATAGTTACAATGAATGGAGGGACAATTACCTCTCAATTCAACAAGATCATTCAAAACAGTCTTTTGGGTAAAACAGTTCAACTAGCTACTATTTTTCACATTTTGAAAAGAGATCGTCCTATAAAAAAATTTCCTGAACAAAATAAGATGTTGTCTTTCCTTGGTGTCCCACACTTTCCTCATTCTCACCGGGTTAGAAATTATTGGTTGGGATTGGGAAAAATGTGTAGGCTGTGGTTGAGAAAAAATACTTGAAATAGAAAATGAAGCCCACACGATACATATCTGTGTTTATTGATGAGGTTACATCAGTAGATAATACTTCTTGGGTCTATATGCATTTGTATATTGTCAAGAATTATATGAGACAACCTCACTTACTTTTCATTCACAAGATGAGAGAGAACTCCAATTAAAAACCTTTGTGAGTTGGTGATAAAAAATTTTAAGGAGATCGGTGACATGGATGATGTTGTAATTGCATCAAAGTTGGTATGTGTTGGGGAATATGGGGCATCTATAATGCAAGGTCATCGTAATGGCCTGTGTGTAAGACTCCAAACATCTCATTTCCCTTATATGATTTTCATTCATTGTATGGCTCATAGAATGAACCTAGCTTACAGAATAGTTGGCAAATTTAAACCTGTAGCAAAATTTGAAGACCTTGTTCGAGAGGTGCATAATTATTTCTTTTGTAGTCCTAAAAGGTTCATGGAATTCCAAATATTTGCAAAAGGACTAACAAATGGGCATAAACTGTTAAAATATGTCGACACCAGGTGGATCTCATTGTACCAACCGGTTCGTAGGGTGTACGAAGAGTATCAATCCTTATTAGGAGTGATGTGGCAGAAGCATGGAAGTGGACAAGGCCCGGATTTGATACATTGTTTGACTAATATAGAGTCATTGTTGATGTTGTGTGGTCTCCTTCCCATGTTGGAAGAAATGCATTGTTTAATTAAACAAGCATAGGAAAGAACTATCTATATTGTTGATTTTTCTAGTTTGAGGAAACGAGTTTGTATGACAATAGAATATTTGTATCTCAATGAAACTACTTTTACAAGTCCAACATTTGATGGTTGGAATGATTTGATAAAGATTGGAAATGCAAGTATATTTCTGAAGCTCAATTTGTTTGGGGAAGTATGTGCTTTTGTATGTGGATATGAGATACCAATGTACATGTTTAAAGTAGTAGTCGATAAGGTTGAGGAGGTAAAAGTCATAGGGATGTTGTTTGATAACATTGTATCATCAATAAGGGTGAGGTTAAGAGAAATTATAATGTCCCTACTAGAAGAAATAAGGGAGTGATTTATAAGGGATGCTTTACTTGAAGAAATGGCTATAGTAAATATGACCTTTTGGAATCCTGTCCAAAATGAAAGACATATGCAGGAAGACTACTTCAAGAGGTTAACTATATTGATTCAACATTTTTGTAAGCCTGTTGATATCAATGGAATGAATATTGCATGTATTTTAAGCAAGGACAGTTTGAGTGCTCAATCTCATGAATTCGCCACTACAATGATTCAACAATTCAAAGATTTGGATAATCCCTTAGAGTGTGGAGCAATAACCCAACTATGGAAAAAGTTGGGGTGAGTACTATTTTACAAAGAAACCATGTCTAATTTTTTTCTCATTGGCTGATCTATGTCAAACAATGATTTTGGGTTCAATTGAAGATGAGAGAATTTTCAATGCCTTGGCCTTTATAAAGTCAAAATTGTGAAACAAGCTTGACAAAAATTTAGAATTTTTTTGAGAATTTATACATCACGGTACGAAGTGGATAACTTTCCCTACGATAGGGCTCTGGCAGTATGGAAGTCGATTACTGAAAGGAGAGGGGCTGAAAACAATGGCACAAATACAACAGACGACCCTATTGCAGCAGTTGACTGTCAAGAAAGAGAGATTTAGTCTCAGAGATCTGGTGAATCAAATGATAGAGATGATCCAAGTCCATCAAGTTGGAAGCTTCCATTGGTGGATATCCCATGATATAGATGTTCATATAATAATTAATATATTCAAATATTCAGTACATTGTTCTGAATCTCAAACAAGGATTAACACTCACCCCAAACATGTGCCTAAAGGTAATCATATTGATTCCATTTCCATTTTTATTTAAAACATTACAAAGTCATGTTTTAATGAGTATTTAATATATTTCACATACAATGTTGTTGATCTCTTTTATAGAAAGCATACATCACGGATGGTCGGATATTAGATCACAATGCATTTACATTATTATATACTTTAGGCATACAAGAGTTGTGGTGCTTAATTCTGAGATAGAATAAGTGGCATTGCTTGAATCATTACTGAAATGGAAATTTAAAAATAATACTATTTCTCATTCAACTTGCTTGAGACATGCCTTGTATGAAAAAATTGAAGATTGTCATTGCAACAAATGGAACAATTTTCAAAATGGATCTAAATACACTAAAGAGTAAATCCATGCACATATATATTTAACTTGTGCACCTCTTTGTAAAAGTTTTCTTCAACCACAAGCAACCTAAATATCACATGTTTATTAATACAATAAACATAAAGATAACTTTAGTCTATTAATAAGACAATTTACTATTTTTATCCATGACCATGATTTCCTCCCAAATAATAGAAACAACAAAACCAAACTGCCACTTCAACTTGGAATCAAGCTCCACAACTTTAACAAATTATATCATCTTCTATAACATGCTCCACTCTTCATCTATTGGAATTGTAATTTGTTGTAAATCAGAGTGACTGACATGTAACTTTGTTAGCAATTCATAACTGATAGTGGAGCTTTCCTTTACTGTTTAATGCAAACTTACTAGACAATGGTTTAACATATTCAAAAAAAAATCTCATCTAGCTTCTCAGGAATTCGGTCCTTCTCTTGAGTCATTTTTTCTTTCATCTTCTTCTAAAATGCATCCTTCTTAATGAATTGGTGTGTATTGTCAAAAGGCATTAGCAAACCAAGCTTTGTGAACTTCATACCTTTCATGCAGCTCCCGTAACATTCTTTGACACTTATTCAACAATTCTTGTGCTTCACCTAGCATCACACACTTCCAAATGATAGATGATACCTTTATTAAGGCATCAAACTAGTTTTGAATTCCTCTGGATGCTAGTTTTGTGTCACTGAATTTGTAGATAGCTTCCAAAATTTTATTTGTTATATCCTCTCTTAAAGCCATCACTTTTCTGCTACCGATTACATATTCGTGAAGCTTATCAAAGATTTTCTATAGATTAGTCATGAATTCAAACAATCTAATCAAATCATCAATTTTTTGGTTTATTTTCCCCCAAACATTATCCATCATATTAATCAATGCCTTTTTATGAAATCCAAATAGTTTGATGTTGGAAGACTCTATTTCCTTTTTGCTTTCGCCAATTCCTGTTGCAATATTTCATTTTGTTTTTTCTCATCATCTAGGCTCTGTTGAAATCCAGATAGTTTGATGTTGGAAGACTCTATTTCCTTTTTTCTTTCACAAATTCCATGTTGCAATATTTCATTTTGTTTTTTCTCAACATCTAGGCTTTGTTCCCATTTTTTGACCTTTTCTTTCTCTTCCTTCACCTCTTTCAATTCTCCCATTGTTTTTGTAATCTATTATTATTACTCGTTGTTTCCTATAACTTTTCTTTGCATCTTCTAGTTCTACCTATTCCTATTCATTCAAAGCAACTATAATCATAGAGGTAGATGATTTTATCTTCCTCTCCAACTCACCTGTCTTATTAAATGTTGCTTTTCCTTTTGCTTTCTCATTTGCTAGGTCTCCTCTAACTTTTGAATCTTATTATTCAACTTATTGTTCTCCCTCTCGAATTTAGTAATGCTATGTAAACCACATCATTGTTCCTTTTTGATACATTAATTTTGTCAGAAGGTTTCATTGCCTTAAGATCCATTTGAAGGGAGGTCACATCGTAGTCACTGGAAACCATTTCATTCTCTGGTTTTACAACTTTGGGCACATCATACATGTATTCTATGGTATTTGTGTTTGGGTTATATGTAGGAAATACCCTCATTGTGGTTAGATCTGAAGTTCCAGTAGCCTGTAGAATTTTCTTCTTGTTTCTTTTATCTCTTTCTGATTTATTGGCAAACTCAGCTAGGTAATCAAAACCTAAGGTGTTCGTAGGAGTGAATTGTTCCACCTTGAATGGAGAAGGAGTAATTGAATTTTGGGGAGAATTTCCCTATGGAATGGTAGTTTGTTTAGGGGTGGCAGTGGCACTGCCTTCTATAAATAGTTGCCTTGAGCCAAGAGTAATTGTACATGTGTCTCTCTCTGTGTTTTTCTCTTCTCGCTTCCTTGTTGGACAAAATCCCTAGCAACTTCAATTGTCTCTATTGCCCTCTTTAAGTTTCCAACACTTTGTTGACTACTACCATCATCACTAGAACCGCCAACCTTAGCAATAGTAATAGATTCATGGCCAACTTCTCCTTTAGGATTTCAATGTGTGGTTGAACTTTTTATTGAGGATTTGGATCTGGAGTAAATTACACTAGATTAGCACTTGTAGATGTTGTAGTATGCAGTGGTCCTTTCTTCAAGGTGAAGCTCAAGGCCTAACATGTCCAAAAAATTAGACTATACCTCTGGTGGAAGCCAAATGCCTTGTCCTCTTGAACCCAAACCACCACCAGTAAAACCCAACTTTTCAACAATAACTGCTCCTATAGTATATCTTTCTTTCAAACCTTCATCGAGACTTGGTTTATATGTGCTACTGCTAGGGGATTGTGTAATTCCTTAGAGGAAGTGTCATCATCACTACTTTCCTCTCGAGGATGCTCTTTTTTCCACAATTTTCTGAAATTTGCATCTTTTGGAATAGAATCATAGTCTTCTACAGATTTTGGATGGCCTAGGTCCTGCCTCATAGACCAAAAGGTAGTAATTTTTGACCTTGTCCAATTTATATCTTTCAATTCTTGTTGTAATGCCTTTGGCATGCTTTTAGAGGAATTTTTATCAGGTTTTATAGATTGAAAATGCTCTTCCTTTTTGTGAAGACTCGGGTAATCCATTTTTTTTTTAAACTCTTGAGAACTAATTCCTTGCTCAACACCAATTTCATTCATTGTTATTTGTACTTCATCCCAAGAGTTCTTGTTTTTCAATTTTTCTAGCAAGGGTTTTCTTTCATGTTGAATTTTAGTGGCAGAGTTCCTATTCGCCACTACCCTTGCTTTAATCACCTCACATGGGTCATACACCCAGTGAGAGTCAACATCAAACTTAAAAATCTGTAAGATTTCATGTGCCACATAGAATGCTTTTCTTTCAAATGTGAACCCTCCACATGAGAACGGTAAGGAAGGAAATATGCTCTTCTTTTGCTGAGAAACAAAATAGAGATTATCTGTGCTTTCCATCTATTGTATATATTCCAAGGCAAAAACTCTCTCTATCACATGTATTGGAAATTTGTAAGGTTGTACTCTGATCCATAAAACCTTAGCACAATATAATCCTCCGTGAAGTACCAATCTGCTAACTGTATTTTTGATCCCAATTGAATGCAATCTCTACATTTCATAAGCAATCTAGGCATTGTACTTTTTGTAAATGCTTCATACACTAGAGCCCAAAAATAATCTACAAATTGACTGTAGTCCCCTCTATTATCATACATCCTTATCTTGGGGGCCCACTTAGTTAATGGACACACGGCTTCTGCTAGAGCTCAATTGCAAGTTTTTTTTTTTCAAACCATCCAGCAAACCACCATAGAATTAAATAGCACAAGTAGGTAGTGAACCTAAATGTCTTAGTGTCAGAGCCTTCTTTGATTGTTAATAATTGTTTATGCATAGATTTTGTAATGTACCCAAAAAATTGTATTGACAAGGTGGATTAACGAAATGGATATTGTATACCATTTCCAGGAGGGTTTCATCCACTGTCTCATCGCTATCAAAGCCAAGGAAAAATACTAGCATATAAATGGTATCCTTGACCCACGATTTAAATATGTTAATTGGATATGGAGCCTTCCCTTTTGGTACCTCTACATCAAATGTTAATTTTCGTAAAAAGCATCTCTGTCTTTTTTATTTGTGGCATGATAATCGCTAGCAATTTTTTCTAGGTTTATGTGGATGGTTCCTAAATATTTGCTTTCAAACCCCAACGCACTGCCAAGATTTACCTCTATAATGTACAAAAGTTCTTGTCCGTTTCCCTTTACAACAATTGCTTTTTTGTCTCATTGTAATTTTGGGCACATATATTGACAAATTCAAGGCAGGGGAAAACCTCGTGGAACATCATGCGTCCCAATCTAGATGCCCATGTTATCCAACCGAAAGCTTTATGTCTACTTGATTGGTCTCGAATTTCTACTTTCCCTCATCTTCGTCTTAGACGTGTATCTAAGTTGTGAAGCTCTTGTGCCAATTACAGGATCATAAATATCATTATATTCATCAGTAAGACTAGGGGTTTACTTTTAAGTAGTTTGGCATATGGGATTTTGGTTTTACTTTTACTTTGGGATTTTGTGGAAGTAGACATGCTTGGAATTTTTGATTATGTAAACCCTCAACCCTAATTTCTCAACCCTTATATTGAAATATTTAAAAGTGAAGGCTTATACAATGCTACTTATAAAAAAAGATAATATTTAAAGAATCAAGATTGAAATGCAGATGACACTTACTCGAAATATGAAAATTTTGAGTCTTACACGGTCTCGCAACTTCTATGAATCTATTTTTCCTTCTATTGTAGTATGCCTTCTAGAAACATAATTTCAATTGTCAACATCACTATAAACGATTAGGTCTTTCACTATACTTTGTAGATGTCAAATCTAGTCATTAATCAAATTTCATTCAGTGGATGACAGTTGTCACTTATCAAATGGCCATGTGGCAGATTCTGGGCATCCTTGAGGCAAAGGCATTCCCTGGACTCCAAGCTTACAAAATGAACCGATTCAATAATAAAGTTTCGGGTCCATGGTGACAGTGTTTGCATTTAATGACTTGGTCATTGAAATTTTTGGGGGTCACCGTTGAAACATTTTAAATAATAAACCCCACTTTTTCCCATGCCACATGGAAGAATTATGTGGATTTCTTTTTTCATGCCCCAACGGATGTGAATCTCCCGGATTTAGGTGAGATGAATTATAATTTTGGGTCAGG
Organism: Taxus wallichiana var. yunnanensis; assembly: GCA_018340775.1. Classification (NCBI taxonomy): domain Eukaryota; kingdom Viridiplantae; phylum Streptophyta; class Pinopsida; order Cupressales; family Taxaceae; genus Taxus; species Taxus wallichiana. The sequence goes on from CM031233.1 coordinate 189,509,548, forward strand.
ATTAATTGTTCATTGTTAATTTGTTGGTCATGGACATTGGAATTGGACCGATCATGTAGCTAATGAGGCAATTGATGGCCCGGAGTTGAATTAATTTCTAATAATATAGACTAGCAAAAGCATCCATAGGTGCTTGTGAGAGGCCGATAGGCATATAGGAGGAGTAATTGAAAGAAGTAAATTAGTGAAGATTTGCTAGCCATTCAACATTCAAGTATCCATGTAAGGTGTTGAAGATCAATTGCGATTGAAAGATCCTATAATAAAAGATAAAATAAACAAGAGAAAGATAACACCAGATTTAACGTGGTTCACCCAGTGTGGGCTACGTCCACCAAGAAATGGCCAAAATTATTATTCAGTGCTTTACAGAGGAAATACAATGAAGATATGTTGTCTTCCAACACCTCACAGGATGTTCAATATTTTTCCCTCACTCAGCTACTCTTTCTTTCTCACCAAGAAAACTAACATGCAAAAAATTGCTATTTTCTTCTCTCATACCCTCATATAATGCATACATGCATATATATATATATTATGGGGAAACTAACTATGCTTTTACAATCAAGAAATCATCTTTAAAGAAAAATATTTATTCTAATTCTCGGCCAAAAAACAAAGCACCATCACACAGGTGATTGCGATGTCGGTTCTACTTGCTCGATCGATGACTCGGTCACTACCACCGATGATGTTAGTCACTTCTAACCTTATGTTGGTTGATAATTCTAAATCCATGTACACTTCTGCTCACATTGTTGTCACTTCTCTTGACCAATCAAATATCAAAACCAAAAACATGTAAAAACAAGCTTTCTGTGAAGCAATTAAGCTCCACACTCAACAATCTCCCACTTGGAGATCAATTGTTGCACTGTATTATACATCACCATCCTTGGATCCTTTTCCTTGGCCCATTTCTTCCTCTTCAAGTCTCAAACTCAAAGACCAATAGAAGTGGAGTGAAGCTCCAACTTCTCCTTTACCAATGGCTTCATTAGCATATCCATGGGGTTCTCATCCATATGGATTTTCTCTAACTTCAGCTTCCCATCCTCCAACACCTTTCCATATGAAGTGATACCTCAACTGAATGTGTTTTGTTCTTGAATGAAATGTTGAGTTCTTTTCCAAGATGGATCACGCTCTAACTATCATTGTATAATCTGTAATCCTCTTTCTCCTTACCCAACTCTTCCATGAACCTACTCATCCATATCATCTCCTTGCTAGCTTATGTAGCTACAACATACTCTACCTCTGTAGTAGAAAAGCCACAACCTTCTACAATCTCAAAATCTAACTAACTTGTCATTCCACCTACTATGAAAACATATCCAGTGGTGCTCCTCCTACCATCCAAATCTCCATCCATATCTGAATCAACATAGCCACGTAAAGAAGTATCTGACCCTCCATAGCATAACTCCATGTTGGATGTCCCTCTCAAATACCTGAGAATCCATTGGACTTCTTTCCAATGTTCTTTACCTATTAGCCATAAACCTTGCTCACAACTCCCACTTCACGTGCAATGTCTGTCTAGTACAAACCATGGCACATACATAAGACTTCCTACTGTTGAAGCATAGGGAACACATGTGCCATACTCAACCTCCTCATGTGATGAAGGACATTGATCTTTTCAATTTGAAGTGTCCAACCATAGGTGTACTAACATGTTTTGAATTCTTGCATGTTAAACCTTTCCAACACCTTATTGATATAAGCCTCCTGAGACAAATACAACTTCTTGTTTTTTCTGTCTCGGTGAATTTGCATGCCAAGGATTTTCTTTGCAGCTCCCAAATCCTTCATTGCAAATGTGTGAGCTAGCCTTTCTTTAAGTTTACCAATGTCCTGCATACTAGATCCTACAATCAACATATCATCCACATACAAGTAACAAAATAACATAGCTCCCATTTTCAAGCTTCTTAAAATAAACACAATGGTCAAATTCACATCTCATATAACCATGCTCATGCATAAAACTATCAAATCTCAAATACCATTTCCTTGGAGCTTGTTTGAGCCCATATAGGCTCTTTTTCAATCTACACACAAGTTTCTCCTTACCCTTGACTTCATAACCAAGTGGTTGCTGCATATAAATCTCTTCCTCCAAATCACCATGAAGAAAATCATCTTAACATCAAGTTGTTCTAAATGCAAATCTTCTTGTTGCAACCAAACTTAGAACAATACAAATAGAAGTCATCTTAACTACAGGAGAAAAAATCTCATCAAATTCAATACCTACTTTTTGTGCAAATCCCTTTACCACAAGCCTCACCTTGTACCTTTTCAGTCCACCCTCTTCTTCCTTGATCTTGTAAACCCATTTGTTTTAGTGCTTTCTTACTACTGGCAACTTGACCAAATCCCATGTCTGATTTTGTTCCAAGGAGTCCATCTCCTCATCCATGCCATGCTCCCACTACATGGGGTATCTACCTACATTACTTCTTCAAATATTTCTGGTTCACCACTATCAGTCAATAATAAATAAGAAAAGGAAGGTGAAAATATCTCTGGAGGTCTACTTACTCTTTGTGACCTTCTCACTGAGATCTTGGGGTGTCTGGGGCTCATTTTGTGCATGTTGCACATTCATGTCAATCTCTCTCGTGTGATCGATGCGGTCGGTCACCTCTGATACTGACTATGGTTACAACCAATCATGGTTCCTTCATCTTCGATTGATTGCTGGGTTGCCTCACCACCATTGGTTCGAGGAGTACCAACACGTTCGTTCCATATAGTTTTTTTTTGAACCCGATCTTCTCTCTGATGATACCGGTTAGCCCGACAACACATTGGTTTTGTAGAACCGACGTCGGTGTGTCTGTGGATGTCTATTTTAGATCCAAAAGTTGATTTTCCTTCAAAATCTCATCAACCTGTTCATGTTTAGGCACCAAAACCTGATCCATGTACATTATTTTTTCATTCCAATCAATGTCACGACTCCTAACAATCTTAGAATCTTCTAAATCCCAAAATGATATCCGAAATCACCAGAGCCATAACCAATGAAAGTACATCTCTTAGATTTAGCATCCAACTTCTTCCTATTTTCCCTATCAACATGCACAAAATCTTCTGAGCCAAAAAATCTAAGAAAAGAAAAATCTACCTCTTTTCCAGACCAAGCTTCTTCTGGTATTCCACCATCCAGTGTTGTTGAAGGCCCATGGTTGATCAAGTACACTTACTATATCCATTGCTTCTACCCAAAACTTCAAAGGAAAACCGACATGTATCCTCATGCTTCTAGCATGTTCCATGATTGTTTTGTTCATTCTTTCTACAACTCCATTCTCCTGTGGAGTTCTAGGAACCATTCTTTCTCTTCATATTCCATTCATTGAACAATAATCATTGAAAGCCTTGTTGTAGTACTCACCACCATTGTCAGATCTAAGGCACTTTAATTTTAAGTTTGTTTCATTTTCCACAAGGGCTTTCCACCTTTTAAAAGTCTCAAAAACATCATATTTACGCTTAATACAATAAATCCATACCTTCCTTGTGGCATCATCAATGAAAGTCACATAATATTGGGATCCTCCAATAGAAGCTACCTAAGCTGGTCCCCACACATCTGAGTGTACAAGCTCCAATTTTTTGCTCCTTCTTTGTTGACCCAACCTTGAGAAATCTCACTCTCTTCTACTTTCCAAATATGCAATGCTCACAAAATTCAAGATCTAATTGTTTCAAATCTGATAACTTACCCTTAGCCTTTAAGATCTGCATTCCTTTTTCACTCATATGGCCTAGCCGATTATGCCACATGGTTGCATCTAATTTATAGTAGATAGCATAGAAAAAAGAATTAGTAACACAGTAGATAGATATAAAGTTCCTACCTTCTTACCTCTTTCCACAACAAGAGATCCCTTGGTAACCTTCCAAGAATCGGCTGTGAATGTAACCACGCATCCAGATTCACCTAGTTTCCTATGCATATATTAGATTTCTCTTGAGGCTTGGCACATGCCTCACATCTTTCAATACCCATGGATTTCCATTCTACAACTTTAGATGAACATCACCTTTACCAGTAATATTGCATGGCTCATCATCTCCTAAATAAACTTGTCCAAAATCACCTAAACATAATTTAAAATAACCCTTATTAGGGGTAGCATGGAAAGAAGCTCCAAAATCTAAAACCCAAGATTCTAATTTATTATCCAAGGAGAGAATAAGGGCATCTTGTTTACCTCACTTGCAACATTTTTCCTCTTTACCTTTTTCTTTACCTTTGTCTGATGTATTCTCTTTGTTTTCCTTGGACCAACACTCCTTTACGTGTCCTCTCTTTCCACAATTCCAACAAAGTAAATCTCTGTACTTGGATCTAGATCTGCCATTTCTTGACTTTGATCTCCCATTCTTCTTTCTCTTTGATGATCTCTCCTTAGATCTTCCCTACTTTCTACATTTAAAGTGTTTCCAGATGATGCTTCTCCTGAGCTTTTCCTACATGTATTTCCTCATTAAGGATTACACTAACCACATCATCAAATTTCAAACCTTTAGAAGTAGACGTTGTATTACTAACAACCATTACCAAGTTATCCCAACTATCTAGAAAAGAGCATAAGAATAAAAGTGCTTTCACTTCATCATCAAATGGAATTTCTACCAATTTTAATTGATTTACAATAGACCGAAAATCATTCAAATGATTAGATATAGATCCACCTTCTTGCATCTTAGAATTAAACAATTTTTTCATCAAATAAACCTTATTCGAAGCACTAGGAGTTTCATACAAATTTTCTAAAGATTTCATCAACTCTACCATGGTTTTTGCATCTATAAAATTTGAAGCCACCGATGTTGTCAAGCTCAATCTTATAGATCCCAGAGCCTTTCTATCAAGAACCTTCCATTCTTCATCAGTCATCATGATCGGTTGTGCATGCTCATCCAATGGTAAGTATAGATCCTTTTGATACAAATAATCCTCCACCTACATCTTCCATAGTTGATAATTACGACCGTCAAATTTCTCTACTCGGTATTTACTATCTTCTGCCATTGTTATGCTCCCACTCAATCAGAAAACCCTCTGTGAGTAAATCCTGTCAACACACAAAACCTCCAAACAAAGCTCTGATACCAGTTGTTGGGGTTAACCATATAACAATGTGTTGCACATATCTAAAATCAGATAAAGCATACAAGCAATGAATGTGGAAATAAACTAGAAGATAAAATAAACAAGAGAAAGATAACACCATATTTAACATGGTTCACCCAATGTGGGCTACTCCACCACCAAGAAATGACCAAAATTATTATTCATTGCTTTACAGAGGAAATACAATGAAGATTTGTTGTCTTCCAACACCTCACAGATGTTCAATATTTTTCCCTCACTCAACTACTCTTTCTTGCTCACCAAGAAAACTAACATGCAAACAATTTTTATTTTCTTCTCTCATACCCTCATACAATGCATACATGCATATATATATATTCTATTATTATGGGAAACTAACTATGCTTTTACAATCAAGAAATCATCTTTAAAGAAAAATATTTATTCTAACATATTTAAAACACCATCTTTTAGATAAAAATGTTACATCTCTTAGGAATTTTGTAAACTCTCTTTTTCCCATTAAAAATTAAACATGCAAGTTCAAAATCTAACACCTATCTCCCAATTTCCAAATAAACCAATTTCCTCAACTTGTAAAACTAAGCATTCATATTCAAAATCTATTGAAAATATATTTATGCTATATAACATATACATAGAAAACATCAAATATTTAATTATTTAACAATTGTGTCACACAATACAAACAATGGAGCTCTTTATTTATCTTATCAACCAAATCCAGTAGCTCTTGCTCAACTAATCAACGCAGTCGTTGCACATAACTATTGAGCCTTACATTCAGTTACCATTTTCCATTATTTGGTGCTTTCGCACAAGCCCCATTTGATGGAAATCCTTATCCAGCACACACAAACGTGGTGGGGCCTACATAATGGACCAATCATATAATTAATAAACAAAAAGCCTTTGCAAATTGGATTTTCCCATTGGTGCAGAATGTAGGGCCCGCACGTTTGTGCATGTTGTTTATGGTCATCCCCATTTGAAAACCTCACCGAAATTAAGTTGATGAGAGTGCACTGACATCTAATTTGGCTTCCAGTTCTTACAGGCCTAGCCTCGCCAAAATTTAGTTGATGAGAGCACAATGACGTATAATTTGGCTCTGCACTTCTTCTCAACACTTCGATTTATGACATTTGTTGGATGGAATTCTTGAAGTTGTTGAAGAATTTGTTTTCTTACTACTTTTCGACATACTTTTTGCAATGGAATTTGTGAGAAGGGCATCATCAGACTCAAAGAGCCCTTGTTTTCCCTCAAGTTTTGCAAAGTAAGCACTATCGAAAATGAGGCAATTGATGGCCCGAGAGTTGAATTAATTTCTAATAATATAGAAGATTGGCATGGCTTGGAAGATATTATCATTTATGATGGGTGGCGGACACAAAGCTTAAAGAATTAATGGTGGCATGTGCCACACTTTGGGCCTTTATTATTGGTGGTCACTCGCATTCCTCTCTCCCTACCTCTGTTTGTTTGTGTTTTTGGGTCTAGCGAGAAAATGGTTTTTTTGGGGTTTCCTTTCATTGCTCTATGCAGGAGAGAAGGGAAATGGCCTTTACTTCGGCTATTTCCGTAGATGGCTTCAAGAGGTGTATTTCTACGATTCTGTGCTCAAGGCCGAGGTCATTGAGTGTGATAGGAGATTCCTATATGCAGGACTCTCACAGGGCTAGAGTCAACTCTGAACTCGCTACGACATTTGTTTCTAATTGCCTCTTGCTCCATCCAGTCAAGGTGGATGTTGTGGCTGTCACGAAGTTCTTTATTTACCCTATCCATCAAGTCGGTTTGCACGAAGAAATGGACATGTGCCACGTCCCAGACCCTCTGCTCTGGGTGGAGGAGGCGGATGCTTAAGCGAATCACACCGGGTGTGGGGAAGATTGGCTTAGCAAGCGGTATAGGGATTTGTTACTCTACACAGAGGTTGTTCACGTTCTGTTCTGGCATGGTGGTCCAGACCCTAGCAGATTTCCTCTTATAGATCTCACCGATGCTCGCTCACCTATCGACTCGGCCATTGACCACCTCAATGAGTTTTGGGATAATGCCAATGAGGCCTATTTGCTTCTGTAAGGTAAGGCCAAACAACTAAAATGCAATGTTTTTGGAAGTGGTGGTCGGGGCATTTCAAAAGGCGGAAGTTATTTCGTCTGAGGATTAATACTCTTTTCTATTTTTTTTTGGTTATGTGGCCATGTGCATCCAGTTTTTACTGTTCGGAGTATAGTTGTAAGGGTGAGGTCCCTTAACCCTCTAGTTCATAGCTCTTTCGTAAAAAAATGTTTAAACATCAAACATATATATATATATATATATATATATATATATATATATATATATATATATATATATATATATATATATATATATATATATATATACTTGCCGGCACTAATATAGTCTTCACACCAACAAATAATCACTTTCACAAAAACCAACCAAATAATGCCATGTGTATTTAGATACCATTTAACTCAAGATTCAAGTGTAAATTATTATTTTTGTTTCAATTCTATTGGTTGGGCCCTTTATTCCTTCATTATGCAAAAAATTAACTTATGTGGCTTGTTTTTTCCTCCGGGGTATATTTTCACGGGGCTCAAGGTTAGATGCATGTCTCCTCTCTCCCTAGCATTGAGTCACCAAATTTACTATAGGTATGGGCTAATTTCTTTCTTTGTCTCAATTGGAGCACCTAGTTATTTAATCTGCTTTAGAGGAAATATCTTGGTTGTTGCCCTGCATTTGGAGTGAAGTGGTTTTCTACAGGGGAAGATATGGGAGATAGTAGAAGTTATGGATTTTAATTTAGAGTAGTTAGCATGGAGAATCATGGATGCTCCGATGGCATTTGGGCTGTTAGCATGCAGACTCTCACAGGGCTAGAGTGAACTCGAACTCGCTACGACATTTGTTTCTAATTGCCACTTGCTCCATCCAGTCAAGGTGGATGTTGTGGCTGTCACGAAGTTCTTTATTTACCCTATCCATCAAGTTGGTTTGCTCAAGAAATGGACATGTGCCACGTCCCTGCACTTCCTCTGCTCTGGATGGAGGAGGCGGATGCTTGCGAATCACACCGGTGTGGGGAAGATTGGCTTAGCAAGCGGTATAGGGATTTGTTACTCTACGCAGAGGTTGTTCACGTTACTGTTTTGGCATGGTGGTCCGGACCCTAGTAGATTTCCTCCTCTAGATCTCACCGATGCTCGCTCACCTATCGACTTGGCCATTGACCACCTCAATGAGTTTTGGGATAATGCCAATGAGGCCTATTTGCTTCATGTAAGGTAAGGCCAAACAACTAAAATGCAATGTTTTTGAAGTGGTGGTCGGGGCATTTCAAAAGGCGGAAGTTATTTCGTCCCGAGGATTAATACTCTTTTCATATTTTTTTTTTTGGTTATGTGGCCATGTGCATCCAGCTTTGCATTCGAGTATAGTTGTAAGGGTGAGGTCCCTTAACCCTCTAGTTCATAGCTCGGTAAAAAATGTTTAAACATGTATATATATATATATATATATATATATATATATATATATATATATATATATATATATATATATATATATATATAGTGTTTTCACATTTATATAGTGTTTACATTATTGATTTCTTAAATTAATTTAAAGTTTTCAATAAATTAAAAATCTATCACCCCCACTTTTTCCCATGCCACGCAATATAGTTTACATTATATATATATATATATATATATATATATATATATATATATATATATATATATATATATATATATATATATATATATATATATATTTATATCTTGAAGGCAGTAATATAGTCTTCACACCAACAAATAATCACTTTCACAAAAACCAACCAAATAATGCCATGTGTATTTAGATACCATTTAACTCAAGATTCAAGTGTAAATTATTATTTTTGTTTCAATTCTATTGGTTAGGACCTTTATTCCTTACTGTGCAAAAAAATTAACTTTTGTGGCTTGTTTTTTTCCTCCGGGTGTATTTTCACGGGGCTCAAGGTTAGATGCATGTCTCCTCTCTCCCCAACATTGAGTCGCCAAATTTACTGTAGGTATGGGCTAATTTCTTTCTTTGTCTCAATTGGAGCACCTAGTTCTTTAATCTGCTTTAGAGGAAATATCTTGGTTGTTGCCCTACATTTGGAGTGAAGCGGTTTTCTACGAGGGAAGATATGGGAGATAGTAGAAGTTATGGATTTTAATTTAGAGTAGTTAGCATGGAGAAGCATGGATGCTCCGATGGCATTTAGGTTGTTAACATTCTATTCACACAACACTTCAACTGTAATATGCAATTTACTAAAGATTGGGGATTAATTATCTGATACCAACAAATATTACACAATTTTTTAAAAGAATTTTCAGACAAGTTCTCTTCTATTTTTTCAAGTGCATCATAACATATTTTTCATTTTTATCTCTAATTTTGCAGGCTCAATAAATATTTGTTGCCTATCAATTTAGTATCAATAGCAGGAGAAAAAGGAAAATGAGATGGGATTTTGGAGGCATCGACAATTTTACTAATTTCAACAATTTTACTAAACATGTTTGGAGAATTTGCAAGCAAAACTGCAATTACATCAGTGTAACTCCTTAACATATACAATATTTTTGTCCCATAACTTCCACTCAAATACCTCAAACTTCGACAGTATTAGCCATATCATGGCCTTGTTTTTATTGTTAAAGCGGGTTGAAGGGTCTTGTTCCCTTTACAAAAGAGAGAGGCCGAACCTCAGATACAACATGAAGATGCAAAAAACTTCATCAATCATGACTGTTGGGTATATGAATATCAAGAAAAAGCCATCCAGAATGAAGGAAGACTATAGCTATACTATACTATAGACATTACAACATATATTTAGATTAATCCCTTGAATCAAAAGACACAAACAAAAATACAATTGGAGATCCCTACCTCTCAACCACACCCTCCTCATAGTCCTGAGAAACAACTTCATTGGCCCAACCGCGCCAAAGATGATTATAAGCTTCCCCTACAGTTTCACAGATTTCCATCCACCAAAGTGGCACTCGGCTCAATGGGAGAATTGAGGGCAGCCAAATTAGGGAGTTTAAAGTGCATCCTTCCAGCATTCTTGTCATGGCTGAACACCACTAGCTTCTCTACAAAGGCCATCAACTCCCCATGGTGACGTTCTAGTTCCCTAAAGACACTCAAATCCATGCCACCCCAGAGCTTCACCTCCTCCCCCACTTCCCAAAAAGCAACATTACACTTTTGCACTTCTACAACCAAATTTTTGCAAAAAGATGACTCGAACCCGGAGATAGCAACGTTGACCGCATTAGGCTTCGATGGCTCAATTATCAGAATATTTTCCACAAAAATTGAGGCCACACTGCTATTAACCCTACACCATCCATCCTCAAATAGATATTTTTTCCATATGTGTTCACCGACAAAAAGGATGAAAATGAAAAAAATTACCCATAATAAATAGGCAAAAAACAAGGCCCTTGACACACTCAAAAAGATTGGCGACAACATATATTTAAGGCCCTTTCGTATTTGATGATTTCGAGACCATCCCAAATTCCAATATATATATATATATATATATATATAATGATATAAATATATTATTTATATTATATTATTATATTATATTATATATATATATATATATATTATATATATATATATATATATGATTTTCAAACGCTTTTGATGAGAGCTTTGAACCGGAGGGTTAAGGGACCCCACCCATACATAACAAAAACAAAGGAGGAGAGAAAATAGAAAGATAGGAAAAGGGATAAAGAGCAAAGACCCGCCAAGAAAGAAGGGAACCGAGACATGACAAAACAAAGAAAAACTCAGCCAAAAAAGAACCACTAAAGACCAAGAAAGGACTAGAACAAAGGATGATGAGAAGAAGTAATCCAAAAAGGGAAGCACCACCAACGAGCGTTGAACTCAAACCCTAACGCGAGCCGCGCCACCAGCATTTCCACTTGCGGGAATAATAGCCTCTCAAAGCAAGAAATGGAAATCGGCACCAAAGACGATCCCCCATCTCGTTAAGGTTGTCAATTGCAAAGTGTAAAGGGAAATGGGCCGCATCTATATCCAGGGGAGGGAGAAGATGAGGGTCAGGTCTTCCATGCATGAAAATGGTATCCACATTTTCAACATAATGAAGCAAATCCCTGTATTGCTCACTGAGCCACTGAATCCCTCTCCCAGAGCCAATTGTTAATTCATCAACTTCCTCGACCCATAAAAGGGGATCGGGTAAATGAAAATCCACCAATTCTTCATGAAGACCACCATGGTGGACTGGGTAAATGATATCAACAACCACGAACTCAACTTCAGAAGGAACGAGATGAATAAGAAGGTAGAAAGAAACAAAGGCGGTTGTGATATCAGAATTTGCACGAGCTTTGCACGAATCAAACAAGTATGATTCACCCAAAATATTCTCGATGGCTTTGGCTTCCACAGCAGAGTACCGAAAATATCCAAAAGATTATAATGATCAATAGCATAAGAAAGCATCCTCTCCGGTTTCTCTTCACGAAGAGAAAGGAACAGAAAAAACCCAAAAAATCCATGAGAATGCAAACCAAGAAAACCAAGAAGGAAAGTGGAGAAGAATAGGCCGATGAAGATTAAAAAACCGAGACGCACAGGACACCATCAATTAAGATGTTGCAAGCCTACCTTTCCTTCGTGTGAGATGATCTCTAATAAGCCAGTCCAATCTTTCGAGTTACTTGATATTATATATATATATATATATATATATATATATATATATATATATATATATATATATATATATATTACTAGCAATCGCATGTGTACAATGCAATGTGAATGTCAAATGGTATATGTTATTTTATTTAGAGGGATAGTTATTACTTTTGTAGTTGATGTTGATAAGGCATGTGATTGATTTTGTATGTGTAGGAATATAAATGAAGCATTACATTTAAATGTTCGATCAGTACATTTCAAATTTGTTACAAATTCGTACATATACATTTGCAAATCTTATATAATGAGTGGTAATGTTTTGCATGGACTATTTTGACTCATGCATGGCCTCCATGACTCCACCAGGTGAAGACAAACAATTGCAGCCCTTATCATTTTGTCTACCTGCTTCAGCTTTTTTTTCTTAAGGAAGGATTTTAGTCGGGATCCACCAACTTCTCTACCATTCCTCCATTAAGTAATGGCCTTCCCTGTTAACAAATCAAACACACCATTTATTAGATTTGTTGAATTTCCATAGGGTGAACACATTGTTGTTGGTGGTAATATAAAGAAATGACACAATGAACTCCACCAAGAAAAAACATAACATGCCACTTATCTAACATCAAAAAGAAAAAATTATTTAACATCGAAAAGAAAAAATTAAATTTAAGCTCTCACAAGACAATGGTTTATCAAACAAACAAGGTCATAGTAGTACCAAACACTAGACAACTATACATGTGCAAGTACTTTTGTAGATGTAAACCAAAGCCAAAACAAAGGGATGAGAGAGATTTTATAGTACTAATTCTTGCTTTTAAAGGGAAGAGAAAGTTAAGGATCTCAAGTATTCTCAGAACTTCCCAGCTGCAATGTAGTTTAAGAAATTTTACAACTCTTTTCAATCCAAGTATGAGACTCCACATCACTTATAAAACTAAGAAAAAAGACCTTATTTGCAGGCCAAAACCTCATTTGGAGTCTATTCTCTTGGTATATGTTGAAGTCTCTTAATAGAATACAATGAAATTAAATATCATAATAATTTTATAATTTGGCAGTGGAGATAGTTGTCATTTAGAGGATTGGCTTAGTGGTACATGGCTTCATTCTTTCAGGAGGAACCTGAATCCAAATACCTCACTTAGGGAATATGTTTCATGCCTCCCCAGGTAAAATAGTGTAGATATTGACCAAAAAAGAGATTGCTTAGCTTACCCAAAGAACCAAGTTCTCGTCAGCTCCTAGTCTCATTGTCTCAATCATCTTCCGCCCTATAAGCAGCCCCAACAAAACCACCCCAAATGCATAGATATCTATTTTCTCTTAGACCTTCCCGTGTTGAAAATATTCTAGAGCTAAGAAACCTTGTTTGGTTTCATGTTTTTTTATCAAAATCATATTCTAGTCCTCAGGAGACAAATCGTGATTTCAGTTACTTATATTTGAACTTATATCAATTAAGGGATTGAAAGAAAACATGGATGTGTACCAAAACAATATCTATATTAAGGATAGTAAGTATTGCAGCTTAGAGCCTACCTTAATGTCTGTAATGTCTCCAACTGCAAAGACATTGGTTTTCGCTCTTAATTGCAGGGGATTCGTCTACGTTGAGGTTTAAACCCAAAAATATGCTTTAAATTCCATATGATTTCAAAGAAAGGTAGGATTTAACGTAATCGGTATGATTTCTTGGACTACGGAGAGATCGTGTGTGGCTGAAATGGAATGGATCATAAATCCCATTCATGTATAGACACAAGAATTGAGAAATATATTATGATATGTAATATTTATGTTATAATATAGTTATAGGCTAAGGGCTTATAGCTTTTTTGGTATGCCTATGTTATGATATGTAATGTTTATGTTTCAACAAATATATGAGATACTCTTATGGAACTGGATGCTCTTGTTTCTGGATCTCAACAAATATATGAGATACTCTTGTTTATGTTTCAACAAATATATTTTTCCTTATCAACACCTATTCTTGTGGATACTCTTGCATTGCTACAATGTCGCACCTTTTGATTTGTCTTCTCCTTCTTGAAACACTAGAATTTGTTCTTCATTCTAGGTTATTTCCAATGTAAGCGTTGAAACCCTACCTGACCATTTAACCTACAACCCCTAAACCCCTACTCATATCATGTGCTTGTTGTGTGTTGCCCTTTAGCATCATCAATCATCGTTGATTTTTCTTTGCCTTTTCTTTTCAACTTGTCACCAAGAAAAGGAAAAAGAGAAATCCTGAAATGGACAATGATTTAATGTCAAAGAATGAGGAGCAACATGGAAATCATTTTTGTGGGATCATTCACTGCCTCAAGATGTTTGGGAAAACGTATTGCTTTGGCTTCCGTTAGAATCCATATGTAGGTTCTCTCTAGTTTCTAAGGAATGGAAAGCACTCATGTCTTCCACCAGATTCTTTAGGCATTACAATGAAACAAGGAACAAACATCCATGGATACTTGTAAATCATGATAGTGGTCATCATTGGCTGAGATACGACTATTAAAGTAGGACATGGAAAATTCTCAACTTTTCGTGGTTATCATGCTTTGATGGGGTACGGTTTGAAGATTCACATCGAGGGATAATCTTATTTTGTTTGAGTGAATCGAGTCACGTTTCAAGGGTATGTAATCCACTAAAGGTGGAACCTCCTTCAAGATTCCTCGAATGTTATCATCTAATGAATGACACTTTTATATTTATGTGCGGGGCATTCTAGTTGTGGATGAAAACAAGGGGTACAAAGTGGTTCAAGCAAGCGCTAATAGATCTAGAGTTAATGTAGGCAATGGTACTATAGAAATTTATGATTCTTCTATGGGGACTTGGAGGATTGTGGTGCAATTGAGATATTGTTTCTTCTATGGACCCGTTGTCTTCAAAAACAATTTTTTCTTCTTAATGTCATATGAACCTGTGTTGGGTGTGAGAATTTATAACACTCAAGATTATGCTACTGTGCATTTTGTGTTGTTACCTGTAAGATATGGTAGAGACCATTTCCCTCACTACAGACCAAGGTTGGTTGTATCTAAAGAGAGGGTGCTACTTGTAGCACTAATTATAGATGGGGACCATTTGAAGGACATAATTGTGTTTGAGCTCGAGCTTGAGTTTGGAAGGAGGAGAGGCAATGTTTGGTCTTGGAAAGAAATTGCAAGGATGCCCCACACAATGTGCCAGTGTATTTCTGTGAGGAAAAGGATATTCTTATTTAGTTGCACTGCGGTGGGAGAGTTCTTGTGTTTCAGAAAGGTGTTTTCCGAAATATCCTCATCCTTTGTTTTCATTTAAAGCAAGGGTCTTGGTCATGGCTTCCAGAATATATAAACACAATTGGCATGTGTTATAACGGTGGCATCGCCTTTGAGCCCAGGCTGATTTAAGACAACTACAGATTTGTTTCCTAAATAAAACTTACAAATTTGTAGCAACTTTTCTTATTTTTACTGTTATGGTCTATCTTCTAAAATCCAAGCATCCAAAAAATGGAAAGTTCTATATTTAAGGCACGATTATTCTCTATTAGAAACTAATTTTCTCTTTTAGTGGCATGATTTTCGGATTCATGTGTTTTTGGCATGTTTTTAGAATTTTTGAATTCTATTTCTTTCCATAGTTACATGCAAAGGCATACTGACACTCATCTTTATCCCTATTCCCACGCATGCGGCACTAACTGTGTATTCAAATATGACCATTTGGCATCTTTATTCGATTTGATCATCGATTATTGAATGATCTGTTGTTGTTGTTGTTGTGTTTGTTGATGATCACAGAGTTGGAAAAATTGTCATAGAGCTCAATGGAAGGCTCAACAAGTGTGGGGTCATCAGTCCTCGATTTGATGTTGGGGTGAAAGAAATTGAACCATGGATTGCTAGATTGTTATTTGGCCATTGAATTAATAATTTTTCCGTTAAAAGTAAATTAATAGTTTTGGCCATTGAAAATTGATTAAACCCCAGTAACGTTTATTCCACGTGGAGACATTTCGGGCTTTCTACTCCTTTCTTCTCCCAGTGGACTTCAAAGTCCTGGAATGCATTGTTTTGCATAATATTTCAGGTCCAATTTATTTTATATAGTTTGTCATGGATTTTTATATCGGGCCCAATATATTTTAATATATGTGATACAATATTCAATATTGCCAATAGAGATTCACCATTCAATTTCCAACTATTTTTAATATTTTTACTATTTTTGTTGAAAGAACGAAATAGGCTAAAGGGATATTAGCCAAAACCACGAAACTGGATACAGGTATATTCGCCAAAACCATGAAATCAAGTTACGGTATATTCAACACGATTTCTATAGGTTTTTTTTAGGGGTTCCTTAAAATTTTCCCGATAGACATTTCATAAACTCGGAAATCCAAATGTAACTAACATTTTTGTTGTGCATTGAATTAGACATTTGAAGCTAGAACAATGTATGAATAACCATAACAATAATTAATATTGTATTTAATTTGTTGGACAATCCACTTGTGTTTAACTTGTTAAACATTTATGCAAAAGGTAAAACATGTTAGTATCTCGAATGAACTGATAGAGGATAGAATTTAAGAAAACATGTTGTGATTTGGATCAAACTTTTGGGGAGATTATTGTATTAGACAAAATGTCATGCCAAACATTCATACATTATCGTGCAACTAGGATTTCCCACTTTATTCTTCATGCTCAATTTTTTTGAGACCAAATTCCATAACTTGCACAACCCCAAAAAAAGAGGTGCAAATCGAAGCATAAAGAATCTACCCATATTTATTGTTTCCTTTGGATTTAAATTACACTCAATTTTGACATATTTAGACTAGGGGAACCAAATGCAATTATTGAATACTTTGACAAATATGTAGTAGCTTCTAATGATCCACGAGATAAATTCCATAGAAACCAAATGGTGCATTGTTCCATCCTTTGTGTCCCTTGTTTGTTGAACACAATTGAAATATTTGTAGTTGGTCCTCTTCTATACTATAAAGAGCTTTAGAGGCAATGTTCGAGTCACGCTCAATGTAGTGAGGATACATATTTCTCAAAGGAAATGAACTTACATTCAATGTGCAACAAGAAACAATCAATATTGTCAACGTAGACGAATAAGAACTTTACTTTAATTGCACTCTTTATAATTCGTTCGCTCCACCACCTCTACATTTCACCTCCTTTCTCTTTCCAACAATGTGCCAAACTTGTGGATCAATGCCTTAGTTATCATCACGAACTAGAAGAATGATGCCTCCTTTCTCTTACTTGGTATCCTTAACCGGTGTATTTACCATTTAATTTTCCCTTTACTCAATATCCTTAACCGATACATTTACCATTCAATTTTTCCTTTTATATTCCATAACTTCTTCTCCATTCTGTGCTCCCTTATACTTTCTGCTAGTACTAAAACATAATTTAATCTTCACTATTATAATAAACACAATTAAATCTTATAATAATATATATAAATTATATTAGCCTTTAAATAGTATATATCCTATGTCACTTAAATATTTGAAAGGATAATTTTACATTTGTCTTGTGTTTGGTGCGGAGTCTTTCGTCCGCTTGTGAAAAAGAAAGGAAATTTGTTAACCCTTCGAGCTACCAATGAATAGACGACGTTTTCTATATGTAGTAGTTGCAACTACGAAAATATGACGCCTAAGCGATGTGGGATAAACATGCTCTTCATCTATGTAGTTTAAATTTATTTATCAATGTATCCAATATTCTAAGCTATTAAATGTAAAGGCTATTTGTCTTGGTTTTTATGAAGGATTCTTTTGATTAATTAAATGAAGGTTGGTGTGGCGTTACCTTATGATATAACGAGGGTCCAATTTTTGGGCATGGTTTTAGCTATAGATTTTTCTTAATGTATTGTTCAATGATAATTAGGTTTCGATTAATGATAAGTAATTTATATGTTTTTCAAAATTTTATCTAAATAAAAGTTGTTTTTTAATTTATATTATTATTGTATTAATAATATTGATACAATTTGAAAATAAAAAATAAAAAATTATCATTATTAAAAAATGTTTGATGGGTATGGATGGCCATCAAATATAAAACATTTACAACTCTCTAAAAAATTAAAATGGCAAATGAAGAAATTAAAAGAACCATAGAAACCTATAATTGATTAAGAAGTGAAAAAAAAAAACTTAAAAGATGTACATTTCCAAAGAAGATCACAAATTCAAATTTTGTATAAAATAGATACACATACTTCATATTTGAAGCACAATTATCACCTACATTTAAACCATGAAAAGCCCTTTCCTCTATAATTGTGGGTAATATTTATGCCGAATATATGGGATATTCATGGATTGAATGTGTGTATGTGCGTGTGTGTCGAATATATAGGATAATCATGGATTGAATGGAAAATATCAAATGCATTCTCAATTGCATACACTATATGAATATGGAGTTACTAACTTATATTGCTACAGAGTTAGGTAGTTTTCAATTTTGGTAAATTAGCAACGATGAACTATAAGTAGAGGAGTTTCGTAGTTTTCAATTTTGTTGTTGGCAACCATGAGCTATAAGTATCATCAAGATTAATACCAAAAGAAAAAAACAAAAACTTTGCTTTGATAATGTTGTTTGTGTGATTTACATTTGAGAGGTGCATTCATATAAGGTTTGATATGTATATGTTTTTATCTTGTTGATTTAGATGTTGACTTGCACTCATCCACTTAATGTGCGACCTATGCAATATTTTAAATTAAATCTTTTTTCCAAGTAATATTAAAAATTTAAAGAAACAAAAATATTTTGTAGTATGCATTAAAATAAAGAGTAGTAAAATTATCTTGACATTTGGCAAATATCTCAATAAGAAACAAGAAAATAATAGTGTAAATTATATGATATGGATTAAAGAATGTACAACACGCTAAACATTTGAGTAAGATGATCATGATAGATGATACGTCAAATATATGGCCAAGCATAAAGTAAACACTTTAGACACCGGCTCACATTAAACATATAAAAGGCACAAAAGAAAGTGAATTCAAATCACTCACATCAAACACATTAGAGATTCATCAATCATGATAAAGACAATAAAATAAGCATAATAGTCACTTGAAGGAACATAAGACAATGAATTCACATCGAGCACAACAAACACAATAGAGACACGTCATCTATGGTAAATACAAGAGAAGAGGCAAGTAGTTGCTTGAAACATGCATATATAAAGTGTAACAAACATGATGAAGACGCATAATTATTTTGATTATTCTAACCTAATGACCTAAAACAACACATTGACAATCTCAAACTTGGAAATTAAGGTAAATATATTGTAAATTAGAATTAGAATTACCACAATTTTAAATGAATTTGAGAAGTAGAGATTGTACAATATGAACAATACACTATTTTATAAAGCGCAATCGAATTTATTGAAATAAGACTAAGAGGATTAGGGAAGACTATGTACTTGATGAGAATTAGACAACAATTTTGGCTCCTATAAATATGCACAAAACATCTAATTTTCAACCATTAAGTATGTACTTGTGCCACTAGTTTTACCTTACATCAAATATAAAAACTAGAATTTTCCATGTGCTTTGTTGTGGCTATACTCTATAAAAACTTCTTTGATTTGTATAGTGATGATGAAGGAATCTCTAAATATAGATTCTTTGTCTCTAAACCCTAATCAATCAATAAATGAAACATGAAGCAAAACACATAGATTAGGCTTGTATTTCCCTCTAATGGATTCCAAAGGAGGTGTAATTCTATATATCTAATGTGAAACTTATATTTATAGATTTCACACCAAACTTAAAATTTTCAACTATTTACACTTTGAGTTCCATAAAATTGACATATCTTTGCAACAAAAGCTTGTAGAGACAATAAAAACAACATCGAACCATCATCCCAAGTAATTTTACGGTATACTACACCTATTCTTCCAAAAACCAAAAAAGCTTATTTTTCCACGATTTTGGTAATGACTTCGTCACTCGTCTTCACTTTTTTATATCTTGATATATCCATTTGCCCCTTTATATAGACAGTATTAAAGTTAGACTATTAACTTCCCATGGACTAGCCTTATATTATATGTAGGAATCCTTTTCTCTAATTTAGTTTTCCCCATAGGCTACTTGGCCCCGACCTAGTCATATATCCAAACATATCCTAGAAATTGTTTACACCCTAATCTTATAAGTGTGTTAATGTAATTAAAAGGATGTAAGGTATGTTACATGTTAATTATTCTAAATAAATTAATATAAATTAATTATACAATTTAGAATAAATATTTACAACTATTATGATGATATAATGATTGCTTAAAATGTAAGAAGAGATAAGTAGGTAAATTGGTACATAAGCGATATAGGTGTGCAAACAATGAGAAAAGGCTAATATGAATATAGAAATGCTTCATCTCTCGAATGTGGGCTTGGAAAGTTCTCTTGTATATGACCATATAACTCATTTTTGGGTGTAGTATAATTCTAGAATGCTTTGTATAGTTTTAGACCTACATGTCTACACCCTAGTTAGATTTCTATAAGGTGTTATAGATGTATAACAACTAAGAAGGGTAATAGTATTAGCAACAAGTAGACTATTATGATCTAACTAACTTCCAACCTCAATAACACGTGACCAAAATAATGAATTCAAACTTGAAATGAACTAAACAATTGATAAATGATAAGGAACTAGTTTAAAACTCAAGATAAGAGATAGACTTAGTTGTTTATGATGATTTGGGAGTGAAATGGGCGTGCAATGAAGTGGAATAGGGACATTTGGAGCTCTAAATTTTACATAGAATATTTTGAAGCTAGATAACATGCAAGTTCCTAACCGCACATAATCTATATAGCCTATGAAGGAACTGTACAATTCAGACGAGGATTGTATGTTTTTGGACCAAAGGAAATTTGGGGTCTCGAAAATTTTTGCGTTTTTCACTTGTCTAGAAATGGTGTTCTCTATGTGTCACTCTTCTTCACCCAACCTTGGGATGAAATGAGATGATCTACAAAAAACATAAAAACCCTAGTAACCTACAAAACTCGATCCAACAAGAGTTTCATTAGGTGTATCTAAGATCACTCCACTCTTCAGTTTGATCCTATCTCGATGCATTTCATAAGTTTAGTGATAGGGGGAATTCACATCTACTTAATCATCATTGTGGCATGTATTAGGGGCATATTTAATTGTCTTCTATTTCAAAGTTATGTTGTATCGTTGATCTTACTTTTTGGACCATTTAGACCTATTTCGTTCTCATCTTATCTTTTTATAGCCATGGTGTAGACTTTTCTGTGTATATTGGGTTTTTTTTTGTTTCTTTCTTTTCTTTTTTGTATGTGTGTTTGTTTTACGCACATAATGGGTTAAACATCTTGATTCCTTCATAATCATGGTGACAACTCTATTGTGCAACAACAAAATAAGGTTTCTCTAAATTTCACTCTCCAAATGACACTCATACTATGGCAGTCCCTCTTATCCTCATTCCCATTCTTTGCCTTCTTCCTATCAAGTGGTTGTCCACCGCTTTATTGCATCACCCACCCGCTTGAGGGGCATTCCCTTACCATTCTATTCATTGGGGCATCTGAATGATTCACTACCTTCCACTCGCTAAGTCTACATGTGTCTATTATCTTTAAAATGTTATTACTTCATAATAACACTTTAAAGAGGGGAAAATGTAGACACCCTAAAAATACATACCTATTTCTATCATATTTCCATCCCATTAGAATTAATTAAATTAATTCTATCCTACTAGAATACATCCCTTTAGAATTAATAAAATTAATTCTAATTACATACTCCTACCCTTTAAAATTAATTAATTTAATTATATCATGCTCTTAGAATTAATTAACTTAATTCCTAACACCCTTTAGGCTTTAGCTAATTTAATAAAACATTTATTTAATTAAATGGTTAATTATCCTCTTACAATTTATATCTAATTAAATTGGTTATTTAAATAATCCTATATATTTACTCACACTCCACTCCACTCCACTTCTAGAACCCTGTAATGGTGGGGGCAGCAAAGTTGCACGTACAACCATCTCCCCGCACAAAATCAAAATAATCATTGCCCTTACAAAGTTGCAATCAGTACTAACCAAATCTTCTTACTATTTCAGAAATTATAATTATGATCTTGGAGCTCATTCAAACTATGATCCACTTCTCATGGCCTCACCCTCAACTATAAAAATAGGCCATTCCTTTGTAAATCCATCCTTGGAAGCTTTATGTAATTTGCAGCCAAATTCTGCCAAATTTTCCACCCACATCCTCGTGTTTATGAGCTCGTAGCATTTGCAATTCCACATTTGGAGAAAAATTCAAGAGCACCCACAATCCTTTACAATACAAGATTCTATAATTCCAAGTGCTTCACAATCTTACTTGAGGTTTGCGGGAAAGCTTGGAGAAAGGTATATTGTTGTTTATTTTTTATCTTTTAAATTTTATTGATATTTTCACTGCTCACATTCTAGCATGCCCGGTGGGAGTCCCACACTTCATTAATATTTTTAGCTTACATTTTAGTAACATAATCATATTTATGTTTTTTTGTTTATTTCTAACCTTGTTGTTCAAGTTTTAGGTTCTCAGGTGCAACAGAGGAGAAGAAAAACCAAAAAACTAGGTTTCTAGCCGTATCTACTAATTTTTTTATCATTTCCAGTTTCATGTGCTAACATTTCATGAGCTCTGTGCTAGCATGCATATGTGTGTGCTAGCATCTCTATGCACATTTTCATCTATGTGTGTGTGCTAGCGTGCTTATCCATGTGCTAGCGTTACAAATAAATTTACATTACCGTGTTTCCATTGTATAACATGCACTTACATTTTATTGTATGTGCCTCTGTTTTTTGCATGAGTTAGTGTTATTGTTAACACTAGTGCACTCTATCGCATGCAATAACGTGCCCTCACTATTTTTTTAATTTTTCTATATTTTCCAACAAGTTCTCTTAATTCTAACATCTATTTTAGGGTTATTTTTGACCGTTTTATTACAGGTTTGTTGTAGTTAATTAATTTAAGTACTTATTTTATAATTAGATTTTATTCTTTGCTTAATCGTAACAACTTCGTGCGTATGTTCTTCTCTTGCACTTTTTATAAGCGATCTTGAGAATCAAAAATGTGATTTTTTTGTTTTTCATTGTTTTCTCTTTGTCTACCTCAGGGAAAAACTTCTAACAACTTGTTTGCAAGACCATTCTTGCAAGGATTGTTCTAAACATACTAATTATAGGTTGTCATTACCGGTCGTAGATTCAAGCAAACCCCTTTATCACCCATTTTATTACAAACTTTATAAAATTATTTTAATTAAATTTTTGATGACGTGATTATTCCCTAATATCACCAGTAACTATAGGAAGTGCATGGCCAGGGGCTAGAAACTCATTGTGAGGAGTATCACAGGAACCCAAAAGTAGTCATTTCCTTGAGGGAACTAGCTAATGAAACAGTTCCCCACCCAACTGACTAATACACCTTTTTTGAGATATTAGAGTCAAAGATATCTATAGTGGTGACCCCAACTTAACGCTTTAAGTGGATTAAAATCCAACTTATTGTATCAAGGGGTAAAGTAAAGTTGACAACTAACAATGATACCATGTTCTCTCAGATAGTCTGTTGACATTTAGGGAGATAACTTTATTCTAGGAAGCCATGCATTGTCTAAGCCAATCAAAGTTAGAGGCCCACCTTCCATAAACATCATTTTCATCATTTTTTTCTTTTTACATGATAATGAGTTTGTGTTCCACACTCATATAATTCACTCTCCATTTTCGTCTCTTTTCAAATCTTTTAAATCTCCTTTATTTGAATCTTTCACTATCTCTTTTCTAATCCTCCAAATACCCTTTATTTGGATCCATATTCATTTCTTTTTAAACCCTCCAAATATCCTTTATTTGGAATTTTCTTTTGTCTCCTTTCAAATCATCCAAATATCCCTTATTTGGATTTTTCATCACCCCCTTTCAAATCCTCCAAGTATCCTTTATTTGGAATTTTCATCTCCTCTTTTTGAATCTTCCAAATCTCTTTTATTTGGAATTTTCACCTCCTCTTTTCAAATCTTCCAAAACTCTTTTATTTGGACTTTTCACCTCCTCTTTATAAATCTTCCAAATCTTCTTCATTTGTATTTTTCATCACTCATTTTTGAATCTTCCAAATCTCCTTCATTTGGATTTTTCATCAAACCTTCCAGATCTACTTCATTTGTATTTTTTCATTGTCTCTTTTCACATCTTACAAATTTATTTCATTTGGATCTTTCATATCTTCTTTTTGAATCCTCCAAATCTCTTTTATTTGGATTTTTCACCTCCTCTTTTCGAATCCTCCAAATTTCCTTCATTTGAAATTTTCACCTATTCTTTTCGAATCCTCCAAATATTCCTCATTTGGAATTTTTCATCTCCTCTTTTTGAATTTTCCAAATATCCTTTATTTCGATTTTTCATCTCGAGTTCATTTTTAATCTTAGAATTAAATCTTTGGATTCCTTTCCCAATGTTTAATCATATTATTCCCATCAAAGTCTAAGTTTTGAGTTGTTTACATCCATATCCTCACTTAGGCACAATAATTATCTATCTAAGTCTTGACATATTGATACTTGCTTTATCATGGTCAAGCACAATCACGATCATCTTGATCTAACATTTCCCTAAGTCCTTTAGTTTAACATTCACATTGTTAAACTCTAAGCATTTGATAATTCTACTTCTATAAGTTTAACATTCAATTTGTTAAATTTTCAACATATTCATTTCAGAACTCTTCTCTCCTAAGCATTCACCTTGCTACGAGTTGAGATATTTAATCAATCAACCCCACCTTTTGTCTCTTATCTTCACATTCACCTTGTTGAGATTCAAATTATTGATCATCATTTCTTCACCTCTTATTTCAACATTCACATTGTTTTTATTTTAGTACTCCTCTTTCTTTGTTAAGTCTCTTCTCTCTTAACACTCATTTTGTTAAGAGTCGAGAAAACTAACCCTTTAGTCTCTTCTATTGTATCACCCATTTTGTTAGAAGTCAAGAAAAACTAACCTTTTAGCCTCATCCATATTAGCACTCATTTTTAAGGTTCAATAAATCAAACATTTTCCCCTCTTCCATCTTAGCATTCAATTTTCTCAATTCCCCTCTTCTATCTTGGCATTCACTTTGCTAAGGGTTAAGTACTTTATCACACCTTTCTTGATTGCCCCATTTTTCATTACAATGGTGGATTCACATAAGACATCAAACGATGAGTTACTCGATAAATTTTTGAGATGTCAAAGAAATTCACTCACTTAACTTAGTGAGTAATCACCCAAAATGCCAATCATACAGCCTAGTAAAGACACTACTTTGCGTAAAGTCAAACGTCAGTTTACACCCCTCGGAGAAAGTCTCTCTAGTGTCTTTCACCAATTAGCAAAGGCTGGAATGATAAGATATTAAATTACAAAACCCTTTGTTGAAGGGGAACCTAATCCATCTTGATACAAAACCAATACATATTGCAAATTTTATCGCATTAATGGTCATCAAATAGATAGATACGTGTGATTTTGGCATTACGTCCAAGATTTAATTGAAAACGGGTCATAATAATAGAAATGAATAGATGAACGAAGCTATCAAAATCAAAGACATGTCAACTACCAAAACTTATAATGAAGAGTTGAACGTTGTCCCAAATCTTGTACATAATAAAACTCAACGAGATCAAGATAACAAAGGTCAAGTATCTCTAAATCAAAACCAATCAATCTCTTCTTTGGATTTTCTTCCGTTAGTTCAATCAGAAATTGAACATGTTTCGCATAACAATATTCAAACATTAGGTGGGAACTTGACCTTGCTTGGAGACTCCTTTCCAAATTGAAAGGATATAAATGTAGACTTTATAGAAGATGGTCCATCATCAACCATCATTAAGATTGAGTCTATTCTTTAAATATTGGCTCCTATATGTCGACATATTTAGTCTTGTTCTACAAACACAAGAAAAATTTTGGACACTTGTAATAATGCATCCTTTCATGTCCATAATACCTCAAATGATCAATATTACATTTAATAATGTTTCACAAAAATCATCCAATGTAAAGTCTTCTTGTGTTTTACATCACATTATTAAACAATCAAAGATGATTCATGCATGTCAAGACATCCAAATGTGTGCACTCTATGAGGTACGTATATGCAAGAATATCCTCACACAACCATTTCAAGATTTAATTACAAAGCTATTGTTAAACGAATCAATCCAATGCTGAAAAGGAGCAACATTGAATATTTTCTCTCTATGACCTATAAGGTGCCTCAAATACACATCTAGGGATCAATCCTTCACTCCTTGCATCATTCCACTCACATGTGAATACAAATTTCAATGCATTCTCCACATCGACAATTTTCCTTTAAAATCACATAGGTTTTCTTACATCATCAAAAACTTATCCATGCTCTCCATTGAATTGGATCTCATCCACCCAAGTCTCGTACTTTAGGAATTATCGAATCTTTGTATTCCCTTCGATGGCTTGCATCTCATACATCAAGTCTCATACATCAAGACTCCTCAAATCTTTCAATTCCCTCCTTTAAATTGAACCTCGTCAATCCAAGTCTCATTCACCAAGACTCTTTGAATATTTCGATTCCCTTCTTTGACTTGGATCTCATCTACGTAAGTCTCATATATCTGGAATCCTTAAATCTTAGGATTCTCTTTGTTAACACTGAGACCTCATTCGCCCGAGTCTCATACATTAGGAATCCTCAAATATTAGGGTTTTATCTGTTGACTTATATCTTGTCTTCCCGAGTATCGTACCTCTAGACTCATCGAATCTTTTTATTCATCTGTTGACTTGGACCTCATCCTCCCAATTCTCATAAATAAGGAATCATCAAATATTTTGATTCATCCTATAAACTTATACCTCATCTACCAAAGTCTCGTACTTCAAGACTTATTGAATTTTTCAATTCCCTTGTTTAACTCATACCTCATCTACCCAAGTCTTGTATATCGGGACTCTTTGAATATTTTATTACCTCCTTTGACTTGGATCTTGTCTACCTAAGTCTTGTAAGTCAAGACTACTTCAATCATGGATACATTTAAAATCCTTCTAGCTACTCTATTGGTTTGGACCTCTTCTAGCCAAGTCTTGTAAGTCATGACCATTCAACTTTGATAAACATGGACCTCTCTTCTAGTGAATCCATTACCAACCCTTATCCCCCAAAACTCGAAAAATTAAAAACCATAAAAAGAGAATAAAAATCCATATCAAACCCTTCCTTAAAGCACTATTCAAAATAAAAAATGTAGAAGAAAAAAACATTTTCTTCCATGGGTACTCTCCGCACTAGGGGAGGCCGTAATCACAAAATCA
Organism: Taxus wallichiana var. yunnanensis; assembly: GCA_018340775.1. NCBI lineage: Eukaryota > Viridiplantae > Streptophyta > Pinopsida > Cupressales > Taxaceae > Taxus > Taxus wallichiana. The sequence continues at coordinate 189,536,973 of CM031233.1, forward strand.
TGCACTTTAGATATTATTTAAACCTAATCTCATACTACTATTTAGAAGGTATCCGAGTGAAGAAAATACTAATTAAGCCCCATCTTTTTCCATCTTACTTTGTTATCTTTCGTCATTCGACCTCTTGCACCCTCATGCACAATCATCTTTCATCATTTTTCATTATTTTAGCCTTGAATGGGGCACCCAGCGATCTTGGGCACCCATGGGTGCCCCGATCCTTTTGAACTTTCCCACCACTCTTTGGGCACTTTCTATCTATTTTAACTTCTTATCTTTTTGGTGGTCAGACATTTCAGGGTTAATTACGAAATTAAATCAAGAGAATGCTATAAATATAAAGTTATGAGACCATAATGAGGGACCAAGCACTAGTCACTACTATCATCCATCTAGAGTTGCATCCATTAACTCCACCACAAAGGACAAGGCTAGTTCATCAAAGATCACACAAGCATAGGGGAAGGATTCTATTCTATTCCATATAATATTCTACTACATTTTTACATCTAGTTATTGTTATCACCAAATCACAACACCCCTTGGCTTTTGTGGTAGGCATTCAGTGTGATTGGATAACATGGAGTTATCCCTAAGTGTGGGACCTATAGTTGGGATAACTCTCCAAAGCAGTTGGCTTCCTCTTCCTAGGGAAATTTTTAGTGGCAAATTTTCGTAATCTCACAAAAATTGAGGATTATGGAAATTTGAATTGCGAATATTCTATGATTCATAGCTGACTTATTCGCTGAAAAATTTGACCGACATGTCCCTTATACTATTCATTTTGCCTAGATTTTACACATATATAATATCTTATGAATGTAATTCGCCACCATTTTGAATCATTTCATGCACATATTCACCAAAGTAAACATAAGCAACCTCTCAGCCATCCAACTCAGAGTCATCCAACCCTAAGTCGTCCAACACCGAGCCATCTAACCCTGAGTCGTCCAACCTTGACCATCCAACCCCTAGGGCCTAACTCGTCCAAACCCTTAGCCATCCAACCCTTAGCCGTCTAACCCCGAGTCGTCCAACCCTAAGCCATCCAACCCCGAGTTGTCCAACCCCTCATCCATCCAACCCCTCATTCGTCCAACCCTCATCCGTCCAATCTCGGCCAGGGAGCATTCCAACCGCTCAGTTGTTCAAACCTTTTCCGTCCAACCATAGAGCCATCCAATCCTTTTCTATCCAACCCTTTACCATCTAACCACTACTGTCTAACCCTAAACCGTCCAATCTCAAAGCCTTCAAACATAAGATCCATCCCTAAGCAGTCATGGATACTAGAAATCAGGGTAAGAAGGTTACTAATTCAACCATGGATACAAGAAATACTTTGCTTGGTTATTTTGGAAAATCACAAAAAAATGAAGGGGGTTTCTGCATTAGTTGAAAATATCGGTATGTGACATGTGCTATTTACAGGTTATTTAATCTTACTAGTATTTAATAATTATGTTTTTCATATTGCTCTTGGAACTCTTTGTATTGTGTAAAAATTTAACTATAGATAAAATTAATACTATATTTGTAACAATTTTATAGAATTATATGTAGACGTTTCAAAAATTCCTTCACAAAATAATCAATTTAAATATATTGATGATCCATTATATGTTGAGGAAAATATTATGTCCCTTGATGACATAGAAGAACAAGAAAATTCATCAAATTCTCATGATACACCAATAGAGGAAGCTTCTACTCCAAGGTCTATTTCGAGAAAAAGGAGACATGAGAATCAAGATATTCCTATTGAGATCCTAGATGCAGAAGTTGAACCCCAAGAAAAAAAAAGAAAAATGTCAAAAGAAAGAGGACAAATTGGACAATTGGAAGGAAATTCCAATTCGAATGGGCTGCAAAATATCTATTTATTGAACATGTGTACACTGAAAATGGTAATGATGTTCCAACACAATGTCGATGCAAAATATGTGGTTGGAAATAGGGGAAGGATCACACGATGCAGCTCAAACTAGACACAATTGAAAAGCATTGTGGGAAAATATACATTTCCCAAAAGCAAAAAGATGGCAATATAATCAGAACATATAAATGGAAAGATGCAAAATATTGTCTACATGTAAAATACGCTGAAGAATATGAAAAGGAACAAAAACATATGAAATATGTGAATGAAAAAGGTGGGACCATAGTAGCAAGATTGAGCAAAGCTATGGAGATAGAAATGCATGTAAAAAGTATTCAGTTTGCTACCGTATTCCATATATTGAAAAGGGGAAGACTGATGTCATATTTCAGAGAAAATGAAATTCTCAGTATCGTTTATTGGTCTATAGAATGTTCTTCAATCTCATTGGTCGATATCAAGCGGTGGGAAATTACAAAATGTTTATCTCTAGTAGAAAAGGAGGATCTGAAATTGTGTGTTCAAAAGCTAAGTATATTTCCCTTTCAATAAATGAGGATACTACAGTTGATAATACTTCATGGATTTGTATTCATGTTTATAAATTTTCTAATGGAATAAGAACTCCACACCTCTTAAAGAATTCATAAAATGATCGAGAATTGCAATTCTGCAAATATTTATAAATTGGTGGTCTCAAATTTGAAGGATGTTCTTTGGAATGGATGACTTTGTCATTGCAAAAAAATTAGTTTGTGTCGGAATCGATGGTGCAATCAGTAATGTTGGGATCCATAAATGGTCTCTCGTGTTAGAATTCAAACAATTGTTTCTTCGTATATGGTTGTTGTCCATTGTATGGCCCATAGAATGAATCTGGCTTACAAAATTGTGAGCACATTTAAAAATGTAGCTAGAGTGGAGGAATTGATACGTGAGTTGTATGCTTATTATTCTAGCGATCCCAAAGAGATTTTGGAATTTCAAAAATTTACAATTGGGTGACAGAGGGAAAAAAATTCTCAAAGATGTAGATTCCAGAGGGATATCTATGTATGAACCTTCCTATAGAATATTTGATGATATCCTTCATTGACGGGATTTATGTATAAATACCACAAGGATGTAGATAAAGGTAAAGATATATTGTTCCATCTAATAGACATAGAAACTTTAATCACACTCTGCGGTATTTTTCCCATGTTGAGGGAGCTTAATATCTTAATGAAGCATGCACAAGATCATTCTTTCTACATAACAAACTTCATAAGACTTAGAAGACGTGTGTGTTGGAGTCTCAAAAGTTTATATATTTCTAATGGGAGTTTTCGAGTGCTGCTTTTGAAAACTGGAATGCATTGACAGATTTGAAAAATCCCAAGTGATTTTAAAATACAATATACATGATCATCTGTGTATTATAGCACATGGAAAGGAGATTCCACTTCATATGTTCCAAAAAAGAGTTGATATGGTTGTCTCGGAAATAGAAGAAGTAAAAGTGACATGGAATTTATATGATGCGCTTTAGTCTTCCCACGTTTGCATCCCTACTAGTAATCCTCGCTTAATCGAGTGGGGAAGAGAATTTGAAGCCATGGTTCTATGGAGCATATAGGATAACACAAAGGGTTGGGGCGAATCGCATATGAGATGGAGATTCTTGAACACAACAAGATACATAATGTTTTTCATGTTTCATGCCTCAAAAAGGAACTAGGGAAGCATATTGTGCCTTCTATGGATTTACCACCACTAGAAGATGATGGGAAGATAGTTTTGGCACTGGATCTATCATTGAGGTGCGATAGAGGAAGCTCGGGAATAGGGTGATCATTGAGTACTTACTATGGTGGAGAGACTTGCCACTTGAGGATGTTACTTGGGAGGGAAAGAATATCTTACAACATCCTAGTTTGCATTTTCTTGGGGACAAGAAAATTTTAGGAAGGGAGGATTGTAATTTCCCCATTCCTTCATCGAAGGCCTAATGGTGCCATTTTTCGGTCTTAGCCTTGGTCATACCTTTTAGGGGCTAACAACGCGTTGGAGGTTATCGGTATGAATTTCGATTACCACCTTATTTTATGTTATATTTTATCATTTATATTAGTATTGGGAAGTTTGGTGGGAATTATTGGTATATTTTGTCATTGAGGGGGCTAATGGTACTTTGTTATTCTATTCCTTCATTTTAGTCACTTAAGTCACTTTTGGTGCCTAGGGGGAAAAAGTAACTTAAGTTACTTTATGTTCATGTGGGTTTTCCCCTAAGGGGTCGATTAGGGTTTTTTGGGCCCTTTGTTGCATTGGAAGGTTATAAAAGGTGGTGTTGGGGAGAAGAAGAGGTCATTCATACACACACATCTTTTGATATTGGAGCAACTGTTATTTGCACTTCTCTTTGCTTGTGGAGTAAGATCCCACAGGAACCCTAGCTTTGGTGGTGAGAGATCCACTCCTAGCTAGAAGAGCACTCTTCGGTGGTGAAAGATCTACCCTAGTTTGCTAATTTGGAGCCCAATCGAGAGAAAATTTTTAGGCGATTCTTCGGGTTTTCGTAGGTTTTTCAAAGGGTTTTCAAGGGCTGATTTCGAGAGGTTGAGGAAGATAATTTTCCCATATATTTCATCCATTTTCATTTCATATTTTTCCCAATGCTTAGGGCCGGTTTGGCATAGTTTTGGAGGCATTTAGGAGGATTTCCAACCCCTTTCATAGGGTGATGCCAATTCTAGGAGATTGCAGAGGGTTTTCTAGGTTTTCCAGTGCCCATTTTAAGATTTGGAGGTGGGATAATTTCTATATATTTTGTAGATGTTATTTCAAGAAAATCAAATTTTAATCAAGTGTATTTGAATAGTTATGAATTTTTGAAATATTTCAGCATTTTAGGGCATTCTAAAATTTACTAGCAGTTATCTATTATTTAGAAAAATCCAAAAATATTTTTCTAGTGTTTGTTATCATATCAGAAATCTCTCTATAAAATTTCATGTAATTTAGACAAGTGGCATGACGAGGCTACAATTTTGAGCTCACGACTCTCTATGGTAACCCTATCCCTACGTCGACTCATACTCAACAAGAAATATTAGTTGGTCAACAATATGTGCCTACTTACTTTGAAGATTCTCCCATTGGCATTAGAATTGTTGAGGATCTTATAGCCTTCACTCATTGTACACCATGTTATACAACTACTAGTGATCCTCCTTCTGATCTCTCTAAGGAAACTTTAGATGACTCTCTTATTGATTACTTGTTTGGTATTGATCATACTTCACATGTGCATTTTGATTATTCTCCTACTCAGCATACTACTATAGTTCAATCTCATGATATTGCTTCTCATACTAAATCTCATGCTAGCTCACATACTCCTTCATATTTTGTTGATGATCCTATTGATAACATCCTTAACGACATTCTCATTTCTTAGTTTCTATCTCGATACATCGATGAGGTCGTTGATGGTCATAGTTCTTCTTCTTCCTTTTATAATGCCAAATGTGATTCTCATATTACATCATTACCTTCTCCCGATATTGCATCTAGCACTATACATGAGTCACCTTGGTGTCCCCAAATATTTCATTAAGAAATATTGGGATACCCCTTTAATTTTTATTTTTTTCAGATTTGCTATAATATTATCTAGAAGGTTTAAAAAGGTTGATTAGAAGAAATTGGAGAAATACCCATTTTCCTAAAATACCTTAAAATCCCTAAAACTATTTACTTCATGTTTTTCCCCTTTTTTCCGAAGAAGAAAATATGCCCTCACACACTATGTAGCACTACTTTACTGAAACTATTTACTTCACACATGAAGGTGTTTTTTTGTTTATTTATCCTCTAAAATACTCCCAAATAAAACTGATTTTCATGATTCCATTGTGTAGAGGAGGTCAAGAGCTTTCCAGAAAGTCCAAGATCTCGAAAAACGAAGCATTTGGTCAAAAGTTATGGCCCATTATTGTTTTCCTTTGTAAAGTGGTGAATTGGAACTGCTTTAAATATTTTACGTAAGAGCAATAAAGTAATGTGAAATCACCGCATAACAAAGGAATGGAAAATTAGTGTTAAGTGGTGAATTGGAACCGCTTTACTTATTTTAAGTAAAAGCAGTAAAGTAATGTGAAATCACCGCATAACAAAGGAATGAAAAAGCAATGTTAAGTGGTGAATTGAAATTGTTTTACTTATTTTAAGTAAAAGCAGGAAAGCAAAGTATGAAATCAATGTAGGTAAGGGGAGAAAATGTAAGTAAAGTGGTGAATTCAAACTACTTTAATTATTTTCCAAAATAGTAAAGTAATATGAAATCAATGCGGGTAAGGAGAAATTGTAGAACTTCAAACGACCATAACTTTCTGCTCAAAGCTCTGTTTCATGTGTTCTTGGACTTTTTGGAAAGATATAAAATTCATCTACGCACTAGAAGAATCAGATATAAAATTTGGAAAGTCTAAGGGGTTAAATTTTTTCATTAATTCTACTGCATGCCCTGGTACAATAATAACCGAACACCATAATTTAATGCGGTATGGGTAAATTCTTCTTCTTCTTCTTCTTCTTCTTCTTCTTCTTCTTCTTCTTCTCTCTACTCCTCAAGTATATTCATTGTAAGACTTAAGTAATTCAGTGGTTAATCACCATTACTTCAATTTGTTTGATAAAGTCAATTACTTGGTGGTAGTTAAGAGGTAGTTATTCCAGTTTTAAAAGATGGAACATTCCAAATTTCTATGTGGCATGTAATGAAGAATTTAAGGAGAAAAGTGCTCAACTCCTAACTATTTTGTAGTTATTCATTGATTGAAGTATAATGGATATTGCTTCCTTGTACTTTACTTATGATGACTATAAATAGAGGAAGAGACCTACGAGGTCGAGATCTTATAACTTTTGGAAAACTATTGTTTTACGTTGTACATGGTTGTTTCAGACTTTGTGTTGAAATAATTAGATGTGCATATTGTAAACGGTTAAAAGTTGAATAAGAAGAAATGAGGATTTTGGTTGAAATTTGTGTCTACTAAAGTCTGATTTAATTTGTGAATGTTAATGATAAACTTTTTGTTATCTTTAATTTCATAATAAGCATTCTTCTATTCTTTTGCTGAAGTTGTAAGAATTATTTAATATTTGTTTATTCATGTGGCAGTAATCTTGCTCTAATAACTACTTGTTATTGAAAGCACCCTAAAATTTACAAAGAAAATTGCATGACTAACTAAGGAAGGCTAACACCATTGCCATCCCTAGTCAAGGTTCTAAGTTAAGGAATGTAACATTAAGATAGAAGCTTAAAGGAATGCTTAACTAACATGAATATAATTCAAAATCTAACTAAACATGCCTACTAATATGTTCAATTACCTAACATGGGCTTAAATAGACCTAAGAGGGAAATCAAATTGGTATGGTTGCTACTCCAAACAAGGTGAAATGGCCTCTCCAAATGACTACATGGTCATTTTGGATATCCATCTACTAACCCCATTGAAGAATTTAGGCAAGAATTGAGTTTGGCTATAGATCATATTTATTATATGAGATGCAAATCAAAGCATGGTGTAAATTATTAAGGTAAGAGGTGAATTCTATTTATAGTTTTCCTTTTGGGAAAAACTTGTATTTTGATGCATGTGGGACTAAAAGCCCAAATTAGATTAGAATTGCTAATCATGATTAGGCCTTGCTAATCACAATTAGTGAATTATCAAGTGATTAAGAGGTGTGGAGTATTAATCAACCGCTTAGGGTAAAATAGGAGGCGAGTATAAGCTTTTGAAACTTGCTGAGATGTTTTGGATGAAAGTGGGGTAATTTTGAGTGGTTGGAAGAGGGGTTTAAGCCAATAGTTGGGTATATTGACCAAAACAAGGGCAAAATAGGATTAATTAGCTAATAAATGCTAATTGTCTGTTTTGAAGAGGATTTTGGCTTACGATTCGTTGTAAAGTGGCATCCTGAATGCGAAAGGGATTTGGTGATCAACAAAGCACTTGTTAATTGACCAAAGTGGCAAGAAACGTTAGTTAATTAGCGAAAATCACTAATTATAATGGAATTGATAAGAATGAGAGTGATTTGTGTGCATTTTGGCAATAAGATTGAAAAAGTGGAATTTAGGTGTCTATATTTGCCCATGTTTGAGGTGAAGTAAGTGACTTGACTTCAAATATAGTAGACAAACATAAACAGTAAATTTTTGAAAAAAATTAGTAGGATGAAGGATTCCCCCTCGAGTGACTATGGGGTGATAGAAGAAGTCAATCGACGATCGAAAAATATGATTGAAGTGGATAGAAGAAATATGATAGAACGGTGTGAAACCCTTGGTTATTTAGAAGGAATAAGGATAGGGATAAACATAGTTGTTTATTGTCCCAAGTGATTTTGAAGAAAAATTAGTAGTGGTAATAAATGATAATAGAGAAGAAATGATTAATGGAGAATATAAGACAACTCAATCTTTGCATCCAATATTTCAATAAGCAATTTTGTTATATCATTTTGCCCCTAGGTCTACATCATCAGAATTTATTGAAATAAAAAAAGTGTAAGATAACATGAAAATCTAAATTACGAACATTTGTTTATTCTTCTACGTAACTTCATGCAACATACATAAAGCAATGCAATACGAGAAAGTAAAATTATGCTTAACTCATTGTAACATACACAATTCAATGCAATACAAGCAATTAAACCAACTAACCTAGAAGAGAAACCAAGATAATCACACATACTCAAAAAAATAATGTTTAAGACAATTGCACCAATGTTTTTATTATCAAGTTGCAGTTCCCAAATGTTTGTGTTGTAACAAAAAGGGTTTAAAATGGTGACCCAAGCTAGGATACATGCGAGGGGAATAACAAAGGACACAAGTAGTCCCATGGAAAACCTTTCATTCACTATGACATAGTCCCTGGAAACTCATTGTTGCACGAGAGTACCGACATAACATGAAGCCTAGCTTTTGTTAATGGAGGTAGATCATGATGATCTCATATTGTTTTGCGATGAACAAGAAAGAACCATAGAAAGATGTTTTTGTAGGAAATATTTTGATGTTCAAGGATAATGCCAGTGATACACGCTTCATTTGTATGGCCATTGTTTACAAATTTTTGCAAAATTTTAAAATTTACAACTTTTTGGATTTTTAATGATTTTTACCAATTTTTTTGAAAAAAATGGGTTTTTTGAGTTTTTTGAATTTTATAGAAGAAAATATTATAGAAGAAATAAAGAAGTCATGAGACAACGCTACAAGTGTCTGTAAGGCAAAAATATGCCCCAGTGTAGCAAAAACATGCTGAAAAATAATTATTTATTAAAAATAATCACCGCGACAAGTGTTAGAGGATTTTTAGAAGAAATAGGGCGGTTTCAAGGTACTTCGGGGTGAGAAACACGTTGTGGGTGCTACAAATGGGTATAAATGCCATCGCGGTAAGTTTATTTACCACATTCACTTACCATTTTTACCACCAATTGGAGCTCTGACCTATGGGAGGAAATGACAAGGGTACCGAATCGGAGACATCGTGTGGACCATGTGAGAGACTACATGAGGCTCTCAGTGGATGGACCACAGGTATACAAAGCTTCCCTTTTTACCCCGGTTATGTAAATTATTTATTTATTTGTTAAAATGCACATTTTAAGGAAAAATTAGGGCAAAAGCGGGGTGCGCTTACGCCGGTGGTCATGCACGGGTGCATATGCGCCTATGCGCACAACCTAGTGTGCCTATGCATTTTTTTTTTTTGTTTTTAGCATGTTAAATTTTTTAGTTATGTGGGGGCGTATGCATTGATGCAAAGAGAAGTGTGCCTATGTGCAACTGGCAAATGAAATGCATGGGCACATATGTGCCTATGCCTTTAGAAATGTGCCTATGTCGTTTGTTACCTCTTTAGCTTGTCTTTTTGGTTTTTTTTTCTTTGGAGCGTGAGCACACATGTGCCAAAGCACAAGGGAATATGCCTACACAAAGAATAATGTGCCTATGTACCTAGGAAATGAGGAGAAAGGAGGAAATGTTCCCATGCTAAGAAAAAGGCACCCATGCAGAGAAAATGCACCCTTGTAGGGGAAAATGCGCCCATGCATGAGGGGGTGCGTTGGTGCACTCAGGGGTGCACCCATGCAAAAAAGTAAATTTTAAATTACTTTTAGGAGAAAACTAAGGTTTTAGAAAACCCTAGGTGGAAGAAATAGATAAATTATAAAATAATTTAAGGATAGAATAGAAGAATAATGCGATAGACTAGACTTAGAAAAATTAATTTTTAGAATAGAAGAATAAGATCATAATAAATGACCGATTGGTTCCACAAAGGCGGACTTGGACGGATTAGTGATGCAGGGAGTGACAGGGGAAAATCCGGGCCTACAAGGCAACGTTTAGCCAATGCAACCATATTTTCTTGGAGATTACCTTGAGGTGATAAGTTTATCTTATATAGCTCATATGCCATGGATTACCTTAGATCACAACCTGCTCACAACATTAGCTGAGAGATGGCAAAGTGAGAGTTAGACCTTCCGAATACCTACTAGTGAGATGAGCATTACATTGGAGGATGTTTGGCGGATCCTACGAGTTCTTATTTAGGGTCGCTTGATTACATACGATGGTTTCCAGGGATCGGATTGAGTAATATACAACCATGATATTTGAAGCAATAGATATACCTTGCTAGGGGTATGACATTTTTCATTAGGGGTGCATGGCATGACCCGATGCTAGGGACGAGTCCTGTATATTTATTATCTCTTTTCGCATTTTTTTCTGCTAAGACTAGTGCATGATTCCCTCTCGGGTCTTATTGAGTGATTCACGGCTGCTTGGAGAGAGGTGTACTATTGGGGTCAGTGTATACTGGCTCATTTATATTCAGATTTACACTTGATAGCTTATCATGGAAAGAGGTCAATGGGTCCTACTACTTTGTTACAGATCTGGGCCTAGGATCACATTGTGATAGGCTGCCCTGCAGGAGCTTTGAGAGCTTGAGTTATTGGAGAGCCTTCCATCATGGGTTGGGTTCTAGATAGAGATAATATTCGAGAGGCACATGGGGCACATAGCCTATTAAAGGTGAGAGTTTGACTAGTTACAACCCCATATGATCATATGGTGGCCATACAGGTTATACTAGTGGCCTCAGGATGCAGTTGAGTTGAGTACAACTACATTGGACCATTTCATTATTGGGATCAGGAGCTATATCCTAGAGTGGTAAAGAGTGGATAGGGTTCAACATCGGTTTGGCCTTATCCAGGATTCTGGTGATTAGATGTGGTAGGTGTGCAGTACAAAGAGGTATTCTAAATGGGGCCTCATATCGGAGTTGGGCGAGCGCACACTAGTTTCTTATATGTGGTTACACAACCTTGGGTACAACAAGCGTAAATACCTTATCCAAGAACTACCCCAGATTATATAGTGTGGTATGTGACAGTGCTACCATGTAAATTGACTATACCATAGGAGGTATTGGATGCAACAGTGTAGGTGGGATAGGGCCCAGATCCATAGGCACAGCATAGGAAGGTCCACATAAACGACTACATATAGGGGTACCAAAGTGTAACAAGTGCTAGTACAACAACAGTAGTGGTGTAACCATAGGTGGTTCCATTACAAGAATCATTACAGAACCTCCCTCGCCCCCTCACGCAAGTCCACAACATAGTCCACTAGGAGGTGGAGGAGATGGTGAGGGTGGTGAGGACATGGAGGAGGATATTCCGATAAACCGGATATACAGGGCCGGTGGGCGGTGGGTTGCCTTTTACAACATCGATTCTGATAGGTGACATCTCTACATCTCCAAATGGCATCGAGAGGGATCAGTCATTACGAGAGAAACCGGCCATCGTAGATGGTTTACGCCTACAAGCAGAGAGGGATCAAGCTATAACAAATAGAGCCTAGTTGTGGATAGAGCTAGGTAGCATGAGAGTGGAGCATGATGCATTTCGCATGCATGCACGTCTCAATGGTATAGTTGATGATTGCGCACAATGCTCTCTCAGAAGGTGAGGCCACATATTATAGGATGCAATACTATACAGATTGTTTTAGGTGAGAACAGAGCTCTTGAGTATATTCGAGATAGTAGGCCGCACACCCCGATCTAGATCCCATAGGCCATCATGATCAACGTGATCTATACAAGGTCCTTCAGGATAATAAAGTTTTAACAACAGATTTACACAACAAGATGATACTAAAATTCTTTGTATTCCATTCGAAATCATTTGCAAATATATAGGTGAAGTTGTTCCTAAAATTTAGGAAATAACTCATTAACAATACACGAGTTGTTTTAACAACTTATTTAATAATGAAGCTAATTATGTAGGTTGTTTTACAACAACCACGCATAATATTTACCACAAAATAAATATTGTTAAACCGTATAATGTTCACAATACTAATTTCCTAACATTCCTCCCCTTAGTGTGAACATGGGAGAAAACGATCACTCTTCTTCTCCGCAACTTTCCGCCCGTGCATGCTCATGATTTGGATGGTTTTTCAAGACATCCAACAACCTCAACAAGGATGGTTTTACAGGACAACCAACAACCTCAACAAGGATGGTTTTACAGGACAACCAACAACCTCAACAAGGATGGTTTTATAGGACAACCAACAACCCAAATATCATGATGTTGCTTTTCCTTGTGCTTTCATCTGTCCACTATGTTTTTCCTTCAAGGAATTATGTAGGAAACACTGCTTACTGAATACAAACTGAAAAGAGGGAAAAATGAAAATGGAACATTGAGACCATGTTCCCCCCCTCAATGTGAACATTTCACTTATTCAACACAAAATAGGAACATTGAAATCATACTGCACACAACAAACTGCAACTCAAATACAAGAAAACCCTCTCTCACACACACACTACCACCATAGCTTCGTGTAGCCCTATCGTTTGTGAATGACGAGAGGTCGATGATTGATTTCCAGCCTCGTGTGCCTTCATCCTCCAGTGTGTCACTCCTTACTCAATAAATTTAAACACGAGGCTCAAATTTGCCAACCTTTTGTCGATGCATCTTCCCCACAAATCTTCGCTTTAGTTCTGAAATTCCAAAGTGGGGGTCTGGGGCAACAACCCCCGGGGGTCAAGGGGAAGCACCCCTTTTAGGGTCATGAGGCACATTTTCCTTCTTCGACGTCATCAAAAATATCATCAGAATTGTAATATTATTCATATTATTCTCCCAAAAAATTAGACGTCGGGTATGAAAGGAACGATAACCAGATCGTACCAAGCCAAGAACACAGATGCTAATAAAACAACATGATCTATAAGATGAAAGCAATTAGCGTAATAAATTTACATAAAACCTTTGCAATAAATGAGAAGCAATATCATATATTATTATGGAACTCAATACAATACATTGAGAATGGGCCTTGCTTAAATAGGCAAGGAATAACAATCTAAGAACTAGTCAAGGTCGTAGATCAAGCCATAAATCAAGGAAATAACTAGTCATCAAAGAACTAGTCAAGACCATAGATTTAGGAGAGAACTAGACATCAAGGATCTAGTCAATACCATAGATCAAGGAAAGAACTATACCTAACAACTAGATAATATCTCCTAATATCTAAATAAGATAAAAGAAATATCCACACACATAAGTGGGTGAGGATAAATACAATAAAGGTAAATAAAGTACCTAGGTGAACATGAGCTAAGGTAAATACCTACTCTAACACCCCCCCTCAAGTGAAGCTAGGGGCCAAAATAGATGTGGCATGTCCACAGTATGAGTCCCGGCAACTAGGCCTGATGAGGTACTCATGTACAATAACTGGGAAAAAAGGGACACCGCAAGGTACCCAAAACCAGTAACAACAAAGTAAAGAGAGTAAAGATCCGCTCCAAGGCATCCCAAGAAGCTCGGCTCAAAAAACTCAGTACAATGCTGAAGAAGTTTGGTGTGCACTGTGGTCTAAATCCACTTTGCTACAAAACTCAAAAACAACCGACACTTTGGTTCCACCGAATAGCTCCATACAAGGAGATCACAATGAGTGATGTCAAAAGTGTAAAAAAACACCAAACATAATTCGATCAACTACTGCAAATAGGTGTGCCACGATCCAAGAACAATAACCAAAGCAACAAGGCAAGGACACAAACTCTAGAGTGTCACGATCCAAGAAAAGCCAAGGTAACAAGGTAAGGACACGAAACCCAAAGAAGCAGGATCAACACCACACCCTCCCATACTACTGAATGGGTGGAGTGACGCTACAAATATGTATGAGTTGCCCAAAATCAACTACTCGAGACAATCGACAAAATTACATTGGACTTCACCGGAATAGATCCCCCACAAGAGATACATCAAACATGCCAAAAGTGTCAAAAATACATATACAAAATCTCTCAACAAACAAGAGAGATACACTACACTGCTTAAAGAAAAATGCTCAAAACAAGAAGCATTACAATGTAGAAGGTATAGAAAGTGGAGCAAGAGGCCGAATGGTGGAGGAGCCATGCCTATAGAGTCCTCTCAATGAATGCCTATGTCGCTGCCATGAGTGATCAAATATCCACCCCAAATCAACACGATGGATGAAGAAGATGTCTACATATGACTTGGTGCAAAATTCACAATGGGTGCATGCAAAAGAACATCAGAATGTGTGTTAGGTTGATCATGTCTGAAACTGAAATCTCAAGTTTCTCAAGCCTGAGTGAAGATGTAGAACTCATGTGTTGCTCAAGATCCTTAAAAAGAGTCAAGAGAACAAACAAAATAGCTCTATCAATGTGTGATCCCAATGAAGTATCTGCTCAAAAACCAATGTCACGACGAGAATTCCACTTAACATGTGGAATAGAGGAAACAATACCCTGTGAATTTCTGTCAATGATTCCACTAGTGAGACCCATAGAATGGAGCATGTGAGAACTGAATGCAGTGGTATGCTTCTTAAAAAAGCCATGTAGCTGAGAAGAAGTAGGATACACAACATGTGGTACTGTAATAGGCACAGATGTGGAAGAGCATGCAATAACAAGCCTCACAGGTTTAGAAGCATCAAAAATGCGATTCAGGCTCAAAGACTGGCAGATCAATGTCAGTGGGTACAAGAGCAACAAGCTGCAAGTGGACTAGGAGCATAGATATGGTTGTCCACAATATGATGGTGATGTTGTAGGCTAGCAAGTTTGTTTTGCATGGAGTGTATTATTGTATCCTTATCATGAATGAGTGATTGTAGAAGAGAATTTCACTTCTTGAGCGATCTATTTTCTTCCACAAATTTTACAATATCCTCTTGAAGTCCACATACTTAAGAGAAAAGCATATCATTCTCAGAATCCATGATAGGTACAAATTACAACTCCCAAAAATTTAGGACGTCGAGCTCAGCCAAAATTACATCCACAATTGATTACAACACTCCTCCATATTTGGCACTTTATAATTATAGTTCAAGTCTCAAAATAAATATTTCCAATGGAAAGAGCACAAAAAAACAAGCACTTTTGTAAAAATGGCACTCAAAACCGAGTTACCAATCAAAAGTTACAAGCTTTTTAATATTTTGCTCTATTATTTATTTTAGTTGCCACTAAAACAAAATAAATTGTTGTTGCCTTCACCACACAAATAAAATTAAAGGGGGATGAAGTTAGGAATCACAAGCTTTAAGCCCTCATATGACCATACCATATGACCAAGGGCTAAGAATTTCAGCAATCTCGGCTACGATACCATGAAAGGAACAATAACCAAATCGTACCAAGCCAAGAACATAGATACTAATCAAACATCATGATCTATAAGATGAAAGCAATTCGCCAGAATAACTTTACATAAAACCTTTGCAAATAAATGAGAAGCAATATCATATATTATTATGGAACTCAATGCAATACATTGAGAATGGGCCTTGCTTAAATAGGCAAGGAATAACAATCTAAGAACCAATCAAGGTCGTAGATCAAGCCATAAATCAAGGAAATAACTAGTCATCAAACAACTAGTCAAGACCATAGATTTAGGAGAGAACTAGACATCAAGGATCTAGTCAATACCATAGATCAAGGAAAGAACTATACCTAACAACTAGATAATATCTCCTAATATCTAAATAAGATAAAAAAAATATCCACACACATAGTGGGTGATGATAAATACAATAAACGTAAATAAAGTACCTAGGTGAACATGAGCTAAGGTAAATACCTACTCTAATAGGGTAACACCGAAAATGTGTCCAATTATTGAATAGCGAGGAAAAATTTTATTTTATTTTTTACAATATTTTGACTAATAAAAAATGACAAATATCCTAATATCACCTATTTGACTTTTGGCATCACGACTTTATAAAGACATTTTTTGACATTGATAAGATGATAAAAAATGACCATAATAACTTGACAAATGATGATGACTTACAATGACATTTTTCAACAATAATGGACGAGACACTATTATAATATACGTTTAGAATCTTAACCGTATAAGATGACAAATAAAACCTAAAAGTTAAAACATACAAATTGAAGTTAAAACCTTAAAGATATTTCTAGACTTGAATTAAACCTATGACATATTGACTAATATAAACCATCTACTCTACACATGATGCATGGCTAAATGTAAGGACACAAATGTCTCTTACTTTAAAATATTGCTAAAACATCCTATTAATAGAATGGAAAAATTAATTAAAAAATTAAAAGACTAAACCAAACCAAACCAATATAATTATGCTTTGAAAGGCATTCTTCACCGGTCAAGAGTCGTAGTGCCGTGCCTCGGCAGTGTGCGAGAGGCATTGACGGTGGAGAGAGACAAGCGAGATGACGTTGAGTATGGATCACTCGTAGCCGTAGATTTCTGGGAAACCCTAAAAAATATATCTTAATGTATCAACGAAGAAACCCTAAAATCGATCCAAATCTTGCCGAAGTTTTAAAAGTGATTCAAGAGCCTCGAAAGATTCAAACCTAGGCTTCTCTTTCTTGATTAGTTCAGGTGCTTCACACAACAAGTAAATCTTCAACGATAGGAAAGTCTAGTATATGGGCAACGTGGCCTCCCTTTGGGGAGACCTCTGATTTTCTTAAGCATGGCCCCCATTTCATCAAACATAGAAAGACGAGATATGGAGAGTTGTTCAAATCGCACATTCTAGGATGCCCCACGGTGATATCAACGGATCCAGAGCTGAACAGGTACATTTTGTTGAATGAAGGGTGAGGACTGGTTCCTAGATATCCCCAATCCATGATAGACATTCTAGGCAAGTGGAACATTGCTACAGTGCACGCCATTCTCCACAAAACCATGAGAGGCGCCATGCTTGCCCTGATCAACCCTCTTAATCAAATACCATATGCTCTCTCATGTAAACCGCTTTATGCAAAAATTTATCACATGGAATTTCTTCTCTTTTACTCCTTACTCGTTTTACTTCTGATTCCTGACTGATTCAGATTGAAACCTACACGTTGCAGATGGCGTTGCTTCTGCCATTCAAATAGGTAATGAGTCTGGATTGCGGTCCGAAGGTAGAGGCTTAAGGTTGGAATTCACCAATTATAGACGTTGGTTTCAGGTATATTCAAATTCCTAGATAATTTACAGAGTACCCACTTGGGAATCTCACCAATGTTTCAAAAAATTACAGCTATTTTATTATAACTTTGATCCATCGATTTTTTTCTGTTGGGCTTTGCAATCTATACCGTACTTTCCGTACATGGTGTGTGGATTTGCTGGACTTGCGCACAGGTGTTCTACTCATTCCAATGAGTTCAGTGTGCATTCGAGGCAGATACCCACACCTCGGTTTCCTCCTGCAGAATTCCTTCCTTTAGTTTGAACAAAACTATGCGCTCAACTGCCTTGGATTCTCCGGCCATCATGCTCTGAAATGAAAAGCCTTGTCGCTGGAGTCGAAACCTCGACCTTTTCAAGCTTGGTGTTATATAGATGGAACATGTAGATGGAGTAAATTTTGTGAAAATATTTCTGATTTTCTTAAATTTGTGTCAAGAATCCAAACTTATATTAGGAAATTTATTTTGCAGGAAGTTTATTAGAACAACAATATAAGAACAACCATGGGAGCAGTGTGAGTATAATCAATCCATTCTATTTTGTTCTGCTTGTGAAAAACATGGGAGCCATCATTAGCAATGTATACTTTTACTAAAACTAATTTGGATTGCATTGCAGCGATGAAATTCCACGTCTTTTGAATTCTGAATCAAACCCTCCTCCATTGTTTGATGGAACTACAAGGTATGCTCTGCGTTCTTTTGGGGATCTCAATAATTTTGTTTATTACTTCTTAGGATAAGATAAAATTAAAACGGTTTTGAGGTTTTCTATTGTAATTGATTCTGATTAATTTTGGGCATTTCATATAAGTTTGCGTGTTGCTAAATTTGGTTTTGCAGACTGTATATCAATGTGGCACATTAGCTCATTCCAATTTTGGCCGAAGAAATGTTCAAATATTAGTTTTACAGATTGATTTTGAGATCAGGCATGTGCATATTGATAATGATTATGATGCATGATTCACTATAATTATGTTGATCATGCTGATAAATTTCTTACCTGTAGGCTATCGGTAAAACATCGAAAATGGTAATCCTATAATGTCCAGGAGAATCTTTTTTGTTTCTAACAAGTTTCTCATAGAAGACAATTTTAGGATAGATATTTTTCTCTCCGTCATTCATGTCTTCTGGAGGTGATTCTCATCCAACTTAAGAACGATTTGGAATTTTTGGCTTTTTTGTAGTAGATTTATGAGGATGAATTTGTTTCTGATCCAATATTTTAGATGGGTGAATGCTCACGAAGCAATGCTTTTATGATAATATATGGGTGCCTTTTCAAAAAAAATTGTACATATCTTGCCACCTCTTTGTTGATAATTTCCATTAATATCTATCGCCATGCCTTTAATTCTTGTTCTTACTCTGTCAGAGTCAACAGTTTTGTAGCAACACATGTTTGAAGTCATTAGACATCGTTTGTATTATAAAAAGGTGTATTTTTTTAAATCTGAGCTCAACTGTAAAAACTACATTGGTGATATTTTTAGTTTCATTTCGCAGCAGGGTGAATTTGGAGTGCAAGGCAGTACCAAAATAAGATGGATGAGGAAATTGACTCCTCATTTATCTAGACAGTGACAATCTTCTAAGAAGGTGCTTTATCCTTCTTTAGGTCTGATTTGTTTCATGAATGCTCAGGTGTCTGACTTGAAATGGTTAAATAATGACCATTTCCAAGTTTATTCGAATCTATGTTTGTCACCATGCCACCTAGTTGTTTATTCCCAGGTTAAATGAATTTTCAGGGATAGTGTCTCAAAATTGTGCATCTTTTCATGTTTTCACATTCCTAGACTTGACAGTTGGATGGTACGGATGATTCTGCGGTATATGGAAAGTTATGGAAGCATCCACCAAGGTGAAATTTTGAACCATGTGTAGAGCCAAGTGAATCATGTAAAGGTGGGTCTCAAAAGTCAAATAGATGTACAAGTTTTAATCATGGATTTTCTAATCTGAATGTGAGTTTTTGTTGTTTACAGCTCCTGTAGAGTCTTGAGGGTACTTACTGGTCCACACTAATGGTGGATTGAATCAGATGCAAGCTGGTGTAAGTGTTCGATTTGAATTTAGTTTATCCCCTATTATCATAGGAAGATTAACTTGCTACTATAATTCATATCCCAATAAATTAACATCTCTTTTTTGTTTGAAGAACTGAGATCAATTTAACATAGAAGAGAGAGTGAATGGACTCTTTGATGGAGTATCTGAAAGTGAAAGTTTTCACTCGAACTTTTAAATGTTTTGGAAGACTGTATGGGAAAAGAATTAACATTTTTCTTCAAGCTATATATGTGCTATAAGCAGTGAGCACTTATTTTGATATTTGTCTTAAATGCAAGTTTTCGTATTAGGCTTGCTACTTTTTAAACACACATTTCATTGCTTACACTTCAATATTCAAACTTTATAAGAACTTTACGAAGTCAATTTTTTCATTTTTTGGTCTGGATTACAGATTTGTGACATGGTACTGGTTTCCTAAATTCTTAATGCCAGATTAGTAATTCTAGAGCTGGACAAACAATCATTCTAGCAAGATTCGAGGTGACGAGAGATATCTGGCCTTCATGGAAAAAATTTCTTTTCATTTCATGAGAAGCACCTTTGTTTTTCACAAGTTCATATTCATCTCATAAATTGGAATTTCTGGTAATTTGCAGCAATTTTCCTGATGTTTTTGATGAGGAATACTTCATAAATAGTCTGGCGAGTGATTTAATTGTGATGAAACTTCCAAAGGAGCTTCTTTCAGTTACCAGAGCAGTAAAACACTTTCGAAGTTGGTCTGGTGTTGAATATTATCAAGAGGAGATAGCTCCCTTATGGCAGGAGTACAATGTAAATTATCCCGATTGACTGTGAGGGGCAAGGTTTTAGTCTGGCTGAAGTAATGAAAGACAAAGACCCTGTTTGGGATGCAATTGTGAAAGAAAATAATTTATACCCCACAAGAGTTGAAGAAGTTAGAACTTGGTGGTTTCATAGACTTTGTACTCTCTCTCAGAGAGTATTATACATAGCATGAACAAAAGCAAGGAGCTTGGTTTCTTTGGGTTTCGTAATACAGAAACTTCCTTCCTCTCATGGATTAACAAAATGAAGGCATCCAAGATTATTCCATAGCTTTGAGCAGTTTGTATGGAACTTGGTACACTAGGTGAAAGAGTTAGCCAGCCTCAAGTGGGGTACTATTATATATGTAATTGTGTTGTTGCTTCTGCACCATAATAAGTTACCATCTTGTTGTAAGGTTGGGCATTCTTGTATCCATTTACTTGCAAAGTTGATGTATTTATTTTCAAGCCACCTTCATCTTTTTAAAATTCAAAAAAGCTCGAAATTCACAACGTTTTGTTTTGTATCTGAAGTTATTTAGTAAGCAATAATGTTGGGAGCATTCATAAGTTTTTATTAGCTATTACCCTTCCATGGTCCTTTCCCATATCTCGATTATTAGATAACTAAGAAGCTTGATTCTTGCTTCTTATTTTCCGTAAGCTATGAAAAATACACTACTAACAAGGAAGTAAAATACCAATAATCATACCTCCTCCTTCGCGTTCCGTAGCAAACCTCAAAATGGGCTAGGAAACTTGGATTGAGCCCTGATTTTGTGATATGTAGGTGCTTTTCTTTAAGACGGAGCAAGACCTTCCTGCAACAACGATCCTCTTACTTTGCACCGGATGGGAAAAAGGATTATGAGACTATTTTGGCATTAGGACGAGGCAAAAGGGTGTTCTTTGCTCAAAAGATGCAAGAACTTAGATATGACATGAAAGCTTATTCTCCGTGTGTTTAGAGGGGGGTAAGGTTGTATTTATAGCCTAGGGGAGTGATTAACTTAGATTAATTTAAGTAATCATGGTTTGAAAATGTGGGCAAGATTAAGTGGGTGGTTTGAAAATGTGGGCAAGATTAGGTGAGTGGTTTGAAAATGTGTGCAAGATTAGGTGAGTGGGGGCCACGAAGAATGGGTGAGGATTTGAATTATATTTTTAATTCATAAGTGGAGGATTTTAGGTGAGTGGGGACCACGAAGGGTGGGTGAGGATTTGAATTTGAATTTTTAATTCAATAGTGGAAAAACATGGAGAATAATGACATGTGGTGAGGATTGGATTATTTTTTAGATTTTGAAATGGATAATTAATCAAATTATATTTGATTAATTCGAAGTGTATTTTTGTGGGAAATGAGGAAGGGGAATTAATTGATTTAGGATATATGTGAAATTGGGGTGTGTACATTTGCCCCTCTTTGGAAGGGTACTATGAAAGTAAAGTAGTGTCCTTTCAAAGAAAGTAGACAGTATGGGGGAAGAATTCAATCTACTTTTTAAAAGGTAGAGTGAATGTTTGTTGGGGAGAATAGAAAGTGGTGAGTGACGGATGTTATAGTATCCTCCAAGACAAAAATGTCATGAGAAGATGTGATTATGGATAGATGTGGTGATGCCCCCTCGAGAGGATTGATGAGAATGGAATATACGACAGAACTCTCGAAAAGAAGGGAAATGGATTCGGCAGAGAAGAGGATGATAATGGAGTGGAAGAGACTGGAATGACCGCATGCGACGCAAATGGAGAAAGGATTCAATCGACCTTGAATGCTAGGTGTGAGGGTGTGTGGGAAAGAGAAAAGGGAATGGATAGGATTGGGGGTTGATTACGAGAAGAGTAAGGGAGATAGGGGAGGGGAAAAAAGGAATGAAAGAGGTAGAAATAAGAGAGAGGGATGATAGGGGAAGAAGGGAATGATGAAGGACAAACAAGGCAAAAATAGGAAAATGATAGAGTAGAGGGTGAAGGGATGAAATAGAGAGATGTGCAAAATGAAGGAAGCAACAGAGATAGTAAAGAGGGATGTGTGGAAGTGACATAAATGATAGAGCTAAGAAAAACAGGAAACGGGAAAGGATAAATAAGAAGGAGAAAACGAGGTGGGAGTAGGGGGTGAAATGGAGGAAAATGGAAAGAGGACGAAAGAAGAAGTAGAACGGAGAAAAAAAGAAACTATGAGGGGTGAGGAAAGTGTGAAAAAGAGGAGAGAAAGGAAGAGAAATAGATACAAAATGAACGAAAAGGTAGGGGTGGTAGAGAAAAGGAGAAGTGGTCAGAAGAAACGTGAAAATTAGGGGAGAGGAAAGGAAGATAGAACGAATACAAGGAGAAGATTGAAAGAATCGTGTCATTGCAAGGAAGACCAAGGCAAATAATATGGAACAGATCAGTATGGAGATGCATGTGGAGCGTGGTATGATAAAAAGACATGACAACACCGAACAACCAGGTTATCGATGGGGAAGTAAGGAGGAAATGTGATGGAAAAAGGGGAAGAAGATGATACAGGGGAAGGGAAATAAGACGAGGGGTGGGAGAGAGAAGAGGATAACAAAGAAAATGATGTAGAAGGAAAAGAATACGAAAGGGGGTAATAAATGGAAAGGGAACAGATAACGAATGTTCAAAGAAGAAAGAGGGGATGAATGACATCGATTATAAAAGATGTGGAGATGCATGAAATGAGGATACTAGGATGACGATAAAATAAGAAAAGGATGTATGATGAAGACAAGAAAGATAGTGAAGAGGGCAAAGAGGAGATGTGTAAGAAGCGACAAGAAATGGTGGGAGTGAGGGAAAAGAATAGGAGAGAAAAGAGAATGGGGGATAGAAGAGGCAATGCCAATGAAAGAATGTTAGGAAAATCCCTTTTACAATGAGTGGTGGGGAAGGGTGAGAGAAAAATTAAGAAAAGGAGGAAGCGAATGAGGACTGGAAAGGGTAACGCCAACAAAGGGACGTTAGGGAAAACCCTTTGACAATGAGTGGTGGGCTTAGAGGAGGGAAGGAATGAAAGGAAACTCTAGAAGGTCCAAGGGAGTGAATGAGGTCGTGTGGAATGAGGATTGATAATTTTTAGGGAAAACCCATTGACAATTATTAGCGCAGGAAGAGAAGATGATGATGAAAGAATGATATAGAGTGTTAACAATAATGGAAAATGTGTGTGTGGGTAGAAATGTGGGGGAATTTGAGAAGATGAAGTGGAAAGAGTGAAGAAGATGGGAGGGATGAGTTGGGACTAAGTGAAAGTGAGGAGAGGATGCGGGTGATGAGGATGAACGAGGTGAGGATGAAGAACCAAGACATGAAAATAATGGGAAGAAACGGTATGAAGGGTGATGGATCAAGAAGGGGAAAATGGGGGAAAAGAATGTGATTGTAGGTGGAAGAGATGAGTTGTATGTTGTAAGAGGATATGTGGAGAAAGGATAATAGTAGGAGGAAAAAGTGGGTAATAGGAGATACCAGGTGGAAGAAGCGATCAACAAAGTGAACAAAGAATGAGGCGGGGGAGAAGTTCATGATGACAAGTTAAGTGTAGGGAGGACCTTGACATAAGATTGTCATGTGACGGAAGTGGTTAAGTAAGATTGCCATGTGAGCAAAACTAGAGATGACAAATGGTCAAGCGAGAAGTGGTGTTTCATGAGAATCGAAAAGGAGGTGAAAGGAGGTGAAAGGATGTGATAATGGGGAATGCCAAGAAAAAATGAAGGGTGAAGGGTGTGTAGTGATGGGGAAAGGCAAGGAGACAGATCATCCTTAAGAGGGACTCTTAAGTGAGATCACCATGTTGGGTGAGTGGTTAAGTAATATTGCCAAGCAGAGGAGGGTGATAGTGGTGGTAAAAAGATGTGATGATGGGGAATGAAGAGGAAATATGGATGGTGAGATTGGAGAGTGATAGGAAAGTGTAAGATGACATGTCATGCTTAAGAGAATTGCTTAAGTAATATCGTCATGTTGCACGGAGAGGTTTCGTATGATCACCCAACCGACAGGATGATATGCAAAGAGAAAGACAAAATGATATTGGGGATATGGGTGGAATGGTAGGGTGAAGAAGATGATCGCGATGAGGGTGGGAGAAATAAGATGGGGAAATATGATGGGATGGGGAAGGCCACAGGGCGCATCAACCTTAAGTGGAAGTCTTATAAAGATTGCCATGCGGTGAATGGTTAAGTAAGATCGCCAAGCCGAGGAAGAAGAAGAATGATGTTAGAGTTGGTGGGAATAGGGTATGACAAAATGGACTCCAAGGGGAACCCTCAAGTGAATTTTCCATACTACGAGAGCATGTAAGTAGGATGACCAGGCATAAGGTGGATTTGGGGAAGGATGAGAAAAGAGTGAGTGAGGTATGCCTAAGTGGTATATGATATGAGATGAGGTGATAATAAGAAAGAAAGGACACAAAGGAGTGTAACATGAATGGATGAAGGAATATATGTAGTGGAAGGAAGAGAGTGTGAGGGGAATCCTTAATTGGGATGCTGCGTGGTGAGAGTAATGATGCAAGAATGAGAAGTAGAAGAGATGGAGTGGGAAGATATGTTTGGTGGTGATGGTTGTGTGATGAGAGGGCAGGTGGTGAAGAAGCTTCTACAACGGGAAGATCTTAGGGAGAGGGTAAACCTCCATTGAGGATTCCATATAGAAGGGGTTAGTAAGTAAGATTGTCAAGCGGGAAGCAAAAGTGTGAAAGGAAAGAATACCAATGGGTGAGAGGGGACAAGAATGGTGAGAAGGGTAATATGGGTATAAGTGGCGGAGGAGTGAAAATGAGGAGTGAGAATGAATGGATCAAATACATGGTGATCATGGTGGGGGAGAAGGAGCTGCTGGATAGTGAATGCTACTTGAGAAAGATCGTCAAGTAGGATTTGCAAACTGCAATGTGATGATCAAGTAGGATTCCCAAACTGGAGAATGCATTAGTATGGGTGAATGGATGGGGTGCAAAGTAAGATGTTGATCATGCAGAAGATACTCACGTGACGAAGAGCATCTTAATTTTAATATAGCACATAACATGATGCATCGTGATATAAAAGATCAGGATGACTAGACTGTAATATGCATGATAGCATAGACAGGGGCCATCAAAAAGGTTTGATGCCCCGGTATGATATGTAAATGGAAGAGAGCATAGACAGAGGGCCATCAAGAAAGTATGATGCCCTAGTACGACATGCAATCAGATAACATAAGAATATTACAGAGAACACCAAGATACATAAAATCAAGATGCCCCTTGTAATATAGCAAGATGCAAGAAAGTAATTAATAATTTACAACTAATAATGCAACACAAGAACCAATAAACATGTCCCTAACGTGTTCCACAGTGAGGATTGATCGGATGTGCCCTGCCAGGGCACGAGGACATAGTAAAATATTGGGTCATTGTCCTCAAACAAGGAAGCAATGAGAGCCGGATTTGCCCCAAGCGAGGATTCACGCAAGGAGAAGTGGTTTGAATTTGGTAGTCATAAGGTGATTGGATCATTCGTTGGGGATAATAGTCCAAAGGTTGAATTGTGTTGGTTATTTTAGAGTTTTTACGATTTTGTGGAGTTTACAATATTTTTATTTTTGTTTATTATATATATATATATATATATTTTTTTCTAATAGTTTTTAGATTTTTGATGATTTTTTAAAATGTTTTTGGCTTTTTTGACGATTTTCAAATGTTTTTAGATTTTTGACGATTACGTGTAATGTTTTGGGTTTTTGACGAATGTTTTGGTTTTGGATTTGATGGTTTCTAATGTTTTTGTTAGATTTTGGATGATTGTTTCTAATGTTTTTGGATTTTTAGATTTTTACATTGTTTTTAGATTTTTGACGATTTTCAAATGTTTTTGGATTTTTAGATTTTTACATTGTTTTTAGATTTTTGACGATTTTCAAATGTTTTTAGATTTTTACATTGTGATTGGCAATTTATGGACCAGAGTGCAGACTTATTTTTGAGAGGCGATAAACATGGATATTATCCATATGTACCATGTTCCGTGTTGTAACTTATGCTCAGAATAACACAAATTCTCTTTCCATTGGCAGGATATGGTGGTGATGATATGATGAAAAGAATTCCAGCTCCATTCTTGACTCCACACAACTAGTAAGATGTGTGGGCTCATCACCAAGAATCAAGAAGGACGCAAGAGGTAGATAATGAATATAGAGACAAATGCTAACAACAATCCCTTTGGGAAATTGTGACTCCATTCTTCATAATGGTACTGAACCAGTTTCAAAAATGGCTTTCACTTTATGAGTCACGTGCTAGACTTAGACAATTATGTGGCCTACTGATTGGTAAGATATGAGGTTAAGGGATAGTTCTCTCTTCACTTAGGCATCTAAATTATGTGTTTGGGGATTCTATAATTTGTAAGCACTGTAAGATTTTGTATATATATATATATATTTGAAATGACTCCCTATGCCTCGCCCTATGCTACTAGAGAAGTAAGGGCTCATCACCAAAGGTAAAATATAAAGCGAGTGAATTTCTTTTTTCTTTTTTTTTTAGTTTTTCTTGAATATTTTGCAATGTTTTTATGGTTGTATGAGAATGACCCTCTACGCTTTGCCCCATGCCACTTGTAAGAGGCAAGGGTTTATCACCGAAGACAAGACGTAGATGAGTAAGGGCACCTTCCTCCATTCCCAGTCTCACATTACCAGTAAGAAGTGTGGGCTCAACACCAAAGACTATGAAGGACGAAAGATGTGACAATGAATTATTCATAAGTTATTGAATTGATGGATTTTTTTACAATAGTTCTTTGTATTTGGAAAGAAACGTCTGCCCCCAATCTCAGCCCCACACGACTAGTAGGACGCGAGGGTTCAACACCGAAGACTGAGATGGACGACCAAATGAACTGGGTAACGAAGTTTAGAGCTTTGTTATGAAAGAGAGAATGTATTAGAAGGGGATATATTACTATCAATAAGCTTCTAGGTTTGACCATAGAGGAAAGCGAGTGAAAGTGGAAGAAGTATGACACTCACAAACTTAATAGGATTTATACTAACACTTGTCTCATGATGATAAATATGAAGATGTGATTTTGATAAATAAAATATCTGCCAATGGAAATGAATAAATTTAAATTATTCAAGATAAGCAAGACAAAAGGAACAATGTACATGTTGTATCCTAGAATAGTGAACATCTCAAGGATAAAATTTCTTTAAATGAACTGCATTCATTGGTTCATCAAGATCTTGACCATATGCAAGTGGCCAATTTATAGGCTCCAGAGCCAAATTTAGTTTGTGATTACATAGGGTCCTAACCAATTAGGCTCAAATTTTCCTTGTTTTCTTGTTCTTTAGTGGTATTCTTTTGATTTTATTTTAAAACAAGGTCACCAATTTCAAATTCTCTGGGTCTTACCTTTTTATGATAACTGCGTTGCAATCGGTTTTGATAGACTTGAAGATGATTGAGAGCATTAAGTCATTTTTCATCGAGAAGCTCAAGCTCTTGAAGCCGTGACTGTCGGTATTCATCCTCATTAATTACATCTTTAAGGGAGATCCTCAAGGATGGGAGTTCTATCTCAATAGGTAAAATGGCTTCACAACCATAAACAAGGGAAAATGGGGTGGCTCCGGTAGGTGTGCGGTAAGATGTACAGTAAGCCCAAAGAGCGAGGTAAATTTGAGTATGCCAATTACGTCCATGGGTGTTGAAAATATTTTCCATGATGGATTTTAAGGTCTTATTGGTTGCTTCCGCTTGACCGTTGCCCTGAGGGTAGTATGGAGTGGACCATTTAAGTTTGATGTGAAAACGTTTGGCTAGGTCTTTTACATCCTAGTTTTTAAATGATTTGCCATTATCTCGCAACTGAGTGATGGAATACCAAATTGACATATGAGATTATTGAAAATAAATTTCGATATTTAGCTACCGGTAACATAAGTGAGAGGCATAGCCTCTACCCATTTAGTGAAGTAATCGGTAGCAGTAATGATGAACTTATGTCCATCGAAGATGTTGGTATGATTTTAACAATGAGGTCAAGTCCCCATTGAGAGAAGGGCCATGGTGTGGTTATCGATCAGTAATGCCCGGAAGGTGCATTGATAAGATTTTCATGCTTTTGACATGCTTGACAACGTTTGACAAAATGACATGCGTCCCTCTCCATGGAGGGCCAATAATATCCAACTCACAGGATTTTCTTGGCTAAGGCGATACCATTCATGTGTGCTCCACAGATACTAGAATGGACTTCAGCTAAGACACTCGAGGATTCTTCTTGATTAAGACATCGGAGCAGGGTGCCATCGTATCCTCGTTTATAAAGAGTTTCTGCTAAAATGGTGTAACGAGAAGCACGTTGTGCTAAAGCACGTCTATGCATTGGTTTCATGTCGGTAGGAAATGTTTTATCACGAATGAAGGTATAAAGATCGTGGTACCAAGGGTTATTCGGACCCACGATCTCACATACCATAGTGTTTTCAGGAAGATCATAGGCATGCATTAAGAGATGTTCAACGAGAAAATGTGCCTGGGGTTGACTAGATGCGATTTCTAATAGGGATCCAATGGTTGCCATAGCATCGGCAGATTTGTTACGAATTCTGGGAATTTGATCAAAGCTAATTAATCAAAAATAGCTTCGAAGACTATCCACCATGTGTTTATATGGGATAAGTTTTTCATCCTTGACCTGGTATTCATCGGTAACTTGCTTGATGATAAGTAAAGAATCACCAAATACAGCTAATTCTGTAAGATTCCAAGATATAGCCAGTTTTAATCCTGCGATGAGAGCTTCATATTCTGTGATATTGTTGGTACATGGGAATGCTAAGCGAAATGATTTGGGGATAACATGTCCGCTAGGTGTGATAAGCAAAATACCAGCCCCTGAGCCATGGAGATTACAAGATCCATCAAAAAATAGAGTCCAAGTCAAAGTGCGATGTCTCAGTAGAATATCTTCATTAGGAAAAGAGAACTGAAGTGGTTTTGTGCCAGGAAGGGGTGCCTCGGCAAGTTGGTCGGTAAGGGCTTGTCCTTTAATTGCTTTCTGTAGAACAAATTCGACATCAAATTCACTAAGTAATATGACCCAACTAGACATTCTTCCCGTGAGAATGGGTCTAGACAACAAATATTTGAGAGGATCAATTTTGGCAATCAACTTAGTTGTGTGATTAAGCAAGTAATGACGTAACTTATGGAATGCAAAGGCAACTACTAAGCATACTTTTTCGATTTGGGAATAACGTACTTTGTGCTCAATAAGTGTTCGACTAAGGTAATATACAGCCTGTTCTTTTCCTTGATCGTTATGTTGTGCTAGTAGAGCTCCTATGGCATGTTCAGTGGCAGATGTATAAAGCAACATAGGTTTATCAAAGAATCGGTGACATAAGAACAGGTGGACTAGAGAGGTATTCTTTTAACTTAGCAAAAGAGTCTTGGCAATCGTGGTTCCAGTGAAAGTGTGCATCTTTCTTGAGCAACTGATTAAAGTGATGGCACTTGTCAGCCAACTGTGATATGAAACGCCGAATAGATTGTATCTTTCCCTGAAGACTGCGTAATTGTTTTAGGTTTTGAGGAGGAGGCATTTCCATAATGGCTTTGACTTTGGCAGGATCCACTTCTATGCCTCTTTGTGAGACAATAAACCCTAATAATTTACCATAGGTTACTCCGAACACACATTTCTTTGGGTTAAGACGAACCTTATACTTGCGTAATCTAACGAAAATATGTCTCAACACACTTGGATGCCCTATTCGTGTTTTAGATTTTGCTAATATATCATCAACATAATCTTCCATGATATCATGTAACATGTCATGGAAGATGACAGTCATTGCTCGTTGATAGGTGGCACCAGCATTTTTCAAGCCGAAAGGCATGACCTTATAATAGAAGGTGCCCCATGGTGTAGTAAATGCCGTTTTATGTTGATCTCCTTTAGCAATACGTATTTGATTGTAACCAGAGAATCCATCCATTAAGGAGAGCATTTCATGGCCTGCCGTAGAATCAACAATCATGTCTATATTTGCAAGGGAAAGTCATCTTTGGGACAAGCCTTGTTGATGTCACGTGTCTGTGCGATTCTCGATGCCGAGTTTTCTTGGCAACGGAACTATGTTAGATATCCATGCCGAATAATCAATATGTTTGATAAAGTCAGCTTCTAAAAGTTTCTCGAGTTCAGCTTTGACAAGCAATGCAACTTGGGGATGCATTTTACGTAGTTTTTACTTTACAGGTTTTACATCCGGATGTACCACAAGATGGTGTACTACAAGAGATGGGTCCAGGCCTGGCATGTCCTTATACGTCCATGCAAATATATCTTGGAATTCAATAAGGAGTGTTGTGAATTCCATGCATTCTTGGTCAGACAGACTAATGCCAAGTTGTAAAATTTTTGGTTGTTCAGTGGTGCCAATGTTTATGTCTTTTGTTTCTTCTACAAGCATTTTAGATGTATCCTTTTCGGAGAACGATGCTAATGGTTGATGTAGGTCATCAGTGTCGGGTGTTTGTTGGAATTTTTTGACATGTTTATTGGATAAGGTGGCGGTGAGGTTTTGACTATGGGAAATCCTCTGTTTGCGCTTTTGATCCCAATTTTCTGAGGGTGAAGGATCTGAATATTTTATCTCTTCGCCAAAATAGGCTGATTCATTTAGATTGATTTCAAATCCTTTTCTATGGTCAGGAAGTAGGTATTTGGTCACGAGTTCCAAGGAATTCTTCGATGGCTTCATCATTTTGGAACATGTCCATGGCTGCATGATGTGGTTGGCCATGGTCTATGAGACTCGGATGTGTAGGCTCAAAATTGATGACATTAATAGAAAAATGTTCAAAGGCAAGATGTGTTTCAGCGAGGTCTTCAAAAAGACTACATGGAGATCTAATTTCATTATCAGAACTGGTGTCATCATTGTCACTCGAAATTATTATGGGAGCGACATCAAACACCTTGAAACCTAGACCATGTTTACCATGATGTTGTGTGCAATTTATAGGGTCTAAACGACCTTGTTCATTTGGACCGAGTCCTTTACCCTGCCATCGCATGTTTTTCATTATTCGGTGAGCTTTGGTAAATTGAGGGGACTCATAACATGGAGCAAAGTCATCATTATATAACCAAGATCCTGAAGAACTTGGAATATGTTCGTTGTCAAGATGACCAAACTTTTTCCAAATTGACTGACCCATTTGGTAATTGGGATGGATTCTCAAATGTGGAGCGTTAGGTTTGCCATAGCTATGTGGGGATTTGGTGATATAAAAAGAGTCTGCCATCTTTTGAAATTGATATTCACCGCATCCCGTGTCAATGATTTTAAATGTGTGAGATGGGCGAGTGGTGGGGAAGTTAGTTTGGTAGTCTTAAAAGATGAAGAAAATGGGTTATAAGAAGAAGGGGGTGGATTGAAGGATGAAGGTTGGTTATTCACAGGAGGAGGTATCTTAATAGAGGAGGTGTGGTTGGATGAAGAAGATTGGCTAGGTGAAGAAGAAGATGGTGTGGTGGAAGAATAATTGTTACTAGAAGAAGAAGCTTGATTAGTGGAAGAAGATGATTGATTAGTGGGAGGAGGACTAGTGGAAGGTGGTTGACTAGCGGATGATAATGGATTGGAAAATGTGTTTTGGTTATGAGATGATGGTTTCGGATTATTGTTAGGGAGTGTATCAGGATCAATGCGTGTTTCATTAGGGATTATCCGAGGTGGAGCGTATTTATCTGTTGATGGACAATAGTGATCATGTCGATACCGTCCTTCGAGGAATCTACAATACTCAAAAGGTTGGGGATCTGCACGTAATGTAAATTCCTTGTCCAAATGAGGAAACTTAATGCATTGGTGGAATGTTGATGGGACGGATTTCATGGTATGAATCCATGGTCGGCCGACAAGAATGTTATATGCAACTTCTACATCTACCACATGACAGACCATGTCTAAGGTGATGGGTCCAACTTAGAGAGGCAACATGATTGTGCCTTCAGACTTTCTTTCGCTATTATCATACCCACGAATTGTTATGATATTGTTTTGCAAATCATTTTCAATGTAGCCTAGACAACGTAAAAGTTTCATGGAACAAATATTTAATGCCGATCCATTGTCGATTAAGACGCGCTTGATTTTACGATGAGTTACATAACCCTCGACGTATAAAGAATGATTATTAGCGATGTTGGGATTAAGCAGGTCAACAGGACCAAAAGATAAAATAGGATTGGGGACTGTAAGATGTGCTATTAAAGCCTAGAATTGTTGTGAATTGATATCCTCAGGGACACGAGCATTATTCAATGTTTGCATAAGGATGCGTTGTAGTGCGGGAGAAGAATTAAGTAGTTCCATGATTGAAATTTGTGCTGGAGTCTTCTCTAATTGTTTGACAATATTAAATGACGGCGTAGGTTGTGGAGAGGAATTGGCGGCGGAATTATATGGTGGATTAGGAGGTGATGCCGAGGATGAAGTGGCAGATTTTTTTTTGGTAGGGACCCACATTTTTTCTCGTCTAATGATGATCGCACGATCGCTTCCGATCTTTATAGTTGCCACTAAGTCTTGGTCATAATCTATGGTCGAGATGACTGAGTCAAACTCGACATTACTTGATGATTGACCCTTATATTTTGAATTGTTATCATGATTAGGAATAGATTTTTGAACATGTGAAGTTTTTCATTTTGCGTTTTTGTCTCGTAAGTATTTTCAACTTCTATGTCTCCATGTTCAATCAGTCTTGGATGTAATGGCGGAGTTGCATGCATCTATCTATACGTGGAGTGCCCTTTTATGCAATGGTAATCACAATATTCATTGTCTTTATACCAATTTGGTTTGGGTTGTCCTTCTTCGAAGGGTCTGATAATGGGATATGTAATCATATTAGCATTTTCCAAATGACGAAAGACACTAGATAGACTTTCTCCAAGAGGAGTGAACTCTCTTCGTCGATCCCTAGAAGGAACTTCCTTTCTAGGGATGATGATGGGTTGTTTCAATTTTAATGTGTTGGTGGGATGGTTTTGGACATTTCGGACATGGCGGGAATCAGTAATGCCATCGTTGATGATATTTTGATTATGATTAAAGAATTTAGATTTGTCCTGGTTCTGAGGAGTGTCTCGATAAGGTTGGTCTCTAAAGGGTGCTTTAAGTAAGCCCTTAGAAATGAGGGCTTTTTCGATGACTTCTTCGAAACTATTTAGACAATGCATTTGCATGTGGAATGATGATTTGACATTGAGATTAGGGATAAAAATGCTAACTAGTTGTCTCTGCACGAAAGGTGGAAATCAGCTTGCAATTCCGCGCCATTGTTGTAAAAAGGAAGCAAAATTTTCGTTTGGCCTTTGCCTAGTGTTGTAGAGATCAAGCATGGTTATTTCTGAGTCTAGGTTATAAGAAAAATGTTTGACAAATTTCTCCGATAAGTCTGCAAATATCGTGACCGACCCTTTGGGTAGATGGAAAAACCAGTCTAAAGCTTGTCCTCCTAAACTTTGGGGGAATAATCGTAAAAGGTACGTGTCTCGATAGGAAACTTCCTGACATTGCATGTAAAATTCCTTGACATGTTCACGGGGGTCGCATTTTCTTTTGTATTTATTAAACTTAGGGATTTCAAAGGATGGCGGAAATGGTAATCGTGATATCTCTCAGTATTAAATGGATAAGGACACAATTCTTCAAAGTTGAATTGTTTCAATTGTTTTTGCATCCTGAATGGTATCTTTCATAAGTTTCCATTCTCATGCAAATGGAGAAGCAGGGACGGTTTATCAAACATGTCGTGAGTATTGAAATCTAGATTGAGGTCTTTTAATTTTTCGAGTTCTAGTCGTTGCTTCCTCAAGTTTCTTTGTTAAATCTTGGATTTTAGTGAATAATTCTTCGGCCGAAGAACCATTTGGATTGTTTGGTATTTTGTTGTGATAACTTGATTCACCATTGTCGATGAGTTTGTTTAAATTTTCCGTCCCGAAGTCAGGGGGTAGTTTTGCCCCCATGGCTAGGATGCGTAATGTATATTCATTTTTGTTTTGTTCTATCACCCTATTGACTTGTTCTTGTTATTCAGTGGTGAGTTTTTGTTGTGCGAATTCTTCATCGTCATTTTCATGATTGTGACTACAAGTGAATACCATGATGAAATGTGTTTGATTAAGCTGAAAAAAATGGGTAGGAATTTTGAACAGGTGTGAGGAAATGAGAACTTGATTACTTTGGATTTATCACAAATAAGCTTGTGATGACTGATAAGGAGAGTAACTCAAACAAGTTATCTCAATATGATGATGATGTAACTCGAGACGAGTTATTAGAGGATTTGTTGCACGTTGTGTAGATTTGGCTTAAACAAGCTCTGGACTATTGACGGGGAGAGTAACCTGAATAGGTTAATCGTGATATGGTTGTGAAAGGATTTGTGTTGGCTGTGATTTGGATAAATGCGATGGTGGATGGAATAATGAGTGAACTCAAACAAGTCACCCAATATTAGTTTGATATAGCTGGAAACAAGCTATGAAGGATGTTTTGACAATTGACAATATGGGGAGTGAATGCTAGTCACTCAATATCAGTTGGATATAGCCGAAGACAAGCTATGACAAATGTATTGTTGGATGAGGTAAGCTAATGAAATTGGTGTGATGGTTTGATCTGTGTTGTTGGATTGTTTGGATGTTTTTGCTTGGTATTGAATTGGTCGAGAACTGATTTTTTTGTGGAACACAACTAGGGTCTGAACTTTTACAATGAACACATTGATATCAGCCAAGTTTTATGATAAAACAATGCTAAACTATTGTGTTTTCAAACAACAAGCAGTCATGTGGATTCAATTGTTTTGGCTTATGAGGTAACTTCTTCAGGAATGATCATTGTTTCATGCAATCATACAAGTATGCTGTGAAATGGTGGATGCAGGCTCTTATTACTCCAAGAAGATGCGTCCTCCGATATACCCTAGTCCTGATATACCTAATTCTGTATGGGGACAGAATTGGTATGGGGAACCCTTAGAGCACTGGAGGAGACTCACCAATTCTTACTTGCCTGTTTTGGAGTGAATCACCACGTCCAGAACAGGTTTTGTGAAAAGGTGGAAGGTGATGGAGGGATGAATGTGTATGGTGTCCTTATAACTCCCCGAAGATTTACAGGGACGATGCCCAGGCTTCGTTGTTACAACTATTTAGGTGTGACTCGCATGCGCTGCATGACAGCATTACCTGTAAGTGAAGAGCAACGGCGAGGTAAATACCGAACGCTGTGATGAGATTAGGTCTCAAAGTGCAATGCAGATGCAAATGTTGTTGGTGTGTGGTAGTCAAGTCCACGTCACCGGTGTAGCTTTGGTGGTGATTAAATCCACCTCGTCTACGTGCAAAAACAATATGATAAAGTGATTAAACGTAAGGTTCTTTCCAACTTGAAATATATCACTAGCAAAAAATAATTGCGTACCTGAGCGTACTTTTTTTTTTTGTTTCAGCAATTGTCTTTGAATGGTGGTATTTTTGCGGGATTTTTATTGTTTTTGTTTTTGTTTTGTTTTTGACAATATTCCAAAGAACGTGGTTCTACGTAAAACAAATTAGTAGTTATCCCGCAAATGAAATGTTATAAAAGTGATCGTGGTTGTTTTTGATTTGCCAAATTTCGCTCAAAGCGCAAGAAAAGAGCATACACAACCAACGACCAAACAAATATTAAGAATATGACAAAGGAAAATAATTATTAAAATGATAGTTGAAAAACAAAGCTAGAGGATCCTGCAATGTTAGAACAAGAAACTAAAAAATTGTGACCGTTTCTGATTTTCTAGATCGCTTGAAGGCGCAAGAAAAGAGCATACGCGGATACAATTGGAATAGTTTTTTTTTTTTTTTTTAATATTAATAATTATTGCAATTAATCATGATTGTGAAATAGCGATAATGATTATTTTCACAAAAAAGAAAAACGATGAAAGAAGAGGGTGAAAACGTTATCTAGAAGTGTTGTCGTGGAAAATTGAAATGTAAGGCAAAAAATTAAAAATTAAAAAAATTGTTGTGCAGAGCCCGAGTGGCCTCACGTTTCTGATTTCCAAGATCAATTTTTAAGTGCGAGGAAAGAGCATACGTGTGAGGTTGTTACGTGAAATAAAATAAAAATAATATATATTTTTTAAAAGCTATAATTTTGGTGTTTTTTGTTAAAAAGACAGGTGTTAGAAGAAATGAAACCAATTTTTTTGTAAGTCTAAATCTAAAAATTATTTTTCATTGCATAGATCTTTTTGATACCTTTCCGTTAAAAAAATGAAGTCATTCCGAGTTCGGGAGTAAAAGTTATGGCGTCCGGAAGATGGGCTACGGTAGCACTCTGAATGAAAATTTTGAACGTGAGAAAAACGTCCCGAGAGCTGGCTTTTTTTATTTTCTGACTTCTGTACTTCACCTAAGAAGCTAAAATTTTGACAGCAAGGTTAAAAAAGAACAATAAACAGAAAGAAAGAGTTAGATCGCAAAATTATTGATTAAAATAAAAGAAAAAAAATGATTAACTTTCTACAAAGCAGTTATTTTAGCAAAAGTAAATACATTTTCTGGATTGGTTGTCCCATGACAGTAAGATGATATACTAATGGATAGTTCATGTGTTTCTACAGATGACGAGTAAATAGCAAAGCCAAAACTGTCAACTAAACACCAAGCACCGATGAGATCAAAGACAAGATGAGCTTCAGGGTTTCATTGTTGCTATAACTTGCAGATACACCACAAGACACCGCACAACAAAAACACTACCCAAAGCATGAAGGTTAACCAAAGGAGACCATAAGGAATAGAAAATGAAATAATAATGAACAATAATAAACAAAGAATAGATAAAACCACTAATTGGGAAATTAATGGTAACAGATCGAAAGTAATCCTAAGCGTGCTGTAATGTAAGCTAGGAAAAATACACTACTAACAAGGAAATAAAATACCAATAATCATACCTCCTCCTTTGCGTTCCGTAGCAAACCCTCGAATGGGCTAGGAAACTTGGATTGAGCCCGATTTTGTGATATGTAGGTGCTTTTCTTCAAGACGAGCAAGACCTTCCCTGCAACAACGATCTTCTTACTTTGCCTTTGGATGGGAAAAAGGATTATGGGACTATTTTGGCATTAGGATTTAAGCAAAAGGATGTTCTTTGCTCAAA
The DNA here is from genome assembly GCA_018340775.1 of Taxus wallichiana var. yunnanensis. NCBI lineage: Eukaryota > Viridiplantae > Streptophyta > Pinopsida > Cupressales > Taxaceae > Taxus > Taxus wallichiana. The sequence continues at coordinate 189,574,631 of CM031233.1, forward strand.
GGATGCAAGAACTTAGATATGGCATGCAAACTTATTCTCCGTGTGTTTGGAGGGGAGTGTAAGGTTGTATTTATAGCACTGGGAGTGATTAACTTAAATTAATTTAAGTAATCATGGTTTGAAAATGTGGGCAAGATTAAGTGAGTGGTTTGAAAATGTGGGCAAGATTAGGTGAGTGGTTTGAAAATGTGTGCAAGATTAGGTGAGTGGGGGCCACGAAGAATGGGTGAGGATTTGAATTATATTTTTAATTCATAAGTGGAGGATTTTAGGTGAGTGGGGACCATGAAGGGTGGGTGAGGATTTAAATTTGAATTTTTAATTCAATAGTGGAAAAACATGGAGAATAATGACATGTGGTGAGGATTGGATTATTTTTTATATTTTGAAATGGATAATTAATCAAATTATATTTGATTAATTCAAAGTGTATATTTGTGGGAAATGAGGAAGGGGAATTAATTGATTTAGTGTATTTTGTTTTGTATTTGAAGTTATTTAGTAAGCAATAATGTTGGGAGCATTCATAAGTTTTTATTAGCTATTACCCTTCCATGGTCCTTTCCCATATTTGATTATTAGATAACTAAGAAGCTTGATTCTTGCTTCTTGTTTTCAAGTGGGAAAATAATATTAGATGGTCTGTGATATAAATGTTGCAATATGAAGATACTAAAAATAGTGATGCAAATAAAAAAATCATAGCTCCTTTCTGGGTTGATTGTAGGCTTAAGTGTGCATAGTGTGATACGCTAATTAACTCGAGTGCATTGTTATACAGTATAATGTCTTAAGCTAATTGTATGCATTTTGATCGGATATATGGTTAAAAAATTAAAGAGTATTGGCATCCAAATATGAAGTTCACAATTACTCAACATGTATAATTGTACGACATCAAAAAAATTAATAATTTTGAGCCATCACATCTTGTTCATATCACCCAACCAAAATGTACATATTGCTTGAGTTGAATGGTGGGCTAGCACTTGCACTTACAAGGAGTTAGAGAGTTGGCACTTGTAGTAAAATGTTTAATTTTTATGTTGATAGTAGAATATATAAAGATTTTGAGAGTCAAAAGTGAATCCAAGATATATTGAAAAATTTATCTGCTTTGGGTAGAAGGCAGTAAACATATGTATTCAACAACAAATTGACTATTATGTTAGTGAGAGGGTCATATCTAGAGTAGTTTCGTCCATATTGACTTAAAGATCATAACATATTATCACATGCCACAACAACCAACCAAAGTGGGATTGATATTTTGATTGTATGAGGATTTTTAGAGTCGTAGAAGAAATTTCAAGATGCACTTAGTTTGCATCAACAACCATGTTACTCGAAGATGGAGGAGTGGACATTATATCTTATTCAACACCTACTCATGTGTGCCAACTGTGTCTGCAAGAAACATGGATCAATTGCAGTATTTAATGGGCAATTTCTTTGACAATTCATAAAATACATTCATTTTCATAAAATACATTCATTTACAGAAAGAAAAATGATAACTTTTGTGAATTTCCAAGTGACGGTGTGTGGATGACATGCACCATAATATCATAGACTTGAATGTACAAATACTTATATATAGATAAAGTGGGTAGCAACATAAAGTGGTTATTTATTTGATTTATACTTTCATTCTCCTCATTTATCGAATTTTGATCACGACTTTCTTTGCCTTACTCATAGTCATTTTTGTCACTCATACTCTTAACTCTCTTTTGCATGTACACATTATTCACCTTTGAATGCTATGTGGTCAAAACATTATTACTAAGGAAAAGATATAATGTCCCTACATGTATATATAGTAGTCCTCCTATATTAATCAAAATATTGGTTTTCCAAAACTTAGGTTTATATGATCAGATATTGTTTCTTGATAATTCTCAATTTAGTCTTACCATCACATGCCTGCCTTATCCACATTGTTCAATCACTTAATTGCACTCACATTTCATCTACCCCATCAAACAATTTTTTTAATAACAATGGATTTATTCACACAAATGACTAAACAGTTCCACTTCTTCCTTTACTGCTATAATACACGTTTGATTCATCCAAGTCTTCCCTTTCGGCATTCACATCGCACTGCTCACGTGCGATTGCTAGTATTATACCATAAAACTCACTTGAATGGTCACTTCAACATCGTATAGATTTGAACGGTGGAAAATATCCTTATAACATGCAAGTTTGGTACACATGGTGGATAGATCCGCAACGGTAGATTTAACAATGAACGGAGTGAGCTATGTGAAGAATTTTAAAGTTGTCTTGATTCTTATCGAACCCGAGGTACACAAACAAGAAATCACGTCCTTACACGAATCGACTCACCGAACATAATCGGCGTAAGAATGTCTCAGAAATCTCTCGCACGAAGGCTCCAATTCTCATAGATTCGTAGTCACTTTGTTGATGAAAGGGTCGAGGCGTCATATGATTTTTCTCAATCCTTATATATCACTAGTGGTCACTCCAGGGAGGAGCAAGATTACGCCGTGAGAGGGACATTTGTGGTTGGGAATGTAAAGCTGGGTGCGTATTTGGTGGTTTCTGCGGTGTTTTTTTGTTTTGAATTTAAATCGTTGAACAGTTTTGTGGGTGAATTGTGATTTTAGGCTAATTATAGTTCGAGACTTTCTTCTTACTGCAGTGACATTGCAGGATAGTTGTTTGTATATGGTCATGAATTTATTGTAATTTCATGTTGGTTTCTTCGACAAGATCGCAATCTTTACTCAGGCTTGGATTTATTGACATGGAACAATTGTTTTCCTTAAGATTCTATCTTTCTTTTCTGTCTTAAAAAAGCATTAATTTATGTAGGGGTTCAAACCTTGAGATGGGCACAAGTTTATTTGCTTCAATTCAGGGTTTTTATGTAGCCAACTGAACTTGGCTTATCAATTAATTGGGCGAAGGGAAGAAAGATTCCAATGTTGAAAGGAATGCTTTCAATTGATTCTGATTTAACTAATATGAACTTTAGAACCTACATGTCACTCTCTTAAAAACCATATTTGGCACAGAAGGTCTATATAACCACATATAATCGTAGTTTTATATATGGAGCGGTAACATGTTGAAATAATGTGAGAAATTGTTTGCAATGAATCTAGCATGTGGGCATTTCTTGTGAAAGGGTTGTGTAATCAATTGTATGCTGTAGATGTCAGTCTTAAGGGCTAAGAAACATATTTAAACAACATTTTAAGTGATGAGTATAACATAGAACACTGGGAAACACACGTGTTGGTGATAATTCCATGTTAGATGAGTTTGGAGTGGAATAACCATCCTAATTACAATGCGTTTGATTTTGGCATCGGTTGTTCAACCTTCAGTACAAAGTGCATATATTTTTGTTTTTCACTTGTTGTTTAGAATCCTAGTAGGTGCTCTCGTGGCTTATTGGAGCAGACTTATTTAGCCATATTAACCTTTATAGATATTTGTAGACATTAATAACAATCAATGGCATTGAATTCTACAATGTTCACGAGATTATTAAAAAAACTCATTTCATTTCATATATATTCGGAAAGTCAGTTTAAAGGTTAAATTGTAACAATTTACAATCTCTAGAACAACTATTTCATAACTCTAAACATCTGTTTATTGAGTTAATTGGACATGTACAACATATTTTGGAGCAGTATTTCCACTATTGTTAACAAAGCAATGTAAGTTTTCTAGTTTTTGTATTAACCTAGATCTTCCAATGCTGATTCTTGTCAATAAGTAGGTAAGACATTATATTAATGTCTAAAATAATTTGGCTTTATATCTGCCAATTACAATAACATGAATGTTTCTAAGTAATTTTAACGCATTTCCAACTAATTCATTTATGTTGAACAGTTCACGTGCCTTGTCTACAGTTCCACATTTTGCATACATGTGTACTGCAGACATTTGCAGCCACATCCGACAAAGTTCCTCTATCCTTTATGCTTTGATTGATGTCCATACCTTACGGGCATCTATCAAAACTTTGAACTTGACATACATTTAAATATGTTTTTTTATGAAAAGACATGTGTATCAAATGCCATTTAATCACCTGTGAGCAATGAAAGAGTGGACTGTCTATCCTTGTGAATCTATGCTCATGAAAATACAGGCCTGTAATAGTTGATGAAGATATGTACCCTAGTAGGCATCTATACAAAATGTGGAAGCATACCTAATGCACATGAATTGTTTGAAAGAATTCCTAAAAAAGATGTGGTATCAGGGACTGCCTAATGGTTTGTTAGATGTAGTTGCAAGTGCTCTAGTAGACATCTATACAAAATGTGGAAGCATACAACTGACTATTACATCAGTCAAAATTCCTCCATCAAGAGGATACTGACAAAGGTTGTGGAATTTGGATTTACATCTGCCAATTGCAATTGCATGAATGTTTCTAAGTAATTATAACGCATTTTGAGAAAATCCATTTTGGGCATATCCTGCAATCATTACTGTTTACGATACCACATTTTTTTAGGCATTCTGTTGAACAGTTCACGTGCTTTGATTGATGTCCATACCATGTTCCAAAGCTCCCATTTTGGCATAGGCTGGGATTATGTTGGCAAATGTAACTGATCGGGTTGAAGACCTGTTTGTTACATATGGTGAAACACTGTGATTGCCTTGTGAGGATAACCATGTCTTTTGTATGTTGCAATAATTGTATTCCATGAGAAACTGACTGTTCTTTCACTTGGTCAAACTCTTTATGGGCATCTATCAAAACTCTGATAGGAACATTAGATCAAGTAACACCTGCATCAACCTCTTTGAATACCAATATAAAATCTCCTGGCATTTTCCATCAATCTTTTCCTTTGGAATGTATTTTCTTAACATATTTTGGTAAGCGTGAAGGTGCTAAGATCAACTCATTCTAGTCTGTATCACATTTCATTAATATAAAAATAAGATCCTATTAGATTTGTATATTGTAGGCATATATGTAGCACTAATATTATAAAGTAGTCACCCAAGAATTGAAACTTGCAAAGCAGGTAAAAGACTTGCTAAAACAAACTCGAAACACCAAGCTACAAGGTCGTAACATGACAAGTGAATGCGAAATCCATAGTTGAGGGGCATCAAAGCTAAGTAGATAATCGATGAACTGTTTGACAAAATGTCTCAAAGAGTTATTTTTCTCATGGACAATGTTGATTGCGGCTATGTAAAAATTGAGGTGGACCTATTAAATTCAACCGCTTATGACTTCTCTAGTTGAATGAACTTTGGATGACAAGGGTTCTTATCCTATTGACAAGGCTCCATTTGCTTCTGAGCTTGGTCATGAGTTTGAAAACTAAGGCTATAATATTTGGACATTATGTAAGTTTAAATGGAATGAAATTATCAAACCCTTGTTTCAAAACAGGGTTTGATAAATAACATGCCATTTAAACAACATTAGAGGTTGTTCTATCTTGTTTCCTGTGTCCAACATGGTTAGGAAATCATTAAGTTGATTATTCAAATCCCTTAGCGGGATTTCATCTCTTCTTTCACCCACCTCTGCTTCAACTGGGTTAGTATCAACTCCTTCCTGCTATTTTGAGCTACTTCTGGTGAAATACATGTGTGATCGTATCTCTCTAAAGTGCATAGAAACAATTCGAATGATATGCAATAACCCACTTTACAACTGATAAAAAAACAACATGCAATCCTCTGGGTATCCTTCAACTGGCATGCAATATTGGAACCCCAACAGGCTGGCGAGATCACCAACTTTGATACTACTGAAATACCCTTTTCTAGTTTTCTATGGTTTAGTGCTTAAATATTTGCAAAAATGGATGGGTATTTTTCTTTAAGAGTTTTTAGGAGGTTTGGACTAATTTATTGCATGTCAAGCCGAATGGGTGTTGTAATGAAGATAAAAAAGGTCTGAGGTTACTCCTAACCCTTCCTCAATATCTCTTGACATGAGGGTATCACTTTCTTGTATTGATATTCAACCACCAAAACAGTTAAACAGGAAAGAAACTATTTTTAAGTGAGATTGTGATGAATCAAGTCCTCTTGAATAGACTGAAGACTTCATTTATTTCATATTACTTCTCTTAATCCCATTTAAATGATATATGCACATACAACTGCATTAAAAAGTACATAACAGCTCCCACGGTTTATGTCGCTATATACAATGGATGGTGGAATGGAAATTGCAGTCACACGCTTTCAACAATAGCCTTAAATTTTGACTGCTATTGCATGTACATCATTTCGCTTTAGCTTTGTTTTTGCCTGGATTTGGTGGTTTTCGGTTAGGATGGGGTTGAAAGCGTAAAATCCTAGGCTTTCCCATTGTTTCTACTCTACTTTTCTTTTTCTTTTTGCTTATGTGTCAAAATTGGATTTTGCTTCAAATTCTTTACCCATTCTTCCATTTCTTTGCAAAGATTTTAGGTGCAAACAATAATTTTCTGTCACATGTTCACTAAAATCATTTTTTCTATCCCATCATTTGTTTTTTCTTCTTATTTACGTGTCACTAATTTTTTTGTTTGCAATAATATCTATTATATGTTGCGTACTATTTCCTTATAATACGTTGAGAAGAACATAGAAGTTAATGATGCACGAGTATATTTTAAAAGCTAAGATGCTCTCACAGAATAAGAATGCATGAACTCACAATCCAAGTAAAGTTTGCAAAAAAGTGCAATTCACAAAACAAGAAACGTATGTCTTTAACTGTAACGATATTTTAGTTGTTTATATTGTTTACAAGAGTGAAGATCTTCTATTTTACATGGAATTTTATATTGTAAAGAGATAGTGAGGATCATCTCTACTACGCTCAACCTCATCATCAGCAAGGATACAACAAGCCTAATTCATCTACTCCCACAACAACTAACTATAACCTTGTAAGCCGTAGGACTTCCAGTGCAAAGCACCAAAATTTTGTTGAACCACCCCTTCACAATCAAGCTGCTAGAGCCATTCAAGAAGCTCTCTCGAGATACCCTTGTCAGGCACTGATTCAGAATGTCATGGCATATACCTCTGCAAGAAATACCACACCCAGCAGTACAACTACAACCACTTCATCAGCCCAACATTCTATGGCTGATAAAGTCACTCTTGTGGGGTTTTCTAGCCCAAGCGAAGCTAGTAATCTGAGTAATTCTCATTGTCAGGACCATCATCCCTTATGTGCCATGGACTGCCTTAGCAGACTCCTTCATGTGGCATATAAACAAAAAGGATTCACACAATGAAGACTTCCATTGAGCACAACTATCATCATTCTTCTACACTGCATAGCCTTCAAGCAATCAATCGGATGTTGCTTTCTCGAGTAGTAAAAGAGAATAATTAGTGAATTATCAGAGAACAAGCTCCTCACAAACAAGAAAAGATTCACACAATGAAGACTTCCATTGAGCACAAGTATCACCATTCTTCTACACCTACATAGCCTTCAAGCAAACAATCAGCTGTTGTTTTCTCGAGTAGTGAAAGAGAATAATTAGTCAATTACTGTAGGAACAAGCTGCTCATGGATCTACACTCAAGAAATAGATGGCCCAAGGTGTCATTCCAAGCATGTTAAGTCTTACAATCCTACTTAGTGTGTATTATGGCCTTCAAAATTTGGTATCAGCATCTAAGACTTCCTCATTGGCATCTCTTATTTACAAATGCAGTGAGTTGCTATATTATCCTAAAGCAGTAAGGTACACTGAAAATGTCCATTTCTACACCCTAAACCTTGTTAAAAACTCCCACAAACTAACATGCCAATGATTCATTTCCCTATGTCTAGAGCTCTTAATATCCCCTCTACCTCACGTGGTATAGAATATCCCTAGGCTGAGAAAATAATGGACTCCAACCAAACACCAAAGTCAAAAACTCCAACCTTAACATTTCGAAAAAGCTCGTTTTTATCACGCATTTTGTCAAACACTTGACATGCATCTGAATACCTTCCTCACCACTAGTCTGCCTAATAAATCCAAATCTAATCCTTTTTTTGTTGGTGTCCTCACATGGAATGCAACAAAATAAATAGCATGCCTCTTTTGTTTATTTTTTGTTCCTAATGCTTTGACTGTCCTGTATTAACATGAAGTAATGTTTCTAAGGAGATTAGAATCATATGAGTTTTGTAATTTATTTATATGTATTGTAACACAGATATATTCTCATGGAGGATAACACAAATATATCACCTATTGATGTATTATTCTCTATTTTTCCCCTATAAACAGTTGTTGATTGTGATCTCTCTTGTATTGGTGTACTTCTATTTCTTTTTTTAAAAGGAAAAGGGTAACTGTACATAATCACAATCTAATAGAAACTGTTTTAATGCAAGCTAGATGCAGCTTTTTTTGTATTTTACACTGAAACAATCTACATATGCAACATCACCCAACGCAGTTTTGAAACACAACATTAAGGGCACACATGCATTGTCCTTACCATGGAGAATAGCCTAGCATGTTGAACTTGATGAAATATTAACAAATTTCAACAGCTAAAAGCAAGCAAGAGGTTCAAATGTAGTTGGGCAACAATCTTGAAGAACAAACCTAATGGGAATTTATAAAAAATTATTCCATTGCAATCATTATGCCTCTTTGTCAAGGACATTTGACTTGCATAGTGATTCCCAAGTATGTTTTCTTTGTAATGAACCTCTAAAACGTTGTCTAGTATTCATAAGTATCCCAGAAATTGGGGCATTCTGCACCCATTTCATCTGCCTTGTATGCCATTCATGCCTTCAAACTGACATCGTCAGGGTCTCTGTGAAGCATTTTGTCAAACAATTGGCATGTTGATCCAATTTCTGGCATTGACATTGATTCTAAGAAATCTGAAATTGGTATTCTAGGGTTTCTCTATCTACCTTGCTGTCCCCACTCAACAATATTGCCATGGGATTAAAATCTAGACCTGCCAAGCTGAAAAGAATTTCAGGTGGAATGTTTGCAGATGAACAAATTTGAGACAAAATAAAAAGCGAAAGATTAGGGAGATATTTGCATTGCATGGGGCATGAGCTAATGCCCATTGCAATCATTATGCCTCTTTATCAAGGACATTTGACTTGCATAGTGATTCCCAAACTGACATTGTCAGGGTCTTTGTGAAGCATTTTGTCAAACAATTAGCATGTTATTCCAATTTCTGGCATTGACATAGACTCTAAGAAATCTGAAATTGGTATTCTAGGGTTTCTTTTTCTACCTTGCTATCCCCACTCAACAATATTGCCACGGGATTAAAATCCAGGTCCTGGCCAAATGAAAAGAATTTCTGTGTCAAATGCCCGCAGATGAACAGATTCAAGATGTTTTCAACTCGCACTCCATTGATAAGAAGAAAAATGGATTGCTTGGTAAAGTCTGTGTTATGGAAGCACATGTAGGTAAGCCGACATCCTGAAGTAACAAACATATGGCATTTTACTCAACTACAAATTGTAATGTATCCGTAAATAGGTTTTTAAGAGCCGAGTTTTTGGAAAATCTCATTACAAGATTTGTTTTTACAGAAGACTGGGAAAGAAGGACAAAATGGAAGCAAACATTACGACAACAAGCAACAGTTTAGATCATTGTATAAGAAAATTAATTACCCATAGTAGAAAACAAAGAAAATAAACAGCATCAAACATGAAAAAATAGCAAAACAAACCTGTGCACTGAAGGTTTGAAACAGGGGCGGCAGAAGCAAAGTGATAACAGACAAGAATAGAAGAAACCACACATGCAAGCGGAGACCATATTGAAGGGTTTGCAATAATCGATGAGGAGAATAAATGCAATGAAAATGGACACGAAATCACCGAATAACCAACACAGGGGCACTCGCCGATAGGCAGTCAAGTAGAAGGATCGGATGACAAGCAATGAAGTCAGTACACCGTCATCGTTAGAGACCGAGTGCACTATAGCCATGCCTTTGCGTAACTAGTTTGATGAGTATATCTTATTGAGGATTTTTCACCATATATTTAATGTCAAAGTTTGAGATGAAGATGATGCAAAATGTAGTTTCATCCAATGTGATTTCATAAACAATTATTGAGCACAGGAGTGATCGGGGTTCATTTTAAGAGACCTCCTGAAATCGGAGGTGGAGAATACCTGGCGAATATCCCCGGAACCGGTTTCACGGGAAGGCGAATTTTTTGGGGGTTGTATGAAAAAATTTCGCCTGATTATCAAGCACTACGACAGAAGGCTGCAGACGCGCGACGGGAGATTTTTGCCACACGTGTCAAAAAATGCGCGATGATGCGCGTCAATAGACCTTAGTGACGCGCGTCACTAAGGTCTATTGACGCGTCACATCGCATTTTTTTTTGACACGCGACAACAAAATCTTCCGTCGCGCATCTACACCCTCCGACCTCTGCTTTCTCATCAAAAAATCTCCGTGTCGCGCATCAACAAACTCTTTGTCGTATGCGCTGCTTTATGCGTCAATATCTCATTGTACTTCCTTGTCGCATGTCAAAAATGCGCTGATGCGCGTCAGCGAGCCTTAGTGACGCAGCGTCAATAGGCCTTAGTGACGCGCGTCAACAGAGCCTTAGTGACACGCGTCACTAAGGCCTATTGACGTGCGTCACTAAGGCCTATTGACGCTGCGTCGTAGGCCTTAGTGACCTTAGTGACGCCAACAACAAGGCCTGTTAACGTGCATCACTAAGGCCTATTGACGTGCGTCACTAAGGTCTATTGATGCGCGACAGTAAATATCCTGTCGCGCGTCTGCAACCTCTGCCCTCTTCTTGCTCATCGAAAAAAACTCCATGTCGCTCATCAACAAAATCTTTGTCATGCATCTACTATGCGTCAATATCTACAGTATCTCCTTGTCTGCAAACCCTCCTTGTCGCGCATCAATAACTTACCCCCTTGTCGCGTGTCTATAATACGGGATATATCATATTGTTGAAAAATGTGAAGTAGAAGTGTTCTACCTGGCGAATAATCTAGGTTTATATAGGGGATATTTTTCAAGGGTAGGCGAAGCCGACCCCTAAAAAAAATTAAAGTGTAATTTTTAGGCGAACAGGTCACTGACCCGTGCCAAAAAATTTGCCTTTTCAAAATTTTCAAAAATGGAATATTCGCCACTAAAATTTTCCCCAGGGAGTGATGGACATAATACTGAGCATGCCAAAATTAATGGCGATGCACTTTCAATATACACGGCTATAAGCAAGCAGCTTATAAAAAGTAGAAACACATATCAATATAAACTTATCCAAATTAGTACAAACATATTTATTAAATTGTGCTAAGCTTTTGCAATGGAACATCTTTTACAGAGAACAAAAATTGTTCATTCACAGGACAATGACAAATAGAATATCGATTGTCCATGCACCACAAATTATTCCTCCATTGTAATTAGGCTCGCTCTGATACCAAATAAAGTTTCACCAATAAATTTACACAACAAGATGATAATAAAACTCTTTGTATTCCAATCGGAAATCATTTGCAAATATATAGGTGAAGTTGTTCCTAAAATTTATGAAACAACTCATTAACAATACATGAGTTGTTTTAACAACTCATTTAATAATGAAGCTAATTATGTAGGTTGTTTTAAAATGACCACACATAATATTTACTTAACGTAAATATTGTTAAACTATATAATGTTCACAATACTAATTTCCTAACAAACAAGAGGGCCCCGTCGAGTAGCATGGGTCAACATAGCATGGCGTAACACCTTCTTCATGCCCAGCACCTCATATGCCCTTGCCTAGCAGTGGACCTGGACCAGGTAGTCCCAACTAGGGTGAGAATTATGGTTGACTCTCTTATTGATGTACGAGATGCATTTTTTTGGTGTATTGCCTCAATATGAAGGCATACTTTTGTACAAATGTATATGTATTATTTTTTTCATGCCTCGTGATGAAGGCACATTTTTTATGATGGGTGTATGTTTATATAGTGTTTTTATTATGCCTCGTGATGAAGAAACTTTTTTTGTATAGAACCCCATGATGGCTCATTGTATCATATGTACCTTTTGAGACATTGTTTTGTACACTAACAATTATATTTTTGATGATGTATGATGATTTGATGGATTACTGATGTACCACATTTTACTTATGAGATATCATGTTTATATTTGTATCACATGTTAGATTATGAAATAGCCTTTGCTGATGTCATATTGCATGTTGATGAGATACTTTAAGTAAAACATGTTTTTATTTTTGATATTGGTTTGGGGGATAAATTTGTGATCATGTGCAACCCCTCTTGCCCCATTGATGATACAATATTTGATGATTAGATTTAGCATACATGTATGATGTAGACTTATCATTTATTGATATATGATGTATAGATGTGATGGTTATATGTGATATGATGATGAAGTGATAACACAATGTACAAGTAAAAATTAACAAGCATAAGTTAAACAAATATAATCAAAGCAACACATTTATTCACAAGTATGCAAGATAAAATGAACTCAATGCAATATAACACAAACTAAAATCGCATTCAAGATAAGTAAGTAAGTGAATCCAATTTAAAATACACAATAAAAAAAAAAAGCAATGCAACTAAAATTGTACAAACCAACAACTAAAACTAAGTAAACCACTACTTTGTTTTTGTGGGATAGTTTTGGATGTTTTTCGTTGTTTTTGAGTATTATCTCCAAGAAAATTTTCTAATGTTTTGGGGTTTTATACAAAACGTATTTGAAGGTTTTGATTTTTTCAAGGATCATATCTGTATGTTTTGGGGTTTTCAAAATTTATACGAATGTTTTTGACATTTTCTAAACAGTTTTTCCGAAGCAAACGTGCAAGGAAATGAAGAAAAGTGGATACCCCTAGCATTAGATGGGATGTACAAGGGTAGAATGCAACGTGATATATGCCAAAAGTGGCACTACAAAGTTTCCCCGGTGTGAGATGGGTTCATTCCAAGTTAAATTATCTCGCATTCAAAAGGTTAGATCAGCCGGATCAGGGCAAAGAGGGATAGGCTCACAAGGGACTCAAACAAAGGTAAAGACCAACTTAGGACAAAGTTGTCATACTCCTAAACCTGAAATGCTTGTGAACAACAGACCCTCCCTTGGTGCCGAAAATTGTTTTTCACCAAAGGACTTGTCCAAAGTGCCACCATTGCGTGGTTTTCACTATTAGACGCACCTGTTTATTTCTCTTTTTCTTTTTCTATTTTTATACTTTTTTTCTCGATGCTTTAGAGACCCTACACTTAAGCATAAAAGCACTTAAGAAGCATTGCGTTCATGGGTTCCAAAAACTCTTGGCCATCTAAATGGGCTAGCTTATAGGCACTTAAACCAAACTTGGTAACCACAACATATGGTCCTAAATGTAGACACCCATAATTACACCCGAGCAATTTAAATACTTAAATTGCGCTAATTATCTCCTTTCTTGCAAATTGACGACATATCGTCAAAGGCACTCATCTTCCCTCTTATTTTCGTTAATTAATTACAATACATTAATTAATTAAGTCACCTATCCAACTAACATCCTAATTAACGACCTTCCATTAATTAATCACCCCTTCTACCTAGGCTAATTAATTATTATTAATTAATTAGCTTTCCCTTCCATTTAACCAATAAATCAATATTTAATTGATTTAATCCCCTTCTAATATCCTAAATCGTACTAATATTCTTCTAAGCAGCTTCTATAAGCTTACATCTACCTATTAGTTAATCACCTTTGATTAATTAAAACACCCCCCAACTCCCATGACTTGCTAAGCATAAATTAAACCCTTCTAAAGTAAGGTTACCTTTTATAAAGCAACTTTATCCATTCCTAATCATGTTTTACCTTTATCCCACATGCAAAGGGATGAAGTGTTACCTTTATCCATTGGGCTATATAAGAAGCTCTCCTTCTACCTTTATACCTACACCTAAACTTCTTGAGAAAGCAAATGCAAAGCATATAGAAAAATAGACTAAGAGTTTGCCTTTTGTTTTCTTGAGAGTTCATCATCTTAAAGAGTTAAGCCTCTTTCTTAAGTGCTTAGGTCATATGGGAGGTGTCAAAAGGGTCTTGTAGCCCAATTTTGACAAGCCCTCATTCCTAGGTTCTTGGAATACCCAAAGACAACCATTTTTTATTGCCATGGAGCCTATTTAGGTCCATTCATTTATTTGTTGTTAGAGAATAGAGGATTTAGATGCTTAACATTGTTAGTTTCAAAGTTTTGTATATTGATGAATGTTAGCATCTAACCCTTGTTTAATTCTTATCATGATGGTGCTAAGTAGTTTGTTTAATTTTTGCTAATTAAGGCTATTTAGGTGTTAGTCTTTACTTACATTAGCATTAGTTTAAAAACAACACATGCACACATTTGGCACACCTGGTGGGACCTAGTCCCTTAGCATTTTAGTTTAAATTTCATTGTTTTGGCTAACTTTTGATATGCACATGTAGTAATTAATGTCCATTTTCTTAGAATTTTTACTAATTTTATATGTGTAAGTTCTTGTTCATAGCCATCATTTTAATGGGTTGTTGCCATTTTAAAACTAACTTGTCAAAATTTGAAGTATTGTGATTTTTCTTGTGTTTTTTCCGTATTTTGGTTGTAGGGGTGGCACAGACACACTTTTAGGAGTGCAGACACATTTTTAGTGGCGCAGCACCTCTCAAGTGGCGCAGGTGCACTGTCAGAACTTGGTTCTCTGTTTATCGATCCTGGCGCATACACACTAACCCCAACGCACATACCCTAACCAAAGGCACGATGCATTAACACGGCGCAGACACATTTTTCATACTTTGTACCTTCACTACAATTCAAAACCTGTCAGATCGGTGCATACACCCTAACCCGAGTGCACACGCTATTTTGGTGGCTCGAGCGTTCGTCGGAATCTGAGACTATTTTACAAAGCAAAGTGCACACACGTTTTTTCATTGCAGCGCAAACATTTTGTCTGAATTTTTGCCTGTTTTATTGAAGGTGGCACATACATTATTTTGGTGGCGCACATGCCTCTCGGGTGGCACAGGTACATGGTAAGCCAAAACCACATAGAGTAGCGCACACGTATTTTTGGTGGCACACACGCCAAAATAGGGGCACAGTGTCCTTTTGTTTTCTTGACATTAATGTGTTGAGGTGCTAACATTCTTGTAGATTTTATCTAATCACATACTCATCTTTGCAGGATGTTTTTACATGCTTTTACTTGATTAGATAAGCTTTTGCATGTTTTAGGAATAAGATCGTGTATGCTCTTCCCTTACGTCCCTTGGGGCAATCTTGGGAATAAAAAATGATTCTTAGGTCCTTTTTGATGCTTTGAGGTTGTTAGGAATATTTGAGTTGGAATTGGTTAACTTGGTGTATTTGAATTAAAGTGTTTTTCCATTTGATATCTTTTTTGGGATTTTTGGAAACGCCACGTATGCTCTTCTCTTGCGTCCTTGGATGATTTGGAGAATCAGAAATGGTGTTTACTCTTTTGATGGAAAACTACTAAAAATTGTCATACAGGACCAAAACACCTCACTTGTCAAAGAAAGGAGGAATCAAAATGAAGTCAAAAACTACTAATACAATTGTTATACAGGTTGCCAAAAGGTGTTTCGAGCAAACCACACCTAATTAAACAAGATAAAAAGAACAACATATTCAAAACACTGTATTGCAGGTTTTGGAAAAGGGTACATCCCTCTCCGCTCAACTGGAACATAACCCCTTTGGCATAACGCCTTAAGCTACAACAATGGGGGTGGTTCCAGGAACCCCAAAGTAGTCCACGCAAGAGGGAACCTTGTGGACGAAATGGGAAGTTCTCCGCACTACCTATCTGACTAGTGATTCCTTTGTGAGATAGCATTACAAGTTGTCCCTACGCGACCCTTTTAAGTACACGATGGATGCATTTACTACCCACTGTGCTTGAAGGGGGAAAAGTTGAGATACTCCCAAGATAGTTGGGACTATTTGGGTAAATCGTCCCACTCGTGGATAATTTTTGTAACACCTAGGATGAGAGAACCACCTAGGAAAATATACTTTGGCCAGGAGCCCACTTTGACCATTCTAAAACAGTGTTGAGTTGTGAACCATATTTTCATTGTGAAATGTGTGATGCGTTACTTTCACTTAGTTTTTACTTGCCTTAGGGTGAGGTGAAACTCTGCCAAGTGAAGCCAGCATTTTTCATCCCCATTTTGAGTTGCTTCCTTCACATTCTTTTGACACTTTGTTGATCAGAAGAAGGGTGACTACCTCTGTGTTACCAATCGATTGTTTCGCCACTTTTTTGTTTGTTTACGCCCATCCATGTTTACAGCTAGGTAAGTTAAACGTCTAAAGTGCGCAGAGATGTGTTCATATCATTGGTGGCCATTGTGATCTTGATACCCACGTCAAGATCGTCATTGTAGTTAGGCGTGGTTCATCATCTTGAACTTCCTTAGAAGGGTTACCTTGTTTGTATCGTATCACTACAATTTTGATATTTACATCTTGTTTCTTGTAAACTTGACATAAATATCTATATTGTAAGGTTACACTACACACATTTTAACTATTCCTAGCTATACTTTGAGCTTTTGGTTTGATTCTATTATTACCTCGATTTTGAAGAGTGCTAGGTGTTACCACTTGTGCGTGTTATATCAATAGCATCTTGATATCAATACCTTACTTTCTCGCAAAGTTTGGTTAACATATCTTGGTGATATTGTTGTGTCACTCATGAATTATAACTGGCACTTTTTGGGATATAGGTCTTAATTGAATTTGAACTCGCTTTTAGTATATCTTGTTAGGAGGTCACATTAACTTTTTGTATTTACTTACGTCTTGTTCATCCTCTTGAACTTGGCATAAGTGAGCGCACCTTGTTAATTATCTTGCGACACTAAACTACTTTTTAAGACATAGTCTAGGAGGTACTTCATTTGATAGGTTTCGATACCAAACATTTGTGTCACTGGTGATTTATCACTCTATCACATTGGTATTCTCACATTGTTATTCATTCATATTCTTGACAATTTATCTTGCATTTCACTTAGGTGTGGTCACAAAGTTTTGAACACATTTACAACTTACCCTAGTGAAACTATCACAAATCATGGCTCCTAAAACACGATTAGGACTCAAGAAACAAACATACGAGGAACAACAAGTGCAAGCTTGGGAAGCCTCTAATAGAAAAGGGTCAAACCCCTTTATTGGACATGATCTAGGGCCTCTATTTTATATGGAAAAAGAGATAGAAGATATGGTCGATCATAGTGGTAATGAATTGGAATCTCCACACGCAGAATTTGACTTTGATCCCACTCTATTAGATGAGTTTATTTTTAGAAATAAAGATAGAGTGCTAGCACGGGTTGTGGAATTAGGGGCCAAAATGCCCACTGAAAGTGAAACAATCCCACTTGTGAATAACGCTAATGAGGAAGAACGACCCCTCATCAACATGGAGGATATTTTGATGCATGGACATGCTTCTACCTCCAATGTAGGAAATAATAAGATAGTGGGACATAGAATACCCTTTATCAAAGTGCCACGTAAAAACACGATGGGACATGAGAATGGTGAAGAACCTCCACAAAATGAGGAAGAGGAGGAACCTTTAGAAGAAGAAACCACAATTCAACAACAAATTAGTAGCCTAAGCCGACAATTAGCTTTGCTAACCTCTCATGTGCAGAAGGAAGCAAGAAAAATGTTCAAAAGTCAAGGCCTAAGGTTAAGATCAATGAATGCCATAGAGAAAATCAAGAAGAAGATGATACGGGGTATCGCCGAGTATATCTCCCCGCTTCTCCCACTAGAGAACAATTGCTCACACAAGAGGTACAATCTATGAAAGTAACGCTCACAAGCCTTCAAGAGAGCAATATAGGGAGCATTAGAAAGTATCAATATGAAGAATTATGCCCCTATCCTTTTGACAAGACTATGACCCTTCAACCCTTTCCTAAGAAATTCGATATGCCAAAATTTGACAAATATAAAGGGAAAGGGGATCCACGAGATCATGTCAAATATTTATATATGGCATGTCAAGAGGTGTCCTATAGTGACAATTATCTCATAAGACTTTTTCCCAAGAGTCTAGGAGGTCAAGCATTGGAGTGGTTTACACGTTTACCTCGGGGATCGATTTTCACTTGGCGCAGGGCGAGAATTTTTGTGTGTCACTTCTCATAGAACATAGAGAGTGATGTCACCATGGCAGATTTAAGTGGTGCCAAACAATGACCTAATGAGACTTTCTCCAACTTCCTCTAAAGGTGGAGAGGGATAGCTAGCTGCTTCCCTTGCGCTTTCCCTGAAAAATAGTTGGTTAGTATTTTTGTACCTGACCTCAATCCATATATAGCTTTCCGCCTCCAAATGCATTGTGTTCACACTTTTGAGGAGGTCATCGAAAAAGGGGTTCAAATAGAGAAATCTCTCATTGCAAAAGGAACTCTCAAGTCCCAATCTAGAGATAATCAAAATGTTAAACCCACGGAGAAGCCAAAGATTTTTAACAAAAACAAAAATGTGGTGGGAGACGGATCATTGATTCCAAACATGTACAAACAGTCCAAACCGGTCAACCTTTTAAACTGACCAAAGGACCAATTCAACCACCACCAAAATGAAGAACGTTCACCTCTCTTAATGAACCTTTGTCGGTTATACTAAAACAATTGGATGCAGCTCACATGATGACATATCCTACGACACAACCATTTGATGACAATGCTCTAAAACCTTCATGGTACAAGGAGCATGAATATTACAAAATGCATCATGTCAAAGGACATAAGACAAAAAAATGTCTGCGCCTTCGTCATTATATCCAAGACCTCATCGACAATGGGGAAATAGAGGTGGACAACCCAGGAAAAACTCAGACACCCAATGAGAAAATGGGGATATATAAAGAGCCATTCCCCAATCATGATAAAATGGAAAATTCAAAGCCGGATTGGGAGAGTCATCCCAAGGTTATAAAGCAGTGAATTACTTATACACCAAAAATACAACAATCATTATGATTCACTTATTGGATGTATTCTCTCTCCTACTGACCATGTCAATACCATCCGAATCAAGGGAAAGGATTACACCACGGTAACAAGGCGTGCCCACCTTGTGATTCCGAAACCTTCTCCATCAACCCCACAAACTGGTAAATATAACCTCTTAGAGCAACTTGAGAAGACGTCTGCTAAGATTTCAATCTTAGATCTTCTTAAGATATCCAATGTACACAAAGACATTCTATACCAAACTCTTCAGGGGTCAAGAGTTCCATTAGAGGTCGATCCTATACACCTTCAAGCCGCAGTGGAAAACATCATACCAAATGAACATATTACCTTCAACCACAGGGAGATCCCTACTAAGAATCCAACACATAATCTTCCTTTGTATATTGAGGTAGTTATTACTGCAGGAAGATCAAATGGGTGCTTATGGATAATGGATCAAGGTTGAACATCTGCACACTAAAGTTGGTTAAACAAATCTCAGGACATATTGAGGCAGATCTTGAGTCAAATATCATCACTATCACCGCATACGACAATGTGGAAAGGGAGTTAGCGGGCACAATCATGTTGCCCATGGAGGTGGGTCCCACTTGCCATCAAACAAAGTTTCATGTCTTGGACTTGGAACTTCCATATAATATGCTTCTAGGCTGACCATGGATTCATGCCATGCAAGCCGTGCCATCAACGTTTCATCAGTGCATTAAATTGAAGCATGAGGGACACACCATTACAATACAAGGAGATTCAAAGCCCTTTGCTCACTGCAGAGCTCTCAATAGCTTTGCACGTAAGGGCACATATGCATGTCCCTCCGCCGATATAGCTGTCCCTCTCCAACTGAGGCCATGGAATCCCGGATAGATTCAAATTCTCTCAGTTCTTGCACCCATGGTGCATCAACATCAACCTCTCCTTTTGATTCGTGGGAGATGAAAATCCTTGAATATGGCTGTAGAGAGTATAATGTGCAGTAAGCCCTCTTGGTCTCATACCTCTCATTGTCACCCAAGACTAGAGGTTGACCTAACTATCACTTTAGAAGACCTAGAAATGAACACACTATTGGGTCATTCTTACCTAGAGGCTTGTTAGGCTGAAGAAAAATTGTTAGATCCACCTACAACTTGGGTCCCAGAAGATACTCAGCCATCCTATTATCTAACCCATGCATATGAGAAATCCAGTAAAATGATGTACTCCATGGGCTACAAGGGCCTAGGATGTGGAAGAAATGAACAAGGATAGAGAGAACTAGTGCCTCTTCTACATTTTAAAATAGAAAGATATGGCATTGGGATTTGCCCTTATGGAGCACACCCCAATGACCAAGATGCTACTTGTTTCAATGCGAGGATAGCTTTGACTATCTAGACAATGATATGGATTCCCATTATAGCCAATATGAGGATCTTGCCTCCACAAACCTATTTGTGGACAACATTTTCCTAACCATAACCCTCAAGCAAAACCAACCCTTGACCTTGTTTACCCTTCCCTTGTTGAATGGGACCAACAATGTCACATGTCGCTAGATTTGTTTGAGAATGACGAGGCTATCACAAAGTTCATGGGCATAAGGGATACAATTCCCATTGGAGACCACAAGAAGGGTTTCTTTATTGACTTGGATACCTGTGCCTACTTCGGTGAGGAGGCTAAGCTTCATGGTCAACAAAACTTAAGAAAAAGCGAGGGAAAAAGTTCCAACGTAAAGCCTCGGCAAAAATCAAAGTCCAAGTCACATAGTGAAAACCTCTTTGAGGCACTAGCCAAAAACAAGTAAAAAAATCAAAGGACAATGAAAGTGACCACACCAAGGATGAAAATATCGTGGAGACATCCTTGGATGAAGATCTCAACCTTCCTCCCGATCCTACGTGTATGGAGGACTTGTCCAAATTACTAGTCGAAGAAACTATCGATGTAAATATTGGTACAAAAGAGGACCCGAAGATAGTAAAATTGGGAGCTTCACTCTCGGCTAGAGAACAAGACATTCACTATGCTGCTACGAGAGTTTATAGACGTGTTTGCATGGTCCTACAAAGACATGCCAGGCTTAGACCCAACTTTAGTTGTGCACAACCTAGTTGTGCATGCAGATGCTAAGCCTATCAAATAGAAGCTCAGAAAGATGCACCCATGGGTAGCCCTACTGGTTAAAGAGGAACTAGAAAGATTGCTTGTGGTAGGATTCATCCAGCCTATTGATTATTCTGAATGGATATCTAACATCGTCCCTATATAGAAAAAGCCTATCGGGATTAGAATCTACACAGATTTTAGAGACATTAATAAGGCTTTCCCTAAGGATGATTTTCCGCTGCCAAATATTGACATGATTTTTGATTCAAATACGAGGATACAAGATGTTATCTCTCATGGATGGATTTTCAAGATATAACCAAATCAAGATAGCTAAAGAAGATCAGCACAAAATGGCTTTCACAACTCCGTGGGGTACCTTATGTTATTAGGTGATGCCATTTGGTCTCAAAAATGCAGGAGCTACTTATCAGTGGGAAATGACAGTAATTTTTCATGATATGATTCATGATATCATGGAGGACTACATGGATGACATCCTCAAAAATTCCAAGACAAGAGAAGATCACCCTGTCATTTTGCGGCATATCTTTAAGTGCCTACGAGAATATAAGGTCAGGATGAACCCAAAGAAGTGTGTATTCAGCGTGTTATCAGGAAAACTATTGGGCTTCATCGTATCATGAAGAGGAATTGAGGTAGACCCTGCTAAAGTGTCTACTATTACTAAAATGCCTCCACCTAAGAATATTAAGCAACTGCGTAGCTTACAAGGGAAAATCTAGGCTATCCACCACTTCATCTCCCAGCTTGCAGATAAATGCCACTCATTCACCCACTTGCTTAAAAGGGCGTCGCCTTCATCTGGGGACCAGAGCAACAACAAGCCTTTTCTTTGCTTAAACAATACTTGGCTAATCCACCTGTCCTCATGCCTCCAACTCTTGGAGAGCCACTCTTGCTTTATATCTTTGCTACGTAATTTTTTATTGGTGCGTTGCTCGCCCAATACGACCTTGGTCATAAAGAAAAAGTAGTGTATTATCTTAGTCACACTCTCATCGCTTATGAGATCAACTATCCCCAAATTGAGAAAGCTTGCTTGGCTGTTGTTTTTACTTTTCAAAAACTTTTCCATTATCTATTGAATACCAAAACCAAGCTGATATCCAAAGTTGACCCACTCAAGTACTTGTTATCTAAACCAGCCCTCACAGGTAGAATGGCTAATTGGATCATTCTACTAAGTGAGTTTGACATAGAATTTGTGCATCAGAAGTTGGTTAAAGGACAAGTACTCATTGACCACTAAGCTAGCAGTAACTTTGCAAGGCACTCGAACATTTGAATCTAGATCTCATCGGATGCCTCGTTGCTATACATTGAAGAATCCATCGTATGGTAGATACACTTTGATGGGTCCTTTAATTTTCATGGTTCATGTGCGGAGGTAGTCCCGATTACTCCTTCAGTGACCCTATACCATAGGATTTTCACCTGGGTTTTCCTTGCACAAACAATATTACAGTATGAGGCACTTATTGTAGGGATGAAGCTCACTATCAAGTGGAATATTCACCATGTCAAGGTTGTGGGTGATTCTCGCTTAATTATCAAACAAGTCGATGATGAATACAAGGTTAAGGATGATAATCTCATACCTTATAAAAAGCTGGTTGAAAATCTAAAGGAGTACTTCGTGCGTGTTGGTTTGAAAATCATCGGTTAGGCAGATCGTGGGGAAATAGGCCAACAGTGTGCAGGGCATAGCCCCTCTTTGAGACAGCAAAGTGAAATTGGTTTATTGCTATTCTATCAAGTAGGAATATGTGCAAATCTACACTATTCTAACTTCAAGGGTTTGGGATCTCATCCCAGTAGAGGTAGTTCCAATGCGAACAAAAAGGTAGGAAGGAAGGAATGAAGGAAGATAGATCTGAAGGAGAAAATAAATGAATTCCAAGACGGAAAGGTCAGAAGGTTTATGCTTTGGGCTGGTAGTAAATAGAGCCAAACTTACTTGCATAAACAAACAAAGAAATACTGATGAACATATGATGATAATAAGAATGAATCCAACAAAATAGAAACATAGATCTAACTTAAGAAAGATTTGATGCAAATAACACATATATTGAGCACAAAGTCGAACATATATATTAATATCTCTTATGTTACAAGAAGACACAAAGTATTTCTCTCCTCACTTATTTTTCATACAAAAATGTCCACCTAGAATACAACAAGTATTCCAGTATTTATAGAAGGAGAAGGAGGAAGAAGACAAAAACAACCAACCACTATTTACAAAATATCTAAAAAGTCAAAAGTTGACTTTGGGTAAGTTTTTGGATGGCAACATCCCATGATGCAACATGGATGATGTCATCGTAAATGCCAACATACTTTTTAAATATTTTTACAAAAACAATCGAAGCGTACACAAGAGGATAAAATACTCCTCATCATCTCTTGGTTTGAACGGGATGTCTTGCTTCTGATTGGGAGAGGCAATGTGACACTGAGCTCGGTATTCCATAAACTTGTTGATCATTGTTTGAAGTTGATTATGATCTAGACCCTTGAAATGGTCGCCAATAACTTCGCAAGTTTCTTTTTTAGTCTTGAGCTTGTCAGGTAGCCCGACGTACTCTTTGCATGCCTTAATCAAGAATCCAATGAAATCACGACAAGCCAGAAGGTTATTGATTGATTCTCGGTCAAAAGTGACCTCTGGTGCCAAACCTTGGGTTACGATAGCCTTGAAGAGCTGGATGGTATCGTCTACCTCCCTTAAGGTGAATGATTCACTGAGCATCCCTGAGACATCTTTGTAACCATCTGCTCCATGTTGTAAATTTCATCCAGGGCTTCATCCTTGATTTTATCTATCCTTTCCAGGATATACTCCATTTGATCAACCCGGTAATCCAATGCAACGAGAGCTTTGTTATGTGCCCGCGGGTGATCAATGACACCGACCTTTAATAGGTTGTCAGCCGAGCAGTCAACCATTGCTTAGAATGTTTCATGTTGCAATCTGGCATTGTCCAACTCCTCAGAGAGGGATCTTGCTACTGCTTGTAGCTCCTTATTTTCCTGATCTATACCCTGGTAGAGTCCTGTGAATTTCTTGATTATTTCCTCACTATCTCTGAGGATTTTCTCTATCCAGGAGGACACTGCCGTGCCTTGTTCACCAATCTTGGCGTATTCATTTATCTTATCCTGACTAAGAACTTCAGTAGGCTCGGTGGTAGTCATAGGAGGAGCATTGCCCATTCTCTGCAAAGCTTGGAGGAGATGTTTGTTTTGTTCCTTTAGTATCCTCTTCTCCTCCTTTACTTCTTAAAGTTTCTTGCAGAGGACATCTATTAGCGCAGATAAGGCCTCTCCTTGCAGGCTCTCATATGAGGTTCCCATCATGACTTGGGTCACTGTAAAGTCTGTAGGAGACAAATATTTCTTTTCTTTGGTGGGATCATGATATGCAATCTCCATGACCCTCTCTCCCAAAGTGCTCTTTGAAGAGCGAGTTATCGTTTTCTGCTTCTTTGGTCCCTTCTTTGGAATGACAGAGAAGTCCATGGGTGTGATGGGAACCTTTCTCTTGAGTTGACCTAGATGGTTAGAAATCCAACTTGGACTTATGGGAGAAGGAGTAGAGGGAATGGAAGAAGAAATGAGAGTGAAAGGGGAAGCAACTGAAGAGGCCACAGGAAGAACGTTGAGACACTTGGTGGTGGCATCGACAAGGAGTCTAATGCGCTGCTGCTTGTGGGGCCTGGAGTTACTACAGGGGAAGAAAAGGACATGGAGGTGGAAGGGATCTGTAATTGGATGGAGGGAACATTGGGCGACAGATCCACAAGAGAGGAGAAGATGGAAGAGGTGGGAGATGGAAGGGAGGAAGGGAGAGAAGAAGAAACATCCATCGGAATAGATGCTTCAACAATAGGGGGAGGAGAAGGAGTGGAAGAAGGAATGGTGGGTACCTCAGTGGTTGTAGCTGTGACCACATCCTGAGTGGATGTATCCATTGAAACTTTGGTGGTCTCTTCTTCTTTACCTGGAGACACTAGGTTGACCACTTGCTTCTCAGAAGTAATAGGAGGGCTTTGAAGCTTCTTCTTGTTTGCTTGGTTCTCCCTCCTTATCCTTTCCTTTTCCTTTCAGCACTGGGCCATTCTTGGAGGCACTCTACCTGAAGGAGAAGTAGTAAAATCTACCCCGAGGTAGGTGAGACCATTCTATTTGCACCAATGTTCGGTGCGCTGCAACGTGGGCTTGACCCTTTCCTGAATGGTCTTCGGTGCCTTGGCTCTATTGATCTCTACGAATGGCCAATCGTCCCCATCCATGTCAAGGTAAACTTGATCAATTTCTTGATCAGGCTCTTGGAATCCTTTTGGAACGATGGCCATGCCATAATGGACGATCTCCTCTAGAGCCAGCCGGGAGTGATCCTTTCACCTGATATCTATTTCGTGTGTCAGGTCGATGTAGATGTCCTCGATCTTAGGAACATGAATGGGATCAATTTTTGCCTTTGGGAGGAAACTCCGACAGTCGAAGGTAGGCCTGGCTGGGAAGTTGTGCTTTAGATTCAACAATTCAAGCTCGGCATGTTAGGAAATAAGAGATAAAATATGCAGAATAATCCCTTACAAATCGCAATGAGAAACTAATATGTAGAAAATAATACAGATCTCAAATAAAAGTGTAGAATAAATAACACAACACAGAGAGACAAGATTTAACGTGGTTCACCCAATTTGGGCTACGTCCACCAAGAATCACTTGCTCAAATTTTATTACAAGCCTCCACTCTCTCAATACAATACCCAGATCCGTTTGGAGCTATGCTAAAAAAACTCTACAGAATTCACACCCGAATTCAAAACACATCTGCAATACATTTGCTTATATATCTATCATATGCATAAGACCATATAAATAGACAATTGCTTAAGTAGTTTTACAAAACCATGGGTATCAAACAATGGGCAGAAAAAAAAACCGTCCCATAAACCTATGGGTAGCCGAAGAGGCGGTTTTACAAAACAATGGGTACCGAAAAACCATGGGCCCAAAAACAACCCATAACGGTTACCCATTACCCATGGGTTAATAAACCACCCATGAAAATTTGCTTCGGGGCTTTGCCCCGAGCCCCCTTCGATCGAGGGGCTTCACCCCCTGAACCCCCGACCCACTCGGTAGTGAGCGGGACCACCGTAAAAATACCCGAGTGTAACACATGAAGGTGTACCACACTCTAACATGAAAATAGGCTCCACAAACATAACAATCTCCCACTTGGAGACTAGATTTCCACTAAGCAAGCTTCTCAACCCTTCACTGTCATCCGCGAAGGCCAACCAAAGCTGAACATAGCTTTAGTTTATCCCTTGTGACCACCTTGGTCATTATGTCTGCAGGATTCTGACTAGTATGAATCTTCTCCAACTTCAACTTATCTTCCTCCAAAGCTGTCCTAATGAAGTGATATCTCAACTATATATGCTTCGTCCTAGAGTGGAAAGCAAAGTTCTTAGCTAGGTGTATAGCACTTTGACTATCACTATGTAGCTTACATTCCTTCTGCTTATGCCCCAACTCCTCAAGTAATTGTTGTAACCAAATCATCTCTTTGCTTGCCTCTGTGGCAACAACATACTCAACCTCCGTGGTTGACAAAGCCACCAGCTTCTTCGTAGTCATGAAATCCAGCTCACTGCTGTCCCACCTATAATATAAATATAACCTGTCATGCTCCTCCTATTGTCTACATCTCCAACCATGTCTGAATCTACATAACCACGTAAAGTGGTGTCTAATCCACTGTAGCACAAAATTGTCCCCATGGTTCCTCTCAAATACCGAAGGATCCACTTTACTGCTTGCCAATGCTCTTTACATGGATCACTCATAAATCTACTCATAACTCCCACTACATGGGCAATATCAGGCCTAGTGCACACCATAGCATACATCAAACTACCAACCGCTGATGAGTAAGGTACCTTGGACATCTGGTTTCTTACTTGCTCTGTCTTGGGACACTGCTCTTTTGATAACTTAAAATGGCTCGCCAAAGGAGTCCCACCCATTTAGCATCCCGCATGTTAAACCCGTCCAATAAATTCTTAATGTACACTTCCTAAGATAAATTCAACTTCCATTCCTTCCTATCCCGAGTTATCCTCATACCAAGGATTTGTTTGGCTGCCCCAAATCCTTCATATCAAATGATTCACTTAATTGTTTTTGGAGTACTTTTATTTCCCGCATGTTTTTAAACCTGCAACCAACATATCATCAACATACAAACATAGGATAAGATAACTTCCATCCTCAAATTTATTTGTATACACGCAATGGTCAGAATGACATCTAATATAACCTTGCTCCATCATGAAGCTATCAAACTTCTTATACCATTGACGTGGAGCTTGTTTTAGGCCATACAAGCTCTTCTTCAGTTTGCACACCATCTCCTCTTTACCTTTGACTTCATATCCTTCTGGTTACTGCATATATAACTCCTCCTCTAAATCACCATGGAGAAATGCAGTCTTTACATCTAACATTACGAGTGCAAGTCTTCTGCTGCCACTATTCCAAGAACAGCCTCGATAGAAGTCATTTTTACTACGTAACAAAAAATCTCATCAAAATCTACACCTTGTTTCTGCAAACCCTTGACCACCAACAAGGCCTTATATCTTTTCTTTCCTCCTTAATCTTTAACTCTATACACCCACTTGTTCTCCGCAATATTCTTTTACCTTTTGGTAGCTTCACCAAATCCCAAGTCTGGTTCTCCATGAGAGACTTATGCTCTTCATCCATGGCTTGCTCCCACTTATTACTCGGCATCTACCCGCATTGCTTCATCAAAGCTCTCGGCTATCCACTATCGGTGAGTAATAAATAATAAAGAGAAGGAGAAAAATGTTCGGGTTATTTTCTTACCCTAGAATACCTCCTCACCGTAGGAGTTTGGGGTTCTGTCGAGTCGGTTCCTAAACTGATTCATAGTCACTTTGTCCCATCCGGAAGATCCTTTATCACTTTGCATATTCTTTCTTGGATTCTTCCCTATTTTCCTACAATTTGTTGCTTATATATGACTTTCTCATTAAAGACCACATCCCTAGATCGAATGATTTTCTTGTCCTTAATACTCCAACATTTAAATCCAAAGTCATGACCACCATAACCAATGAAAGTACATTTTTCCGATTTAGCCTCTAGCTTGGTCCTATCATCTTTGTCTATATGAACAAACTCCTCACATCTAAAGAGTCTATGAAATGAATAATCAACTTTCTTACCATACCATGCCTCCTTAGGTATGCCTCCATCCAAGGCACTTGCGGGTCCTCTGTTTATTAAGTACACAGGTTGTGTTTACTGCTTTCGCCCAAAAAGAAAGAGGCAATCCTGCATGTAACCTCATGCTCCTAGCACATTCCATTATTGTTTTGTTCATCCTTTCTGATACCCCATTCTGTTGTGGAGTTCTTGGAACCATCTTTTGCCTACGGATTCCATTCTTAGAACAATAATCATTAAATTCATTCTTTGTAATATTCCCCTCATTATCCGACTGAGACATTTTAGCTTAAGACTGTTTCATTCTCTACCAAGGCTTTCCATTTAACAAAAGTGTCAAATACATCAGATTTGTTTCTAATACAATAAACCCAAACTTTCCTTGTTACATCATCAATAAAAGTAACATAATAACTTGAACCCCCAAGAGATGATACATGAGTTGGCCCCCACACATCAGAATGTACCAGCTCTAACTTACTCTCTTTCTTTGTAGGTCCAACCTTGAGAAACCTTACTTCTATTTCCCATATATGCAGTTCTCACAGAAATCCAAACCTGTTTCTGTATATCCAGGAAAATTCTTCTTTATGATGTTCATGCCCTTATGGCTCATATGACCGAGCCTATAGTGCCATAATGTTGTATCTGCATCTGAAGCCACAAGATTATAATCATTAGTACTATCAGTGGTTAAATACAAGGTTCCAACCTTCTTACCTCTTGCCACCACAAGAGCACCCTTGGTAACCTTCCAAGAGTCAACCAGTAAATATCATAAGTCTGACCATCACTTCCCAATTGCCTCACCGATATCAAATTTCTCCTTAATGTAGGCACATGTCGACATCCTTCAATAGCCATGTATTCCCATTCTCGCATCTTAACACAGAAGAACCTTTTCCAACTATACTACAAGGCTCATCATCACCAAGAAAAACATGCCCAAAATCCCCTTGAACATAATCAAAAAAATAATGCCTATGTGGAGTAGCATGAAAAGAAGCCCCTGAATCTAAAACCCAAGATTCAGTAATATTATGCAAAGAAAGAATCAAAGCATCCTAACATACATTACCCGATGCCACATTTACCTCCTTGTTTTCTTCCTGTTGTTTCTTCTTGTCTCGAAGCTCCCAACAATCCTTCTTTGCATGCCTAGACTTTCCACAGTTCCAACATACAATCTTGCTCTTGGATTTTGACCTTGCCCAATCTTTCAATTTTCCACGGTTTCCTCTATTCTTTTGTCTCCCTCTAGTTTCCACTGTCAAAGCATTCCTTGAAGTAGAAGATTCCCCAGAGCTTTTTCTTTGCATTTCCTCACTTAGAATCACCCCTACAACATCCTCAAACTTCAACTTCGAGTTAGTTGGAACCGAGTTGCTTACCGCTATTACCGTGCTATTCCACCTTTCAAGTAAAGAGCACTGAGAATTAATAAAGCCCTAACTTCTTCATCAAATTCTATTGTAACTGAAGCTAGCATACTCACAACCGTATTGAAATCATTTAAATGATCTACTACTGAACTATTTTCAGACATCTTCATATTAAACAAATTTTTCATTAAAAATATCTTGTTAGAGGCAGAGGGTTTTTCATACAACTTCCCTAATGCATCCATTAGATCTTTTGTAGTATTTTCCTTTGAAACATTAAATAATACCGAAGATGTAAGACACATCCAGATCATTCCAAGTGCCTTCCGATCCAAAAATCCCATTCCACATCTGTCATACTCGAGGGTTTGTTCACCTTCTCAGACAACGGAGTATAAAGATCCTTCTGATAAAGGTAATCTTCCATCTGCATCTTCCAAAGACTGAAATTCTGCTCGTTGAATTTATCAACCCTAGATCTTCCATCATCTGTCATAGCTCCCACTCAAGATAAAACTTTCCCTGCGATTCAACACTTTAGCAAACCAAACCAGGCTCTGATACCAATTGTTAGGAAATAAGAGATAAAATATGCAGAATAATCCCTTACGAAATCGCAATGAGGTAGAAACTAATATGTAGAAAATAATACGATCTCAAATCAAAGTGCAAAATAAATAACACAACACGGAGAGACAAGATTTAACGTGGTTCACCTAATTTGGGCTACGTCCACCAAGAATCACTTACTCGATTTTATTACGGGCCTCCACTCTCTCAATACAATACCCAGATCTGTTTGGAGCTATGCTCAACAAACTCTACAGAATTCACACCCGAATTCAAAACACATCTGAAATACATTTGCTTATATATCTATCATATGCATAAGACCATATAAATAGACAACTGCTTAAGTAGTTTTACAAAACCATGGGTATCAAACAATGGGCAAAAACAAAACCGTCCCATAAACCTATGGGTAGCCAAGAAGAGGCGGTTTTACAAAACAATGGGTACCGAAAAACCATGGGCCCAAAACAACCCATAACGGTTACCCATTACCCATGGGTTAATAAACCACCCATGAAAATTTGCTTGGGGCTTTGCCCCTGAGCCCCCCTTGATCGGGGGCTTCACCCCCGAACCCCCGACCCGCTTAGCGCGGCGGGACCACCGTAAAAATACTCGAGTGTAACACATAGAAGGTGTACCACACTCTAACATGAAAATAGGCTCCACAAACATAACACGACATACATTTCTCGTGCTTTGGCCAGTGTGGTGTAGGTGTATCGGCCCACCGTAAGGGGGAATGGAGTTCCTCCCTTCTTTCTCTTCATGCACCTCTCATGGTATGTGATTAGTTACCTTGACAACTCCAAGAGAATCAGCTTGGGCCCTGCATACCTTGGTAGCTTTGTCGGTTCACCTTTGAAATTCACTACCCTAAGATATGTGAATGTGGGAAACTGCGTGAACAATGCTCCCCACTTCTTTGTGACAGTGATCACACTCAAAGCAGTCGGCCGTGTCTCGTATTCGGCCTTAATAAATGAGATCACACGATAGAAGAAGGCATCGTTGATTTTTAGAACCGAGGGATGCTATTTTTGAGCCTAAGCTCTGGGTAGTATTAATATATTTTGACACGGGGCCATACCCGTTTCGAGCTAGGCTGCGAAATCTCTCATTGATCTTTGTAGCGTATACAACGTAGGAATTCATATAGAACTTCCCACCGTGTGAGGACTGTTGAAGGCTGCTAGGAGATGGTGTCGCATGATGATTTCTTCCCCACCAAAATCTGATCGGGTACATTCTTGTTTATGGTCTCTAAGTACCTCAATATCCATTTACGGAAATAAATGCATCAGGAAGCCCAAATACTCAGTTAAGGAAGGTGATTGTATCACTCAGTTCCTCATTGAAATCATTGCAATGGATGGTTTGAGGCCATCTCATTAACCAGATTTTTGTTCTTCACATATAGCTCGTTCATCGATTGCATGTATTTTTCCTCATTGTCGTCCCATGCCTTCTTGCAGTCTTCTAGGCTTATGGCGACATATTGCCTGTGATGAGGAATACCTAGGGTTATTTCAAAATGATGAGTCAAGTTAGGTCGATGATCATCTTCCCTTCTTTATCCTTGACACATCTTGTGTCCTTGTTATAGCAACAGCAACCAACATGATAAATTCATTGTTCACAACACTTACTTGGCATCCCAGTATAAAAGTGCAATAAACTTCCCACTAGTTTGTTCATCCAGGGGTATCGACACTAAAATTTTCCTCAGTAATTTCTATTTCATTAATGTATGTATTAGGAATAGGATGTTGTTAAGTATAATTAGTAGTAGCGTCGATAGAAGATAACGACGCTTTGTCGATCGACACCGCCAATAATGTATAATACGGCAATAGTCAAAAGTACAATAGGAATGTTGTGGTTAAAAGTAAATAGTTGTAAGTAAGTGGTCCAATAATGTTAAAATGTCAAAGTTGGGGTAAGTAGAGAAGTAGGGTCTACATGATTAGGAATTAGAAATATTATATTGGTAATAAGGACAAGGAGTGAGGTCATAAATATTTTGTATATTTTATTTGTAAAAATTCTAAAAATGTGGAACCCATGTGAAATGATAAGGTTTATCTTATCTTAAAAGGTAAGCTTACATGTACGAGATAAGAGTTAAGGTATGGAATATGATTTGTCGAGTGGATTTCTTATCCTATCTTAGAGATAAGATGGATAAGCCTAGAAGTCTATAAATAAAGAGGCCACCCCCCTCATTTAGCATAGAAGGAAGTAGTGAGAAATATTGTATGAAGTGTGTAAAGGAAGCCATCAGTTTAAAGGTGTGTTGAAGAAGCCATTAAGAGGTGTAATTGTAAAGTTTCTCCCATAGTATTGGTGGAAGGCAAGTGAAGTCAATAACACTTGAAGTACCTCATGGGTGAGATTGTAACAATTTCATGTTAATATTATAATTTACTTTGATATTTCAGATTTGTCATCATTTCGTCTTATCATAGTCGATGGTATTCTTGTGTTATGTTTGTTGTTTTGTTTCCAGATTACATCCACCAAACTAAAGGTTGTGCATTAGTAAATAATCATAGCACGAGGAGTTCCTGGTGAAGAATTATCATAGTGCCGGATTGGTGATGACATTTTGGTTCCGTTGCAGGACCATTCCTCGTTGGTGGATTGTCTGGAGAGATATTCCCACTTAGTCAAAAATCAATTGGAGGGTAACCTTGTTTTTACTATGCATAGTAGTTACCATGGTAAAGTCATTTTTGCCGTGAATAGTAGTTACCATGGTAAAGTCATTTTTTCTATGAATAGTATTTACCACAGTAAAGTCACTTTTTACCGTGAATAGTATTTACCGCAGTAACTTCACTTTTTACTGTGAATAGTGTTTACCACAGTAAAGTCATTTTTACCATAGTAAGTCAAGTTTTACCATAGTTTACCATGGTCATTTCTATTTTCTATTATAGTGATTTTAATTATTGTGCACATAAGTCTTGTTGATTGTACTTTTGGGTTGGTATTTCACGTGGTTACTTTTGAAAATGGGAAGATTCTGTTTTTTCAGCCCAATCTAATGAAGATGCTTCCTCTTTCATTCAAGAGTTTAAACGATCTTGTATTTGTAATGGCCTTATAAGAAGGGAACAATGGACTGAATTTTTTCCTACCTTTTTGGATGGTTCCCTTAGGTGGTTTGAAACACTAGGTGATAATGTGAAAAACTCATGGGATTTATTAACTGAAAGTTTTCTTGAAGAATTTGGTGAAAACGAGAGATATGCAGATCTCATGATCGATATCACAAAGCTAACCCAAGGAGAGAAGGAGAAGATAAGGGATTATCATGCTCGTGTTCTAGAGCTAAGGAGGAAGCTCGATGCCCAGATCCGGAAGGAAGGATTAGCGGATGGGTTGATGAATGGCGTGGATAATCTCCTATGTAAGCACTTCATTCTTGGGATGAAGCCAGAGATCAGACAACGAGTGAAGTATGACCACCCAGCTACCATTGAACAAGCAAAGGAGATTGCAAGAAGGCAAGAAGAAAGCATGGAAGAGGAGCCCAAAGAAATTGTTGCTAAAGTAGAGCCTACACCAGCACCTTTGCTCCAGAATCCACAACCACTCTCGGTGAGCACAAATCTTTCTCCTAGTACATCTACTGAGTATGAAGATCTACTCAAAAAGATGGGTCAGTTAACTATTAATCTTCTTCAAGGAAAAGAATTTAGTTCTCAGGGAGGAGATAGAGGTCCAAAAAGAAATATTTATGAAGTTGTATGTTATGGTTGTTATAAAAAGGGTCATTATAAGTATAATTGTCCAGATAGAGCTTCTACATCTGGTAAAGGAGATAATGATAAAGGAAAAGCACCTATGAATTCTTTTGATGTAGTAGATAAGAGCAGAAATAATGAAGTAGATGTGTTTGTAACAAAAAGAAAGAAAGAAAAAGATAATCAAGATGGAAATGATCCTAAGAAGATGAAAGGAGAAACTAGTAAGAAACATAGGAGAAGAAAGTTGGGTGTGCGGGATTTTACGATTTCACGGGGCAAGACCATACTCCATCTTGGAAGATCTTCCAAAAGGCTCTGCAAATATTACATATGGTCAACTCTTGGCTATGTCTTCTGAGAAGAGGCGGGAGCTGCGAAGTGGACTCAATGCTCGATGAAGGAAGGAGGTTGAGGTCCTGTTTTGGAGGCGAGGCGGATCCCTATGCTCCACAAGCTGGTATTATGTAATGGTATTTCAATTCATGATGCTTAGTTGATGGAAGAGGTGCTGCGAGTTAATGTAATGACCGAGTCTGTAATGAATATGTTGGGTTTAAAAATTGATCGCCCTTGACACTTATGTTAAGGTCATTAAATAAAGGAAAAACTAAACCGAGAAGGTGTAGTTTCAAATGTGGCAATATCATTATGGGTGTTGTATGTGTGGTAGACTTTCGGTGATGAAAAATGGTATTGTTGCGTACCCAATGTTCTTTGGGAAGACCATGGCTAAGGAGAGTTCATGCGAAAAACTACTAGGAATGAAGGCTTTATGACACTTGGACGTGGTAGAGAGAGGGTGAAGATAAACGTGATCCCTCGACATCATAAGGCGAGAACTTATGGATTCAAGTGATGAAACCCGATGATTGGACATCCTCGATTACTCTAGTACCAACGAAGTGGACAAGAAGATGAAGAAAGTGAGGTTGATGTTTCGATCATGGATATCCTTCCAGATCACACACCGACTCATGACCCCATAAAATTATCTGAAGAAGAAGTTGATGATCGTCTCCAACAAATAAAGATTGGTGATCTTGTGATGGAGAGTGAGAAGGAATCCTACCTCCAGCTCTTTGAAAGTACATACACATATTCACTTTTGATTACAAGGAACTCCGTCAAGTAAGTTGGGTAGAACATTCTATTGAGTTGGTAGATGGTGTTAAGCCTATAAAGCAAATGCCATATAGAATGAATCCTAATTTTTCCAAGGCTGTAAAAAGAAATAGATAAGTTGCTTGATGCAAGGATTCATATTTCTTTGTGGAGAATTCAGAATGGGTTTCTCCCATTGTGATCTCAATAAAAAAGAATGGGAAGCTACGCATTTGTGTTGATTACAGGAAGCTCAATAAGGCAACAAAGAAGGATCATTACCCTCTTCCATTCTCAGATCAGATCTTGGACGAAGTAGCTGGCCAGGAGTGTTATAGTTTTGCTGATGGATATAGCGGATACAACCAAGTCCGTATAGCGGAGAAAGATCAGCTGAAGACCACGTTCACCACTCCTTGGGGAACGTTTGCTTATAGAGTTATGCCTTTTGGGTTGTGTAATGCTCGGCAACATTCCAGCGTTTGATGAATAGGGTGTTCGAACCCTACATTGGGACCTTCATCAGAGTATTTCTGGATGATTTTTGCATCTATGG
This sequence comes from Taxus wallichiana var. yunnanensis, assembly GCA_018340775.1. Lineage (NCBI taxonomy): Eukaryota > Viridiplantae > Streptophyta > Pinopsida > Cupressales > Taxaceae > Taxus > Taxus wallichiana. The sequence goes on from CM031233.1 coordinate 189,610,472, forward strand.
GAGCAAGTTGGACCACCTGCACCAGATGGAGACAACATTTCAAAGGTTAGATGAAGCACAAGCCTCACTAAACCCTACAAAGTGTGTCTTTGGATGTTCTAAAGGTGTTTTGTTAGGGCATGTTGTATCCGAGAGATGGTATTGTGCGATCTGATAAAGTTTCAAAAATCAAAGATTTACCATTTCCTATGAATAGAAGTAAGTTGAGATCATTTTTAGGCCATGTGGGTTACTATAGAAGGTTCATCAAAATTTCTCAAAGATTGCACTGACCACTAACCCGATTCTTGAAGAAGGATGTTACTTATGAACCGGGAAATAAGGCACATGAAGCTTTTGGACAAGCGAAGGAAGCCACAGTGTCTTCACCTATTTTAAAGAATCCAGATTGGAGCAAGCCATTCATTGTGTACACTGATGCCTCAGATGCAGCACTAGGAAGTACTTTGAGCCAAAAGGATGAAAATGGGAATGAACATCCAATTTACTTTGGGAGTAGACAAATGAGCGATCTTGAGGTAAATTATCTTGGCTGAAAAGAGGCTCTAGCTATCATTTTTGCTGTAAAGAAGTTTAGAAATTACTTGCTAGGGTAGAAATTTATAGTTGTAACAGATCATCAGGCTCTAAAATATATTGTCAATAAGCCTAACCCATCAGGGAGGATAGCAAGATGGATAATTTTTCTACAAGAATTTGAATTTGATATTATAGATAGGCTAGGAAAGAAGCATGTCAATGCAGATGCACTCTCTCGAGCCTATGATGGTTTAGGATCATCTTGTGATGATGATGATTTCCCCGATGCAGCATTGTTATCCCTTGACACAATCCCTAGTGAATACATAGATATTTGGAATTATCTGAATGAATTCAAGTTTCCTGATGGTGCCAATGCAAAGACTAAGAGAAAGATTACTCAAGCCAGTCGTCCATATTCTATTATGCATGGAGTATTATTTTGAATAGGACCGATGGATAGTCTGAGGGCGATTGGACGTGATCAAGGAAAGGAACTGCTAGAAGAATTCCACAATGGTACATGTGGAGGGCACTTCTCTGACAACTTACAAAGAAGAAGGATCTTGGATGCGAGGTTATCAGCCCACTCTTTTTAAAGATTGTTATAATTATTGTAAGACATGTGATATTTGTCAAACACATGGTAACCGTAAGACTTCATCGACTCCATTATGTCCTATTCTTCCACTTGGTCCCTTTGAAAAGTGGGAATAGACATTGTAGGTCCACTTCCAACTACCTCACCAAAATAAGTATATTGTAGTTGCCACAGTTATTTAACCAAGTGGGTTGAAGCTAGGCCATTGAAAACAACTTCCATGGATGAAGTGGCAAGGTTCATATATGAACGCATTGTCACCATATTTGGTTGTCCATTAGAAATTGTAACAGATCAAGGAAGCCACTTCATTAATGAGGTGGTAGAAGCCCTAGTCAATAAGTTTTCTATTAAGCACAGGAAGGCAACAACATACAAGCCAAGCACAAATGGACATGTGGAATGAACAAATTTTGTGTTGTGTCAAATTCTAGCAAAGATGCGGCCTTGCGGTACATAAATGGGATAAAAGGATTCATGCAGCATTGTGGGCATATAGGGCAACATCAAAGTCAACAACAGGATACTCCCCATTTCGGTTGGCTTATGGCATTGATCCGAGTTCTTCTATTGAGTTTGATATTCCCACTTTGTCGAGTAATGAAAAATGAAAGAATGGATGAAAGTGATTCAGTAAAAGAAAGGTTGGTACATCTTCATTTGCTAGAGGAAATGAGGGAAATAGCTAAGGATACAAGCTATAAGAAGAAAATGAAGCAGAAGGAATACTTTGATCAAAATATCCGGTGGTCTCCATTTCATGTGAATGACTTGGTTCTAGTATATGATTCTAGATACAAAAAAAGAAGACAGAGAAAATTTCTTCCAAAATGGATGGGGCCCTACAAAATAGCAGCTGTGCATGAAAATGGTACGTACCAACTGGAGGAATTGGATGGCACTCCCATTACGAAATGGGTCAACCACAACAAGTTGAAGATTTTCCAAGCACCAAAATAGTCTACTCCGAGGACGGAGTAGAAGCTAGGAAGGGGGAAGATGTCGACACTAAAATTTTCCTCCGTAATTTCTATTTCATTAATGTATGTATTAGGAATAGGATGTTGTTAAGTATAATTAGTAGTAGCGTCCGATAGAGATAACGGCTGCTGCCATGCGATGCATTTGCCAATAATGTATAGTACGGTAATAGTCAAAAGTACAATAGGAATGTTGTGGTAAAAAGTAAATAGTTGTCGTAAGTGGTCCAATAATGTTAAAATGTCAAAGTTGGGGTAAGTAGAGAAGTAGGGTCTACATGATTAGGAATTAGAAATATTATATTGGTAATAAGGACAAGGAGTGAGGTCATAAATATTTTGTATATTTTATTTGTAAAAATTCTAAAAATGTGGAACCCATGTGAAATGATAAGGTTTATCTTATCTTAAAAGATAAGCTTACATGTACAGATAAGAGTTAAGGTATGGAATATGATTTGTCAAAGTGGATTTCTTATCCTATCTTAGAGATAAGATGGATAAGCCTAGAAGTCTATAAATAAAGAGGCCACCCCCCTCATTTAGCATAGAAGGAAGTAGTGAGAAATATTGTATGAAGTGTGTAAAGGAAGCCATCAGTTTAAAGGTGTGTTGAAGAAGCCATTAAGAGGTGTAATTGTAAAGTTTCTCCCATAGTATTGGTGGAAGGCAAGTGAAGTCAATAACACTTGAAGTACCTCATGGGTGAGATTGTAACAATTTCATGTTAATATTATAATTTACTTTGATATTTCAGATTTGTCATCATTTCGTCTTATCATAGTCGATGGTATTCTTGTGTTATGTTTGTTGTTTTGTTTCCGTTACATCCACCAAACTAAATGTTGTGCATTAGTAAATAATCATAGCATGAGGAGTTCTGGTGAAGAATTATCATAGTGCCGGATTGGTGATGACAAGGCCACTAGTGGCACGTTGGTTCTCACCCAAAAGTCTTCCATATCAATGTACCCAAGCTCGGAGTCTCGATATCGAGATCATTCTCTGCGCATATGAGTAAGGCATCTTGACTTTCGATATTTGTACTTCATTTCTTGTTCTCATCAACTTTGCTTTACCTTTAGACTTGTTGGTTTTTTGCTTGATGAAGACATGTGTGAGCTCGAGGATAGGTGTTGTTGTTCCGATTTTATAAAGGACGAAGGATGACGTTGGGGTCCACATGCTCAAAAAATGGCATGCGGGGGTGATGAAGGACAAATTTGACAGGCACAGAGAAACACTTTTCACAATTTTGAATTCATGAAAATGATAGGTGTTAAGTGCCTATTTATAGAAAACATGGCATTAATTATTTCACCAACTTTCTTTGGTGTGGTTTTCCGAGTGTCGACATAGGTTTAAATGCTCCTTGGTGCAAGTTTATTGGCATTGACATAATGCTTTTAGCGCCTTAAGCGCACATTTTAGGATGTCAACACAAAATTTCTCCACCTTAAGCACACATTTTTCTATGTTGACATGATGCTTTCAGTGCCTTAGCGCACATTCTAGGCGCATGTTTAATGATGTTGACATGTCATTTCCTGCGCCAAAGGGGCGCAACTTCATGGATGTTGACATGTTAATTTGGGCGCCAAAGGATTTTCTAAGGGGCACACATCTCATGGTGTCGACACAACATTTCTTGCGCCCAGTTCAAAAAAGGTGAAAATGGCTAAGTTCTTAAAACTTGATTTTCGGAAGGGAGTTTTTAGGCCATTTTGAACGCTGTCAGACTTCTTCTGGGGGATTAAAATGGAATTTTGGTGTGGTTATCTGCAAAATTTCCCTTGTCAATTTCATAGGATAATAGTGCGCATTACATTTGAATAAATTCCAAGAGCGTAGAACAAATCGGCGAGATGCTATGGTGACAATAGGTTCTATGCTTCGTACTCCGCTAGAGAATAATGACATGTCATTCTTTGTAGAAAATTTATGCCAACCTGCGTATGACATGCCAGAATCTTGTCTAGCTTGTGATGTTGTTGGTCCCAATTCCCCATGGTACAAGCCCATCTTTACCTATCTCAAGGATAACACGTTCCCTCCCGATATCTCCCATTCTAAAAAACAATTCCGGATTCGCCAAATAGCCCATTACACCCTTTTAGGAGGTACACTTTATCATTGTGGCTACAATGGGAATCTATTACGTTGTCTTGATATAATGGAGTCGATCCAAGAGATCAAAGAAGTACATGAAGGGGTGTGTGGAGCACATACAAATGGAATGGTTTTAGCTAAAAAATTGTTGAGAGTAGGCTACTATTGGCCTACCATGGAAACCGATTGTTGCAATTATGTTAGGAAGCGTGTACTCTACCAGAATTATGGAAGCTTCATCCATGATCCATCGCAACCATTGCAACCTATCACTACCCCATGACCATTTTCTAAGTGGGGACTTGACTTGATAGGGAAAATTACTCCTATCTCATCTGATGGTCATACCCACATCATCACGGCTACTGAATACTTTATAAAGTGGGTGGAGGCTATCCCTTTAACCTATGTAACAGGAGCTCAAATTTCCAAATTTATCATGAATCATATCATTTGTTGATATGACATTCCCACGGCCATTATTACGGATAATGGGAATTCATTTAAGAACAAGATGGTGAAAGGTCTTTGTCAGCGGTTCCAAATTAGGTTAAAATGGTCTACACCATATTACCCCCAAGGTAATGGACATGCCGAAGCCAAAAACAAGACTTTGGTGAGAATAATGGAGAAGATGGTTAGTAAACAGTCATAATTGGCACTTGCAAATCCACCCATCTCTTTGGGCTTACAGAACCTCCATGCACTCCTATGGGTGTGACTCCATATTCTCTAGTATTTGGGACAGAATCCATCATCCCACTAGAAATTGAACTTCCTTCCCTGAGAATCTCTCTTAGGGACTATTTAGATAAAGATGAGGATTTGTTATCCTGTAAAATTGACAAGGAAATTTTACAGTAACCATACCAAAATTTTGTTTTGAGTCCTTGCCAAGGTCCCTCAGCGTTCGGAATGGCATAAAATCCCTTTCCGAAGAATCTGGTTTTTCGAACTTAGTCATTTTGGTCCTTTCTTGGCTAGGCGCAGATTTTATTCATGCAACATAGAATGAATTTGCGCCCCCTTCTATTCCTTTGGTGCACCCTTTGGAGTGTTAACACTAAAAATTGTTGCGCCTCCCCATGATGTGCCTTTCTTTTCATGCACCAAGGCGCATACGCCTCCCTGTTAACACTAAAATTGTTGTGCCCCTGAACGGTGCACCAAGGCGCTGAAAAAGATCGTGTCGACAGCCACAAAACCGCACCAAAGGCACGGGGTTTTCATGTCGACATATGTTTTGGTGCGCCCTTTGAAAAAAGTTGGTGGTGCATTTATTGCACCTTTTGCTATATATAGGCGCATCCACCTGTCATTTTCACAATTAAAAACACGTGAAAAGTTTATTCCTCTACACCTGTCAGCACCTCCGTCGTCCTCATGTCATTTTACGTCGCATTCGTGGACCCCGCATCATTCCTTTCATTCTATATATCTCCGGTAAGTGGTCCTTGCTTTTCTTGTGATATTTGTTTGTTGGTTTTCTGTGGTTGTGCTTGTTATGAAAAATAATAACAAAATGAACCTAAGAGGCTCCCCCAAACTAGTTTACCCTCTATTTAGATCTGCTGGCCTGGAGGGCCTTTTGTTTCATAAGATCCAGGATCCTCTTTGCCCATTTGTCCTCTCATTGCCCAGATCCATGTTATTGAGGCCTGAAAACCACAAACATGTCCAAGAAAAGAGAAAATTTAAGGTTATCACAATAAAAAACCTGTGGTTTTCCTTTGGCGTGAACGCCATCCCTGTTGCATAAAACACAGTCACACCAAAGGGCACACTGTCCCAACCTACAGCATGCACCTTCCCTGCGCCCTTTGAAATTCCTATAAACCTAATGCATGGCGCCAACACAATCCCACCTACATCAACACTGAATGTCATGTAAACTTTTCTGCATGCGCGCCAAAGCTAAAAAGCCCTTGGTGCACCTAAATTCGGTGATACACCCTTTAATCCTGTGCCCTTTGGCACACCAAAATTGTTTACAACACGATCAATACTTGTGCCATTAGTGCATCCTGCCGCCATGCATACAACACAAAAATTATTTGCGCCCAGTTTAAACCCTACACAACGGCGCAGGCGCAAATCCTTCTACATCAACACTGAATGTTGTGTGTAGTATTCTTGTGCCCTGCGCCCTTTGGCATTGTTTTCTTCCTTGCAACACTCTGCATCAGTGCACCTTGCTTTTTTGAGCCTACATTCTGTAGTATTCCCACGCCTTGCACCCAGAAGCTTTTAAATTGCTAACTCCTCATTCTGTAATGCTTTGATGGATGATCTAATAGCTCACATGGCTCTTCTACATTGGACTTCACTCCTTCTTGTAGATCAGCAGCTGAACTCGGAATCACATATGTCTACATCAAGTAAGAGGCCAACCAAGTCAAAGGGTAAGGCCAAACTCACAGAGGAAGAAATGAAATATAAGTATCAGAGGGTCAGGATGCCCGAGTCCCATGCAGAATGTGACTTGGACATCAGAGATGCTTGAACTTGGCCATATAGACATGGAGGATTTTTGGGCCAGAACCAGAAGGGTCACAGGCAGTCCATGGATGGACAAACTAGTGGGCAGTGGTCTACACTTCGCTGGGGGAATCCCCGTTAGCACGGTGAATAATGAGTTCATGATGGTGGTGGCCCGCTGCTATAACAAAGACACAAGGTGTGTCGAGAACGAAAAGGGCGAGGTAATAATCAACCTCACTACCCAGCACTTCAAATCATGCTGGGTATCCCCCACCCCGGCACTTTGTGGCCATGAGTCAGGAAGACTACATTAAAGCATGGGATGAAAATGAGGACAAATGTATGCAGCTCATGAACGAGGTTTATCTAAAGAATAAGAAGGTAATAACCAGGTGGCCCCAGGTTATTCATCACAGTGAAATTTTCGGAGGAGCTGAGTGACACCATTACCTTCTTGAGTAGGGTTTTGGGCTTCCTGACACCCATTACTTCCATAAATGGATGCTTAGGTATCTGAAACAATGAACAAAAATGTGCCTGATCAACGTTTTGCAAGGGCAGAAATCATCAACAACACCATCTCTGAGCAGCTCCAACAACTCTTAACAATGGGGAGGTTCTACATGAACTCCTATGTGGTCTACACCACTGCCTCTAAGAGAGATTATCTAGCACTGAGCCGATGCGGGTATGGCCCCAGGTGAAAATATACGAATATTATCCAGAGTTGAAACTGGAGAACAACATTCCACAGTTCAGCAAGATCAACGATGCCTTCTTCTATGGCATCATCTACCTATTGAGGCCAAATATGACTCACGGTCGAACGACCAAGAGCATTGTGACTGCAATAGAGAAGTGGGGGTGTTGTTTACGTAATTCCCCACTTTTACTTATCTCAGAGCTGCCAACTTCTTGGGAGCCCACCAAGTTGCCAAGATATGCAGGCCCTAAGTTAATCCTATTGGAGTTGTCCAAACAGCTCATCACGTATCATGAGAAGTGCCTAAAGAGAAAGAAGGGTGGAACTCCATTCCCCCTCATGGCAGCGGTGTACACATGCACTTTGCTCACACCAAAGCTTGGGAAATGTTTGCGAAATTAAAGCCGCTCAACTTGAAGCACAATTTCTCGGCAAGGCTGACCTTCGATCCACGAAATTTCCTCCCAAAGGCAAATCTCGATCTAATCCATGTCCCACAGATCAAGGATGTCTATATCGATCTCTATCACGAGGTCGAGCTTAGAAGAAAGGATCACTCTGCCGCCTTGGCAGAGATCATCCAGTATGGTGTGGCCATTGTTTTGAAAGGTTTCCAAATGACTGATCAAGAAGTTGATCAGGTATATCTAGATACAGACGGGGACAACTGGCCATTTGCTGAGATAGATAGAACAAAGGTGCCTCAGACTATTGAGGAGAGGGTAAAAGGCACTTTACAGCGCACGGAATACTGGTGCAGGTTTAATGGTCTCATCTACCTTGGGGTAGACTTCACCACGTCTCCCTTAGGTAATGCACCTGCCAGGCTGAAGCATTTGCCAAAGGGCAAAGGAAAAGACAAGGAAGGGGAGTCAAGTGCTACTCAGGAGCAAGCTCCCGAGAGTCCTCCTTTCACTGCCTAGGAACAGTTGAAACCTTGATATCTCCAGAGAAAGAGTAGGTGGTAAGTGTTCCAATGGGCACATCCACTCAGGATGTTGCCACTGCTACAACCATTGAAGTTCCCACCATCCCTTCTCCCACTCCTCCTTCCCCTCCTTAGGTCGCTCAAGCAACCGTTCCTTTGGTTGCATCTTCTCCCCCATCTTCTACTATTCCCCCTTCCTCTTCCTCCATCTTCTCTTCCCTCGCAGAGCTGTCCCCCAGTATTTCTTCCCTCATCTCTCAGCTCCCTTCCACCCCCACAGTTTCCTCTCCTACAGTAACTCCTACCCCTGTGAGCGTTGGAGGTTCGGTTTATTTATCGATGCCGCCACCAAGCGTCTCAACCCATTTCCCGAGTACACTTAGTAGTTGCTCCTTCTTCTTCCGTCATTCCCTCTTCTCCCACTAGTCCCACTCCCTTAAGTCTAGCATGGATCTCCCAACACCTGAGCCAACACAAGAGGAAAGTCCCCATTGCACCTATGGACTTCTCCGTCATTCCAACAAAAGGAGCTAAGAAGCAAAAGCCAATAACCCGCTTCTCTCAGAGTGCCTCAGGTGAAAGAGTAATGGAGATCACGTATCCCAATCCCACAAAGGATAAAAAGGATCTGTCTCCTACAGATTATACAGTGACATAGGTCACAATGGGAACATCCTCTAAGAGCCTACAAGGGGAGGCCCTATCTACAGTGGATGCCCTTTATAAGAAGCTTCAGGAAGCAAAGGAAGAGAAGAGGATACTAGAAAGAGAAAAATAAACATATTCTCCAAGCCCTACAGAAAATGGGAAGTGCACCTCCTACAACTACCGTGGAAACTCCTGAGGCCCTTAGTCAGATAATATAAACAAATACACAAAAATTGGTGAACAAGGCATGGCAGTATCCGCCTGGAGAGACCAGATCCTCAAAGATAGTGAGGAAGTAATCGTCAAGTTCATCGAGCTGTATCAGAATATTGGTCAGGCAAATAAGGAACTCCAGGTGATTGCAGGACCTATCTCTGAAGAATTGGACCTTGCCAGGTTGCAACATGAGACATTCCAAAAGATGCTCGATTGCTCAGTTGATGATTTAGTTAAATTCGGCATCTTCGACCACACCAGAGCACCCAACAAAGTCCTTACTGCTTTGGACTATCGGGTCGATTAGATGGAATTTGTCCTGGAGAAGATTGACAAGGTCAAGGAGGAGGCCTTGGATGCAATGCATCAGATGGAGAAAATTGTCCTAAGAATGTATTTGGGCTTGCTCACTCCATCATTTTCCTTGAGGAAGGTAGATGAAACCATTTGGATCTTCAAAGAGATCGTCTCGCATGAGGGTTAGGGCCGAGGCTACTTTTGATGCTTTGAATCCATCAACAACCTTCTCGGCTGCCGCGAATTTTGGGATACCCGATGGAGGAAGGTAATGAATACTTCAAACTACCGTAAAAACTCGAGATGAATGGGAGACTTGTGAAGTCATTGGCGATCACACCAAGGGTCCTGCACAGGATCAACTATAGCCAATGATCAACAAATTCATGGAGTATCGGGCCCAATTCCACATTGCCTCTCTTGAGCGGAATCAGGATACTCCCTTTCAGCTATGAGACGATGACGAATAGCCTTCCTCTTCTTGGCTTTCATTTTGTAATATTTAAAAGTATGTTGGCACAAATGATGACATCATCCATGTTGCACCATGGGATGTTGTTATCCACCAAGTTGCCCAAAGTCAACAGTTGACTTTTAGATATTTTGTAATTAAGTCATTGGTTTCTTTTTGCCTTCTCTCTCTCCTTCTCCTTCAATATATACTTGAATAATTGTTGTATTCGGGTGGTGGACACTTTTCAGATGAAAAATAGAAGTGAGAAGAAAAGGCCTTGTACATTTGTAATAAGAAAACATAATAAAAATATTAAGACTTGTGTTGAATATGTGTGTCATGGGCATTTGATCTTTCTTATGTCAGATCTATGCGATTATTCTGTTGGATCTATCTTTACTTTTGTCATTTGTTCATCAGTATTGCTTTGTTCATTTATGCAAGTAGGTTTGGCTCTGTTTACTACCAGCCCAAAACATAAACCCTCTGACTTTTCTGCTTTGGAATTCATTTCTTTTCTCCCTTTAGATCTATCCCATCTCCTCTGGCTGCTTCATTCCCTTCTTTTCACAGTCGGAAATACCCCAACTGGGACGAGATCCCAGCACCCCAAGGCGAGAATCTGTAGGACTTGCACAGATTCCTGCTGGTAGAATAGCAATAAACCAGTTTCGCTTTGATGTCTCAAAGAGGGGCTATGCCCTACACACTGTTGGCTCATCTATCCATATATTTTTCCACCCGACAAATTTTCAGACCAACAGGATTACTGGGCCATAAGACTGGATGAATTAGAGCTCTTAGATGAGAAGCGCATTCATTCTCTTAATCACCTCAAAGTGTATCATAACAGAGTCTCCAGAAACTACAACAAGAGAATCATACCTCGTCAGTTTGAGGTTGGTGATTTAGTCATGAAGGAGAACTAATTCAACACGAGTGGAACAAGAAAAGAAAGGAAAGTTTGAACCACATTGGTTAGGACCCTATGTTATTGTGGCCAAATACGGCACAGGGGCATACAAAATTGCTCACCCCAATGGTGATGAGCTCCATGAGCCCATGAACACCATGCATCTTAAGTGGTTCTATGCTTAAACATGGCACAAAATCAAAAAAGCAAAAAAAAAAAAAACATGGTAAAATGATCAAAAATACAAACAAAAAGAGAGAAAGTGAAAAAGAAAAAGAGAAAATAGGTCATCCACAAGTGAAAACCACACAATTGTGGCACTTTGGATAGGTCCTTGGGTGAAAACCAGTTTTGGCACCAGGGAGGATTCGTTGTTCACAAGCATCTTACATCTGGAGGGTACTTTTACTTGGCCTAGCCCTAGTTCTTCCTTTGAGATTCCCTGTGGGCCCAATCCTATCAAGCCTTGATCTAGCTTTGTCTTCTTTTATTTGTCTGTGAGGGGCATGATCTTTTGCTATTACCCATCTTACGTGGGCAATTCAACAACTTCACATTCTTGTTCATAAGCGCATGGCCTCTGCCCTTGTACATTCCCCATCTAACACTGGGGGCATCCACGCTTTCTTGGTTACCTGTGCATAACTCTGGAAAACCGTTAGAAAACAATGTAAAAATAGTAGAAAATTGTTTCAAAAAGATTGCAAAAACATTCAAAATATCCAAAAACACAAAAACAATAGAAAATTGTTTCAAAACACAAAAACAATAGAAAATTGTTTCACAAATCCAAAACAATAGAAAATTGTTGCATGAAAACAAACTTACAAAAACATTTACTTACATTTACTTGCATTGTCTTGCTTTGCTTGTTGCTTGTATAGTTGCTTCATGTTTTTACTTTTGGGTTGTTTGTTGCTTGGGCATACTTTGTTAAAATTCATCTTTTCTTGCTTAGATTAGATTTATTCTTACTTGTGCATATTGAGGTGTGTTTTTGCATGCTAGTAAATCATGGTGCATTATTATGTTAATTCATTGTGTTATTTGTTAGCATTTTATTGTGTTTGTTGCATGTGCAATGTTTTGTTATCACATTATCACATTCCCATCACTATCATCACATCTAACATCATCTATACATCATATATCAAGAAAAAGCTAAGTATACATCATACATGAATGCTAAGCTAATCATCACATATCGTATCATCAAATGGGGGCAAGAGGGATCGAAAATATAAAAATCTATCCCCCCCCACCCTTATCATCATATCATCCTATCCACTAAGTATGACACATCACATAAAACAAAACAACATTTGATATATTCTACAAGATCACATCATCTAGAAATCAAAACACATGTGATACATCACCAAGATCATGATACATATACATGTCACATCAAATCAGAAAACATCATAAGCACATCTATCTATCCATGAGAAATAATAAATGTCCATCTCATATACACATATGTCATGTCACAAATGTCCAAATCATACATGTGTGGTATATCTGTATCAAAAATGGATACACATCATAGCAGTACATCAAAAAGTCTTCATCTGAGGCATACAAAAGAATGGTACATGTAGCAAAGGAATAAAAGCCTTCATCAGAGGCATGTATCAAAATTGCTCTATATCAAAAATGCCTTCATTTGAGGCATACAAAAGTGATACATCTATAACGAATAAAATCCTTCATCAGAGGCATGTGTCAAAACTACTGTACATATACAAAATGAATATACATGGAGCACAATCTACTCATAGCCTTCATAAAGAGGTGTATGTGGATATACAAAATATTAAGGTTGACTTGAGCCCTCTAAGGGAGTAGTTGGTCTGTCCCGCGGAGCTCACATGACATAAGCATCGCCGGCTCCTCTAGTCGTGGCTACTCCACTGAGGCCTGAGGCCTCTCAGATCTGGTGCCCTTGCTAGACTGCTGACTATAGGATGGTGCCCGTCACTCAGGAGGAACTGCCTCAAAATATAAAGACCTGTAGTATGAGGCTCTACCCTTTGCTATTGCCAAATCTCTATGTGTCTGGTAGTCACTGTGGTACCCTCCGTGTGTTGGTAGGATGCTATCTCTGCTATAGCTTGGGCCAGCTCAGCCTGGCCTACTACACACTTTACCCTGAGCCTATCTCACTCTAATATCATAGGCTGTAGTCTGAGCCTGTGTCTGCTGGTGTAAACCTGTCACCTGGGCCATCTGAGAGGCCATCTGTCGAATCTATGTGAAGAGCACAACATTACCACCTCTTGAGCCGCCTAGGCTCGAGCACGGTCTCGCTCTGATAATAATGTCACAATCTGGGTCCGAGCACGATCTCATTCAGTTTATCACGAGTCACACACCAAAGCTCGGGCTCTCTCTCTCTACCCTAGCCTCATCTCTCTCGGCTAGGGCCTGTTGTAACTCTCTTTTTGTAATGTGGCTATCTGTGCCACTAGCTATACCACTGGGACTGGTCCCTATGGTGCTCGGATGACTAGCCCTACTTTAGGACCCTAGCTCTTAGAATTTGTCTTTGATATGTACTTGGGCCTTGTGGCCTCGGTCCCTGTGCCTATGGGGCACCTTGCTCATCATGTGGTAGGCCATCAAATGGATCCTCTGGATCAGGCCCTACTACTCTCTCTCTCCGCTCCGAACCATGCCAGATCTCTATGGGTGGTCAAGTACCTGCTTCCCAGGCCTCCTCCAGGATGGTAAGATGCTGAGGTAACATAGTGGCGTACCAGGTCAAATAATCTGCTGAGGTACCTGGGTCCCTGACTTGTCGTGCTTTGGGTCCCATGCCTATGGGACCACCTGTGAAAAGCTCACTCTGGCTCGAGCCACCGGTATGCGAGGCCCCATGGTATGCCTCTCTGAATCTCTGTGGGCATACCATATATCAAGTTGTGGCACCCCCTGTACTATGCCAAGCTGCTACTAACACCTGTCAACTCTATATAGCTCTATGATGTAGCTATGACTGCCAATGATAAAGTGCTCTACTGAGCACACACTTGAGCTCTGTGGCATCCTCTAGGCCATTGAATGTGTCTATAAGGTCTCCATATGATATCTATCTCTGCAGCTCATCAAACTCTCACCTGTATCTTTAAATACTGCTAGGTGGCCTCGTGCATCACCACCTACTGATACCCATGCCATGTAAGATGGCTCCTCTGGGTCTTGAACACACAAAGTGCCCACAGGGCGTCTGATCGCAATGTGGTCCCATGACCAGATTTGTAACAATGAAGTTGGCCCCACGGTCTTCGACCGTGGTAGGTAATCAAATGTAGATCCCAGTATAAGTGGGCCAATATGCACTTGTCCCCAACAATATCACTCCCCACTGAAAATGTCGTGTACTAAGGGTAGTAACCCTCTCGGGAAGGATGTCCCTGTCTTATCAGTGAGAAAAAACCCACTGATAAGTGCCATGATGTAAAGAGGCCCCGATGCAGTGTCGGGTCAGAAATGCACTCATGCAAAGCAATGGTCATACCATCATGAGGTATGTCATCTATGTCAAACAGTCACTTGTAGGCTGCTCTAATCAACCCTACATCAGAGTTATACTCAATCAAAGTGCCCATGATCGGCACGTGGAGAATCCGCCATACGTCCTCTAAGGTCACGGTCATCTCCCCATTGGCAATCTAAAACATTGGCTCTCGCTTATGCCATCACTTGGCTAGCACAGTCAACAAACCATGGTCCAGGGGTGATAGACGACATCCGAGACACGGGGCCTAGCCCCACCACCTTGAGAAGTATAGACATAGCTCACCGGTCTCGCCGATGCATGCTCCCCTCTACCTTAGCTATCCGGTGTGACGCTCCTGCATCTGCAATAATGATAGATGTCTCGGAAGATGTCAAGTCACTCGCCAGCTTCTAACATTTCTTCTAAAAGTCTATTTATCATTTTAGGGTTAACCCAAAAATCCTAAAATTTCTTCTAAGTGTCATCTTTTTGACATTTTTCTGTCTATCCTCCACCGGCCCAGGGACGCCTACATGCCCTTTTGGGAGTGTGTGCCTCCCTTTTGGGCATGTGCGCCACATATTCGGTGCTTGTGCCATCATTTTTGTGCCTACACTTACGCGAGTGTACCCCTCTGTGTGTGTGCCCTTCTTTTTGTGTATGCACCCGCAGTTTTGTATGTGTGCCCCTTTCTGGTATGTGCACGTGCATGCACATGTGTAGTGTGTGTGCATGTGCGTGGGTGTGTGTAGTTTGTACCTACACATGTGCGCGTGTGTTTTGTGACACATGCACCCCCAAGAAGATTCCTAAGTCCCGACTCGATACATGCACCTACGCGCATGCACGCCGACATGACTTCCTAGCCCTAATTACTAAATTTAAGGCATTAATGACAAAAATTGACAAGAAAAGTTTGAATACTCACAAATGGGCCATTGTCGGCATGCCACTGGTACCCTCAAACTACATCTGCTTGCCTCACCTGATCCCATGCAATCACCATCGTCCTCATCATTGTCAGAGCCTCACGGTAAAAACTCAATAGTGGTCGGTAACAAATGAACTGGTCGCGGTGATTTACCCCCCCAGGTGGGGTATATTAAGCTGTTTTTCACCGTCGGGAGGGCCTGGAGGCTTGTTTTGACCGCTGTTTTCTCTTACATTCATCTTTGTGGAATAATTATTTTTATTAAATAATTATTTTTCTCTTATTTTTCACCGTATTGGGGCATTTTTTGCTGTCCATTACCCCTTTCTTCCCCCTAGGGCAATTTTATTGCTCCTAGGCGATTTTTCTTCTTATTCACACTCTCGTAAATAATTATTTGTCAAAAATAATTATTTTATTAATTTTTCCACTAAGCAAAGACATTATTTGTCACTTGTTTCTTCTTTCTTCCACCTAGGGCACTTTCTGTTGCACCTAGGCCCTTCCTTCTATTTTCTTCTATTCCACCGCATTTTGGAAAAAGTAGAAAACAAAAACACTATATATGTGACGTCAAAATTCCAAAAAAATAAAAATCCTAAAAAAAAAAACCTACAAAAATGGTAACTTGCTTATTACGGTTGAAACTTGTGTCTTGCGCATGGTATTTTCTCCATATCCTACTAGTTTGTTTCACATCTTCCCGATTAATATGACTCGTGGATCACCGATTCACAACCATTCACAAAGCTAGTTACTTGCTTTGTTTGTACTCTAGGGCACATTTGTTGCCTGGTGTTGTTTCATTGCACACAACACTTTTTACTTGGACCAAATGTCCATTGTCATTTCCCCTTGCATATATCCTTTCTCGAGGCATCATTTTTAACCCTTGTCGTCAATCACGAACATGTGGATCTCTTCAACTTGATAACAAAATATTTGTACAACTGTCTTGACCATTGTTGGGTTGGATATGTGCGTTCATACTTGTTTTCCCTGTTAAATGAGCTTGTTTCCTTCTCGTATTGCATTGCATTGTTGTATGTTGTGTGGAGTTGGTATTTTCAGCAATGGAAAATTATTCATAGTATGGATTTTCATGTCATTCTACCTTTGTTGTATGCTTATATTTTTCATAAGGACCGATGACGTAGCTCTTATGGCAATATGATGACAAGAAATTGTTCCAATAAACAACGGCTAGAGGCTAAGCTCTTCTCTCCCCTCCTCCATATTTCTTCTACATCGCTTTCCTCTCACCCCTAATCTTCCATCTTACCGGGCATCCTGCCCCTTCCCATTCTTCTATCTATCTCTCACCTTTTTCGATCGTCGATCGTCTTCCTTCATCACCCTATCAACACTCGAGGGGGCATCTCTCCTTCCTACTAATTTTTCTTCTATCCCTTCAAAATTTCTTCTGTCTACTATCTTTGAAGTGGCGTCACTTATGCCACCCCAAAGAGGGGAAAATGTAGACACCCATAATTATGCCCGAGCAATTTAAATACTTAAATTGTGCTAATTATCTCCTTTCTCGCAAATTGATGACATATCGTCAAAGGCGCTCATCTTCCCTCTTATTTTCATTAATTAATTATAATACGCTAATTAATTAAGTCGCCTATCCAACTAACATCCTAATTAACGACCTTCCGTTAATTAATCACCCCTTCTACCTAGACTAATTAATTATTATTAATTAATTAGCTTTCCCTTCCATTTAACCAATAAATCAATATTTAATTGATTTAATCCCCTTCTAATAGCCTAAATCGTACTAATATTCTTCTAAGTAGCTTCTATAAGCTTACATCTACCTATTAGTTAATCACCTTTGATTAATTAAAACACCCCCAACTCCCATGACTTGCTAAGCATAAATTAAACCCTTCTAAAGTAAGGTTACCTTTTATAAAGCAACTTTATCCATTCCTAATCATGTTTTACCTTTATCCCACATGCAAAGGGATGAAGTGTTTCCTTTATCCATTGGGCTATATAAGGAGCCCTCCTTCTACCTTTATACCTACACCTAAACTTCTTGAGAAAATGCAAAGCATATAGCAAAATAGACTAAGAGCTTGCCTTTTGTTTTCTTGAGAGTTCATCATCTTGAAGAGTTAAGCATCTTTCTTAAGTGCTTAGGTCATATGGGAGGTGTCAAAAGGGTCTTGTAGCCCAATTTTGACAAGACCTCATTCCTAGGTTCTTTGAATACCCAAAGACAACCATTTTTTATTACTATGGAGCCTATTTAGGTCCATTCATTTATTTGTTGTTAGAGAATAGAGGATTTAGATGCTTAACATTGTTAGTTTCAAAGTTTTGTATATTGATGAATGTTAGCATCTAACCCTTGTTTAATTCTTATCTTGATGGTGCTAAGTAGTTTTTTTAATTTTTGCTAATTAAGGATATTTAGGTGTTAGTCTTTACTTACATTAGCATTAGTTTAAAAACAACACATGCACACACTAGCCAATTGGGTTAAAATTTCCCTTTCTTTTCACGGTCCTTATTGGTGTTCTTTTTGATTCTCTTTTAACACAAAGTACTCTACCTCAAAATGATGAGGTATGACTCTTTCATTGTTGCTTCGCTGCACTTGATCTTGATACACTTTAAGGTGATTGAGAGCATGAAGTATTTTCTCATCTAATAGCTCTAACTCTTCCAATTGAGCTACTATGTAGTCCTCCTCTTCATTCAGGTAGTCCCTTAGCTCAATGCACAAAGAAGGGATCTTGATCTCTAGAGGCAGTACAACTTCCATTTTGAATACTAAGGAGTATGGAGTGGCACCTGTGGGGGTGCGGATAGAAGTTCTGAATGCCCAGAGGGTATGGTGAATTTTTAGATTCCAGTCATGACATATCTTATTCACCATCTTCTCCATAATGTGAATTAGGGTTTTATTGGAAGCCTCGGCTTGCCCATTACCTTGAGGGTAATAGGGGGTTGAGAACTTAAGGGAGATTTGAAATCATTTATAGAGTGCTTTCACTTTGTTTTATTTTTAAATGGCTTACCATTATCAGTGATAATAGCAGAAGGGATACCATATCGACAAGATGATATGGTTCATGATAAATTTAGAGATTTGAACTCCTTTAACATAGGTGAGAGGAACAACCTCTACCCATTTTGTAAAGTATTCAATTGCAGTAATGATAAATTTATGACCATCTAAAGAGACAGAGTTAAGTTTCCCTATTAGATCGAGACCCCACTTTGAGAACAACCAAGGGGTTGTGATAGGTTGTAAAGGCGTGTCGGTGCATGTATCAAGTTGTTGTACTTTTGACAATCCACACATTTCTTCACATGGTTACAATAGTCATGCTCCATGGTAGGCCAATAGTAGCCTACTCTAAGAATTTTCTTTGCAAGTATGATCCCATTAGTATGAGCCCCGTAGATGCCTTCGTGCACCTCTTTAATTTCTTGGATAGATTCTTCCGAATTTAAACATTGCAATAGATTCCCGTCGTAGCCTCGATGGAAGAGGCTACCCCAAGTAGGGTATATCGGGCTATACGCTAGATGAGGGTATGTTTTATATTATGGGAAATGTTAGTGGGAAAGGTTCCATCATGGAGGTAATTAAATATTTCAGTGTACCATGGGGAAAAGGGACCAACAACATCACACACCATATAAGAATCTGGTATGTCATATGTTGGCGTTATGATATTTTCTATGAAGAATGGCATATCATTATTCCCTAGCGGAATACTCAACATGGATCCTACTGTAGCCATAACATCATTTTCTCTATTCTCTTCTCTTGGTATTTTCTCAAATGTTATCTACTCGAAGAAATCCTTTAGAGAATCAACCATCCTTTTGTATGGAAGAAGTTTCTCATCTTTGACCTTGTATTCATCTATGACTTTGTTTGATAATGAGAATTGAATCACCAATGAAATTGACTCATCTGATATCCCACTTGATGGCTAGCTTCATCCCTGCGATGAGAGCTTCATACTCTACTATATTATTCGTGCATGGGAATCCAAGCCGGAATGCTTGGGGAATCAAGTCTCTTGTAGGAGTGATTAACACAACTCCAGCACCTAAACCATGAAAGGTAAAGGATCCATCAAAGTATAGTTGTCAAATGATAGATTCCTCAAGGTACATGATAGATGCATCTGGTAGTTCTAGAATCAAGGGTTCGGTACCTAGTAGTGGAGCTTCTACTAGTTGATCTGCTAAGACTTGTCCTTTTATTGAATTTTGATGCACATACTCAATGTCGAATTCACTTAACAAGATGATCCAATTAGCCATCTTTCCTGTGAGTGTAGGTTTTGACAATAAGTATTTTAGTGGATCGACCTTCAAATAAGCTTGACTTTATTGTTGAGAAAATAATGGTGTAGCTTCTAGAAAGAAAACACTACGGCTAGGCAAGCCTTTTCGATCTACGAGATAGTTGAGCTCATATGCTATCAATGTTCTGCTCAAGTAGTATACAACTTTTTCTCTCTACTCTTTATCATATTGGGCCAATAATGCCCTGATTGCAAAATGTGTAGTAGAAATGTAAAGCAACAAGGGTTCTCCTATCGTGGGTGGCATGAGAACAGGGGTTTATCCAAGTATTATTTTATCAAAGCAAACACTTGTTGTTATTCTCCCCTAGGTGAAATTAACATCTTTCTTAAGAAGATGTGTGAATGTATGACACTTGTCTTTAGTTAGATGTGAAATAAACCTTCTGATGGCCTAAATTTTCCCTTGTAAGCTACGCAATTGTCTAATATTCTTAGGAGGAGGCATTTCTATGATAGTAGTGACCTTTGTGGGATCCACTTTTATTCCTCTCCTTGACACAATGAATCCTAGTAATTTCCCAGATAACACACCAAAGACACACTTCTTTGGATTAAGGTGGAATTTGTAGTCTCTTAAGCACTAAAAGATACACCACAAAATATCTAGGCACTCCTCTTGAGTTATAGATTAGTTAGTATATCATTTATGTAATCTTCCATGATGTCATTTATCATGTTGTGAAATATTACAGTCATCACCCGCTGATATGTAGCACTTGCATTCTTAAGGCCGAAGGGCATAACTTGGTAGCAGAACTTCCCCCATGGGGTTGTGAAATTTTTCTTGTGTTGATCTTCCTCTGTAATTTTTATCTGGCTATAACCTGAGAATCCATCCATGAGAGATAGATCCTCATAACCAGTAGTAGAATAAATGATCATGTCGATGTTAGGGAGAGGAAAGTCTTCCTTAGGATAAGATTTTTTAATATCTCTGAAATCGGTACACACTTTGAAACCGATTGGATTTTTTTGAACTGGTACCACATTAGAAATCCACTCTGAGTAGTTGATAGGCTTGATGAATCTTTCTTCTAATAAAATTTCTAGCTCTTCTTTTACCAGTAAGGTGATGTGAGAATGTATCTTCTAGATCTTTTGTTTGATGGGCTTGACATTCGGGTGCACAACAAGATTGTGCACCACTAATGCAGATCAAGTCCTGACATGTCAACATAAGACCAAGCAAATATGTTTGCATACTCTCTCAAAAGTCTTGTAAATGTTTTTTTCTCTTGAGCTGAGAGTGAAGTTCCCAACTTAACTATTCTAGGAAAATCCTCTGTGTCGATGTTAACATGTATTGTATCTTCTACTAGTAGCTTTGACTCATCCTCTATTCGTGTAGGATCGGGAGGGAGATTGAGATCCTCCTCTACCAAAGGTTGTTCAAATAGGTCCTCATATTTATATGGGTACACTATCTTTTCCACAGGTTGTTCTTCTTTTTTGTCCACAAGCGCCTCGAAGAGGTTTTCGCTATAGAACTTCCCCTTTTTCTTTCTACAAGGATTTTCTATAGGACTCTTTCTCTTGCTCACTTTTTTACTTAAGTGTCTACATAATTCTACCTCCTCTCTGAAGTACGCATATGTGTTGAGATGAATGGAGAAGCCTTTCTTGTGATCGTTTCTTGGAATGTTATCTCTGATGCCCAGAACTCACCAATAGCCTCATCGTTTTGAAACATGTCAATAGGTATGTGTTTTTGTTGATCCCAATTCACGAGTGATGGGTAGATGAGGTTTAATGTTTGAGTTATAGGGGATACGATGGGTGTAACATGGGTTATGGTAAGGATAACCATGTTAGAGAATAGGTTCGTAGAGGTGAGGTCTTCATAAAGACTACATCGGGAATCTATTTTGCTTTCATTTTTAGAAAAACTATCCTCACTCTTAGAAGAAGCATACTCATTATCTAAAGGGTGAGACTCATACAAATGGATGCCAATACCTGATTTACCCATTATACGATGAGGTATTGGAAGAGATTCTAACGAACCTTGTTCTTGGTAGCCATACCACATCCTTGATATCTCATAGTAAGCATGATTATGTTAGGAATAACATACCTAGATGACTTGTAACACAAATCCATTTCATCATCTTGAGGATGAAATATAATATCGTTGAGGATTCTTTCATCTTCTAGCAAGCCACCTAAAGTGAAATTGTCGAAGGAGGCAATTCTCCCTTGATCTTTGGAATTTATAACATGGTCTACCCCGTGCTTGGGCTGATAGCGGAATGTTTTGAACCATAAGGGCTTGTTGAATATTATACTCTCCACACCATTGTTTATGAATTTCATCTCCCACGTAGCAAAAGGATATTCTGATGTAGACACATGATTATTATTGGGATTCGGGTGTCCGGGTCCACTCGTAAGCGAGGGCCTCCACTGAATAGGGACATTGATCTCCATAGAGGGACACTCGTAGATGGTAGAAAAATAGCCCACAATGCTCTGCAATGAGAAAATGGTTGGGGATCCCCTTGTATAGTAAGTTTTTGTCCTTCATACTGTAATTTTAGACACTAATGATACGTTGATGGCATGGCTTACATGGCATGAATCCATGGGCAATGAGCAAGATGTTGTAAGGGAGCTCCAAATCCAAGACATGGAACTTCGTATCATGGGTTATGGGACTAACTTCCAATGAGAAAGTGATCATTCCAGTTGATTGTATTTATTCATTGTCATATGCCTTTATGGTGATGACCTTTGTCTCTAAATCAGCTTCTATGCAGCCTAGTTGATGAACTAGTTTAAGAGTACAAATGTTGAGACCCGATCGCCGTCCACAAACACTCTCTTGACCTTCTTACACTTTATTATTACCTCAATATGTAAGGGCAGGTTATGGGAGGGATTTCAGTTAAGGCTTCTATCGGAATTGAAGGTTATGTGTCTTGTAGGAGTGATTTATGCTACCATGGTCTGTAAATGTGTTGGGTCAACATCAATAGATACTCTGATCCTGTAGGGTTTTGCAAAGTATATCCTTATGGACATTAGAAATATTTATAAGGTCTAAGATTGAAATCTTAGATGTAGTCTTCTCTAGTTGATCTAACACATCATAATGACTCTCTTGAGGAGGAGGGGGAGTAGGTTATGAGATAACAAGGTGAGCTCATCACATTTCCACGATGCACTCTCTTGTTTTAATTCTAATCGTATTGATTTTCTCAATAAGTGGATCAACACAACCTATCAAGGCATCAAAATGGTATTTTTTGACACATAGTTAACATTCTTATTATGAAACGATTTTCCCCTATCCGAATTTTTATTTTCTCATGATTGGGAAAAGGCTCTTTGAAGATCCCTAAGTTTGTGTTTGGAGATTTTTCAGCGGCAGTGGAGTCTACTTCTATATCACCACTTATCAACTAAGTCTTGAATGTAGTGTTTTAATCTTAAATACTTGTCAGTTTTGTGACCCTTTATGCGGTGAAATATGCAAAATTCATTATCTCTAAACCATGATGGTTTAGGTGTGTCGTCCCCATAGGGTTGTGTTTCAGGGTACTTAACCATGTTAACGGCCTCTAACTACTTTAGTATGGATGATATTGATTTAGATAGAGGTGTGAAAGTATGATGTTTATACTCCGTAGGTGGATTTCCCTTTGCAAGCTTCAAAGGTGTGTGGTTCTAAACAAATTTTACTTGCTTAGAGTCTACTATCCCATCACCAATGATGTTTTTGTTCTTATTATGAAAAAACTTTGGTTTTTCGTTAGATTTGGAATCATTATGATTGCGGGAGAAAGGTTTTAGAGTCCCCTAGCTAACAATGCTTTTTCAATTTGACTCCCTTTTTCGATTACCTCTTGAACATGTTGCCACAATGCATTTACAAGTGGAACATAATGTCTGGATGGAGGTTAGGAAAAATGTGCTTATCAACTGTTTTTCAAGTATGGAGCAAGAAGAAAGTGGTCAACTAATCCTCTCCATATTGTAAAAACATAGTGAAGTTTTCATTATTTCATTGTTTGGCATTGC
Source organism: Taxus wallichiana var. yunnanensis (assembly GCA_018340775.1). NCBI lineage: Eukaryota > Viridiplantae > Streptophyta > Pinopsida > Cupressales > Taxaceae > Taxus > Taxus wallichiana. Next base: position 189,634,120 of record CM031233.1, read on the forward strand.
AGAGATCTAGCATGGTAATGTCACTCTCTATATTAAAATAAAAGTGACGTACAAAATGTTCAGCTAATTCGGCCATGTGGATATAGATCCCTTGGGGATGCGTATAAACCATTCCAATGCCTACCCTCCTAAACTTCGTGGGAAGAGGTGTATAAGATAATTGTCGCTAAACACAACCTCTTGGCATGCCATATAAAAATATTTAATATGGTCACGTGGGTCACCTTTTCCCTTATAATTGTCAAATTTTGGAAAATAAAATTGTTGTGGGAAAGCTACTTGTAAGCATGGCCCTATCAAATGGATAAGCGCATAACTCATCAAACTGGTATTTCTTACTATTACCAGTTTTGCCTTCTTGTAATGCTAGAAGGGTGTTCTTCATAGTGGACCACTCTTGATTGAAGAGGGGATCTTGTGTGGGTGGCATAGGCCTATATGAAGGGTTAAATCTAGGTGTATTCCCACCTCTATTCTCTGTGAGAAATTCTTTGTAAGGGTATTTTCATGTCTCCCATCAGGAGTGTTTATTAGGAACTCATGAAATGAAGTTTTTGGTTTTGCCTTCGGTATAGCTTGTTTCACAACTTTTGGTTATTCCTTTTGTATATGCGAAGCCAAACTTTCCAATTGGCGAGTGAGGGCTTGGACTTGTTGTTCTAACGTCACCTCTTGAATAGGTACTTTATTACATCTTTGTTAGGAGGAGGTTGTGCATGATGAACATGTTCCTTGTTGTCTTCACAATGTATTCTAATAACAGGTACTCGATAATCTTCGTCATTTTCAAATGGTATCTCCTCATTATTTTGTTGCGTAGAAGTAGAGGCATGACCTAGGTTTAATATTTCATTAACAATATGATGGGGTCGGTCTACTTCTTCTTCTCCATGAACCATTGTGGAAATGAGAGAAGGGTCCACTGTGGAAGGTAACCTAGCTCCTAGTTCCATGACATGCATAATAACCTCATGTTTGTTTTGAAAAATGTAATCATCAAATTGGTGAGAGGACACTCTCTATTCATATGAGGAGAATCTTCCTCTCGACCACTATGGTTAACCATGAGATTATCCTCTAAAAGAGGGTTGTCACCTCCAAATATATCAGCTCCTAATCTTCAAGATCCCATTCTCGTAGTAGGCATACTCAAGATAGGAGATACAACACAAAATATTTCCACTAAGGTTTACTAAAAAGGGACCTTAGTCAAATTTTTGCAGTGTAACAACGCTAAATTGTCAAAACAAGGTGACTATAGAATAGCTACTAAATCAATAGGTCAATGCAAACATACGAACCAAAGAATAAAGAACAAGCTACCCTAGCAAGGTAATATATGACACAAGTTTTTCTAGAATAATACAATGACATACAACGCTCAAAATTTAGTCACACCAAATAGTTTACTCCCTAAGATTTTCCTAGATAGGTTTGAAACCAAATAGTGACAACACAATATCACCAGTTAGGTCAAGTTTGTAATAAACAAGACCTAAATGCTAAGAAAGTGTTGACGTGACCTTCTAACAAGGTATACTAAAAACTAGTTTCTAAATACTAACAAAGTCTAAGTGTTGTAACATGGATGATACAAATGTGAGCAACGTAACAACACTATTTGGACACGTAATCCAACTTTGTGAGAAAGCAAGATTTTAGTATCAAAATGGTGTTATAGCGATGCTAAAAAGTAACCTCAACACTTACAAAACTCAAGACAAGGCTAGGATGTAAAAACTATGTCTAAGTATAACAATAAATTGCTATGCGTGTGAGCAACGTAACAATACAATATAGAGATTTAGGCCCAGTTTCATAATGGAAACAAGACATAAATATATCAATTATATGGCTATAATGCGGGCAACGTAACAACTCAAAAGAAGAAAATGATGATATCACCTAACAAAAATGATAATGAGTCTCAAATATGGGTTTTGAGACAATGAGGGCCTACTAGATCATGAGTACATACCATGCACACTTTCAACACTTGTGCTTTGACATGTAACCTAGTCACACAAGTAGAATACAAAAGTGGTGGACACGTAATATGATCAAGCGGTATCTCATATATGTTGTTTCCTTTTACCCCAAAATGGGAAACAAGAAAACAAAGGTGTAAACCAAGTGGTGTTGAAAAATACTTGGTGTAACTTTGGCAGAGTTTTGCCTTATCTTAGGACAAGTGAAAAACTAGGTCAAAGTAACACTAAATATATTTTGTGATGAAATATCACACGGTTTCAACTTTAAGAGATTCTTTCCCTTGTTCGAAAAACAAGAGTTTGAATCCAACAAATTTGTCACTTTGTGAGAGCTCTCAAGTATAACAACTAAGACAAAAATTGGCTCCAAGCCGAAAAATCTTTCCTAGGGGTTCTCTCTCTATGTGTCACAAGATATCTCTACGAGCTCAATTTACCAAGGTTTCCCAAGGAGTATCTTGACTTTACTTTACCCCCTTATAATACAATGAGCAACTAGTGTGTTCATGTGTATTATCACTAGGTCACAATGGAGATAACTTTGACTCTAATCTCACCAAGGCGTACTAGACAATTTGGTAGTGTGGAGCACTTTCCTATTTTGTTCACAAGGTTCCCTCTTGTGTGAACTACTTTAGGGTTCCTAGGACCACCCCCATTGTTGTAGCTTAAGGCTTATGCCAAAGGGGTTATGTCCTAGTTAAGCGGATGAGTCGTAGCTCTTAATCGAAACCTGCAAATACAATGTGATGATTGTGGTGTATTTTTTTATCTTTTGAGACTTAATGTGATTTTTTTCGCACTCCTTTTGACAACCTACAATCACACGTGAATGTTATAATTTGGTTTGAAGAGAGCCCTTATTTCTTTGACAAGCGTTTTGGGTCCTTTACACAAATGGTTAGTAGTTCAACAAGATTCACAATATCATAGAAATATAGCAATGAAAATGCTTGTAAATCAACTAACTACCATCAAACTTTGCAAAAACAAGGTTTATTCCCAATTAATCCAAGTGATTATTAATGAAATACTAAAATTGATTTTGATTCCCAAGATCACACTAGGTGCAAGGGAAGAGCATACACAAATTTTAGCCTTGATTATTTATCAAGTGAAAAAGCTCTTAAACTAAAAGATCAAGCACATGCCAAAAATGAAGGTTTATTCTCTTAGGCACAAAATGAATGATGATTGTTCCTACTTACTCCCAAGAAGCAAAAATTGGTTTAGAAGTGCTTTTGGTTCTCAAGATCACACTAGGTGCAAGAGAAGAGCATACACAACTCTATTCCAAACTCAATCAAAGCATGAAAACATGATCACTCATCAAACCCTAACCCAATTTAACCAAAAATCCCTTATCAAACCTTAAGGCAATTTTGTTAGGAATATTTCTCTAAAATCAATAAATGGACTAAAACAACTAAAAAAACCCTTAAAAATGACAGCCATCCCAAAAACACAAAATTTGAAATTTTGAAGTTTGAGGAAATTTAACCTTAGTGCATGGGCACACTTCTTAGTCTATGGGCACACTCAAGCACAGTGCACATGCACACAAAGTAGTGCATAAGCACACCTCTGTCAATTTTTGCATAGTCAATGATGCATGGGCATCTAGTGAGGTGTAGGCACACTTCTTGATACACAAACATACTTTACACACAACCAAAAATCCAGTGTTGCATGGGCGCACTTCTAGATGCACAAATGCACTTTCCTCTAGTATGCTGCACTGCACTTTCTCTAGCACATGCGCACTTTCTCCCGTATAGGCGCACTTTTCCTATAGGTGGTAAAAATTAGAGTTTTTTTAGAAGATTTCTTAAAAAAGGTCCAATCTTTGGTATATTGAGGAATTTTTACAAGGCTTCGCCTCCTTTTATATCCTACAAAGAACATGAAAACACAACTTCTACCACTAATCTAGTTGAAACAACTACCTAGCTTGAAAATTTGATCTACAAAACTTTGAAATTAACTCTAAAACTTTGAAATTAATCTAAAAATATTGAGAAACTAATCTAAAAATCTTGAAAGTACTATAGAAAACTTGAAATTTAAACTAGAAAACTTGAAACTAATCTAAAATACTTGAAATAAAAAACTTTGAAACTAAGTTAAAAAGCTTAAAATTGAATGCAATGGGCTATTGTCCCACCAGCGTGCAAATGAAAGCACCCTAAACTTTACAAAGTAAATTGCATGACTAACTAAGGAAGGCTAACACCATTGCCACCTCTAGTCAAGGTTCTAAGTCTAGGAATGTAACATTAAGATAGAAGCTTAAAGGAATGTTTAACTAACATGAATATAATTCAAAATCTAACTAAACATGCCTACTAATATGTTCAATTACCTAACATGGGCCTAAATAGACCTAAGAGGGCAATCAAATTGGTATGGTTACTACTCCAAACAAGGTGAAATGGCCTCTCCAAATGACTACATGGTCATTTTAGATATCCATCTACTAACCCCATTGAAGACTTTAGGAAAGGATTGAGCTTGGTTATAAATCATATTTATTATATGAGATGCAAATCAAAGCATGGTGTAAAGTATTAAGGTAAGAGGTGAACTCTTTTTATAGTTTTCCTTTTGGGAAAAACTTGTATTTTGGTGCATGTGGGACTAAAAGCCCAAATTAGATTAGAATTGATAATCATGATTAAGCTTTGCTAATCATAATTAGTGAATTACCAAGTGATTAAGATGTGTGGAGCCTTAATTAACCGCTTAGGAACTAGGAGGCTCGGATAATTTTAAAGCTTGCTTGAAGATGTTGTGGAGGAAAGTGGGGTGATTTTGAGTGGTTGGAAGAGGGGTTTGAGCCAATATTAGGGTATATTGACCAAAACAAGGGAAAAATAGGCTTAATTAGCTAATAAACGCTAATTGTCTATTTTGAAGAGGATTTTGACTTACGATTCATCGTAAAGTGGCATCTTGAATGCAAAAGAGATTTGGTGATCAAAAAAGTGCTTTTTAATTGACCAAAGTGGCAAGAAATGTTAGTTAATTAGCAAAAATCACTAATTATAACAGAATTGATAAGAATGAGAGTGATTTGTGTGCGTTTTGGCAATAAGATTGCAAAAGAGGAATTGAGGTGTCTAGCGTTACCACACACGTTCCCTTCACATAAGCGCTTCAAGTTTCTACTTTCCATTTCTACTTCTTCTTTAGTTACCAAGTAGAGTTGCTTATTTGCTCCAAAATGTTTAGCTATGGTTCATGAGCTATTCAATTAAAGTAATACCCAAAATTTAGTTTAAATAGGCCATAGAATAAACGAATAACTCACATAGGAGATTCACCATTAAATGAAGGGGATTTATCCCATTCTGCTAGGTTTGTGTATCTAACCATGCATAAAATCTAGCCAACAATTTTTGGTGACTCTCTTTGGGAACAAAATTAAATAAAAAGACTTGTGCTTATCCTGTGGGTGTCGGAGAAATAACTCTGAGTTATCTTTAGACTGACTTAGGAGTTTGAACTGCTTGTTGTGCTCAAAGTGAATTGGTAGTTATATATTCAAATAATAATAATAATATTGGCGACTCCGTATTTACCTTGTTTCTATTGTTTCTTTCTAGGAACAAGCTAGAAAAGATGGTGTACACTTAAGAATGATACTCTATAAAGAGATTTTATGGTTATACAAAAACCATAAGCTACTATTCCTTGGATTCCAGCTATTGGCCCTCTTGCATTGGTTCAATTGCTGCATTAATTGTTGTGCGGATCACGAAATAATTTCCCAAAATTTTATGGAGACGGAAAGCAGAATCCTAATGGTCATTTGGCAACTTTCTATATATCTTGTGGAGCATGAAGATGTATTTGTTTGACTGTTTGTTGAGAACACTTTTGGCTATTATGAGAACACGGTTTGAAGCTAGATTCAAACCCACGAGAAGATTCACATGCTTTGTTGGAAAATATCATCTAGATGAAAAAAGAACCGCACAAAAATATGAGGGATTTCATTATCAGGTTTCAAAAGATAATTTGTGAAATTTCTCATGTTTCTTCCCTAGTGATGAAAATCAAAAGGTATTTTTCATTAATGTTTTGTCGCCTGAAGTTGGTTATCAGTTGCGTAGAGAACGTCCTGCTAACTTGTTGGCAGCTCAAAACATTGCTATCAAAGTAGAGGATGATCTCATCATGGCAGGTAAAATCAAGCTTTCAAATCCTAAGGTTGAAGGTTCTACTTCAGCTAGTATTGTTGATCCACTGCTGTAAAAGTTGGCCAATGATATGTTGCATATAAAGAAACAGTTGGACGCAAGATTATGATTTTGTAGAACTGTTGGTGACTCCAACATTGGCTACTTAGACTATGAATTAGAAAATGAGGTTGATTTCTTATCAGATCTGGAAGATTGCATTGAAGAAGAAGAAGCCACTGAATTCACTTCTTATGCATTTTCATCATCTATCTTCCAATACCAAAAGCCTCTTACTACAGATAACTCCCACAAATCAGCCATGGAGGAAATAGTCAAAGAAGAACCTCTGCCCAAATCAGTCTACATGAGGAAAGCCATGATGAATCCATTGCAAAACAAAAAGTCATCATGGAGAAGCAAAAGTCTTTTATAGAGGTTTATGTGGAAGAAGTACCAAAATCGATCAAATTACATGCAACTTTATTCATGGAAAGGAAAGTCTACAGGATGCACCCATTCATGGGCATGAGATTCAAAGAAATGAGAAAATCATGAGGAGTAGGCCTTTCCCAATAAGATATCTAGCTAATTTAGAGCCACTTGAGAAGTTGAAACCAATCATGCTTATTTCAGAGCATGAGGATGAGCTACAATACACCAAAGATCAACCACAATACCTCTCAAATCCAAATACAAAACAATTAAAGGAGGTATTTATTTTATTTTTGTTGATACTTTGGTAAGAAGGGTGGAGAACCAACTTCAAAATAGTTTTTCACTCTTGCTATGGACCATGTTCACTACAAAATCAACTACATGGTCTAAGTTTGTAAGGAAAGGCAACTATTTCTCCTGCCACCTATTGCGGGATTTTTCGAGCTTCCTTTGTGTTTGGTTAAAGTAGATTAGGTAGTTTTGTTTTCAGCAAAATAAGTTCTTGTGCACACTCTACATGTTTCCACTTGGGACATGTATGATTTTAAATGTTTTTATGTGGTTTTTGCAAGATTTTGTTTCCATGTTTGTCTCCTATCTTGAATCAAATTAGATAGTTGGACCAATTTTTGAGATTTATTTAGAGCTCCACAGGATCATTTACGGATAGCACCATCAAGAAGTTCTAATTCGATGCTTGGTTCATCATAGATTTGGGAGGAAAATTCTCAAAGGGAAAGATCAAGGTTAAACTTGACTCCATAGCCCAATGGAAAAGACTTGAAACCACGAGATCTTTGGGATATCATCTTTGTTTCTTCTATTTTGACAGAAATAAATATGTCCACAGATGGAGCCAATTGGTGTCCCCAAATATTTCGCTTAGAAATATTGGGATATGCATTTTAATTTTTGCAGATTTACTCTAGTATTCTCTAAGGTTGCAAAAGGTTGATTAGAAGTAGTTAGAGAAATACCCATTTGCCTAAAATGCCTAAAAATCCCTAAAACTATTTACTTCATGATTTTCCCCTTTTTTCGAAGAAGAAATCTACCCACATTGCAGTAGCATTGCTTCCTGAAACTATTTACTTTATGATGAAGGTTTTTTTCTCCTCTCAACTACTCCCACCAAAAACTTATTTTCATGATTCCATTGTGTAGAGGAGGTCAAGATCTTTCCAGAAAGTCCAAGATCTCAAAAATGGAGCATCTGGTCAAAAGTTATGGCCCATTACTATTTTCCTTTATAAAGTGGTGAATTGGAACTGTTTTACTTATTTTAAGTAAGAGTAGTAAAGTAATGTGAAATCACCACATAACAAAGGAATGAAAGAGTAATGTTAAGTGGTGAATTAGAACTGCTTTACTTATTTTAAGTAAGAGCAATAAAGTAATGTGAAATCACCGCATAAAAAAGGAATAGAAAAGCAGTGTTAAGTGGTGAATTCAAACTACTTTACTTATTTTCCAAAGCAGTAAATCAGTATGAAATCAATGCATGTAAGGAGAAATTGCAGAACTTCAAACAACCATAACTTTCTACTCGAAGCTCCATTTCATGCATTCTAGGACTTTTCAGAAAGGTCTAGGAGCACCCTACACACCAATAACATCAGATTTCAAATTTGAAAAATATAAGTGAGTCAAAATTACATTAATTATACTGCACACGCCTAGGTACAATAACAACCAACCATCGAATTTAATGCAGTATGGGAAGACTTCTTCTTCTTCTTCTTCTTCTTCTTCTCCTCTTTACTCCTCAAGTATATTCATTGTAAGACTTAAGTAATTTAGTGGTTAATCACTGTTACTTCAAGTTGTTTGATAAATTCAATTACTTGGTGGTAGTTAAGAGGTAGTTATTCCAGTTTTAAAAGATGGAACATTCCAAATTTCTATGGCATGTAACGAAGAATTTAAGGAGAAAAGTGCTCAACTCCTAATTGTTTTGTATTTATTCATTGATTGAAGTATAATGGATATTGCTTCATTGTACTTTACTTATGATGACTATAAATAGAGGAAGATACCTACGAGGTTAGGGATCTTAGAACTTTTGGCAAACTATTATTTTACGTTGTACATGGTTGTTTTAGACTTTGTGTTGAAATAATTAGATGTGCATATTGTAAATGGTTAAAATTTGAATAAGAAGAAAGGAGGATTTTGGTTGAACTTTGTGTCTACTAAAGTCTGACTATTTAATTTTTGAATGTTAATGATAGACTTTGTGTTATCTTGGCTTTCATAATAAGCATTCTTCTGTTCTTTTGCTAAAGTTGTAAGAATTATTTAATATTTGTTTATTTTGTGTGGTCGTAACTTGCTCTGATAACTACTTGTTACCACACACATTCCCTTCACATATTTGCTTCCAATTTATGATTTCCATTTCTACTTCTTCTAGTTACCATACAATTGCTTACTTGCTACCAAATTGTTTAGCTATGGTTCATGAGCTATTCAATTAAAGTAATACCCAAAATTTAGTTTAAATAGGCCATAAAATAAACAAATAACTCACACTGGAGCTTCATCGTTAAATGAAGGGGATTTATCCCATGACTACCTAGGTTTTTCTATCTAATCGTGTATAAAATCTAGCCAACACACCTCCATATATAAATTCTTCTTCTCCTATCATTTCATCTTCTCTTATTACATCATCTACACCCATTTGTTCATATTCTCCTATAGATATATCTTCATCGGTCACTTCACCTATTCGGGATGTTGTTGATGTTAGTCCTACCACTGCTATGGATACTCCATCTACATCACCTACTATAGCTTCTTTGGCACCTACTACTAGTGTGCCTTTAGCATCAAAATCTCCCTTGTCACCTCTAGATATTCCTATGATCACTCACAATGGAAAATTACAACCTCTTAATACATTGTTTCCATCTCCCACTATTCCTTCACAGGATATCATCTCTCTCATGCATGTCGTAGGTCAATTACAATCTCAAGTTCAGTCTCTTACTCTAGAAATTATGGCTTACTATGCTACTATTGACGAAAATTCCTACATGGTAACCATGTCCCTAAGAAGATTCATAATTATGCATTTCCTAAGGAATTTTTCATGCCTACATTTACTTGCTTTGATGGTATTGGTGATCCTCATGCTCATATTTTACATTACCGCATAGCTATGACCTCTTATTCTAATGATAGGCTATTACTTAAGGCTTTGCACTTTGGTACACTCATCTTCCCTTTGGGTCTATTAGTACTTTCTATGACATGGAGGATTTTTTCCTCCGTCAGTTTATCATCAACAATGGCCCTAAGGTTACTTATGATCACATACCTACTTTACATCAAGGTTCATTGGAACCTATTAAGGATTACATCTTACGATTTAATGCTTGTATGCATCAGTTAGTATTCCAACCTATATACCTTGAAAAGAAATTCATTTTCTGTCGTGGCTTGATTCCTGCACTCAAACAAATATTATAGTATGATACATGTGAGTCATTTATTATTCTATGCTACAAAGTCCTTGATCTAGAGTAAGATATTCTTTTCAAAAATGTTATTGATCCTCCACCTACATCTACTACATTAAATTATCCATTCCTTCTCCATCTAAATTGGTTAAGCATCCTACACAATCTCCATATTTTCCTCATAAGCAAGGAAAACCCGCTCAACCTACTCCACCACCACAGACTACTTCTTCTCCTCCTCTGCAACATGACACTTCTCCTTCTACTCCATCTATGTCATGCATGCCATTGCATTTCTCCCATCATGCTAGACCTCATGATGTGCTCTTTTCCTTTCTTGAAAAGAATATAATTCACTTACCATCCAACTAGCATAATCCACAACATAGGCTACAACATCAGCGTGACCAACCTTATTGTAATTATCATCATATAAATGGTCATCGAGATAATGAATATCTTTCCCTTTGTGAAATATTGTGACATTTAGAGGATCAACACATCATCTCCTTTGGATCTCACCCACGTTAGTGATCTATCTCTCCTCTACCTCCTTAGAAAGTTTCTATTATAGTTGAGTCATCTCCTCCACCTGGTGCTTAGGTCATAGTGCATCCACCACCACAGATTCGTTACTCATGTGTGCTCTCTACCACATCCATACACTATTGCATCATCACATCCATCACATTCACTTCATCCATCACATTTATGCTATCTACCACATCACACTGCTCCTCCACATTGGCTTCCACAACTCTCTACCTTCACACATACCACCGCAACTCCATATGACATTTAGTTTGGAACATATTTTCATACTACTTCCATTCCACATGCTTCCACCGCTTCATGTCACCTTTGTCTTTAGTAGGTGATTATTATCACCTTACCCTCGATGATGCACTTGTGTTCTTACGGTTATTACACAAATGTTGAGGGTTTTTCTTTAAGAACCTTTCATCACATGCTTCGTCATTCATCTAGCGCATCCAATCATTTCCCGATGATGCACTCTTGGTTTCCATGGTTCATTCTTGACTGTTAAGGGGTATTAATTAAATGAACCTAATTATCTATAAGCTAGGGGGAATTTCGAATTTCCCCCTATTTATCATACTAACATATTATGATTACACCACATTATCATATCAATAAACATTCATCATGATAGGTCATTTGACAAATCATACATCATCCCTTTTTACATTCATTTTACAATCATCATCATACTAACTACACATTACAAATTCCATTTAGTAAACATTAACAATATACAAAAAAATACATTCTAACACTAATCACCACATCATACATCATCGATCACTTTACAACATCAATGCACCACAAAATAAGATCATCATATATAATTCGCATGTGTCCATACATATATAGAGTATACAATCACCACCGGGGAAACTCACCCACACCATATACAATCATACTAATCAAACCTCATCATCACCGTCTCTCGGGTATTGTAAGAGCCCTATAACTATATTCCTCACCACTCACTCTACATCGATGTTCACACCTCGATATATCTCCACTATCCTATGCAAGAAGGTGCTCTTTGTAGACTGCTTCTGCAAAATGACGTTGTAAATCCATGTATCGTACGAGCACATCCTCTGCTAAAGGACCACCACCCAACACCTCACGGGCTTATCGATTCTCCTCGTGCGCCTTGTCCCTCTTAACTTGTAATACAAGACATGTCATAGCTACTACGGCCATTGGCCCAAATAAATGGGCATGCTTGCCCATGATCTCATCCACACGCTCAAGTATACGTCCACCGAGTACATCATCACATGCATTACTCGTGTCAAAGTGCGGATGGATGTGTCAACTATCGTAGACAAATATGCATCACCTACAACAAAAATAACACAACGTAATTAGACAACCATTACTAAAACATACTCTATCAAAACATACACAACATAGTTACATAAAGGTACTCACGCTTAGCTATAGCCACTTCTACATTTTCATGGGTGTGGGATTTCCCCTCTCCTCCTCCTCTATGCACAGTAACCCCTGCTAGACCTAGAAATAATGGGAACAACAATACACATCGATGCTTCACCCACCATGCGCGGTACTCCTCTATGCAACCCGCATCATATGGCGTTACCGACTCTATCGCCGTGTCTAACTCATCTCAACAAGGGGGTGCTAGCTTCTCTGTTGTGGGCTCTAGTCTAGCTCTAACCCTCCTAGGCAATCTCATAGCCCTCGGTCATATATATGGATTTAGGGGCATATCTTGAGCCATACCAAACTGTTGTGATACTCTCCCCACTTGAAAAATCTCACCCACACCTGGAAATTGATCCTCTAACCACATAGTCCTCCGAATGTACCTCAACTCTACAACATCCTCGAGCTATCTTCCATAGTTGTGATATGGCCTCCATACAACTTCCTCGGGCCCCATCCTATCTCAGTAAGTTCCCTGGTAGGTATCTATATCCATCATGCGCTCACGAATATTAATCCACCTCCTCGCATATATCTCTATCCTAGCCCACTCTCCTTGTGGACCTCCAAATGACCTTAACACTGCTATGTGCTCATACGCCCATACATGTAATAGTGTAGTATCTCTTATCCCACCTCCATGCTCATTATGAGTAAATCAATATAGGTCTCTATATAGGTGGGCTAACACACACCATGCCCATCTCGTATCTAGTGCTCTCCTCCTCTATATGCCGACATATATCATGCATCTTATACAAGATGCCTACACCTCCTCCCTTAATTACAATTGACAAAGAAATGACCAATGCAATGAACCTCTGCAAGTACGGAACACAAAATCTCATAATAACATTTAAACTAATATGGACCTTGGAAGGTACTCGAGTCCCCACAAAATATCGTCCTAGCATCTCGAATCCTCCTCTCCATATCCTCCACTGGCATAATCATGTACTCTCTCGCCAACAACTAACAACCATAATATATAATACACATCCTCTAATGTAATAGTCATCTCCCATGTAGGCAACCAAAATGCACATGTATCTACATACCATCTATCGTATAGTGCAAGAAACATCGGCATATTGTGGAGACACATCCCCCATCCATGCTAAGTGAAACATGACCACACAGTCCATAACATCCCAATCATCATCTGATAGACCCAAGCCAAGACACGTACTCAAGTGACACCCACCACGTAACTCCCGATTGAATATCCCTTTGCACACCACAAAATGACAAAAAATGGAATGTTAGAACAGTATATAAATCCAAACACACTCACTTATCAAATTCATATACATTACAAATCTCATTTTTCATCACTCTAGACCAAAGGCACAAGGGCCTAGGAGCAAGACACTAGCGCCCCACTATCTAGGTACTCCTATCCTAAGGTTCACTAACACCCTCACCGCTATCGTCTAGGTCTAAAACATCGAGAAAAGTTAAAATCTCAAATTTGTAAAATTCACTAAAAACGACTACTACACCATACATTTTTCAAAAACAATGCCCTCTCAAACTGACTAGGACACGTTGCTCTCACTTGCGGCATCTTTACTTACTCATAGCTCAATATTACTAGTGCACATAAAAATGAGGTGACTAAACACTTTTTTATCTTACTATTTATAGTCACCTTTTCATCACCCACTTTATTATAGTCATTATTTGGCACTTATTATCATAAGTAATACATAGTACACGATTTTTGTCATATCTTGAGCATTTATACACTGATTTACACCCTGTTTGTAGAATTATTTTTAGAATTCCACCTACCACCGTCACATACACATTAAACATGCATTATATTTCTTTGAAATTGTCTTCCCTTCACTCCATATACATTTTTTCAATTTCTATCTATTTCATGATTACTTTCGGCTTAGTGTTCGTTCTTCTCATCACTTCCCATTTCTCCGAAAGAGGGGGAATATCATTGGGGTCATCCTATAATTACCCTTACATTACCATGTGATTAATAAACATTACCAACCCATCATTTTTAAACATTTACTAACTTAGTGCGTGAGATCTCACCATTAATTCCCCCTAATGACCTAGCTTGGGGGTAACAAATATACAATTTTTCTATGTGACATTTCATCACTTCCCTTAATGACCTAACCTATGGAAAAAAAGAGATTAAAAAAATTCTATGCGATCATTCACCAATTTCTATCGATTCCCCCTAATGACCTAACCTAGGGCCAACTAGCATAAAAATATCTCTACGAGTAATAAATTAAATCAAATCAATCAAACAACACATTCAAATTTATAACAATCAAAATCATATCACTTAATCAATACAAATTCAACACGATTAGCCTCCCATATGACATAACTTGGGAGTTACGTATGACTTCCTAAATGACCTAAAGTGGGAAGCTATTCTACATTTCATGTTTTCTTCTAGATGACCTAACTTGGAAGCCATCATCTCGTGTTCACTTCCAGATGACCTAACTTGGAAGCCATCATCTTGCATTCACTTCCAGATGAACTAACTTGTAATCCATTACTTTGTGGTAACACCCGTGGAGTGGGGGCAAGAGTGCCTTTCCTATACCACTCCTATATGGGTCAACTATTTGATCGAAATTATTTGGATCCAAAAACCAAAAAAATTGATCTGAGTCCATCTCGTAGTGGCTAGATCTTGAGGATGTAGTTAGAGATTGGAGAATAACACACTTTTCTCCCTACACTCTTCCTTTGGTGGTAGGATGCCCAAATCCTCCAGTTGATTATTCATATACATGCATTCATATCGAGAATTGATCACTCACCACCCCATCTCATCATCATTTTATGCATTTGAAATCATCATACATTGCAATCATCACTCTCATTTAGTGCACTTCATCATACTAGTAAATTTTTGTTATGTTGCATGGATCAACCCATTGATCCATGGTTTGAAAATATGTATGGTTCTTTCAACATGCTTTTTCTACCACATCTATTTTTTCTACTACAATACGGGATTCTTTGGATTTCTCTTGGGTACACATCTCTATCTACTTTATGTTGCCAAGCTTTCTACTCACCAACATAAATTGGGGGAAAATTTAGTCATAAAATCACACATTTACTATTATATTTATTCTACCAAGTATGTTGTTTTATATGTGGATATCGCGTAAGAAAAGTATTCACTAATGGCTCATCCCCTAGTCCCGTTGTCAGTTAGTTGGTCATTGTCATCATTTGTCTTACATAGTCATCGAGTTATTTGCGTAGTTCTAGTCATCGCCCGTGGGAGTATTAGGTGTCATTATTTGGTCATTTTTCATCTCTAGTCTTTGAATAGGGTGCATATGGTACTACTTAGGGCACTGGGGCACCCCGGTTCTTAATTTTAGGCGCCCTAGTCCCGACAACACTTAGATTTAATTTATTTATTTGAGGTCGGTCTTTGTCATTTTCCCTCTCATTCCTCTAGGTACTAGTCGACATGTTGGGTCATTAGTGTTGAAATTTGAGAAAGAGATCCCTATATAAACACAACATACACACTATTCTAAGAGAAAACTATATACCATCAAGGGTTAGCTATCAACTAATGCAAGGGAATGCATCTGGGCATCATTTCATCACACACACTACATAGGAAGGGTTGTATTCATTGTATTCCATCCACCATTTACATTTTACATCTAGTTATTGCCCTCTATCTCTGTTATTGGCGCTAGGGCACCTTAGGCACACAATTGCACACATAAGCACACAAAACTACATTGGTTCTGGAATGTAGTGCAGCGCTTAGTTGTAAGTCCACCATTGTGGCAAGTAAGGTAGTTTTGACCCCTTTATATACATCTTTCTTTTTTAGAGATTTGATGCTTTGTATGGGGTTTTGCAGGTATATCTTCATCACATGTTCATGGCCACATAAGCGAGGTATTGCAAAAACCATGCGACAAAGATAAAGATATTGTGAATATCTAGTGACACTATCAGATTCAAATCCCGATCTTTTCTGCGGACACTGAGCACCCATACTGCAGACCAGGGTGCCCATAGGCACCCCAGTCCTCTTCCAAGTGCCCCAGTCTAGTCAGATATTCACCTACTACAATTTCTCATATTCTCGCTCCATCTGCACATCATCTTGTTCAAGTCCAACACATAGCGAGGTAAGTCATTTTCAAGTTAGTACCTTATCACTCTTATTTCAATTATTTCATTTCATTTAAATATTAAATAAAATTATTTAGTGTTTACATTTTAGTTTATATCAGTTATTCTATTTTTGTTACTAGTTTAGATTAACTTAAATATAGATAAACTTTCTTATCTCCATATTTTAGTTAATCATTTTTATTCCATAAAAATCAAAATATCATTTGCTGTAATTTTTATTAATATGTCAAGTTATAAGTTATATTCCTCTAGGGATATTTCGAACTTGTCCTATTTTCTTTGGAGATGTTATCGAATGGGATTGGGAGTGATCAATTCCCAACCAAGAAAGCGTCGAGCCACAGATTTGAGCATCCTTCCACCAATGATGAGGTTTTTCGGTGATCTCATGCCAAGAGTGAGGCTTTTAGGATATCTCACACTAAGGATGATGTTTTTGGGTGATCTCACAGTAAGAGAAGAGTGTTGGGGAGAGATTTCTATTTTCTCTCCTCCTTCCATGGCTTCTCAAATGATAAGTATCAGTACAAATTGGCACGCCCGATTTATAAGAGCTTTATAACCAAATTGTAGCTAGTTGAATGAATTTTGTAAATGAAAGTAAGTGTCGTCTGATACAGTAGATCTATATTGTAACATATTGAGACTATGCTAAACTAAGAAACTGTCCATTTTTCCCCATGACACAAGCGCCTAGGTGGGACACAAGCACCCACCGTTCTTATTTGATATTGGGCACTAGTGTTTGCTCTATGTTTTTTGTCCAAGTTTTCTTTTGGACTAATCAGTAACTATGTGCTTTTCCAATTATGTATTGTGTTGTTACTGCTTCTAGATTTTTTTGCTTCTAGAAGGGTGATGTTTTCACCCAATAGTCCACCCCCCCTTGTTTGGGGTGCAAGTGATGGATTTAGGAGGATAGGGCCCAAACGAGAGGACCCGAAATTGACATACATATCGTAGATTGGATACATGTAGGGGGTAGGGGATGTGTATGGTAGAAACTAAGGCACATGCAAATAATATTCGCTAGAAAGTTTTAGTGTGAAAGAGAAACATGAAATAGAATACAATGTATCAAGAAACTATGAAGATAAGAGGGATTACACAAAGTGGATTGTATACATGGGACATTTCTCATAATATCACAAGAAAATCAATCTCGAAGCGTCCATGAGAAAATTTTTATCAAGCATGACATAGGGCATATCTCACAAACAATAATAAATAATAGAAAATAATAGTAAACAAGGAATAAGAGATAACCATGGTTGTATAGAATCCTGCAATGAAAATCCTACACATGGATTACTTGTAAGCATGTTAGAAAGATAGATAGTATGTCAAAGCATGTATAGATCGGTGAAAATTAAGTGACAAGTAAAGAAAAGTAGTAAGTACTCTATTCATATAGGACTTGTGATGTGGAGTAGGAGAATAGTAAAGGTAGATGCCCCCAAGAGCCTCAGCGGGACTAGTAAAGAGTAGTGTCAAGCATCATACACCATATAAGAATATGTAAAATTCCTGCATTCACCTCGAGATACCCTGTGAACACATATGTGTGTATATAAAAAGATAATGACATACTAAAAATCTAGCTAGCATAGGAAACAAAAGTGTAACATGTAAGTATTATAAGATAACAAGAGTAAATACAACCAAGATAGGTAGACATGGTGTGAATGTGATGGTGTGCTGAAATATGTAAGAGGTGAAGATGAAAGGGTTTGCATTCCCCCAACAAATGTGTGTGACATGAGTTTAATTTAGGATTTTTTCCCTCAACAATCAAGTATGAACCGTAGAAAAAGAGTGTGTCATCAGTAGCAAGGTAGAGTATGTAGTAGCAATATTGTGTTGTATAGATAGGAAGAAGTAATGGTATAAGAAGTAAGTGAGGAGGGGGTAAGTTTGATGCCCCCAAGTGTATATATCAGGTGCTTATTGGCATAAGGATGTGGTTATTATGAGCAAGAATAGCCATAGTATGTATAGTGAATGAAAGGATGTATATCATATATATAAAGTAATATGTGTATCATGAATAGAAGGATCCATAAGTAAGCATGAGGAGAAAAGTGTGTATGGAGTGGCATAGGAGCGGAAAGGGAAGCCATAAGCATAGATATATGTGTAACAAGGTGTGCTCATAGTGTAGATAAGAGAAAGTGTTGCTAGAAATATTGACTTGAAGTGCAAAGAAAAAGTAAGGTATATGTGTGTATGTGAGTAGTATGGATAGGAAACTATTGATTAGAACGTGTGACTATGGGGGGAATTTCGATGCCCCCAAGTGTGTGAGTGATGGAGATCTATTTGATGATGGAAGAGATACCATGCCATGGTGGTGGATGTTGAAATGTGTCATGAGAAAATTTATGGTCATCACAATGGTAGGTAGAATCAAGGGTATGACCAACATCAAAATTGGAGTCAACAACATTGCTAGGATTAAAATCTAATGTGCAAAAATGCTCATCTGACATATCAAATGGTTCATTGACATCGTAAGATTCATCTGGGTCCCAGTCATCAACATAGGAATTATCTGGATCGAAAGGAGGAATTATAAGTTTAATTTTAGGAGGTTGGTGAGGGATCTCAACTTGTGGTGAGGGAATTGGTTGTTCTTCCTTTGATGGTTTGGCCTTAGATGGGGCTTGTGGTGACTCTTGCATTACTAGAGAAGGAACAAGAGTGACTATTGTGTGATGCTCGCTAGACATAGAGGGATCATATTTGGGAACCCATTGGGGTTTGGTAATTAGAGATGAGTGTGTAGAAAAATGTTGTGTAGCAAATGAAATAAAGCCTTGATGCTCAAGTTGTCTAATTCTTCATTCTAAAGAATAACAATCATTGTCATGATGTCCATTAATTATATGATAATTACAAAATGGGTGACCTTTTTATTTTTTAAGCCGATAAGGAGGGTATTAATGAGTAGGTGGAAAGGTGATTAACTAGTGATTGAGGAGCTTAGAGAAAATATCATGTTGCCTAGCATTTCGATCAAACTTGAGAGGTGTTTGTTGTGTTAAGACCTTTAACTTTCTTGTATGAGCACATGTAGTAGACATGGGATCAGTGTAGTCATTTATTTACCCTTAATACCTTTACTAACCGCAAGCATGTCAGCCTATCCCCCAACGGGCGCTAGGTGCTCACTCGAGGCATGTGTGGGCACCAAGCTCCTCCTTTATGTGATTTTTGTGAGAAGGTTCTTCCATTAATGGAGGTTGATTTGTAAAAAAAAATTACATTCACTTATTTAAAGAGGTAGAAGGAGCAACTAATAGATCCACACCTTAATACGTAACAAAAACTAAATAACATTGTAATAAGCATAATAAACTAGATCTGAACCATGATAGTCATATAACATGAGGGTTTACACCCTTAAGTAAGATATATAAAAGACGCGTGGGCATTAAGCCCCTCCTTTATGTGAGCTTTGTGAGAAGGTTCTGCCATTAATGGAGGGTGATTTGTAAAAGAAAAAGTACATTCACTTATTTAAAGAGGTAGAAGGAGCAACTAATAGATCCACACCTTAATGCATTATAGAAACTAAATAACATTGTAATAAGCATAATAAACCAGATCTGAGCCATGATAGTCATATAACACGAGGGTTTACACCCTTAAGTAAGATATACAAACAAACCCATATATATTGATTCAAAATAGTTCTGGTAGCCACATTACAGTCAAAAGGGTCATCTCAGACCATACATATTAAATGACAGAGACTTAACTCCTATAAGCTTCTTTGATATGAGACCCTAGCTATACTTTTCCCATTTTAACCCTTGTTACAAGATCCTAGTGCCATACAAAGGCTTATGAAATCCCTTACAACCCTCAACACCAAGTGCTCTAAACCCTAGTATTACTACAACACTTGGTACTCTCCTTTTCTTTCTCTACATTCTCCATGCCTTCTCTTTGTCTCTCCATATTTACTCTTGTATTCTTTCTTTGTGTATATCTTGCATCCCCGTCTCTAGCCCGAGCATCTCTTTTATAGGATCAACACCCATCATCATGCCTTATCCCCGAATAGATCACGTGTCAAGTGTCGATGTGGTCCTCCATTGGTGAATTCTTATCCCTTTGCAAACCCTCCACTCTTTGTAATGATGTCTTCTAGGAATATTCCTTGTGTGGAATATCCTTTTCTTGACCTCCAAGGTTCCAGTGGCACCTTATCCACTCATCACGCCTAGTCACGTCCTCACATTTTTCCTCAAGTGTCTCTAGAATTCCAAATATGGCTAAGTCCCTTTAAACCCATGTTCTTCCTTCGTCACGCGCCCTGGTTTCACTTAAACCCTTCTTAAACCCCTTTGTCCTACACATTTTCCCTAAGCACCCTTCTTCTCACTAGTCCTATGCACACGCGCCCTTTGGTACTCACCAATATTTCATAGCCCAACATCACCCCATAATAAGCATGTTCTCCATCC
The DNA here is from genome assembly GCA_018340775.1 of Taxus wallichiana var. yunnanensis. Lineage (NCBI taxonomy): Eukaryota > Viridiplantae > Streptophyta > Pinopsida > Cupressales > Taxaceae > Taxus > Taxus wallichiana. The sequence goes on from CM031233.1 coordinate 189,654,816, forward strand.
TCAAAAACATCCTGCTTCTTCAAAGAATAAAGAATAGTGGGACATGGACAATTTGAATAAAGAATGAAATAATGGAATAATATGCTACTACTATAGGAGGAGTGGGAATTCCTTCTTCATTGTTGCTTCAATATTTTCCCAGGCATCCACCTCACCATGCACTTGTTGAAGTAGGTCACCTACTAGAGTGCTCACCTCATAAAAATCAATTCATCACTCTTAGCATTCAGTGTATCTACAATTCCATCTAGCTGCTTGCTAAAGATCGTCCAACACGTCCATTTTGCGAGTGACACGGGATATAGCTCCTTAAGTTGATTCTTAATCGAACCCCACAAGGTTTTGATTTCTTCCAAATTTTTCTCAACCTCAAATAGGATCTTATCCTGCTCCACCCTGTTTCCTTTATTCTTCTCTTGAAACTCCTTCGAATACGCCCCATGCGTAGTAACTAGTAGGCTTGCTACATTGTCTCTATTAGTGAAATTATCATAAACAAGCTCAACCATTTATGCAACGGTCTTTATAGTGGCGAGGAGCTCGAGTATCGAGTAATTGTCTCTTTGATCTTCATTTTTTCTTCCTCCTTCTAGTGCACTAATGTCTCTTATGTTGATTCCAATGCGATTGGTCGCCTCTCCATGGCGAGGATACAAGTTAAGTCTTCCAAGCATTGCATGGTTGACTCGTATTTTTTCACAGGTGAGGCCAGTCCGGGTGATTCAAGATTTTGGTGTCTGAAATCATATCTATTTTCTTATGGATCTCATGCACATTTTCCTTATCTTCCCTCAATTCACACATCAATTGTGTGATAATCAACTCCTCGTACTTTAACTCCTTGTCCTTTTCAATGATCTCTTCATTTTTCTTTTCAAGCTCTTCCTCCAAGACCCTTACTCTGTCATTTCTCCCGAAGAGCCTCACCTCAACCTCCATCGAAACTTTGTTGAGTGCATTACAAACTTGCTCATCTGATAGTTGTTGAGAATTCACCAAAGGGTTTACTCCCTTGGTATTTGGTATCTTCATCAATGCCTCATGGTTGACCTCAAATTTGGGCTCATCAACATGGGACTCAAAATCCCAAGACAACATCTTCCTTGTGCATGGGTACACACCCTCTTCATCGAAAGAAGACCATGCAAGGAGTTGGTTTGAAGGCACGGTACTTTGGAAACATGTGCACAATACCTTATTTGGATCATTGATGTAGGTCATTCCTTATTCCCGACACGTTACCATACCCTTTTCACCTATGTGTGATGCATTTGGGAAATTTAATGTTTGGTCGGGGATCTTTTCCCATGCTTCCATACTCCTTTTCTACACTTTCACTTCCCTCCGTCTCCTTGAGTACTTCTTCGGCGTTGCACTCCACCTCTTGATCCATAAAGTATTTTACGATGCCTTCTACCTCCCTTTCTGTGGCATCCTCTATGTGCTCCTTGGTCAGGCTTGGATTCCTTTGATCCTTCATATTAACTTCCTCACTTCCCCCTTTCTGTGAGCACCTCATTCGTCCTCATCCTTTTCTTCACTTCCCTTCTTCTCGACTCATGTGCATTGTACACGGGATGGTTCAGAGCCTCACCATGCTCTTCATCATCTTCATCACCCTTATCATCCTCTATACTCTCTGTTTCTTTTGAGTCCTCGTTTTCTATTACTCTTTGCTTCTTCCTAACTAGTGATTCCACTATAGGGGACTCTTCTTTTTCTTCTTCCCTAGGTGACTCCTTTCTTGTCAATGAATATTATTTTGCAAGGGGATTCTCTTGCTTTGGCTCCTCTTCCTCAAGTGTCTTCTCTCTCTCTCTCTCTCTCTCTCTCTCATGTGGGGGAATTCTTCCTCTATGCATAGGTGCTTGGTTTTACACCTAACTCTGTGTGACTCCAAACTATGTTGTCTCGTGTACTTGGTGCCTTTTCCTCGGGACCTCCTACCTCTCCCTTTTCCTTGCGCAACCTTCTTACTTATGGTGGGGTATTCTAGGATAGAGACATAATTCTCAACATAAGTGGCCTTTTCATACTTCACCTTATGCGCGGTATACCCTTGTTGTGGTCCTCCCAAAGAACATGCAATGTTATTGGCTTCAACATATGTACATCTTGGGAGACATACTTCTCCACATAGGCGTGCTTCTTTAGATATATCAATGTCATAAGCAAGTCATAGTAATCCTATTCTACCGTGCTTGAGGTCAAACCTTAGCTTCTTTTCCTCTTTGAATCTATTGACTCCAGCCTGGAAGTATTGTGTTGTGAAGGAGAATGGAAATTTACACTAGGGACCCTTAGCACCATCTGCTAGAGTAAACTTGCCAATACATAAGTGTTGGTACACCACGAATTCAGCCTCTCCTTGTAGTAAAATAGCTAACTACTCAAGTATTCTCCACTCAGCCAAATGCATCACGCATCCACCTATACCATTTTTCTAGGTGCACCTTGTGGGCAACCGTCATGGTGTCACAAGTTTACTTCTCAAATATTTTAGCAGGGAATGGTTCTCATATGGGTACTCCCAAACAAATTTATCAGGCCCATCGAGCACTCCAATATCTGAAAAGACGATCGTAAGGAGGAAATAACTAAAAATGATCTTTTCTCCATCGTGGGTGGCATTGATGATTTCTTCTTCTATGAACACCGAGAGGTTATAGATGGTCCCCTCCGAGATCTTATGGAAAATGTTCAACCAAGCCTTGTTGATTTGTGTCCATCTCTTCGGCCATTTAATTTTGTGACCAAGCATGTGACCATCCTCATTACTAGGTCGAAATCATAGAAATATTGAAGTATCGTGACCCCTTCTTATAGTCATAGGCCTCAACAATCTTCTTGATGACATCCTTGTTTTCCAAGTCATCATCAAAATATTCTCCTTCACAGACAAGACTAGTAAACTTAGAAATCAGTTGGGGAGTTATCCGCATCCTACATCCTGTGAAGTAGAAATGGTCTTCATATACGTGCGACATTAACCACTTTGGTATATTCGCTCGGTTTTCCAAAATAGGGAAACTCATCGAGTTGTAATAACTCGTCCTTCTCCATCTTCACCTTTACCTCATCATCGCAGATAAATATTCCATATAGTGTCCTTTTTTCTATAGGGTGAACCAGTTCCAATGCCATCTCGTTCCCTATGGTGCTTGTCTGATGGTTGTAGTCACTTACAACCATCTTTCTAATATGAGACACTAATTCTTTTCCAAGTAATAAGTTGTTTGGATATTGCATCTCCACGTACCATTCTTCATTAAAACTAGTGGAAATAACTTGTTTCCCTTTGCCCTTTCCCTTCTTTGGTGAAACATTTATTGCTTTCCTTGGTGTCATTTCTCTATTGGGTCACTAAAAGTTATTTCTTCTCTTGATCCTGGCTCTACTCAACTCTGACTCTAGCCCTTCACGAAAATCCCTTCAATCCCATGCCCTAGCTATGAAACCCTAACCTGGAAAACCCTTCTTTCCACAAGATGATGTATTCACTTGCGGGATTCGAAAAATTCTACAACCTTCTCCCTCATGCTTGTGTACTCTTTTTCCACCCTAGTTCATTGATTGAACTAGCTATGCATGCAAATATCACAACCCTTTTTCACACAACTTTTCTTCAAGGATGCCCTAGTTCACAAGAGCTCTTCGATATCACAAATGCAAGGTAAACAATAATGTACCTTGACCTTCTACTTATAGATTTTTATTTTTCTATAATAAATTCCATGCCACCTACCAATGTACCTTTACAATAAAGGTGGATTTTTCTTCTAAAGCCAACCTTCAACGCTTTTACCCCCGTGCCCAATCTTGTGTGAAAACTTCTACAACCTTCTGGCATGAAAAAACCCTTACTCACCAAATATCCTTACGCACGTGCTTGCAATGCCGAAGGCACTTCTTCTGCCCTTACCGTGATTTTTGACATCGCCTACCTCATGTTTTTTCTGCACTTCTCTCCCTTGTATGTGGTTTTTGTAAAACCTTCCTGACACAAAAATCCTTATGATCACCTTTTCTACACGCACTATTCCAAACTACGTGATTTTGATCCATCGAAACACACGCTCCCACTACTAGCTTCCAGTACTTATCGCATTACTCCACCCCACACAAAAATAGATGTTCGAGTCCTCTATGCATAGAATTTTTTTGAAATTGTAAGTGGCTACTTGGCACACAATGGGCACATAACAACAAAAATAAAGGGAACAAGCAACAAGAAAGGGAAACACAAAGAAAGGAAATGCATTAAGGGAAATCCTAGGCTAAATGGAAATACTACCTTATTTACAAACACAAGGAAGACTTATTTATAGTAGGGCTTCAACCTACTCCCATTAAAATGGCCTAGTAACCATGTTCCATCCAGCGCTTGTAACTGGAAAGCACCTAAATCAAGTATATAGGATACAATGTATGGGCCCATCTAATGGAATTTGAATTTCCCAGGATGGTGCAAAAACTTGGAATCATACAATAGAACCATCTACCCAACATTAAATTTTTTTTTCTTGATGCGTCTATCATGCCATGCCTTCTGTTTGGATTTTTCTATCTTCTAACTCCAACGAGCAATAGCTCACCTCTCATCTAACTGCATTAACTTATCATTCCTCTCCTCAAGTGCTTGTTCATCAGCTAATCCTCTTGCATGTGCTATATGCAATGATGGTAACATGAATTCAATAGGTAACACTACTTCCACACCAAAAACCAATTGAAAAGGTGTGGCCTTATTCAATCTTTTACAAGTAGTCCGATATGACCATAACATAACATAAAATTTATCATCACAATCTCTTCTTCCCGCATCATAAATTTTTGTCAGCGTTTGACTCGAAAGATCTTATTAAATGCCTCGGCGGTTCCATTAGTTTGGGGGTGATAAGGGGTAGTTTTTGGTGGGTGACCATGAATTATGCCAACAAGATTCTAACTATCTCATTCAAGAAATGAGTACCCCTATCACTTGTTAAACTCAACGAACATCCATATCACCTGATTATATTTTCTCAAATGAACATGGTTGATGTATGCATTATGCAACCCTTATAGGCACTACCTATTCCCACCTTGTTAAGTAGTCATTACAAGTAATGATATAGTGTAAACCAGTCCTTCACGCGGCAGGTGAAATCGGTCCTACAAAATCAATTGCCCACTTCTCAAATGGTTATGTGCTAGCTATCGGTCTCAAGGGCATCTCATCTCTTCTTCCTAGTTTTCCAAGGCACTGGAAATGGTCACAAGCCTTGCAAAACTCAATACAATCCTTGTAAATCGTTTCCCACCAAAAACCTGCTAGAAGGATCTTATGCGCGGTTGCATTCCTTGCATAGTGTCCTCCAAAATTCCACCATGTGCTTCCTCCATGATTGCAACACATTCATGCTCTAACATACACTAGCACAAAACCTCATCGTGGCCTAGCTTGTATAAGTCTCCACCAATAAACATGAAGGGTGTGACACGTATGGCTAATCGCTTCCTTTCCAAGGTCTTCATTTCCTCCAAAGATTACCACACCCATTTTGAGAAATATAAGAACATCTTCCAAGTTAGAGGGTGCATGCCACAATCTAAACAATTGCACATCTAGATTTGTATCCTTAATGCTCTGCGTGTCCTCCCTTGATTCATTCCTTGATAAATGGTCAGGTCCCAAATTACTCTTATCCAGTTTCACAACTACCGTAAACTAAAATTATTGAAGCAATAAGACCAAATGAAATATGCACCCTTGTAAAACATGATTTTTACCAATCACTTCAATGCCATGTGGTCCATGTAGAATATAAAGGGTGTTTCCAGCAGATACTTCCTGAATTTGTGTAGCGTGTAGATCATGGACAATGCTTCATGCTCAGTAGTAGTATAGTTCTACTCTGCTAGTGTCAACTCTCTACTAGTAAAACACAAAGGGTGGTCAACATTTCCTTCTCCAGGTTGTGCTAATATTTCCCCAATCGCCATCCATCCAAGCAACAACATATACATGGAATGGCTTATCCCAAGAAGTAAAGTGTACTATGGGTGCAAGGTGATAAGCTTATTCTTTAATGTATCAAACGCATCCGTTGTGTCTCTCCCAAATAACATGGAATTTTGTGTTTTAGTAACTCTTCTAATGGCATGGTGACCATGGCATACCTCTTAATACATTTCCAAAGAATACCCCGTATGCCCAAGGAATCCATGCACTTTGTGCTCTAGCTAGTAGGTTCCCCTAATCACACAATAAAGAAAACTTTGGAAGGATCCACCAACAAGCCTTCCTTACATATGATATGCCCCAAAAGGGTTCCGAATGGAGTAGAAAAAACACATTTCTTAACATTGAGGGATATCCTCAATTGTCGACATCTTTCAAATATCAGCCTCATATTGTCACAATGATCCCTTAATAATCCATATATCATGTAATCATCAAGGTAGACTTGAAGAAACTTATGGATGAAGTCTTGAAATGCCTGTACCACAATGCATGAAAACACAACAAGTGCATTCTTCAGTCCAAAAGGCATAGTCCCAGCAGTAGTCCCCAATAGTATCCTCCTTAGGTTCTATTTCTGAGCCAATGTTAACCCTCTTTGTTTTGAGAGGTTTGTCATAGCGCGCGCACTTGCTCATCAAAGACAATCAATAACCGCACGTACCTATAGTATGGCTAAAATCTATATTTTCGACTTCTTCACCATCGATCACATAGACCAATTTTCTATTTTCTTTCTCCATGCATACGTGCTCAAGATGTATCTCCTCTAATTCTTCCTCATCAAAGTGTGTTCTAAACCAGGTTCACCCAATAATCCCAGTATTCTATCCTCCGCTATGGCACTATCTCCCATTGTTAGGCACTTAACAACTTGTAATGCCTCATCCACCGATGGCTTGGTGCTCGATATTCAAAATCTTGAAGGAGGTCAACCATCAACTTATACCAATTTCCTATCTGATAGCACATCTCTGAATGTACCATACATGCGTGCAACCTTGCAAGGTGGAGTACAACTTATGTACCCATAAAGAAGGTGGAAAGGCTTCCGCATCTTCCATCTAGGCCTTCTCACATGTTTGGATGTGAAAAAAGGTGGTTTCCTTCCCATGATAATATTGTATGATAGTAGGTGCGTTACTATGGAAAAACCTAACAAATAATGTTATTCTCACTTCGCGTCATTCTAGTAGGCTATCATGATGGGTCACTCACCAACGTGCTACAGTCCCGAGCAAGGTATAGATGAACATCCTTCTCCTTTCGATCTCACATCTTCACTGGGTCTCCATTTATCGTAGGAAAAAATTAGGGTTAGCTCCTCTAGAATAACTTGGCAACTTTGTTCCTCCTAGGCCCTTGACTGAGCGCGCCTTTGTTACTCTCAGCACAAAACCTCTTAACTACCTTCCGACCAACTCATATGTCCTGTGCACCCAATTTTCACATGCCACACTGGTTGTATCACTTATATATTGAGTGTCTTCACACTGAATAATGCCCTCCTTTGTCGGTTGCACAACTTTAGGGTCCCAGATAATGCACATGTAAATTCTTTCTAGGTCTTCTTCTCCTAAAGGCTCAATATAGGGTGTTGACTTCCCATATGTCAAAGGAATGATAACTCGTTCCTCCTTGTTCTCAAAAATTATATACCCCTTATTAAAATGTAAGTCAACATTGTTCTTATAGCACTAGGGGCACCCAAGTAACATTGGAAAGTTATGATCCTCAGTAAGTGCTAAGACTTTGAAGTCTCCAATGAATTTCACCCCTTTGATAGTGATAGTAGCATCCTTTAAAAAACCAATGGGCATTGCCTTTGTATTATTGGCCATATACAACATATTTGAAGATGGGTACGGGTGTAATGGGGGCTGTCGACACTAAAATTTTCCTCCGTAATTTCTATTTCATTAATGTATGTATTAGGAATAGGATGTTGTTAAGTGTAATTAGTAGTAGCGTCTGATAGAAGATAACGGTCCAGTATGGTACCGCCAATAATGTAGAGTACGGTAACAGTCAAAGTACAATAGGAATGTTGTAAAAAGTAAATATTTGTCGTAAGTGGTCCGATAATGTTAAAATGTCAAAGTTGGGATAAGTAGAGAAGTAGGGTCTACATGATTAGGAATTAGAAATATTATATTAGTAATAAGGACAAGGAGTGAGGTCATAAATATTTTGTGTATTTTATTTGTAAAAAGTCTAAAAATGTGGAACCCATGTGAAATGATAAGGTTTATCTTATCTTAAAAGATAAGCTTACATGTACAGATAAGAGTTAAGGTATGGAATATGATTCGTCGGAGTGGATTTCTTATCCTATCTTAGAGATAAGATGGATAAGCACAGGAAGTTCTATAAATAAAGAGGCCACCCCCTCATTTAGCATAGAAGGAAGTGGTGAGAAATATTGTATGAAATGTGTAAAGGAAGCCATCAGTTTAAAGGTGTGTTGAAGAAGCCATTAAGAGGTGTAATTGTAAAGTTTCTCCCATAGTATTGGTGGAAGGCAAGTGAAGTCAATAACACTTGAAGTACCTCATGGGTGAGATTGTAACAATTTCATGTTAATATTATAATTTACTTTGATATTTCAGATTTGTCATCATTCCGTCTTATCATAGTCGATGGTATTCTTGTGTTATGTTTGTTGTTTTGTTTCAGTTACATCCACCAAACTAAAGGTTGTGCATTAGTAAATAATCATAGCACGAGGAGTTCCCGATGAAGAATTATCATAGTGCCGGATTGGTGATGACATTTTGGTTCCGTTCTTAGGGACCATTCCTCGTTAGTGGATTATGCGGAGAGATATTCCCACTTAGTCAAAAATCAATTGGAGGGTAACCTTGTTTTTACTGTGCATAGTAGTTACCATGGTAAAGTCATTTTTGCCGTGAATAGTAGTTACCATGGTAAAGTCATTTTTGCTGTGAATAGTATTTACCACAGTAAAGTCACTTTTTATCGTGAATAGTATTTACCGCAGTAACTTCACTTTTTACTGTGAATAGTGTTTACCATAGTAAAGTCAGTTTTTACCATAGTAAGTCAAGTTTTACCATAGTTTACCGTGGTCATTTCTATTTTCTATTATAGTGATTTTAATTATTGGTGCACATAAGTCTTGTTGATTGTACTTTTGGGTTGGTATTTCACTGTGGTTACTTTTGAAAATGGGGAAGATTCCTATTTTTTCAGCCCAATCTAATGAAGATGCTTCCTCTTTCATTCAAGAGTTTAAACGATCTTGTATTTGTAATGGCCTTATAAGAAGAGAACAATGGACTGAATTTTTCCTACCTTTTTGGATGGTTCAACCCTTAGGTGGTTTGAAACACTAGGTGATAATGTGAAAAACTCATGGGATTTATTAACTGAAAGTTTTCTTGAAGAATTTGGTGAACAACAGAGATATGCAGATCTCATGATCGATATCACAAAGCTAACCCAAGGAGAGAAGGAGAAGATAAGGGATTATCATGCTCGTGTTCTAGAGCTAAGGAGGAAGCTCGGCCCGAGATCTCCGGAAGGAAGGATTAGCGGATGGGTTGATGAATGGCGTGGATAATCTCCTATGTAAGCATTTCATTCTTGGGATGAAGCAGAGATCGACAACGAGTGAAGTATGACCACCCAGCTACCATTGAACAAGCAAAGGATATTGCAAGAAGGCAAGAAGAAAGCATGGAAGAGGAGCCCAAAGAAATTGTTGCTAAAGTAGAGCCTACACCAGCACCTTTGCTCCAGAATCCACAACCACTCTCGGTGAGCACAAATCTTTCTCCTAGTACATCTATTGAGTATGAAGATCTGCTCAAAAAGATGGGTCAGTTAACTATTAATCTTCTTCAAGGAAAATAATTTAGTTCTCGGGGAGGAGATAGAGGTCGAAAAGAAATATTTACTGAAGTTGTATGTTATGGTTGTTATAAAAGGGTCATTATAAGTATAATTGTCGAGATAGAGCTTCTACATCTGGTAAAGGAGATAATGATAAAGGAAAAGCACACATGTGAATTCTTTTGATGTAGTAGATAAGAGAAGAAATAATGAAGTAGATGTGTTTGTAACAAAAAGAAAGAAAGAAAAAGATAATCAAGATGGAAATGATCCTAAGAAGATGAAAGGAGAAACTAGTAAGAAACATAGGAGAAGAAAGTTGGGTGTGCGGGATTTTACGATTTCACGGGGGCAAGGACCATACTCCATCTTGGAAGATCTTCCAAAGGCTGCAAATATTACATATGGTCAACTCTTGGCTATGTCTTCGAGAAGAGGCGGGAGCTGCTGAAGTGGACTCAATGCTCGGCGAAGGAAGGAGGTTGAGGTCCCTGTTTTGGAGGTAGGCGGATCCCTATGCTCCACAAGGTGAGGTATTATGTAATGGTATTTCAATTCATGATGTCTTAGTTGATGGAGGTGCTTTGCGATTAATGTAATGACCGAGTCTGTAATGAATATGTTGGGTTTAAAAATTGATCGCCCTTGACACTTATGTTAAGGTCATTAAATAAGGAAAAACTAAACCAAAGGTGTAGTTTCAAATGTGGCAATATCTGTTATGGGTGTTGTATGTGTGGTAGACTTTCGGTGATGAAAAATGGTAGTGCTGTTGCGTACCCAATGTTCTTGGGGAAGACCATGGCTAAGGAGAGTTCATGCAAACTACTTTGGAATGAAGGCTTCATGACACTTGGACGTGGTAGAGAGAGGTGAAGATAAACATGATCCCTCGACATCATAAGCGAGAACACAGTGGATTCAAGTGATGAAAGCTGATGATTGGACATCCTCTCGATTACTCTAGTACCGGTGAAGTGGACACTTTGATGAAGAAAGTGAGGTTGATGTTTCAGTCATGGATATCCTTCCATCACACCGACTCATGACCCCATAAAATTATCGAAGAAGAAGTTGATGATTGTCTCCAACAAATAAAGATTGGTGATCTTTGTGATGGAGAGTGAGAATGAATCCTACCTCCGGCTCTTTCGAAGTACATACACATATTCACTTTTGATTACAAGGAACTCCATCAAGTAAGTTGGGTAGAACATTCTATTGAGTGGTAGATGGTGCTAAGCCTATAAAGCAAATGCCATATAGAATGAATCCTAATTTTTCCAAGGCTGTAAAAGAAGAAATAGATAAGTTGCTTGATGCGGGATTCATATTTCTTTGTGGAGAATTCGAGAATGGGTTTCTCCCATTGTGATCTCAATAAAAAAGAATGGGAAGCTACGCATTTGTGTTGATTACGAGGAAGCTCAATAAGGCAACAAAGAAGGATCATTACCCTCTTCCATTCTCGAGATCGATCTTGGGCCAAGTAGTTGGCCAAGAGTGTTATAGTTTTGCTTGATGGATATAGCGGATACACCAAGTCGTATAGCGGAGAAAGATCAGCTGAAGACCACGTTCACCACTCCTTGGGGAACGTTTGCTTATAGAGTTATGCCTTTTGGGTTGTGTAATGCTCTGGCAACATTCCAGCATTTGATGAATAGGGTGTTTGAACCCTACATTGGGACCTTCATCGAGTATTTACGGATGATTTTTATATCTATGGGAGCAAGTTGGACCACCTTTGGATGGAGACAACATTTCAAAGGTTAGATGAAGCACAAGCCTCACTAAACCCTACAAAGTGTGTCTTTGGATGTTCTAAAGGCATTTTGTTAGGGCATGTTGTATCCAAAGATGGTATTAGTACTGATCCTGATAAAGTTTCAAAAATCAAAGATTTACCATTTCCTATGAATAGAAATAAGTTGAGATCATTTTTAGGCCATGTGGGTTACTATAGAAGGTTCATCAAGAATTTCTCAAAGATTGCATAGCCACTAACCCAGTTCTTGAAGAAGGATGTTACTTATGAACCAGGAAATAAGGCACATGAAGCTTTTAGACAAACTGAAGGAAGCCTCTGGTGTCTTCACTGTTTTAAAGAATCCAGATTGGAGCAAGCCATTCATTGTGTACATTGATGCCTCAGATGCAGCACTAGGAAGTACTTTGAGCCAAAAGGATGAAAATGGGAATGAACATCCAATTTACTTTGGGAGCAGGACAAATGAGCATGCTGAGGTAAATTATACTGTAACTGAAAAAGAGGCTCTAGCTATCATTTTTGTTGTAAAGAAGTTTAGAAATTACTTGCTAGGCAGAAATTTATAGTTGTAACAGATCATCAGGCTCTAAAATATATTGTCAATAAGCCTAACCCATCAGGGAGGATAGCAAGATGGATAATTTTGCTACAAGAATTTGAATTTGATATTATAGATAGGCCAAGAAAGAAGCATGTCAATGCAGATGCACTCTCTCGAGCCTATGATGGTTTAGGATCATCTTGTGATGATGATGATTTCCCGATGCAACATTGTTATCCCTTGACACAATCCCTAGTGAATACATAGATATTTGGAATTATCTGAATGAATTCAAGTTTCCTGATGGTGCCAATGCAAATACTAAGAGAAAGATTACTCAAGCCAGTCGTCCATATTCTATTCTGCATGGAGTATTATTTCGAATAGGACACGATGGACGAGTCTGAGAGGGTAGTTGGATGTGATCAAGGAAGGAACTGCTAGAAGAATTCCACAATGGTACATGTGGAGGGCACTTCTCTGGACAACTTACAACAAGAAGGATCTTGGATGCAGGTTATCACTAGCCCACTCTTTTTAAAGATTGTTATAATTATTGTAAGACATGTGATATTTTTCAAACACATGGTAACCATAAGACTTCATCAGCTCCATTATGTCCTATTCTTCCACTTGGTCCCTTTGAAAAGTGGGAATAGACATTGTAGGTCCACTTCCAACTACCTCACACCAAAATAAGTATATTGTAGTTTCCACAGATTATTTAACCAAGTGGGTTGAAGCTAGGCCATTGAAAACAACTTCCATGGATGAAGTGGCAAGGTTCATATATGAACGCATTGTCACCAGATTTGGTTGTCCATTAGAAATTGTAACAGATCAAAGAATCCACTTCATTAATGAGGTAGTAGAAGCCCTAGTCAATAAATTTTCTATTAAGCACAGGAAGGCAACAACATACAAGCCAAGCACAAATGGACAGGTGGAACGAACAAATTTTGTGTTGTGTCAAATTCTAGCAAAAGATGCAGCCTTGCAGGTACATAAGTGGGATAAAAGGATTCATGCAGCATTGTGGGCATATAGGGCAACATCAAAGTCAACAACAGGATACTCCCCATTTCAGTTGGCCTATGGCATTGATCCAGTTCTTCCTATTGAGTTTGATATTCTCCCCTTGTGAGAGTTATGAAAAATGAAAGGATGGATGAAAGTGATTGATAAAAAGAAAGGTTGGTACATCTTCATTTGCTAGAGGAAATGAGGGAAATAGCAAAGGATACAAGCCATAAGAAGAAAATGAAGCGAAGAAGAATACTTTGATCAAAAGATCCGTTGGTCTCCATTTCATATGAATGACTTGGTTCTAGTATATGATTCCGGATACAAAAAAAAGAAGACGAGAAAATTTCTTCCAAAATAGATGGGGCCCTACAAAATAGGCAGTGTGCATGAAAATGGTACATACCATTAGAGGAATTGGATGGCACTCCCATTACGAAATGGGTCAACCACGACAAGTTGAAGATTTTCCAAGCACCAGAATAGTCTACTCCGAGGACGGAGTAGAAGCTAGGAAGGGGGAAGATGTCGACACTAAAATTTTCCTCCGTAATTTCTATTTCATTAATGTATGTATTAGGAATAGGATGTTGTTAAGTGTAATTAGTAGTAGCGTCTGATAGAAGATAACGGTGCCATCAGTACGGTGCCGCCAATAATGTAGAGTACGGTAACAGTCAAAGTATAATAGGAATGTTGTAAAAAGTAAATATTTGTCGTAAGTGGTCCGGTAATGTTAAAATGTCAAAGTTGGGATAAGTAGAGAAGTAGGGTCTACATGATTAGGAATTAGAAATATTATATTGGTAATAAGGACAAGGAGTGAGGTCATAAATATTTTGTGTATTTTATTTGTAAAAAGTCTAAAAATGTGGAACCCATGTGAAATGATAAGGTTTATCTTATCTTAAAAGATAAGCTTACATGTACAGATAAGAGTTAAGGTATGGAATATGATTCGTCAGAGTGGATTTCTTATCCTATCTTAGAGATAAGATGGATAAGCACGGAAGTTCTATAAATAAAGAGGCCACCCCCCTCATTTAGCATAAAAGGAAGTAGTGAGAAATATTGTATGAAGTGTGTAAAGGAAGCCATCAATTTAAAGGTGTGTTGAAGAAGCCATTAAGAGGTGTAATTGTAAAGTTTCTCCCATAGTATTGGTGGAAGGCAAGTGAAGTCAATAACACTTGAAGTACCTCATGGGTGAGATTGTAACAATTTCATGTTAATATTATAAATTACTTTGATATTTCAGATTTTTCATCATTCTTTCTTATCATAGTCAATGGTATTCTTGTGTTATGTTTGTTGTTTTGTTTCCGAGATTACATCCACCAAACTAAAGGTTATATTAGTAAATAATCATAGCATGAGGAGTTCTCGGTAAAGAATTATCATAGTGCCGGATTGGTGATGACATGCCTTCCCATTTGATTCTAGGCATTTAAGGTGAGAAAATTGACTTCCACGCTTATGTCAATAAGAATATTTCTTACGATCCATCCATCAACAACTATATTCAAGGTAATCTACTGATTTTAGTCGAGGCTATGAGGAGGAAGGTTAACATGAAAAACTTGCCTCTCACGCTCTTCTCCAATGTTTGGTATCTTATTCCTCAACCATTCTCCTAATAGAGCAATGATATTCTCTTGGTGCAACATATTACACACCTCTCGACATCATCTATATCTAACTGAGGAACCTCATCATTTTTCTTCTACCCCAACATCCTAGATTTTTCCTTCAGACATTGAATTTCCCCTTGAAGACTCCTGATTACGTCAATGGTCTCTTGATAGAATTCCTTCGATGTGTAGGGTCCGTATACTTCCCATACACCACCTCTTCTCTTGTAATCAATGGTCTCGGTTGTGGTATCTCCCTGGTGTGTGCAACCTCGGCTCACATCGTCACTAGTACAGAGTTCTAATTCGACTCACACGCTACCCTTAGCATCCACATCGAGTCTAATTTCTTAACACTTACCATCTCGGTGCCCTTGTATTTTTAGTGTTGCTAGCTCATATGTTTAAATATCTCTAGGCACTCCTCATACTTGTGCTTCTAATCACACCAAGAGAACTATAGTAGAGTCCGGAGATTCACGCTTATAGTGCTTCGTAGACCCACAATTGTAACAAGTTCCATGTGGGAACTCACTTCTTCTCGCCTCGGTGGTTGTCATGGATTCTAAATCCTCCATGAAAGCCTCTTCCACAAGCTCCTCCATCCACACATCCTTCATAGTGACGACCATCTTCCTTGGAATTATTTGCAATGCTAGTCGGAGCACACCAATATCAATGGCATATTGTATCTAGTCAATCAATATACAATCCTTGGTGTCATGAGTAGTAGAGGTGCAATTAGTACAATAACAAGACACATTTTACGGATCGCACGATGTAGTAGCGGACACCTACTTGCATCATGATCTCCATGACGATCTTGTCATGGCATTTACTTGATCTTCGAGGAAAATTATCCCTCATATTCCCTTATACCTCATAATCTACGCACCATAGGCCATTGTGAGTCTCATGTGCCGAGTTCATAGATAACTTCTCCAGTGCTTGGTCATTATAGCAATCTATCAAGAAAAGGGCTAACACCGTTATCCATGCTTCCTATAGCCTCAACATGCATGGTAGCCTCCAAGGCCTTCCATGGGTCTATGAAAGTCTTATGTGACAATGCTCTCCCGATAGGAATTATTAGTCCTCCATCAAACCACCGAGAATACTTGAAAAGGATGAATATCATAAGAAAAATTTGATAAGAGAGTCTTAAAACTACATTATACTCATGCACATTGTTTGTCATACCTTGTTGAATTTCCTTCAGCGCATTAATGCTCTTCTATTCAAACTCAAGGATATGAAATTCAACTAAGAAGACATTACGCAGCGTGGTGTTATCTACTACAATCGGTGGGGATAATACTTCGGTACCAACTATACACGCATCCTTGCTTGCATTGTAAAATGACTTGCCTTCTTCTCGAAAGTAGTGATCACCTTCACATGTCATAGCAGCTCACATTTGTGTACATGTTCTACAACATCCTCAACATATTTGTAATTTGGTAGGTGTAAAGACATTTCAAAAATACTTATTGAGGTTGTTGAGGCCATTTTCCTTTGATCCGAACCTTGATTCCCTCCAGTGTTGCCTCCACCAGATATCCACTAGATCCACCGGTGTCTATTCCTCCCGACCCACTAGATCCTCTAGATATGTCGGTCCACCAGTCTACTAGTTCTTATTCCACATGTTCCACTAGATCCACCTCCCGTAGTTGGTAAAGCTCATGAAGTGGTTGTGACTTGTGTCCCCACTATCACGCTGAACAACATGCCAATAGTATGTGATATTGTACCACTACCATATGTGTGTCCCATGTGCAGCTTCGGATGTGACACCCAAGCCTTGTGTACCCGTACTTTTCCCAAATGTCATTCGAGACAATATACCTCCAAACAAAGGAAATGATTATGCAGCCATAGATGTGCCAAAGGAAAAGTTATACCTTCTAGGTGCTGATCGGTTACTTCCACCAATACTAATAGGGTTAGTAATATTTATCTCTCGAATTTGGAAAATTAAGCACCAAGGGTTGGTCACCGTGCAGATTTAGATGTGCACCGATGGATTTCCTTTCTACAAGTGACAAGCTCTCATCGAATCTCAAGGGGTTTCTCTCCTACTTTTTCCAAGATGGGGTAGCACATAATACTGAGGCTCCATGTCCTCTACATGAACCTCAATTCCTTCCCATGATGTCTACCTCCATAAATCCATCACTCATGTAACTTCTGTTGTCTATCTAACTCCCTCTCACGAGCTTTATCATACTTGAGTCATCTCTCTTCTCTCTCCTTTTCAGTTGCAAGGCTTGCCATCTTCCTCCACCCTAGCTTCCTCATCCAACACTTAGAAGAATCTTATCCGGCCATAGGAAATGCTTCCAAACTCATTGTAATGATCAAGATCTTTATAACTGAAGGGATAACATGCAAGAACGATCCTCTTGATTTCCTCAAAAACTCAAACTCAAAGCAATCTATGGACATGAATATGTAGAAATTGCATACTCAAGTGTAACTCATCAACACTCTACTCCACCAATGATAAACAACATGTGTCCAAGTAAAATCAACATCATACAACCTTTAATACATATCTTGAGTCCATACGTGAGGTATATAGTACCATCTTGATATAGATGTATACATTGAAATCCATTCACACAACTCCACCGGAAAACAATGCTTCTATTACTTCCAAAAATACACATAGCTGTTATTCTGATGGCAAAAGAGCTTGATAACCACATGCAAGAGCCGATTTAGAAGTTTACAACTCAAAATACAAAAAATATGAAGTCCTTAGCAAAATGTGTAAGGATCCAAAATGTCCAACATTAAAAATGAGCCCAACTCTTACATTTATAGATGAATCCATGGAAGAAGAAGAGAAGAACGGGAAACTCCAAATTTGAAATGCAACCACCAACAAGAAGCATTAAATGCTTGCAACCTCTAAATCTATCAAATGCACTTCCCTAGGAAAAGGAAGGAGGGTGGATCATATCAAATGCAATGGTTGGAGCTTAGATCATGCTCATCAATGCTCATAAAGACATTTTCCCATTTCTCACCTACCAAATCCTCCAAGAATTTGAATTTGAATTTAAATTTGAATGTCTAGCATTATAGCCTATTCAATGATATCTAAAAAGTCTAGGCATGCACTGATCGGAGCTTTGTAGCAAAAATACGGCTATCAAAAGTTTTTCAAAGTCATCAGTGCACGTAAAACACAAGGCGCACACGGATTGGATGAAAGGACATGAAAAATTTGTGTAAATGTTCCTATCATTTATGCCATATGTTATTCGTTTATTTTTTGCAAAGATCCGGCTCCCTATTGGCACACTTTAACTTGGTTATGCATGGCACACTTAGACATGTCAAAATGATGTGGAACGGAAAGATGTAGAGGTGGGTGCAAAGGTATACACATGGAAGATTGAGGCGTGGGAAGAACATAAGAAGGAGGTGTGCACAATGCGTGCAAGGAAATAAGGCAAAATTGGTGAGTGGAGAACACATGGTCAAGGCACAACTATTACAAGGTGATGTGGGGCATGCGAGAAGGCCAAGGACTTAGCTGATTGAAGCAAGTGTGAGGTATGCGCGCAAGGTGAAAATATGCTAGGAATAAGGCGAAACGCGTAGGAGATGCACGCAAGGGAGGAGTGAAACAAAGAGGAAAAGGAAAATGAAGGGTAGAAGGGGAGTCAAGCAAGGGCACAAGAGGAAAAGAAGGGGGCGCACGAGGCAACTACACCCAAGGAAATGTGCTAAGTGAATCTTTGAGCGTGCGTGACCATACAATGAAGAAATTAGAGTTAGAAAGTGTATACAAGTTATCAAAATAACTAGGAGAGTTATTTAGATAATAGTTTTAGTGACTTTTGGGGCCATCTTCTTCTGCTAGATGAAGGAGATCAGTAGCCTAGAGCATCCATTGGGCATGGAGTCTACTATATAATCATGAAATTCTGATTTTTAACTTTGAAGAACTTCCCTTGAAGTCACTTGAAGGATCATTTCTTGACTCTATTCTGAATCTTGTAAGCTGCTGAAATTGTTGGAAGAAGATCGACATCTTAAGAAAAGAAGAGCACATGCAAGAAGCACATGAGAGAAAAGAACTATGTACAAAAAACAATGTGCGTACACATGTACACTTAGAGGAATTGAAACTACTCTAACATATACATAATGATGTAAAAACTTAATGGAAGGGTTTAAGATAGATCCCATTTACTGGGATTTGTAGTGCGCCTCCATCAAGATGAGTTAACTCAAAATAGTTAGCCTCTTTACACAAATTGATGATGTATGGGCCACTCCAAAGTGCATCAAACTTTGAATGACACCTTGGTTTAGCTCTTTCAACATCCCATTTTAAGACCAAGTCCCAAAACTTTGAAAGCTTGGGGCCTAGCCTTTCTTTCAAACCATTTCTTTGTTTCTTGTTGATGTTGTTCTAGCTTGATCATGACAAAGTTCCTTAACTCTTCAAGATTAACTAGCTTCTACCATTCTGATTTCTCTTTGGTCTCGCTCCTTCAAATTCCAGTTGTTGGGAAATCACCAATGAGTTAAACTCTAGCATCAAAGGAAGGGTAGCCTCTTTTCCATAGATAAAAATTGTAAGATGAAGTTCCTATTACCTTTTTTACTATGATTCTATCTTTCCCAGCACACGTGAAGACATTTGTATGCCACTGTCTTTGGCTGATATTCATTGTGCATTTCATGATTCTGATCGGGTTCTTGTTTGTTGACTCTGACTAGACCATTTCCTTAGGGTAATAGTTGGAAGAAGTCTTTAGGTAGATACCTAGATTTAGAGCCCAATCAGTGATTTTAGTACCAAGGAAGGATTTTGCATTATCAGAGATAATGGTTTGAGGAATGCCAAACCTTGTGACTATACCTTCGAGAAAGTCAAGGATGACTGACTTGGTTGATTCTTTGAGCGTGATAGCTTCTATCCATCTTGGTGAAGTAATCTGTAGCTATCAACACCCACTTATGTCCAACACTTGAAGGTAGATTGATCATGCCTATGAAGTTGAGACCCCATTGTGTAAAAGGTTGATCCACTTGAATTGGTCGGAGGGGAAGCATTATCAATATTTTCTTTCTGTAAAAGAAAGTGCATTCCTTTCATTTTTGACCCATTTGTGTGCATCTCGAAAAACAGGGTAGGCCAAAAAGATTCCTGCCATTATGATCTTTATTGTTGTAGTTTTGGTAGAAAATTATCCACGAGAGAATCCATCGTGAAATTCTACTAACACTTTTTCAGTCACGCCATTGATACATCTTAACAACACGCCATCAAGATTTTTCTTGAAGAGAATTCCATCAATCAAAACATAAGGGATAGATTGTAACCTCAGATGTCTTCTCTTTCCTTATTCAAACCAAGAGGGTATATACCCTCAAAAGGAATGTGATCATGTCCTTCATCTAGTCACGTGCACCAGGATCTATATTCTACTCAAGTTATGTGCGGAGAGACTTCATCTAGAAATAATGAAGTCTCAGATTCATTTTGCGCATCCTCAACAATCTACTTGTAGAGTGCACTACCTCTTACCATTTTGTGGCTTTGATAGTCACATCATATTCCATGATTTTGGTCACCCATCGTGCTCTCTTTTCACTTATTTATGCTCTCATGATGAAGTCTCTGACAAAGGAGTGGGAGACTAACACCTTATATGATTTATGGTGAGCATAATTTTGAATTTCTTGAGCGCACACATGATGGAAAACCTGCTTCTCCATGTGACTATATTTTAATTCATAATCCTTTAGTGTTTAGCTGAAGAAAGCCACTGGTTGTTCCACCCTTGTTCATTTTCTTGTGTTAGGACAAAACAACACACTCATATCAACACCATAAGCATAAAGGATGAAATCCTTTGAATAATCTGGTTGATGAGTGTTGGTGCAAAAAATTTCTTGCTTGATTTTGTTGAAGCTTTCTCTTCCTTTTTTTGTCCATCTGAAGGCTATGTCCTTTTTGAGCATCAAGGTGATGGATCAAATAGTCCTACAAATTTAGGGATAAAATGCCTAACAAAATTGATCTTACCAAGGAAGGACTGTAAGGATTTCTTGTGCGCTAGTAGGGAAAGAGCCAGGATGGTTAAACATGCTCATGATCAATTGTGATGCCATCCTTTGAAACCACATGGCCCAAGAGCTTTCCCTATGCCAAAAAAATTACACTTCTTGGGTTAAGAGACACCCCATACTTTTTGCATCTCTCAAATACTTTCTCCAGGTGTGCCATATGATCCACACTTTACTTTGAGAAGATTGTTATGTCATCAAGGTAAACCAAGATGAACTCATTGATGTATCCTTTGAAGGCAATATCCATGGCATGATGCTGAAATGTAGTGCACTATGTTTGACAAACCAAAGGGCATATTTTGATATGCATATGTTCCCCACTTGGTTGTAAATGTCATTTTGAATTGATCCTCTTCCTTGACCAGGATCTAATTGAAACCTTGAATACCCATCTAGCATTGAGAATCTTTGTGCGCCAACCACATCTATAGAATCTGCTCCATTGAAGGAAAAGGATAATGATCCTTTAGAGATGCCTTGTTCAAATCTTTGAAATCAACATAGAGTCTGATTTCACCATTCTTCTTATGCACTAGAACTAGATTCACAACCCAAGTAGAGTACTTGATGGGAAAAATAATTTTTTCCTCAATGAGTTTGGATAATTCCTTTCTCATGAGGGGCTCTATCTTTGGATTGACTTGGTCACTTTGCTTTTGTCTATGGGCTTGATACCAGGATCAAGATCAATGGAGTGTTGAGAAACACTTGGATCAAAACCTTTGAGGTCTTCATACTCCCATGAAAGATATCATTGTATTTTTGATGAGAGAGATGAAGGCCTACTTTTCATTGTGCGTGCAAGTTTTACTTAGTAAGTAACTCTTTCCCCATGCAATAGTGATTGTGGAGCATTCTTCTTGCATGGCATATATAATTTCTTCACCCTTGAACTCATCATCAGGGCTAAACATTTTCTCTAAGGTGACCAACCCTTTAGGCAACTTATTTGACTTTAGTTGAATCATTTGGTCACCATAGTTGTCATGCAAGTCAGCTTGCATGCTTGATGAGAACTTCAACTTCATTTTGGATGAACTAGATGATCTGCACATCACTTCAAACACTTTCCAATTGGTATTGTTTTCTGGAATGGATGGTCTATCACCATCTTAATGTGTTGAGTGTTTCCTTTGACAAATTCCTCAACAAGAGATAACTGTGAACCAAGTACAACCATTTGATCAGCTTCCTTGTTCATTTTATGTGGCACCACCTATATATTTAGAGCATCAAAGCTCTCAAAGAGGTCCCAAAATCTATGCTTATAAGCTTTGAGGAGATTATTATTTTCCTAGAACTTGTTGGTAACTTGGTGGATAACCAATTTTGTGTCCCCAAAGATCTGCAACACCTTAATCCCTTTCTTTTCAAAAATAAGAAGGCCATGCACTAATGCTTCATATTCTACCACATTGTTAGAACATGTAAACTTGTAACTTATGTGTGAAGAAGAATTTCTCATCCTTAGGAGAAATGAGAATAACTCCTACTCCCACACCATTTTTTTTTTAGATCCATCAAAGTATAACTTCCATAGACCAGGTTCAACTTGGTCTTTCTTGAGCTGCATGGTAAAGCATAACTTCTTCTTCAAGAATGTAGTAAGTACCAAGCCCAGTTTCATAGGCTTCTAGTTCTTCAACATATGGGTCAAATTTATGGTGCCTCTCTTCCCACTCATCAAGTACTAGATCAGGAATAGAAGGTGGAAGAGGATGCTCTTCAGAACTGAAGCTTGTTCTTGGATTAAACAGTTGGCTTGGAGAGGGATGGGACATATGACTCTACATGATAGGAAAATATTGGCTCATCTTGTATGGTAAATCGGGTACCATACCTTGTCTTGAGTAACATATGAGACCAATCAGAAGACAAGTAACCACCCACTTTTGTAGTAAATTCTCTTGATAGACATAGGGAAAACAAAGGAGGTAAGTCAATGATAGATACATCTTGAGTTATGGTGAGGCTTGGACATGCATGAAGGGTCAACTCAAGATCCTTGATGATTCCTAAGGTAGTGATAGTTGAACCATCAAGTTGTAGGACTCCTTTTGTCAAGGGGCTATACTTGAGACCTAAGACATCAAGCTATCTTCTTAGGCATGATAAAGTACTAGCGCTTGAGTCTATCATGTAATTATGCACTAGGTGTTTTCCTATGATCAAAGACATATAGAAGGGTGGGGTTTTAACAACTTTACTCACTTTCTTCTCCTCTTCTTGGAAGATGTTGATAGTAGCACGTGGCTTTTGAATAGTTGGATCAACATGCGGGAGTTGTGATAGGGCCTCATGTAATAGGTCACATTGAGATGGAATGGTCAGGCATCCCACATTGTGACATTTATATTTTCTTCTTCATCTGGTCCACAATGCTAAATGGAAGACCCATTGACTTGTGCATTTGGGGCACAATGACATCCTTTCTTGATTGTTCAGGCATGGAGGCAGGGGCCTTAGCTAAAGTTAAGGCTTGACCTACCAAAGAGGGGTGTGCCACCACTTCTGGGAGATTTGCATGAGAGCCTCTTGTGGAGGAACTTGAGTGCTTTTACTACTGGATGCCTTGGCTACATATTTCTACTTTTGTTGGTCCACTTGTGTTGTTGGGATTGTGACCTACGTGTCAGACTCAAGCATTCTTTTCTTGTATCTTGTGTTGTCCACAACTTGGGCATGTGGTCTGCTTGTATCCTTACGTGGCTTTGTTGATTGCACAATAAGTCCTCAATGCCAAAGAACATCAAGTTTACCTCTGGAGAGATTCTGGCCTTCCTTGATTTTCTACTTCAGGGGCACTTGTTGAAGGCTCACAGTTGAAGCATTTTGGATCATGTAGGCTTGGATGTGTGCACACATTAGCACAATGATATTGAATATGAGGCATGTTGCAAGGGAAGCACCACTCTGACTCCTACACCAAATTGTTCTAAACTGGAACAAGTGCTTGACTTGTGTTGGGTGCTTGGAAGAGAGGGCGCAGGAGGAACAACTTGCAAGGGAAGATGTGCACTAGCATGCCATCTATCATTCTTTGGTTGGGTGTGTATCTTTGGTTTCCATATTGATTCTTCCAAGGATGATTACTTTGGTATGTGCCTAATTAGAATTTCCTTTGTAGGCTTGTGCACCTATTTGTTTTTCTAATGATATGACTTTATTTGACAAATTTCTAATCGGGTCTTCAACTCTTCATCTTCTTTCTTACTTGCATTGGAGAGTAGGATGTTGATGCAATAGGTTGTGCTTTTCTCAAGAACATGAATAGGGCCATAGAAGGTTGGGGTGCTTGTGACATTTACGGAATAAGGGCATAGGTGGTCTAGGAGCTATCTTTCCTACCTTGAATAAGACTATTTTCTACCCTTACTATAATATTATAAGCAAGCTGGTAAAGTCCTACCTCCCATGGATTGAATCATGACTAAGATATCATTGTTCAATGCACCTTTAGATAATATAGAAAATCATGTTGGGTTGTAGGTCTTACCACAAGAGGGATTATGTCCCAAGTCTTCTGAAATATGATGTTGAAATCAGTCATCTGCTCATTGGGCACCCTCCTTGTTGTTGTCAGTTTCTCCACCAAAGATAGGTGATCTGACTTATCTTCAAAATAATTGCAAAGAGTTGTTCCCAGCTCATCCCAGGTGGAAATAGATCCAAGTCTCAAGCCTCGGTACCATTGAAGCACTTTACCTTTGAAAGAGGCTGCAAGTAGCCTAACTACTACATCATCATGTGTGATCAAATAGAGTGAACATACATTTTCTACATCTTGGATATGCTCTGAGGGTGACTTGATTCTCACTAGTAAAGTATGGAATACTTTTGAGCATGTCCATTTGGCATATCATGTTGCACATGGAAAGAATAACTAGGGACTTCCTCTAGTGAAGTTAGCAAAGTTCCTTAGTGGAGGAGGTGGTTGATGCACCATTGCAGGGGCTCTAGTTTTCTACTATGAGGAGGAGGAGTTGAATGGGTGTGGAGTGTGATAGAGATGGAGATGCACACGTGGGCTTTCTAGAATGAAATCTTCTCGGGGATAGTGGAGGTACTCGAAATAATCTTCAACTGTTGCACTTCTTCTTGTATGCACTCTTCTCATGAAAGGCACTCAGGGCTTGCTAAAAACAGAGATCTGCAAATGTTGGGAGTCACCATATGTGTTGAAATGAGCCTCCAAAGGCTAGAAATACTAAGTCCACACACCAAAACTTAGAAATATGAAATTTAAGCTTTCATTACTTCCCCACCAGGCATGCCAGAAATTGTTGGTCATCAAACTTACACCCACATCTCGGATCTGGAAGAACCGAGAGTTGTTTGTGACAACAATGGAACCATCCCCAAGTTGTGGGACCTTGTGCACACTTGGGATGGATCTCCAGAGAAGGCTAGTTCCTCTATCTATTTCTACTACTACTTCTACTACTCCTAGTGCTGAAAGGGAAAACTAAGATAATAATGCCAAGGGACCAGGGATAGAAGGATAACATGAAAGGAAACTACACTAAAAGGTGATAACACTAGAAAAGAGGGATGAACACTATCTGTTTTGAGTGAAAATGAAGGGAAATGCGTGAAAGAAGGCTAGGCATGTGTAGCACAACTTAAAACGTATTTACTATATCAGTTTCATGGAACACAACTAAATAAGGAGAGTACCAAGGGATGTAAAATGGCACAATAGGCACACAATGCAAAGAAAAGGAAAGAATAAGGAATGAAAACATGTTAGGATAGAGAATAGTCACAAAACAATGCTTTTATTACTTCCAAAAATGCACAAAGTTATTATAATGGTGAAAGAGGTTGATATCCACATGTAAGAGCCAGATCTAGAGGTCTGCAACTCAAAATACAGAAAAGATGAAGTCCTTAGCAAAATGCGTAAGGATCCAAAATGTCCAACATTAAAAATGAGCCTAGCTCTTACATTTATAGATGAATCCATGGAAGAAGAAGAAGAAGGAGGGAAAATCTGAATTTGAAATGTAACCACCAACAAGAAGCATTCAATACCTATAAATCCACTAAAATCATCAAATGCACTTCCTTAGGAGAAGGAAGGAGGGCGGATCATATCAAATTGGGTGGTTGGATCAATAAGCTCTACTCATTAATTATCAGAAAGATGTTTTCCCATTTCTCACCTACTAGATCCACCAAGAATTTGAATTTGAATGTGTAGCAATATAGCCTATGTCAACAGCTATTTGATAAGTCTAGGCACACGCCAATTAGAAATCTGTAGTAAAAGATAAGTCTGTTACAAATTTGTAAGAGTTGAAAGTGCACGCAAAACACATAGCACATGTGGATTGGTTGAACGGATGAAAAATTTGTGCGAATGTTCCTGTTATTTATGCCATATGTTATTTGTTGATTTGTTGCAAGGATATGGCACCCTATTGGCATGATTTAACTGGTTGTGTGTGGTACACTCAAGCATGTCAAAATGATGTGGCATGGAAAGGTGCAGAGGATGGCACAAAGGTATGCGCGTGGAAGAATGAGGCACGAGAAGAAGAAAGAAGGGAGGCGTGCGTAATGCGTGCGAGGAAATAAGCAAAATCTGTGACCAAAGAATGCATGGTCAAGGCGTAACCATTACAAGGTGATACAGGCACACAAGAAGGCTAGGGAATTGAATAATTGAAGTAAGTGTGAGGTGTGTGCATAGGGTGAAAAGATGATAGGAAGAAGGTGGATGCGTAGGAGATGCATGTAAGGGAGTAGTGAAATAAAGAGGAAAAGGAAAATTAAGTGCGGAAGGGGAGTTACGCAAGGGCACATGAGGAAAATAAGGGGAGAGCATGAGGAAAATACACCTAAGGAAATGTACCAAGTGAATCTTTGAGTGCACATGACCATATAATGAAGAACTCATAGTCAAAAGTGTATACAAGTTATCAAAATAACCGGGCAAGTTATGTGGATAACAATTTCCATACTCATTCGTCTCTAGTTTATGTCATAGGCCTTCATCACCATGGAGTTCAAATACTCAAGTTTAGAATAAATTTTAACTTCAAACATTGAGTATCCTAATGTGGGTGATAGTGAGGTGATAAACATGGATTTGGAAGATCGAGAAAATCGGGATGTTGAGTGAACACCATGCGGATGCGGGGAAGAGTTTCTCGGTGGGATTTTCAAAGTTGGCGGGGCCATCTTTGCACAATTTAACAATTGTGTCATGGCTCATGCAGGAAAGGAAGCCCTCACAGATCCCCAAAACTTAATCTCAAGGTGAATTCTATAAAGCATGGGGCAAGTGAACCAAACTGGGAGGGAAAAAAGTGGACACAAATCTGAAAATGTTTTGTTTTCTTTGGTTTGGGAATCCCGAAGCTAAAATGCATACGTGTTTTGTAAAACTATAAAAAAACACGAGCCCTTCCTCATTTTCATTTCCCCCAAACACAAATTTGAGATCAAAGCCCTACATGATCGTGGTTTGTATTCAACAACTAGCTCCCAAGATCATCTGCAAATCACCACGAAGATTGGAATTGACAATGGTGCCACGAGAGAAGAGCGAGAAGAGGTAAGGAAAAAATTTCTTTGAATTGCATTGAAATTTGGTAATTATATTGTATATTTTAATTAAATACATGGTTTTTTATTGTTACAGTTCCACCACAACCACAACAAAACCTTACAAATCTTGTCAACCCTCCTAGCCCTCCTATAATTTTTGAACATCCCCCAGGTAGTCAGGAGGATTTAGCAGCCCATATAGTGGAAAATAAAATTGAAATTGAGGAATTAATTAAAACAATGAGGGATCCCCATTCTACAAACCCCCATCGTGCCTCACTTGCAAACACATTAGAGGCATTATTGACTCAAGTTGACGCGAAAATGAGTCAAATTGATTGTTGGACATCTTATAAAGAGCATTGTAGGGAATACTACGCCAACAAATTATCATATGCAAATGTAAAGAAAAAACAAATTACAAAAGACCACATATTGGTGAAATAATGATCGATAAAGAATAATTTTTAGGACCAATGGTGGATGGTGTTTGATATTCCATCTCGCAATAACAACGAGGTTCCACTATAATTTTTGAGGAAATGCTATTGTGAGTTTATCCTCAATGAGATCCCAAAGTATTTTGATTTCCGTGAATTTTAGGGCCAAGGAAAAGGCTATGCACAAGATAGACCAGGTGCACAATGTGTACCTATTAAGCATGGTAGATTCCTCATACAAAAGCCCCCTCATATTGAGACTATCCCTACGAGTAGTGAAGGAGACCGTAGAGATTGTACACTATACACACTTCGGGGGCTCTTTGATACCCTTGTCCATCATATGAGGGATATTTCTGACACAAAGTTTTATGAAGGTAGAAAGAGTATTCCTCCAGTAAGTAGTAGCATGAGGCCACATCTTTGCACGTCATGTGGTAGCATAAGCTTGGGACTAGGTGAGGATGATACATTCATGCATGTTGGTGTTGGTAGAGTTTTCGTTGGTGCTACACATTATAATTTGATTGTCTGACACCTTTTTGAGTGATACATTTGGGTCATAGACATCCACAAAACCTTTATTACATGTTATAAAAGATCTAAGTACTTGATTTACTTATATATGTTAAAATTTTAAAATAATTGTATTTGAACTTGGTCAAATTTATTAACTTACACATACATATGTACATGTATGCATTAATATTACAACATGCGGGAGGGACATCATCATCCCAACCATAGGTTGTGAGCACCATGCCTATGCATACATTCACAAAGGTAATTTAGAATGTTAATTGTGTAAAATTTTCACGTATGAAAATATATATAACTTTTGAACTCAAATATATGTCTATATATGTATGTTCTTGTATATATATTATATATGCTCAACTAACTTGATGTGATATATTTTTGATAAAGTTGATGACCTCACTAGACACACCACCATCTCTGTGAGGAGTAGAGAAAGGTGTTGTCATTGTGATTTCATCTGTGCAACAACTCACTGAGGTATAAAAACTATGTATTTTCATTAAATAGCTCATGTAATTCATATTATGTTAAATTATTTTAATAATTTCCTTCATTGTAGCATCATGTAGATAATCAACGTGACTGCATTGTGTATACGTAGGAGTTACCTGCAATAGGTAGCAGCCTTGTTCATATGATTCATAGGTGTGGCACGGTAAAAAAAGTTGTATATTGATAAAATTAGTTAAAATATTGTCATTACACATACATGTACTTAGTTGGCATAAATGTTTAGATCTGCATTCAAAAATGTATTGTTAATATAGTTCTATAAGCTAATTTTTATGTTTGATTTTGTAATCTTATGTGTATGTAGGTTTTAACCCCTTCCATTATAACTTCTAGGGCACGAGACTCCTCAAGCTCATCATTTTGACACCCCCATTCGTGATCGAATAGCTCACGTTGACTCATCCGAGTGTGAGATACTGATTCAACGTGATTGAGAGATTGCGGTAAGTGTGTGTAAATTTAAATAGTTTCATTAGCACGGTCTTATATATGTTGAAAACTTATACATTAAGTTTTGACAAAAAAATTGTTTGCATTTGCAGGTTCAACTACAAGCGAGTTTTGAGCGGAAGAGGAATCGTAGAAAGGCGATGGAGGATCTCGAGTTATCTCATAGATCTCCATCTACATCTAAGGGAGGGCCTTCTTCAAGCAAGGAAAAGAGAGGGATATATTTTGATGAATAGGATATATATATGTCTTATGACATTTATTTTGTATGCCTATGTGCATGGCATTGTATGCACGTTTGACATTGTATGTACACCTATATGGCATTGACTTGATATTATATGACCTATTCACATTTTTATATTTATTGAGCACGTTAATACTATTTGGAACTCAATATTTTTGTATGAGACCTTACATTTCTGAGATTATTTTTGTATGAAACTAATATGATGTGCACTTGACAATATAAGACATTGTGGATGTTTTTTCATTTATTGGTGTTGTATACTAGAGCGTTTTTAATGTATAATATGCATGAAACTTTGGAAATCAATATTTATATAACATGTATAAAGAGTTATCTAATATGAGTAATTATTCGTTCAATTTATCAATGTGTATATGTTTAGAGAACCTTTTTCTAAACCTACAACTCCTTAGAGCTCACCTTTTCACCTTTTTATCTTGAAGCACTAACTAGACTTGTCCCACTGTACTATGTAGCATATATCCACTTGTATGAGGTTCCCAAGGACCACTTGTAGCATATTATTATACTTCCCTATAAGTTTCAATGCTTAGCTCAATATATAAAGCTTGGGTTCTTTGTAAAATGGCTTCTCAAAGCCACTTGGTAAGAAGGTAGGGGGTAGATGGGTTGATGCAAAAAATGTGTATTTTTCATGATGAAAATGGCCATTTCCATAGGAGAAAGCTTAAAATCCTATATAATTTTTATGAAGTTGTATTGCTTCCTTTTTCTCTAGCTATCTTAGTGTTTGTGCTCGCATCCAGGATTGAGGAATTTTGGTGTTTGTTGTAAGATTGGACATTCATTAATCATCAAGTGTCCGAATCGAATGTCATTGCATCGGAGAAACATTCTTAAACATTGTATCTTGGAAAATAAAAGTGAACCTTATAAATCCTCTCGGATTGCCGACTTACACAAGCACCGGATATATCAAGCTCTATTCTTTGAATGAAATCTTCGTTTCGACAACTTACAACTAAAATAATGATTGAAAAGAGCATTAAAAATGATCAAATTTTCTTGGCATCCTAATCAGTTAGACCCGAAATACCAGGTAAACATCTTATTCTCAATTTACAACACTCTTGGAGCTTAAAATATTTCACACACTATAGAAAAAAGGAGATAGCTATATTGGGTAACATTTCTTTATGCAAACTTTCCATTGAGGAAGGGTTTCTTACAAAGGGTTGTACCAAATTATTCTTGGATATTTGGCATTTACCTCAAGAGTTGTACACTTACTTTCACTATAATGTAATAAGATTCAAAGAAAACACGGAGAACAAGCATATTGATGTTCCATTTCATGCTATAACAAATAAAAAATTAGCTTACACAAATTATATTCATCTCTTTCATAAAAATTATACAATGCATATTAAGTAAACATTAGTTTTTACTCAAACTCGAATGCAAGGATACTAATGCAATATATTGCAAATGGAAGCTTGTGGCACCAAACACACCATGTACACACATCGGGGTGGCCTAGAAAACTCTTGGGGAGGCTTCATTTCGGTGCCCAACGATCCCGATGCTTCCAGGCTACGTCGGTCGAGTGTAGTCCCTCAAGAGCCTTGAGAGCAAAAAAGGCTATAATTTCCCTGGGTGATTTTTTGGTCTCTGTGGTACCTTGAAAGGTCTCATTGGATCCTACACCTCCGCATTTGTACCCTCTATGAAATCCTATCTTGGTTTATTCCATCTCAATTTGGCCTTGTCATGGTCCTATTGTTTGTAACTGCATTAAATAGTTTAGTTTGAGTCAGTGGAAGGTTGTTTGATGCTATATATTGCAAATGGAAGCTGGTGGCATTGAACCAAACATGCACATGCATTGGGGTGGCTGTAAAAACTTGGGAGGCTTCATTCCGGTGCCCAACGATCCCGATGCTTTCAGGGCTATGTCGGTCGGGCATAGTCCCTTAAGAGCCCTAAGAGCAAAAAAGGCTATAAGTTCCCTGGTGATTTCTCGGTCTACTGCACAGCACCTTGAAAGGTCTCGTTTGATCCTACACCTCTATGTTAGTACCCTCTATGAAATTATGTCTTTTTTTATTATAGCTCAAATCGGTCTTCTCGTGGTCCTATTGTTTGTAATTGTGTTGAATAGTTCAATTTGAGTAAGTGGAAGTTTGTTCGATGCAATATATTGCAAAAAAAAGCTCATGGCACCAAAATGACTGTGCACACACATCAAGGTAGTTGGGAAAACAATTGGGGATGATTTGTTTTGGTGCCCAATGATCCCGGTGCTTAGGCTATATGGGTCGGGTGTAGTCCTTTAAGGTCCCCGAGAGCAAAAAGGCTATAAGTTCCTGGGTGATTTATCAATTTTCGTGGCACCTTCAAAGTTCTCATTAGATCCTACACATATGTGTTAGTACCCTCTATAAAATATTGTATTGGTTTATTCCTTCTCAATTCGGTCTTCTCATGGTCCTATTGTTTGTAACTACACCAAATAGTTTAGTATGAGTCGGTGGAAGGTTATTCAAAGCTATATATTATAGACAAAATCTTGTGGTACCTAAATGACCGCACACATACATTGGGGTGGTCTAGTAAACACTTGGGGAGGTTTCTTTTCGATTAGTGCCCATGATCCCGTTATGCTTCGGGAAATGTTGGTCAGGCGTAGTCCCTTAAGAGCCATGAGAGAAAAAAAGGCTATAAGTTTCCTAGGTTATTTCTCAGTCTCCATGACACCTTGAAAGGTCTTATTAGATCCTACACCTCCACGTTGGTACCCTATATGAAATCATGTCTTTGTTTATTCCATCTCAATTTGGTCTTCATGTGGTTATTGTTTGTAATTGCATTAAATAGTTCGGTTTGAGTCGGTAGAAGGTTGCTCAATGGTAGATACTACAAACAAAAGATTTTGGCACCAAACCGATCATGAACATGCATTGGGGTGGCTTGGTAAACACTTGGGAAGGATTTGTTTTGGTGCCCAACAATCCTGATGCTTTCGGGCTACATCACTCGGGCATAGTCCCTTAAGATCCCTGAGAGAAAAAAGGGCTATAAGTTCCCTAGGTGATTTCTTGGTCTTCACAAAGACACATTGAAAGGTCTCGTTGGATCCTAAACCTCTACATTGGTACCCTCTAAAATTTTTTGTCTCGTTTATTCCATCTCAATTTGGTCTTCTTATGGTCCTATTGTTTGTAATTGCATCAAATAGTTCAATTTGAGTCAGTGGAAGGTTGTTCGATGATATATATTACAAACAAGTTTCTTGCACCAAACCAACAATGCACACATATTGGGATGGGATGGTAAATGCTTGGGAGGCATCATTTCTATGCCATACGGTGTTAGTTCTTCCGAGATACTTCATTGGGCATAGTCCCTTAAGAGCTCTGAGAGAAAAAAAGGCTATAAGTTTTCTAGTAATTTCTTGGTCCCATAACACCTTGAAATCTCTCTTTAGATCCAACACTTCGCATTGGTACCCTTTGAAAAATCATGTCTCGGTTTATTCCATCACAATTGAGTCTTCTCGTAGTCCTATTGTTTGTAATTACGTTGAATAGTTCAGTTTGAGTCAGTGTAAGGTTGTCCATTGCTATATTTTGCAAGAAAAATCTCATGGCATCGAACTAATTATTCATACGTGTTGGGATAACTTTGGTAAATTCTTAAGGATGTGTCATTTTTCTGCCATACGATGTCGGTGCTTCCGAGCTACTTTGTTTGGGCGTAGTCCCTTAAGAGCCCTAAGAGAAAAAAATGGTATAAGTTTTCCGGGTGATTTCTCGGCATCTCGTGGCACCTTGAAAGGTCTCTTCTAATCCTACACCTCCGCATTGGTACCCTCTATGAAATATTGTCTTACTTTTCTCCATTTCAAGTTTTCCTCTCGTTGTCCTATTATTTGCAAAAGTGCCAAATAGTCTAGTTTTAATCGAGTGTAAGGTTATCCATTGCTAGCTTGTGGCACCAAACCGACTATGTACACATGTCGGGATGTCCTGGTCACTTGCTTGGGGAGGTGTCGTTTTGTTGTCATATGGTGTTGGTGCTTCTAGGCTACTCCGTCTAGGCGTAGTCCCTTAAGATCCATGAAAGCAAAAAATGGTATAATTTCGCTAGGTGATTTCTCGACCCTCATTAGTGGCAACTTGAAAGGTCTTGCTTGATCCTACACCTCTGCATTGGCACCCTTTATGAAATTATGTCTGGATTTTCTCCATCTCAATTTGGTCCTCTTTTGTCCTATTGTTTGTAAAAGCACCAAATAGTCTAGTTTCGACCAAAGTGTAAGATTGCCCACTTCTTATAGGAAGCTCGTGGCACCAGAACCAACTATGCACATACATTTTGATGGCATGTTAAATGATTTGGGAGGCATCATTTTTCTACCATATGGTGTCGGTGCTTCCAGGCTACTTCATCTGGGTGTAGTCCCTTAAGAGCCATGAGAGAAAAAAACAATATAATTTTGTTGAGTGGATTCTCGGCCTCATGGCACCTTGAAAGGTCTCGTCCCTAATCCTACACCTACACGTTAGCACCCTCCACAAAATTCTGTCTCGAGTTTTCTCCATCTCAATTTGGTCCTCTTGTTATCCTATTGTTTGCAAAAGTACCAAATAGTCTAGTTTCAATCAGTGTAAGGTTTTCCATTGCTATATTTTGCAAAGAATCTCGTGGCGCTGAACCGATGATGCACACACGTCGGGATGGCTCAGTAAATGCTTGGGAGGCATCTTTTTGGTGCCAAAAATCATTCAATGTGAAACAAGTACTAGGAAACATGTTAATAAGAGATGGTTCATATAATATAGGTGGTGAAATGAGAATTTTAAGAATATATTTTTCATCTGATATAGGTAGTGAAATGAGAATAAATGTTTATTTTTCCTTTCAAATATTTAATTTCCTTTAGCTTCGAGAATAATAAATTCTCTACTAATAGTGCCAACCACGTGAAGGTGGAAGCTTTTTTGGCACCACTAACCTACATAAACATGTTAGTAAGCAATTAATTAAAATTTTAAAACCTAAAAATTTAAACAAAATCATTAAAGTAAATATTAAAATTAAATTCATGTAGATGTATGTCAAATCTTAAGTGAACATACCTTTGGAAATTCAATACAATGAACCACAAGGATAACCTCTACTCTTGATAGTAGCAAGAATCGCTTGATCATCTAAATCACGAACCTTCCACAAATTCTTGTTTGATGGCCTTCCTCGATATTTGATCAATTGAATATTTGTTGCAAGAACCAAATGTGAGTAGTGAAGTATCTTTCTATGTACTTCATAGTCTTCAAACAACCAAGAATTTGATTTTTGATAGGATATTGTTGAAGCCAAGTTCCAGTGACTACCACTGACCCAGTGGGATACTTAAGGTCTTCACCATCAATGACTGTGGAAGTCAATTTTTTTACCCTCTACACAAGGAGACAATAATTAGTTTGTTCCCTCTTCATTAAATTTTGTCGCAATAACTACAAAAACGTGCCCTACATCACAAATTAAAACTCAAGTCAAATTTAAAATACATTAAGAGTTGTGTAGACACCAGTTTTTGGTGTAACTCCTCTCGTTCATCCCGCATTCGTTCTCCTTCATTCAACTTTCCCCCTCGCTTTTATTTTTCTTAAATTTGAGTAAATTCCATTTATTTACTCACCCTTAATTAATTAATTATCAAATGGGCTCCATGTGGTCCCATTTGATAATTAGAATTTGGCATTATCTCACATATCCTAAATTTATTCAATTCATGGGCAATAATATACCCATCCAACACTCCACTCCTAAATTCAAAAATGGGATGCATTATTGCACCTAACCATGTCCATCATGCTCCCCACTCCATATCACATCCTTATCTCTTTAACCTCATAATTCAAATCGTGAGCCCCGCGTGATCACATCATGTCTCTTAACCAGGGTTACTTTACCCAACCCATGTTACCTAATAACCCACAATCTAACCTCATACCTAGGCTATAAATATGGACCTTCCCCCCTCGTCAGAATAAGTTGAAAATTTTGGGAAAACATTGTTTTTAACTTTTAGCCTCTTGCTTATCATAATACCCTCATAATGTCCTTGTAATGGCACTAGAATCCCCACAATACTCTGCTCATGATTTATTGGTTCACATAGCGTGGTTCATGTTGCACGTCGTGTTTGGATCAGATAAGTAGTACCATCTACATACAAGCATCTTCAAGTTCCTTTGTTTATCAACTTGCATGTTATTTGTTTGTCTTGTATTTTATAATTATTCTTTATCACATGGGGGTTGACATCCTCCAAGAGATTTCATAGTCTCTTGAACCGGGCATCATCCAGAAACCCCACATATTGTTATCTAAGCATATCTTTTGAGCTTTTGGAGATATATCTTCATTTATCACATACCTATCTTCTTTGCACTTGTAGATCCACATCCGTATCTAAGGTCCTAAGCCATCCATCATTTGAAGTTGCTAGTGGCTTCCAGTGTCGACATTCACCCGCGTAAGAACGAGGTTTCTTGTACAACATTTTGGCATGCCTAATGGGACCAAACCCAAGATTTGGTCATTGTTTTGTTCCTTTAATCATTTAGCGTGGGTATTGTAATTATAATGAGTTATTTGAATTCATAATTCTTATCAATTTATATATAATTTGTGAATATTTTGTTTGTTGGACGCACTTTCTTGTAGGGTTTTTAATATTGTCTTCATCCATGCGGTGTGGTCCATACATTTAATCATTTTTGTCGTCCGCTAAGGTAAGTAGTTTTTTTCGAAAGGATTTGTTACTCAGTTATTTATAACGGGTATAAGGTTTTTATTGTCATTATTAAACAATATAAAACAAAAAAATGAAAACAAATTAAAACAAAACAATATAATTATGATTTAATTACAACATAACAATATAATTAAATTAAATTATTAAACAAAAAAAATTAGAATCCTAAAACTACCGCACCTCTCACACCCAACTCACAACCCATCCCAACAACCCCATCTCCCTCCACAAGATCCCTCCTCTCCATGAGCTCCCATCACCCTAACTGAGCTCCCAACTTCCCTTGGCTCACCTACCTATCCACCGAGCTACCATCCCCTTTCACCGAACCCATCTCCTCACTCTCATCTCCCACTCAATCCCCTCACATCCCAACCCGCTCTGCCCTGTACATCCCCCGACTCAGCTTAATCCGAACTCCACCTCCCTCATCCCTTTGAACCACTCCTTATCCAATCCCCGAATCTTAAGCAACACACAACCCTCACCCTTTCCTAACTCGCCACTTCCCAACCCCTCACCGAGATGCTTACTTCTCAACACTAACATCCCAACGAATCCCTCACCGAGCTGCCATAGTCCCCTTGGCCAAGCTAGTCACCCCATCTCCCTTCCACCTCACTCCCCAACCCCTCACTGAGCTGCTTCCTCCACACCCACTCAGTCATCCTCCCAATTCGACTCTTGTGCTTGCGTCCTACAACTCTTCCCAAACTCCTTTTGCACACTCCCCATCTCCCTTCCATCTCACTCCTTTTCCTACCTGAGCTCCCACCTTCCTCTCAAATCGTTCCCAACTTCATAGCTCACATACTCCTCCCTTTCTCACCGCTCCACCCCACTTGCAACTCTCCTTGCCCTGAGCTATCTCCCATCCACCCAAGCCCACGTATGACCTCCATGATAGTCTGGATAAAGCACAGGTGTTCGATGCTTCCAACTATTTCCAACTCACTTTTAAACTCACACAAAATTTTATGGATATTGACTGTAAAGTCTATTTATAGCAGTCGGTTTACATCTGTTATGGATTTACTTTGCTCCTTGTGACCGACTCATAATATTATGATGATTGATGCATCCAACTTTGTTTCAAATTCACTCAAGATTTGTGGGCATTGACTACAAAATATCATTATATCAATTGGCGTACCATTGTTTACACCACATCCCCACTGTCTCTACCTCAGTTTCAATTTCACACAAGTTTTGTGGGTAGCTATTGTACAGTCTCCTTATAGCGATTGGCTTCCAAGTCTTCTGAACACATTTCCAAACAACGTTTGTGGCACTATAGCTATATTATATATTCCTCATTTATGTTTTCTTTGTGATTCTCAGTATATCATCGTACTCATGAAAGGCCACGTCTGCGTGCAGTATGACCACCAGAGATCCTTGCATAACATCGAAGAGGGAATGATTCTTCACTAGCCGTGTAATGAGTAAGGAATGTCAGCTCACATTCATATGCAAATGATGCAACAACTATATAACCGTTTCTTGACTTGCGTTGAAATCAGAAAACAATGGTTTTGAATCGTTTTCATCTTCCTGTGATCTATAGTAAAGCTAGATTTACGGATACACTACATCTATTATCTTACATATTACGTATTCAGTATTACGTATTCACCATACCTGCTACCAATTTCCCTTCTCCAAAAACAAATAGATATCAAAACTTACTTCCAACCTATCCACACCTCCCCTCAGCTCTGTCATCCCCCTCTCCCACTTGGCCATCCCACTCGGCTTCACGTATCCCACAATCCTGTCCTCTTACTCCAAGCCACTTGACTTCACCAAGATCTCCTCACCAAGCCAACGTGGCCACCACATCCCACCGACCTATTCCCTTTCACGTTGACCAATCACCCCCATTTCCACTACAAACCAACTGACCAATCGACCACTTTTCAATCCAAGTCAACTGATTAATTCACCCACCAAATTGATTGACTTTTAACACCACCTTCCAAATACATTATTTATAAGTTTCAATTTCCACATCATCTATTTTGTCTATAATAAGCCATTTATCTCGAATAGTCCATATTGTTTATTTTTTCCATCATAGTCTCTCCTTTAGAAAGTCAATAATAGTCTATGTCATTTATAGTACTTATATGAGTCCATAGTCTCTCATTTAGAAAATCTTGCATTTATTTCATAATTTGGTCTAGATTTTCATTAAGTTTATATTAATCTACATACTCGTTTATATTATTTATATTATTGTCCGTTATTCGGGTTGTCTTTATAAATCTCACAATTTTGTCGCTTTTTATATATATATATATATATATCACACCACATTAGTTTATTGGTTTATAGTATATATATACTATAAACCAATGTGGTGTGATATATATATATATATATATATATATAGTTTTCCATTCCCTTCTTTTAGGGTGTTTTTTTCTTTTAATTTCTTATCTAGCATTATCTTTCTTAGCTCATTTCATATCATCCCATTTGAACATTGGAGTACAGTTTAATTTTTCTATAGCAAATATTGGATCTTTTAATTATATCTATCGTACTTTTTATAATCGTATTATTTGATTATTCTCTTTTCTTTCATAGGTGACCACTCCGCGGCTGCGCCCACCTCATTTCATTGTCAAAGACATATTTTAATAACATTTACACAACCCAACTATATCCCACCAAGATCATTAGTAATACCACTCGTCATGATCAATGCTTCTTTAGCATATGTTGTCATTCAACGGATTGGTTAGAGCATACTCTTTTCTTGTCTCAACTTGCTTCAAATAATGAGGAAAAACGTTATCCAAGTTTTACTTTTTTCCCTCTATTTTCCCTTTTCTGCATTGTAATTTCCCTTTTCTAAGTGATTTTCTGCATCAAAATTCACATTTTGAATTTGGTCTAAAATGAACCTCGTGCATCATGCTTGCTCACATAGCCTAAATAGGGGATAACCTTCTACATCCCACTTATCACACACTTCCCGAGACTTCACAAACAAAATCAACACATCAAAACATTCCTTTCACTTGGTTCATTGATTGGGATTTGAACACCCAACAGGAAACCATTTCAAACATTTCCCTAGCCAAAACTACTTGAAACCAGCCTTAGACTTCCGTTCTTTAGGCACCTTCATTATCCATTTTACTTTTCTTTTCACATCTCATAATTAATCATGATAAAAAATATGTTGCTTGATTTGTTTGTCAACAAATTACATAAACAAATGTTTCTCTATTTCACACCTATTGTCACTCTCTCTCAAATCAAAACAAAACAACAATGTCCTCCACCCAATAAAGTTACTTCCTCTAAGGATCTCACCCAACAAGATTCTAAACTCAAAACCACACCTTCAGTTACCCAACCCCCTATCTTCATGACCTCGCTTCATGAGGATTGTGTCATCCAAGATTGTCCTAATATTAAAACTAATCCTCATATCCCTCACTAAGTCAATCTTCCTAAATCAACCACATCACCATCTCTCGCTCCTCTAGAGACACTCGAGCCTCCTCCTAACCCCATATATGATTTCGTATTTCGAAAATCCCTCATAATCTCTCAATCCTCCCAATCTCCTAAATTGGTGGATCGCATTCCACCCACATCCCATTATGACAATTATATTTCATTTGCTACTAATATGCCTGTCCATCCATCTCAACCTCTTCACAATTATATTCCTACCCATCGTATGCTCCAACCATCTCAACCTCTTAACACACATATCCTTCCTTATCATTTACCACAACAACCTACCCAACTTCAACGAACACATCATTTCCCTATTATTCAAAGTCATCCTATGTAACAATCTCAACCCATGACATGTGCTAATCATTACCAAATAGTTCCCCACACACCTAAACACCCACAATTTTATCAACCACCTTATCAAATGATTCACCCAACACTTACATATCCACAACCTTATCCAAAAATTAGTGCTCATCAAACTACTTTTCAAACCACACAACCAATCCAATCTCAACCTAACATCACATCAAATGATCCTATTCACACTTTGATGAATCGATTGGCCAATTTAGAAACCGTTACCTTGGCACCTAAGGATACTTTATCCTATGAAAAAATCTGTAACAAACTAATTCATCCATCGGTTCTAATTAAACCCTACCCTCCTCATTGGAAACTTCCCACATTTACTAAGTTCAACAATAAGGAGGATCCCCAACAACATCTCTGTGCATTTAAACATGCATGTTGTCTTATTACACATGATCACGATCTACTGCTTCACACTTTCCCCATGTCCTTGTCCGGTCCCGCGTTAGACTAGTACAATAGTATCTCATGATATTCCATATTATCCTTCACTTAACTCTTGTAGTTTTCTTAGAACACTTATCAATTAACATTGCACACAAAACTACTATCGCTGATCTAAACACCATCCGACAATTTTATGATGAGTCCATTTCTGACTTTGTCACACGAAGGTGTGGTGTTGTGAACTAATTATCCTTTACTCTTCCACAAACCGAACTCATTGAACTCTTCTCACGTTCATGTGTAAAACATATATCATCTACTTTACAAGTCCAATAATTTCAAACATTTGAAGAAGCTTTCACAATGGCTCGCAAACTCGAAACACGTGCCATTGAACAAGGCCATCTTAAACTAAGTTGAACTAAACCTAAAATTGAATCTACTATACCACTCACACATAATGACAAATTTAAGGGTGCGGCCAGCACTGTGGTCATTAAACCCTCATCCACATCTATATCTAGCATATGGACTCAACAACAAGTGGACCTCAACTGACATACAATCAACTATAACCCCTTGGAAGAATCCTATAGCCCCAGTATTTGATAAATTAATGACCATAAACTCCATCCAACGTCCTCCCATATTACCCGTGGACAATTCACAAGCCAAGCCTATTTGGTATCACGAAGCCCACTATTGTAAATATCATCGAGTCAAAGGCCATGACATTGAGAAATTTCATTCCTTGAAGATCGTGTCTAAGAACTCATAAATCAAGGGGATTTCCAAATCTATAGCTCCACTTCTCAAACTTTACCTAATCAACCACAACCAAATCAAGCCATACCCTTTACATCTCAACTATCAAATGCTTATATGATTGACACCATCAATCAAGATCTATCTTTTTATGCCCATTCCTTATACAGAATTACCCCACCTCCTTATCCAAAACTATCACACCTATGTCAAATTTTATTACTTGTCCTGAACCTACACCTTCTTCTACCCTTACCACATCTACATCAAATTTGACTATAACATCTACTT
The DNA here is from genome assembly GCA_018340775.1 of Taxus wallichiana var. yunnanensis. Taxonomy (NCBI): domain Eukaryota; kingdom Viridiplantae; phylum Streptophyta; class Pinopsida; order Cupressales; family Taxaceae; genus Taxus; species Taxus wallichiana. Next base: position 189,696,570 of record CM031233.1, read on the forward strand.
CATCCACTTCAATCATGCCCCAATCTATCACATCAGATTCATCCTTAGCACCTATTTCAGCCCCATTGATATCCACACATATCCCTACATCTCTCACATCTATTCCTTCACCCACATTTTCCTCAAACACACATATTACTACACCTACATTACTCACAACCATCCCAACTAAACTCATTTCTACCACATGTACCTTTAAACCCCACCTCTGACATCAAACCCATTAGAAAACATATCATTCTTACCCCTCAAACATTTATGAAACAACCAGTCCCACCTACTTCTACACCAAAAATACTCTTGCATTTTCTACATTACCCATAATGTCTACTCCATCGGTTATCACATCACCCACATCTCCAAATATCCCAAATATGCGTACATCCCTATCTATCCAAACTACCCCTATATCTATCATATCAAAAAAATCCAACTATCTCTACCTTGACATCTTTACCTATATCCTTTCCTATGGCCACATCACTCGGTCTACTTGATACTCTTTACCTAATCTTTTATCCCAACGACCAAATCCTCTCGATCTGTAACCCTATCAAAGATACCCTTTGAAACATCTACTGAACAAACACCTCCACCAAAATCAAATAAAGATGGTATGCATTCTCCAAAATCAAATCTTTCCTTTCCAAAACCTAAACGATCCACATCTCACATAGATCTCATTAATCGCATCATACAAACACCTATTTCTCCATTAACATCCTCCTCTTGTTTTAGAACATTCTCTCCATTAATAACCACACCACCACCATCCTCCTCTTGATATTATTATCCCTACTAAGAGTAAGTCTTCTCAATTGCCTCATGGAAAACATCCCCAATGACTCCCTTATGCATCCTTGTAAACATTCAACATTTCCTTCTTTTCAACAATCCAATGCCACAACATCTATTTTAGAATAACTCCTCCATATACGACATCTTGCAATGATAAATCTGAATCCAAACAATAGAAGATTTCCCCAAATTTTATTTGTCTTCTAAAACACATAATTTAGCCATCCAATCTACATCCACTTTTTCTCCTAACTCCAAGCCGAGATATCCTATCAAAACCCACAAGAGTTATCTTCCTCATGACACTTCAATGGGGTCCTATGTAGATATCCTTCAACATTTAACTCAAATTTCCACCATCACGCTTCCTCCCATTAAAGCCTTTAATCCCTATGGTCCAAAGCCATCATGGTTCAATCCTAATTGCAGTTGCTTATCATCGTACCTCGAGGCCATGACATTGAACATTGTAAGGCATTTCAGACAATCGTCCACAACCTTATTGAGAAAGATGATTTCCTCATTCAGGGGAAATATCCTTCTCCATCTACATCTAATCCAATTCATATCCCATCCGTTGGGTTTCCACGATTCCTCCATCCACATCATCCCTTAACATCCCTTCGCACATGACATTCCTCCTAAGGAAGGTCCTCCATTTTCATCAATACTACTTATCTTGCCAAACACACTTTTGGTCTCATTCCATTTATTTGATCCAAATCTAAAACGATATCATCTAAACTCTTTCGATATCCTTTAACTCCTTCACATTTAATTCATCTGGGATCAACCTTCCCTCACCCTTGAGCATATCATTTGTACAACTCCCTTGACATTAGGGACTTTCAATCTTTTGACATTTTTTTGTTTACCTCCTCCAAATTCAACCAATATAAACTAATTCTATCCAAATCCTCATCTCATTCTAAGTCCACCATTGTGGCCATATTTATGTATCTCTCGGGGCATCATTTATTTTCATCCAAATCATCCACCGTCATTGGTCATATGTTCACTTCCTTAAGGACATAGTTTTATTTCCCACTTGTCTCATCATCACATCTAATCCTTTGCAAACTATCATCTCATCCTATCACAGGTTTAATGTCTTCCCTCCCTTGGTGGTAAACTAGAGATAGAACCTCTTAATGCATTGCACTTGCGACCAGTCTACTGTTAGCATATCTACCAATGAGCACTTAGTGATATCTTTATATCACTTCTCCACCATGAACCTCTTCCATCTATCACTATAATGGTTTGGAATTATGTGGTATGTCGTCACTTTCCTAGTCATGACCTTAAATATGGGCACCATGGCTCTGTCCATAGAATTTTCCATTATGGATAAGTTCTCCCTATTTTGGTGAGAAATCCATGATCATTACATCCATCACCCTCTCATTCTCCTATTGTAGTCATGTAAAGGGTCCAGGGGTGTCTCTTGTACGATCATCATCCCCTCCTAAGTGGTCTACTTTTCTATTCCCAACTCTCCCCATGTAAAGATAAAATTCATGTATGCAAAAAGAAAAAGCAAAGTTATCAAAAAAACAGACTGATCCCTCGAAGGATAGTTGTTCATGCAAAAAAAAGAGGAAACTAAATGGAAAAGTATACAAATCAAAATCAAAGCAAAATCATAATAAATAGATTGATCCTCAAGGACGACTATCATATATATTATTATTTCCATTCATATTATGTATAAAGTACACCATACCATTGAAGGATGGCTACTCTTTTATGGTATTCATAAAGCTTCTTCTTTGATCAACTTTATTCTATTGTTCTTCCCCTTTCCTAGAGTTGGGGCATAGTTCTAGGAACAACCATCTATGGAGATCCCTCTTCCCATGTACAAGTTACATCTCCAATCCCTTTGTCATGTCAACATTAGGATTACGAGCATCTTTCATCCATATTCCCTCATGGTATTTTGGTATAACTAACTATCGTTGGTTATGTGTTAACACCTGCTATTGGCTGCAAGTGCAATGCCTTGAGTGGTAACCTTTCTTGTTTATCTCCAATCCATTTCAACAATAGTTTCCTTGTATGCCCTTCTTTATAACTATGTTTCATTCATCTCATCAAGGTCATCTTTTATCAAAATCACATCAAATTTCACACTATGAATTCTATATCTATCCATAATATCCATGAATGCACTCACAAATACACTTTTCAATTTTTGAATTCTTATTTGATCACCATCATTGTTTGCAAATCCTACTTGAGGATCCTTCTCAAGTTCGAGTTCATTATCCTGAACCTCTTATCCCCCAACATGTTCAAAAATGTCTTTGATCCATTTCTCTTGGCTCCCCATTTCCACTCATCACCATTTGTCTCAACATCATCCTTCTCACCTTTTTGTCCCCTTTCACCACGTTGGATATCTTACTTGCCTTTCCTTTTGAGTTTCCTTTCACTCTTCCGCTTTCAGGTTTGACAATCTTACTTAATCATCCATAAAGCCATAGAATCTTAGTTAAGGTATATCTTCTTCCTTGGATCATCCCCTTTGAATCTTCTCGCACCATTTTCTCTTTCAAATGGATGAAAATCACCACCACAAATGTCTTTCCGCTCCTCCTTTTTCACTTAATACTCTTACATCATCACTCCCACCACATGGGCATCCCAATTAAGGATATCCCTTACACTCTCCATCCACACTGCATAAGTTCCTCCATCCACTCATGTCACACTCCTTTGTTTCCTTGTTATCACCTCCATTTGTCTCTTTCATCTGCATTTTGGTATACACCGCTCAGTCTTTTCATCATTCTTCTTCTTCTTTAGCTTGGCGATCCTACTTAACCATCCACATCGCATGGAAATATTACTTAAGAGTCCCTCTTAAGAATGGTTTGCCATCTGACCCTTCCACATCCCATCATATCTTCCTCATCTTCTGTCTCCCACCTCTCATTATACTCGCCTACTCCAACCAACCATTCCACACACTGTACCCAATACAATGTTGTCTTTCTCCTTCCATATTGTCACTGCCGGTTTGGTGATCTTACTTAACTCCTCCTACGGTATGGCGATCTTACTTAAGAGTCCCTCTTAAGCATGATTTGTCATCCTACACTTGCCCACCACTCCACATTCTCACCATCTACATTTTCTCATCATTCCCCATCATCACATCCTCTCACCTCCTCTTCCATTCTTGCAAACACCACTTCTTACTTGCCCCCTTTTCATCTCCATCATCCCTTTCTTGGTAATCTTACTTAATCGTTGCTTCCCATTCACTTCGTGTCTTGTTTCATCATCTCTCTTCCATTAATTCTCATCCATGGCATCCTCTCCTTGCCCTTCATCTTCACACACATCATTATCCCTCCTTTCTTTACTCTTTCCACTCCATCTTCTAGATTTCTCCCACATATCTACCCCCATACTTACCCATCATTGTCATTGTTCATCTCCTAACATTATTTCATCATCATCTTCCATTTTTGTGCTAATAATTATTGGTGGACTTCTCCTAAAAATCACTCATCCTCATATAGCACATCATGGATCCTTCTCTTTGATTTCGCCCATTATCTATTCATTCCTTTCTTCCTTTGTGCCCTCTCGATCATTATCGGGGACCTCTCCTAACATCCCTTCATTAGCGTTCCCCCTTCCATTCCTCATTTACTTTCCCCCTCTTCTCACCTTTTGTCCCATCCTTCCCTACTAATCATTATCGATGGATTTCTCCTAACATCCATTCGTTGGCATTGCCTCTCCTATCCCTTCCTCTCTTTTTCTTCACCACCTCTCCATATTTCATTCTTCATTTCCAATTTCTTCACTATCTTCATCATGCACCCTCTCTCTATTTTCTTGTCATCAACTTATCCTCATCTCACACATCTCTGCATCTTTTCCAATCTGTGTCATTCCTCCCCTCCAACTTCTCTTTACGTTCCTTATGCTTCTCACTCTTTATCGAATATATTTGTTCTTGCTTCCCTTCCTTCTGCATAATTTTCTCTATTATCCTCTCCTCCTTTCTGATCCTCATCTTATTTTACTTCCTCTATATCATCTTCTTCCTCGTTTACCTCATGCTTCTTTCTTACTTCCCCATCGATAACCCGACTCTTCGTGTTGTCCCATATTTTTATCATCCTACCATCCACATGCATTTCCATACGATCGCTTCCATATTATTTGCCTTGGATTTCCTCACTATGATCTGGTTCCTTCAATTTTCTTTTCCTATCATCTCTTTCATTTTCCATTACCTCTCTACCTTCATTTGCATCACCCTCCTTGACACATTTTGTTTTAAATAACTCTCTCCCTTTTTCATAATTTCACCCTTTGCTCTGTCATTTTCTTGTCTTCTCCTTGCTTTTCCTTCATCATTTCCCCCTTCCTCTATAATACTTCTTTGTTATCTTCTTCCTCCCCTTTCATTCCTTCTTTTCTCCTCCTTCGTCTTTGTCCCTCTATTCCATACCCCTGTCACCTTCACCTTCGACCTTTCTTTCTCTTCTCATAATCAACCACTCCTCCTTTCCATTCCCTTTTCTCTTTCTCATTACATCCTTCACCACATCCCTCACACCTAGCATTCACAATCAATTCCAATGTTTCTCTGTTTATGTACCACCGTCGATCCATTTCATTACCGTTCTCATTCTTCTCTCTGCAACATTGACCTTTTCTCTTTTTGAGAACCCTATCACATCTTTTATCTTCGTCAGTCCTCTCACAGGGCATCATCATATCCATTTCTAATAATCTCTTCCCATCTTCCTTTGACATTTTTGTCTTAGAGGATACCAGAACGACCATCACTTGTCTGATCTTATTCTCTTCCATGAATGTTTTCTCTACTTTTGTTTTGTCACAAAAGTATCTTGACTTCTTATCCTACTTATCGAAGAAGTGGGATTGCTTTTTTCTTTTTCACCTACTAATTTTCCGTCACTTATGCATCTTTCCTATGAAACATGATTACCATCATATTTATCACCCTTTTAGGGCATTCTATCTCACCCTTCTATCATATATGCTCATCATGTCCACATTTATGATTATTCCCCCTAGGGAATTTTTACTTACATATCCACCTTCTATATCATGCCTTGTCTGGGGCATCATTATTTTCATCCTCGTCCCTTTGTGGATGCATGATTTTTCACTCGATTCCTCACATACGAAGGATTTCACATACTCTTCACATTCAGTTGTGCATATTTTTATGTTTTCCTATGACCCATTGGTCATCGCGGTTTACATCCATACTGTAGTGGTCTCCACCCACTCACCGTCTCAGAATTGTCGCCCGTCTCCATTGAGACCAGAATTGTCGCCCTCTACCCATGTGATATTGGAATCACCGCCATATTTTTCATTGTTATTGTGATCCTTTTTCACTTGGGGAATCTTTCCTTTGGTCATGTATTTATCCATCCTCGAACACATATTTCATCCAACCCTTTTTGTTTTTTTTTTCTCGTGGCTTGCTATCACAAACCACTCAACAAAAAGGGAAAATGTAGACACCAGTTTTTGGTGTAACTCCTCTCATTCATCCCACATTCGTTCTCCTTCATTCAACTTTCCCCTTTCTTTTCTTTTTTCCTAAATTTGAGTAAATTCCATTTATTTACTCACCCTTAATTAATTAATTATCAAATGGGATCCATGTGGTCCCATTTGATAATTATAATTTGGCATTATCTCACATATCCTAAATTTATTCAATTCATGGGCAGTGATATACCCATCCGACACTCCACTACTAAATTAAAAAATGGGATGCATTATTGCACCTAACCATGTCCATCATACTCCCTACTTCATATCACATCCTTATCTCTTTGACCTCATAATTCAAATTGTGAGCCCCGCCTCTTAACCAAGGTTACTTTACCCAACCCAGGTTACCTAATAACCCATAGTCTAACCTCACCCCTAGGCTATAAATATGGGCCTTCCCCCTCATCCAAATAAGTTGAAAAATTTGGGAAAATGTTGTTTCAAATTTTTAGCCTCTTGTTTATCATAGTACCCTCACAATGTCCTTGTAATGGCACTAGAATCCCCATAATACTCTGCTCATGATTTATTGGTTCACATAGCATGGTTCATGTTGCACATCATGTTTAGATCAAATCGGTGGTACCATCTACATAACAACATCCTCATGTTCCTTTCTTCATCACTTGCTTGCATGTTATATGTTTGTCTTGTATTTTATCATTATTCTTTATCACACGGCGGTTGAATCCTCCAAGGGATTTCATAGCCTCTTGGAACCAACATCATCTCGGGAAACCCCACATATAGTTGTCTAATCACATCTATTTCAATTCTGCAGATCTATCTTCTTTTATCACATATTTATCTTCTCTACGCCCGTAGATCCATGATCGCTTCTAAGGTCCTAAGCCCTTCATCATTCATAATTTTTGGTGGCTTCAGATGATCGGCATTCACCCACGTGAGAATGAGGTTTTCTCATAATAATTTGATCATTTAATAATTTGTAAATTTATAACATGACATACATATGTACCTTGTTGCACTAAATCAAAGACTTGGTCAAAGTTAGGTGATGTTTTCATATGATCTGAAGACACTGTAAGTTGTAATGCTCATGGAACTTGATATGTGTCAAGTGGAATTAGAGGTCTACAAGTCCATTCATCCACCCAATGTTGTGACTCACATTCATTTCACACAAAATCAATGCATGATATATAAAAACATGTCATGCACCTAGTATAAATAGTCCAAGAACTTACATTTGAACTACAGAATGAGTGCATATCACTTGATCCTATAACTGTCATACAATCTTCATAACTTGCTAAATGTTGTTCCTCTATCAACCAAAAATATCTATAAACCGTTGAATTCACTTATGATTCATGGCCCATTTTTTTGACACACCAATCAACAATGCTTCTTCACCTATAAATTTATCATTGTCTTTGAACTTTAACTCTTCTCTTGCAAGGGCTCTTTTTACACATGCTCTTGCACCATCATTCTCTCATTTCCCATGTCCTTCCTCGAAGAAAACTCTAGATATTTTATACATATGTTTCTATGTGCATCCTTCTTATCCAATAAAACATTTGTGCATTCTTGAATTGTGATGTGTAGTTGTCCGACCAAATGTAATGTTGATTGAAAACAATGTTCCTCTCATTCAAGTTCGCATAAAACAACTAGAAACACCCTTGCACATATTTTATAGAATGTGTCTAATCATCACTGATGTAGAAATGATACTCTCTTAATATTTTTTGATCTTTCTCAGTGTTATCCGAAGAGTGCATGAATGTTATATGCATGAAAATAGAAAGTTGCATTGAGTTATAGTATTGAGACTAAACCTCCATTTGTGGCTATAATGTGTAATTCTCTACAAATTCAACTACTGAAACAATAGCACCAAGTGGGAGTGTGTCCTTACTTAACTTGAATTTTTCATCCAACCATCGAGCTCTATGTGTGTGCCTTGCATACTCATTAAAAATTTCCTCTCTGAATTTTACCACATATTCGATACAAGTAGTTGTTTTGTAACAAGCTCACACCCATTATATTATTTTCCATATTTTAATTTCAATGCCACAAATTGATATTTGTTGAAACCGACTAATTCTTTTCCTATTGAATGTGTACTCTCCTCGTGGATACAACTTTTCAATTTTGGAAAGCCATCACATACATTGCACGTTTCATCCAAACATGCTTTGTTATAAAAAAAAATTGACCAGTTGATATTTTAAAAACATCGTAGGAATAAATTCCCTTGTAGATATTGGTGGGACATTTAATCCACACTCATGCAACATGATGTCAGCATATAAAACACAACGTACTTGACAAAAAACATCATAATGCATAAAAAATTCAACATGATGCTTGAAGCAACAAGTGGTATGTGAGTGATTGATTTTCATGTAAAAGCGTTTGTTCATTTCAAAAAATATTTGGCTAATGTTAATTTCTAGATTTTCATTCTTAAACTTAGAGAACAATTGTGTTTGAGTCATATCCAAGAAAGTTTTTGCTCACAATTCAAGGTTACAAGAACCTATTCTTATTTTTATTATATCTCTTATATTCGGTGACACCCTTGTGTTCTCATTCCAAAAATTTACAAGTAATTCTTTTAGAATATTATATGTATCTTTTTCTTTCCGTGGGAGTCTACTAGAGAATGCCCAATAGTCAGTGTTATTGGATGACTCAAGACTTTTGTGTCTCCCTATTGCTTTCATTAGTGTTTTTCTATTTAGCTTTAAAGCTCTACTTGTTTTTCTAATCAATCATTTATTAATCTGTTTTATCACTTACTATAAAATTAGTAAGTGCACACCGTGGTAAAGCATTACTATCTTTGGTGCATATGCTTTGACACCTAAATTTTAGTATGCTTTATGCATATTTTGAACAATTGACACATTTAAATCATTGAAATTAGATGTTCTTAACCCTAGGGTCTTCATTGTAGGTATCATTTTAATTAATTTCATTAACATAACAAATAATTGAAATATTTGTGTATCATTTAAATTCTCAAATTAATTGTCCCAAATTCCACTAGTTTTTCTTCTCGCATTTCTTTTAAACATTTTGTTAGGCATTGGTTTTAAAATGTTTTCATCAATTTCAATTAAGTGAATGGGTTTTATATGAAAATGGAAGGGTGCGTTCTTAGAGGTAAAGATTCATGAACAAGGTTACTTTCTTCATTCAGTGTTCCCATCCAAATTTTAGGATTAACATTTGGATTCTCAGGTAAAGGTTCAACATTTGAATTCTCAAGTAAAGGTTCAACATTTAGATTCTCAAGTAAAGGTTCAACATTTGGATTCTTAGGTAAAGGTTCAACATTTGGGTTCATATCAATTTCTTCATCCATACCAACATTATCATTCAGTTCATTATCAATATTCATTGCAAAATCATTATTCTCTACATTTTCATTTTTATTTCATCCTCATTTTCTAAAACATTAGGTACATTTGATATAGTAGAAGTACCTTTCCCATCATGATTTTTTTGCATTCGCATCACTTTCTTTATTCTCATCTCTTCCAATTTCTCTAGTGTCTTGTTCTTCACTTTCTTCTTGTCCTTACGTCATCTTTTATCACCCATGATTAAAAAAATCTAAATAGTGGGGTAGGGGACAAGCTCAACTACTCAAAATTCATGAAAGAATATTTAAAAATGTGCAAAAGCAGACATGAAAGGGGACAAAAATCTTGTGAAAGAGATGAAAATGACATTGCATGGGTATCAACTATATATAACACAAAACCCGTATGCGTTATAATGTGTGTGCATTGTGTTTTTAATTTTTCCAAGGCATGCCTCTAGGCTTGGATCCAGTTTGGATCCCCAAGCTTGAGGCATGGACCTCAAAAACACAACAAACCACGTGTTTTTTGTAGAAAAATGGTAAAATACCTATTCCGCCATAATAAATCAAATTAAAACGATCAACCAATTTAATAAAAATATGACTACGAGGTTGAGCAGACTTTCTTCTTTCTAAAAATATGATTTTCAAATTTTCTGACTAATATAAGGTTTCCATACTAATTATTTTCTAACTATGCCTTTTTGTAGCTATTTTTTGGAGTTTATACACGTCTATCTTTTTCGGATTATCAAAATTGAATAAAAAATTTTAGGCCCAAACTAGGACTAATTTTATACATATTAAAAAAACTAATTTTCGATATTTTTTGAGGTAGTTAGGGGGGCATAATTGAAGCTCTGTTATTTTTCAAAATTTAAAATTTATGTACTAAAAATCATTAAAAAATACTCGCTAAAAAATCCTAGCCCAAACTAGATGCTCATATATATCTTTCTACCAAAGGGTTTTCAAAAATACTAAATAGTGCTAAAAAAATGGTGGGGGGCACAAAAGACTGTCTACTATGTTTTTTAACAAAAATAGGAGCACCTATTGGTATTTTAGTTATTTTTTCCACTTAAACGTAACCATTTTTAAAAAAATAGTAGCTTAGAAAATAGACTCAAAATGCTACGATTCATGTTCTTATAACATCTTCCAATTTTGAGTGTAATTATTTCAAATAACTCATAGAAGTTGAAGATTTTTATTTTTCAAAAAATGTGTTCACTTAAGACCCTCTTTTGGCCCCCCAACTTGGTGCGCTTACCTAATGCTAGGATGAAAAAGATCATATGGTTCAATTCATCATAGTGATCCCAGAAGGGGATCATCATGATTAGGTTATGTAGGTAGTTATCTCATATTCACAGAATCTGGATCTCGTGGTGGTATTCCATCACTTGATCAATGCTTTGGAGTATGTTCTCATCCTATCAAAAAGGAGGTTACACTCATCATGTCTTGGTATAATAAAGAGGTCAAAGGAAAGAACTTCATTCTCGAGCATTCCCATAATGTCTCACAAAAGTAGGCTCCTCGTGATCAAAATCTTCTTCTTCGGATTGTCACTTCTCTCTTCTTCTCTCTCTTCCTCCTCTCTCTACATTCTAATTCTTCATTGAGAATGTAATTTTTTGCTTTTTCATCTTATTCACTTAAGTGACCTTTTAATTTTCATTGTAAATTTCCTTTTCATAAATAAGAAGAGGACTTAATTTCATTAATAAGGGAATATGAAAGGTCACGGGTGGTGGGAAGATGAAAAGTCACCATGGGGTAGATGAAGAGACATCATTGTAAAGATATAACTTGGGATGACTTATCCATTCCAAGGGGTTGACAAATTTTGTCCTCCTACTACAAACAAGAAGTTATTTCTTCTATTTTCTTTCATATGTTCTTCTATTTCTTACTTTCAACTTTACAAGCATTGTAATCTTGAACAACCAAGAAGGAACCTTAGACCTTTTAGAAATAAATCAATTGAACGTTGTGTGTTTGATTTGTTAATCTTATTATTTCTTACATGGTTGATTTCTTCCTATTGGATGTGGACCTACTTTGGTTAATGTTGGTGAAGTTTGCAAGTGCTTATTCACTACCTTAACCCTCTCTCCCTATATTATTATCTCCCTAAGTAAATTCCTCCCTTGTATTCATTACAAGCAATTTGTCATAGGTTTAGTGGATTATTCCTGTATGATCCTAGCCTAATGACCACCACATATTTTACTTTTCCCGCATTCAATAAATGGGAGTCTCCCCATTCCCAAGAGGAGGGACCTAGTCCTGTGACCATTGGTGAAAACCACTAATTTTGCCTTGCAATAAATTATTTTTTTCAACTTCATTATGTGTTCGCAGTGTATATCTCTTTGCAAAATTAACAACCGATACAATGACACCAAAAGGAAATGTGTCCTTGCATAATTTGAATTTTTGTCTAACTATCGATCTCTGTGTGTATGTCTTATATTCTCATAAACTATTTTCTCTCAAAATATAGGTATAGAATCTTCTACACTTATTTCTTTACTCACTAATTCACACCTTTTAGATTCTTTACCATATTTTGAAGTGTTTATCAATGGCTTGTATTTCCCAAAGCTAATGTTGTCTATTTTTGCACCCTTGCAAAAATTGAACAACTTGTATATATGTCGACTTGAGAACTTGATGAATATTCAATGATGACAAGGAATGATCCGCAGAATATTTGAATGAGCTATGTCTTTGATGAATGAGAGTTGCGAAAGGTTTTAAACAAGTTGCGGAGGAGTTTGAAGGAACCATAGCCAAGAACAAAGCCACCAAATCTAGAGGAAACTGTGGAGGTTTTGAGCAAGCCACGATACACAAACAACAAAAGTCGTGGGTAAAAGCATAAGGAAAAGTCGGGTTGAAGAAGACAAGCCGCACTACAAAGAACAAGCCGAGTGGAATTTGAAAACCTCGGGCACGTTAAAAGAGTCGTGACTAAAAACAAAATCATGACACATAAGGAAAATCAGGAAATAAGTCAAGCCGCACATTAAAGGGAAATGGCATTTTTCCCACACGAACTAAAGATGGATATAACTTTCGATCCGATGATCTAATCCTTACAATATTATATCATTGGAAAAGTATTAACATCCTCTATGTAATGGAAGTTGTAATACTTAATTCAAATGGAGGTAGGTGGGTGAAGATAAGGAAAGTGTCTCTAGCATGTGAAAGGCACACAAAAGGTACGGTTTCGGGCAGCTCAAACACCATAATTTAATGCACTACGGTGCCCATTTATTCTCCAACAATGAAAAAGACATGGGAAATGGATTTTCAAATGTGCTCGAGACCTTTTAAGAGAATTTAATGGAAGTGGTTAGTGGGTGGAAGAAGGAATTTGAATTTCCCCCTATTTTCCTCTTCTTCTTCTTCTCCCATTTTTTGATATATTAAAGGATGATGCACAGTTGTAATGTTGGATACTTTTGGAATATGAGGGCATTATTTCTAGGGTTACACATGTATTCTAAGAGTTGCATGCCTTGGATCATGATTCTGAAAATGTGTTTACACCTCCTCCTTCATTTTAATGATTTGTGCGTGATCTTCAAGCAATAAAATTACTAGTTCTGTGGCTCATTTCAGCCTTAGCTAGTATTTCATTATGTTTCCTTACCTTTTCATTCACCCACAAGTATGTTGTGTGTGTTGTTTAGAATCTGTATCTATTGTGCATTGTGAAAATGGGATTTTGGGTGTTGTTTTGAAATGTGGTTTCCATTTCCATCCTTTCAATCATCATACTACCTCCATTTTCCTCCTTTAAAAGTATCTTTCCTCTTATTTTTGTTATTATCACCCCTCTAGTTTAGGATTTATGTTTTATGCATCTCCTTCTCACCTTGGTCCCTTGGAATGTTAGAGTAGAGCTAGATAGTTGCATTTCAATTCCTAAGAGTATTTTAGCAAAGAGAGATAGGTAGAGGAAGTTGTCCTTCTCTAGAGGTCTGTCTTAGTTCAAGTCCCACAACTTGGAGACAGTCCCATGTTGCCTCAAAGCCCTAGATTCTTGTGATTTAGGACGGGTGCAATTTTGAGCTCCAACAACTAACTAGTTTATTTCCAATTGCATGTGTATTCTTTTTTCGTAAACAATTTTACAAATATAGAAAACCACCATAACTATCACAAGTTCCATCCAAACATGATTTCTTATAAAAAAATATTTCTCTTGTACAAAAAAACACTTGAGATGAAATCTCATGACAATTTAGGTGGATTATTTATCATACAAATCCTCAAAATATGCTCAAGATGCAAACTAACACATATGCCGGAAAACATCATAATGCACAAAAATTCAATATGGACCCCGCAAACAACAAATAGTTTGTGAGTGATTTATTTTAACACAAAAATATTTTTCCATTTCAAATACATGTGACGAATTTCTATTTCGAGATAAGTCTCTTTAAACTTATAATAAAATTGTGTTTATATCATATCTAAAAAATGTTTAAGTTATGATTCATGGTTTCGACAACCAATTATTCTTTTTAAAACTTATTTTTCATTAAGTAAAAACCTTGTATTAGTTTTCCATAATTAATCAATTTTAAATTTTAACTCTTCAATTATGTCTTTGTCTTTCTATGGGAGTCTACCAAAGAATTCCCGTAATTCATTTTTATTGGGATCCTTGGCTCTTTCTTGTCTTCTCGATAGCTTTCAATATTGTTGTTCTATTTATTTTTAGTAAACTAATTATTTTCCTAATTAAATGAGATTTCTTTGTTGTTTTACTTACTATAGTTGATGTAATAACACATAGACTAATATTACTATATTTGGTATATGAGGTTGGACTTGTTGCTTGCTATGCATTCATTAAATTTTTACAATCAATTTTTTATTGTTGGTCTTAGATGTTCTTAGACCAAGGGTCTTCATAGTGGGTCTAAAATTAATATTTCTCATCATTTTAACAAACAATTGACATCTTCTTGTTTCATTCAAGTCATGAAAAAATGTGCTCCATATCTTATTTTCTTTTCTTCTACAAGTGTGTTCACCAATCTTATCACTTAGTGGGTTTAAAATATTTTCATCAATTTCAAGTAAAATCCTAGGTGTTTTATGCAAAATTTTAATCGATTGATCTCAATGGTAAAGTTGATCAATATCGCAAATAGTGTTTATTTCTTATATGTTGTTCATCTTCATAATTTGGTAAATTTTGTGTGTTTTAAATAGGTTGGTCATTTGGTGTAACATCTAAGTTTAAATTTGGCATTTCATCATCATTCATTATTTATTGATTCAATTGGTGTTTGAGGATATGTTTCACTATCAAATTCATTTGGAAGAGATGACATACCTTCACCTCCATACATTGATTTATTTCTTTCACAATTTTTTGCACTTGTTCCCTTGTTTTCTTTTTTCTTCTTCTTTCTTGGCTCAAATATAAAATATATGATCTTTTTCGTCATCTAATTTCTTCGCAAAGACATGTTCAATTTCTTTTTTCACATCCTTTTTGCATATGTTTTCTTTATTTCTTCAAGTCCTCAAGTGTTTTCCTATGTGGTTTCCTCCCCATAATTCTCAAATATATATCAACATAAGACAAGTACCACAAAAATAACATTAGGAATATAAGAAACAATGAAAAAAATACTCAAATCTCAAACAATGATAAGAAAATTTTCAAAACAATGATTGTAAATAAGATGAAAGATATAATAAGAATTTTCTCTCAATAGAACAAACATAAAAAGTGCTCAATTGTCTTATGGAATGTCTTAAAATAATAAATCATTGCAACAATATGCAAAAGATAGTGTAGTTCACATGCATTGTGGGATCAAAATCACAAGTGATTTGTTTTTTTGTGTTAATAGGCATGCAATAATGAGATCATATTGTCTTGTTTGGGTTAGAAATTACCAACCCTTAGGCTTGGATTTGGCTAGGATATCTAAGCCTAAGGGTTGGACTATCTATTCTATGTGTTATAAGACAATATTCCAAAAATCATGACTACAAATTCAAGCTCTAACTTAGGTTTGTGTCGATATATTTTTTTCTAAAATATGAATAGTTTAAGGTTTTGATCCTTAATTTCTTTTAGTAGTGTCTTCATTTTTTGCTAAAACACATGTATAGTTTTTTTACATTAATTTGTTATTCACTCATCCAAAAACAAACTCATGATCTATGCTCCATTCTACACACATTCAACAAAAAAATTGATTTTCAATTATTATTTTCTAAATTAGGGGGTGTACATGCGGTTATTTCATTTTCGAGATGTGTTCACTTTGAAAATTAGTAAAAAAATATATTCATCTAAAAAGTACAAAAAAATAGTAGGTCCTAATGCACGATCTTATAGAACTTTCTACTTTGAAGGGATTTGTAAAATATTTTATGAAACTCAAAAAATGGGGGTGCACACACAACACTATGTTATATTTTTGACACAAAAACATGACCATTTTGTGTGCACACCACATTTGACCCTCTTAATCTCTATCATTTTCAAAAAAATAGTAGTTTAAAAACTAGATTTCGAGCATTACGATTTGTGTTCTTATGAAATTGTCAAATTTTGAGCATAGGCATGCCAAATTACTAGTTGAAGTTCAACTTTTGTTGATTTCAAGAAAAAGTGGCCACTTTTGACCCCCTTTTGGTCTCCCATTTCCATGCACATACCTTGTTAATAACTCATCATTTGGGTCAACAAAATTTAGAAGAGGTCTGCTAGGGAATTTGTAAGTTCTATATAAGTTATTTATATAGTAATGTTGTTTTGTTTTAATATTTTTTTATTAATGGAAAAAGGTTTTTTGACTGGGATCCTACCCAGGATACAAGAGACCTAAGCTAAGATATTCAAAGACATACCAGAACAAAAAATAGAGAACAAAATTGATTTAATATATTTTTAAATAAAAATATTAATATATATAATTTATGCATATACTTGTATTCACAAGAAGATCAATATAAGAAGTGTGCAACAAAGAAAGTGCATGTGAATTTAAAATATTTGGGATGGAACACAAAAGTCATTAATCGGTGCATCCGTGACAATCAATTTGTCTTGGTAAGACATATAGTGTTCAATTTTTAGTACACAAACTATAAATTAAAATTAAACACTTTTAACACTTTTAACATTTTATCATTACATTTTGTCAGCGTAAAACAAAGCGGGAGGATAAAGAGGTTTAGAGAAGGACGGGGAAGATGAGGATCATGATGAAGAGGATGATGAGGATGACAAGGAGGATCGAGTTCGGAAGAGCAAGAAAATTTTGATGATTAAGGAGAGGACAATGAGATTGATCACTAGGATATTTATGATGTAATTTTACATCTTATTGTTTTGTAATTTAAAAGGGGCCTTTAATAATCTCTCAAAATTATAGTTATATATTATTGTAAATCACATTTTGAATTGAAATAATGTCTTCTTTTTTATTATTATTGATATTTGGATACTTTATGAGTTCTCGGTGTGCAAATTCTCTATGACAATATAATGTAAATAATATTTTAGTATATAATGTTTAGTATTTGTAAATAAGTAAAAATAAAATGCAATAAAATTATCCATAACTATAACATGACACAAATTAGATGCATATTTGGTGTAAATAAGGAACAAAAGTGGCACAAATTTGACACAATTAAAATTGTTTAGTCGCGTCGCTTTTGTGCCACACAAATCGACACAAATTCTTGCCGAAACTCACTTAAAATCACCAAAAAGGTTGATTTACTGACGCAAAAATGACCCAAAATGTGGTGTTATTTACACATTGTGTAGTAGTGGTAGGGACATTTAATCACAAATTTAAAAATTCTATATCATTTTGAGTGACATTGGATCACATGAGGAAAATATTTTATCCATCTTGAGGCACTTATGTTCACATACTAAGGTACATTCACATGGGACATAGATTTTATCCATGTGAACACATTTTTATTTATATGTTTGAGAATTCCATGAGATAAGTATCATGTTAGCACATTTTTTTGTCGATTTCCATTTGAAATGGATGATCCATTTTTACATACGGATCTCGGGTTAGTGTTCTACAAGTAGAGATTGTTATTGTTAGTGCGAAATCACAACACCCCCAAATGAGTTCTAAAAATCTACTTTTCTAAGGTAGAATCATTTGGTGTGATTGCATAACATTGAACTTTCCCCAAGGTGTGGGACCTTGCAAAAGTGGGAAAGCTCTCCAGAGAAGGTTGGTTCCTCTTCCTAATCTACCTGCCACAAGCTATTCCAGTGCAGGCAAACTAATCTAATCCTAATCTAACCAATCCAAGGGACTAAGGAGAAGGAAAACAAGGAAAAACAGAGCCTACACTAAAACGATGATACACCAGAGAAGGAAAATGTTGATCATCTATCAAAATGGCCATGAAATGAAGGGAGGTGAGGTGAGCAATGGAGAGGATGGACAACAACATCATAGACCAAATGTCAGATTCACATAGAACTCCATTTTCAATCCCCACGAACATAGCTCCCAAATCTGCAAATGAAATGTCCAAAACATGCACAAAATACTCCAGAATGATGAGAGGCAAGAGGATGCAATGAAAATAAGCAAAGGATGGACAAATGCATCACAAAAATGAGTTTTATTGCTTCAGAAATTTGCACAGAGCATCATACACAAGCAAGAGGCAAAAAATGCCATTTACAGAGTAGGGGAGGAGATTCAAACTCCATTTCAACCCTGGGGAAGAAAAGAAGGGGAGGTAGAGAAGAAGAATGAACAACCACTAACTAACTACTTGAAAATGTGACTTTGTTACAATATATAGCAAAATGTGAAAAGAGAGGGAAAAAACACGAGAAAATCTGATTCTCTGCTCCAACCACCGACAACATTCATAAATTTGGTCGAAAATTCAAGGCTCCATCTGCAAATTCCATTCCCAAATGCATTTTGTCTGCTCGAGGGAGAAAAGACCCATATTTCATTAAATTTGGTGGTTGAAAACTGGTTCTGCATTTTAATTCTTCATTTGTTGATGGGCTCGATGCAAAATCTCATATTTCCATGTATCTACTTCACAGACCAAAGAAAATGACCCATACTTCATTAAATATGGTAGTTGGAAACTGGTTTTGTCTTTTCCCATGCCCAAATGCACTTTGCAATTTTCTCCCACAAATCTTCACCAAAATGCAAAATTGAAGCTCCATGATGAAGAGAATCTCCATATCTTTCCATTGGTACCAAGATTGTAGAAAATGGAGCTCTGGATCAAAAGATATGGCCCTCTGAGTATTTCCTTTACGTTTTCTACTAAAATTGGCTCGGGCAAATTTTGCACATTTCCCTCGCTCCTCTGCTGATGACATGGCATCCATTAGGGTCGGCAGAGGCAGGGGCTTCTTTTTTTCCATTTGCACTTTTGACAAAAGTGTGAAAATTCTATTTTTCCTTTGAAGCCCCGCATCCCCGCATTAGCTTTTTGATGGGGCCGCGGGTCGCACTTTGATTTTATGCCTTTTGGAAGGAAAGGAAATTTTCACTTCCGCCGGTCCCTACCATGCGCATTGGCATTGACTTGGGCCTAAATTTTGAATTTTTCCCTTTGGGCGGAGTTGCAGGCCATTTCTTCACTTTTTGCATTTTGGAACAAAGGGAAAAAATCCAACTTTTCCCCTAATGGCCCGCTTCCTCGCCGGGTCTTGGCCTCGACACGTGAAGCTTACAGGTGACTTCGGAGACGCGGCCAATTTTTTTCTTAGAAAATTTTGCGGAGCAAAATTTTAAAATCTCCAAATTCCTCTACCAGCCCGCCTTAGCACCTTTGCATAAAATGCTGCCATGTATCCCTTTCAGGACTTAGGAAAATTTCCATTTGTTTCCTTCTACGGGCTCGTGGGAGCGCAAATGAATTTTGCACTTTTAACCAAAAGCGTTAAGTTCTCAAAATCTTCCCTCACTCCATCGGCCCAAGATTCATAGGCAAAAATCTCTCCCAAGCTCCGAGTCTCGCTTGGGCAAATTTTCCTCCTAACTCACGAGCCATAACTCAAAAAATACAAGGAGTTAGGAAGAGTTCTTTACCTTTCTGGAAAGGGGAAGAAATTATCTATCTGATGGAGCAATTTCCATAATTCCTTGAGTGCTTGAAACTTATGAAATTTGGACTGAAGCACAAGGAGGAGGTAAGTTAACCCAAAATAAGAGGGAGCTTATTTTGGTTAACAACTTTGCGAATCACAGGGGTCATCTGCCTGCTAGATGAATGATCAGTGGCCTTAGTTGCATCCATTGGGCATGGAGTCAAGCCTTATAAATTAATTCTAATCTAAACTCTGAAATTCTGACCTCTGGGCCTCTTGGAAACCCACTAAAACTTGGAGTTGAACTTCACCAAAAGCCAACTGAAATGGATCAGTGCAAGAGCAAAACAATAACACCAAAAACTATGTACAAACTGAAAATCATACATGCTCCAAATGGAACATGTAGAGTGTGCACAAGCACTTATTTTGCTGAAAACAAACCTACCTACTCTACTCTAACCAAGAGCAAAGGGAACTCAAACAAAGCCTGCAACTGGTAGGGAGAAATAGCTTCCCTTCCTAAAAATGGCAACATGCAACTAATTTGGCACTAAACATGGCTAGTTGGATGAGTGAAAAACTAACAAGAAGTTGGTCCTCCACCCAAATAACCAAAGTACCAGCTAGAGACAAATCAAATACCTCTTTTAGTTTCTTTGCATTTGGATTGAAGAGGTATGATAGCTGATCCTTGGTGCTTTGCATATCATCCTCATGCCCTGAAATGGACATGACTAGTTGTGGCTGCTCCTTTGGCTCCAATGAAGCCAAATATCTGATTGGGCAAGGTCTAATCTGATTGGTATGCCCATAGCTCTGATTTCTAACTCCAAAAATGGAGTCCTCTTGTAGACCTTCCTGGGTGAATGATGTGGAAGGAATGGTGGAACTCTTCTGCTCTTTCTCTTCCTCCTCTTGTGAAGAACATGGAAGGTTTAGATCTTCCAAACTTGATTCCAAAGAGTTGTTGTAAAATGTAGGTTGTTGCCATTGAATACTCTCCTCCATGACAGCAGGCACACATGCTTGGAAGGTGGATGATGAAGGAGAAAACAATGGGATTTCAACCGGTTCCTCTCCATCAAAACAATCTTCCAAATCAGACAAATACATTGTCTCATTATTGTCCTGCTGCAAATGTTCAACTTCCTCCATGGTATCTTCTTGGTTTGAAACTTGTTTACCATGGTTTCTTTCATCCTCCATCATTGAGTTTGAAATATCAAACTCTTCTTCAACACTATAACTCGAGGGAGATGAAGTAGAAGGAAGAACTGGAGGTTCTTTTATAGCTTGTTTCGTGCTTGAAGCTTTTGGATCTGCATTTCTCTCCTCCATGGTTGATTGTGCAAATTCAATTGGATCAGCATTCTTTTCAAACAAAGTGCCAACATAGACATTACATTCTTTGAGAAAATTGATTGCTGATCTTTGAGCTTTTTTCTTTCTTCTTCTGCTGCAACAAAATCAGTCCTAACCACCATTGAATCTTCATCTTTGGCCTCCTCTGTAGGCTTCACCAACGCAAAGGAATTTTCTCAATCCCATATCTAAGAGCCAAGCTTACTAAGCTCTTAATCATTCCTTCTTTGCTTGGTTCTTCCTCTTGCTGTCCTTCATGACTGATTTTTGCAATTTCTTCTTCCCCACATGGAATTGGGAAGGCAAGAGGAGAAATAGATTGGGATTCAATCATTTGTGCATTTTTTTGTGGTGGTAGGAGGGATGGAACTTCTTGTTTCTTTGGAGGGGAAGGTGTTTATTTTTTCTCTTGTGGAGGGGATTTGGATTTGGAAGAGAAG
Source organism: Taxus wallichiana var. yunnanensis (assembly GCA_018340775.1). Taxonomy (NCBI): domain Eukaryota; kingdom Viridiplantae; phylum Streptophyta; class Pinopsida; order Cupressales; family Taxaceae; genus Taxus; species Taxus wallichiana. The sequence goes on from CM031233.1 coordinate 189,718,195, forward strand.
AGAGAAGAAAAGCTGAGATGAGATGGAAGACTAGGGGATGGAGGGATGGTTTTCACAACTGGAGCAACATTGGTTGGGTTTACAACTTGACATTCAAACTGAGATGGTGTTGCTTGAGGAATGGAAAGAGAAATACCAGATGATGGTGTAGGACTTACCCATTGACAAGGTTGATCAACACCAAACTCATAGGCCTCTATTTCTTCAGTCCATTGTGCAAGTTGGGGCAGCATTCCAATCATGAAGTCCAACTTCTCCTGAGGGTTGTAGTGTCTTGGAAAAGGGCCTTCCCATGGACAAGGTGCCCTACAACCAATTCTAAAGGCCATCATTTGAGTTGTAGCTCTTGAATGCACCATACCAATCTCCATTTTTTGAATCTTCTCCAACAGACCAGCATCTTGCATTTGATTATCTTCATGGTTTGCATACCCCTGCTCTTGGAAAACTCCATAGCCAAACTGATTTTGGCACTGCTGCTCATAGGGGTAGACCTGCTGATTTCGAATTTGCTCAAAATGTTGATTTGAAGGAGTTGTAAAGCTTATTGGAGTTGGAATGTGTTGTTGCTGCTGCAGATGTGAATTCCATGGTGGAAATGAAGTCATGATTGCACAACTTCATGGAATGGAAAGAATGAAAGAATGTGGAAAGAAGGATGAATGGAAAACAAGTGTAACTCAGAGAATGAGTTGTTTACTAGATGGAGTCACTAGATGTGCAATTTAAAGCTTCTCATAAGCTGGAGATTTACAACAAGTGCACATCAATCTTGTTGCAATGAAGTGAAGACCTCTTAGGTCCCACTGGGCATGCCAAAACTATTAGTGGCACACGGTGGTGTAAGTTTTGTTGTTTTTGAGACACTAAGAGAAGATGAAATATCTAACCCCAGTGTCCCACCGGGTGTGCCAAAATTGTTAGTGTGAAATCACAACACCCCCAAATGAGTTCTAAAATCTACTTTTCTAAGGCATAATCATTTGGTGTGATTGCATTCTAAGGCATAATCATTTGGTGTGATTGCATAACATTGAACTTTCCCCAAGGTGTGGGACCTTGCAAAAGTGGGAAAGCTCTCCAGAGAAGGTTGGTTCCTCTTCCTAATCTACCTGCCACAAGCTATTCCAGTGCAGAAAACTAATCTAATCCTAATATAACCAATCCAAGGGACCAAGGAGAAGGAAAACAAGGAAAAATAGAGCCTACACTAAAACGATGATACACCAGAGAAGGAAAATGTTGATCATCTATCAAAATGGCCATGAAATGAAGGGAGGTGAGGTGAGCAATGGAGAGGATGGACAACAACATCATAGACCAAATGTCAAATTCACACAGAACTCCATTTTCAATCCCCACGAACACAACTCCCAGATCTGCAAATGAAATGTCCAAAACATGCATAAAATACTCTAGAACGATGAGAGGCAAGAGGATGCAATGAAAACAAGCAAAGGATGGACAAATGCATCACAAAAATGAGTTTTATTGCTTCAAAATTTGCACAGAGCATCATACATGAGCAAGGGCAAAAATTCCATTTACAAAGCAGGGAGGAGATTCAAACTCCATTTCGACCCTAGGGAAGAAAAGAAGGGGGAGGCAGAGAAGAAGAATGAACAACCACTAATTAACTTCTTGAAAATGTGCCTCTATTACAATATATAGCAAAATGTGAAAAGAGAGGGAAAAAACACGAGAAAATATGATTCTCTGCTCCAACCATCGACAACATTCATAAATTTGGTCGAAAATTCAAGGTTCCATCTCAGTAAATTCCATTCCCAAATGCATTTTGTTTGCTCGAGGAAGAAAAGACACATATTTCATTAAATTTGGTCGTTGAAAACTGGTTCTGCATTTTAATTCTTCATCTGTTGATGGGCTTGATGCAAAAGCTCATATTTCCATGTATCTACTTCACAGACCAAAGAAAATGACCCATACTTCATTAAATATGGTAGTTGGAAACTGGTTTTGTCTTTTCCCGTGCCAAAACGCGCTTTCCAATTTTCTCCCACAAATATTCACCAAAAATGCAAAATTGAAGCTCCATGATGAAGAGAATCTCTAGATCTTTCCATTGGTACCAAGATTGTAGAAAATGGAGCTCTAGATCAAAAGATATGGCCCTCTGAGTATTTCCTTTACGTTTTCTGCTAAAATTGGCTCGGCAAATTTTACACATTTCCCCCGCTCCTCCACTGATGATGTGGCATCCATTGGGGTCGGCGGAGGTAGGGGCTTCCTTTTTTCCATTTGCACTTTTGAAAAAGTGTGAAAATTATATTTTTCCTCCAAAGCCCCGCATCCCCGCATTAGCTTTTTGATGGGGCCGCGGGTCGCATTTTGATTTTATGCCTTTTGGAAGAAAAGGCAATTTTTCACTTTTTCCTTCGATGCCCCACCGGTCCGCATTGGCTTTGACTTGGGCCTGAACTTTGACTTTTTCCCTTTGGGCGGAGTTGCGGGCCATTTCTTTGCTTTTTGCATTTTGGAACAAAGGGAAAAAATCCAACTTTTCCCCAATGGCCTGCTTCCCCGCTGCTGGTCTTGGCCTGCCACGTGGCACTTCTGGGTGACTCGAGACGCAGCCAATTTTTTTGCCTCATAAACTTTTGCAGAGCAAAAGTTTAAAATCTCCAAATTTCTCCTTCTGGTCCCGCCTTAGCGCCTTTGCATAAAATGTTGCCACGTGTCCCTTTCGGGACTTAGGAAAATTTCCATTTGTTTCCTTCTCATGGGCTTGCAGGAGCGCAAATGACTTTTGTGCTTTTAACCAAAAGTGCTAAGTTCTCAAAATCTTCCTCGCTCCACCGCCCAAGATTCCTTGGCAAAAATCTCTCCCAAGCTCCGCAGGTCCGCCTTGGGCAAATTTTCCCTCCTAACTCCGTCGAGCCATAACTCAAAAAATACAAGGAGTTAGGAAGAGTTCTTTACCTTTTTGGAAAGGGGAAGAAATTCTCTATCTAATGGAGCAATTTCTAGAATTCCTTGAGTGCTTGAAACTTATGAAATTTGGACTGAAGCACAAGGAGGAGGTAAGTTAACCCAAAATACGAGGGAGCTTATTTTGGTTAACAGATTATCATTACACCCTTGTTCAATTATTTGACCAAGAAGAGAATTAAGGCTAGATCACTTTTCTTCATTTTAAATTCATTACACCCTTGTTCAATTATTTGACCAAGAAGAGAATTAAAGCTAGATCACTTTTCTTCATTTTAAATTGGTTTATTTAGACACTTGTGGTAGTGTGTTTAGGACTTATTCAACCCTCAACTTCTAGCATTGCCTTTCAAAGGGGCATTTTTATTCACCAACTCTTTGGTTCAACATTCACATCTCCTAAGGCATATCCACCCCAAGACACACTCCAATCAAATTCAACAAGTGACAACTTGGTTTCACATACCTTTAAGGGTATTCGTTCTCTCGCTTTTCAATTTCAATATTTTATGATGGTTAACATATTTTTATATTGTACGTCATTTTTAGACATTAATCTACACTTATTCTTGTAGATTTTCACATGTGACAAATGTCATATTTTATTTATGCCCATCAATACCCATAGCAGTTATCATGGGTACACATTTATTTTATCTTTTCAATATATCATTTTTTCATATAGTAGATTAAAAGGGAAGCAATTATGGGTACCCGAATTTGGTCTTTGCACTTGGCGATATCATTTTTGACACTCTTGGACAATTGACATATTTTTGACATTTGAATAGACTTTTTCCCATTAGTTTACCGGTCCACCATTATGGTCACCTTCATCTTCCAAATCATACTTAGTATCAACTCAATCTATACAATATCATGCTAGAAATCCTAATTAAACATTATCCAATCATCGTATCCTTATTTTCATCTTTTTGGAAAACACCGGAGCCTTCAAACACTACCATCTGTCATCAATGCCTAGGAGAATCTAATGGGTATTTTTCATATTTAGGCAATTCAATTAGGTTAGCGTAGATGCATTTCGTGGGACGGTTATGGTGGAAAATTAACAAAGAGTCACCTATATAGACGAATGAACCCTAAGGTCATTCATTGGCTCTAATATTTCTTGGAGCACCTATTTCATGTAAGGCGCTCTCACACATCTTGAGATCATTACACATCTTTAACCTTTAAAGAGAAACCCTAAAATATTTTATTGATCCAAATCTAAATATAAAGAGATCAAATTTATATAGTGTCAAGTGTCAAAGTCTAAAGTAAGGATCACACATAATTTTGCACATACACACACTCACTAACATAGGTGGGAAGGTTGTGTTCTGTTTGAGCTATTTTTCATAGTAATGGTACATAGGCGACGATAAGCCATAAAGGGGGTGTTGAGGTCAATCCAACCCAAAATGTTGACCCCTTTTTAAAGGTTGTTTGTTATCGAACATGTGTTGTTAAGGTTTGAACAAAAGAGAGATCAACTAACATCACCATGTATGATTAAAGGGCTCACATACACCAAAAATGATACAATGTACACATGCGAAAGGTCTCCATCAAGTTTTAACCTATAATTCCCCATAAATATCGTGAGTAAACCCAAACATTGTCATTTGACATATGGGTCTAAATCTACTGATAACATCTAGGAAACTCATCTACCTTTGAATTTCACTTGAGTCAATGATGGCACATTTCTAAGTTGTTGTAGGGCCTTTAGTAGTTTTTGATATCCATAGGTAGTTTGTAGACACTAAATATTTTATCCATGTAGGTCGTATTGCTTATTCAATTTGATTTGATTTATTTTTGCCTTTATGTTTATAATATGAATTAGTTAATGTTTTACTACATTTTGTATCTTTTGGTGTTAACTAATCAAAACATGATCATATGACAATTAAAGGATCCTTTATGAACACAACATGACACCAAAAACAACGCACACAAGCATGCATAAGAATAAGCACACATAGGTAAAAAAATATAGGAAACATAAGGCACACAAAATAACACCTAATGTATTAATCATGTGAAGCAATGTGATGTATCCAAGTAAGCACACAAAATGTAAGTTAGAGTAAGATCTATATAAGCAATGTATATGGCTCAATGTGATCATGAGAAGTGGGAAAATTAGAACTTAAAGCATATTGAAATATGCTTCTAGTGCGAGCATGCCCTCTAAGTGGAAAGGTTGCCCCCTGCTAATGACAAGATGTTAAAACATTTGTAAGTCCATGTGATTATATGTAACATGTATAACTTGCAACTCACTCAAGAATACCGTGAAAAACATGTGTGATAATGAATATGAAAAAACTCTAGCAGCACTATGCGATACGTAACAATTTATAATCATGTATCAAAAGAAACAAGGCATGATTTTTATTTTATTGTGTTTTTGGAAGCACGTGTCATAATCAATGGATGAAAATACCAAAGGAAATCAAACAGAATCAAGAGAGGGTAATAAGTATGGTGTGCATAAGGAAACAAACAAAGAAACTTTGTACAACAAGTCTCATAGTCAAGGCCACATGAGGGCTAACTTAACAATGCCAACCTATATACCCATCAATATGTCCATGCAATGGTCTTGTATTATCATAATCAAAATGTGTTATCTCAAGGACTTGATCATCTTTACTTGGAGATCCACCCTAAGTAAGATGTAAAAGGAAGACTGTGCATAATAGTACATAGCATCTATTACTCGTCATTTTACTTTCTTCTTACCAGTTTATGGATAGCCCTTTTTTTCTTGTGTGTTCTTTAATGGCTCTGTTGTAGTCTTTACTTTTTGGTTCTAGCTACTCCTTTCAAAACTTCAATTGCAATCATTAGATTTCATGAGGAGAGTGTTTAGATAATTCAAATTCAATGCATTATAGGTAAAACATATGAGGGCTACTTTATATATATTCGTATGACTATGTATCCTTAATAGTCCTCTTTTTTTACGAATTTCTTTGCCACTTCGTTGAGCAACACAAAAACCCCTTCCCTTCACTCTCCCCAATTTAATAATGTTAGAAAAGACAATTTAAAAATGGCATGCATCATCAAGAACACGTTGACAATATAAACATGCAAAATAATGGTTTTAATGTCGGAGGACCTACACAACTACAATTCTCAATAGAGTTTGTAGTTGTGTGCAAACAATATGAACCCTTCCAAACTTAGGCTATAGCTAAACATGCAATTATATTTTTAAGAAACAATTTTTGACTAATAAATGTGGTGGTTAAAATCTAGATACATATAGCCTAACACACATTCAATTACATTTCACTCTTAAGTTTAAAAATTTATTTAGAATTGGGCAACATATAAAAACATGTGAATAATATGTACATATATGTATAGTGTGTACGTGTATATAATGTAATAGTAATTTTAAATCCACATAAGATAAATAACAAAAATAATAATCACAAAAATTCAAAAAAACAACATGCTTAAGATTTCAAATATTTAGGTGAAACAATGTATTTGAAATGTTTGAGTGTGCTTAAGCAAGTGACATTATTTTCAAGGTCTAATTTTTATTTTATTTTATTTTTATAAAAAAATTGCGTTGGAAGTGACTGGTTATGTATTTGAAATGTTTGTGTGTGATTGAACAATGTTTTGGAGGATTCCTCATTTCACCCTCAAAATGTTCGGAGTGTTTCATGCAACTTAAATTCCACTAACAATATCAAACAAAATGGAAATAAACTAATGAAGAGTGCTGAAAAGATGCTCCTCACCCCAATTCACCTATTGATAGTTATTTGTCCTTTTGGCTTAAGTGATAATCACTGTCAAAAATTGTAATTAAAAAAATAAAAAATAAAAACTGTTTTTATGCCTGATTTCTTCATGCAATTAAAAAAAAAAAAAAAAAAAATCATTTATGCGGTCAATCATTTTATAAATTGCCTATTATTAACCCGTCCCTTTTCAATTCATATTTTTGGTACCTTGTAGAACGATTTTCTACAATCACAATTTTGATATCATTGCTTCTAACAACTGCTGGAAATGGACACGAGTAGGAAAAACCCCAAAATCAAAGAATAGCAATAATAATGCTATAATAATGTCAAGAAAATATCAATAAATAAGAATGTAGAAATACGATAAATCCCAATAATTGTAAGGCATGCCTTCTGATTGAAAAATAAGAGTGAGAGGGACCATATCCATGCCTTCTGATGACTACTAACGCCTTGGAGATTGGCATGATCTATTCCTTCCCAGAGACCAGAATAATAGCCAGATGATTGTTAAAACCAATTCTAGAGTCTTGCTACAAACATCAACTCGTCAAGAAATATGAAGAAAGGCAGCCTACAAGAATGATTAAAGATATCTGCCAGTTGCTGGATTTTTAAAAAAAAAAATTAGAATAGTGTGTGCCTTCCTGTTGCTTTTGAGCTAACATCAAAACCAGGGAAAGGCTTCGAGCAAATCATTGATGCAATTGTTAATGGGGAGCCGATCACAACTTATTTCGGACACCTTCGTTTTTAAATGCCGAAGTGAACTTAGATAATTATGCCATGGTTGTTATCGAATTAGAGAATGATGTTTCAATCATGAAGTTGCCGAGGCTTACATTGTAAGGGAATGTTTTAATTTTGATGGCGATGCATTCCACATGCTTTTCTTCATCCCACAAAATCCATCACGGAAGTCACATGCCCAAAATAATCATGACAGATTGATGTGACAAATCGATGCCATTAAAAATTGGGAGATTATCTCTCATGTTTTCTTTCACTTGATTCAAGACCTGTATAAGCAAAGATTCTGAGTAGAATTTTCTCCCTGCTAGTGCTCTCTTCAGTAGCTGATTGGTTTTTCTCTTCTCGTTTCAGGGTCGGTACCAGAACTCAATAGAAACATAGGGAGTGTTTTATTTATGCTGGAAATGATATAGTTTCTTCTTCAGATTTGGGGCATGTAGGAATCAATCTCATCTTTCCAGATTCAATATGTTGTGTTCAATTATCAATTATCAATTTTCAGTCAACCATTTTATAAATTGCCAATTATTATCCCATCCCTTCTGAATTCATATTTTTGGGACCCATTTAGACTTTTTTCCAATCACAATTTTGATTGCATCTAACAACTGCTGAAAAATAAACCATACAAAAACTAATTATGGACATGAGTAGGAGAAACCCCAAAATCAAAGCATAACAATAATAATGCTAATAAGAGAAGCACCTGACAAATAATGTCAAGAAAATTCAAAATATCAATAAATAGTAGAAATACAATAAATCCCAATAATTGTAATCATATACTAGATGATATAAGCCTTTAGGATTGAAAAGAGAGGGGGGACCAGATCCCAAAAAAAAAAACAAATGGTGAGCTGTTAGAGCTGTTGAAAAAAAAAAAAAAAAAAACTTTAATAGTACTAATATACAATACCCCCAAGGAAGGAGTTGCAAAAAAGACACTGTTAGAATATGATGGAAACCTCCTCCAGTGCTCTTGGGTGAAATTAAAATGTGATGGTGCCTCTGAAGGAAACCCCGTCCCTCATGGGCAGGAGGCCTTGGGCACAACCACTTTCAAGAGAAGTTAATTTGGTTCAGCTGAGGACTTTTGAGTGATGACTACTAACACGTTGGAGATTGGCATGACCTGTTCCTTCAACAAATAGGTCATAATATCCAGATGATTGTCAAAACCAATTCAAGAGTCTTGCAACAAACATCAACTCGTCAAGAAATATCCAGAATAATATCCAGATGTCAAAACCAATTCTAGAGTCTTGCAACAAACATGAACTCGTCAAGAAATATGAAGAAAAGCAGGTTACAAGAATGGTTAAAGATATCTGCCAGTTGTTGGATTCTTTTTAAACAATTGGAGTAGTGTGTGCCCCGATAGAAGAGAACCAGTCAGTGGCTTTGTCGGCCAAATGTCCTTCCCTGTTTTGAGCTAACATCAAAACCAGGGAAAGGCTTCGAGCAAATCCTTGATGCTATTGTTAGTGGGGAGTCGATCACAACTTATTTCGGACACCTTTGTTTTTAATGCTGAAGTGATCTTAGATAATTATGCCATGGTTGTTATCGAATTAGAGAATGATGTTTCAATCATGAAGTTGCAAGGCTTACATTGTAAGGGAATGTTTTAATTTTGATGGGGATGCATTCCACATGCTTTTCTCCATCCCACAAAATCCATCACGGAAATCACATGCCCAAAATAATCATGACAGATTGATGTGACAAATCGATGCCATTAAAAATTGGGAGATAATCTCTCATGTTTTGTTTCACTTGGTTCAAGACCTGTATAAGCAAAGATTCTGAGTAGAATTTTCTCCCTGCTAGTGCTCTCTTCACTAGCTGATTGGTTTTTCTTCTTGTTTCAGGGTCGGTACCAGAACTCAACAGAAACATGGGGAGTGTTTTTTTTAATGCTGGAAATGATATAATTTCTTCTTCAGATTTGGGACATGTAGAAATCAATTTCATCTTTCCAGATTTTTCTTGGATGTCAATAAGGTTGGTTTTAAGCTATTTACTTGGCTAGTCTTCAGTCTATGTCCTATGTCTAGACTCGGCTATGAAGAGTTTTTTGTTTTTCGTTGAAATGGCAAATAAATTTTCAAACCCCCTTGTCCCACTCCCCCAACCTCTCCTAAGGCCTAGGAAAACTCATATTTGAGAGGAAAATGGCAAATTCCAATCTAAAGGCTCCTATGGTAGAAGGTAAAAGTGGAGACCCTTACTCGTTCCTCCCCTATTGCAAATCTAGTTCCCCTGGCATCCCTGTGGTTGATGTTGCTCCACCTCCTGACCCACAGCAAATTCATTTGAGCCGTACCATATGTAATATCACTGTGGTGACCAATGAATTCAATAAAACTTGGAATAATGGCAGCCTCAGATACACCCTATTGTATTCATGAGGAATTGAAGCCCATGATAGCTGAAATGAATGAAATTAACGAATGACTGTCTTTCATTTCCCTGCTTCTGGTCATAGGGCTGACGTGGGCCTTTCCTAGAACACCACTCTAAGACCAACCAACATGCTAGTGGAACTGATATGATAGATGTTTCTTGTAAGGATTTTGAAAAGCTGTACGCTAATAGTGTTGAGTTTTTGAGACTTTTGGTCCCCCAATAGGACCAAACTGAGATCATTATTCAGCAAATTACAATGTTGGACTGGCCACACACTGTGAAGAGGATTTTGATACTCTTCACATGTTTGTTTAGGGTATGATAAGCAGCGTCTCGCAAGCAAAGGAAACAATCTCCGATTAATGCCAGTGTCTCTTCTTTAACCCCTTGCCTAGTTAATGAGGAGGGTCCATGGCTCCAGAATCAGGATGCCCCTACTGTGGGGATGGTAGTACAATGGTTATTAGCCTATTTGATTTCAGTTTTTAAATTTCTTGTTAGTGTTTTAAAGAGAAACTTGATCTCTGCAATAGTACTGTAATTTTTGCTTATTTCCTGCTGGCCAAGAGTTGTTTCTAGTGGGATGATTATTATAAGTTTTTGTTTTTCATAGCTCTACAAGTTACTTTCAGTTATCCCGCTAAGGGCTACCTGGTAATTTTGCATTAGTGGACTTCCCTGTCTGGCTGGAAAGCTGATAGGTGATATAATTGGTTTATGATATTTAATAGTCTTTTTCACTTGTTTTCCAAAACGGAAAAAAATCGGAACAAATCATATTCTAAAAAACAAGTCAAAAGAAAAAAACACAAAATCAGCCAGGTTATAAGTTTATATCACAGTATTCCAATACTTTCATAGTCAGTGATTCTATCAGAAAAACCTAGCTCATCACATACCTTAATTCATATGAATAATCAAACATATACCTGCAGGTAAATTCCAATGGGGAGAAAATGTTCTCATTGTGAACCTGTGCCTGTAAGCATAATCATTAATCTAACCAGAAGAAATGTTTTGTTGCATCATTGCACAATAGTTGCAAAATGTTTGAACAGATTTGAAGTTTAAACCCTTATTGCAGACATGCAAACTCTCAAAAAAATAGAATCCAAAATGCTTCAGCAGTAGCAACATGAAAGTAGTCATACGCATACATTACACACCTAAACAATACATTGTGAATAGAAGTAAACTTCCCATGTTAAACGGAGGAAGCTAATCTAGTGTTTAAACATGTTTATGTTTACATATCTCTTACGTTTTCCTTGCCGCCAGAATTTCATACCCAATAAGGGAAAGCTGAACCCATAACGGCTAACTGGTTCAGCAAAACAAGACCATTATACATTTATAAATATTAAATTGAAGCAGCTACTAAAAACTCATAATCAACATACGACAATTCTGATTCTTATGGATTCAATTCTGATAACTTCTACCCCGTAAAGAAAACGTGACATAAATACTCCCTTTCTTCCATCTAAAAAAATCCAAACCATTCAGAAAAAGGCAAATAAAATGTTTTATATTATCATTAATGCTGCTCCGAAATGGAGAAGAAAACAGAGTTTCCACTTCATGTAATGTTTAACTTCTGCAGTCACTTATTTAAAGGGAGCCAGCCATAACCGACTTTTCAGTATACATGTAAACCTAATGATAGTATGTATAGAAAGCTGAAGAGAAAATGACAAAGGGAAAGAATCCTCGGCATAATTTGAACATCCATCCATGCAATCCCATTCCTCAAAACAAAAGCAGCGTTGTATTTTCCTCAGGACAGAAGATTCTGTCAATCAAACTGGAAAAATGCTTTCCAACACATCGCCAAAGTCTTGAACTTTCAGATTTGGACAACAGAATAGGAAGAAACTAGTTGCACAAAGAATATATCTGTACCTGCAAGCTGTTACGCAAAATCTATAGTATTTTCCGGCTGAATCACTAGCAAATTCATTTCCCACTTATTCAGAGTTCCAGAACTGGGACAATTCTTCTTTCAATACAAGCAATCCCTGGGTCACTGGGACCACCTGTTGACCGTGACCTGTGCCTATCCCTATTCAAGAACTCCTAAAGCTGGGATTGAACTTGGGCAGCCAAAAACAATTGTCAATAACCATGTGATGTACATTCAAGCCACCTCACCAGCTGAAGATCAGAAATCTGATTAGTGACCAACACTAATGAATTTCCAAATGCAGAACATCAACTATTGATCCATCAACAAATCGCACCTTTCATTTCAAAGCAGTTCCAGTCTTAAATAAACTAGAAGCATAGACATCTGTGTCTTATTGATCTAGGGGCAATTTCTGCATACTTGCCAATTGAAGCACACCACAATAGTATGAAAATATTCCTTTGTTATCTATCAAATAAAAACTTACCAAGCAATGCTTTTGTCTTCGATTTTATATGAGTCAAAACTCAATTTATGTTCAAAATCAGTACCAGTGCCATCCTTCCCCCTTGTCATTCTGACTCAACTTTCTCTAACATAGATTATTTGCTACTTTTTTGATTTTCGGAGCCGTTTAGGGCCCCAGACTTCCATGCGACCTGCAGGACACCCACAGGGTGCTCTGAAAATCAGCACAGCCCGTCCGTTTGGAGGAGCCATCCGTCTGAGCTCTGCCTCCAATTCCTTGTGATCCTGCCCCAATTCCAAGGGTCCGCTTCCCACTGAATCATCAGGCAATGGTGGCAAGGCCTTCACACACTCCTCTGACTCCAGCTGAATATCAAATTCCACTGCCTTTCTGAGCCCCCTGCAGTGAGGATTTTCACACTTCCTTGATTTGTACTGATAAATCTCCCATCCCCCAATGACCAAAACAAACATCAAAATTGCTCCCGAGGCATACGCAATAGGTGCATGATAGATCACTTCACCAATCAGCAGAAACGTTGCAGGAAGGATCTGGGCAGCCTCACGGCAAACATATTTAAAATAGGGTGTGAACAGAAAACCACAAGCACCTAGAACCAGGAGCAGAATTACAATATCCACCGCAGCAGTGGAGGATTGCTCGCAGAGAGCATGGTTGAGATTCAACCCATTGTTACCCGAATTATTCTGTTGCTGTTTCCTATTGCGGCTGTTGTGATTATTTTGTCGGTGATATGCCACCTGCTCGGTCAAGGTCATTGAATTGGCCATGTTCCTGTGCTGCTCAAAAGCCTTGCAGAACTCTATCAAACCCCGGCAATCAACCATTGAAAAAATCTCTAAGAATAAAAATTTGTAATAGCTATAATTCACATAAATTGTTGATATTCTGTGCGACGCACTCACGAGATTTGTTGTACGGCAAACCCCAACAAATCAAAAGCTCCTGCAGCGGTATCACAATTTTCTGTTATTGCTAATGAACTTCAACAATTTTCTCTAATTGCTATGAACTTCATCAATTTTCTCAAATTGAACACACAAGGAAAGGCAATTGCAAAAGATGCAATTGATTGTGTAAATTCGGTCTAATTTTAAAGCATCGCTCAATTCGGCTGAATTGGATAAATTAACAGGGACGAATAGAGAGGATTTAATTGGGCAAATTAAAGGGGGCCGAATAGGTAAAAATTCTGATTACAAACCCCAGCGAGCCCAAAGAAAAAGAGTTGTAATTCAATAAGGGTCGATCTTTTTCCTTTTGAAATGCAAATTATTGCCCCGATCCGAGCCCTATAAATAAAATTGGAAGCCCTCAAAAAAATTGCAAATTGTTAACTACCAAAAAAACCAGATTAAACAAAATTTTCACCATTAATTCGAGAAGAAAAGCATCGAAAAACGGCTTAAAAATCACCTGATAGATTGAATTTTGCAGATCTAGAAATCGATAGGAACGACCTGGTTCGCCCAAAACAAATTATCGATCGGAATTTAACAGGATTCCATAAAATGACTGAATTTGTTGGTGAGATATATTACGAGATCTGCGAGGGTTTGAAGATTGTTTTCCTATTCAACAAGTATTAGTATGACAAGGCGAAGACTTTGTGAAAGTTCCTGCGGGGTTTTATTTTTTTAATTTGTAAAATTGTATTAAAGGTTTCTTTGTCTTTTTAAGCGTTCAATTATTAGAAAAATCAAGGGAAACGCAACACGCTTTTTGGTAAATTATTTTTTTAGGACGTCGTTGTAAAGTCATGTTGATTTTAGTGGCATTTCGGTGATTTTTTAATTCCCAGGATTTTAACCTAATGTGAGTTTTACTCGGTGTTGGGTGCCCCACTTTAGGCTTTTCTATTTGTCTCATGCACACCTCCACCCTTTGAATAGATCTTTTTGTAATTTCTTTTGATCCCAAGGTTCATGCAGACTCTAAATATTAATTATATATAGATTCCTCACCTAGCATGGAGAGGGGTCCCATCCTACTCAAATTAATTAGTTATCAAAGTACTATTGTTTTGGTTCTCTAGAGTTAGTTTGTTCAGATTTCGTTGTCATTTTAGGTGGTCTAGCTTATGGGCTTAGTTATCGCGTTATACCTAAAGTACGTGGCGAGGGCCACGTTGCCCAGAGGTTATAGGGTGTTCACCCTGTGTTAGAGCTCTGCAACTCCAAGATGTTGGACTAACCTTGATTCCCTTTGAGGTTATAAAAAAAAGTACTCTTGTTAGTATTGGTTGGCACCTTGAATAATCAATGTCCTTCAATTTAGTGTCAAGGTATTGAGGGTTATTTACTCTACTAAATTTGTTTAGGATTTTAATTTAGCCTCGTCCTTGATTTCGAGATTTGGCTCTTAGTGTTCACCTTAGTACTAATCAATTGACGGATATCCATTCTGCAAAATTTATGCAAGACCGTAATTAACCTCATCCATTTTTATTTAGGAATCTTTGGAGATTCATACATTAAATTGGCTCAGTGTCAAGGTATGTATCCACTACCAAATTCACATGGGACTCTGACTTAATCTCATTCCTTTTTTTTATTTAGGTGTCTCTAAGGATCCATACATTAATCTTTGAATTAATACTAACATAAATTGAGGGATATTTATTCTACCAAATTCACATGCAACGAATCAAATAGAGACTACACTGAGTATATCCCTATCAAGGACAATGACCCTAAACTAATATCATTTTATTGAAAGATTTATAAAAACAATTATACTTTAATAAATAGCATAACAATTATGTTGCCATCATCCACCTTACAAACTTTACCTAAAAAAGCTTTGCACTAATAAGAATGTCCTCTTTTAACATCAAACCATATATCATATCTTAAATAAGATATTTTAAGTAGAACAAATATCTTAAATACAGTTATTTCAAAAATATCGATAGATATCAATTTTATGACTCTTATCTTAGATTTTATACATATTACATTTATTAATAATGTAATTACATTCTCCTCGCATTTCTTGCTCGTGGCTTCAAATTCTACCGCATGGTCAACATATTACTATTTTTCTATTGACTTCTCAAAACAACCAAAAATGTGACGATCGAAGAGACGCTAAATTTAATGTGCAAAATAAATATATCATAGTCACACCATTAGATTCCAACCCTTGCTACCATTGTAGAATTCCTATTAACGTAACTAATGGCATAATTATATTTTGTACTATGTAGCCCTCAACAATCAAACGTTGGGAAAACTTTAGCTACACATGATGTCATTTATTACGGATTGAACATGGATGGTGCCATTAGAACCAACACCCATTTCAATAATTATGGCTTTTCACTTAATAAAATATTTTTAATTAAGCAAAGGAAGGTTTTATTAACAATTTAATTAGATGTCTATATTGAAAACCTATGTATCCTTGGAGTTCATTTAATGGTGAAGAATTGAGTTGGTTTAATGGTAAAAAAACTTGTTCTCTAGAAAGAAAGGCCACGAGTTTGAATTGTGTAGGTAGCACAAGATATCATTTTTCAAATACAGTTAGGTGCCCCTTATATATTAGAAGTACAAAGTGGTCTCATACGCTATAAACTACTTTACAAATCCAAAAATAAGCCCTCTTACATTATGAAACTTAAAAAGACTTTTCCTTTCCCTTAACTTACTAAAATGATCCTCTAAATTTATAATGGAAGTATGAGGTAGTCTCATTTATTATAAGATTGAATACCCAAGATCACGATCATCTCGACTTATCGTCTCCATCTATCTGTCAAATTATTGACACCTAAAACTAGTAAAATTTTGACAACCTTCGAGCCGTTCATGGGCACTTGCTACTTTGCAATGTCATGGGCAACGTGGGAAAGGACACAAATGGATGTATTTGTCGTGATTTGCACGTGACTGGGGTGAGTTGGTACCGATGGGCACATGACATGGAATTAGTGGGGAGCAAGTCTCCCTCCATAATGTTCCAAGATATGTGGTGGATATGAGCTCAAACGTGGATCTCACATTTTTCTCAAGGAAAGTGTGGTGTAAAGTGTTTCAAATGTTATATCAAATGTCAATCCTTCCTAATGTGCTTTTCTACCTTTGTTTTTTTGGTACTTTGTTTTACCATGTAATTTAGAAAACAAAAGTTTACCCAATGGAGGGAAACTTATAACAATTTTGTTGAAAAACGTCCTCATTACTTTGATTATTGATGTGGAAAGTGGAACTCACCACAATATACTCCGAAAAGTCAAATTAATTATAAGGATCAAAATGTTTAAGGAAAGTTGGAATAAGAAATGTTTGAGATAATTAAGTGTTTAGAGTAATTCATGGTTATTAATAAATTTGAATGGGCAATGGGAATGGAAAAGTTGTTCAGTTAGGGAGGTAAGATGGATTTAGAAAAATCAACAGAAAATAAGTATTTTAATTTTTAAAAATTGTAGTTTTTTGAGTGGTATAATTAGAATTGTAATAATATAATTATGATAACTTACAAGAAGCTTTAAATTTGATATAACAATCATGATCTTTTGTTACTAGGTTTTGAAAAAATTTACTCAATTTTCTATAATTTATAAGTTGTTGAGAAATTTCTTTCTTTCTTTGTGATCCTAATTTCTCATCAATGTCTTTAAAGATAAAAAATAGGGAGTATATTCAAGGACATGTCTTGATCAGACTGTCTTTCGGGAATATATCCCGAAAACATCACAAGAGTATAATACACCTCAACAATAGTCTAGTGTAATGCAAATGTTCTAGCCCTTATTATTTCAATGGACTCAAGAACTAACGTAAATGTTATATGTTCTTCTCTAAATGCTTGAAGTATATTTTTGGCACAAGGATGTTTCAAAATAAAATTGTTACCTTGTTTTACAATTGAACAATAAATTTATTTGCACTCAATCTATGTCTCTCAAATGCACTATTGCATATATATATATAGAATTCAAATAATGACCCTATTGGCACACATATCAACACACGATAGGCAAAAAGGGCCTACAAAGAAGGGTCATAACCTCGAGGCACCCAACTTATGTCCTAAAAGATCCCACAAAACAAAGATCTAATACCATAATGGTATGTATCTACTACACCTAAACCATACCCACCGCGATTTTAGAGAATGTCCAAAAAGAGTTAAATAAGGGGGAGAAGAGAACCCCAAGGAAGAGAGAAATTGGGAAGAAGAGAAAACAAACAAGGTCAACACAAAGTAGGCAAGAGTTGATAAGAAGAAAACATAGTCATAAAGACAATACAAGGTTACATGTGTCAAACATCAAACAAGATATAAGGAACAAGCTCCAACAAAAGCCTAATCTTAACCAATAATTGATATATAGATAAATAACTAATACCATAGCAATTAACTAGTCCCATGACAAAATTAATCATCTATAAGTAGCGGTGTGTCGGTTAGCAAAAATAAACTATCAATAGTAGCTTTTTGACCCAATACTATTTGTAGTAGATCTCAGAGAGCCAACTGCGTTAACATGCCTTGGAAATATTGACATTGCCACCTCACCAACGCAAAGAAAGAAGATTGATAGTGGTGATATTTGAGAGTGGCCCTTTTTAGCAAGCTATAAACCGAAAGAAGTTTCTTTTACAATAAATCGACCCATGTCACATTTTCTCCTTTTTTGTTGATGTAACTTTAAGCTTTGTATTCGGTTAGATCTATCTAGGCCGCAAAGATTTACAAATTCCATTGAGTGTGGATTTGAAAGACCGTTATTTGGTCGTTATGTACTTGTAGAATATCACCAATATTTTGGTTCCATATTTTAATTAGCTTTTTCTTATAGGCATCACATGGTTCCTTAATTAGCATGTTGTTCTATTTAGGTGCGAGTTGTGTTACCCTACTATGCTCCGATAGTTTCTCAACCCTCTGCTCTTTTCTCATTTGTCATTCTCATCTACTCGTCTTCTTTTCTTTTTTTCAAATTATTCTATGAAGAATGTCGAATAATTTGGCTAAAGAATCAAGTTATAATATTCTTAGGGATGGTAATGAACAACAACAAGAAACTTATAATTCATGTCTTCCCAAATCCCACTAGAAGATTAGAAATAATCTTCTATCCGATGATCCCCTTTGGAAGAGATTACTTATCAATCCTCACATGATCATTTTATAGGATCACCATCAAATGTTCTTTTCTCATTACACCGACTAAAAAGTGAAGAAGCCCACAATGAAATTTTAGGTTAGTCCAAGTCCTTGATTATCTCTTAGGAAATGGACCCCATTTAAACACAAATATGGAAAACATGAATTGTGTACCTATTTGGATTCATCATTTTGACCACCCCAATTTTTAGTTCTATTAGGATAATATTCTTATTTTTATTTAGATAATATATTACTATATCTCTGGAGGCCACTAAACAATGTACATATATGGGCTTTGCCAAAATATGAGTAAGATTATATCTCATCCAATACCTTCTAATCAATCATTTTTAACAAAGATGAATATCAAGTGGGAGTCATCTTAAAAAAAAAAATCGTTTAAATGTCATATATGTTATTAATATGGTCAATTATTTTTAATGTCTATCTATTGAGATTACACCTATTTGGGATACGTGTAAAGCTCAACAACAATAATGTACAACACAAGTGGTAAACAAAGAAGGATATCATGAAATTAATCCTAAATAACAAACATTTTAGAGGAAATATAAATGGAAAAAGCCAACAAAATCGGAGGAAAATTGATCTATTATCAAGCCTAGAGCACAAGGAGGATGTGGATAGAGATAACTCGTGAGAATATCAAACATCAATGCATTCTAACATAGTTGTGCCTAAACATCACGTATATTTATATGGTCAAAAATTGACTATAAAATCAAAATTTATAGAAATACCTACAACACAATAATACACCGTGTGACTTACAAGCCAAAATCTAAAATTCAAACTTTTTTTAATTTTAATTTTAAAATCAATAAAAATTCATTAGCTATTATTTTAATTGCAACCCCCTTCATTAAACTTGCAAAATTAAAAATATCTTGCATGGAGAAAGGCATAGCCATCCATGTGCTACAAACACGGAAAGGAAAGATTATATTCAAAAGTGGTGAGTTACACGCAAAAATCAATTCATTACTATCATATTACTTAAGTTTTAAAAGGTTGTATATACTGCCAAACACCTTAAATTTTTAAAAGAAAGCCATTATATATACCATCTACTAATAATAATCATCTTATTTTTGTCGATAAATTCACTGTGTGTTTATGGCATATTTTATTTGGTCACAATATTCATGTTACACATTATTATGTTAAATATTTCACTGACTAACTCTAGAGTTTGACCATTAGCCATGCACTTCGTGTTGGAATCTCCTCCCACTTTATAAACTAATATTAACCTATTTTAACTATTAGAAAAAATAAAAAGAAAACGTCTTCGCTAGATGTGGAAACCATGCATTATTAAGTCAAAAGCACATATCACGCTAAACATTGAACCACACCAACTTTGACAATTTAAATGACGTGTTCCTTTGATAATAAGTGACTTCCACTTGTGGGTTAGTTCAACTATATCGCCACATAGCTCCAAATAAGTTTGAAAATAAGGAAATGCTCTAAATATGCTTTCAAATTGGAGATATATATATCTCCAATTTGAAAGCATATTTAGAGCATTTCCTTATTTTCAAACTTATTTGGAGCTATGTGGCATGAATTTCAACTTGTTGATATAGTTGAACTAATCCACAAGTAGTGTGTATATATATATATATATAAGGTAATTTGGAGGGATCAATAAATATTTGGAGATATTGAATTTTGACGAGTGAAGTTTTAATATAAAGTGATGTTATCGATCAATTTTATATGGAGCAACATACACCAAGTCTTCAATATTATGTGTGTGTGGATGGTAATTTAGAGGGATCAATGAATACCTAATGATCTAGAGTTTCAAAGAGTGAAGCTTTAATATATATTGAGTGTCGTCGATCACCCTCATTTGGAGTAGCACACACCAAGCCCTCAACACTATTACAAAGGCAATTACATTAGAAGATGCAATTGTTACACCAATAAAGAAAAAAACATGAGAATGATTATACATTTGATATAATAGCACAAAACAAATTTGTTCTAGGATATTTGTTAAGGAAAGAAATGTTTTAGATGTATCTAATTCTAGACAAATATGGTAGGTGAATTATTATGAAAAATATACAATTTAATACTAAAATAGGTATATATTTTTAATTTTTGGAACACATTTATTAACTTTTTGTAATTTTTATAAAAAATATTTTTTCAAAATTATGTTGATTGGAAAACTTAAATTTGAAAAAATTGTTAAAAATCAGCGAATTAATAACAAATAGCCCCTAAATAATATCATAAATTATTAATAAAACATTGAATTTTATTTAAACACATGCAAGTGGTAGATATAAAGCAAAACTCTACAACATTCAACAACAATTTCTTGTTATGTATTAAAATGGGAGATTTGGAACAAGGTATGGATATTGATCAAAATATTTTTAAAAAGGAGCATTTTTTAATTCAATGGTGTGGATATGACTCGTGTAATAGACACCGGCTCATGATATAAAATTCACAACAAAGAATAACAAGAATTGTAGAAAAGAAATCATTACCGATTTGTAAGATTTTATCATCTGAATCATTTACGATCTAGAGAATTTACATATGCCAATAAAGAGAATGAGTTTGTTGAACTATACCTGGGTAAATTCCAAAATATTTATCAGAAGTGTAAACTTCCATATAACCTATACATATGTTAACATGCACGATAACTTTGTAAGTTGACCATACGATCCAATTCACAATTCATGTGGTATGACAAATTCTAAAACTTAATGTTGGTTTTTATTTCTAGATTGCACATTACTTCACAATTCTAGTATGACGATTTCTAAAACTTGGCATTGGTTTTTATCTTCGATTGCACTGATTTCTTTCTTTGTCTTAGGAGTTCATGTTACTTGGATGTGGAGGTTGAGGTTCTTTAGTAAGTATTGTTTTGTATTTCCCTTCACCCTCCAATATCCCCTAT
Organism: Taxus wallichiana var. yunnanensis; assembly: GCA_018340775.1. Lineage (NCBI taxonomy): Eukaryota > Viridiplantae > Streptophyta > Pinopsida > Cupressales > Taxaceae > Taxus > Taxus wallichiana. Next base: position 189,739,569 of record CM031233.1, read on the forward strand.
TTGTATTTGAGCATTTCAACAAACTATCAAAATAGACAAATATTAAAAGTCCAATACAACAATAAATAAAGGATAGCCTCACACAATCTCCTTCACATTTATGAACATCAAGATATAACAAAACTCGACACGACTAAACAACTTTAATTGTAATATAAAAATTAGGGTTAACATAATCAAGAAATTACAATGTGTGTAAATATTACTCTAAAACAACAATAACAATAAAACAATCATAAGATTATGCGAAGGATGCAATTTCACTTAAACATAACTTCTATAAAGTAGAGTATAGCATTACGGTTGGGCTCTAGAAATAAGTCATTGTTTTTCAAGATGTAGGGGTGTAACAATGATATGAAATTAGGTAAATATGATGTGAAAAGTATCCTAATAATGTTTATGGAATCGAGATCTACAATTGAGTGATGGATAAGATTGTTCGGTTGAGGATGAGATCCACTAGAAGAATATCTCAGGGGACCTACAAATGTGTCATTTAGGGGTTGGCATCATAATATGAATTTAGGATCTACTTCTCACTTGTCTTTGGATTTGGGATATGTAAGTAAAATCTTGTGACAAATCTCATGTACGTGTAAATGTATTCTCTTCGTCTTAAACCCTAGCTTCTAACTTGGTGACCCAAAAAGAGGTTAGTACTTGGTTGAGAGCTAGACTATTTCAACACATCCCCTTCAAGGTTGAGGTTGCCTTAATAACACTACACCCATGTAGTTCTCCCTCCTAGTCTAGGTGTGAGAGAGCATGTGAATAGGATGCAAAGCTATATGACATTCCTCAAACCCAAATGGTATAGGATGCAAATAATAATTCAATTTTAGAAATGAAAGAAATCAACACCGCAAATAGATGTGTGTGGGTATACCCTAAAATTAATAAGTGTGTTTAAAATATTAGAGTTAATAAAAGATAAATATTTAATTTCACTATGGATTAGAGTTAGCAACATGATATATATTCAAATTAATTTATTTGCATTAACATTTATATAAGAATATACCTATTTAGGGATAAACTAAAATGTGGAATCTATTTTAAGTTAATCTAATATCAAGAACAACAATAAATAACATATAAATGCATAAAGAAAATGACCCAAACAACTAAGTAAATAGAAATGTGAAACCCTAATGAGAAAAGAGGGTTAAAGAGCTTAGTTGATTCGATGAAAGTGTTGGACTGTGTCACAATGTGAACCAGAAAATAGGAGGAGGAAACGATCACACAAGCTTGAGAAAGCACAAATTTGAGCTTTCGGTTGAATTAGGGTGCCTAGAGAGGGACAGGGGAACCCGTGGGCACCCTAGTCTGTGGAAATAGCCTAAAACCCTCCTCTGAGGTGTCATTAGATGTTTGCATGTGTTCTCTCTTTGTCGCACTAACTTCGTTGAATTGCATTAGATGTCACTACAATACTTGCAATAAGGAATCACTTGCAAACCCCAAGACGAGCATTAAATCCCTAAAAAGAAAGATGCATATGAAGGGGTCATAATGTCCTCGCGAAACAATGGTGGAATTACTAATCGAAAGTTGCACTACATCTTAGACTGATGTAGTTTTATGTGTGTGTGCAATCATGCCCTAGGTGTTCTTGTGCCAGTCGCACTTTGTGAAAGTAGCGAGAAATAACTATGTGTAGAAATGTAATAAAATGGTGGATGGAATAGAATAAACTTCCCTCTTATGTAGTGTGATATAGATGAACCAACATTGTGCCTTGTGATGGAGCTAGATGGATGTAAATGGAGCCTTTGATGGATGCAACCTTAGGTGATAATAGTAGTGCTTAGTGTTTGGTCCCTCATTATGGTCTCATAAATTTATATTTATATGGTTCTCTTGTTCTAATTTCATAATTAACCCCAAAAAGGCCGACCACTAAAAAGATAGGAAGCTCAAATGGCTAGAAAGTGCCCAAAAAGTGGCGGAAAGTGTAGAAAGGCTAGAACGCCCCAAATGGGACTAGGGCACCCGGGCGCCCTAATCGAGGTCAGGGTGCCCCAAGTCAAAGGTAGAATGACGTAAAATGACAAAACCAAATTGGGAAAGTATGTACTAAAGGTCGGTAGTGATAACAAAAAGTAAAGTAAAACAACCAAAGGACATAGATTAATTAGTACTTTCTTCACTCAAAACCATATGAATAGTAGTATGAGACCGAGAATAAATAATGCCTAAAGTGCGTGATTTTGTGTCTACATTTTCCCCCACTTTATGTTGGTGAGCGAAACGCTCGGTAACATAAAGTAAATAGAGATGCATACCTAATGTCCTTGTAGAGTGATTTAGAAAATATGTAGATGGACTAGACAAAGCGTGGAATGAGAAAATAGTGGAGCATGGAGACTAAAGATGTAAAAGCGCAAAAAGTGATGAGAGTGAACCTAGGGCCGAAGCACATTCCTATATTCCTATGTGTGTGATGTACCTACATGTTAGTATGAGGTATGTGCTACCACAAACTGTCATCATTGTTATTGTTGACGTTGTTGTTGTGGACTGCTTGCTTCTCATATGGTTGAACCTGCAAGGAGAAAACAATCAAATAGTCAAATACGCATGTATATATTTGTAAAAACGCATGTATGTAGAAATGAAAATACTTGAAAAGGAAATATGAAAAATGTAAAAGTAACATGTGCACATGATCCGTGATGAGAGAAAGGGGTGAAGAAAGGATATCCTTTACTTTGTGAGTTTTTGGGCGATCTCACGCCACCTTGGCAAGAAGTGTAGGGAGAAAGTTACATTATTCTCCAACTTGTAACTACTTCCCTGAAGATGTGTGAAGAGATCTTTGTACTGGCTTATTTTTGGGTGATTCGATGCCACTGGCCAAAGTAGTGTAGGGAGGAAATATGTTGTATCCTCCAACTTGTAACTACTCCCCATAATGTTAAGGACAATCTACCCTGTAAAATCCGTTGTGTATGGGGTTCATAGACTAGTCTAAACCCACTCACTGTATAACCCACAATGTCAAGGATGGAAACTGAACTGAACTGTACTAATAGAAAGCATTGAATAATGTGTAAAACCCCAAATGATTCCCCCTTTTTGGGGGTGCATGCAACATCGCTGATAATAGAATGCGGCCCCAAAAGAGGACCAACCACATAAACTGTGCCCTATAGGGGGAAGGGAATGCGCTTGGTAGAAACCAAGGCACCCACAAATAATTGGCTAGAAAACAAGTGTTAGTACGAACAAACATGCATGTAAAGAACAAGTGTACGCTACACAAATAATGTATAAGCGAGAAAGCAAGTAAACACGCAAGAAGACAATCATAGACCACCAAAGTGGGTTGCAAACATGGGACACCACTCACGATGTCGCAAGACACTCAAGGCCACAATGGTCACATACAATAAACAAGTGTGCACACCAAACAAAGGGCAAGGCCCATATACAATAACAAACAAGAGACAAATAATAGCAAACAAATAAACAGATAGCCATGGAAGAAAATAATCCTGTAAACAAATGTTACACATAAAGCACATGTTAGCATGTTAGAAAGATAACCCATATGTCAAAAGTGTGTATAAGCAAGTAATGTAAAGTGCTAAGTACAAAATGAAACAATAACACATATAAGAGACAAATGTGGATGCCCCCAACAACCATTTTAGGAGTGGTAGAAGGTGAGCATCCATGCTACGTGTAAGAGACTTGTATCTGTGATCATAACTAGAAAAGGATATGAACGCGCATGTGTGTATGGTAAATATAATGACATACAAGAGATCTAGCTAGCATGTGTAATAAACAAACATGAACAAGCAAATATAAGCAAGAGTAAAAGCAACCAAGATATGCAACATGCTATGGATGGATGGAATGGAATGCAAGATGGATGATAGGAGCCACGTGCCCCCGAGTGAATGGAAGTGTATGCAGTGAGGTTCATTTAGTATGACCCCCTCAATAGTCAAATGAACCTTAAACAAGAGTGCATCATCGGTAAATGGTTGAATTATGTATGTCATGTGACTAATATGTTGTGATGAGTGTGTATGTGTAGTGATGATATGTGACCTAGCGATGAAGTGTGTATGTGACCCTATGGCCGAAGCATATATCATGACAAGATGAGTGTAGGAGTGATGATGTATCCTAAAGTGTATATCACTACCAGATGAATAGAGGGAGTGGTGATGTAGCCTATAACGTATACCACTACAAGATGAAGGGACTATTTAGCCTATAGCGTATGTCACTAACCTAGGAATGTCACATAATATAAGGATGAATGATGATCGTGTGTGTATGATAAGGTCCATTTGATTTGTAAACCCTCGACAATCAAGTATGGATCGAGGAACTAAAGTGCGTCATAGGGTAGTGAGTACGTAGAAGAAGATGGAGGATGTGTGATGATTAAATGACCATGTGATGAGAAAAATGTGTAAATATGCAATGTGTAGAATGTAATGCAAGATGTGTAGATAGCCTAGTAGTGTAATATGTGTGGTATGCAATATGTAGAATGAGCAGGATTTAATGCTAGACTTGTAATCAATAGGGCTATGACATATGTATGATGAAGACTAATATGATGTATGATGTATATATGCGAAAATGTCAAAATAGTAATGATGTAAAGGAACATGAAGATGTAGTGTGTGAAATGTAAGATGTATTGTAAATGTGTGAAGAGACACAATGTGTAGTACCTATCGTGCAGTGTGTGGGGTTCATGTGTAGTATGCCCTCAATAGTGAAGTGTGAACCAAAGCACAAGAGTGTGTCATCAGAAAATGGCGATGCTACAATGTGGATGAGTATGCCTATGCTATGAGATGGATGTATGATAATTCAAAGATGAGAGGTGTGTTGATGCTAAGGTGAGGGGGAATTGTGTGAGTGTTATACCCCAAGTGTGTGTGGATGAATGGACTATCCAATGATAGTAGAGGACGAAGGTACTCCATCCAATGCCTATGGTGACGAAAACGTATGACCATGCTCTAGTAGTGGTGGTATAGTATATACGCATTGCGCTGGTGAATGAAGTTTATATACATGCGATGGATGAATATATGATTAATGTTGTGGCATAGAAAAATGTGTCTTTGATGGATATCTATGTGATTTCAAGCATGAAGGTGATGAACACCCTCACGTAAAAAAACAAGGTGGTGACCTATGTCGAGATGCAATAACCGTCCTAGAATGGGCCTAAACCTATGTGTAGGACTAGAAGAATGGTGAGGTCGTGTAGATAATGCGCGAGTAAGCTAGGAGTAGATTGTGTTTTTAGTAACATATAATGGGATGTGTTAGATGATGTAGAAGATGCATGAGCTGATGCTCGAGAAGATGACAACCATAGAATAAATGGGGGTACGTTGTCAATAGAGATAACTTGATTGTTATGAATGAATTTGAGTTGCAAATGATTCATAGAGATAATGGATTGAGACCTACGAATCCAATTGATCCCGAGTAGTATGTAATAATCACAATTGCTTTCCCAACAAGGAAAGGGACAAGAAAAGTGAGAGGACCAACTGTAACGTGTAGTTTGATGACACCATATGGTTTTTTTAGAGGGTATTCGATTTGTGATAGAGGGTAACCGATGTCATGAAGAAATGGAATAGAACATGCAATGATAGACCAAGATGGGTGAACCTTAGTATTATTGATGGGGATTGAGCCAATAGATGCTTTGATATGTAGGTGATTAGATGTAAAAGTTACATGATAGTCATGGTTAGAAAAAGAGATGACTGGTGGTGAAGTGTTAGTATGTGCAACTAAAAATTCAAGGGCCCCTAAAGCAAGAGGAGACACTTTGCATGATAGACATACTTAGCCAATGATTCAATTGTAAAATGTTTGGGTATAGGGTTAAATATTTTGAGCTTAAGATTTTCATTGACAGTGGAGATGTTGCATATTCGAAGCTGAATTTGACCATTGTCAATCAAATCTTGAATGAGATATCGTAGTCGAACAATGATCATGGAGTGTCCTACAAACCGATGATAGTCACAATGGGAGTGTTCATCAAAATTACGCCATGTTGGTCGAGATGGATCAATTTGCGGTGGAGAGGGTAGCATGATGAGGTTAATTTCTAAAAGTTTTGGTACTAAAATACACGGGAACACTAAACTTAGTGAACGGACGTCAGGTGTGATTGCGATTGAATCTCTTTAGTAGTAGAGACCACATTAATAGTGAATTTTGTATCCGAAGGTTTAGTCATATATGGCTTGAATGTTGACTTCCTTGGAAAACATGTGGAGGATGATGGTTGTTCCGATCTTTGTAATGCCCACAATTATCACACACAAATACAACAGTAAAAATACCAGGATAACTTTTTTTACTTACATTGCTCACTACACAATACCACAAGGGCTCAAAGTGGAGAAATTAAACTATACATTAGACACTTACATAAGTCATCAACTCACATGACACTTGAAAACACAATATGCATGTCGATGCCACACTTTCCCCACTGATCGAATGCTAGTAATGACCCAACCACAAGAAAGAGACTCAAGGATTGGAAAACCCACAACACATCATTACCATGGTTACATGTTATGTACCTTGGGATATGATAATATAATATATATGGGTTGATGGAGATGCCGACATGTGGCACACATCCCCTTAGTTATATGTATGGGTTCACATGGGATATAATATTATAATGTATATGGGTTGATGGAGATGCCGACATGTGGCACACATCCCCTTAGTTAGTTATATGGGCTCACATAAGAATTAATTATATTGGGTAATGAGTCGGCCTACATTGGGATTAGGTATTACCCATCCTATTTAAAGGATGTGAGTATCATTATGAGGAGGTCATGTATGTATGAGTTGAGTCTTCTACTTGGTAGAGGTATATTGGAGGTGTCCCCTCGAAGTGGATTCCCATCTTGGGAGATTGTGGAGTTACTCCTTCCTTAAGGAGCATTGTATGGTATTGCCCTACCTTAAGGGTATTATTCTACATATATTGATATTAGAGAATCTTTTCCCCCTATATCTTGTATTGTGCTATATTCTATAAATTATTCATTTATTATATGCAAAGTTCTTATCAAGTGGTATCAGAGCATCGATTTCAGCAAAAACATTGGGTTCAAACCCTAATTTTAGTGATTCAGATATTTTTGGAAACTACCATGAATATTTTCTCAAATTTTTACCACAATTGCGAAAAGGGTTTCATAAAGCTACAGTCCAAATTTTAGAAAATTTTGAGGTGTTTTGTGGAAGTTATTGCATTTTTAGGGTTTCTCCTAAATTTGCTTCACAGGTTGTATTTTTGGAATTAATTTTCTAAATTTTTCCCGCATTTTTAATTCTCTTCAAAAATACATGGTAAAAATTTCAAAATTTTGGATCTATTTTGAAGAAGATATTGAGAGTTTTAGGGTTTTACATAAAACTAGCCTACAAGTTGCAATTTTCTGTCTTTCTTTGATTATTTTACATATTCGGAAATCTCTCAAAATTTTAGCAGGGGTTACTTCTTTGTGGTTTTAGATTTGAGGCTGAATGATTGATGAAATCATCAGGTCAAATATTGGTCAAAGGAGTAAGTTTGTGAAACCCTAATTTTTATGCATCATGGATATACCAATTTTCTATGGTAATGGGGAAATTGATGCAAAAAAATGGTGGATACAATTTAAACAAATGTATTTTGAAGAATGTTTAGTATGGGTTAATTTTTATCTTCATCTTGGCGAAAAGCGTGACATTGGTATTCTTATTTGGATATAGATTTATTGGATTGGGATTGGGAGGAAATGGAGGATATTTTCTTAGCTAGATGGGAAAAAAAAAAACACAATTTTGTTAAAGAAGAAGAAGAAGAAGAAGAAAATGTTGATGATGAAGCTGCTACACAGGATAGTGCATCTCCAAGGAAGGAAGCTTCAATATTTCAATTTGAAGGGTGCATTCAAAGAAAAAAGGTAATTGTTTCCATAAACCCTAACGAACAAATATAACTTCATCAATATGGATGTAGCTCACAATCTACATGTGCAAACAAAGCAAATCAAGGAATCTCAAATGGATGGTAAGTAGATTCAAGTTTTTGAAGATTTAAAGCTTTCTATGGATAAATATGTTTTACATTCAGATTTTTATGCTTTAGATATGGATGGTATGGATATTGTTCTCGGATATCCTTGGTTAGAGACATTGGGAACAATTAACATTGATGTGTAAAATAAATTCATGAAATTATGGTACAAGAGAAAGAAAATTACATTGCAAGATATCACACTTAGCAAGGAAAAAGAAATGTAAAATTGGATCATGAAGATGAATTTGAAGATGGTGAAGAAGGGAATAAGGATGAATCAGAAGGAGAGGATGAAGAACATGATGAAAAAGTAAAAAATAGTTTCTCTACTCAAGAGAAAATAAATAGCAAACAAGTTGGAAGAGGAAAAGAAAGTGGAGGAAAATATTGATAAGGTTGAGCATACTAAGGTTGCACCATATAGACACCCACATCATCATGAGAGGAAAAAATCATGGAGACATGCTAGGACACACAAGGGCAACAATCTATATGGATATACAAGGAATTGGAGGAGTAATAATTTTGGCTATACAAGTTCTTATCATGTTAGGGCACATAAGGGCAGCAATCTATATAGATATACAGAGAATTGGAGGAGCAATTATCAAGGCTATAAACAGAATCAATGGAGAAATAGTTATATGAAATGGAATCATAGGAATAATTATTATGGATACACATGGATGTCGAGGAGGAACACATATGGACCAGATGGAATCAGATGAGCACAATGGAATATGGAATCAGGTTTGGAGCAACATCACCCACTAGGATTTCATATGGGTGGTTGGATGATCGAGCATGGTGACAAGTGTGCAATAATTTAAAGCACACTCATTATATGGCTTCTTCTTATGTTTCGGGATGAAACATGTCAAAGAGGGAGGCAATGCTATGTACCTTGGGATATGATAATATAATATATATGGGTTGATGGAGATGCCAACATGTGGCACACATCCCCTTAGTTATATGTATGGGTTCACATGGGATATAATATTATAATGTATATGGGTTGATGGAGATGTCGACATGTGGCACACATCCCCTTAGTTAGTTATATGGGCTCACATAGGAATTAATTATATTGGGTAATGAGTCGGCCTACATTGGGATTAGGTGTTACCCATCCTATTTAAAGGATGTGAGTATTATTATGAGGAGGTCATGTATGTATGAGTTGAGTCTTCTACTTGGTAGAGGTATATTGGAGGTGTCCCCCTCGAAGTGGATTCTCATCTTGGGAGATTGTGGAGTTACTCCTTTCTTAAGGAGCGTTATATGGTGTTGCCCTACCTTAAGAGTATTATTCTGCATATATTGATATTAGGGCATCTTGGCCCCCCATATATCTTGTGTTGTGCTATATTATGCAAATTATTCATTTATTAGATGCAAAGTTCTTATCATTACATTTTAGTTACGATAAACATTCCAAGAACATTATTATGCAAGGATAATTTTATTATTTTTCCACCTACAGATTCTTAAATTCATTTCACATTCAACTTACAGTTCAACCATTTAAGTTGTCTCTTTATCTCTTACGACAATCTCCATAACTTACATAATTATTTGGCATATTTCAAATTGCATACAAAGTTCTTAATTTGACAATGTGGAGAATACGAAAAGAAAAAGAAAATACGTACAAATGGTGTTGCATTCAAGGATGATGGGAACAAGTCTTTAGGATCGTGTTCAAACACATTGGGATATTTATCAGAGATATGTTATTTCACAAAATCCTTTCATTTCCTCAAAGACAAGGTTAGAGCATGGAAAATCTAGGTGCACAACGCCCATGCGGTTGGAGTTTCCTTGTACATGGTCTCCTTACCGAAATCTTTTATAATTTTTGTAATTTGGTTTTTATTTCATTAGAAATATAACATAAATAGTAAACTAGTGGATAATTATACATTTGGATATTTAACCAAATTAGATAGTCTAAAACGACAAAACTCCACCTTGTGTTTTGCTTATCCAAGTTTCACCTCGACCATCAACCGGATTTCTCCCACAATCGTATGCATTGATAAACCCAGGGTGTCTAAATTTTGGTGCTCGTGCCCATTGGCATTGACGAGAGCTAGATGAGTTATCTAAGACAACCATTTATGTCTACCTTTAAAATTTTGATAAATGCAATTTTTAGAGATGTGTAAAACAACATTTTGAGCCCCTAAAAGTGACAACAAACGTCGTATGTGTTCCTTGTTATGGGGAGAGTCACAAAAATCTTTGGATTGAACCCTAACAACCATTTTTACTCTTTTATGCTCCTTAGAAGCTTGGTTATCCCGTTTGCACTTTTAGGAAGTTGTTAAAACTGAAAATTTTGTTTTCGTTTTAGCTCGTCGTTTGAACCCTGAGCAACAAAAAATGCCTATCTGCCTTCACAAACCTCTAGTATTTTTACTAGAAAATTATTTGTAACCTTTAGTTTGGGTAAAAAGCTCTTCTTGATAGTTTGGTAAAGGCATTTCCAAATCCGCAGCTTTGACTAGGTCAAAATGGACCAACTACGACTTGTGGCTTTAGAAAACCCATTGCCGTTTGAAACCAATTTTCCAGTTCTCGGTCCCATCAACTCTAGTGAATTATCCACATATAAAGTAACTTGTAGGAAATTTCTCATTGCGCGTTCATCCATTGAATGTTATTTTTGGGCGTGGTTTTCTCGAGCCCTCGAGCTAACTTTGATCGTTTGCAACTAGGCCAATTACGACCGATGGCCTTAGAAAACTGTCTATCAATTGTAAACCGCTCGCCGATTACAAATTATGTCGATTCCTTTGAACTCTTGGTGTATAGGTGGACACGTAAGGATTCACCCCTCATGAATTTTCTTATCAAAGATAGGTTTCGAATGCGCTTTTTAGCCTTCGTGTGCCTAAATTGAACGCTTTTTTGCAACTAGCAGGAAAACGTAAAAAGAAAGTTGTAGGACCCCGTCAAGTTACAAAACCACAAAGTGGAAACTTGTTCACACTTGTAAATAATTTTGAAACTCTATCATTTGACTTTTTGTGTGAATTTAACTTTTGGAAAAATAGTGTTTCTCACTCTCTCTCTCTCCCTATCTCTTTCTCTCTCATTGGTTAAGAAATGAAATGAAATCAATACATGTCTCTAACCCTCTCCTTTCGAATGCAAATTATTATTATTATGTAAATGGAAACTAAAAATTTTAATTATGCTAGATCTAGGTGGATGCCATGCCAATGATTTATCGTTGATTTCATGCTCACATGGTTTTGCAGGATGCAAGAAAGATGGCGAAAAGGTGTGGTGTAATTCATTGTTTATTATTGTAATTTATATAGGTCATTGTAAAATGTATATATGTATATTGTATTGTCATGTTACAAAAATTTTATATTTGAAATTTGGTAATATGTATGAGATGCTAGTTTTAGGGATGCCTTGGGAAATGTGCATTTAATCATAGGTGTCATTTCGATTTAGATTTATGTATGGTAAAAAGGTTGGATATATATATGTTAAATAAATTTGAATTTAATATCTTGTAGTGCATTTCCAATGTGTAATAGATGATTAATTAATTGGTTTGTCCTGTATTCCTTACCTTGAAAATGTAATAAATAAATCTAAATGAAACAATCAACCCTAGTTCAAAATTCATGCATAAATAACCTTCTTGTGTTAATCCTTTAGCATAGAAAACTGAGACCTTCGAATGAACCTTGCACTCTATGACACCTTCTAGTTTAAGTAAATAAGATCCCAATTTTTTTGAGTTTTTGTCATAGCCTGTATGTTTAGCGACATCATCGTAAACCTAATGGTTAGGAATGACATGGTCAAAATTTATCTGGAGTAAGTAGAACTAACACTTCCTTAGTATCCTAGTGGACTACCTTGTCTTATGAAGTTAGATTTAGAATTAAATTTCTTCATCGAATGAATTTCTTGTGGGATCCAGATGACACAATGGAGCTAGTGAAATAGTTGTACTATTACTTAAACTCTTGTTAATGATCTCTTTAGATCCTCTCAGCTAAATGTGTTACCTTGGCTAGTGAAAGTATAACACCTGGGTCCTTTGCAGAGGATTTATAAGGTAAATATGTTTTTACACCTTAATTTGATCTATTATAGGGCATAGATCCTTGAGTGTAAATCATAATTAAACTAAACCATAGATAATTTGAAGGTTAACTGGTGGGTAGAATTTTTAAGTAACTCTTTGCAAACAAAATTTATTTGAAAGATGTTGACTTAAGAGAAACCAGGAAATGGAAAACTTGGTTCCATAATTCCTTGTTATGTCTCTAGTAGTGGTGGTATAGTAGATAGACATTGTGTTGGTGAATGAAGTTTATATGCATGCAATGGATGAATATATGATGGATGTCATGGCATAGAGAAATGTATCGATGATGGATATCTATGTGATGTTGAGCGTGAAGGTGATGAACACCCTCACAGAATAAAACAAGGTGGTGACCTATGTTGAGATGCAATAACCATCCTAGGACTAGGCCTAAACCTATGTGTAGGACTAGTAGAATGGTGAGTTCATGTAGATAATGCGCGAGTAAGTTAGCTAGGAGTAGATTGTGCTTTTAGTAAAATTTAATGGGATGTGTTAGATGATGTAGAAGATGCATGAGTCGATGCTCAAGAAGATGACAACCATGAAATAAATGGGGGTACGTTATCAATAGAGATAAACTGATTGTTATGTATGAATTTGAGTTGCAAATGATTCATAGAAATAATGGATTGAGACCTACGAATCCAATTGAGCCCAAGTAGTATGTCATAACCGTTGAATGTTTTCCTAACAAAGAAAGGAACAAGAAAATTGAGAGGACCAACCATAACATGTAGTTTGACGACACCATATGGTTTGTTTAGAGGGTATTCAATTTGTGATTGAGGGTAATCGATGGCATGAAGAAATGGAATAGAACATGTGCTAATAGGCCAAGATGGGTCAACCTTAGTATTATTGATGGGGATTGATCCAATAGATGCTTTGATATGTAGGTGATTAGATGTAAAAGTTACATGATAGTCGTGGTTTAAAAAGAGATGACTGGTGGTGAAGCATTAGTATGTGCAAATAAAAATTCAAGGGCCCCTAAAGCAGGAGGGGACAACGTGATGATAGACATACTTAGTCGATGAGTCAGTTGTTTTTGTATCATGCTTGGGTATAGAGTTGTTAAAGATTTTGAGCTTATGATTTTCATTAACAGTAAAGATGTTGCATGTTCCGAAACTCAATTTGACCATTGTCAATCAAATCTTGAATGAGATATCATAGTCAATAACAATGATTGGTGGAGTGTCCTACACACTAATGATAGTCACAATGGGAGTGTTCATCGAAATTACGCCCGTTGGTCGAGATGGATCAATTTGTAGTGGAGAGGGTAGTGTGATGAGGTTACTTTCGACAAGTTGTGGTAGTAAAATACGCGGGGGAACACTAAACTTAGTGAATGGACGTCAATGTGGTTGTGATTAAATCTCCTTAGTAGTAGAGACTACATTAACAATGAATTTTGTATCCAATGGTTTAGTCATAGATGGCTTGAATGTTGACTTACTTGGAAAACGTGTGGAGGATGATGTTTGTTCTTGATACTTAAGCTTTCCTATAGCTAGGAGCTTGGTTTCACGTAGCTTAAGAGTATGAAAAAGTTGATCAAAGGAAGAAGAAGTCTCAAAGAGAACACTCTCTTGGAGTGGTGGTAAAATACTTTGAATGAATAAATCTTGAAGCTTAGCATCCGCAAGCATATTGGACATCTTGGCTAAATTTTTTTATAACACAAGACATAATCTGCTAAGTGTTCATTAGATCATTGTTTGAGTTGTGAAAGTTGAGCATAAGAGATCTTAGAGCTGATGTTAATGGAAAAGTGAGTGAGAAAAACATCAGCAAGATGTGTGAAAGAGTGTACCGAATGGACATGTAGGTCATAAAACCAACGCATCACATAATATTGTAAGCTACGAGGAAAAAGCTTAGGTAGTACTGTAGAGTCATCCACATAGTCTAGGCATGCTACGTGAAAAGCATGAAGATGTTCTTGTGGATCGTCATGGCCTTTAAAGATGGGTAATTTTGGAGAAATGAAGTTAGGTGGTAAGGGATAGGTAGATACAATAGGAGCGAAAGGAGTATGCAACAACGATGTAGATTCTAAATATGGTGATGCACGAGAAGTAACAATCAGGAGTTGACGAATTTTAGTTTGAAAATCATGATATAGAGAAGTTAGATCAGGAGTGTTCAAAGAAGAGCCAAACTACATGTTAAGTGTGCTAGGGTTAATGATGGGAGTGGTAGTAGTAGGAATGGAAGCTAAGACATAAATGGGTGGGGTGGAGACCACAAGAGCCAAAGAAGGAGAAACTATAGAGACAGAAGCATCACGAGCATTCTTAGCAGCAATCAAAGCATGTAGGACATACGGAAGATGAGTGGGATGATCACATAAAGATTTTCAAAAATTAGTAATAGTGTTAAGTTGATCTTGGTCAACATTAGTGTCTTCATCGTAGGACTTCTCACTATCAGACACTTTTATTTCATGGAGAGGAACATTGTGTGAATTATCCAAAGGATTTTCAGTGGTAGCTACAGAAGTAGGGATATCAGCCATTGGTTTGGAAACCCTACGAGTGAATGAAGGAAGCTCACAATATTGAAAAGACCCAAAATGACCACTACGAGTGACATGCGTACAAATAAAAGACCCAAGAATAAAGTGTATTCGAATGTTGGGTTCACCAAAATGAATAAACAAAATGTGGAATCTATTCTAAGTTAATTTAATATTAAAAACAATAGTAAATAAAAGATAAATGCATAAATAAAATGACCCAAGCAACTAAGTAAATAGAAATGTGAAACCCTAATGAGTAAAGAGGGTTAGGAAGAGCTTAGTTGATTCAATGAAAGTGATGGACTATGTCGCAAAGGTGAACTAGGAAAATAAGAGTTGGAAACGATCACACGTGAAGCTTGAGAAAACACATATCCGAGCTCTCTGGTGAACTGGGCACATAGAAAGGGACAGGGGCACCTGTGGGCACCCTGGTATGAGATATGGGTGCCCTAATATGCGAAAATAGCCTAAAACCCTCCTCCGAGGTGTCACTAGATGTTTTCATGGGTTCTCTCTTTATCGCACTAACTTCGTTGAACTGCGTTAGATGTCACTACAATACCTGCAATAAGGAATCACCTGTAAAACCCCAAGACAAGTATCAAATCCCTAAAAATAAATATGCATATGAAGGGGTTGGAATGTCCTCAACGGCCATAATGGTGGACTTACTAAGTGTTGCAGTACATCTCATATCCAATGTAGTTCTCTGTGTGTGTGTGTGTGCAATCATGCCTTAGGTGCTCTTGTGCCAGTCGCACTTTGTGAAAGTAGCGAGAAATAACTATGTATAGAAATGTAATAAAATGGTGGATGGAATAGAATAAAATTCCCTCCTATGCAGTGTGATGCAAATGAACCAACCTTGTGCCTTTTGATGGAGCTAGATGGATGCAAATGGATCCTTTGATGGATGCAACCTTAGGTGATGATAGTAGTGCTTAGTGCTTAGTCCCTCATTATGGTCTCAAAATTTATATTTATATAGTTCTCTTGTTCTAATTTTGAAATTAACCCTAAAAAGGCCAACCACTAAAAAGATAGAAAGCTCAAACGGCTAGAAAGTGCCCAAAAGTGGTGGGAAAGTGTAGAAAGGTTCATGGTGCCCCAAATGGGACCAAGGTGCCTGGGGTACCCTAAATGACATAGAATGACACAAAATGAAAAAAATGGATTCGGAAAGTATGTGTTGAAGGCCAAAGGACATGGGTTAATTAGTATTTTCTTCACTCAAAACTATATAAATGGTAGTATGAGACCGAGACTAAATAATTCCTAAAGTATGTGATTTTTGTCTACATTTAGCAATATGCAATACAAAACAATCGAAACATGTACTAAATGAGACAAAGTGCAAGAAGGGATATGTACTTAGCTAATCGGATACTCAAGAAGTCGATATGGAAGTGGCAAATGGATGAAACACATGGAAAAAATATATAGATGCTTTGTTTCTAGATCTAGGAGTGAAGAATACATAGAGACAAAAACATTAGATGTGTATAGAGCCGTTTGGTAGTTTTTACCTATTTGACAAGTCCGTATGATGAGTTACTTGTGTTCTAGAAATTTGTGTTCCTTTGTGATTGATTATAATACTCCTATATGTGAAACCCTAGGTGTTACACATATTCAAAACCCTTTATATGAATTAAAATAAATTCAAACCCTAACCATTATTAGGTGACCATGTAAAAATTTAGTGATTCGATTGAAGTGCAATCCATACACTACTTGTGTTGGAATTACTCAAGAGGCCTCAAACCACATGTAGTTATCCATATAGATATGTGATAGCTATATGGATGTAACTATCTTTGTAAATGTACACTTGATAATACTTTATAGTGCTTTGACATGCTTGTGTTTGAATTCACTTAGAGGTTTTATAACTTGGAAAGCTAGACTCTTGAAATAGGTTGGGAGTGCTTCAAACCGTGTAGAGGGTGCTCATAATGTGTGATGTTACTTTAGGGAATTTAAGAGAGCTTGGAGTGCTTTTGAAATGTTATTTTCTTGTAGTGTTGTTGAAAGTTTCAGGTGAACAAATGAGTACATTTGAAATGCTTATATAAGGGTTCACAGTATACTTTTGTATTATGATTGAACCATGAGGAAATTACTAACCCATAAAAAGATATCAAATTGAGAAAATTATTATTGGGTGACTTAGGAATTTTTTTCCAGCTTTCAAATCAAACCCGCATGCTAGTTTGGTATTTGTTTGGCATCCCATACAAGAAGTGAGGTGATAAACTATTGTGGATTAATTAAAGCAATTTTGTGAGAAATTGAGGAGTGTAATTGAGGAGAAAAAGTCGTGCAACAGACTAAGAATAGGTAATTAATATCATAATGTGCAAAAATTCGTGATTTAGGAATTAAGCTAATATTGACATTATCAAGTGATAAATTACAAAATTTAGGTGTTTACATTCTCCCCTCTTCAATCTAGGAAATGAAATTTTCTTACTAAAAGGAAAAGACACCTCAGTGTGTAGACACACTTTGTCTTTGCTCGAGGTGTTTTCTTCACTTGAGTGTTTACATGATCTCCATAGTGAAACATGCAATACAGAGTGTGGTCAATGTCCATAAAAGTAATTGAAATTTAACTCATTTAAAACTAGTAAAGTGATAAAAAAGGATTACACCTATTTTTCTTGCTAGAAAAGAGGCTTCTTGATGAAGTGGTCGAGAGAGATAGATTGGAACTAAACTAATGCAAGATTGGGGGTGATCATTCCCCAATTTTTTGATGTATATATCTAAGTCAAAAGGGAATCAGGTGTCACTTGACCCAACACCAAATAAGGGTGCTACATGGCTTTCTAGTCACCCCAACGAACCTTCTAAAAAGAGGAAGGGTGTCGCAGATGTCTATAAATCTATAAAATAGTGAAAAGAAGAGTGTGAAGGGGCTTTCTAGTCACCCCCAAAACTTCTAACCATAAACCACACCGTTGCAAACAAGTCTAGGCCCAAATGTGTAAAATAACACAAATTCAAAATGAAATGAAGTATAATCATGCCCCAAGCATGCGATGTCATAATGTATCAAGTGTGCAATTATGTTTATATATACAAATTATGATCATGATGTATATATGTTCATGTTACTTGTGCATCCATACCCTATCAAATTTTGTTTTAGGTTATGTATTTTGTCTATGTTCTTGAATTGCATAGGTATCCATGTGATAACCCCACTAGATGCCCCTCGTTAGGTGAGTGATATGTGCATATATCACTTTGCTCAAAAGAAGTGATGTGTGTTTATATTGGGTGTAACATTTAGACAGTGTTGGATCACATTGGATAATGTTGTAGTTGTCCACTATAGAGACCATTTTCCTACAAAAGAGTTCATGGTAGAAACCATGACATGAATAGATAACAAATAAACATACTAGAAAATAAGCATATAAGCGAACAAGTATACAAACATATAATTATAAAAGTAAAATGATAAATTCCACATATGTTGGTCACAACATAGCAAAAGAGTTGCATACAAGAGACACAAGAGTATTACATGCACAAAATTTCATGAGAAAATGCAATATAAACAAAAAACAAGTGACACCTGCAGTGTCACACACTTTGTATAGAAAAGTCCTTAGGTCGCATACATGAAAACAAGCATATAAGAAATCAAGTGAATAAAATAGTAGTTAGTAGCATAGAGGTACATGGATCAAGAGATACTAGCTCGACACAAGGTGCATTTGTTAGTTGCATTAGTCTAAATAAATAACATATAGCACAATATAGAAAAAAAAAAACATAATTAGAATGTGAAATAACATTGTGTAATGAAAAAAAAACACTTGATAGTGTAAGATATTCCCATGTATGTTGACTAACCATTGGCTAAGAGGAGAGATCCATTTTACACCCATTTTTATTATTGAGTAGATACACTAAGGATATAAACGATAGATATAAGGGGGTATTCTGATTAATTAAATTCCAAAATTAATCATAAAATATCGTAACAATGCATTCATTCTTACAACTATATATGTGATATGCTACAAGTTCAACAACATAAGAGAATGATTGCACTTAGCTAATTTCATATGGTTATGGGAAGTTTTGGATGAGCAGATAGATGGAAGTGGGGAATTTGGACCTCATAATTCCTTGACACTAAAATTTTAGTCAGAATGAGATGGTACAAGACCATACAACTCTGTCAGATAGTAAGTATGGTTTTACACATACCTTATAGTTTTGGATCTTCTTTGAATTTTGTTCTATAACGCTTTTGGGATTGTCACCTTCTTGGAAATTTTTATCTCTATCAAACCCTAATTTTTTGTCATGTTGTGCATCCTTTTGAACATTCTCAATAAAATCTTAAACTCTAGCCATGGGTGGGAGACCCTACAAAATAAAAATTAGTTGGGTTCTAGGCATCCCTATGCATCGTCAATGTTGGAACTACTCCAAAGAGGCCTCAAACTGCATGTTGTTCTCCACCTAGCATATGATAACTAAACGAATACAACTATGGTTTGGCAATTAGAACTTATTTGAAAATTCTTGAATTGAGTTTGGATCTTGTTAAAATACTAAGAGAAGAGTTTTTTTAGTGCTTGAAAATGAGATAATGTGACTTATTGACCTAGTATGAATCTTTAGACTGCTGCAACGATTTTCTCCCTAATTAATTTACATGAGATTTGGCAAGATTTTGGGATCCCTAGGTTCCTTTTGTGAGTGGTGTTAGAGAGTATGTCAATGAAGTGCAATAGGATTTCTAGATGTCCAAATGAGAGAGTCTATACTTTCTTATATAGGGTTATAAAGGTACATTATCAAAGAAAGACCAACCTGGAGGGAGTAAAGGACCCAACGAATAATATGAAACTGAAAGCAAAGATGGAGGATATTTCAGTTCAAAATCATACAATTCGGTCAGACCAGATAGAAAATCCCGACCAAACTAGACGGTTTTACTAAGGGATGAGAAACACAAAACCAAATTTTACATATTGTTAATTAGACTGCCTATTAATTTATGTATTTGAATCTCAAAATATGTTGACATATCAATGTGTATGACTTAACAAGCTAGACAGAGACCTCGTGATGTACTAAACAAGGATATAAAGAGTGTGCTTATCTTAGTAATAGTGCATTGTCAAAACCATTAGTGCAAAAAGGGTAAAGTGTAAAATTTGAGTGCCTACATTTTCCCCCTTTAAATATGAAATGAAAATTATATTTTTAAAGGAAAATATACATGAGTGTGTAAAAAAACGTTTTCTTCACTCGGAATTTGTTTTTTAATCCTCCCGCTGTTGTTGCTTTGGTATTGGCATGCTCTATAATTAATCCTACAACATAGAGTGTAGTCAATATCCATGATGGAAAACTGAACTTTAACTCAAGTATAAAGTGTAATATGTAAAACTTGCATTTGCATAAAGTGAAAATAAAGAGATGAAAAACATAGAAGGAATACACTTGTTTGTCTTATGGAGGGAGAAGCTCTTGTGATTTGCTTGTATTTGGATTTCTAAACTTGTTGAAGGATCGGGGCGATCACCCCCAATTGTGCCAAGGAGAAACCAGAGTATTGGGTGCATGCAACCCAACATGAAATAAAGAAGAAAGAGAGAAGAATAATGAAGTACCAACGCACCTGTGAAGGAAGAAGACCATGTATAAAGTTATTCAACAACTTTGATATCTTCCTCTTTAAATATAAGAGGCAAGGAAATATTGTCTATGAAGAGATCACCACTTCGAATCCTTTCTATAACCCCATGGAACACACCGTTGTAGATGGATCTAAGTCCCATTTTGCAAGTAAGGACACACATTAGAAAAGAGAGCAAGTGCCCCCATGTTCTTCCCATGTGCCACAAAATTGAATAGAAGTTATAATGTATCTTATCAGTATATGGAGAGACGAGGGTCATGCCCCCAAGATCCTTGAAAATGTAAATGAAATCAATTATCGTGTTGAGGAAGGAATGAATTACTTCATGCCCCATGTATTGACTTGAACTAATCCAAATGAATCAAAAAAATTCCAAGAAATAGTGCCTAAAGCTGAAAATTTGATCTTTATGAGAAAGTTGATGTAATTGATCCTGGCAAAACCATGTGAAAGGGTCAAAACCATTCTTATGGACCCGACCAAGCTATATGTTTTTTTACCGTGTGTAATATTTCCTAAATTTTTGTGCTTGATCTTGTTTATGAGTACCTATAAACTATGTATGAACCCATAATTATTCTTGTGTCTATTGTACATGTAAAACTTACCAAAATGAATGCCCCCTCTTTTGAGGCACATGTGATAAAACATTTGAGCACATGACTCAAAAGAATAGATGTGTAACCATGTCTGATAAGTCCTGATAATTAGAATAGGAACACATAGAAGGAATGTAATGGTGGCCACTAATGATGGGATCCCAAAATTGCAAAGGGGACATGCATGGTAGAAACCATGACACACAAAAAGATCAACAATATAAACAATAAAATAGTAGCAACGACACATGTATAATTAAATAAATGTATAAATAGAGAAAGAGTGGGATAAAATGCAATAGTATGTAAACAATGTTACACAAAAGGCATATAGTCGTAAATGTGGGACACCCATGATGTCACAAGACAATCAATTCCCTTATACGCATGCAAACAATTTCATGCAATAAAGGCATAAAGCCAAAAGCATAGGACACCCACAATGTCACAAGACATGTAAAGCACTTGAGCCACAAGAAAGGAGGAAAACAAGTATTCACACACACAAATAGCGAGCATGTATAAAAAAATAGTATCAAATTTGTGGAAAAAATAGGACAAAAAGCATGCAAAGCAAGAGGTGTCAACTCTACACAAGATACGTGTGTTATTCATATTAGTTCAAAAATAACAAGTACATAATGTATGTAATCAACCATAATGATGAAATAAAAAAGAACTATAATGAAATAATAACACATGTATAATGTGGATGTATGCCCCCAAATAGAAGAATGTAAGGAACCATGATATCTCCTATTAACATGTATCAATATGTGTATCTTGCATCAAGCTCAATATACCTTGTGAACGCATGTGTGTAAAGAGTAAATAGATATGATATAAATCAAACCAATGTGACAAACAACATATATAATGTAAAGTGTGAACAACTCAACTCGGTGTATAAGTAATGATTTTATATTTTTGTAAATATTTGAATGATTTTTGTATTTCACAACTATGTTAGTGTTTTTGGATTTTGAAATGTTTAGTTATGTAGAAAGGAAGAGGATATCACAAGAGATACCCAAGAAGAAACTTGTGAAGAGGTGAAGCAACCATAGAAGAGGATAGAGGTACGAGCCTCAATTGTGCCAAATAATTCAAATCAAGTCCAATGGTACCATAGTGGTGATGTGTACAAAATAATACCTAAGAGAATAACTAGATGAAGTAGCTCTATGAGTAGTTTGTGAATTATGATATCTGCATGGAGGACTAGAAGAGTGAGTACTCCCAAATATACCACATGTACTAGAAGAATTGTGAGGAACTCGTAGAGATAGCATGTGTAGTAGAGGACTGACATGGGTCTTAGGAAAGTGAGAGTCACTAGAAACAATGTGTAAAACCAAAGGCCTATCAAGAGACCTAGGAGAGCTAGAGATGCTAGAGATAGTGTGTACAATCAAGGGCCTAAGATAAAACATAGGAGGAATGGAAATAGAAGATATAGTGTATGCATCAAAAGGCCTATTAGGATACCTAGGTTGGATAGATTTTCTAGAGATAGTGGGTGCAACCAAATACATATCCATAGATGCACTTTGGGGGTAGGGATAGAAACCGTATAAGGATGACTAGGAAAGCTAAGAAAATGATCCATAAAGGGAATACCTCAAATAGTGATAACCTTCTAATTATGAATAAACTTAACACATTAGTGAATGAATAATGGAATATCCCTAAGATCACATAACCAAGGGATACCTAAACATAATGCACCAAATCTAAGAGTAACAACAACCAAGAATGAAACTAGTGTAGTAAGAGAGCCAAATATAATAGGTAGAATAATGAGTCAAGAATTAAGATCATAATTAGATACAAACTTCTTTGTAGAAATGCCAAGAGAGTGGAGTAATGGCAGAGAGAAAACATTATCCTTATTATGCGGGTCAATCAACACAACGTGTATAGGTAAAATATGGATAAAGACATGAATGTGAAGAGTATCTAAAATAAGTGTGTCATCTATATCAAATTTATCAAAAGTGATAATTGGTGTAAGAGATGAAATTTGAGTAATAATGTGAATCATTGCATCCAAAGGGTGATTATAAGAGGGTGATGGTGGTACCGTATGATGAGCATTTTACACCTCAGATGTAGGTTTTACATTTTATGCTTAGGTAGTGGATCATTAAAGACTTTAAATTTGGTATTATCATTGTTTGGATTAGAAAATTCAGTGGGCACATCCCATTTAATGACATTGGAGTCAATAACATGATGAACCTTGAAGTATCGATTAATGGAGTGAATAAATATATGATAATCATGGTAAGAATTAGCATCAAAACTCATATGTTGAGTCTTTCTCACATTGACATCAAATGGTGGAGGGAGAGACTCAAGATTACACTTGAGTAATTGTTTCAATACAATGTTTGGAACATAAAGTAAGCATGTAAACTATCATCATGCAGTTATAATTGTAGCTTAGTAGGTTGAGAAATAGCATTGATAGTTTCCTTAGTGTCATTAACCTTTCCTTTGAATGGATATTTGCTTAGAAACTTGGCATTTGATATATTAGAGTGCTAACAACATACTTGAGTCTATTCATATGTAACAACTTAGCTTCATGTTCTTTTATTGTATGAGATAAATGGTCAATTGATCAAAACTTGTCAAATATGAATGATTCTTGCAAAGGAGAAAGCAAGATTTGAGTGAATAGATTTTATAATTTACCTTCGCCAATATATTGTTCATCTTAGCAATCATGGTCTTTTAATGTAATACATAATCATTATTAAGTTCCTTAGATCCTTGTCTCATCTTATAACTTTATGCATATAAAACTTTGTTCCCAATGTTGATAAAGAATTGTGCCAAAAATTGATTTTCCAAAGTAGTGCGAGTGTACAAAGTGTTTGGAGTGGTCATAAAACCATTGCAATGCAAAATCCTTAAGACTCCTAGGGAAGAGCTTGGTGAGAAAGGTATCGTAAGATGCGTAATCAATGCAAGCTACATGAAATGAGCGAAGATGCTCATCCGGGTCACCTTTTCCATCATAGATAGTAATTTTAGGAGTGAGGAAACTAAGAGACATATGATAAGATTACACATGGGGTGAAAGTGGGTTGTGAAGCAATTATGTAGAATCCATAACATGAGGAGAAGGGAATAAACCTTGTTGTAATTATAAGATTTGAGCTTGTAATGTATGAACAAGGATTACATGAGCATGTGTGCTATATGAAGAAGCTTGCGGACTATTATGATTAAATAAAGGATGTAAAGCAACAATAGTGGTTGTAAGAATATGCATGCTTTTTTTTTTTTTGAAATATTAGGTTCCCCCGAGGATGTGGGCTCATAGAAATATGAATAGAAGATGTTGGTAAAGTGGGAGAGCATTAAGACCTCTCAAAATGGGATTCTTCACTAAACTTATGATCGCAAGAAAGAAGGATTTTGATAATTTATGAGCAATGTGATGACGATTATTACAAATTTATGCATAGAAGTGCGAGACAAGATCCACTTGTTCTTGATCTATATTGTGATGCTCATCATGGTTGTAATCATAAGAATGTTCAGTCTTAGTTTCAATGTCATGTAATTCTACCTCATTAGCAGCGTCAAATACGATGGATTGATGGTGATATGTAATGGAGATGAATCCATGAGACTAAAATGTCACTTGTGATTAGGAGGAAAGATCAATATGCTCAATGGGTTGATTAGTAAACCAAACACTAGATATGAAGAGCATAAGAAGAAAACATATGTACTCTAAAATAATTTATGATAGTATTAAAAAGGAATAATAAAATATATTTATGAGAAAAGAGAAACCTTAGGGAAATATAGTTGATGCAAAGATTAAGTCACAAATAGGGATCACCAAAATGCTTTACACCCTTTTTATTATTGAGTATAATAAGATTATTGATTTAGATACACCAAGGATGTAAAGAGTAGATACATGGGGTTATTCTGATTAATTAACTTCCAAAATTAATCATATAATATCATAACAACACATTCATGCTTACATGTATATGATACATTAAAAACTCAAAAACAAAAGATAATGAGTGTACTTAGTTGATTACAAATGGTTTTGGGAAGTTCTATATGTGTAGACAACTAGAATAGGGGAAACTGGACCTAATAACGCCTTGACATTGAAACCGTAGCTAGAACCGAGTTAGAGTAGGACTATACAACTTTTCCAGACTTTTCTACGCTTTCACACTTACCTTAAATTTTGGGACCTTCTTTGAATATGGTTCTATAACTTTTTAGGAGTGTCACATGTTTGGAAATATTTATTGCTATAAAACCCTAATTTTTAGTCGTGTTACAAATCCTTCTAAATATTCTAGATAAGATCTCAAACCCTATCCGTGGGTGGGATACCCTTATAATAAACATTACTTGGGTTATGGGTACCTCCCTACATCGTCGACATTAGCACTCGCTCTAAAGAGGCCTCAAAATACACATCGTTCTCCACCTAACATGCGATATATGAATGAATGAAACTATGGTTTGGAAATCAAAACATCTTTTAAAGTGCTTGAAAATGAGATAAATTAACTTCTTGACCTGGTATGATGCTTTAGAATTGTAGTGATTTCTGTCCTAATGAATGTACATGAGATTTTGTGAGATTTAGGGAGCCTTGAGTGCCTTTTTTTATTGTTGTAAGATAATATGTCAAATGTAGTGCTACATTATTTCTAGATGTCCAAATAAGGAGTTTGTACTTACTTATATAGGGTTCCAAAAGTAAATTATCAAAGAAAGGATGACCTATAGGGAGTAAAGGACCCAATGAAGAATATAAAATTGAAGGAAAATATGAAAGATATGTTGGTTCAAAACCTGCATAAATTAGCCAAGACTAGATAGTAACTCCTAACCAAACAAGACGGTTTTGCACAGGGATGAGAAACACAAAAACCAAATTTCGCACCTTGTCAATTAGATTTTTCTACATATTTTTGCATTTGACTCTCAAAATTTGCTGACATATCAATTTGTATAACTAAGCAAGCTAGATAAGGAGCTCGTGTTTTACTAAGTGGGGATAGAAAGAATGTGTTTATCTTAACAAGAGTGCATTGTCAAAATGTAAATTACCAAATTTGAGTGTTTACAAGATCTAACATATGTCATTGTGTAGATTTATATGTATATCCTCTATCGTGCTCAATACCTCATGGATGCATGTGTGTAAAAATTATATAAAATATGTTATTTATATAACCATATGATAAAAAATGTGAAAAGTAAAGAACTATCAAATCAAGTCAAATGCAAGTCTTGAATTTGTGTTTTTCTAATATTTGAATGTTTGTGTGCTTATTTTATTATTTGAATGTTTTTGCATTTTTAGAATATTTCTATTTATAAAAATCAAGTGTTACCCTATGATACTATCAAAGGGGCAAGGAGAGAAACATGTAGGTGTGGGAGACTTGGGCCTCATATTTGCATTGTGCACACCGAGAATAAGATGGGTCATGTCAAGTTATGACTATATGACATACTTAGGAGATTTTTACTAGTAATAAGAGACATAGGAGGAAACCATGAGGGATATATCCTCTAAATTTAACATGAATAGGTACAACAAGAATGAATGTAGAAATCAATGCTAGAGTAGAATATAATAATATAATTTACGTTACCTACCCCCACTTGAAGGGATGTTGATCATGGATAGATCGAGATAACATAATAATATATGTTTTCTCACTCCAGGACACAAGAGTGCCATGTTATTATTAGATATAATTTGATTATTAATTGATTTTGTAATAAATTTTTCTTGTATTAAATATACATATGTTTTATTTAGTGTTTCTTGATTACCTTGTAAAATAAAGTTGTTATCTTTAGCAACCCATTTAAAATCGGGGGTTGAGATGACTTAATAGAAGGGGACCATATTCGAGAAACATAACACTTAGGAGACCAAGAAATTGGTGCCCCCGCAAGGGTTATCGTATGATATCATGGTATCCTCATAGTAAAGCCTTAGAGGAGAAGATGAAGATTCAATAAACGAAGTATAGTGCATGTCAAAAGAAATAATGTACTTTTCTTCAATTTGTTTGAGATTTAGATGTAATTCCTAACTATCATTGTCACGATGTCTATTGATACTATGAGAATTACATAAAGGTCAACCTTTTTCTTTCTCAAGTCGATGAGAGGGATGATGAGCATTCAATGGTAAATTTATTAGGTGTTTATCCATTAAGCTAAGAAAAATATCATGTGGTCAATGTTCAAATTTATCACATTGAAGTGGTTTTTTCTTAGAGCAATAGGAGGCCTTATGGGTGCATTAGGTTGAGTAATAGTATGATAAAAATTATTAGTTCAATGTAATACTTTAACTTGACTAGATTGTAAGTTGAGTCAATTATATCACTTGTATCAAATTATTTAGTTGGGATAGGATCATCAATATGTGAAGGAATTGATTCTTGTGGAGTAGAAAGTTATTACTCAAAGGAAATAATGTGAAGGAAAAGATAATGAAAAGAATTGTGTGTATCACAAAACAATTTCTCATTAAAATTATAGATAAAGTCATGACAAAAGATATATTATATTTATAGATAAATGGTTTGGTAAACTAATTTTTTCATACATACTTTGAAACATATAATATAATCATAAATTGCTTCATATTTTTCTTGATGTAAGGAATATAAATGCTTATAAATGACCTTAGGCCTTAAATTATCAATTAACTGGATGATGAATGCATCCTCAAACTCCAGAAATGTAATCAAAGATCCACTAGGGATATTATGAAATCAATGTGATGACATGTTTGTGAGGCTCTTAGGAAAAAAATTTAGCGCCAACATATCATTATTAAAGGAGGCCATGAAAAGTCTATAGCTCTTAATATGCAAGTATCACCAATCCCATCAAATCAAAAAAGCAAACATAATAAAATCTATATGGAATGAAAAATAAAGTATCTCGTGCATAATTATATTTCCATAATTAACATTAGAGATAATGAAAACATTATAGGCTTTGCATTTTAAAGACAAGGTATGCACTTTATGTTGTAAAGAACCTATGACGTGCATCAAGGAGATGGCCTAGTTATGAGTTATACATTAAATACGAAGTGGTTCATTAACGGTTTGAATATTTATGTTAATAGCATCTAAAAGAACACTGTTATGCCTATGTGAAGCAGGAATAGTTCATAAAAATCATTAGCAGTAGGCATGACGTGCTAACATGGACCAAGTTCATGGAACCACATGTAGCACCTAAATATGCATCATCAATATCAGAATGCAAGTCATTTCTAACAAGAATAGAAGAAGTAGGTGCATCGGTTTTAGTAATAACAAGAGTAGAAGGAGCATTCACAACATGTTTCATAATAGAAAGAGACTCGTTGCTAGCATTTTCCACATTATCATGTATAAGAGATAGAGAAATAACAAAAGTAAATGCATACTTTTTTATTTTAATAGGAAGAGAAAAGATAATACATTCAATTATAGTATTTTCCATTACAAACATAGACGAGGAATGATAATATTCAACCGTATCATTTTCCATTTTAATGTAAGAGAGAGAAAGGATCTATCAAGTACATAATGTATTGAGGGGATAGATCATTCAAATGTATCATTTTACATTTCATCATTAGAAGAATTAGAATATAATCATAGCTTGTTTTTATGTTTCACGAGAATATAAATGGAAAGCATGTTCACTAAAATAATTCTCTATACCAAAGTAAAAGAAGAGCATCCAAATCAAGCTTATTATTTTCTCGGTTCAAGAGAAAGCTTATAAATATCATCATTTGATTCATTCCCATTATCACTATAATTTTCATTATAATCATGCTCATTCAATGCAACATTTAATTCTATTGGAAAATATTTTCCTCTATCACTATAATTGTTACTATAACCATCCTTAGAATTAGAAATATTATTGTCATCATAAGTACATGTCTTATGTATATCTTCAAGACTAAGTATGATAGCTTATTTACAAGTGAATGAAGACTCAATAGGAGGAGGAGATCAAGGAACCTCTAATACATATATCAATATGGACTCATAATTATAGCTATGTAGTACCTACCTCGAGTTCCTTCAATTTCTAGGTTAATAAGGATAGCCTCAAAGAGAGGATCAAATTGAAGTTTAGGAGGGACAAAAGGTTTCATACAAGCCATTTTCCACTAGTTCGTAACAAGAATTACTTTAAATTGGATGCCAATATTTTAAAAGACACCTAGATGGGAAAAATATTGATCCCTCCTATCAAATTGATGAAGGGTATGGAATTGGTTAAAGGGATGGTAGCCCTTACTAACTCAAAAGGAAGGAACTTTAGGTTTTGAGAAATCCATGACCTCACAAATGAGAACAAACCCTAGAACTAAGGGAAAATTCATGCAACAAGGAATAAATTGAAACCCTAAGGTAGCTAGGTTTTAATACCAAAAGGCCTTATTAGCATAGGAAACCTAAACCAAACTAGATGAAGGATTCAATCAAAAATTAGGTTCACCAAATGATAACACCTTGAAAGGAATAATCATGTTTGTAATAGTGTTTTACTTTAGATTAGGGTTAACAACAAGAGATATATTCATGTTAATCAATTTACGTTAACAATCATATAAAAATATACCTATTTAGAAATATATAAGATAAAACTATCAAACCAACTATTAAATGAGGCAAGATGCAAAACGGAGGTATACTTAGCTGATTGGATGCTCATGTACCTAATATAGTAGTGACAAATCATGAAACAATTAGAAATGATATGTATGTGTTTTGTTTCTAGATCTAGGATTGCAAACTAAACATGGAAAAAACTATTAGATGAGTATGGATTAATTTCGTAGTTTTGTACCTATTTTTAGTTTTGTATGGAGAGATGCTAACATTCTTAAACTTTGTATACATATGTGATTTATTGTAGTGTTCTTATTTATAAAACCCAATGTGTTGCATATATGTGAAACCCTTTGTATGACCTAAAAAAACTTCAAACTCTAACGATGGGTAAGAAACCCTGAAAAAGGTTAGTGGTTGGGTTGAAGTGAAATCTATACACTGTCTATGTTGTCACTACACTAAATAGGCCTCACACCACAAGTAGTTATCCACCTAGAGATGTGATGTCTATATGGATGTAACTATCTTTAGCAATGTATACTTTATAATGCTTTGTAGTGGATTGCCATGATTGTGCTTGACTTGGCTTTAAGGGATTGTAACTTGGGAAACTAGGATCTTGAACCTAGTTGGGAGTAATTTATATATGTGTAGGGTCTACTCTTGATATTTTATATTACTTTAGGTTAATTTAGGAGATCATGGATTGCTTTTGGAATGATATCTTCTTGTACTACTCTTAAATTTTAGGTGACTAAATGAGTATATTTGGCTTTCTTATATATGGGTTCATAGGTATAATTTCACATTAAGTCTAACCCATGAGGAAACTAACTTTGTAGAAAGATAGAAAATTTATAAAATTATTGTTGGGTGGCTTGGGATGAAACCACCAATTTCAACCCAAATAGTTTGGTCCCTGTTTCAATCCAAGTATCAAATCCAAGTGTCATTTCTTGAAGTTTATATTTAGAAGTTGTATTTTGAAATTTTAAGTCAAAATGAAGAGAGAGTAGGTTCATATGCCTCGAGTCAAGTTCACTAGTAAATATTTATAGGACTATTGAAACTATGTTGAACAAAAAGAATAATAGATAACAAAAGCCTCAAAGTGTGGATCCCCATAATCATATCATAGTAAAAAGTGAAGGCCAAAGAGTTGTTTTGGAATTGATGTAAGAGAATTAGAGAGTAAAAATATTTATAAGAGTGTTAATTAGTATTTTTATCTAGATTAATGTAGCATACAAAAAAATAATTAAAAGACATTGCAAAAGAGGCTCATTCCATTTTCAAGGTATCTATAGATTGCCCCCTATAAGCTAGAATTGAAAATATTGGTTTAAAGGGAATACAAAAATATACCAAATCTGTATTTTGTGTGTTTTTGAATAATTGATCCAATGTGCTCCAATTGTTATAAAAATATGCAAAATCTGATTAAAATAGTATATTACGATTCTTGATCAAAGATATACGTAATAAAAACTTATTAATGATTTAAGTGACAAAGTAATAAATATCATATGATAATTGTCTTTCTTGGGTATTCTTCGAATGTACCAAACATGTTGAGGAGATAAATGGTGTCATGGGTCTTAGTAAATACTTCACATGGAAAAAATGTACCACATCCATCTCCTATCTATAAAGGTAGACAAAATAATGGTCTTCTTGAAGCCAATAATAGTCTTGGGCTACTAAGAGAGATAATTGTAAGTCTTAATCCACTCAAGGAACTAACTATGGGTTTTGAGATGCTTAAGGAGCCAAAACTATTTCTCAGTAGGAGTATTTTAAAATTGAAAATTTTATTGGAAATTAAGAACACTATGCCTTTAAAAGGAGTGCTTGAAAATTAAGAACCCAATGGCTTTATAAGGAATGTTATTAATATACTTTATATGACTCATTTACAAAATTCTATGCCATTTTTACATTATGAGATGTC
This sequence comes from Taxus wallichiana var. yunnanensis, assembly GCA_018340775.1. Lineage (NCBI taxonomy): Eukaryota > Viridiplantae > Streptophyta > Pinopsida > Cupressales > Taxaceae > Taxus > Taxus wallichiana. The sequence continues at coordinate 189,771,204 of CM031233.1, forward strand.
ATTGAATAATCAATGTATCTACAATGAATACTATTGATGAATTATGCCTTCAAAAAGAATACTAATTTCATTGATGGTTTATGCCTCTAGAAGGAATATGAACATGATTTAATCTAAATTGAATTAAATATAATTGCATAGTAACTACGATAATGAATGACATGCAAGTAGTATAATAGAGTAATAGGCAAACAACAAGCATGCAATAATATGAAACCCCGAGAAAAGAAGAGAGATAGATTACTTAGCTAATTTCCGAGTTGTCTGGAAGTGATCTAAGCTAAGGAACTGCAGAAACAGTTGGGAAGGGTGTTTTCAAGGCTCATTAGAGGTTTTGGAACTTAGAGATGTGCGAACACAAGTGCCCATGGGAGGAAAGGAGCACCCATGTGCTAGTGACTGATCTAAGAACTAGTGTCCAAAGTGCTCGGTGTTCTCATCTTTTATGGACTGGAGGAGCTTTGTTGTTAGTATTCATTTGTCACTCTGACTTCACTCTAATGATGTTGGTCGTACCCGTAATATGTAAAATATATAACTAGCTGCACATGCCCACAAACCATATCACACCTAATAAATAAGATGCATAATGGGGAGTCCGACTGACCTTGACGGTCACCCGAGGAGTGATCTTACGACCGAGTGTTGCAATACATCTCAACTTCATGTAGTTATGTGTGAATTTATGTGTAAATGATGGCCTCGTTTTCCCTTGTGCAAGTTGCACTATGATAACGGGCTAGATCTATAATGCTCCAAGTATGCAAATGTGTGCAATGAAATAGAATACAATTCCACTCCTATGTTGTGTATGTAGAGTGATGCAACCCTTGTCCCTTGTGAGAGTGTGCTAGATGAATGCTTTGTAATTCTCTTTGTGCCTTTGGATGAAAAATTAGGTGATAGTAGATAATTTTAGTGCTTGGCCCCTTATTTGAGAGCACTAACTAAGTATATATATTATTCCCTTGTTTGAATTTCATAATTGACAAGTGAAAGGCTTACCCAAAGTACTAAAAGGTGACCAATAAGTAAAAAAGACCCAAAAGAGCAAGAAGAAGTAAGAGAGGGTCAAGAACACCCGGGAGGGGGATAGGAGCGCTGTCCGCTACTATCCTAATTAGGCACTAATGTCCGAGGTCATTAAAGATGAATCACTAAAGTTCGGTAGAGCTATAAGGCATGTGAGGGAAATAAAAGTGCAAGAGATAAAGAAAAAGGCCCAAAAGAATTTATAGACCACTAGTTTTCTTACTTAGGAATAATGTAAACATTAGTATGCTTTATGACCTAGAAATGTACCCAAGTGCATAGATTTTGTGTCTATATCTTCCCCCACTTTATGTTGTTGAGTGTATACTTGATAGCATAAAGTAGATGAAAAATTCATACCTTGTAATCTTGTAGAGAAGAGTGTTGTTGATAATGTGTCGAGTGGACAAGTGATGCGTGAAATGATTGTAAAGTAAAGCGTGGAGACTAGGAAGGGGATGTAGACCGCAGGGTGATGTGTATGCGTGGCTTGTACCTATTATTGTGAGCTTGTGCTTGCTGATGTGAGTTGATTCTTATTGCATATAAGGATGGACCTATAAAAGAAGAGCGAAAGAGTATTCAAAGTTTCGTATATGAAAAGGAATTAGACTAACATGCGTATAAGTAGGTAAAAGTATGTAAAAATAAAAGGAAAATGTGCACCTGATGTATGAAAGAGTAAAAATATAGAAAGTTGTCTTGTTTTGATTGGAGATGTTGCCGAATTTGAATGTTTTGTTGCCGATGGTGAGATTTTGGGCAATCTCACACCAAGAGCCGCTTTTTGGGGAGATATCATGCCGAGAGTGAGTTTTTGGGTGATTTCACACCAAGAGTGAGTTTTTGGGTGATATCACGCCAAGAGAAGAGTGTTGGGGAAAGAGGTCTAGTTTTTCTCTCCACCCATGACATTTCCCAAATAAGCACCACTACAGATGGTACATCCCTGATTTTATCATGTTGTTCTTATTGTAATTGATTATGTAGAATCGTAAAATGTATTATGTAATCGGAGGAAAGTGCTCACTACTAGAGAATCTGTCTTTGTAAAATTTTAGAGATTGTGTTGAACTGAGAAATTGATTATTTTTACCCCTAGGACATAAGCACCCATCGCTACTATCCATGACTGGGTGCTAGTGTCTACTATATAGTTTTGGTCCAAGTTAAATTCTGGACTGCTCTATAATAGTGTTCTGTGCCAATTTTATACTTGTGATATCTTGATCTATAGCTCGATTTGATTTGAGGGTGACTTGTTCACCCAATAGATGTCCCCTTGTTTGGGGCGCATGCGAAAAATGTAGGAGAATATAACCTAAAGGAGAGGACCTAAAGTTTATATGTCTATCTCGAGTGTGGATACCTATATGGGGTAGGGAATGTGCATGGTAGAAGCCAAGGAACTTGTAAACAATATAGGGTAGTAATAAGTGTTAGTAGTGAAAATAAATAGCATGTAAGAGAAGACGATGTAACAAGTAATAAGATAGATCATAAAAAGAGGGTTTCATACATGGTACATCGCTCGAATGTCACATAAAAATAAGGGCTAAAGTAACCATTAACATACACGATCAAGCATGAAATAGGGCATAGCCCGCAAAAATATCAAGCAAGAAGTGACAGATAACCATGGTTGTATAGAATCTTATAAAGAAAATGCTACAGATGAAGCACCCATTAGCAAATTAGAAAGATAGGTAATATGCCAAAGCGTGTATATATCAGTTAAAATTAAGTATTAGTAACAAGAAGGAATAAATAATGTAGCAATAGAACATGTAATGTGTGGAGTGTGAGAGTAGCAAAGGTAGATACCCCCAAGAGCCTTAGCGATACTGGTAAAAGAGCAAAGTGTCGAGCATCATGCATCATGTAAAAAGCTATGAAGGTCCTACATTCACCTCAAGATACCAAGTGAACACATATGTGTATAGAAAAAGATAAGGATATACTATAGACACTAAATCACACACTTTGTGTATATTTCTAGTCCTGATCACATACTACTATTCATATGATTCCTAAGCAAGAAAAGTACTAATTGACCATTGTCTTGGGCCTCTTTGTTTTATTTTTATTTTCCTTCTTGGTCTCACACACCTTCTTTCCTATTCTGAATTTCAACACTTCAAATTTTCTGAGTCTAGAAACCAGGGCTCCCATCCCCTCCGGGCATCCTTGGCCTCTTTATATCTTGCTTGCATCTTTTGGGTCCTTTCTAGTTGTTGGGCATCTTATTTTCTTAGTGGTCAGAATTTTAATGGTTAATTATGAAATAAAAGGGAATCATATAAATACAAAGCTATGTGACAATAATAAAGGACCAAGAACTAAGCATCTATTATCATCACCTAAGGTTACATCCAAAGGCATTACAAGAGCATTCAAGCATCCATATAGCACTCATATAAGGGAAAAGGGATTGCATTCTTCTGCATACACTTCATAGGAAGGAAAGTTCATTTATCCATTCACACATCTATCTACATTTTCTACATCTAGTTATTGCTCATTGCTATCAAGTGCGTCCTGCACAAGAGTTACCTAGGAATGATTATACACATGTGCACACACACACCAAAATAAATGGAGTTTGAAATGTAGTGTAACATACGGATCGTAATTTCACTTAGTTGAGTGACTATTGGGGTTAGTTCGACTCCCCATTTGCATCTTTTTCTTTTCGGTATTTGATGTGTTTTGGGGTCTTACAGGTGTGCTATTTCTTATTGCAAGTTTCGGAGAATAACAACGAAATGCAACAACATACATGAAACTAAAGGTGACATCTAGCAAACATCTCGCAACCATACGAAATTACGTTCCACAACTTCGAGTAGTCAAAAGTGCCCAAAGAAGGTCTTTGGTGCCCTAAGCGCCCGAACCTATATAAGAACCCTAGTCCTAGAATTTACAACACTCCTACATTTTTTTGGGTTCGTTTACAATGCTCGAGTCCCTGTTCCATCAATTTTTAGCTCAAGCACGGGTTTGACATCACTACGAATCAGGTAAGTATTTTATTCCCTTCGTTTGAAACTAGGGTTTCCAATTTAAATTGCTTATTAACTTGTACATATTTATATTTAGCATTTATTTATTTCAATATTTGCTTAATCATTTGGTGAACCTGTCTCATTCGAACAATCTTAGGGTCCTCATACTTTTATTGCTTTCATTTTCCTAGGCTCTTCTCATCATTAATATCTCTATTCATGATTTCTTGCTAGCCAATCTTGAATGTCGAGCTAAAATCATTACTCTTTTGGCTGCTACTTGTATTCCTTCCACTACTCATCCGAACGTTGTTTACCAAACATTCATAGATGCATTTTGCAACAAATTACTTTTCCATCTACTATAGCTAACAATATTTATGTGTACGACAATGATCCTCATCTATATATATGAGTATGCATCAATAATTTGAAAGTCAAACATGCTTTGTAGTCGATATTGGATCTGAGCTCAATATTTGTCCCTTATAATTCATTCACGTTATAGGCCTTCCCACATCTATTCTTAACCCAACATCTATTTATGTTCGAGCATACAATTCCACCATGTGTCCATGCATAGGCACTATCAATTTTCCACTCACAGTTGGGCCAAAGACCATTCATGTTCTATTTTTTCATTGATATCCCAATTTCATATAATTTCTTACTTGGTAGGCCATGGCTTCATAGAATGCAAGCAATGTCTTCTACAGTTCACCGATGTGTTAGATTCTTACATGAAGGATTTGAATATGAAGTTCCTACTGATAGTACACCATTCCAATATTGCAACCTAGACCCAACCACTACATTACCTATTCCAACTTCGCTACTATACATCATGTTGCTTTGATCCACGACCCATGCACTATTCGGAAAACTTTCCTCCACTCGAGGGAACCATTTGTACACTAGATGTTGTTCCATCCACTTCAAAAATCCCCTTCTACTAATGCTATGGCACTTAATGAGGTTTTTTTCATACATCGATGCCATACCACCTTCGAGTCTTCTCATGATGAGCAATCTACCTTTGCACTTCCTCCCTTCACAGGCACTCTCCTCATAATACTTGGCTGCACATTCCATTCGATCCCACTTACTTTGACACCATTTGCACACATGATGGCTTGACTCAGATTGGGTTTACACTTGATGATATCTTACATCCACTACACTCACCAAATCTATATTGTGGATATGTTTACATTATTATTGCTTTAATAGCCTCCCGAGTATTTCATTTATCGATCTTTGTTTCACGCACTTCATGTCTTGCACCACTTACTCTTGCGTAATCCTGACTTGACTATATTGGCGGTACTTTAGATCCAGATCATATCGACATTTCCTTCCCTATGCCCTTCGGCCAAATTTTTATTTGCAATGACTCATTTCTTAGATATTATTAAAAACCTTACTCGTTGGAATGCACACGAATGTCCGTTACCACCCTTCACTAATGAGGAATATGTAATGGGGCATGTATAATATATGCCACAATGGATCTCTTCGAGATCAACCACATACTATTGCTTACCGTGTCTCGAGGATGCATCTCCATACGGTTTTGACCATGATAGTGACGACCTCTTAAACGATGTTACTTGATCATACTTATAATCATACATTTAGGGGCATCATGCTTACTCTCCCTCCCACTCTAGCATTTTCAGTGTCTCAAACTTTTGATATTTCGCTTCTTGATTCGCATATAGTATTCCACACACATCTTGCACATCTTGATACATTTGTATCATCATTACCAGATGATGAAATCTTGTGCTACAATTAACACTTGATTTGTTGAGGGATCACTACATTCATGAACCTCACCTCACATCACACGACACATCTCACACTCAACGCATTCATGACATATATTTCTAACACACATTGATCATGATACACTTCCCTATGAAACACTCTAGTTCCACCATTCATACTTGATTGCTGAGGGTCTCAATATAAAATGAACCTCACCACACTCACTCACTTTTTATGCTCTACGCTTTATTGATCATATATTTCTAGTGCACAATTCAAACCATTTCCCGATGACACACTCTTGTTATATGGTTCATTCTTGAATGTTGAGGGGAATTTATAAATGAACCTCATTTCATGCATACTCATTCACACCCACTAGGGGGAAATGCGGCTCATATCACACTCACTTTACATTCCATTCCATTCACAATCAAAGCATATTGCATATCTTAGTTGGACATTGGTCTTGCTTACTTATTCTCGCATGTACACTTTAATTACTATGTTAGATAGATACATTATATGTCATTATATTTATCATACACACATACACATTCACTTGCCTTCTAGTTTTGATCGTATATTTTCCACAGAGATCATTACGTGCAACATGAATTCTTAGAATCGCACCTCTTACTACCATGTAGCATGCTCCTAGGGGCATCCACTTTTGTACACATTGTTATCCATTTTTGCACCCCCTACAAAATTGGCTAGCTTGGAAAATTTGGACATAGACATTTTTATGGAATTCAATGAATAATCTGAGATTTCGGTATTTTCCATGTTTTGGGCACCTAAAACTATTTCAGGCATTTCTCTTCTTCCCTCCAAGTGGCGAAGTTATTTTGGATAAAAATGGTTAAATGAGAAAAAATTGGCTTTGGGGCCCTTCTTCTCTTCCTTGCCCAAGTCTTCAACTCTTCACTTGGTCCAAAAATTAGAAAGTTTTTGGAAATTTTTGAGAAAATTGGACTTTTAGTGTATTGTGGTTGAAGGGGGTGTGGGTTGAACACGTTCTATGAGAACCAAAGTTCCCCACATGGGCCTTAGAACTGTAATACAAAAGTGTTGTAAACCACAAACACTGAGAGGGGGGTGAATCAGTGAAAATCAATTTTTCAATCTTTGAATTCTCTTAATTTTAACTAAGATCAAACCATGAACAAATCAGAATGCATGCAAGAAGATAAGTACACAAGACACCAAGTTTATGGTGGGAAACCCTTAAAGGGAGAAAACCCACTTGAAATCAAAAGCTCTATTAGGAACACCTATTCCAAAGTCTTACAATGATTTCAACTTGTTTGAGCACCCACTCAAACTATGAAGCACCCACTTCTATGTTTTTCCTAGCACCCACTAGACTGATTTAACAAGCTACAACTTGCAAGGAGCTCCTACCCCTGTATCCCAAGCACCCACTTAGGAAAATTACAATACCAATATTACAAACTGATCATTTAGTTTCATGTTTCTTACTCAACTGATTATGATCCCTTTCTGGCTCTTCACAATTCACTTGTTCCTCTGATCCATATTATGTCAAGAATTCATGATAACTAATTTTGATTTAGTTCTATATCAACCGCTTCAAGTATGTCTTTGGTCTCGGTTTTCATTTCCTTTCAATCAATACCTTTTGTAGTTATGTGTTCACTTTCGTTTCTTTTTTTGTTCTCGATCCATTATAGTCTGTGTTATCAATTTTCCTACCCTCCACCCCTATTTCTAACTTTTGATTTCTTGAATACTTATATTGTATCTCTATTTGCTTATATATATTTTCTTGTTCTCAACTTATCTTTCAATTCACTATTCTCATCTTTGTTTTGAGTCTCACCATGCAACATTCACACCTCCCTTATAGTTTCTTGCATCATTCAAGGTCCATTCCACAAGCAACCATCTTTCGTATCAGTTGCCTCCTTGTACTTATCTCTCTTATTCAATCAACACATGGTATTGTGTCTTCAATTTGTTTAAGCACTTTCATGCTTGATCACATCTCTACAGGTATACCCTTCATTATCCAATGCTAGAATCTACACATTTATATGTTCCTGATTTATCTATATCCAAATTTTTATAGCATTCATGCTACCCTTCTTGTTCTCAACATGAACACATGTTTCACACACTTATAAGATAGTCAATATTTTGCATATCACTATTTTCATCTTGGAGCTAACTGTTTTATTTGATGACTGTCATAACTCTTTTTCACCTCATCGGTATATTGTCTTCATTTCACTATCTCTCCACTACTACTTGATACAATTTAAATTCATGTCATTTTGTATATTCTAAAGTTTCCTTATCATATTATTTCTTGTTTGAATTCTCTCAGTTAGAATACATTTTCTTTTCCACTTCCTTCTTCCTGGTTTCATAGTCCTAAAAATGAAAATTTGATCTTAGAAGAATCTTTACCTTCCGTACGACCTAATAAGGAGATTATAATCTTGTAATAGTTCAAGGACATGTTAAATTCCCTCATGGCTTATTTCTCTTTGATTTAAAAGACTTGAGACTCTTGAACTTCTAGCTTGTGCTTGTAGAAACAAAGGAGTGTTTGTAACTAATCCTTGACCATTTGGATTCTCTTCATTTTTACACACATTTGGTCTTAGAGGACTTTAAATATGTATGTCAATCCTTATAGCAAACATCCATTTAAACTCTGAATTCTATGAATTTTGTGGAACATGAAGAAATGTGACTTTGACAATCAAGGAATGAATATTGTGCACTGGTTCACGGTTTTGAAGAACTCAAATACTAAATTCCATGCATTTCAAACTATTTCAAACTCACACATTGATCTCCAAGGTTTTCATATCCTTTTAAACACTTGTCCCTTCAAGGATTTTTTGAAATTTGACAAGAAGAAGGTTTTTATAGTCTCCAATGTATTATTCACAATTTTTGAAAAACACATTCAATGAATTCTCCGTCGACATTGAACCAAACAACAAAATTATTTTGGCAATCATTTGGGAATGTTCTTGCAGAGGTTGTGACAAAATTTCATAGTTTTACATTGGTGGAAACATTAGTTATGACCAAAAACATGATGTAGAAACCCTAAATTAGGGTATAGAAGATCCGAGAAGCTTGAGAAGAGAAATAAATGGATAATACCTTCAAAATTGAAAGAAATTTGAGACTATAAGCATTTGTAGTCTTGTGAGACTATTTTCCACCTCCTCCACACAACAATCAGATGTGAAAAACCTTCATGTGCCTCTAGATTTCAATTTAGTAGACTAAAGTGGTGGAAAACCAACTTGTTTAAGCTCGATGGTAGAAGTATGAGTTCCCGATTAGAAACAAGGGTCATTTGAGATGTTTTGATCTATTATGATCATTTAACACTCCAAATATATTTGAAAGAAAACCCAACCTTGCATGGTGGAAAATTCTTTAAAATTTTCTTAGCCAATTGGGTATGTAGAACTTTAAGTCATAGAGCTTTGAATTCCATATAGAAAATACCTTATATCTATGCCAAAAGCAACTCTTAAGATCCACTAGGTGTATCAAATCAGGGTCTTGAAGAAAATACTTCAACTATACAAAGCATGAGGCATCTTTTCCAATTATGTCATGTTCAACACATCCATATTGCAATCCGAGAGACTAGAAGGACTGGAATTTCAAGCTTGTCACTTCATAAAGAAATGAACTCATTGTTATCCAAAATAAGCCCTTTGCTTATTTTGACTAACTTTTTTCATTCTTCCTTCCTTGTGCCTTAGTGGAATTTTTTCACTTTTCGGCACTTAAAATTATCTGTAAATGGTTTCATCAGATAGATTATTTTCTCACCTTTCCAGAAAGGTAAAATTTTCCTTCTAACTCCTCGGATTTTGCAGGTTATGGCTCGACGGAGTTTTGAGGGAAATTTTCCTAGAAGGCTTGCGCCAAATCAAAGTGTGCCACATGGTGGCGAAATGGTGGGTCAATGGAGGTAAGTTGAGAAAGTGGTAAAAAAGGTGCAAAGGAAAATTTTGTCAGCGGTCCGCAGAGGAAAGAAAGTTGATTAAGGCCCACACCAAATCAAAGTTTGCCAGTGTCCATGAGACCGGCGGGAGTTGGAGGCGGAGTAAATTTTGGCTTTTTGCCAAAGTAGTAGAAGGCGTAGAGGAAAGAATTGGCCCGCAGGCCCACCTAGGAGAAAATGGAAATTTTGGAGCGCGCCCGCAGCGAATAGGGTGGTGACACGTGTCTTGGAGCGGCGGGGCACAAAGAAAATTTGGATTTTTTTCCAAGATTTAAAAAGCGTAAAATGGCCATTTGAACCCACGAATGAATGAGGAAGTGCCACGTGGTAGCAAAGCGGCGGGCACGAAGCTTTTTGGGGAATTTTTCCCAAATTCAAAAAAAGGGAAAAAATTTAGGTTTCGGCCCACCAACCCGATTTTTGCCCCAATTTTGCCCTAAATCTTCAGAGGGGCATATCTTTCGATCCAGAGCTCATTTTTTCTCGATTTTTGTGTCATTGGAAAGCTATTGAAGTCCTCTACACGATGGAATCTTCAATTTTTTTGGTGGAGTTTAGTGAGAGAAAAATGAGAAAACGCCTTTGGCATGGGGAAAAGAGTAGAACCAACATTCAACCACCATTTTTAATGCAGTATGGCTTCCATTCTTCTCCAACATGGTCGAAAATCTTAGGGAATGAACTTTTAAGGGTACCCATGCTATTTTGATTGATCTGATTGGTGGTTGAATCATTCATTTCAAATTTCCCACGTTTCTCCTTCCTGAACTCGATTTTCATTGTTAAAAGCCAGATTTGGCTCATTTGTAAAGGGTTGGACGTTTTTATGTTCTGCAGGCTCCCTCCTTCACCCTGACAAGTGAATTTGTGGAATATCAGACCTTTTTTAGGACTGCAACACATTTTTTACCTCCTTGCTATTGTAATGCACTGTATTTAAAAATGGAAATGACAATGCAAGCTCTATGAATGAATTTTCAATCATTTCTTGTGTTGTTTGCTCTATCCTGATCCTTCATTACAATTTTAGAAATTTGTGCATGATTTGTGTTACATTTTTATAATCTGTGTTAATCTACAAAAATATATGTTCACCACTCCTTTGGTGTATCACCTTATCAGTTTAGTTTTATCTTCTTTTCTTTCTATCCTTGTCTCCTTGGTAGAATTAGAGTAAAATTTTGAGTTAAAACCTATGCAAATTTCATGCATACATCCGATCAGAGGAGTAGAGGAACTAACCTCAATATGGAGAGTTTTTTCCCATTTTACAAGTCCCACACTTAGGGAAAAGATTCCATGTTGTGCAATCACACTAAATGACCCAATTCTCACTTGCAGATCTGAAGGTCATTTAGGGGGTGCTGCTGATTTGCACTAATAGTTTTGGCATGCCTGATGGGACCTTAGAGGTCTTCATCTTCATTACAACAAAGTTGATGTGCATTTTTGTAAGTTTCTTGCTTAAAAAGAGCCCTGATTTGCACATCTGATGACTCCAAAGAGATAAAATCAACTGGTTTCAGCAGTCCAAGTCTGAAGATTCATGAGAAGGACCCAAACAAGGGCAAGGGCTAGAGAGGAGGGATTGTATAAGTATTTGCAATTATCCCCAGGAAGAAGAGAGAGGGGAAGAAGAATTCAAAGGTCTCCATCTCCACCAAACAGAACTCTATCAACTCCTCCACCTGGTAGACCTTTCACCCAATCAACAAGGGTTCTCAGGCCAATCAGAATGGCAAAACACAACCCTTATGTCAACTTTACTGGTAGCAACCCACTTGCTCTCAATGCACAAAACCCAGTTCCAGTTGCAACATTGAAGAACATCCCATACTTTATTGGGGAAAATCATACCACTCCTAGTGATCATGTCAAAGACATTGCTAATGTTTGTGCAATCCATGAGATTGTTGAGATGTAAATTGTTGTCAAATTGTTGGCATCTTCATTCAAAGGGAAAGCCTTGCAATGGTTCAAGAGTCTTGGGGTAGGCTCTATCCAAAATTGGAACCAATTGTGCATAGCTCTCCATGAGTAGTTTGGAGAAAAGGGAGATAATTTGTCTCTATTGGAACAATTGACAACTATCAAGAGAGCTCCCAATGAGCAGCTAACAAACTTCAATTTCAGATTTCAAAGGACATGGGATAGAATCCCAGTGATAGTAAGGCCAACAGCTGAAGGTGCTTTCTTATACTATCTCAAAGCTTTAAATTCTGATATTTCTATGTTAATCCAATCCATGGGAGGTGCAAATATACCTGCAGCTTATAGCATCGCCATTAGGGCTGAGAATTGTTTGATCCAAGCTGGTAAACTGGTGCCTAGGCCTCCCATGCCCTTATATCCAAACTTGGAAAACCCAAGCACTAGTCAAGCACCTACTTTAGCTCCTATTCCCACTCCTAGAAATCAGAGTTCAAATGAAACTTCTACTTCATCCTCTAGTGCCTCAAATGAACTTCAAGAAGTCATGAAACAATTACAAAATTTAGGCAATGAGTTGGTTACACTCAAGAGGCAAGCAAGCCCAAATTTTTAGACCTTTTTATCAATCTCAAACTCAGCCTAATAGGTAACCATATTAGCCTAATAGGCCACCCAAACTAGCTGCAAATCAAAATCGGGTAAGGCCTCCGTGAATGCAGACTGCCGTTTTACGCCTTATAACCCCAATGCTTTGCATCTACCTCTAAATTCTTAGTGCTAGTGCAAAATAATATAGCTCAAGAGTATGATTGGTGTTTCCCATGCAATGAACCTCACAACCAATCTATGTGCTTCAATGGTGCTTTGAACCAAGCTTTGATGGTGACAAAAATTGGCATAGAGAGTGAGGCGAGTCAAGAAACAAACCAACAACAAGGAACATCTCAGTAAAATACAACTCCAAATGAGAGTACACTTATGAATTGGCAGGCTAAATATTTTTGTGGTATGAATCAAACAATTTCTCAGAATGTAGTAGCTAACACATGGTCAAAGAAGAGGAATATTGGTGAAGGGCATTCATTAACTCCAGGTGATCCACAACCTTCCATCACTCCACAAAGTGTTGGCAAGAAAATTTAGTTTCAAATGTGCAAGGATAGTCCAAGCCACCTTCTAGACCAGCTCAAATGCCAGCTATTGCAACCCATGTACAAGAAAAGAATGTGCAGGCTAAGGGGCAGCAAAGAGATGTTTCATCCCCATTTAACATCATTGAACAAATGAAGAAGACAAATGTGAATATATCTATGTGGGAATCACTATCCATCCCAGGCCAAAGGGATCTACTACAAGCTGCCATGAAGAATTGGTCAACTTCAAATCAACAAGCTCATATGTAAGAGAAGGTACTCACAAATGCTGCTCAACCTAAGGGGAAGCTTGGAGGATAGCAAGGTAAAGTTTTGAATCCCCTCCATTCTATGTTTCATTGATCATTAGGGATAAACTAGTACACAATTGTATGATTGATTTTGGGGCAAGTAGTTATGTGATGCCCAAGCAAATAGCTAATCAACCGAGCCTCCCATATGAAGTCATAACCAAAGGGGTGGTGTAACCGAATGGGACAACAATAACAACAATAGGGGTAATTAAAGATTTGAGCCTCACTTTATATGCATGCCCCAATGTCATGCAAGTTTGCAAGATGTGTCAGTGATAGATTAACCACCAATTTTTGCCCTATGTTTGTCAAGGGATTTCACAACTAGAATTGGAGGCTATTTATCTACTAATTGGTCACACATGTTGTTTCGGACTAGATATGGAACTAAGGCCACAATCAGGTCTGAACCTATTGCAAACTTTCACATTGAGCCTCATACTCCAAGCCTAATCAATGCCAACTGTTCAACATTTGATCAAGAGGATTATCCAGGCACCGATGAAGCTGACACCAAAGTTGGAAGCATCCCAGATTTGACTCTTGATGAATGGGCAAGCAAGGTACATGCTTTTGATCCCTACAAGGAAATAGAGGAATCTGAACTAGGATTTTATTACATGCATGAAGAAAATCAGCCTATTCCTAGCATCACCAAGCCAGACCATAAAGATGACAATGAGGTATGACAGCTATTCTTTGATGGATCAAGAAGTAGAAAAGGTGCAGGGGGAGCTATGCTTGTTTCACCTCAAGGCATTAAGTATTATTCAGCTTTTAGATTTCAATTTGCATGTTCTAACAACACTGCTGAATATGAAGCTTTGATACACAGATTGCATTGGTCAAGAAAGAGAGGTATCAAAAACTTACAAGTTGTTGGTGATATTGAGTTGATTGTTAATCAAGTTAAAGGAAAACATGCTACCAAAATGACCTACTCAAGAGTTATAAGAATAGGGTGTGGGACCTCATTGAGGATTTTGAAGGCTTTGGCATCAACTCCATTCCTAGGAAAGAAAACCAAGCTGCTGATAGGCTTGCAGCAGTTGAAGCAGCCTTTGATGTTGTGGAGAGTATTAAGGCAGATAAAGTGCATCCAAACATTCATGTGATTGTAAGGCCATCAGTGCCAGACAATAATGTAAGTTGGCAAGTGTTTGAAAGTGACCAACAAATCATCAATTTCTTGCAAGAAGAAGCTGAGTTCTCAGCCAAAAATCAGGAAAAGTTAGAACAACAATATGGTGATCAAGTGGTACAGCTGAGAACCAACAAACTGCCAAAAGGACTTGTCACTTTGGAGTCCATCTTTAATCCTAATGATCAATTTAGGAAGGAGAAAGCAAACATCCAAGTCAAGGGAGAAGATTCAGTGCCCATCTTAGTGGGAGAAGGCAAATCACTTCAAATTGGTAAAGTGGCAACCAAGCAAGAAAGGTATGAGTTCATGCAACTTTTCCAAGAGTTCCTAGATATATTTTCTTGGAGCTATGAAGACTTGAGAGGTTTCAATCCCAAGCTATCTCAACACACAATTGAATTAGATCCAAGTGCTAAACCCATCAGGTAAAAAAAAAAGCTCGATCAATCCACACATGGAGCCTCTCATGAAGAAGGAATTGAATAAGTTAATAGAGGCAAGTATCATATTTCCCATCAAGCATTCAAGCTGGGTTGCAAACTTGGTTCCAGTTAGAAAGAAGAGTGGAGAAATCAGATTGTGTGTAGACTTTAGAGATTTGAATAGAGCATCCCTCAAGGATCATTACCCACTTCCTTCTATGGAGCAGATTTTGCAAGTTGTTGCTAGCTCTGAGAGGTTTTCATTGCTAGATGGTTATTCAGGGTATAATCAGATCATGGTAAAGGAGGATGATCAGTTCAAAACAACCTTCACCACTAAATGGGGAACCTATGCATATAGGAAAATGCCATTTGGGTTGTCTAATGCTGGAGCTACCTTCCAAAGGGAAATGGATATGGCATTCAAGGGATTGATCAAAAAAATAGTGTTGATATACCTAGATGATATTACTTTGTATTTTCTAAAAGTGCAGTAGATCATCTCTTTCATTTGAGATAAGTGTTCCAAAGATGTAGAAGATTTGGGGTATCCTTGAATCCCAAAAAATGTATTTTCCTAGCTCATGAAGGAAAGCTCCTAGGCCACATTGTTTCCAAAGAGGGATTAGCAATTGATCCAGAGAGGGTTGAAGCAATAAAAGCACTGCCATTACCAAGTCACAAGAAGGCCCTTCAAAGTTTCTTAGGAAGAATCAATTTTGTTCGAAGGTTTGTTCCAGACTTTGTAGCCCTTGTCAAGCCAATAACTATGATGTTGAAGAAAAGTATGGATTTCAAATGGACAGTTGAAGGTAAGGAAAGTTTTGAGGCAATCAAAGAGGCTATCTCACAAGCTCCAACTCTCATTAACCCAGATTTCTCTAAGGATTTTATCCTTTATGCATTTGGCGGTGATGACACAATTTTTGCAATTTTAGTACAACAGAACAAAGAAAATGCAGAGCAGCCAATTGCCTTCTTTAGCCAAAGCTTAGAGGACTATGAGGTGAGGTATTCCTTCATTGAGAAGCATGTTCTTGCAGTGATTAGGAGCTTGAAGAAATTTAAGCATCTAGTTTCAAACAACAAGGTTCAACTGTTGGTTTCTCATGTGGGAGTTAAGGACTTCCTCCTCAACAAAGACCTAAATGAAAAATGTGTAGGGTGGATTACTCGTGTCATGGAGTATGACATTGAGATCAAAGTCACCAAGCTGGTCCGAGGAAAGGGATTGTGTGAGCAGCTGGTCTTGAGAAAATCAATGGAAGAAAGCAATGGGAAGGATGTTGTTTTGGCGTTGCAAGACAACCAAGAACAAAGAGGTGTTCAAGAAGAAAATGGTGGTATGATCACTCCTTGCTGGACCCAAGACATAATGCACTTCTTACAAATAGGCCTATGCCCTCCAGAGATGAAAAAAACCAAGAGAAGACACTTCAGATTGCAAGCTATTCCATATGCACTTGTTGATGGTGTCTTGTTCAAAAAGGATATAAATGGAGTGTTGCTTTGAGATGCATTGGGACAAATCAAATTAAGAGAATGTTAGAAGAGTTCCATGGTGGATCAGCTAGGGGTCATTTTTCTCCAAGAGTGACAGCCCTCAAGATTATGAAGGTTAGCTATTATTGGCCCAAGGTGTTTAGTGATTGTTATGCGTGGATCAAGAGGTGCAAAAATTGTGCATTCTTCACAGGCAAGGAAATATTAGTAGCCCTTCCATTGCACCCAATTTCAGTTGACCAACCATTCATGCAATGGGGTTTGGACTTCATTGGAGTCATTAACCCAAACTCAAGCCAAGGACACAAGTGGATTCTAACAACAACAGACTACTTCACCAAATGGACTGAGGCAGTGGCACTCAAAGAGGCAAATGAATCTAGCATTCTAGACTTCTACGAGGGGACAGTAACCAGATTTGGTATACCTACCACTATAATATCAGATAATGCATTGGCATTCATAGGATCAAAGGTAACTGAATGGGCTATTAAGAATGGGATCTATCTGAGCACTTCATCAAATTATTACCCTCAAGGTAATGGCCAAGCTGAGTCTACCAACAAGAACCTATTAAAGATCATCAAGAGGACTCTTGATGAAAATAAGAGGACTTGGCACACTAAACTTAAATCAACCTTATGGGTTGATAGGATAACTCCCAAGAGATCCATTGGTAACTCTCCATTCAGACTTGTTTATGGAAGAGAGGCAATCTTGCCTATGTCACTTGAGTTGCCAATGTTGGAACTCATGAAGCAATTGGAATTGTTGGAGTTTGAACCCATGGAGGTTAGATATGCATAATTGATGGAACTCCAAGAAATCAGAGAACATGCAGCCCAAACAATGGAGAAGGACCAAGCCTTGATCAAGAGAACCTTTGATAGGAAAGCTAAGGCTAGAACCTTCCAAGTTGGAGATTTAGTGTTGAAATGGGATGCAGACCGAGCAAATCCAGGAAGGCATTCAAAGTTTGATGCCATTTGGAGTGGCCCCTACATGGTCACAAAATGTAAGAACAACAATGCCTTCCAATTGTCTACATTGGATGGTGAAGAACTGCAGATTCCAGTTAATGGAATCCATCTAAAGCATTGCTACTAGAAGGGAAACTCCTCACCTTGTACATATTAGCTTAGATTTTCATTCCTCCAAGTGCTTGTGCACATTGTTTTGTTGTAGCTTAGTTTTACATTTCCCTAAGTGCTTTGGCACAAGCTTTGTTGTCCCAAGGATGCATCTTTGCAGGCCATGCTCCAGATCAAGTGATGTTCTACTCTCACAATCTTCTTTCTAGAAATTTTCTAATGAGTTGAGAGTACCAAGTAGTTAATTTGATGACTCCATGCCCAATGGATGCTTCAAAGGCCACTGATCATTCATCTAGTAGGCGGATGACCCCCTTGAGTCGCCAAAATTGTTATCCAAAATAAGCCCCTTGCTTATTTTGACTAACTTTCTTTCATTCCTTCCTTCCTTGTGCCTCAATCAATTTTTTTCACTTTTTAGGCACTCAAAATTATCTAGAAATGGTTTCATCAGATAGAGGATTTTCTCACCTTTCCAGAAAGGTAAAATTTTCCTTCTAACTCCTTGTATTTTGCAAGTTATGGCTCAACGGAGTTTTTGAGGGAAATTTTCCTTAGAAGGCCTACACCAAATCAAAGTGTGCCACATGGCAGTGGAATGTCCGGTCAGCGGAGGTAAGTTGAAAAAGTGGTCAAAAAGGCACAAAGGAAAAAAAAATTCCGAGCCCGCAGAGGAAAGAAAGTTGATTAAGGTCCATGAGACCGGCGGGAGTTAGAGGGGCGGAGTAAATTTTGGATTTTTGCCAAAGTAGTAGAAGGCACAAAGGAAAGAATTAGCTAGCAGGCCTACCAAGGAGAAAATGGAAATTTTGGAGCGCGTGCCTATAGCGAATAGGGTGGTGACAGGTGTCCTGGAGCGGTGGGGCGCAGAGAAATTTTGGAATTTTTTCCAAATTCAAAAAAGCATAAAATGGCCATTTGAACCCGCAGATGAATGAGGAAGCAACACGTGGTAGCGGAATGGCGGGGCGCGGAGCTTTTTGGGGAATTTTTCCCAAATTCAAAAAAAAGGGAAAAATTTTAGTTTTGGCCCGCCGACCCAATTTTTTCCCCAATTTTTCCCTAAATCTTCAGAGGGGCATATATTTCGATCTAGAGCTCGGTTTTTCTCAATTTTTGTGTCATTGGAAAGCTATTGAAGTCCTCTACACGATGGAATCTTCGATTTTTTTTTTGGTGGAGTTTAGTGAGAGAAAAATGAGAAAAATGCCTTTGGCATGGGGAAAAGAGTAGAACCAACATTCAACCACCATTTTTAATGCAATATGGCTTCCATTCTTCTCCAACATGGTCGAAAATCTTAGGGAATGAACTGTTAAGGGTACCCATGCTATTTTGATCAATTTGATCGGTGGTTGAATCATTCATTTCAATTTTCCGTGTTTCTCCTTCCTGAACTCGGTTTTTCATTGTTAAAAGCCAAATTTGGCTCATTTGTAAAGGGTTGGACGTTTTTGTGTTCTGCAGGCTCCCTCCTTCACCCTGACAAGTGAATTTGTGGAATATCAGACCTTTTTAGGGCTGCAACACATTTTACGTCCTTGCTATTATAATGCACTTTGTATTTAAAAATGGAAATGACAATGCAAGCTCTATGAATGAATTTTCAATCATTTCTTGTGTTGTTTGCTCTATCCCGATCCTTCATTACAATTTTAGAAATTTGTTCCTGATTTGTGTTGCATTTTTATAATTTGTGTTAATCAGTAGAAATAGATGTTCGCCACTCCTTCGGTGTATCACCTTGTCAGTTTAGTTTTATCTTCTTTTCTTTCTATCCTTGTCTCTTTGGCAGAATTAGAGTAGAATTTTGAGTTAAAACCTATGCAAATTTCATGCATACATTTGATCAGAGGAGTAGAGGAACCAACCTCAATCTGGAGAGTTTTTTCCCATTTTTGCAAGTCCCACACTTGGGAAAAGATTCCATGTTGTGCAATCACACTAAATGACCCAATTCTCACTTGCAGATCTGAAGGTCATTTAGGGGGTGCTGCTGATTTGCACTAACACTCACCTACATGAATTTGTCAATTTTCTCACATTTTATCCTATGTCCATGCTTAAGCACCGATCAAAGCACTTGAAATTGGAGATAAAACTCTTAGAGTAGTATGCCAAAATGCATTGAGAGAAATGTTCTTCAAGACAACTCCGAGTCAACATAGTTTAGATGATTTACTATGCCAACAAGATTTGAAAATGCTCAATCACATTTCCATGTGCATGTAGAAGAATTATGGGTGCTTATTGAGTAAAAAAATCTAATGACAACAATAGGAACTTTTACACGCTAGGAGCATTCCTACTAAGAACATTGACACTGGCAAAAACCTATACCCTAAAGAACCAAAACATTCAAATACCTTATGATCCTAAGAGGCATCATTACTGAGATAATAAGATACTCTAGAGGTGATAAAACAAGACTTGGAGTCCAAATTCACATTTTTCCCTTATCGATTTGGTGCACACCTAGGAGAGAAAAACTGCTCCACCAAAATGCTCATAACTTTTCAACCACACCTCCTTTTGAGAAAATTATTTTTGCACATGAATTTTATGCCAATTTACTCCAAAAATTCCTTCTATGATTTATTCGAATGAGACCGTATAATTATTTTTAGGGCTAAGAAGCCAGAAACTCAAAATGAATTTTTCAAAAGCCTTTTTACAAAAACTCACATAACTTGAACAAATGACCTAACTTTGACCTGAAATTTTGCATGAAGAATCAAGACACCTTCCTCTATTATATCCCAAAATTTATAGAAAAGAATATGTCTACATTTTTCTATCCCATCTCATTTGCATGCTAGAACACTGCTTGTTCTTAACACTATTTAGAGATAAGTCTAAAATTTGCTCATACATGTTGTATATTGTCTCTTAACAACTTTCCCATGATTGTTCTAGCTTGTACCATCTTGTTTCAATGCTTTAGGTACCTGAAACCACCCTGAAAGGACATTGCCACTCACCATCCAAGACCTTGTCTTCTTGAAACCTCATGAATTCAATTTGAACCTCTGAAAAACATCTGATAATCATGATATTTCACTCTCCATTTTCCATAAATTCCTTTGACATCAATGACAACAACTAGAAAATCAACAAGGTGCAACAAAAGGATGTAGTTCAATGCGGATATGTGGATGTATAACGTAACTTAGGAACAAGTTCTTGTGGGTTAGTCATTCCCCACATTTCTGGATTAGCCACACTACAAATGCATGGTAGGGAGTTAGAGTGAAGAGAGGATTACGGGTGGTTTGAAATATTTTGGAACGCGCAGAACTAGTTCTTTGTGGGAACTAGTTTCCCGCAATGGTCGAAGATCTGCGCAATGCAAAGGGAGACATGCCGCAGTGGTGGTGTGTGGGTCAACGAAGCGTCGGAAGAACAAGTGCAAGATGGAACAGGTTCCTTAGGAAGGTTAGTTCCCTGCACCTAGGTCAAAGCTACAAAGAAAAGGATAGAGAGGTGAGGAAATATTGAAGTGCGAAGATGCGGATAATGCGGGTCTTGGGGAACACACGACCAAATTCCACACTTCCTCTAGTGCTTTGAACCCTTGATTTATCTCGATCCCCAAAGGATTTAAAATATAAAAGGATAAAAGAGGGGAAATGATTATAATTGCAGACTATAGCACTATTTAGGGAATGATGTTCCTTCGAACCCTCCAAATCTGCATGGGCATATATTTTCACCGAGATTCTCCAAACTTGACAAATTATATATCAATGGAAAGGTTTTTTCATCCTCTACACCATGGAAACTTAAAATTTCAAGTTAATTGAGAGTAGGAGGGAGAAAAATAGGAAAACATCCCCAACATTCAAAGCACGCTTTTAGGTAGCTAAGAAATAAGATTTGATATGATTTGGTGTCTTTTCTTCTCCATCAAGAAAAGGATCGTGGAGGGATGGATTTGTCAAGTTGTCCATGCCCTTGTTAAGACATTTAATGCATATTATTAGTGGGTGGGGGCATAATTTTGAGTTTCTCTTTTCCCTCTCTTTTCTCATCTTTTGTATAATGTAAAAACGTCTCATTTGAGAGGGGGTGTTCTTCATTGTAATGGAACTTTGTCAAAAAAAATCCAAAGTAGTGGTGAGTTGTAGGCCTCAGATTTGGACATATTGCATGGTGATCCTTTCCTCTTCTCCTTCAATGTAATGGATTGTGCATACTTGAAGCAATAAAATTCTTGTTTTGTGGCTATCTTCTGCCCTATCTATGTTCTATTGCATTTTCTTTCCTTTCATTGCATCTGCATGTGTTTTGTGCATATTTTATTCTCCTTGCAGGGTCTCAAATGTGTTGTGCTCCATGGACATGGTGGTTTGAATGTTGTTTTGGAATGTGGCACTCAATTCTGCCCTCTCCTTCATCATTTTCTTCCATTTTCCACTCACTTGAGAGTGTCTCCACCCCTTTTCTTGGTGTTATCACCTTTGTAGTTTAGGATTTATGTTTTATGCATCTCCTTCTCACCCTGGTCCCTTGGAATGATAGAGTAGAGTTAGATAGTTACATTTCAATTCCTAGGAGTAGTTTAGCATTAGGAATAGGTAGAGGAACCAACCTTCTCTGGAGGTCTGTCTCAAAGTGTAAGTCCCACAACTTGGAGATAGTCCCATGTTACCTCAAAATCTTGGGTTGTCTATGACTCAAGGTAGGGTGTAATTTTGAGCTCCAACACACATCACAAAGCTATTGTTTCGATTTATATTACTTCCTATTCATATTAACACACTATATTGTATCGGATCATACACGTTTTGACATATTTTCTATCTTTCTAACATGCTTCTTACGGTACTACATGTGCAACATTTTTCTTGCGAGGAACTATTTGATAGCATGGTTGTCTATTACATTTATTGTTATTGTATGTCATTATTTTCAATTGTATGCCATTATTATCAGGATTTTTCCTTTGTCTTGTGTGCACACTATATACTTTTGGCCACTTCGGTCTCGATTATCTTGTGACATCGTGAGTGATGTCCCATGTTTTCAACCCGTTTTTCATGGTCTACATTGTCTTCCTACTTGTTAGCTTACATCTTGTCTTCTATATGCATGATTATCTTGTTTGCATTAACACTTGTTTCCAACCACTTTGTTTGCATGTACCTTGGTTTCTACCAAGCACATTCCCTTCCCCCTATAGGGCTTCAATTTCAGCACAACATCAGTCCTCCTTTGGGCCACATTCTCCTAGTGATGTCGTATGCACCCCAAATGAGGGGGGAATACATTGAGTGAATAAGTCACCCCATAGAGTAGTTCATAGTCGCATGACAACACAATCTCCGGTCTCAACAACAACCCAAAATCTGACTTGGGTCCTTAAGACAAGACATTCACCAATGCCCATACACAAACAAGAGTGCGTGAGCTTGCTTGACCCTTCCTAGGTGCCTATGACCAAGGAAATTACACATTTTTTCGGTTTGGCATAATTCACAACAATTTACACAACAATTTTTACAGACAACCACAACCCTTCAAAGACTGACATGCATGCATTACATCCTCTCTTCTATTTTCACGTTGGATCAAAATGGATCGGATTTTCACACACCATTTACAAAGGGTGTTTATACTTTGGGAAGAAGTCAAATGTTAGAGAATAAAACTAGACATTTCTCCATACACTTCTTCCATACTTGGTGCAGTTGGTGTGAGATCGCCCAAAAAAATTGTTCTTCTACAACATCTTCAAGATCCTTTCTATCTCTTTTACTCATCACAGATCAGGTGCACATGTTCCTTTTCACATTTTCACATAATTTTTACACACTTTTTACTCATTTGGATCGATTTTTTCATATACACATATTTGACTACTTGTTTGCTCTTCTCTTTTGCAAGTACGTCCTTATGGGAAACATAAATCACATCATCTAGTATCAAATGACATCAACAACAAGTAAAACCCGGCATTTACACACACACTTTCACCCCTAGGATAATCATTTTCACTTCCTCTTCTCTAGCATCCACACTTCATAGTTTTATAACTCCATGCTTTTTTTGTCTCCTCGCATGATTTTTTCCTTCGATCTACATGGTTATCATGTATGCATCTCTTATTAACTTTATGTTATCGAGCATTCACTCAACATCACAAAGTGGGGACAAATGTAGACACTAAATCACACACTTTGGGTATATTTCTAGTCTTGATCACATACTACTATTTAGATGATTCATAAACAAGAAAATTACTAATTAACCACCGTCTTGAGCATCTTTACTTTCTTTCTATTTGCGTTCTTGGTCTCACATACCTTCTTACCTAGTTTGACTTTTGACACTTTAGTTTTTCTAAGTCTAGAAACCAGGGCCCATATAGGACACCAAAGCCCAGTCACCCCCATCCCCTCTGGGTGCCCTTGACCTCTTTGTATCTTACTCTCATATTTTAGGTCTTTTCTAGTTGTTGGGTGTATTATTTTCTTGATGGTTGGTGTTTTAGTGGTTAGTTATGAAATTTGAGCAAGGGAATCATATAAATACAAAGTTATGTGATAATAATAAAACACCAAACACTAAGAATCTATTATCATCACCTAAGGTTGCATCCAAAGGCATTACAAGAGCATTCAAGCATCCATCTAGCAATGATAAAAGGGACAAGGGACTGCATTCTTCTGCATACACTTCATAGGAGGGGAAGCTTATTTTTCCATGCACACAATTATCTACATTTTCTACATCTAGCTAGATTTCTCTCTATCAAGTGTGTCTAGCACAAGAGCTACCTAGGGCATGATTTTATACACACACACACACATAAAACTACATGGAGTCTGAAATGTAGTGCAACACCTAGATCATAAGTTCACTCAGTTGGGTGACCATCGAGGTCAGTTTGACTCCCCATTTGCATATTTTTATTTATAGGATTTGATGTGTTTTGGGGTTTTACATGTGTTCTTTCTTATTGCATGTTTCAGGTGAATAACAACGAAGTGTAGTGACATACATGATGACTAAAGGAAAACATCTTACGACCCTACGAAACTGATTTCCGCAGTTGTCCGAGAAGTCATAGGTTCCTGAGAGAAGGTCTTTGGCATCCTTGACCCTACATAGGTGCCCTAGTCCTAGAATTTAAGACACTCATGCATTTTTCTCGGATTCGCTTTGTGATGATCTCGAGTCCTGCTCCATCGCTTTTCATCTCGGCACAACTTCGACATCACTGCGAATCAGCTAAGTATTTTCTTCCCTTCGTTTGAACTTAGGTTTCAAATTAAAATTACTTATTAGCTTGGTTCAAATATGCACTTAATTGTTTATATCATTTCTCTGGTACATATTTAGATTTAGCATTTATTTATTTCTATATTTACTTAATCATATACTAAGAACCCAAATAGATAGTAAGAAAAGTGCCACATGTAAGTAGTATAAGGTAACAAGAGTAAATACAACTAACATATGTAAATGTCACATGAGTTTGATGGTTTGGTGTGATATGCAAGATGTGTAGATGGTGGGAGCAAAAGATCGCCCCATCGGATGTGCGTGGGAAGAGGTTCATTTAGAATTTTTCCTCAACATTCAAGAATGAACAATAGAACAAGAGTGCACCATTGCGTAATGAAGGAGTATGTGAACCAACGATGTGGTGATGCTCAAAAAGATAGCCATGGATCACAAAGTGAGAGATAGTAGCTAGGATATGATATGTGAGGTTCAATGATGAAGTATGCCCTCAATAGTCAAGTGTGAACCGTAGCAATAAAGTGTGTCATCATGTAATTATGGTACAATGTGTATACCAAAGATGTGAAAGTGCTTAGAAGATAGTCATGAAATATGGAGCGTGAAGTGTAGTAGATAGGAGAGACATCTAATAGTGATGAATGGGGGAAGACAATGTGATTCCCCACAAGTGTGTGAGGGATAGAAGGTTATCCGAAGATAATGGAGAGTGGCCCAACCACCTGATATTCGAGGAGATGAAGGCATGTAACAATGGTCTAAGATCGATGGTGTAAGAGAGTAATTATGTGTACGTGAATGAGATCAATGTAGTAAAGGAGGTGGAGAAAACCTAGGAGAATGGACTACCCAAGTAGGGGACTTAAGATGATGATGTGGACTAATGAACCGGTGAAGACAATAGGGTCATGATGTAGGTCATGTACGAATGAGAGACCTAGGTGTAGAAATAGATTTAGACTTGGCAGTGCAAGAGGCCATGTATGAATGGGAGATCTAGGTGCGGTGATAGAATTATATTGAGAGGTGATGGAGGTCGAGATGTCATAACTGGTGTGAAAATAAAGGCAAGGTTGGGCCTAGGTAATGGTTTACATGGTGGAATACCTTTGATGGTGACAACTTGTTTGTTATGGATGAACTTAAGACACAAATGATGCATGGAAGGGATAGCCTCATCAGCGCGGAGCAAAGGAAGACCTAAGACCATGTCACAACCTATGATTTCAGATGTAACGAGGAATGGTATAAGCACTGTAAGGTCCCAACTATAATGGGAAGCATGACATGACTATAAGAATTAGGAACTGGAAATGTGATTCGAGAAGTTGGACATTTGATAACTAATAAGAGTGCCACAGAGCATGCATTGGAAAGGGCCGATGGATAGACCAAAGTATTTTTAACTTTATAAGTGCTAATAGAAGCATTAATATGCAACGAATAAGAGGAAAATGTAGCAAGTAGAAGCACATAAGTGTGTCCCACTTTTTTGCATTTTTGTACCTCTAAACACATGAATTTTTGACATCACTTTGAAATTGTAGAGGCAATTGCCAAAAACTACATAGAATTGGAAAATGTTGTAAACTAATGAAATGTTGCATTTTGAATGTATAATGTATGTGGATTTTTTTTTTGAAAAATATATTATTTTTGGTTTTTTAGTTATTTATTTCAAATGTTGTTTCTTATTTTATAGTAGAGCTACATTGTGCCAACATTTTGTAATGTAGTCAAAACATATTTGTTTTCTACAAAATTTTAGATATATATTCTAGACTTAATTATCTAGTGGATGAATATTTTTTGGATTTTTTAGATATATATTTATTTTTTTAGTGAATATATTATTCGATTTAGATATGTATAGATGTTTATGGTGATATATCTCTTTATTTATTTCAAAATTGATTTTTTTTTTTGAGCGTAATAACGATAACATTAAAATTTAGTAAAATATATTTTTTTAAATTTTTTTGGAAATGATTTACTATTTTTCATAGTGTCTCAAATGGGACGTACCAAATTTCCTAAAATACCATAGTTTAGAAATAATTTAAAAAAATAGAAAAACCCATTTTAAAATTCAAAAATATTTTTGGAAAGATTGTAAAAAAGAATTTATGTGTAATTTTTCATAATTTAATTCACTATTTATACCTAAACATGTGGCATATGAAGTGACATCTTTTGGCCTATAATTGCCCTCCAAATGGATTAAGGGAAAAATAGGCCACCTAGGCTCCACATAAGGGGGTTTACCTGAACCCCCTGAAACCTATTTCCAATGATTCACTCTCCGAAAAAAGTTAGGAAGGTAAAATATGCCCAAGGGGGTTCGCTCAAACACCCTTAGGGTGAAGGGGGTTCAAGTGAACTCCTTTTTATGACATGGCACATCGGAAAGAGGGGGTTTGTGCGAAGGGGGTGTTCGCTGACACCCCCTTAAAATTTTGATGTGAAATTTTGTGGGTCGTGTTTTTGGCCCACCAAGTGAGACACAATAGTGTGCATTTACTAGGAAATGGAACATCAACAATAGTGATAAGAAAGTCAAGCGCCCCAATGAAGGAGAAGGCACAACATGACATGTGTGATTTGTAGAAGAATCAATAGCCGGTTTTTCATGTTTGGGTGGTGGATCATTTAGGGTTTTAGGCTTTTGATTATTATTGACCGATTTAGAAGTAGACGACTCACTGGATACTATATCACATTGTTGTCAATAAGATCTTGAATGACATGTTTGAGCTTAAAACAACAATCATCAAAATTCCCATTGCATTAGTGATAGTCACCGTGTGCATTTTCATCGTAATTATGTCCACGTGGTCAAGAAGGATCTATATTGAGTGGTGGAGGGAGGGTAATCAAATTACTTTGAATGAGTTGTCATAATAGAAGCTGAGGTGCGTAAGGTAGCTTAGTAAAATTGTGCCTCATGGATTACAATTGAAGTGTGGTTGGTGCGAAATAACATTGAAAGTAGGTTTGGAGTCGGTAAGCTTAGTGAATAGTTTGAATGTGGATTTGGCTTGAAATTTGTTAGAAGATGAAGTGGAAGAAGTATCATAATACTTCAATTTTCCCATAGACAAGAGTTTTTTCTCGCATAATTTGAGCTTGTGACACAATTGATCAAAAAAGGAGAAGTCTCAAAAATGACACACTCTTGGAGTGGAGGCAAAAGGCTTTGAATGAATAGATCTTGTAATTCTAAATCAGCTAGAACATTGGTCATTTTGGCAAGGTTATTCTTATACCGTAAGACATAGTCCACAAAATTTTCATTAGATCCTTGTGTCATTTCAGCTAGTTGTGCATAGAAAATCTTAGTGTTGATAATCATAGAAAAATGAACAAGGAATGCATCGGATAAAGATGTAAAAGATGTTACCGAATGGACAAGTAGATCATAGAACCATTGCATAACATAGTCTTGTAAGCTTCGAGGAAATAATTTAGCCAATAACATAATGTCATTAACATAGTCAAGGCATGCAACATGAAAGGATTGAAGGTGATCCTGAGGGTTGCCATGTCCATCAAGGTAGGAATCTTTGGTGTAATAAAATCAAGGGGCAACAGATAAGAGGAAATGGCATGTGCAAAAGGAGTATGAAGGAGTGAAGAATCAAGAGATGGAGAGGAATGTGAAGTAACATGTTATAACTCGGCGAATTTGAGATTATAAATCATGGTATAAAGAAGCAAGATCATGAGTGCCTTAAGAAGATTTAGGTTGTGTATGGGAAGTATTGGGAGGAATGAGGGGATCCGTTTAGAGCAATAGAAATAAGAATGGTGGAGGGTGGAGTAGAGATTAGGATGGAGACCATGGAAACCGAATAGGAACCCATGAGAGGGAGAGTGTTAGAATCTTGAGAGCATTTAGTTATGAGTAAAGAATTTAGGACACGCGGAATATGTGTAGGATTAATGCGTAAAGCATAATAAAAATTAGTGATCTTGTCAAGTTGTTCTTGGTTAACATTAGTGTCATCATTATACGATTTCTCACTATCCAAAGTTTTGATGTTCTCAAGAGGAATGTGGTTGGAGTTAATAAGAGGATTATCATATTCAACCATTGGTTTAGAGATCCTATGGGAAGATGGAGGAAGCTCGGTGTGCTCAAAAGGACCAAAACAACCACTACAGCTAACAGGCATAAAAAGAAACCCTTGAAGCAAGGTTAAGTTTGAGTGAATGGGTTCACCAAATAATTTAATCTAAATTGAATTAAATCTAACTACAGAGTAACTACTATAATCAATGATATGAAAGTAATAGAATATAGTAATGGACAAACAATAAGCATGCAATAATATGAAACCCTATGCAAGGGAGAGAGATAGATGACTTAGCTGATTTCTGAGTGGTCTGGAAGTGATCCAAGCCAAGGAATTATTGGAACATGATGGGAAGGATTTTTTCAAGGCTCACTTGAGGTTTTGGAACTTAGAGATGTGTAGGATAGAAGCGCCCACGGGAGGAAAAGAGTGCCCAGATGCTAGTGACTGATTTGAGTGCTAGTGTCTAGCTAGGTGCTCAGATCTCGATATTTTCTAGACCGGAGGAGCTTCGTTGTTAGTCTTCCTTTATCGCTTTGTCTTTTTTTCTCGATGACACCGGTTGTACCTATAACTTTGTAAAACAAATAGCTAGTTGCACATACCCATAAACCACATCAAATCTAATAAATAAGATGCAAAATGGGGAGTCGACTAACCCCAACGCTTCACCCAAGAGTTGTTTTATGAGAGCGATGCACCGCATCTCGAATCCTTGTAGTTTTGTGTAAATGATGCCCTAGTTTTCCCTCGTCATGCAAGTTACATTATGACAACGTGCTAGATATAGGATGCTCCAATTATGCAAATGTGTGTAATGGAAAATAATATATTTCCCCTCCTATGTTGTGTATGTAGAGTGATGCACGGCCCTTGTCCCTTTTGTGAGTGTGCTATATGAATTCTTTGTAATGCTCTTTGTTCCTTTGAATGCAAGCTTAGGTGATAGTAGATAATGTTAGTGCTTGGCCCCTTATTTGAGAGCATTAACTAAGTATATATATGATTCCCTTGTTTGAATTTCAGTAATTAACAACTGAAAGTCCAACCCAAAGTACTAAAAGGTGACCAAGAAGTGAAAGAGACCCAAAAGAGTAAGAAAAAACAAGAGAGGGTCAGGAGCACCTAAGAGGGAGAGGAACGCTTGATGCTACTATCCTAACTGGGCACTAGTGTTCGAGGCCATGAAAGATAAATCACTAAAGTTTTGGTAGAGTTGCAAGGCATATGAGGCCAATAAAAGTGCAAGAAATAAAACAAAAGGCCCAAAAGAAGTTGTTAACCACAAATTTTCTTGCTTAGGAATCATGTATACATTAGTATGCTTTAGGATCTAGAAATGTACCCAAGTGCACATATTTTGTGTCTAAAGAACATGGGTTACTTTAGAATTGATGCCGATAGTAGGAAGATTTCCCCATGGGGGAGCATCATTGTAAGACCCATGAGTATTTTATTTTCAATTAACATCATTTTGGAAACTCTAGGTAGGGTTCCCCATATTTAGAGGTGGTGTGATATGTCATAAGCAGTTTACCCACTTCAAAAGAAAGAGGAGTGTATGAATGCTATGTAATATAGAAAAGATATTGTATTTGATAAATCTTGTAAAGTTTAATCCATGGACCCTAGGTCAAAGATTGAAATGTATTTAATATAATTTGTAGAATATATGTACTATTTTTATTAATTTGAGATAGTGGTATAATCCTTTGGATGTCCTTTATAAAGTGTAATGGTTAATTATATGTCGTAATGATGTTATGAGCAAAAAATCATTCCCTTTGTAGGTTTATGGTCTTTAAAGTACTAAAATTCATGTCACAAGATAAGAGTGTAGAGTAGGTGCGATGAGCCTCATGGGTGTTATAACTATAGACATTAAAAAGAAAACCTTACACATCAAGTCATGTTTTCTCGAAATGCAAAAATCCCATTAAAATATTGAAAGTGTCAAAATTGATTTAAAATCATACAATATCCCTAAAACAACTAAAAAGCAATAAAATAATTAAAAATAACAAAAAATTTACAAGATTGTCACATGTATTTAAATAAGGCTCAAAACATTTAATAATAACACCACCAACATTTAAATAGGCTACCCACCAACATTTAATAACACCTATAGTCAATTTATTAAGCACCCAAAAATATCACCTACCTCAACCTCTTAAAATCTATAAAGGAAGAGGCCCCCTCTTATTTGAGACGAATCTTATTTTGACTATTGATTTTTCTCTTATGTGGATTTCTCAAGACAAAAATAAAAACCATTTCTTGGAGTGGATATGAGGCGAAGGTGTTTTCATCGAAGGTACGGAAGAGGATAAATCACCTATACAATTTCTCGAAGGTTAAAATCAACAATACCCAATTATTAGGTCTCGTGAAGAAAAATACATCAATTTTATAAGGAATATCACACAATCCTAAATTGCCTAGGCAATTTCTTGGCGATTTTCATAGTCCATAATCCTTACAACATAATCAACCATCAATCATTGGGTCCCCGCACATACCCTTCTAGGTATATCATTCATATTTTTCATTTATGGATTGCTTTATTTATTTATTTATCATTTAAGTTTATTTTCCTTTAAAGGGTTAGGGATTTGACTAAGGAAGATTCTTTAATCACTAAAAATACTAACTGATTTAAAATGTTAAGTTTTACATATTCAAGAAGATTATATTACATAATTCTATGGAGAATAACCTAAGAAATATGGATCAGTAACATTATATTGACACCATAAGCTCGTTCTTTACCTTGTATTTTTCTTTACATGATTATTTTGTTATAATTTATAACTTTTGTATGTATGTTGTCATTTTTTGGTATACATTTTGACAACTGTGGTGGGACATAAATCTAACAAAAATAATAATCTTATCTCTTCGAATCTAATAGTTTAAGGTTTTTCAACTTTTAATCTTTTTTTGTATTTTTTTGCTAGCATTTTTATAGGTTATAACTTCATTTTTGTAGAGTCGAACATCATAAAAATGCATTGTTAGAATCACACGTATGATTAATATACAATTTTCGACTAAAAAAATCTTTCTTTTCTTTTCTATTTTGTTATCCCGGTTGATTTATGTATGTTATTCCTTCACAATATAAAGTGGTCTTAGGAATCAAAAGTAACATCAACCTATTATGTGACTTCTTGGATTTCATCACCAAGATTCAATTAACTTAGAGCCCGCGTACTAGATGGCTATACAAATTTGGGGAAAGAATTTTTTCTCTTGGTGAAGCTCAAGAGAGCAACTTGAGTGAAGTCAAGGGGGATTTGACCTCCAATACTGTACCTTAGACAACAATTATCTTATATGGAATTGGGCATCACATACCATAAGGTATATTGAGGACTCCCTTTAAGAGCCAAATTTCTATCTTAGATTAGACAATCTATTTTTAGTGCTCTATCTTGTAATTCTAGGAAAAAATCATTCCCAAGATTACCCCTACGTATCCAATTTCTAACAAACATTTGGTATATCATTGGGATACAAGTTAAGTATACACCCTTATCACTAATATTAGGGCTTCATTCTATGTTTTATATTTTATTCCAAATATATTTGCAAAACTATTTTTTTTTTTCCTTCTCCACATAAATAGCATATGTGATTTTTGATAGCTATCACATATCCTTTTACCATTTGCCAAATTTAA
Organism: Taxus wallichiana var. yunnanensis; assembly: GCA_018340775.1. Classification (NCBI taxonomy): domain Eukaryota; kingdom Viridiplantae; phylum Streptophyta; class Pinopsida; order Cupressales; family Taxaceae; genus Taxus; species Taxus wallichiana. The sequence goes on from CM031233.1 coordinate 189,803,568, forward strand.
CCATCCATCAACCTCCAATTTTGCTCTATTATCTACTCTAAATTACCCACATGATTTTGGATTGATTTTAGCTACACATTTTGTCTATATTTTTCCACAATTTACCATTTTCTCGTCCATGAACCATTTTTTGAATATGCCTCGCTAACATAAATCACCTATGTGATATCTATGTGTACCTAAAATTATTTGTAGCTCATTTGATAGTCTAAACATTACTCATATATTAAAATATATATTTTGACTATCCAAATCAGTCAACAAAATTTCCCAGGTTATTAATAGGTGTATTATATGATTTTCATTTTCCCACCTCAAAAATATAGTACTATATTATGTCTCGCCTTCCCGCTTTTCATCATGACAATAATTTCTTAAGTGATTTGTATTCTTATTTTCTTTCATTCTTCGATGGTCACTACTCTCTCACAATCACGTAGCTAGTCCAAAACTCTCACCACCCCGATATTATGGACTCATCTTCACATATAAGGGATGTCCTTTGCCTAAAAGGGAATAAATATTCCAATCTAACCCTTTTAAAAAATTATAAGATGCAAGATCATCCAGTCCACAAGAAATAGTATATCAACAAAAATAGTTGAATAATTAGTATTTACATTTTCTAGAGAGCACAAGTCCATCAGACATTGTTTGTTGAGTGCACAACCCCTTTTTATAGTGTTGGGTCACTTGTGTAGTTATTACATCATGATGAGTCATCACACAATCCTATTTGAGCCGTGAACTTTGTAATAACCGAATGTTTGAAGGAACAATTTTAGGGGAAATAGTGAATGGTTATGTTTCAAAGATGATGTGTGGGTCCTTCATATTTTTGTTTGAATTCTACAAGTTTAGGAGTCTTAGTAGGTGACATCAATGATTAATTAAGTAGAGTCCAATTTCCTTAAGAAATTAGTTCAAATTTTTGGGGAGAGTGTGAATGTTAGCTTAATACTTACAACACCATGTGTTATAAGTGATTTTATCGACACAATGTAGTGAAGGTGTAAGTAGAGTGAGTGTATGATTACAACACAAGGAGGATTTTCCATACTTGAGTGACATGATCAGAGAGGAGAATGATTATATGATGTATGTTGTATGAGATTGTACAATTGGAATTAGTATTATGGTTTTATTTCAATGAATATATATCCCACAACTTTATTTTTATAAAATTTTGTGTTAATTTGATCTCGTCTACCATTGCATGTTTTTTGACTAGTTTGTTATTCCACACATATTTTGAGGTCTATGAAGTGTAAGGAAGATCTTCATTGAACACCCTAACCTCATCTACATCATTCAATATCGAGAGTGAGGATTAATTTCCTTGAGGCACAACAAATATTTACGCTTTACATAGTGTTAAGTGAGGTAGAAAATCCTTGTGGACATCTTCCGGTGGGTAAATGTTGGGTAGAAGGTGTAAGAGAGAAACACAATAATTTTTACATCTTTCCACAATGTGAATTGTGAGTAAAAGGTCGATGTAGGCATATTACAACAAAAAGGTTGTTGGGTAGAATATTGTGGAGATTGTGGTCTCAATTTTTAGAGAAATGAAAATGGCACGCACTATTTGAAGGAATGTTAATATAGGATGTTGAAACTAAGGAAAAAGAGTTGAGGTTTTGGTTCGAAATGATGTAAAATATGAAATATCGTTTGGAGGCCATCAAAGATACACAACAATGAGGTGTTGAAATGGAATACCATAGTGATGATGAAGGTGTAATTGTGCAATAGGGATCAGTAGGTTGTGAATGTAAATACAGAAGAAAAGGAAGCAAAAAATAGTCTAGAAGAGAGACTACTTCACACAATTTATAAAGTGGGGAATAACCCTAGATTTTATACCCCTTGTTACTATAGTAGTTTGTAACAACAAAATTTCATGGATTGGATAATAGAGATGGAAAAATATTTTGAGTACGAGGATATGAAAGATCTTAGGAAGTTTAAGTTCATGTGTCTCTTTGGTGGGAACATATACAAATCAACCAAGTGTAACATTTCAAGAATAAGATCAAGACACATGATAGGCTAGTGGTGAAGCTCAAGGAAAATTTTCTCCCAAAAATTATAATATTAGTTTGTTACAAAGATTTGTAAGGTTTAAAATAGAGAGATCTTGCTGTGAAAGAATACACCGAGGAATTTTACTGACGCACCATCAAAGCATGACATGTGGAGAAGATCTCCAAATACACAACTAGATTGTGGATTATGATTCAGATGATTTTCATATGTTGCAAGTTCATTTCATGGAAGAATACTACCAATATAATATGAAAGTAGAGGAAAGGATAACATGCAAAAATAGAGTGTTGATTATGGAAAAGGGAAGGCCCCAAAAGGTAAACAAGGTAAGGGAAGAGAAAATTATGCACAAGCTAAAGGTGATTCATGTTCGGCGCTGCAAGGAAAAGGAACATATCGAGGAGGTGGAAATACATCCATGGTTAGAGGATCCCATGGTCATGGAAAAGGCCAAGGATTTATCACCACTTGTATAGGTGTGAAGAAACGAGGCATAAAACATATGAGTTCCCGCACTCTTAGAATGGTGGTAAGATAAGTGCATATAATACATGAATAGAGATGATTAGATTTTCAAGTCATGAAGAAGAACCATAGATGAAATAATCATTGATGGTCAAGTGCATATTATTGAAACTAAATAAAGAAGAGGTCAGGTTCTACGTAGAGAAGAAACATGTTGAATATGGTATGTAAATTAGGGGAAAGGTATATAAATGATAGTGGACAATAGAAGCACCAATAATTTTTTTGAAAAAGGGATGGTGATTAAGTTAATAATAAAGATACCTCGAACATCTTAATCCACACGTGCTTCCATGGTTGTAGATGAGACACTAGTTGTTGCTAAAGGAGAACTTTTTGGTTAATTTCCATTTTGGAAGATATGAAAATGAAGTGATATGCAACATCATTCCCACGTGACTTGTTGGCAAAATAATTTCCAAATTAGGAGATGTTAAGATGAAGTGATAGGCATGATGCTACTCAAATGCATAAACTAAAATCACACCTAATGATACCAATGAATGCATTTGATCATTGAAATCTTCAGCAATTCGTTACTAATGCAAGTGTCTACACAAAGCTTAATAATAAATTATAGAAAACAAGACGCGTGACTAGATGAAGTCAGTAGGCCAATAAAAAGAAATTTGAGCTCTAAATCTAATGACACAGTCGCTTTAGCAGCAATAAAGAATGAATATGAGGGATGACCATGTGGTGAATTGGTGGGACACTTAGCTTATAGAGCCAACAACCCAGATTTCCGGATTTCATATCTTGATTTACCCACGGCATGTGGAGTGGGGCATTTGCATGTCGCCTTGGGGGTTGGGGATGACCCTGTGGTGAACTGGTGGGGCACTTAGCCTGTAGAGCCAACAACCCAGGTTCAAACCCAACCTCTTCGATTAAATTTTAGTTCGAATGTGGATCGCTCGCGAGACATTAAGGACCCAAGCCCACCCCCATGTTCCACTTAGAGAAATTTCTCCTCCACCACTCTAGTTCATAGCTCTAGTATAATAAAATCGTTTACCATCCAAAGTTTAACTACTTTTGTTTTTTTAGAAGAAACCATATTTCGGGGATGGTGAACACTAGGAAGAGTGCAAAGTAGACCGAATATGCGAATCGGTCGGGAAAAAGAGGAGAGGAGGTTTGCAGGGGGAATCAAATAGGCATGGTGGTGGGGCTTATCGAGGCAATCGGGCTCCTCGGGCGGCTTGGTCAGTAGGCTGGGCGGGTGAAATCCATACCCTAACCCTAAAAAAGGCAAGGAGAGCTTCAAATAAGTGGATGTGAGTGGTTCTGGGGGTTACTGGTGCGGCCAAAGGAAATGTTGGGAGAGAAGCTCAGGGTAGTGGGATCTTCAAGCCTAGGATCTCTTTCAAATATGCTCTTGGTAAATCTAATGATAATATTGCAGGAAATTAGGTGTATTCGGTCGATCTCGCTGAAGAAATTCCTTCGCTGGTCATTGATCACTTGAGGTGGAAGAATATTATCAAAATCTATCTCGGGATGCCATAATAGGCCGCTTCAATGGCCTATGGCCTTCCTCTATAGATTTATACCAATGGATTTTTCAAAACTGGACAGAGAAGTGCGAAATTTTCCTTTGTTCCAGAGGCTTTTTTGTGGTTCATTTTAGGGAAATAGGGATTACCAGATTTCCTTTCAAATGGATAGTGGTTCCGGGTAATGCTTGGTATTTTTAACTCCATGGTTCCTTAAATTTGATCCGAACACTCTTTTGATCTCCAAAACACCGGTTTGGGTGAGACTGCCCAACCTTCCCCTGCACCTTTGGTATGCTTTGGAAGATATCGGAAATGTCTTGGGTAGGTTTATTAAAGAAGACTTGGACAAATCTCATGCGGGCCTGTGCTCCTTCGCTCGTATGTGTGTGGAAGTCGACTTGAGCAAAGGGCTTCCAGATCGAATTAATTTAAAATTTGGAAATGTTCAGCATCTGCAACCTTTGGATTACAAAAACACGACATTCCGTTGTAGAAATTGTAGAAACCCTGGTCATTTGCAAGCTTCTTGTTCGTGGAAGAAGCTACCAATTAAGAAGAGTGGCTCGACCTCGACCAGAGGATGGGGATCTTTGGATCTAGATTTAGTGGATGTTGTGACATTTAAGGTAGATCCCTGCAATTCCAGTCCGAGAATAAGACAAAGGAAAGAGTGGAAAAAGAGAAGAAGGACACAGTTTAGGAATCTCATGGGATTATTGTGGTTAGTGGAGCAAAAAGGGGGCTTTCTCCAGCAAATTCAGATTCGGAGCTGGAATCCCCGTTGGATAACCAGATGGTACCAGTGAATCCAGGTGATCTTATGCTTACAATTTCAACTGAGAATGGCAAGTGGAAAGAGGTAAAGAATAGGAAAAATAAGAAAGGTCGTACGGGTAATATTGAGGACTATTTCCAATCCCAGGAAGGGAAATAGTCTGTATTCGATGGTTTGGTTAAAGCTCTTTGTTTCGTAGGGGTATTTTTTAAATAATAAATATGGGGGTATAGGCCCAGCTGAGTTTAGTAATCGATTCCGCTTTATCAATCAAAAAAATAAAAAATAAATAAAAAATGAATCTTAATAGTATGCGAATGAATAGATATGAAAAGGGTATTATTTATTTACAATCACGAATTCAAAAATACTTCATAATAAGAAGATTGCATTGAATGAGGCAATAAAAAATGAAGTTGTCCCTTGTCAATGAAATATCCCAACCAATTCCAACTCCAATTTTTTTTTGAGTTTTTAGTGCATTGACATTTCGTCAAACACTTGTCATGTCGTCTCAATTTCTGATATTTTTGTTGTTTCTCTTTAATTAAAAGAACATGGCCAATAGAAAGTCCAACAAATGATTGCAGACAAACATAACTCCCACAATGCATAAACAATACAAGTTTGATTGGAAATGAAAGGATTTATTTATGGATTCCAAATACAATGAAATTCATCTCTAAATTGCATACCCGAAAGTCTAGCTTTGTGTGATAAAATGAATGGATATCAATGGTACTGAAATGATCAGAACTCTCGCATGCGAAGGAGCCAATAGTGGCTGCACATTACACAACTGCTGCTAACACCCCTCTCACTCCTCTAACTACTGCGCTCTCCAAATGGGAAAGATGGCGCCCCAATGATGGTAATAATATTCCTCTATGAGTAAACTGATAAACACACGTTGCAATTAACTGTAAAGCAATATCAAAATGATCTGATGTGAAGCACAATGAAGACCTTGTTTGAATCTTCCTCCTTCGAATTGGGTTTCATTCAACCAGAATCTGCAAGGGTTTCCGTCCTTCGAGAGTAATTAGTAGAGAGCGCTGCTCAATTTGTTTTTTGTTCAAAATAATAAGTGTCCCCAGCAAATGGGCCAAATCCTCCTTTTATAACCTTTTCCAAGAATTTTCATTAAAAGAAAATATAATTAATAAATCACTTTATTAATTAATTACACCTTATAAGTCCTGAAAGTGATTTATTTAATTAATTAATCATTCTTGGTGCCCAAGGTCACTGAATTAGCATCTCATCATTTAGAACTTCACATTTTCTTTCTGACGAGCTATAATACTGAGGAGCTCGCCAAGTAGTTCGTACAAATATAAGCAACCTGAGTAAAATAATTAAAATAAGCCATTAATGCTCCCAAAGTGCGGAAATTGTCGAAAAGCACCGGAATCGAAACTGACTGAGCAGAAGTGGTGCCGATGACGAATAATGAGAAATGAAGTTAGTTGGGTGACTTACTATAAATAGATACTCTCTCCAAGAATCTTGGAGAACACACCAGAAGCTGGAAATAACCTCGAAAGTGCCAAGTGAGTCCTTAAGACCAACTGAACTCATTGCTAACATCAAATAATCCACCAGATCGTCGATAAAACCCTTACCTGCTATGCACATCATCTCCTAAACAATGGGACTAGCTTACGAAGATGACAAATAAGCTACCCACCAAGTGTCCAAGGGTCATGCCGGAAAGAGGGACATTACAATCAATCACCAAGTCTCCATCTCAAAATCGGTTCACTCTGGTACCAAATGTAAAATTTGGATTAGACAACAAAGTTAAACCTACAATAAAACTCTCACTAATCATTCATTCCGGCTTTAGATATATATAAGTGAAATTGTTCCTTTATTCAAGGAGAACAACCTCCACATATCTCTCAACCTATTTCTATACACGAGTCATTATTAACAACTCACTCAACTACACCGTATTCCATAACCATATAATTGCTCAAAACATGTGAGCACTAACTATTTTTCCGACAAATTAAGCCCAGTGGAAGTTGCATAACCACACTAGTGGTTTTGCAACCTTAAGTAGTGGTCACAAAATCATTGGCAATATCTAAAATGGTTGTTTCGATCGAAGACAATACACATGTTGAGTAATGGTCAGTAGACGGCATCTATTCTTATTTTGAGTCTTTTGGGAAACACTGCCCAATACTTGAACACTATTTTGCATTTAAAATATCCAATACTTGATGGAATAAAAACCAAAATTTTGATTATTGAAGTTCAAAAATTTGTTTTTTTATAAACCATATGTGCATAGGGTCAACATCTCAGTATTACTTAGTACACAATAAATACTGATTGGTACTTTCATTTTCTACAATAAAAGACTCATTTGTTCAAAATATAAAAACAACATATCAGTTGACAAACCCATCATATCTATTTAATGGGTTGAATATTTGTCTTTTCAATTCATCTCTTTCCATATTCCAAGTTGGGTTGTTCAATCACCAGATCTTTCATATCCAGACATTAATACATACCTGCAAAAAAAGAGGGAACCTTCTTCTCAAGATTCAAATTCATCCATTAAAAACACAAACAAAATTGTACACTTGAAGGTAAAAAATAAATATGAATATCAAATCAAATAATTTCAGCCACAAGATCATCTCAAAATCAATTTCAACCTTTGATTAAAAAGACCCTACACCTTGATCCATGTCTTACATTTTGATTGGATACTCTCAAATCAATGTTGGTATTATATATTCACTTTCCTAGTCTTGTTTACTGCTGATTTACTTCTGCAGGGTGCCTGATTACAGTGGATTTTATAAGAAGAGGTTACTTCTATCAAGTTTTGAAAGGAAAGGTCCAGCAAAGCAAAAATTGCAGGTTAGTTTTCATACCTACTGCTTATAATTTCCAGAGCATGAGTTTCTTGTTATCCAGATGAATGTTGAGAATGTCTCCCAAATCCCTAGAGGTGTGACAGAAATCTCATAAAGTAGCTATCAAACAACTTCAAGAGGACACTTAAATATGTAAAAAATAGTCAAATTTATTACTTAAGGCCTTTTTCCACTGGAATGTATTCATATATAACCTCAACTGCCTGTTTTCTCTGATATAAGCTAACGTATACCTTGCACTTCTGCTGAAAGCATGTTGTGATCTACTTTTTGTTTGACCAAAGATCTGTTCAATTAAGTTAGAATTAGACATAACAGATTGCTGAGCAGAACTGCAAGTTTATGGACTGATTTCTATTTAATTTATCAAAAATTGGCCCATTTTACAGAGAGCACATTAAAAAAATATTAAGATTGGAATTGAGTGATTCTTGATCATAGCATCCTGCTAATTAATTCTGTGAACATCTATTAGATAATGGCTTTATGTTTTCTCCCTTAAAGTACCTTAAAAGCAAATAATATTAACTTCACAATAGAATTAGTAACTTCAGAATGTAAATGTGTTTTTTTTGAGATATTTTATTTGATCGATCATATGTAAGCAAATAATATTACAATATGATTCGAAATTAAAGGCTTAGGATAAAAAATTGTTTAATTATAACTAGCTGTCAAATTGGTGATCCTACATGGCAAGGAATTGGCTCCATGGACCTGCGATCATATGGCTGAAGTCTCTTGTTATCCAGTTGAAGTATTTTCCTTACTTATTTGACAAGAGAACTATTAATTTCACAATGTCTTCCCTTATTACCCATCTGGACATAGTGAGGGGGATAGGCCTTTTCTAAAAATAAGTCATCTACAGATATATGAAGAATGTGCTGGACATATCAATTGGTATCGTCCTCAACCCATAGACATCTGCAAAATAATAGAGAACTGAATTTTCTCACAAACAACATCCACTGCATCCTATAAAATTGAAAAACTGAAATTCAAACCATTATCAATATCCACAAGGATTAATGGTAGTGAATATAAATCGTAGTACAATGTAGGTAAGAGAGAAATCATCTAACATACGTGAGCCAAAACATCTTCACCTTTAGAAATAGAGAATGTAACAAAAGTCCAAAACAACTCAAACATATTTCAGAGTTGTGGCTTCACCTAAGACGTGATTGGCTTCACCTAAGGATGCAACAGCTCAAACATATGTCCAGCACATTCTTTATATATCTCTCGCTAACTCTGTAAGATATAAAATCTGTACCATTTAATACAAAACAGAAATCTGTAACTCTATGTGAACACTGCCCAATACTAAAGAGATAAGATAAAGAGTTTCCAAACTACAGGGATAAGATAAAGAAATGTTTATTTATAGCTAGCTGTAAAATTGATAAACCTACATGACAAGGAATTGGCCCGATGGACCCGTGAACTTAGGGTGTTGACATAATGGCACTACTCCCAGAAATTAAAGATATAGGAAAGAAAAATGTTTATTTATAGGGGAGAAGGGCCAGTATGCGAACACCCTAAGTTCGCAGGCCCATGGAGCCAATTCCTTGCCACGTAGGATCACCAATTGTAATATTATTTGCTTACATATGATCGATGAAATAAAATCTCTCAAAAAAAACACATTTACTGGTGGAGACCCGAAGTGGTTCACACAACGGGACAGGTGTTGAGCATTTAATTCGAAATAAAAGAGGGAAACAGTATCTGTCCTCCTCATCTTGACGCGTAATAGATAAGCCACAATGAAATGCTCAACCACCATTTACCAGCGCTTGTTTTGGACGCGTTCCAAACTGGTTTGCTCAACCACCATTTACCAGACTGTTCCATGGCGCGTTTTGGAGTCGTTTCAGACTGTTTTGCTCAACCGCCATTTATTTAGAAGAGTTTAGGGGAGAAGGGCCAGTATGCGAACACCCTAAGTTCGCAGGTTAAGTGAACCAAATCCTTGCCACGTAGGAGTGACAGTATGCCAGCTAGGTATAAATAAACATTTTTTAATCCTATATCTTTAATTTCGAATCATATATTAATATTATTTGCTTCCATATGATCGATCAAGTAAAATATCTAAAAAAAACATTTACTGGTGGAGATCCGAAGTGGTCCATACCAAGACCTACAGTAGTACAACAGATTTGCTGCCACCGTAACAACATATGTAGTCAAGCTATTACAATTACGATTCTTACATGCATTCACTTCTGAAGATGATTTGATGTCACAAAACATTACATTAACAAGACCTGCGTCAATTGATCGATATGAATTACAATGTCGAAAGGGGCGACTGCATGTTCGAGTGAAACATTCTAATTAATATTGATCAATTACAAACAAGCTGATGAATGTAGTGTTATTTGATAACACCTCATCTTTAGAAGTGTTTATAGATGATCTTATTGATATATTAATACATATTTTACTAATTTTATATTGTTTCATACTGCAGCGATTTAGAGAAGATGAAGAGAAAGAGGAGTTTACATCGAGCACAACGTATGCCCAAAAAACGAGGTGTACAATTTGAAATTGAACCATCTAACCATGAAACAGATGAACATGATGCTACAATAATAAGCGAAGAGGATGGTGCAACAACAAATCAAGGAGATACAAACACAACTGATGATCATCAGCGAGAACCTGCTGGATGTGAACTAAATAGGCATGAACTACAGGAGACTGTGGTTGTTAGAGGCAACACTTCGACCAAGAAGGTTAGAATTTTGTCTAGTTGGTCAAAAGAAGATATGTTAAAGGCCATAGATGATATTGAGTTTCTCGCATTATTCAATTAGAGCTGCTGCACTGAAATATCATGTCATCCGTGACATGATATTTCACTTGAACACTATTCTGCATTTAAAATATCCAATACTTGATGGAAAAAAACCAAAATTTTGATTATTGAAGTTTATATAGGGCCAGTATGCGAACACCCTAAGTTCGCAGGTCCAGGGAGCCAATTCCTTGCCACGTAGGAGCGCCAATTTGACAGCTATTTATAAATAAGCATTTTTTTATCCTAAGCCTTTAATTTCGTATCATATTTTAATATGAACAGGTCAGGTGTTGAGCATTAAATTTGAAATAAAAGAGGGAAATGCAATCTGTCCTCATGGATTTTGACGCGCCTGATAGATAAGACACAAATAAATGCTCAACCACCATTTACCATGGCTTGTTTTGGACGCGTTACACACTGTTTCCTTTGGACGCGTTACACATTGTTTCCTTTGGACGCGTTGCATTTCCTCATGCCGAGTTGTAATGCAAATGTTGGTTGTTTGTGAGTGGGCTTACAGCCTGTGCGAGGTTTGCGTGAAGGGGTCTTTCTCAGTGCCTTGCTCGAGATGTTGACCCTATTCACATATGGTTTATAAAAAACAAATTTTTGAACTTCAATAATCAAAATTTGGGTTTTTATTCCATCAGGTATTGGATATTTTAAATGAAAAATAGTGTTCAATTATTGGGACGTGTTCACATACTGGCTCTTCTCCCCTATGTAATCAACAACCCAGCTTATAAATTATGTCTTTATCAAATAATATGAAATTAATAAAACATGTATTCGATCATCGTTAATGGCGCCCAACGGGGTAATCACAAGTTCACCTACAAGTTCATAATTCATACTGTCATGTATCATAAGCTTGCTAAAATTTTCCCATTGTAGATGATCTTATTGATATATTAATACATATTTTACTAATTTTATATTGTTTCATACTGCAGCATTTAGAGAAGATGAAGAGAAAGAGGAGTTTACATCGAGCACAACGTATGCCCAAAAAACGAGGTGTACAATTTGAAATTGAAACATCTAACCATGAAACAGATGAACAGGATGCTACAATAATAAGTGAAGAGGATGGTGCAACAACAAATCAAGGAGATACAAACACAAATGATGATCATCAGCCAGAACCTGCTGGATGTGAACTAAATAGGCATGAACTACAGGAGACTGTGGTTGTTAGAGGCAACACTTCGACCAAGAAGGTTAGAATTTTGTCTAGTTGGTCAAAAGAAGATATGTTAAAGGCCATAGATGATATTGAATTCAACAATTATTCTATTAGAGCTGCTGCACTGAAATATAATTTACCTCCTACATCTGTTCATTATTGGCTGAATGGTCTGACCCATACAAAAAGGAAGGGCCCTGCACCTGTTTTGAGTGAAGGAGAGGAGAAAGAGATAGTTGAATGGTGTAAGCAAATGGCAGATTTAGGGCATGGAGTGGGATTTATGCAACTGAGGGCATGTGTTGCACAAATTTGTGAAACTAGAGAGACTCCATTTCGAGAAGGATTACCTGGAAAATCTTGGTGTGAAGGATTTAGAAAAAGACACCCAGACATAGTCCTTCGGACTGCTGAAGGTCTAGAAAGAGATCGTGCAATAGGTTTACGTCCAGAGGTGGTTAGCAAGTTTTATGAAAAACTAGCTAACATTTATATCAATTCCTATGGTGCAGGCAAAATATGGAATTGTGATGAGACAGGAATCCAAGTAGGGAGAAATTGTGGCATGAGGGTGCTTGCCACCAAGGGTTGCAGGAATGTTCCCAAAATCATTCCTCGTAGCAGAGAATGGATGACAATTCTATGTTGTGTAAATGCTGCAGGGCAATGTATCCCTAACTTTTACTTATTTAAAGGTCAAAAAGTTTCACAAAATTACATCAAGGGATGTGAACCAGGTGCTTGCATGGCTGCTCATCCAAGTGCTTGGATGACTAGAGAGCTCTTTATAAGTTGGTTGTATCATTTCAGTAAGTCTGTACCTGAGGGGTGTGCCCTGAAAATAGGCATTTACTTATATTTGATGGTCATGGAAGCCATGTGGCATTGTCAACTATAGAAGAGGCCAAAGGCGATCGGGATTGATTTATTGACATTGCACAAAGACATACTACACACAGTGTCAGTAACCATGGATGTTAGTGTCTTTGGTCCTTTTAAAGCATATTTCAGATCTGAGAGGATGCAGTGGATGTGTAATAATAAGTACCAAGAAGTCAAACGTTCAGACTTGGCAGAAATAGGTAGTAGAGCTCTCGCCAAGGCCTTGACACCTGCAAATATTCGTGCTGGTTTTAGACGCACAGGTATATGGCCACTTGATCCAAATGCATTACAGAATGACATGGAATGTAGTAAACTATATATCATTGAAGAAGATGCCAACGAAGATGCTGCTGAAAATGTCACAGATGATGATACTACTGAAAACATTATGAATGTTGATGGTACTGAAAACATAATAGATGTTGATGCTGCTGAAAACATCCTAAGTTTGTCAAGAGATGTAGCTCCACCAGTTGGTGACAAAATAGGAGAAAATTACTTAATGGAATCAGTTGAGAATCTGTCAACAACAAAAGAATTCCATCCAACCATTGAAACAATGGTTGTTGCTAATACAGAGACGGAGGAACCAAGTGTACAGGGAGAAAGACAAAGTATAATGCAGACCAAAGATTATGAAGTGAACCACATTGTGAATACTGTGACCAAGGCACATCCAGCTGCAACACTGAGGCCCAGGGATTTGGAGAGGATGATCTCTCATTGCCAAGTGCACCAGAACAACCTACTTGGCTGCAAGAGCATATTGCAGAGTTGGGACTTGATCAGATTGGAAACACTGAGGATGAAAGTATATCTTTACCTTCGATGCCAACCAACCTTGAGCCAGCAGACTTTGAACCAGCAAACTTTACTCATTATTATGCTGACACAGAGGAAATTGAGGTCATTGATAAAGATAAAAACGAGGAAGAGACAACTGGCCATGATGTTGAAAGTGGTATATCAAATGATGGTGTTGCTGCAAATGAGAAGAAATTGGGTAAATTTTTAAGGTTACCGACACAATTTGTACGGGATCCTTCCAAAGGTAAGAGTGATGCTGCACTCCGGATAAGTCGTGCTTCACAATTGTTAACATCTGATGCTTATGTTCAGATGTTAAAAGATACACAACAAAAAAACAAGAAATATGTGAAGGGAAACAACGTAAAAAGGAGCATATTGAGGCAAAAAAGCAAGAAAGGTTGGTACAAAAGGAGCAAAAAAAGGAAGAGAGATTGCAACGCATTAAAGAGAGGCAAGAAAGGGATCTACAAAAGTTTGTTGAAAGACAGGAGCGCGAGAAACAACGGGAAGTAGCTCGCCAAAAAAAGGAATTGGAATTACAACAGAAGGAAGCCACTCGGCATCAAAGGGAGAAAGAGAAACAAGAAAGAGATAACAAGTTCAACAATCCGCAGGTTTTGTTTCCCATGCATCATTCCATGCCCATACAGAACTCCATGTTACAAGATATGTTGAAAGTTCCTATCCCAGATTACCACCCTTACTTCCTTGACACCAACAGAATGCAAATAACTTCAACTCCAACTACACACCCCATTATCCCACAACCTCCTACTTCACATACAACCTTTCATACCATATCTGGTTTTCCTATTCCACCATGGGTTCATCCAGTGAACCTCTTAATGACTCCAACAACATCTCAATGATACAATCGTTCCTGATAGTCCAAACTCAGGGCCTTTTTGAAGGTGTGACATGGAAATTGACTAACAAACTTATAGTAATAGTTTATAGTTGGTATGTAGTTTATAGTTTATAGTTGGTATATTTTGCTCCGAATGTAATGAATATGGACGCATACAGTATAAGTTTATATGTTTTGCTCCGAATGTAATGAATATGGACACATACAGTATAAGTTTATATGTTTTGCTCCAAATGTAAGAAATATAAAGACATGCATTTTATATTAATACATTTTGCTCGAAATGTAATCGTTGTTTCAGATGTGGAAACCAAATCAGCTCAGAATTTGTTAAAGGTTTACGTTAAATTGTTGCAACTTAAAATGAACACCGTGAAATAAAAACTGAAAGACAAGGATTTATTTGAATCTTGGTGAGGTAGAAACCTCACCTCTATATGGCTTAAAAACATAGAATTGTAGGTAACATTTTCCTTGAGTATTAGTAGTGTGAATACACACTGTTTCCACCCTGCTTCAACCGATCTCGACGCATAAAACTGCCGCTCCAAAGTTTTCCATGCAATCTGCACATGCATGTTTAGCCATTTATTAAAAAACTGAATTTGTTTGAACACAGAGAATGAAAAAAGCATAAGGATCAAATAGATAAAAAAATGGCACATGTAGAAAGGCTTAGAAAATTTGGCTCAAAACCTGTCTGAAAAGGGTCTGAGATTCAGCTCTCGGGTCCAAGCACTTCGGTCCTGGATGTGCAGCTGCCAGTACGTCTGAGCTAACAAACTGGAAAACAAAATGCAGTCAGAGCTTCAGAGAAAATGAAAGAAAAAAATGGCTAACAAAATGCAGTCAGAGCTTTAGAGAAAATGAAAGAAAAAAATGGCTAACAAAATGCAGTCAGAGCTTCAGAGAAAATGAAAGCAAAAAATGGCTAACAAAATGCAGTCAGAGCTTCAGAGAAAATGAAAGAAAAAAATGGCTAACAAAATGCAGTCAAAACTTACAGAGAAAAAGAAAGAAAAAAATGCGTACCTGTAAGGTCGTATTGTTCACTGTATAATGTTGTGGGCAATATGAACACCTCGAGCAAGGCACTGAGAAGCCACCCTTCACGCAAACCTCGCACAGGCTGTAAGCCCACTCACAAACAACCACCATTTGCAAAGGAGACAGTGTGTAACGCGTCCAAGGGAGACAGTGTGTAACGCGTCCAAGGGAGACAGTGTGTAACGCGTCCAAGGGAGACAAGTGTGTAACGCATCCCAAGGGAGACAGTAGGTAACGCGTCCAGAGGAGGAGACAGTGTGTAACACGTCCAGAGGAGGAGACAGTGTGTAACGCGTCTGAGCAAAACAGTGTGGAACGACTCCAAAACGCGCCATGGAACAGTATGGTAAATGGCGGTTGAGCAAAACAGTCTGAAACGACTCCAAAACGTGCCATGGAACAGTCTGGTAAATGGTGGTTGAGCAAACCAGTTTGGAACGCGTCCAAAACAAGCGCTGGTAAAGGGTGGTTGAGCATTTAATTGTGGCTTATCTATTACGCGCGTCAAGATGAGGAGGACAGATACTGTTTCCCTCTTTTATTTCGAATTAAATGCACAACACCTGTCCCGTTGTGTGAACCACTTCGGGTCTCCACCAGTAAATGTGTTTTTTTTGAGATATTTTATTTGATCGATCATATGTAAGCAAATAATATTACAATATGTTTCAAAATTAAAGGCTTAGGATAAAAAAATGTTTATTTATAACTAGCTGTCAAATTGGTGATCCTACGTGGCAAGGAATTGGCTCCATCTGTGTGTCCATAATTTATTGCTCTACTTTTATTGTTTAGTTTCTTTCAAGTATGCAACACTTCTAGTTCTGTATTATACACATTTCTTGATCATCTTATGATAAGTCATAAGAAAACAACAATCTAATCAATGAAGAATATAGCTGAGGATATTTAGCGTCGTGGAAGAGACATATCTGGGGTAGTAATAAAATTCTCGCTCTCTCCCACTGCTTGAAGTCTGCAAGCAGCCTATGTCTTCTCCAGAAACTGCCTCCAGGACCAAAACAAACTGACTGAAATCTGCATCTGCACCCAGGACCAAGACAAACTGCCTCCACGCAGGATCGAACTACAGATCTTAAGATTACAGGTCTAACGCCCTACCATTGTGCCACTAGAGAAAAAAATCATAGCTGTTCGGTTGGTAGTAGTGAATTAACTGTGATATAGGGAGAACTGTATACAAGGTGGACGGGGTTCGATTCCCCATATTGCTTTCGCTTTGGATTGTTTTGTTTTCCCTGTTTGATGCAGTTAAATCTAAAACATTTACAATTTGAGTCATTTCAAATGCACCAGTGGTCTAGTGGTAGAATAGTTCCCTGCCACGGTACAGACCCGGTTCGATTCCCGGCTGGTGCACAAGATGTTTTTGGTTTTTAATTTAAGCCTTTTTGTGCCTACGTTACTGATAAACGCACCATACCATGAATTTTACGTCACAAGTGCACGGACCCTTCTATTTATATAATGGGATGAATCATGGTGCTCTCTTCTATGACTTTAAAATCGTGTTCAATTGTCTTTAAATACATATTACTTCCATAAATTTGATTTATTTTCCCAATGCATTTTAGAACTGTAATTTTTGTATCTCGTATTAATATTAGTGCATGTGTATATTTTTTATTTATTATTATTGGTAAATAGTTTGTGTATTGTTTAAAGAGTCTTTTTATACAATGTAGAATGGACTTTGTTGATAATATGACAATCTATCTCAATGCATATAGATCTAGTTACACTTTTTAGCTTTCCATTTGTTGTTTGTCGGCCTACAACAGAGTTAATTGAAAACTCACTACTAAATTCAACCTTCGAGATGGCTTCTCTATTGGTACAAATTCTTAACAAAGCATTGAAACTTTTCTCATGTCCACCACATATCCTTTTATCAAGACATACTAGTTAATCTCTATATTATATCATGACCATTTCTAAGGATCGCCTCGCTACCCATTTACTTCAAATTTAATCTATTAAACCTAACTACCATGCCTATATTACTTTACATTATTTTGCTTGTGTATGCTTCTAGTTATTTTATAAGTACAATTGGCAATCCCCATATTCGAGGAGCCCCACGTAGGCCAATATTAGACCAACAGATTGAGGTCTTTGTACCACCAAAAGAAGTTAATCATCTAGAAGAACTAATAACAATCGTCATAAGCCAAAGGTCGATTCAAAAGGTGGGAGTTGAATATTCTTCCTATTTGAATCAAAAATATTAGATAAAGAGACCTGCAAAATCTATTCTCATTAGCATGTCACAAGTCAAAATCACAACACTAGTACTCAACTAAAGGATAGTCGAACACGGTTTCATCTTTTTTTTCCTTCACCTATATTTTATTTACTAGGAAATAAAATGTGTGAACGGTGTTGCACGCCATTCAAACATCCCACCTTTATTATATGTCATTGTACTTGGGAACATCCAACTTAGATAATCTAGGGCATGGAGGCAAGTGGGACAATGTTTTAACTAAAATAAGTATATTGATTTAAATGAGCTAAAACATTGAGTAATCTATATTCTAGGAATAATATTGAAATATAACCAAAAATTTAGACTTCAAATTATGGAGAAATTCCATCGAATTGGAAACTCTCTCCCAAAATTGTTTCCACACTTCTTTGTGCGGGCATGATTGGAGTTCACCACTAACTCCACATACTCGATTTGTACACACCATTGAATTTTGGATCAATTATGGAGGGTGATATATATTCACCATACATCTACATTGTTTTTCAAGTTTGTAACGATTGGGAAATCGGGATAGTTAGAAATATCTTCACCAAAGAGATCTTTCATGATTAAACAATTTGGATCAACACACCCAACAATATGATATCATTGATGGTATATGATGCATTTAATATTATTTGGTCATACATAATTAACATTTTAATTAAGGAAAATAACTTCATAAATTATAATGTTGAATGATGTACATGCCATCATCACATTTTATTTCCTCGTAAATAAAATATAGGTGAAGGAAAGAAAAATGAAATCATGTTTGACTTTCCTTTAGTTGGGTACTAGTGTGATTTTGACTTGTGACATGCTAAGGAAGTATATTCAACTCCCACATGCTTTGAATCGACCTTTGGCTTATGACGATTGTTATTGGTTCCTCTAAATGATTAACTTCTTTTGGTGGTTCAAAGACCTCAATCTGTTGGTATAATATTGGCCTACATGGTGCTCCTCAAATATAGGTGATTGCCACTTGTACTTGTAAAATACCTATAAGCATACACAAGTGGAATAATGTAAAGTAATATAGGTACGGTTGTTAGGTTTAAGAGATTAAATTTGAAGTAAGTGGGTAGGTAGGGTCATTAGAAATGGTCATGATATAATTTAGAGATTAACAAGTATGTCTTGATATAAGGTTATGTGGTGGACAAGAGAAAAGTTTCAATGTGTGGTTAAGAATTTGTACCAATAGACAAACCATCTCGAAGGTTGAATTTAGTAGCGAGTTTTCAATTAACTCCGTTATAGGCCGACAAACAACAAACAAAAAACAAAAAAATGTAACTAGATCTATATGCATTGAGATAGATTGTCATATTATCTACAAAGTCTATTATACATTGTATAAAAATATTTCTTAAGGAGTACACAAACTTGACAATGTACATATGCACTAATTTATATGCATTAATTTTAATGTAAGATACAGAAGTTACAATGCTAGAAATGATATATTAAATGAAGAAGAGTATGTGTACCAGATAATAAGAATTTGAGAGTCTAGAAACGATTCTAAGATGCATCATAAAAATTATGAAAGTAATATGTATTTAAATAGAATTGAACACGATTTTAAAGTCATAGAAGAGAGCACCATGATTCATCCCATTATATAAATAGAAGGGTCCGTGCACTTGTGACGTAAAATTCATGGTATGGTGCGTTTATCAGTAACGTAGGCACAAAAAGGCTTAAATTAAAAACCAAAAACATCTTGTGCACCAGCCGGGAATCGAACCCGGGTCTGTACCGTGGCAGGGTACTATTCTACCACTAGACCACTGGTGCGTTTGGTGAAGTATATATTGTAAATAATTTAATTTTAATTTTATGAAACAGGAAAACAAAAACAATTCAAAGCATAAAGTTCGATCCTGTGTGAAGGCCGTTTGTTTTGGTCCTAGGTGCAGATGCAGATTTCAGTCTGCTAGTTTCTGGTGAAGACATAGGCTGCTTGCAGATTTTTATTATAAACAGACTTTTAATTTAAGTTTGAACTCAAATGAGACAAGTGACAAGAATTCATAGGTATCTTCAAATTTCAATATAAAATTTTCTTAAGGGGAGGCCAAATCTACTAAAAAGAATGTTATTTTTAGCCCTCATTCTTAATTGGCAATGCCATATAAACCCCAATAATATGGGTGATGTCACAATGGAAGTAGCACTCTTACTAGCATGATGGTTGATTGATTATGGGATGAGTATGTTTGCTTGTTCGACCCTTCCTATCTCTTCTTTTGTGGCTTCATAATCTAAAAAAATCTTATAAAAATTGTCTCTAATACATGCATTATTACCCCAAATTGGATATGTCTCTTACACGTCACTAAAAATCCTCATCTATATATTTCATAACCAATTCACCCACATGAATCCTATATTTCTCCCAATGATTCTTCATTGGTTAGATTGTTGTTTTCTCATGAATTCTCTTAAAATGATCAAGAAATGTGTATAATACAAAACTAGAAGTGTTGCATACTTAAAATAAACTAAACAATGAAAGTAGAGCAAGAAATTATTGAAAGAACACAAGAAAAAATAAAAGAGGCACAAGATTATCCTTGAGAAACTCCATGTGGGAAAACTTCATAAGAGTGAAGGGTCTCCTCCCTTTGCCATTATCTCACTCTTTGATTACACGTACTCTGCCTTCTCAAGGCCTTCATGCACTCTTTCCATTTCTAACATGTCCAAACACCCGTATATGTCTTATGAACTTGCTCACTCATCTTCCTTCCCACACAATTGCAATCACATACAATCAAGAAAACAAAATTGCTAGGAACGAGTCCTTGAAATACTCGAAGGAATGAATTATCTCATAATTTACTCACCCCTTCAATCCATCATGAATTAAACTAATTGAATGTTTATAATAACACTTAGAAGGCACATTTATACTATTTGACATCATATGAATCTCATAGAGGAATCCCAAAAGACTCGAAAGAAGAAGAGATGCCGTCTACAACCATTACTCAACATGTTTATTGTCTTCAATCGAAACAACCATTTTAGATATTGCCATGATTTTGTGACCACTACTTAAGGTTGCAAAACCACTAGTGTGGTTATATGCAACTACCACTTTGGCTTAATTTGTCAAAAAAATAGTTTGTGCTCACATGTTTTGAGCAATTATATGGTTATGGAATATTGTGTAGTTGAGTGATTTGTTAATAATGACTCGTGTATAGAAAGAAGTTGAGAGATATGTGGAGGTTGTTCTCCGTGAATAAAGGAACAACTTCACTTATATATATGTAAAGCCCAAATGAATAATTAATGAGAGTTTTATTATAGGTAGAAATTTGTTTAGTTTGAACCAAATTTTACATAATCAAGAGTTTTACAACCCTAATGTGTCCTCTACATTTGGGAGGTAATACATTTTTCATTACGAACTTGAAATCAAGTGTTATTTTTGGAAAGTGTGTAATTTGTCAAGGAAAACCAAAATATGTAATAACACTTAATTGTGATGAACTACAAATAATAATTCATCCTCTCGCACTAGAACCTATATATTTCCAACACTAACATGTTGCAAATACTTTTGATCCCTATTGCAATCTTAAAAACGACATCTTATCTCATCTTATTTCGCTAAAAATTCATGATCCAAATTGGATCACACATTCCCAAAAATCTTTTATCCAATAACACACTATTGAATATAATGAAATGAGAACATATGTATAAGGGTTAGAAATTACAACCAAATACTCAAGTCAATTGAAATACAAAGTAAAGAATGGGGTTAGGGTGCCATTGTGATATTACATGAAATAGTGCTTAGGTTCTTCTCTACAAAATCATACAATATACTCTTCTTTAATATGTAAAACACAAATTTTTAAATGAAATAATATTTTTTTGGTGGTTAAGGGATCTTCCTAAATAAATCCTCAACCAATTCAACCCCATCCACCTTACATACAGCTTCTCCCTATATCACAGCTTAATTCACTACTACCACTTGAAAAAATCTAATTTTTTTCTCTAGTGGCACAATGGTAGGACGTTAGACTTGTAATCTTAAGATTTGTAGTTTGATCTTGTGTGGAGGTAGTTTGTCTTGGTCTTGGGTTCATATGCGATTTCAGTCTTCTAGTTTCGTGAATACATACACTACTTGAAACTTCAAACAAAGGGGAGAGAAAGCGAGAATTTTTTTATAAACAAAGTTTTAATTTAACTTTGAACTCAAATGGGACAAGTGACGACAATTCATAGGTATCTTCAAATTTCAATGAGGGCAACAACTCAAATGTACCTTCAATTTCGTTGATGGGGTCCAGTGCGGTGGTTAAGTCGGATGGTTGTATCCGGCTCCACCTAGGTTCAAATCCCACTTAGGCACGATCCCCGTTCGGGGTGGTAATGTCCGAGGTGGCGCGACTAACAAGTGATTTAACAGAGGTGGATTTTGGTTCGAGATTGCCTGTGCTAGAAGTGTGTTCAAGTGTGGTGGATTTGGTTCGCTAATTGTTGAGCTTAAATGCTATATCTTGGTTGAATGTACTTCGGTTCATAGCTCCGGTCAAAAGTGTTTATCTATCTAAAAATGTACCTTCAATTTTAAGGCAAGGAAACAAACCGTTAATATCAATTTTTAGACATGGCAGGCTAATCGTTCGTATAATCATTTTTCTACCTCAAAATTTTTAATAGATTTTTTTCTATAGATGGAAAGAAGACAACAATCACAATAACGGAAAAGTAAAGATGATAAATCCAAATCCATTATTGGCATTTCTCTCTCAAATTTTGAACTACATTATGTTGACCTTGAAAAACCATCCAAGGTAATGTGGGAAAAATTGAACAAATTGTTAGGATCCAAAACACTCAACACAAAGTTTTATCGAAACTTCAATTATTTAGACTCAAAATGTGTGATGGAGTTACAATGCCTTGTCACATTAGTGACCTGAGATCTCTCATGAGACAACTAACATAAGTCAAAACACCAATTGATGATGAGGATGCAATAGCTCTATATTATTAAACAATTTGTCTCCCAAATATAACAATGTTGTTTTTACTCTTATACAAATGCCTCACCAAACACCTGGAAGATACAATTTTAGCTCTCCCAAATGAAAAAAAAAGAATTGTAGAGGATGTAATTGAGGAAAGCGTGTTATACTCAAGAAATAATTGTAATTTTTTTATAAAAACAACGAGGAAATTGAATGTTTTTATTGCAATAAAAATGAGCACACATCCTAGTATTGTAAAATTTGAGCTAATGATATGCTTAAAGGAAAACTTAAAACAAATGAAGTAAATATGGTTAGTGAGAAATAACCGATTAGCGAGGAAGAATCAATGAACAATGGCAAAGCGTGGTTAAACTCTCAAGAAATTTTATACCGAGTGAATATCATCAAGTTGGAAGAGGGAGGCAACATAGATTGAGGTCATTTAACGACCTCTCGTCAAGCCACAAACGACGGGCCATATAATGACGTTGTGGCATGTATGTTTGTAGTGTGTTCATTTTTTTAGATTGATGTGATTGAAAATAAGAATAAAAATGTATTCCTTTTCACATGATTGAGCATAATTCCTATGTATTTTCCCACGATGTAAGTTAGTGATGAGATCTTATAAGATTATCATAGCATCCGCATTATAGGTTTTTGGTCATTCGTGGTAAACTTATCATGTTTTTGGTTGTTGGTAAACCACTTGCAAAACCATCCATTTTGGTTGTTGGTTAACCACTTGTAAAACCATCCTTGAGGTTGTTAGTTGTCTTGAAAAAAATCATCCAAATCATGAGCAAGAAGAGGCGGCATGCTGCATAAAGACAAGATCGATGTATCCTGTGTTTGCACTAAGGGGGAATGTTAGAAAAATAGTTAGTGCTCACATGTTTTGAATAATTATATGGTTACGAAATATTATTTAGTTGAGTGAGTTGTTAATAATGACTCACTTATAGAAAGAAGTTGAGAGATATGTGGAAGTTTTTATCCTTGAATATAGGAACAAATTCAATTATTTATATATATAAATCCCAAATGAATGATTAGTGAGAGTTTTATTCTAAGTTGAAATTTGTTCACTCGAACCAAATTTTACATACAAACTTGAAATTAGGTGTTACTTTTTGGAAAGTGTGTAGTTTGTCAAGGAAAACCCAAATATGTAATAAAATTTAATTGTGATGAATTCCATATAATATTTCATCCTAGGCACTAGAAACTATATAATATCTCATCTTATTTTGCTAAAAAGTCATGATCCAAATTGGATCTCACATCCTTGGTTACTTTTATCTCATGTTTTCCTTTTCATTTCATGTTATAGTGGAAATCGATGTTGTTGTTCTCCTCTTGTAATCTTGTGTTGAAAAGGAGACGTGTTTAATGTTGTAAGGGGAAAAAATGTATTTCACTATGGTTATAAAGGAAAATCTTGTGCTTTGGGAAATTTTTTGATTGGTTGAGTTTATCGAGTTCTCAAGTTGTATGAATCATTGTCTCCATTATTATCAAACTTGAAAAGGAGACGTTGTAGAATTAAATTGTAGATTCATAACTTGAGCAACTTTGCTAATTGGTTTCTTAGTTGGTTGTGGTCTTGAGTTGAAGTAAGATAAGTGCATTATTTGTGTGTGTGAGTTTAGTTGAGTGTAAATAGTTTTTGTGTCAAATATCCCAAATGTTATCTTATTTTCTTATGGTGTTGCAAAAAAAAATCTAACTCTTGTCTTTTCTTGTTTAAGTTATCATAGTTAATGGTTATTAAGTGAATATTACCTCCTCATTTAGGTGTTAAAAATCAATGGAGCTTATTTGGTTTACCCCTACAATGAGAACATTTATTATGTCTTTGGATGCTTTTAAATCCCAAACGGTTAAATGCAATAGATCTTAAATGAAGAAATGTTATCATCATATAAGTTTATAAATAAGTATAGTTGTAAGTAAATCCATATAAAAGGTTTTATGTGGTTATAGCTGATATTACTATATCTATTTGTAAATGGAGTTATTTTGGTCTCATTATAAATTCATTTGTCTATAGGCTTTATTGTCAATATATGGTTTCGATTAAGTGGATTAGTGGTAATTTAAAATTTAATATAATTTTATTACTTTTTAAATATAATGGTCATATATATTAAAAATAATTGTCATTCTAGGTGAATATTAGGATCCATCGAGTCACTTATTTTTTTGTTTGTAAGGACACATCGGTAGAAACCGACGTCTGTGTCATTATGTTGTTTAGATTTGAAGATAGATATTCCATTGGATCAATCACTTTGGTCTAAATTTTCACATTTGGAAATTCAAAATTCAAATGCATCTAATGAACAAAAACCTTTGGAGGATAGTAGATGGAAAGGAGACAACACTCAAAAATGCAACTAAATTAGCAAAATGGAAAATTAAAGATGATAAAGCCAAAGCCATTATTGGCATTGTTCTCTCATATTTCAAGTACATTATGTAGACCTTGAAAAATCATCCAAAAAAATGTGGGAAAATTTGAGCCAAAGAAGTCAACACAAAGTCTTTTTAACGCACAAAAGTAGCACCCTAGATATGATCATGAAAGATCATTACTTTTGATCAACATTGGATTGTCTCCAAGTGTGGTACTTGTATCTTGAGACAGACCTCCAGAGAAGGTTGGTTCCTCTACCTATCTAACCTAATACTAACACTACCTCTAAGCTAAACTACACTAACACATCTAAGGGACTAGGGAGAGAGAAAGAGAGAATGAAAACCTAAGCTAAAAGGGGGTGGTGATAACACGAAGAAGAAATGTTCAATCACTCTCCACGAGGGGAAGAAAGGGGAGAAAATGCAAGAGGAGAGGGTAGAAATACGTGTCATAGACCTGAAACTGCAAAAACTAACCCATTCAACACATTCACAACACACAAAAATAGAGCCCTACAACTAGAAAACACACAAAATATATCGTAGAAAGAATAGAGAGGCACAAATGCAAAAAATACAAGTATGGTGGAAAGAGGCATAACACAAGATTTATTGTTTAAATTTTGCACAATTGGCTACATTCATGGTAGAAGGCAAAAAATGCATTATGAATGACCAAATATGAGGTCTGAAACTCGTGGGAAGTCAACCACAATTTTGGCATGGTGTCATTACAACAAAAGAGGATTTGTTTTCAATGGAATGAGTTCCATAATTATAGAAAATGGGAGAAGAAAAGAGAGGGAGAGAGAGGCGCTAAAAGGATAGATTCAACCACTAAGGACCAATTGTCATAGATGTTTGTTGATGAGACCTCCATTTTCACTACAACGCCCCATCGATTTGTAGGTTGAGGAAGATGACTCCCATAGTTCATTAAATTCTGGTCAAAGGAGTGGTTGAGCATCGATTTTCAAATAAGACACGATTCTTATGTGTAATTTGTGGATTTTTAATGTTTCATGGTCTCCCACTACCTTCACACCCTCAAGATGATACATATAATAATTTCGACCCCGCAATACATTAAACCATATGTGCTCTACTCCTTTGTTGCGCGAGTTTCTAAGTGTTGACATTATTTTTTACGTTTCTGACCTCCGACATCATCCCGTGGCTATTCCTTATTGTGTGGCTTTGCATGTTTCACGGATCCCGCTATGGATGTTGAAAATTTTTGCACTTTCACATTTCACTTTACCGCTATGCCACAAAGATCTTCTGTCTTTCTACTCATCATTCTCGTGTGTGACTATTTTCCTTTGTTCTGTGGCTCTGTGAGAACCCGCAGAATCACTTCAATTGAGAAACATTTGGGATACTAAGTTAGTGTCTCACGGTTTCCAACCTTAGTCACCTTTTAAATTACTTTTCCCTTTTTCGTGTGATGCCTTGTGGCACCTTCTTCTCCTACATCACTCATTCTAATTTGGCGTACTTCATCCTTGGTTTTGCAGAATTAGCAAAATCTGTGGAATGATATGTCTTCTAAGTTTGTGTGACATTGTGTTTTTATGTACTTGTGAAGCATTAAACTTCTCATTCCTTTTCTCGTTCCTTGGATCTTTTCCTTAGCTTATTTTCTAACTTTTTCATGGGAATGAAACCCCGAAATGCTCTAAATTTCCTTCGACCCGCAAGAGACTGATTTTTCGCCCATGGAAGATTGACTTCCTTAGTGCCACAGAGGTCTAACAAACTCCACAAAGCACTTACTCTGCCAGAAACCTACCTAAGCCCCTACTCAATGCTACCTTGTTTCGCAGATTAGGAGAACCCACGAACACTACGCGAATACACTCTGCGAAGGCTAACTTAGTCTTGTGTGAATTTCTTGAGTAAAAATGGCTAAGTCCATTTTTGATGAGTTGTTCAAATTTACATGGGGGTGTAATTTTGGACAATAAGTTTGTTATGCCTCAAATTTTACCTAGCACTTTTAAAATAAATAAATAAAAATTGACCGCTCATCTAAGTGTCCTCCTTTGTCCCTTAGTATATTAATATTGCAAATATATGGTGGGGGCCACTTTGTTTAATTTAAAACTTTAGTTCAATTTCATTTCATGTTTAAAGTGGTTTCAAAACATTTTCATGTCGGCATTAATATGATTAGATGTTCACATTGATATAATATGATACCTTGGGCACTTTACAGATTGATGATCACAATTTATCGAGATGACGATTGAATTTCAGCTTACATTAACCATTTTCAAATTCCAAGCTCATTTTTTGGTATATATCTTCTTTCCGTGGTGGCAGTAAAGAATGTTGGTAAGTGTCACTTTCTTTGATTTGCACTAATTTGCATTATGTGACATTAAAACTAATCATTTGGTCATATTTCATTGGAACAATTGTCGTAATTTCATGTTGTGGCATCATGGTGATGTTTTGGGATTCCAAAGGATGAAATATTTTGTTCGGACATTTGTCATATTATGCCACTCCGTTTGAGTGTGGATTATTGGACCAAGTTGATGCTTAAGTCCCTCAATTGATAATGCTAATGGTATTTAGGGTATGGAGATTGAATCATAGTTGACATTGCTTAAACCTAATGTTTATTTTGTGAACAATGTCACATAACATATTTTGGTGGTTGATGTTGATTTCATTGTTTGATTGGGAAAATGCCAAGTGGCATCCTTGATAGTGGAGCAGGAAATTAGCTTATAGTGGGCATTAATTATTGGTTGGTGCAAGTTTTTATGGCACTGGACTCAAGGTACCTCGAGCATTGAATGATCGACCTCGAACCCATCCTTTTACTGTCATTTCCAGTTTAGTCTGTCATTTGATGTTTTCCATTTCTATGGCGAAGCCTTGCTAAAATTTTCTAGAAATTTTTCGGCATCCATTTTTGACATCAAGGTGTTCCCAAGAAGCTCAGGCTCAATATTTAATATACCTCTCGAGGTATGTTTAATCTTGGCTTATTGTGGATGCTCAATTTTCTCAGTTTTGAGACTCATTTTGAAATGTGTTGAGTCAATAATGGTTATATACCTCTTCCTACTTACATGCTTGAGTTTACTTGTTTTATTAACGAACTGGGCTTTAGTATTTTCAAGATTATATGAGTTGTGGCTTTGTCTTGGTTGAACAGTGATTCTCGCTCACCTTTTTTAAATTTTGTTGGCTCATTTATTTTCTCATCGAAGAATGAAAATTTTATTTGGCATGTTGAGTGTGAATGGAGGAAAAGGGGTTTGATTTTGATGAACACTATGCAAATAATGTTGTTTGTGGATTTTCAAAAATGAGTATGGTTATAGTAATGATTGCTTGGAAATTTTTTGTTGA
The DNA here is from genome assembly GCA_018340775.1 of Taxus wallichiana var. yunnanensis. Lineage (NCBI taxonomy): Eukaryota > Viridiplantae > Streptophyta > Pinopsida > Cupressales > Taxaceae > Taxus > Taxus wallichiana. The sequence goes on from CM031233.1 coordinate 189,832,010, forward strand.
GTGATAGTTGAATTCAAAATGGAGATAAAAGGGTTTTGGGTTTTGACAAACTCTGGAAATAATGTTGTTTATTTCTCATATTATACTGTAGATTTTTTTGGTTTCAGTATGTCGATTTGAATATGACTATCGAATGGAAGTTTGAAGTTTGGAATAGTACAAAACTCATTTCTATTTTCGAGTTGGGTTTGTGGAATGATATATTGCAGGCTTTCGACTTTAGGGATTTCATTGGCAGCCGAGAATCCTAATGGGTAATGAAATGATAAGTTGTGTCATTCTTTCTTTATAAAATTTGTAAAAAGGTAGTTTATTGACAATTGTTGTGGTTCTATGACTTACCCATTTGGTGTATTTTGCTATGAAAACATTTTTTTTCGACAAGATCTTATCTACTGTGAACAAAAGAAAACATTTATTAGGAACTGTGTCATTCTTAGCATGTTTTGAGGTCTTCATGGAGTTTGAACTTGTGGATATTTTTCATTTTGGATAAACGATTCAAATATATCTCTGTTTCAGTTGAATACCATGAAATTGGTAATAGTTTTCAAAGGGCATTTGCATTCAAGTCATATTGGGGCAGATTATTGGATGATATTGTTGAAAGAAATTTATTCTATGTGTTTTCATATTATTGACTTCACAAATTTCTATTCGAAATATTGAGGAAACTTTCACTGTGTTATCTGGAATATTTGTTCAGTAGGATCACTATGATTTCTCAATTGTGATGATTTGATTAAAAATACAAAGGGATTGCAAAATTGTGTTTACATGAACACTTGTCCTATAATGTGGTCTGTGATATTGATTGAACATTGATAATGGACTCAGCCTTTGAAATTTTTCTTTGACTTTCAAGTTGCAAATATGATATACATGAACTAGGAATATCACATTAGCGCTCACATTATATTTTTTAGTAAGGTTGTTAATATTAACAACCATGTATTTATATGGATTAATATGTTACAAGTTGTTTTAACAACTCGTCAATATTTGCAAATGGTTTCCTATTTTATAGAATATGTATTTCCTATATATGTGCAACGATGTGCAACGGTGTTTGAAGGAGAAATGTTGAGTAGAAGATCCTTTATTTTTTGGTGTAAATCTGTGCCTGTGCTTTCATCTGGCATCAGAGCAAGATATCTATTCAATGGAAGCCTAATAGATTGGTAGGGGTAGTCATTTTGTCCTTTGCCCCTGAGGATGGTAACATTCATTAGTTTTGAAGTTGTTTGCATAATACTAATAGATCTGTGGCTTTCATTCTTCATAGTATTTATGTCAAGGAGAATCTTCTCTTCTGTGTCACTTTTGGTGACTGTTTGATGATTGCATCATTGATCAGTTATGGCTATTTGCATCCAGCTGGGTCCTTCTAAATTCAATAGCATTTATATTTTGTTCATTGTCGTTATTCTTCTTAAGAAAATTAGATACTTCATTCTTTGATAGAGGTGATAGATGGGGATTTTATATTTCTAATTTAAACTGCAACTGTAAAATATGGGAAAGAAATATCATAATATCATATAAGTTTGGCTGGGAATTTCAATCTTAGATACATTGATCACAGGGTTAAATGGTTTTAATTGATAAGGGACACAACGTTGCAATGAATCTCTTAGAATTTATCCTATCCATGCAAAACGCATCTCAGATTCGTGCTCAAGAGAGACATCTATAAGGGATTGTGACGCATTTCATTGGGCGTCAATCTTCACTATATTTTTTTATATTAAGATGATCGGCCTTGGGCATGCACATATACACTGTGTCAAGCTCATCCTCTCGTTGTGCCACGTCCTAGAATGTGCTTCGGTTGGCTCATGGACTCATCATTGTTTCTCTTTGCATCCACCCTTCAACAGGTGTCTCTTCCACTAATATTTTTCCAAACCAACTCTATTACTGGACAAAACGTTAAAAAAAAATGTTTTAGGTTTAGTTGTGCGTCATTATATCTTTTATTGTATAGTTGTGTTTGTTAAGTTTATGGTATTGTCTTAAAAGTTAAATTGGTAGATGGTTTTAAGTTTAGGACTATTCTTTTAATAAAGTTGTTTGGATATAATTTGTATGTGTTAGCATTTAGGCAAGTCCCCAAGTCAAATCCTAGTGTTGAAAGAGTCAATAATTGTTATTAGTTTATGCTATTGTTGAAAGAGTCAATAATTGTTATTAGTTTATGTGGGTAAATGTTAAACTCTATAGTCTAAAGTGTCAAAGTCAAGTGTTGTTAAGTTAAATTCGAGTTATTATATTTTTGTCATAGAGTCAAAAATTGAAGTCGTCAATTTGAGTTATGTCATCGAGTCTAAATTTTGAGTCATTGGTGTAAGTATCATTGTAAAAGTTGTAAAAATAAACAAGTAGTCAAAATATTGTAAAAGTAAAAAAGATTTGCCTTGCAGATGCATTTTCGGTGTTACCCGACGTCCTGGAAACTATTGAACCTCAATTCAAATTCCGTTGAGCTAGCACCATCACACTGGAGGATGGAGGAACAAGAGGATGGAGGACAAGCAACATCCTCTCGTCAATCACCAACGACGAGAGCACATAGCAGATGTGGTGGCATATATATAGTGTGAGTATATGATTTTCAGTGTACTTCAGTTTGTTGTGTTCCTGTTTCTTTGTGTTGTGTTTGGTGGATACTGGAAAAGAGTTGTGTTGGAGCACATATGAAGGTCAATGATCCTCACGATTGACGTGATCCTCTTACTGCCATACTTTGTTGGAAGATGGTCCACTTGTGAATACGTTCACTTGCAATGGTGACCATGTGCAACAAGATCTAACTAGCAAGATTCGTTTAGTAGTATGTACTTGATACAATTTTTTTCTCAGTGTTCGTGTGTAGAAATTTCACATTGTGGGGGTAGAAATGATGTTTCCTTTGAAGTAGACAATGATGGTTTAAATTAGGTCAACAAGACTATTTTAATAATGATGATATTTTTATATGACCTCATAATGTTTGATCTCTAGTTTTGGGATGAAATAGTTCAGAAAGTGATGATTTTCATAATGATTACTTTGAACAGATGCCTAGATCTAGATGGAGTGGATGGGGAACTCCATGGGGTTCTCGGTCCAATGTGGGTTGGCATGATAAAAATAGATTCTCACCATGTAGAGATTCTCCTCATGGTGGAAGAAGAGGTTCTAACTCATTTCGGGCCATGAAACTGTTGTCTGAAGTGGTCCTACTCGTGTCTCAATCCATTTTGATTCGAGAGATCATATCCTTTGCGAAGTCTTGCAATTGATCGACTACCCAAATAATCATTACCTTGCATGAGATTACGATAAATGCCCCACATACTTTGCATCACCAACCACATTCCTTGAAAATTTTGTCTCTCATAGGCCAACCCAATCTAATCCTCTTCGCATAACACGAGAATGTAATCCGTCATTGCTACCTTAGGGAATTTTGCAAAAGGACCCGCCCTTCTCCTAAATAGGTTAGGTCCTCTTCGACCATACCGACGGAGTTACATCTTGTCAAGTGAGTAAAATTGGAAGTGGATGGTGAGTCTAGTGCTATGACACACACATTACGAATCTGGAATCATATGAGTATACAAAACTTAGGGCAGTTGATGGTACCATAGTGCTTGATTTGGTTGGAGATGATTAGACTATGATACTTGGCTTTTGACTTTGAACTTTCTATTTTGAGACAATGGTTATTTTGACTTGGTGGCATTATGACTTGATCATATTTTGATTCGATGCACATATTATTATATTATTGTGATGTGAATGTTTAATCTTTGAGGTTGCATATATATAGATGTTTAGAAAAGATTAAACTCTATATTTTAATGTTGATTAATATGGTTTAGAAATATTTAATGCAAATGATATGGTTATGTGGATGATTTAGAATTAATGTTTTATTTTAATATTGTGGGTCCCGCCCTTATATATTTGTTTCTCATTATTATTATTTGCCCATATCAATTTATGATATGATTTTTAATCATCTATCATAAATTTAATCGATGGTTTTAAATCATTTGATGTTATATCGATTAAATGACATTATTTCATTAAAAGATTATTTCTATAGTGTCATTATTTTATGAAGAGATCGGTTATAACTGTTTTGTGGGAGAAGAACATAAAAGAAGAAGAAGGGCTCTTTTGCACGGGAGGAACACAAAGGTAATTTGCATATTGAGTAAGTGCATTTCATTCTATATTTTCTGTGAAAATATTCTGAATGAAGCTTTGATTACAAGATTTGAGGATCTAAGTGTAAACATTGATACAACAGGTATATCCAGTTATTATGATTATTATTTTGATTATCTGAAGGTTGATTTTTTTGTCTAATCTTTAACTAATTACATTTAGATCTGCATATTCGAGGTTTCATGAAAAAAATTCATGGATTTCTAAGCATTTTGGGTTTATAGATTTTCCATTTGGTTGTTGTATTTGTCAAATCTTGATCGAGTTGATTTCAATGATTTTGTACTTCTCATTTGTAAATCAGTTTCTCATTTTAATATAAAAATTATGTTGGTCTCTTATGACTTGTATTATTATGTACATGGTGTATATTTTGTCAGTCTTTTACTTGCATTCTCTTTGTTATAAATAAAAAATATGAAATAAAGAGTATATTTGATTAAGGTTTCATTTTCTACATTGTATGAAATCTGGAGCAAAAAGGATAATCTATAATTGGGAGTTAAAAGGATTTATTTCAGATTATATGCAAGCACTAATTTATGCAATGAATACAATAGATGTATGAAGGATGTTGCCATCTTGCTTTCTTCCCTCCAAGAGGTTATCTAGTTCATAGATATCACTCTGTCGGATAGGGTTGATCACATGCAAATTGTAGGTTTTGTTTCTTTGTTGTTTTTTTCTTTCTTGTTTGTTTGTTTGTTTGTTCTTTGCTTTTTTGTTTGTATAATCTTTCTCTTTTTGAGTGAATTTAAGGATTTTCCCATAATCTTAGGTTGATTTGTCTATAAATGACTTAAGATATAAACTACCCTACACTTAGAGTATCATCTAAGGTTTCCTATACGATTAAAGCTAGTTTGATTCCATCTTAACCTTTTACGATAGGTAAAAGGGTTGATTAGTTGTCGGTCAATTTTTTGTCGACAACAAATTTTTCTTTGAAACTCCAGCTTATTCGACTCAAAATGTGTGATGGAGTTACAATGACTTGTCATATTAATGACCTAAGATCTCTCACGAGATAACTAGCATAAGTCAAAGCACAAGTTAATGATGAGGAGGTAATAACTCCATATAATTGAACAATTTGCCTCCCAAATATAAAAATTTTGTTTGTACTCTTAGACAAATACCTTACCAAACACTAGAAGATACAATTTTAACTCTCCTAGCTCAAGAAAAAGTAACGAAAGAGGATGTAACTGAGGAAAGTGTGTTATAATCAAGAAACAATCATAACTTTTTTGATAATTACAAGGAGTAAATTAAATGTTTTTATTATAAGAAAAAGGGATACACCTCCTAGTATTGTAAAATTTGAGCTAATGATATGCTTAACGGAAAAATTAAAACAAATGAAGTAAATATGGTTAGTGAGAAATAAGTAGTTAGCAAAAAGACCCGATGAATGATGACAATGGTTAAATTCTTGAAAATTTTTATACTAAAGTAATATCATCAAGTTGGAGGATGGAGGCAACAAAGGTTGAGGTCATTTAGAGACCTCTCGTCCAACCACAAATGCTTGAGGTAACTCAATGACGTTGTGGCATGTGTTTTTGTAATGTGTTCATGTTTTCGGTTTGGTGTGATTGAAAATAAGAAAAAAAGTGTATTCCTATTCACATAATTGAACATAATTCCTATGTATTTTCCCATGATGTAAGATAGTGATGAGAGCTTATAAGAGTACTACAACATCTGCATAGTAGGTTTTTGGTCAATCCTGGTAAAAACATAATCTTTTTGTTGGTAAACTATTTACAAAACCATCATTTGTGCGTGTTGGTTAACCACTTGTAAAACCATCCTTGTTGTTGTTGATTGTCTTGAAAAAAAAACCATCCAAGTCATGAGTAGGAAAAGGTGACATGTTGTAATACAAGACCGATGTTTCCCCATTTTTTCACTAAGGGGGAATGCTAGAGAAAGAGTTAGTGCTCACATGTTTTGAGCAATTATATGGTTATGATAATGACTCGCATATAAAAATAAGTTGAGATATATGTGGAGGTTGTTCTCCTTGAATATAGGAACAATTCACTTATATATATGTCAAGCCCAAATGAATGATTAGTGGGAGTTTTATTATAGATTGAAATTTGTTCAGTCTGAACCAAATTTTACATAATCAACAATTTCACAACCCTAAAATGTCATTTATTTTCAAAAGGTCATATGTTTTTCATATGAGCTTGAAATTGGGTGTTATTTTTTTGGAAAGTGTGTAAATCGGCAAGGAGTCCCCAAATATGTAATAAAACATAATTGTGATGAAGTTTATATAATATTTTATCCTCTACACTAGAACATGTATATTTCCAACACTAACATGTTGCAATCACTTCGTGACCCCTATCACAATCTTAAAAAACAACATACTATCTCATCTTATTTTGCTAAAAATCATGATCCAAATTAGATCACACATCCCTAGTTATAACTATTTTTGGTCCCCAAAAGCTTAGGAACTCGTGAGGTGCGAAAATTTATTCCTTTTTCCTTCTTGATGTAGGAAAATTTGGGCATGCATGTAATATTGCATCAACCAAAAATATGTTAGATTAGGAAAGTAAGTTTATTCTAATAGCGTGCAAGTTTCTATTTATGCATAAGTTTTGTTTCTTTGATTTGCACAAGAATTGTTTTGTGCGGTGTTTTTTGTAGTTTTATGCATCCTACTAGCACACATGCATTTTAATGCATCATTGGTAGATTACCTACGAAAGGTCCATAGTAGCATTACAATCGGATAGAAATGGTATGTTTGTGACTATAAGGCCTTGTGCACGCAATAGAACATTCAATAGGTATTGAAACACCTAAATGTTATACCCGCATACATCTTAGTATGGTGTAAAGATTTTAAACCTTTGCATGAGATCAAATGCATTGTGAATATACGTTGAAGATGGTATAGAATTAGGGAACATTCAAGTGTGCACTGAACACAAAATAATTTTTAGAGGCTTAGATTGGAAGGGGAGAGTATTATTGAAAATGCACATCCACATACAAAATTACTAGGTCATTAAAGGCTTCCACATAGGAGATAGTCAAAACATGGAATAAGGTATTTCTTGTGGAGTAGCACACACACGTCTCAAGGAGCGACAAGTGGCAAGATATCTAGTTGGACACGTGTTTACAAATGAAAACCAAAAATGACTTACCTAATTCAAATATTTCATTTATGGAGCCTACTTGTGTTTGCATTCACTTTTGAAATATTATAGGTTCTTTGGGCCTTGTTCCTTATTTAATATTTATAACACATTTAATATGTTTATGGGTAGGATGTAGTGGGCCTAATATTGTAAGTAGTTGATTGTTTTTGTATAAACACTTCACTAGATTGTAGAAGGTAGGGAAAATCCCATGAGGAAATAGTCCAAGTATGCATAACATATAAGGAGAATTGCCTTAGATATGTGTATATTTATGGGAAATGACTAGTGGGATTAAATCCGTTGGGAAACACTATAGTGTTTGTTTGATTTTTATAATTCGAAAGGTAATGTGTGTTATAATTGTAATAAGCCCGATTCGTAAAAGTTTGTGAATATCTATTGTTGATCTATATTTTTTTCTGTTCATTCTATTGCATAAGTGTATTTTATTAAGGTTAAATGGTCTAAGGAATTTGGTATTAAATTGAGGCAAAACTATAAGATTGAGAGAGTGAAGTTCTCCATCCTTGTGGGGTTGGTAGAGAACCAAAGAGTTGAGCAAGTGGTGTGATCCACATAGGCTTCGAATAGCTACAACCATAAATCTAAATTATGTAGAGAAAACAACATGCCTTTAAGAATAATAGGGTGATGAGGTGCATTAACCACCAATGTGGTTGAAAGTCTTGATTGCATTGTGGAAATTGTGTAGACAATGTAGATCAAATTAATTAAATATAGGAAGATAGAAAAAGAGGATTCACTTAAATGGATGATGTGAGAAATGCGAAAGAGGAAATTTAAATAGCAATTGAGGGTGGATTTGAAGAAAAATTTCAAATGGAAGGAATTTCGGATGATGAAGAAGGAAGAATTCTCAAATCCATGTCAAATATTAGAGGAGTGTGAATGAAAGCTTCTTATTTCTCAAGGGCTGAAAACGAAATATATATAATTGGTTTGCTCATGAATATGGAAGAATATTTCAAGTTTAATAAAGTTACATATGATAGTAAGGTTAAGATCGAGTGTCCCTTAAGTTTAAAGATTATGTGGCACTATGGTGGAAATAGGTTCAACTGGAGTGTAATAGGAAGGGTAAAGATAAGAACACCCTAGGGCCTTCTGTACCTTGTCGGGCAGCAATATATTATTCCATAAAATGTCTGCATAGTGTTTATTATTATTATTGTAAGCTTCCCTTGTAATTTCATGCATTGTGGGCAAATATTTTGTGTGATATCAATTCAATACCATTATTGTCCTAAATTTGTACATTTTCATTAAAAAATAGTATTTTACTTTGCTGCAAATTTTCTATATTTTGTGCATTTTTAAGTAATATCCTACAAGGGATATTTTAGTGGTATCAAAGCGAGGTTTTTCTCCAGCCTGTTGGGATTGAAAGATGGGGGACATAGACAGTGAGGATATAGGGGTGGAGCTGATGAAACAATTGTTCACCAACATGGTAAAGCAACAGGAGACTACCAATCTCTATTTGAGCTAGCTCACTAGGAGATTAACACAGGACATGTTTGATACTCATGTGGAAAGAGGAGAAAATAACAACAGGGGACAATATGGTCAAAGAGGTGAGGGTGGACATTCAGGATAGTAGTCCCCCATTCTTCTACCAGGCCTCTGGGGTCTCACGAACCTTCTTTCTTGAAGGATCCAAAAGTTTCACAGGTACGACAGCCAGGGGATGTTGTAGATGAGGAGTCTTGTTGGGAAAGGTACCAGACTTTAAGTGATGGCTTTCGTGACAACATGCCATTCTAGGAATATTGCAAAATGAAGATTGGCAGTAGGCCTAGGAGAGATTACCAAGCACAAGTACCAGAGATGCAAAGGAGGTTGGGACATATTTCATTCCACATTTCAACGGTTCTAAGAAGTGTACTGCACAGTCTTGGGTGCAAAAGTTGAAGACATACTTCGACCTGAATCTGATGTGGGAGGAAGATGCAATTAAGTTTGCAATCCTACATCTAGAGGGAGACGCTCATGATTGGTGGCATCATGGGTTGATTACACAAGGACACATATACATCACGACTTATGCAGAGTTCACAAAGAGGCTAGTGAGTAGATTTGATAAGAGGGACCCCGACGGGTATTTTAGAGAGCTGACTCATCTGAGACAGACCGGTTCCGTGGATCAGTATATCACCGATTTTCAGAGACTATCGGTCATGGTACCTGATATTATAGAGATGAGGCTGATTTCCCTATTCACAACAGGTTTGACAAATGCTTTCGCTGGATTTGTGAGGGCATTTGAGCCTTCTTTGTTGCACAAGGTTATTAGGAGAGCTCGTGACCTAGAGCTATCCACTCCTAAGTCGAGGTTTCCACCTCGAGTACAACCTAAGGGTTTCCCTTCAAGAACCAGGGGTTCGCAGCCAAAGTACCTCCACCTAGGAAGGATACAACCTGGAGACCATTCGAGCTAGTGAGGACAAGGAGGAATTGAGGTGAAAGAAACTATGTTTTGATTGCCGCGCACCTTGGGTTCCAGGACACAATTGCAAGGGCAGAGGGAGGGCCCAATACATAGAGGTCTTCGAGGAGAGTGATGGTGACGAAGAGTTGAACACACAACCATTAGAGGATGATGATGATGATGCATCAGATGGTGCGGGTGTGGAGCAAGATAGTGAGACTTTCCCCTAGGATACTATCGCCACATTGTCTAGTACCCCAAGGTACAAGGCATTCAAAGTTAGGGGAGTTTTGTAGGGAAAACGAGTGGTGGTACTCATTGATAGTGGGGCAACCCACAACTTTATTGATGCCTCATTGGTTGAGAGGCGGGGGTTATAGACAAAGGAATTTGAGGGCTTCAACGTGGTTGTAGCCAATGAAGAGTCCATGAGATGCACACGACGGGTTCCCAATTGAGCATCGCATGGGTAACAATACAGCTTACAATGATTTCTATATTGTTGGAATTGGAGATACCAACATAGTGCTCGGGGTACAGTGGCTCCACTCCCTTGGTGAATTTTGAACTAACTTCCGATGATGGAGTGAAGTTTAAGTCGAAGGAGGAATGTGATCTTGAGGGGTTTATCCTGGGGCACCTCGAGTTGTTATGGCCAAGAGGATCGAGAGTATCTATAGGCACGACGAGTGGATTGGGCGGTATATTTCTTGGTTTCACCAAGAAATCGGAGGAGGGACATCAACAATACCATGTGGATATACAGGCTTATTGGACAAACACGGTGTTGTTTGGTGACATACCTCCGAGATAGGGGATTTGAGCATGTGATTGAGCTCGAGGATGCTAGACCGGTGGTCACTTCTCCTTACCGCCACCCCAAGCGGTTTAAGGATGAGATCAAGAAAACTATACAGGAGCTCATGGATATGGGGCATATTAGACCGAGTTCCAACACTTTTTCTTCTTCGGTGGTTTTGGTGAAGAAGAAGGATGGGACCCTGTGGATGTGTATGGACTATCGGGCCTTAAATAAGAAGACAATAAAGAACAAGTATCTCATACGACGCATTGATGAGTTGTTGGGAGCTATATGGTGCAATCTATTTTTCAAAATAGATTTGCGCTTTGGATATCATCAGATCAAAGTCAGGGAGGAGGATGTGCATAAGACAACGTTTAGATGCCATTACGGTCACTTTGAATTCTTGGTGATGCCTTTTGATTGTCTAATGCTCCAGCTACATTCCAGTCTTGCATGAATCATGTGTTCAACCACCACTTGTGGAAGTTTGTGTTGGTTTTCTTCGATGATATTTTAGTCTACAACAGGACTTGGGAGGACCATATCAGGCACCTGGGTGAGATATTGGGGATATTAGAAGCTAATTCGTTATATGCGAAAGCTTCTAAGTGTGAGTTCGGCATGACCGAACTTCTATACTTGGGATATGTAATTGGCGGGGTACAGTGAAGGTGGACAGAGAGAAGATACGGAAATCCTAGATTGGCCCCCACCTAGAACATTGACACAATTGAGAGGATTCGTGGGGTTGTGCACATACTACCGGAGGTTCGTGAAGAATTTCTCTCGGTTGACTACTCCATTGACCGATTTGACCAAGAAGGGGGCTTTTGCTTGGTCAGACGCTGCTCAACAGGTTTTTGACCACCTCAAGGAGGTAATGAGTTCGTGTCCCGTCCTCGCATTACCAGACTTCTCCCGCCCATTCATCCTTGAGTGTGATGCTTTAGGAGAGGGTGTTGGGGCAGTTCTCATGCAGGATCGACATCCCATCACCTATGAGAGTCGAAATCAAACCCGTGGAGAGAGGGTATTCAATCTATGATAAGGAGATGTTGGCCATTATGCATGCCTTGGCCAAATTCAGATAGTACCTTGTGGGTAGAAAATTCGTGGTTTGTATGGATCACAACAGTTTGAGATTCTTCTTGGGACAAAAAGAGCTCAATGATCGCCAGTAGAGATGGGTGAACAAGGTGCAAACATATGACTTTGACATTGAGTACACTCGAGGTAAGAATAATATTGTTGTTGACGCTTTATCTAGGAGGCCTTACCTCACTGCTATGCTTAGTTCTATGTCTGAGATTTCAGCAGATTGGAAGTCTATTCCAAAAATCAGTTTGCATGTGGGATCATGGATGGTATGATATAGGACGACCGATACAGAGTAGTGGATGATCTCATTTTCTACAAGGATAGGATCTTCCTTGTACCAGATCCAAAATGAAGGGGAAGATCCTTCGAGCAGTACATGATACACCCCTAGCTGGACATCCTGGGTATTTCAAAACATACAGGTTCATCAGGGAGAGATTTGCATGGAAGGGGATGAAGGACGATGTCCTAAATCATGTCAGAGAATGTATGGTTTGCCAGCAAACCAAATCCGAGCGCTCTTTCCCAGCAGGATTACTTCAGCCTCTCCCCATTCCCGAACAGAAATGGGAAAGCATATCTATGGACTTTATCACAGGGCTTCCCTTGGTGCATGGGCATAGCTGCATTTATGTTGTAGTTGATCGGTTAACTAAGTATGCTCATTTCTTTTCCCTACCCAAAGGGCATGAGGCCGTGGATGTGGCCCTCTTCTATACCGGTATTTTTGGCTACATGGGTTACCTAAAAATATCGTCAATGACAGGGACAAGATCTTCATGAGTGCCTTTTGGCAGGAGATCTTTAGACTAGTAGGTACGGAGTTAACTCCTAGCACTAGCTACCACCCACAGACAGATGGGCAGATGGAGATAGTCAATAAGTGGATAGAAGGCTACTTGTGGAGTTACGTGACAGGACACCAGTGGGCATGGATCAAATGGTTACACATGGGTGAGTATTGTTACAATACCACCTACTAGACGAGCATAGGTATGACCCCTTTTTGAGCCTTGTATGGGTACGACGCAAGGACATTCATAGATTTGGTATTACCAGATAGCCGATCTCCCAAATCTCGAGATTGGTTGCAGGAGAACCAAGATATTCTGAAGGCTCTCAGAGAGAATCTGTTACAAAATGAGCCCCCTGCTTATTTTGGCTAACTTTTCTTCATTCTTCCCTTATTTGTGCTTCAACTTCAATTTTCACACATTTCAAGCACTCAAGGGTTTCTGAAAATCACTCCATCAGATAGGATTTTTCTTCCCATTTCCAGAAAGGTAAAATTTTCCTCCTAACTCCAAATATTTTGAAAGTTATGGCTTGGTGGAGTTTTTTGGGAAATTTTCCCTAGGTAGGCCCACGACCAATGAAATGGTGCCACGTGGTGGCAGAGGTCGGGGTAGCGGAGAAAAGTTGGAGAATTTTCCAAGAAGAGGGCAAAGGGCGCAAAGGGAAATTTTGGCCCGCAGGCCGCGGAGGAGGATGGAGAAAAAGTTGCGGAAGGCCCGCGGCCAATGAGGAAGCGACACGTGTCCATGACAGTGGCGGGAGTTAGAGGCGCGGAGGAAACTTTGGTTTTTTGCCAAAGTGATAGAGGCACAAATGGAGAAAAAGAAGCGTGCCTGCAGAAGCAAAATGGCCGACACGTGCCACGGGCACGGGGAAAATGTGGGAATTTTGCCCAATGTGAAATCAAAGAAAAAGGTGAGGTTTGGGATTGCGTTTCCATCGGCCATGGGAAAGCGCCACGTGTCACCGTAGAGCGGGGCGTGGACTAATTTTGGGAAATTTTCCCAATGCAAAATCAAAGGGGAAAAGTGATGTTTGGGTCCGTGATCCCATCGGCGAACCAGGAAGTGACATGTGTCCGGAGCAGAGGAGGCGCGGAGGTTTTGGGAAAATTTTTCAAAAGGGAAAATTTTAAAGTTTGACCCTGCCGACCAAATTTTGACTCTGTTTTTGCCATTTTTCCTAAATCTTCAGAGGGCCATATCTTTTGATCCAGAGCTTGGATTTTCGCGTTCTTTATGTCATTGGAAAGCTGGTGAAATTCTCTACACGTTGGACCCCTAAATTTTGGATTTTGATGAAGATTCGTGGGAGAAATTTGAGAAAATGTCCTTGGCACTGGAAAAGACAAAAAAACAAGATTTTCATCTACTAGATTTAATGAGGTATGGGCAATTTCTTGTCCTGTGGGCTCGAATGCATTGGGAAGTGGATTTGCAGAGGTGCCCTTGCTTTGTTTTAATGAATCTTGTCGGTGGTTGAAGTCCAAAATCAGATTTGCCCGCGTTTTCTCCTTTCTTCATTTTTCATGGTTAAAAGCTAGTTTTGGCTCATTTGTAACAAGTTGTTCATCATTCTTCTCTGCCTCTCCCTTCTTTTCTTCCCAAGGTCGAAAATGGAGTTTGAACCTCCTCCCTTGCTCTATAATGGCGTTTTTTGCCTCTTACCAGTAAAATGATGTTTTGTGCAAACTTCTGGAGCAATAAAAAATGTGTTTTGTGATGCATTTGTCCATCCTTGCTCGTTTTTCTTTGTTTTCTTCTTGCCTCTCTTCATTACAGGTATTTGTGCATGTTTGGATGTTCATTACAGGTTTTGGAGCTATGTTCATGGAGTTTTGGGACATTTTTTTGTGTGAAATCCATCCTTGGTTTTGTGATGCACTTGTCCATCCTTTCCATTGCTCTTCCTCTTTTTATTCCATGGCGCTTTGATAGATGTTCAACATTTTCCTTCTCCGGTGTATCACCGTTTTAGTGTAGGCTCTATTTTCCCCTCTTTTATCTCTCTGTGTCTCCTCGGCATAGTTAGATGGGATTAGATCAACTTGCACTGCAGTATTGGAATAGCTTATGGCGGTAGTTTAGGAAGAGGAACCAACCGTATCTCGAGAGCTTTCCCCATTTGCAAAGGTCCCACACTTTGGGAAAGCTCAATGTTGTGCATATTCACACCAAATGACATTGCCTTAGAAAAGCAGATCCATAGGTCATTTTGGGGGTGCTTTGTGAATTTGCACTAACGAGAGAATCTTCGAAGGCACAAAAACAACAAAAGGTATACGCAGATCAACATAGACAAAGAGGTCTTTTGAGGCTGGGGATCTAGTGTTCCTACATTTACAACCATATAGGTAGTTCTCATTGAAGCAGAAGGGTGCAGAGAAATTGAAACCACGATTTTATGGTCCATGCACTTCGAATAGTTCGTCGAGTAGGGGCAATGGCATATGAGCTAGAGCTACTTTGGAGCACGAGAAGATACATAATGTCTTCCATGTTTCATGCCTTAAGAAGGCACTCGGACCGCATATTGCACCATCTACAGAGCTACCACTACTAGATGAGGAAGGGAAGTTGGTGCTGGAACCAGAAGCCATTATTGAAATGAGACGGAGGGGGCTCAGGAGCAAAGCAATCACCGAGTATTTGGTGCGATGGAAGGGACTGCCACTTGAGGATGCTACTTGGGAGGGGGAGCAGATTTTGTAGCATCCTAATTTGCGTTTGCTTGAGGACAAGCAAATTTTGGGAAGGGAGGACTGTAATGTCCCCTTCTTCCTACGCCAAATGGCCCAAGGGCCAAGTCGGGCCCAAAACGTGGTCAGACCCAAGGGGGTGGGACGCTAGAAGCTTGTGGGAAGGGGCCCCATGGTTTTAATGTCCTAGTTTGGCGTTTGGGGGTCACTTTTGGACACGATGACTCAAAAAGGGAGAAAGTAATTATAGATACTTTTATGTTAGTGGCCCCTCCATGGAATGAAATGCGCTAGGGTTGTGGGGGCTCGTTTGCCAAGGAAAGGTATATATGGAGACGAGGAAGGAAGAAAAGGCACTTTTTGTCACATACTCTTAGCCTCTTCTCGTGCAATGCTGCTATGCTTTCTTTCACTTGTGGAGTCAAATCCCACAGGACCCTAGCTTCAATGGTGAGAGACCATTCTGGGGCTAGCGGGGCATTCTTCGGTAGTGAAAGATCTATCCTAGTCTCATGTATCTTGAAGCCGTTTTACGAATGGTCATGCTACAAAGATATTTTCAGAGGGTCGAGAGGAAGGGTTTCAAGATTTTGGGGGCTTTCGGGAAGACAATCAGAGGGCTCTAGATCCGACTCACGACAACCATCTAGGCTGGGTGTGGCAGCACGTGGAAGGCACCTCCCTCATTTCCCGACTCCATTCCTAGCATGGTGACTCATAACCTC
This sequence comes from Taxus wallichiana var. yunnanensis, assembly GCA_018340775.1. Lineage (NCBI taxonomy): Eukaryota > Viridiplantae > Streptophyta > Pinopsida > Cupressales > Taxaceae > Taxus > Taxus wallichiana. Next base: position 189,847,974 of record CM031233.1, read on the forward strand.
TATTTGGGGGTTTTCCAATCGGCCAGTCGGACTGCGCAGTGGCAGTGCTATTCCCTACATCCTGTCATTGTTGTTTTCAAAGACCCTTATTTTTCTCTTGTATTTAGAGGGTCACGGACCTCTGAAGTTGACTAGCCTGCCTAGGGCCTTTTGTACCTTGTCGGGCAACAATATATTATTCCATAAAATGTCTGCATAGTGTTTATTATTATTATTGTAAGCTTCCCTTGTAATTTCATGCACTGTGGCAAATATTTTGTGTGATATCAATTCAATACCATTCACTGTCCTAGCTGGACATTTTCATTAAAAATTAGTATTTTACTTTGCTGCAAATTTTCTATATTTTGTGCATTTTTAAGTAATATCCTACAAGGGATATTTCACATGAGACGCATGCCTCCAAACTAGCGTCCATAGGGTTCTCTCGCCATTTGTGCCTAGATGTCAGTGTAGTTTTCCCCGCGATTGTTTCTCCACTCATCTACAAGGGGGTTGTAGTTCACCATTGTGTGGCAAGTCTTTGGCTAGCCAATATCTGTGGTCTTCTCCAAAGTCAGGCGGTATTCAAATGGTTACACCCCCACCACTTAGATGCAGAGTTATTGTTTCATTAGCTCCTATTTGTGACACTCTTGATGAGGATGGGTTGGTAGCACCCAAACCTCCCTCAAATAGTCGTCCTCCACCTCCCCTTGGTGCTATAACTACAAATACTTGATATTTCAACACTACGTTTTGAGTTTTGGTGCTTTTTGTAGTTGTATTTACCAAGAATTTGTGCGATCATGTATCTTTTGATGTTTCTTTGCTTTCCAAGTCGTGCATGCCAACCAACCACATTTTGTTATAGCGTAGTGTAAACTTATTATTTTTATCTTTGAGTGGTAAATCATAGTGCAAATTATTATGTGAAATTTATGAATACAACTATGTGAAATTAATCGTATCCAACATGTTAGGGCTCTCTACAAGACCAATCACTAGGAATAAAGGGTTTGCTTTTTCATTTTTCTAATATAATTATTACAAACTTTTTAAAATTTATTTTTAAATAATCCACGATAAAAATAAAAAAAAGGCAATTAAATGAGCCAAAACTTTAGTAAATTTTGTACATTATCATTATCTTTACTTTATTTTTAACATTTCTATTGTATTTATCTTAGGATAATTCTCAACCAACCCTAATAATTAACTCAATTAAATATTTACTTCCAATTCATTTCCAACTAAACCCCACATTTAACTATTAAAACATGTGAAGTTTTCTCACAAAACATTATGTTGCATATGATATTGCACCACCACCTTTATTTTTTCAATTCCCGTGATTTGTTTACAAAGTGATGCAATTTCCCATCTACTTTCGAGTTGCAACTACAAAGGGGCAAGTGATAGGTTTAAGTTGTAACATTTAAGCATATATTCAAGTCATGATTTTAAGTCATGCGACTTACTCGTCATATGTGGCGAGGGTCTTTTACACATCATTTAAGGGGTTTGTCTTATGTTAGAGCTCAGTAGTTCTGGATTGCTAGATAAACCTTGATTTCCTTCGATTAGCAAAAAGAAACATTCAAACATATAACCAAATGAATAATAGAATATGACAACTATACGTCACCATGTGGCTCTTGTTTCACAAGGACAATATGTATGAAACTTTGAGGGGATTGAGACATTTTTCTAACAATCTAATTAAATTAATTGAATGGATTCATAATGGAAATAAGTAATTTTGGAACGTCAAAACAATAAATAGAAATGTTTTAACAGATGGTTATAGAGATATTTTAAATACATATATTTAAAAATGTCGAATTTAAATTATAATTCAAATTAATTATCTTATAAACATAGGTTCATAACAAAACATTAATCTAAGGAGGTTGATACGACATTACAAGTAGTATCAAGAGATATCAATATCAAGGCCCTATTTTGAATTTTTGACATACCAAATTGATTAATAACTTCATACCTTCTTCATGAACTTTTCATTGATTAGTGGTAGATGGCATCAATCACAAATCTCTCCTTCACTCGGGATAAATAACATCGATCTAGCTGGTTCAAAAACTCTTTCTTATAAAAAAACGCTCCAAATTCTACCGCATACGATTAAGACATTCCGACTTTTTAATTGATCTCTCTAAACAAAAAGAAAAACTTCTAAATAATAATCAAATAAATACCAAATTTATGATTGAAATCATTTTAACCAAATATGCATCAAATTTAAAATTGAAATTTCCATATAACAATTCACAAATATAACAAATTATCATTACAATAACTTCAACCACACGCCCCTTTTCACTCACCCCGCTAACCCTGAGACTATCGTGTACCTTTGGTTGGAAATATTTAATCTTTATTAATGTTTCATGAATGGCCACAAATAAATTGTCCTAGTGTAGGTGGAAGCGCACGTCATAATAAAACACTGATAATTATCATGTTCACATAAATTTCGCTTGGGTTTTGACAAAGAAAAATAAAATATAAATTCAAATTTTAGAATATAAATCATATCAATTAAAATATTAGTAGCGAAGGATAGGTTTATGTAAAGATATATTGGAATGAACATATTTTAAAATGACAAAAATAACTTTAGATATATTGACTCTCCTCTTCATATTAATAATTAATTAATTCAAATTTGTTTTTTAAAATAGTCAATCCTTCCATTCGATGAATATCCCATAGTAAAGATTGTTTCCTGCTATGATCTGTATTCATATTCATTTTAAGGGCAATACCCTTATTTAGGTGTTAAACAATAGCTTGGACAAAGCTTATTACACTAGGATTGCTTATTATTTCTTATAAAAATATATAATTTTTCATAATAAATTTAAGTTAATATTTTTATTTTTATTTTTTGAAGTGCTTTTGTTTTGATTATTAAGTGTTCAATGCAAATATATTTTTTAATTACACAATAGATTTAAATTATTTTTAAAACAATACACATAATTTGAATTATCAAATTATTGAATACACCTAACATAAAGGTAAAGATTCTTATACAAATTATTCACTGCCACCTACTAAGTTTTTACTATAGATTTATTTGATGGCTTGGAATTGTGTATAACTGGCTATATAAATATTTTTCTAGCAACATCCAAACTCCTGGAGTTGAAAGTAATTTTAGCATCCATTGATTGTGGTACAAATAAATCTACCTAATGACAAGGACTAAGGAGTATCCATTCAACTAAATTTGCACGCAATTCGAATATTTTTCAATATTAAGAGAAGAATAATGATATAAGAAAAACTCATTCTGAAAGAGATGTATGGAGATTATTTAATTATAAAATTGATACAATTGAAAATTTAAATGCACTAGTTGAGAATTTAAATTCTGTATCCCCATGTTAATAATCTGTTTTGGGATATAATTAAAAAAATCAACGTTCAAAACAGATGGAAAAAATAAGAATATAGGGATGGGTGTGCTCTATGCCTACAGCAACGGATCAAAACAATCAAAAGTTCAAAAAAGCTTGCCATGGATCAAAACAATCAAAAGTTCAAAAAAGCTTGCCATGAAGTCCTGAAGCTCAACAATAAAAGAGTCCACTGTGGTAATCTTTTATTTTCCATTATTTTACCCTTACTGTCTCTACATGCATGAAATTGAACCACTTATAATGGAGCATGTTTACCTACTTCGATTGAAATATGTAACAGTCTGAATTTATTTTCCATTATTTTTCCTCACTATCTCTACATGCATGAAATGAACTACTTATAATAGGGTATGTTTACCTTAGACTGAAATATGTAACAGTGGATTTTTTTCTGTTCCCGATTCGCAACCCTCTGCTACAATTTAGCCCTACAAAGTGTTTGTTGCTAAAATGGTGCGCAATTTTATTTTAGAGTTTTTGAAAGTACACTCTACAAAGTGTAAACTTGTAGTGCATAATTTCATGAGCAATGGAAACATTCAAGCATAATGAGATGGCACCCCAAATTTTTAAGTGTTTGAAAGTACACACTACAAACGCATTGTATGTGCAACTTTGTAGAGTCCAATTTTATAGGGCTGAAAAATTTAAAAATATATTAAACGAGCTTGTTACCATGTTATGCAAGAATAGAAAATAGTACACCTATATTAACACACCACATATCATGGATTGTAATAATAAGCCTGGACCTTTTCCCACAGATGCATTTAGCAGATATACATTACTTTATGTGCGACCAAACTCAAATCATATTTCTTATTAACTAATCGCATTACTCTTGTTGATTTCAATACATACGGCGAAAAATTTACGCCGATGATGCAACTGCTAGTTTGTTGAAAGTACCCGTTGGAGTTTTCTTATTTATCAGAGGTATCTTCCTCGACAGTAGAATCACTGGTTTCCTCTCTTGAAAATTGAAATTGTGCTAAATGGATGTCACCTATACACAAAAATGCATATGAAATTAGCATCAATACTTTGTAACAATATGCTTGTATGATTTCACTTCACATAATCTTATAAGATTTATTTTAAGATCCCTACATTCCTCCCAAAATAAAATAGCATAATATAACTACAAGTTACAATGAGTGGAAAGTTAATTTGATAGCCCTCTTGGAAAGCCATAAGATTTATCAGGGATCTATAATGTTCAAATCTTGTCAAAAGAGAGTTGGCTGAGTGTTACATAATAAAATTGAGGAGATGAATAAGGCAATTGTAATCTTTGAAGCCATACAAGATTGGAACCATTGGAACAAAAAGAGGGGATGGGAATATGTGTGGATGGAGGTTGGAAGTGCTGTGCAAAAAGTTGTATCTTAGATGGTAGTTTGAGAAGTGGATAGAGTATCTAGAAGCTAAATAACGGATTAATATACTAAGGTATAATCAATTTATTTTCTTGATTCTTGTGCTCAAGGACAAACAAGCTATTGTCAACCCTCATTTTATTTAGTTAAAAATGAATAACAAGTAAATATCAATACACGTTAAAACCCTCTTATACTAAAAAAATTATCCATATCATTTTATAGGTGTAACTCTTAAACCTTTAAATTATAACAATTTCCCAAAGGTTTCCAAAAACTGATGTTTCTAAACTAGTGATGACAATTGAGAATAAAAGCAAAACTACCAATCCATTTCTTTATGTTCGTGGCTTAATATTCATTACTAGTTCTCAATTAACTAAAACCAAAGAAGTCTCCTTTTAAAATGAACTAATTTGAAGTTTTCAATATTTGCCTTCCAATATACGATGTCCACTGTCAAACTTCGAAATTTTAATTTTAATTTGCACCTACAAAAGATTTATCAATAATCTATGAAGGTTGAATCTTGTAAGCATTGTGTGCTAACAACTAAGGAGATGAATACGATTATTGGAATTTTTTAAGCCATAAAAGATTGCGGCGATTGGAAGAAAAAGAAGGGATGAAAATCGTAAGTGTCTGGAAGCCATGGAGAGCGAAGGTGGCAAAAGAAGTTGGCTTAGGTGCTGACTTGAAGAGTGATAGATCTTGCTAATGTGTTGTGCATGGAATAATTGTTGGACATCATGCTCAAGAGGGGGTTGGGGGTACGCCCCTACCCCTTGGTTATGTTTGTTTGGCTTGAAATGGCCTTTGTTTTTGTTATGGTTTACTTTTGCTAATATGTCAATTTTAACTTGACAGTTATAAATGTGGGAAGAATTAGTATTACAAAGCCAAAAGACCCAAAATAAAAATCTATTTCAAATGGTGGAGTGGTGGCCGCCTTAACACAATGGGATTTGAGCTTGTGCAAGCTGAGTTGTAACCTGTGCGATTTGTGGATGAGGCGAATTGTAATTGTGTCATGTTGTGGAAGTAAACCAAATCAGTTGTGGTTGTGTACTAAGTGTTGTTAATGTTAAGTTAAAGATTAGTAAAAAAATACCATGATTTTAGCTGTAATTTTGGGTTTAAAATATTGGGCATGATATTTGGGATGCCCATAGTGAATGCATCCCTTTTGACCATTACACAACTACCAGATGGACTAATGGAAATATTTATGTCAATAAAGAAATAATTATACAAATATTATTTTAAAAAATCATCTAAGATGGTGTTACATGAAAGCAGGTTTGAAGGCTGCAGAAAGGAAATATCAAATGGATTATAAAAGAACACCCAAACAAAGACAATATCTACACCATACAATAAAACTAACCAAAATTCACAAGATAGCACGTAGGTAGTAAACCTCTAAAAGCCAAAAGAAACCAAGAATGTGATCAAACACCATAGCAATCATTATGGGATCTATCCTTGAGTGGTATCATTGGGACAAGGAGTCTAAACAATAATCATATTTTCCACCTTATTCCTCATCTACACCATTGACACGAAGCCATCACAAACCACTCAATCAACAATGTGAACATCAACCAAATGTACGTTAGTGTGTATGCACTTTGATTGTGGCATAGTGGATCAGTTAATGATGGTATCACGGAATTGGCAGTGCTCATCTCTCTTGGTGAGATTGGGCCATTGAATTTGTAAATTCGTTCACTAAGTCTCCACATGCCTTATGCCTTCACATGAATGTTGAGCAAATATTGTCAGCTATTTGTAATGTAATGTGTAGGTAATAACATCTAAAAGTGGTACACCGTCCAACGATGATATTCCACGGTTTCTCTAACTAGTTTACAGATGATTGTTGGCCTTGTGCTCCAAAAGCCAATAATAATGATACCCATGAAATCCATTGTCACCCCGAGCTCTTGTATCCAAGTTGGGTGAAACTTACGAGGACAGTATGGTTTCCCTCGTTGATTCAAAGAGGGAACATGACTATAATGGCAATTGCAAGATTAGATAGTTGAGGATTGTTGCATCATGCTACCCACATTCAAACTTTTATACTCACTTGAAGGCAAACCAGTAAAGTCCCAAGCTGCAATACTCTTTTCTATGTACAATCATGAAAATGTGTTTGTGCAAGCCGAAATGTAACACCAAGAGGGAGAGGAAAACCAAACCACCGCAAACTAAGGCAGGCTTGTGGGTTATGAGAAAGTACTTGCAAGGTCATCGTCCACAACAAGAGAGTTGATGTTAATGATACTTGTGTAAACTGCCCCACTACTATAAAGAAATGTCTTCTCTGTTAGTGTACCATTGTTATAAGCAAGGCTAAAAAAAAGGCTCGACATGATGACAAAAATGAACACATCATGGTCAAGGAGCAAAGGGGAAACATTTCTATATAATGTCAAAACAGCATGTTGTTAGATCCCCTGCCACCTTGGGTATTTATATGGCATTCACGTTGATTAAAAGGAAATATGCAATGTTTGGTTGGTTTCCAAAACACTGTGGTTGCAAAAGAAGCATACACACACACTCCAATTATAGATGTTGGCTAGATTTTCTACATAGCTGAAAACCTAGGTAGTCATGAGATAAATCTCCCTCATTTACCAGTGAGGCTCCCGTGTAAGATTTTTCAATTAAAATATGTTAGTATCTATATGGGGTTTTACTTTAACCATGCAGCTCATGAACCATAGTTGTATAGTTTTGCAGCAAGTAAGCAAGCTGTTAAAGAAAGGAAATATCTAAAGAAGAAGGAAATAATATAAACACAGGGAAGAAATAGGGAAGATGTGCAACCCAATCAATAGATAACATAGTTGATTGCATGCACATAGATAGAACCAATAGATATTAACACACAAAATTATAAGCAAAGGCAACTTTAGATCTAGATCTAAAATAACCCAAAGTTTATAAGTAGATCTGAGATAAAAAGTTAGAAACAAAATGCACCGTGACACAAAGTTTTTCGGAAATCTGCTCCTTTGCTTCAAATAACTATCAGGGATTTCAGCACAAAGTCTGGAATACAAGAATGCTGCTTACAAATTCCCATCCTTAACCCGAAGGTTCTTCTTCTACTTATAGAATGTAGAAGGGAAAATACAAATGGGAAACTCAACTGAACTGGAACATAAACAAAAAGTAAAGATAACATTTGGCGATCATCCCCTTTAATTCCTCTTCAAGTGACATGCATCCGGGTCCATATTCAAACCTATGCACATCTGTCACTTAACTAATAGAATCGTTCCACATAACTTAAAGTAATGGTTTCAAAACCAATAACTTTAAAGTTTTACAATTACATCCGGGAACATAGAAAATAGAAGAAGAAAGACACGCCAGCTGTAACATCTACATCTTCTTTTTGTTTTGATACTGAATATACTTGTCGAACATGTAATTCAGCATCTTCCCATCTGTCTTAGCCACAGCTTCCTTTTCTGTCTTGAATTGCAGCAAGCCTTCGTTCAATACCCTGATGCACGCTTCCACATCCTCCAAGCTAGGCCTGAACTTCTCAATATCTGACTGCAAAGTGCCACCAGTTTACTGATGGAATTCATCGTGAAAGGCCTAACAACTCCATCAATTCTCCCTTGCACCATCAGAAGAGATCCTTCCAGGGAATTAGGCACTTTGCTAGGAATGGTCCTTGTGTATGAAGTAACGTTCCCGACCACTTCCTCATTAGTGAAAGCAATGACATTGTCTGGTAAAGATGATGCCATACTCTCAAGTGCCTGCATCCTTTTCAACATAATTCTGCAGATCTCCAAACGGAAAGATACTACAAACTCAAGTTGCTTCCCCTTCTCAACTGATCCGTCGGGCACAATCCGTTCTGCAACCAACACCTCTCAGCCTTATTTATTTCGGCCAAAGTACTTAGGTTACTCTCAACAACTGTGTTCATATCTATCGTGCTTGTCACCAGTTGCTTTAGTTGATCTGATGCATCTTTCATAACCTTTAGGCGGGTGACACCTCTTTGAGTTGTACAGAAGCTTGACGAATGATCAGACTTTTCCATTCGTCGATAGCTTTAACCTGGTTACTTGCATCTTCCACTTCCTGCATCAGATGATTACTCCCCTGCTTTTGTGCTGAAATGTGCTGAGTGGAAGATTTAGCAACCTTGGCAATGATCTCACACAACTGAGATACCTGCTTCTGAAGTTCAACTTTCTTCGCCTTTTCTTTGTCAAGCCTAAGGAATAAAGCATCTATCAATGTCTGTGTGTCCTGCTCCAATCCTTCTGTGGTGGCTTGACCTATGGGTACTCTAGCCATCAAGTATATCTTCCGCCGTGAGCTCATCCTTCTTCTTTGCTTCATTTGAACCGATACCTCGGCAAACTTCGCCCGACTCCTCATAATCAACCTCAAGTTACCTTAAGCAACTTTAGGTTTTCTGTCTTTTCCGCCTAGATTCAGGAGTAGCTGCAAGTCGTGTTCCTCCAAGTTGATTTCCTCTCTAGCCTCTGGAACCAACTGCGAAGCCAACCATTCTGAGAAATTACTTCTCGGAGAATGAGAAGTTGCCGAGTGTACCACTATCTCGCGCTCTGATTCCTCTCCATCTGAAACCGCTACAGTGTTGTGGCTGCCATCCTCTGAATCATCCAAAGACAAAGCTCTTTCAAATTCTGCCATCTGCAACTTCAACGTTTCTTCAGGAAGAGGCGCTGAACGGAGTGGCTGAGGAGAAAAGATGAATGTTGCCGGATTCAACGGAGGAATGGTAGTATCTTGCTGAGGTGCAACAGTCGGTGAAGTACTTGATGCTGGAGAAGTCGAACTAACACCATAGCAGTAGAAGTGATCTTCTCCTTCGAATGAGACCTTCTGTGCACTTTAATCTTTTCAGGCCTTCTGCTACTTTCTCCTTCGTGCTTCCTCTTGAGGGAATCTCCTGTGCCGAAGTTGCCCGTGATTTGATTCATCAATGCTTCATCAAGGTAATATCCCTTCACAAAGAATCGCCTTGATGTGTTGACCTGACGGTGGCGACCTTTCCTCGATCATATGGCAGCCCACCCACGCTATCCTCGAAATACAGCTCTATCTTCTCCCATCCGATGGTATGTGTCAAGTAACACAGGACCATCATCCTTAAGATCCATAGATATCCGTACTAATCCAAAGTCAAACACTTGCCGTGTTGATAACCTGCTTAAATCTTTCTTTCTAACCTCGTACTCGCTTCTGCACTTCATCCAGAAATCTTCCAATGAAGGCACATGCGCGTACTCCTGGGAGATTGTCTTCCTTGCCACTCCAAATGGATCGAAGTTCAACCGTGCTAGGAAGAACTCTTGCTTGTACTCAAAGAACATCTCCGCTTCAATTCCTCGGGCCTTATGAATGCTCTGGTAGCTATAATGGCCCACAGTGATCGGGAAGAAGCCTATAGACTTGTGTCGTTTTGACTGTAGGTCATGCATCTCCACGAGTTGTCTGCTCAACTCCATGATGACCAATCTATCACTCGGGTATCTGGGCAACTTAACTGGTTCTCCTGAAAAGTTGGTGACCCTGAGGTATGTAAAATCTGCAAATTGGATAAAGATACTGCCAATCCTGGACACAGCTTCCCACGCTTCCTTGCTCACCCTGTTGGCCTTTAGATCGCCGTCCAGCCTGCAAATGAATCCGTAGAAGAATCCATCATTGACCACGTTTTAATTTTTATCAGCATGCGAGTGTAGTAAGTCATGGGTAACACTCGAAAATAGGGTCCTTGGAAAGAACACCACATCTATCTAGCTTGGAGAAGATACCCTGTGAAGTTGCTGCATAAACCAAATACGAAGTCATTTTGAAGTAAGTATGCCTCACATTCCGGAGCTGCTCACCAATGTTGTCACTAATGATTTCCGACCAATTGATTATTGAATCGCTTGTTGATTTCAATGGTCCTAATGAAAGCATACATCCATGCGTGGAAGTTGTGAGCGTTCACTTCGCCATTTATCCTGCATAACAATTTGGCAATATCATCCACCTCTTGTACCAGATTAGATCGTGGAAGAGTTCTTGGGAACTTGGAAGGAGATCTAGGCTTCTTCATGTATCTGCTGTTCATTATGCCCACGCAGTCAACTTTATGCTTTTCCCATCTGTTGCCGGCATCCTGTATGCTAATAAGCAAGCCACCACCTTTCTTTGCTGGAATCTTCGGATAATAATTAATGAACTCAAAGGCCCAAATTAATTATTGTCTTCCCCGTAGCATCTCGGACTGATCTGATAATGGATGGTAAGACCTAGCACACTCCATGACGAATTCTGGCAACTGGGCTATGAATGGAAATGCTGCAGCTCGAATGATTCCACTACTTTTGACTGCACGCATGAGGGAAGTCTTTCCAGCTCTGGATCTGTCAATCAATTCGGAAAGAGGTTCTAGACCTAGATTTGTATCTCCAATGTCAGCAAACTTAGAAGTGATGCATGACTCTGTTGTGCTTTCTTTTTCATCCCGCTTTGCCATGGCCGAATCTGTCTTTGTCTGAGCAATTCTTTTTCTCTTTATTCGCCGAAATTCTTTACAACTGGTGCAGATCTGGAGATTTCTTCAAATTCGGAGGATATGTTCAATGTATTGGACATTGATTTAAGCTCCCTTTCTCTTATAAAAGCACCTGTAATGAATTCCTACAATTAATTCAGACAAAGATGGCAACCGAACATGAACACTGAATTTTAATTATAAAATCTGCATATATCAAGTCTGCTGCCCCAAAATTTGATGTTTTATTTGCATGCAAAGCAAGCATGAATTTTATCAACTTCACCTGAGCACCTGTACCACTATGCAGACAATTAATCAGACACAAATCAAGCTCCTTCAAACCTAGGCGCCAAACTTTGAAGCTTCCAGCAATAAATACACCTTCTGAGCAAAATCCCTCTTCAAATGGGGCGCCAAAATTGCTTGCGCTGCACTTCCTTGCTAAAGAATTAATTAATTCATCCTTATGGCAGCCCATGCTTATATAACATTCACCATTCTATAATTAATAATTGCCCCTCCTATTCCTGACAATTAATTAATTAATTAACATACTTTTCTCTTCAACTGGGGTGCCTATTTGTGCATATTTATGGCTGCCATTAAATAAATTAAATTTATTTAATTTTAGCTCACCACTTCCAGCCACTTAAGCTTCACAGTGTGCTTTGACCTCATCCACTAAAAATAGGAATTAATTATATCAATTAATACTTAAAAAAGTATTATTCCTCTTCAATATGGGTCACACTTTTTGACATAAGGGGGCTGCATTAAATAAATTATATTTATTTAATTTTAGAATTCTAATTCTAATCTCTTTTATCCTCTTTACCTTTGTTGACTTTTCCTCATGCTTGGGCGCCAAATTTGGAGAAAAAATTAATTAATTAATGCATTTAAAGCTGTCCTTCTATCCCAAAAGGGGTCGCACTTTTTGACATAAGCCATTTCTATTTTTAAAAGCTAATTTTCAATGGGATTATTCACCCTGCACCGCAGCTCCAAAAATCCCATGATCCACTTAAGTTGTTTGACTTTCATAATGGGATTATTTACTCTGTACAGGCAGGTAAGAAAATCCCATCAATGCCTTAAGTGATTTTCTTTTATTTCACAATGAAAATTTTCACCCTGCAAGCCAGGTAAGAAATTCCCGCCTGCCTACTACCTCTAATTTTCCCATCAGACTTAAGTAGCGTTGCTTCCATGGGGAAAAATAATCCTGCTAGGCAGGTACAAAATTCCCACCGCTGCTGCTACTAAAAATCCCATTATAGCTTAAAATCTTCTTTTCCCAAAAATGTGACCTACCTAGAAGAAGCTTTTTCGTGCATGACTTCGTCTTTTCAGAGAGAACCAGACCTCCCCAGTAATAAATTCCTTCTAAAGATAACGTCCATAGGTGATTCCCGGATACTCCAGCAAGAAATCGATTAAACCGACAAAGGAAATGACCTATAGAAATTTCACGTAAAAACAAAACGAAAAACACCAAAAACGCAAAACGCGCTTAAGTCACGAGATAAAGCCTAGGATTCATTCCTAGGTTAAAACCTTACTGGTATATGAGAATATTGACATGTAAGACCACAACAGGGTTAAATCGGAGCACAATTTGCCTCAAACGGGGCTTAGAATAATTAAATGCTAATTTCCCGTAGGCAAAGCCCAAATGACGAGAATATAACGATTTTGGGCATCTGGGTATTTGGCGAAATTGGCTAATATGGCTCTCTGGGAATATCTTGACACAATACAGACACCTTCTAGCAATAAAAACACAAAACAACCCATTATTTTAAAAGTATGATTTTTTTTTACATGGGATAGTCTCAGATTTCAAGGTGAAATCTGGGGACACCAATAGAACTCAATGCGAGACATGTAATTGGTCGCCTCTTAATGAGGCAAGAGGATGTTTGTAGGAGGAGCATATTTTGCCTTACATTCCAAGGAGTTCATTATTTGATAAGTGTCATGAGAGCATAACAAATGCTCGAATTCCCAATCCATTTATAACCATATGCATGTGCTCATCAATAAGCTTGATAAAGGACCCAATTTGCACTCGATCAACTATATTTTCATAAATCACATCCAAACTTTCAATTGAAACAAATAACTTTTTCAAAGTAGAAGCTAAATATCATTAATCAAGGTGATGTCGTAGATAGTAAAACCTAATTATCTTCACCAGACCTTGATAGTAAATCACTCTATTCTTCATGATCTCGCTCTCAAAATCCCTTTTATCAATTTCAGTAAGTAATTCCTAGATATGAGTATGAGTCATTTGTACCACACCAATGTGGTCAGAACTACATATACTACAGACATATCAACCGCGTATATATCTTTTTTTGGTGTCAAGTGTCTCATCTTCAAAGAGAATAATCTCATCAAGACTCTCAATTGACTTGTTTTTCACTTATTTCTTCAGTTTGTGTGCCATTTGTTCTCATCAAAAGAAAGTAGTGTCCTAGACGTCGGCCTTTTTGAAGGCAAGCCAAGTGCGAGTAGATGTGTTGTGTAAACTTCCAAACCAAAGAGACGGCTCCCTTGTCATTGCATTTATCACCGGCTAGAGTTGCATGATCAGCAACCTAGCCCAAAACGTATTTAATCTCATGCATGTACGATTTTAGGAGTTCTTTTATCACTAGTTAACACATGTTGTGCATTGAAATAACTAGAATAGACACCAAAGAAGGTCCATTATCTCCAACATTAACATATTGAGGAACAAAAGTAGAAAGAATATCAATTGATTGTGTACCAACAGAAACATTGAGACCAATACGGCTAATGAAGCCCGTGCGACCAGGGATATTGAAATTTGATACTATTAGCCATCCCGATATGTGTAGAAGGAAAGTCAAAAGATATCACCTTCTTTTGCATTACCACCATAATTGAAGTTGGTTCTTGAAGGTTGAGTGAAAGTTGCAAATTTTACTATTTGGCTTTGGACTAGGTGAGCCGGTTGAGCTAGTTGTCCAAAACCTTGTCTTTGCCTTGTTTGAATTTCAAATGCGCTCCTCCTCCCTTCCACTTCTTGATAGGTGTCAACATCTTTCATCAAATCTTCCTCATCATTATCATCATGCCCATAAATCAATCTAAGGCTAAGACCTCATGTGATTCACAACATATTTCCATGATCAAATCTCCTAAAGGGCTTCCTTCCTAGTAAATAAGAAAATATATCTGCAGATTCCTTAGTGGCTTGGACAAAGCTTGACAAAATTAAGGGTCCGACAATGATGAATTGATTAACATTCTCCGCTAAGCTTATTCAAGTAGGAGTTGGCCCCAATTGACCGCTTTGAAAAGCAATCTCCTTTGGGACTAATCTATCAAGGTCATTAAATGGTAGGGTCTAGGGTTGAACAGTGACACCAACCACACGAATAAAACTAAACTCCTTTCCCATCAACCTACTTCCCATAGATCAAATGATCTTAACAGCCTCAAAAGAAAATCTATGGGGTAACTCCAACTATTCATGTGAACAATGGTAAAAGAAAAAACGCACGAATGATGGTGTGAATCCTCTTAATCTTGTTCTTCAAAAGTTCTTGACAATAGCCGTTAACCATGGCACTCTTTGGAGACCAGTCATAGCAAAGGCCAGAAACTTGCTATAAGCACAACTAACATCTAGAAAGTATGAAGACAAAGAATCGGTCTCTTTGGCCTGAAAGCGTCTTTTTCACCTTAGAAAATGCTCAGTGCATGTTGTGTGACAAGATATTTGCCCAGTTGAACTTTGTTTCATTCTTAAGGACTTCGGAGAGCAGAGGAAACCGGTAAAATTCACAATGCATCGTATCGAAAACTCCATACAACCTTGCAAGCAAAACCATGACAAACCTGACCATGACCCTAATCTTAAGCATGTTGTATCACATGTTTGGACTATTTCTAAAATTGTAAACTCTTTTGCATATTCATTCAAAAGGTCATCAACATCATTTCCGTGGCAAATTGGTTAACCCAAGCAAGACATCATGATCTGGCAGATTATATACAGTTGCTTAAGGGCATCAAGAGTATAAGAATTAATGGCTTCACCAGAATCAGCTCAGATTACCCTCTCATTCAAATCAACTCTCTTAATTGATTCACTACAAAATGTGTGTAGGGAAAGGACTCTGCCCTTGCAGCTATTTTGGGTAACCACAATTTCTAAATTAGAGAGTCATTATCCCATTGAGTCTTGGTGGACATATTTTTAGCATGATCTTGGTTATATAATTCATACAGGTGCCAAAAGGTTGGCAAGAAGCCATCCCATAAACAAGAGTAGTGTCTCACCAAAGCAAATGGTGATGTTTATGTCATCTCATCAAGTGCCTTTTGAACTACAACAGCTTTACCACCCTTGAGCTGCATATTCTTCTTCCATGTGATTCGACAATTTACGAGAGTGAGCATAGAGAGGGATATTTCAAGAGTGTAGGAAGAGAATGGTGAAATCTTGGCAAAAATTGAGATTAAAACATGTATCACCAAAATTTAAAGGCCCAAAATGTAATGAAGTAGAGTAGTGATGGTGGATTAATTCGCTTTCGAGGAAATCATCAATGGAGGTGTGATGCATGTAGCTCAAGAGATTTGCAGTGTGTGAGCTCTAAATGCACAAGATTCGGCACCTAGAGGATGTCAGTTAGAAAATATGGAAGAATAGCCCATGCAAGTAAAAAGACATACACACTTTGTAGGCTATTCAAGGTTTTAACATTCGACAAGGGTGGGACCACTACATGCATAGGGCTAAGGGAGGACTAAGCTGCAAAAGTGATGAACATTAAGCGCTCAGGGATGCAACAGGTGATGAAAAGGTCATAAGCAATGCATTAGAAGAAGACGCCTGGACCGATTGAGCAAAAGCATCAAAAAGAGACTCATCCCTTTCCTAAAGGCATGAAAATCATTGGGCCTCTTCTAGTGAATTGGACCTGAATTTGCACCTATACCTTTGCAAGTAAGTTGTTTATCTTACATTGTACCTAATTCTAAATGCTACTCAGATTGTAATAAAGTTTTGGCTATGTTCTCTTTTCAGTTTTTGATGTTGGTTTCCTTTGTTGTCCAAATACTATTAAATTGGTTTCTTTGATTTCAGAATTAAAATTTTAAAACAAAATGATTTTCAGATTTTAGTTCAGTTTTAGTCAAAGAAAATACCACAGAACTATTAGCTAGTTATTTCAGCAGAAGATATAATGGTATTACAACAGATTTCAAAATTTTCCAACTTCAAGTGGGAGTGTTTTGTATAACATATTAATAACACATTTCCAGTCCATTTGGCTGATTTTGCCTCGCAACAGTTACTCTTGTATCTTCTCACACAAGTTACTCATTTGTTAATTACATAAAGATTGTCTTATGCATATATAGTTGAATTAATCGCAAGTGTAATGCAAGGGCATCCAGGTTCACTTGCAATCTTGCATTACCCAATAACATGATTAGCTAAAAGCCTAAAAGTTTAGTTAATTGTGGCATTGCACTAAGTCTATTGTTGTTCTATTTTATGCAAGTTCTGTTTTGCGCCTACGTTTGTAATGAATACACAGCCTGGGTGCACGCAAGGAGGCATTGTAATGTTTTGGGTCATTTATCAACGTGCAAGTGTGTGTTGTTGTTTTGCGCTTATCTGTGTGAGTGCATATGTTTGTGATAGTTCTGTGCAAGTCCATCGACATGCGCAAGCGTCATGTAATAGTTCATAGTTGTTGTATGATTGCGGCAAGTCTTGAAGGGCTATTCAAGGTCTGTGGCATCTCCTAGAGTCTCAAGTATCTTTCAAGAGATAGCACAAACATGTATTCAGTTGCACAGTGCAAAAGCACATTTCTAGCAGAGTTGGTAACTTAATCCGTGATCAAAAATCACCTTTTGTGTGCATGGCATCACAAGGAGCAATTTCAGAGGCTTGTGTTACTAGTGTATGTTCCTCTTAATGACACGCATGTACTACCAAAACCTTGAGGTCCTTGGAGCTATATTGTGATAGCACGCAAGCATCACTGGAGGAGCCAATGTGCAATCTTATGCGCAAGGGCGTAATGTAGGGCATAACTTTTGGAATTTCAAAAGTTCAACATTGTTTGAGGAAGCCAACATGAGTTCACCTAACTCATAATAATAGCTGTTGAGCCAACTCATTGTGCATCAAGTTGAGCTATCATTTGAGCCTTACTCTTAAATATAAAATCGGGACATACTTAAGGCCATATGGGTCACTTGTCATTTCAAAGAATGTTGTAAGGTGGGTCTTGTGTCAATATAAGCATGCCATCATCTGTGTTAGGGATGACTCCCGCACGAGATAAAGCTGAGGTCTGAAGTTCTGAACTAGTTAGTTTAGTGTGCGGGTTGTAAGCTATATTTGCAAAGACTGTGAGTTAGCAAGTGAGATCTACAGATCTATTGTATGCGGTTTGAGCAATTCAAATTGTGAGATCATTGTGTGTTGCAGTTATATTTGTCTTTCTGTTGAATAAAAAGAGTTTTTGAGTTTCTGATCCATTTTGTAATGTGTATATTGCATTTTATGCATCATTCCACTGTTTATTCTGAGGGCTGTGTGGTCTAATGTATCTCTTGATTGAGACCCCTAACCACAGCTGCATCAAATTGCACTCTCTGCAAAGTAAATAAACCTCTATGATTATAGAAGGCCTACTTTCAACTCGTTTCCAGCCTAATTCCAAGCAATGGCATGATGGACCTATCCAAACTCTTCTGTATGAATGTATTTTAGCATCAATTACTTGTGTTCCAAGATCGCTACATGCTGAGTTGGTTCAAAGGATTGGAAATTTCATTCAGGAGTAGGTATTTGTTAATTTTTCTATGTGCATTTTGTGATGGGTGTTACATTTAGACCAGCTAGAAGATTTAATATCAATGAAGTTCAGAGGATGATCCTAAGCAGTTGACTCTTCTCGTTTTGAGTATAAGTCCATAGCTATTGCAAATCATTCGTGATGTTGTAGATAGATAAAGGGTTACAGAATTTGAAGGCAAGTGACATAAGTGATTTTAAATAAAGTGACAAGTGTGATGGTGGATCCTAGGAAATGGAATTCTGCAAAGCTTCTCACTTTGGATATTTTGCAAATATTAAAAGACCTAATCCAAGTTGATTATTGTAATCCAGACAGTGAGAAAATGAGTAGACTGCAAATGTGTCCCTTTGTCAATCCTAGTAATTGATTTTCCGCTAATTTGTATTGTCAATTCAAACACATTTTATCCTCTGGAAGTCAATAAAAGGATCAATATCTAGTGATTGAAGGTAGATTGTTTGACAAATGAGGAAGGAGAAACATCAATAATACTCTTCAATCTCAAAGACAAGTTATGCCACAGTTAGAATTTGGTTAAAAATTAAAAATACTTACCTAACTTATTACAAATGCTCATTCTAATTAATGTGGCATGGGATAAAGAAAATTTATATAACAGAATACCCAATGAAAGCAATGTCAGATGTATCAAACTTAACGGATAGCAAAGTTATCTGAAAAGAATAGGAAAACAAGTATAAGATGGGCCATTTGGAGTTCAAGCAGAAAAATGAAGAATCATTCTATCTCAAAAGGCAAGTTGATTCTCTAGTGTATACCTTGTGTCATTGATTGACATACCTACTCCAATTATAACACTTTTGGAATGAACAGGAAGTAAAAAGTGAAACGATATTCTCTGCCCCGGTAAAGATGATTAATTATTATTTTTACAACGAAAAATAATGCTCCAAAACAAATTTTATAATCTCTGAAAATTGGTAAAAGGAAGAAAGTATGGCATGCACATTTTGTAGCAAATGCCCTTGTTCCAACATATAGCCTACTTTGGAACATTGAATGATGGCACCATATGGAGAAGAGAATCTAATCTCTTCAAAGAACTGATACATAAAAACCATACTGATTGCGAAGTGGGTTGTGGGTAGAATCTAAGTTGCCGGATTCGAATTCGTGTTCGACCGCCGATGATTAAATTCGTGAAAAATTCGCCGGTAAAAAAATCAGCGATTAAATTCGTGATTAAATTCGACTATGAGAAATATACATTTTTATTAAATATATAAAAACAAAAGATAAATTCACATTTCAAAAGAGAGATAATATCACATTTCATTGATTTCATTACTAATCTATCTACAGGCGATCAAAGCTCGTGATTATTTCAGAAGATTGCAAGAAGTTGCTTGGTCGAAAAAGGTGCAAAAATGGATTTTATGAAAATAAGAAAAATATTGCCATCAATGCGTAGAGCTCGAGAAAATATGCACTTTTAGAGAAAACGACACCTGAAATGGAGCCACAGAATGAAAGTTATGGCACATGCAAGTTTTTGCTGCTACATCTTCCCGGACCCTTTCCAAAAATGGCAAATTTTTTCCTGTCCTTGTGTTTTTTTCACCAAAAATCCAAAAAGGAAAAAAACGCGAATTAAATCACGATTTTCAACGCGCTGTTAAAATTCGGCGAATTTCGAATTTTTTCCTTGAAGTTCGCCGAATGCGGCAACATAGGGTAGAATGAATAAGTTACAACTCACAGCCGAATGAAAGTATGCAGCTCAAACAATGCAAGAGTGGAACACAATGGCTTTCATTCATTCATACTTCAACATAACAAGCATACATTCACACATTCAGCTTTGTGTGACTCACAGGTCTCCTTTTCCACTACTTGGCTGACTCAGCCTTATGCACTCCACCATAGTTTTAAAACTCGTACTAGGCAGCCAAAAACTGACTCAAACTCAGAACTCAGAAATTACTCGGCAAAGTTATCGCTACTTTAAAAAATATATAAATTCATAAAAATAAACTTAAATAGCATGTAAAACACTGTTACATGATCTTTCAAAGCTGATGGAAATCACTGACAATCACATCATAGCAACTGAAAAATAAAAAAAATGCCTTTAGAGAGCAAAAACAACGTGACAGTAAAATGAAAAAGGATTTGTTTTTACCACAGGAAGTTTATGTTTTGTTTTTGATGAATTTCAGGCAAAACCTCACAAGTAACAGCGAGAACTCACAAATATTTGCCTCAAACTTGGCTTGCGAGTAATGGGCCAGTTTGTCGAGAGGGAAAAATTGCAGCATTCCTGGGAGTACTTACAAGTTTTAATACAGAGAGCTACACCATTGCACATACGTACATCTCCTTCCTATGCTCGTTATGAGCTTCACTGCTCTTATTCTAGCTACTCCAAAACCCAAAACACAAAATATAACACTACTGAAAGACTCTTCCAAGAACTCCATGTTGGAACCCTTCACGTGATCTTACACATACCATATATTGGCAAAGATGGGTTACAAGAAGTTTCCGATGTCAAGGAGTTCCAATTGCTACTTAAATACTAGCTAAACACGTTACAAATAGTTTGGAAGCAATTGAACAACTGCTGTGAATCTCATTGCTGGCATTTGAGCTTTGCCATTCTTTGAGATTCCTCACATATTCTGCAGTTACAGGACAAAGGCTTCCCTAACGATCTGATGATCACATCTTGCAAAGGAATGCCTCCAAGAAATGGCAGATTGTGTTACTTCAATCATTTCCCAAGAAGTGGCAGATCACGTTACCTCAATCATTTCCTATTCTTGTTTTGTTTCAGTCTCAGCACCTGGCAATGACGATACTTGCAAGCTTGCACAACACAATTCGCTACAGGTGCACCTTGCGCAATGGAACAAGTTCCAGAACTTTTCTGCTAAGCAAGGTGTTAGAATGTTGTGAAGCTAGTTGGGTTGGCTTGAGACAATGAGGCTCGACCGTGTTGACGTTGAATTTCACTTTTCACACCTCCTCAATGCCTTTGGTGTAGAATACGCACGCCTGAAGGAATTCACTTGCTGGACCAGCAAGGCATAAACAACGGTTCTGAACTTTGCAAAGATAGCGAAATAGGCTTGTGAAGTGGTACTGGGATTGCAAACCAAATCTTGGTTTTGCAAAGTCTGTACAGGTTTGCGAAGCATCCTAGTCTTGCAAAGCTCGCACAAATATGTGAAGCTTCCTAGGCTTGCAAAGATCGTGTTGACCTGCGAAGCTCCAAAATGAACTGCAAGACTTGTGAAGCTTGGAATTGCTTCATGAAGCTCAAATTAAGCTCTACAAAGAAAATTCTCACATATTGTTGTTGAAACCTTCGCCTAATAATGTTTGACCCTTCTGAAAGATGTTCATTTCAATTTCAAGTGCAGGGTAGATTGGAGATCCAGGGACGATCCTCCATCACATACCAAAGACGACACAATGAGAGTATCATTATTCCTATTTTAGGTAAATCTTCAAAAAACAAATTTCTTAAATGGCTTGTTCCATACAAAAATTCCCTCAATAAGAGGGAAGAGACAGGACAACATTTTCCAAATCAGAGCGATGACAAATAGATAGATCACCTACAGTGGAACTGTGAATAGCTAACAAATTGGAAATAAATAGGAACCAAATTCAGACATCCATGGCCATTGTCTTACACCGGGAAGTGATCTAAATGGTGTAATTGGTATAACTGGGGACATAAAAGATTATGGTAACCGGTATTGAAAACATTGTGGTCTGCAATTGATAGAGTACACTTGAATTCTCCAAAAGTTGTTAAAAAGTTGTGTGGAAATAAAAGATGGTTGGTAAATCAACTAAGAAATATAATATAGAAACTATGAAGTACTAGTTAACAAAAGTGAAACAGTAGATAACATGTGCAGGTCCAAAAATGATGAACTCAAAGAAGTTAAATGTTCTCCTTCGAAAAATTTTCTTAACAAAAAAATAATTGTACAGCACCAGAGAATTAAGTTCAACCACCTAAAAATAGGAAGCAAGTACAGTTAATTAACTTAAAAAGATAAAAACAAAGAGGTAACACATGGCATAGAAGTGACGCACCAAATGTAATGCGGCTCTGAGGAGAAAGAGGTGTAACAGCACCAGGGCTAAGCTTCTTTTCATCAATGTATGTACCATTGGTGCTGTTCAAATCGGTCACAAACAACATTCCTCCTTTCTTTTCCAGACGAGCATGCAAGCCAGATACTGCCAGGGAGTAGCTTATTATTTATCATGATAAAAACTAAGAAGCATTTAAGCTATTAGAAGTAATGTGATTGCATAAGCTTGAGTTGTGCAAATGGAATAAACAATGCTTTTGTTGTTGAAAACAGTTCATCTTGCAAGGAAATCACAAAAAAATGAGGCAACTTTAATTGGCACTCACTGCATGCATAAACTGCAGTTAAAATGTTATACTACATCAACTTTTGGCAATGATTCCACCTTCAAAGCATAGACCGTTTATATGAGTAAATGATTTGGTTATCTTTGTATATAATCACAACATCTTCATTTTCTGCCACAAACAGCAAAAGAAATGCTAATAGAAGAAATAATACCAATATCACTGCTCGAATTAACGTAAAGCTACCTGTAGCAATGGGGATGACAATATCCGCTTTATCTGGGAGACGACCAACAGTCGCAGTGTCCTGTGTTATGTTACGACTGGTATAAAGGGTCATTGAACACCAAAATGTATGATTAGTTACCAAACATAGAACTAATAAATACTACTCACCGAGGCCAACTCGAATGTGCTTGGAATAGATGCTGCTTGACCAATATGACTTGTACTACCATCACCTATTCATGAGATGTTAAAGGATTAGTAATATATGAAACTATACATTCATAGAAACATCTATCAAATTGCAAGTGCGATCATAAGGTAAAATTATAGAGGCATCAACTCAGATCAGGTTAGCGAGCTAAAATCATACACAGAATATAATGTAGCTAGAGATGAGTCCTGCAGTAAGACCAAAGAAAAGTACAAGATGGGGATAAAAGTCTTCCCCAGAATCCACAAACATCAAGAACAAATGACTTGTATTAAAAATTCTTGGTTAATGAATGCACAGATTTAAAAAATATCAAACCTGCTTATCTTAAGATTTGAAATTTTTGCTTTAACATACATGACAAAGTATTGGAATAGAAAATTCATTCACTTGTGATCTTGGAATTGAGCGCTTATCCTTTTGCATTGAGATACTCAGCACATTGTGTTCTCTCGTCTTTTGTAGCTTACAGTACTGTTTTGAAAAGCTCCTAAAGGTTGTCCTCGTTGCAAGAAACATCTAGCCTGGATATTAGCCCTGCTTTTAAGTGTCTAACAGAATTTGGTATAAACAAACATTCTATCTTGTTCAGTTAAGTTCGCAATGAGGGTAGCCCTCACCATTCTCTATCCTTAGATTTCTAGTTTTAATTAGCCATTTATCACCATGGTGGAAATTATGGAACTCAGAAACTAAATACTCTCTTTATGACAGTCTTAAGCCACAAAAATTTCACTTCTCCATAAACAATAGCATTTCCCTAGCTACTGATAACAACATGACAATAAAGAATGTGAAGATAACTCAGAATAATTGAACTGGTTTCCACAGGCTAATGGAGCTTTACTCCCACCAGTTACACTTTGAAAATCATAAACTACATTATCAGCTTAGTGCTTATGTTGATTTGGGCTTATAAATTTTGTAGATGTACTTCCAGAACAGGGTCAAAGATTTTTAACGCAATTTCTCAGCTTCCCTACATTTACTGAATGATGACAGTATATTATTATAATTAAATATATAGAACATCAAACTGAGAAAAAGCAAACAAAGAAAGTCAAAATAAATGTTATGAATTGAGAATAAGCAATTAAAAATGGAGTTCATGTACCTTTGACAGGATGATATGTTCCTCGCACCGTGATGACAGTGGCCTGAACTCCCTCTTCTCTCCATTTTGTGTTCAATGTTATTTATATGATTGAGGCAAGGGGGCTGAAAATGGTAGAAAGTTGATCCCATTGTGTCATAGAACCTACTCTCGTTAACGCCTGTCATTTGAAGTTAAATAGTTTGATAGAAATACAACATTGCTATTATGGACAATGGTCATCAGTAATGATATATAGAATTGTGGAAAATATCTAGCCCACTTGTGTCTACACTTATGGCATGAGATAGGTGAGGGCTCGTAATTCTCAGGACCAAATGCAAAAGTCAAGAAGTCACTAGGTAAAAATTAGAGCAAAGAGAACAGGGTCAGTAACGCAAGGAGCAGTTCAACCTATATTTAATCGGTTAAAAGTATTACGAACCAGGTAGATTTATGACTTGTTCTTTACAACATCTGATAATTGTTTCCAAAGACTCCATCCAGTGAGTTGCATCCTTTATGAGTGGTTTCATGCCCCTGGTTTTTGGTTCTGTAGCTTCAATTCCCAATTGTTTCTCCTCGCATTTTATTCTCTATTTCACGAGCTTTATTAGAATTGACACCTCTGAAACTACCAAGAGGGTAAAACACTTTTTTTGGACCTTGATTTCAGCCTTCATCCAGTTCTATATTTGTCCTTTCTGGATACATCCTGTTCTATGCACATCAAGTACTATATTCTCTCTTAATTATGAAACTTAAACACAGCTATCACTGAAGGTTGAGTTCCCAAGAATGCTAGAGCATTGCAGGGTTTGCTGAAAAACAGGTACCAAAGGTTCTAGCTCAATGATACCAGATGTTAAATATGAAATTCACCAATATATGGATTGAAGATAAAATGATGACGTATAAATAAATAAAGACTGCAAGTTTCCATAATCCATAATGTTAGGGAGAGAGTTTTTCTGGAGAAATTGTGAGTGGATTTAAAAACACCTATGTTCTAAGGCAGTAGAAAGGAAATTTGAAAGAAAAATACACAAGATGACATGCTAATTAACGTGGGTGGCTTAAATGACCACAATCCTTCCATAAAGCTTAAATGACTGCAATCCTTCCAAAAAGCTTAAATGACCGCAATCTTTCCATAAACTAACACTCCAGCACATTGCTATCCAACACAACATAGTGTTCTAGCCAATACTATGTACCAACAAAGCAAAGCATTCCTCTCACAAATGCTCTTGCCTCTCTTGTCTCTCTCAATCTAGGACTTCCACAAAGCCTCACAATATCTATTACTCTTGCCTATTTGCTTACTCTTTTTCTACAAATACACGGATATATCTAGGCCAGCACATGGTCCCCTTACTTGAGCCTATGCATGGCCCCAATGCCAAAACCATGTGCTGAAACCAAGCACATGATTACATACATATCCATACATGTGCTTGTCTTTGGGGATAAGCATGCCAACCAAGCATCTACTAAGAAAACACATACCTTGATGAACACTCTCGCAACATTCTCTAACTTGCTGAGCACTTCAAACATAACTTGTGATGCAGTGTTCAGAAACCCAGTCCAGCAATTTGCATATTGCACCATGCTGCAATTTTCTTCTCTTTGCAACTTTCAATATTTGCTGCCAAAGAATCCCTTTACAAACCTCCTTGCAGATGCAAGCATCTAATTCAAGTTGTCATTCCTTAGTTGCACCCCATCCTCCAAATGGCATCAAAAGCATTTTTGGATTATTTAAAACTCAATATTGACCCTCTCTAGAGTTGATACAAAAGCTTAGCTCCAACTTGCAAGTTAACTATACTTATACAATTCTAGGGGATGAGAACTTCACAAATTTAAATAAGTTTCCCCGACATTATTTAACTGTTGGTGCAGAGTTGACGAGCTAAACTGAATCAACTCCTAAACAATGCCCCCCAACTGTAAATGAGCAAAGACTGGGAATAAAACCAGAGATCTTCAAATTATAAAATGATTTGAATCCCCGGCAACAGCGCCAACTAGAAATTGGCATAGAATTGATGGGCTAAACCGAACCAACCCACCACACTCTACACTCAGAAAAGGACAATGAATATACACTAAAAATGATAATCCAAGATTCTCTCAAAATGAGCACAAGTTACACAAAGAACCTCGGCAATGTCAATGGCTTAAGAGTTTCACCAATCATACTTGCAATTCAAAACACATATTCAAGACAGGGCTCAAATAGAGGAAGATTGTAGCTAAGAGGGGGGGTTATCTCTCCTCACATCTGGCTCTGCAAGACCAAGGGGGCTTCCTTAACAACTCAAAGGCTCAAATGATTGTAAAATGTCCTAAATTCTGATAGCAAAAGTAATCCCCATGCCTATCCACCCAATTATTGTCACTAATGAACTAGACACACATTTGCATGCATATATCACACGAGAGTTGCTTATAAACAGATGCAAGATATATCTCCATGACCCATAGACTTTCTCGGATGAGACTAAAACAAATGCAAATCTAATGAGTATGAAGCCAAATTATAGCAAGCAGGATCTCCTTATGAATTTGCAATGAATAGAAAACCTACTAAACAGATTGATGCAAAGATTATAATAAAGATTGACCTAATGAACTCTTATCAGTGCCTTCATCCATTAGATGATGAGCTTACAAAGATTCAAATGAAACAAAAATTCCCATAACATAGATGATAAACAAAACTCCTTGCACAGAAATATTATTGACCATCAATCAGAGATGTATGTTAGGATTAAGATCAAAGTTAAGCAAGATAATCACTGTGCACTACAGTAACAACTGACACAATGGACATTATTTTCCCAGAAGGATCTTCGCAACTCATCTCCTTGGCTGGATTACACATCAAACTTTAGAGCTTGGTGACCTAGTGACAACTCTAATGCCTAGACACTCTAGTGATAGATTCTCCAAATGATCCACAATCTCCATTGGCACCAACAGACTGCAGAACTTTGTCAAGAACCTGAAACATAACAGACCTCATGGTATGGAAGACTTTATGAGAAAACACTAAAAACTAATGCAAAACACAGCTCTCCGAGGCTAAGACTTGCTGGGTAAGAACCAAAACATAGGAGGGAGGATAGGAGATCCTCCTTTATACTTGATCAGCCTTCTTCTAGAAAGGGAAAGACAATTGTTTGTAGTTCTTCGTGCTCTGAGAGGTTCACTCTTCCGCTTGTTTTCCATTTATGCAAAGGTGCCAATCTCCAAAAAAGGTACCCAACATATTCCATAGTGCACATGTCCTTGAGCATGGGCATATCTTCTTGGAGAACCTCGCCTTTGTTCTATTACAATATTCCACTTCTAGAAGAGAAGATCATGCTTCACAAGTTAAGGGAAAAATGAGTGGACCCACATGATCCCTCAATTGCAATGCTGCCAATGTGGCCCTTCTCCCTCTCTTCATTATACATTCTTTATTCTTTAATGTTGTATGCCATGTCTCCATAAGCACATTAAACATGTATGCTGATTATTCCAAAACAGGAAACTGACTACCTCCATGTGTCCTCATCAAGCAGTTGGATCTTGATTGCTTCCTCTTCTTCTTTATAATTTTCAGGCTAATTGATCCTTTTTAACATTGTGCATACTATGTTAGACCCTCCACTCTTAGTGTCATCTCAATTGCCCTGTCATGGGCCTTCTGCAACTTCCCTTCCTTTCTCTTCAAGCTCATTGTCCTCTTTTGCTTCAATATTGCAATATAAAATTCAATTCACAAATGATTTTCTCTGGAAGACTTCCCACAGAACTCTGTTTTGAATGCTCTGCGACTTTCTTGCGGTGAATCAATTATGCCTTCCCGAGCTTGGAAATCCTTCTAATGGCATCTTTGGGAAATTCAAGGCACATGAATGCTGCGAAGTGTGCATCTTAGATCACCATCCTTAGGAAAATACACTTGCATTTGCATCACAGTGGAGATTCATACTTACAATGCTGAATTTTGGGTGGACGGTCGAGGTTAAATTTCCCCTTAATCTCAGAATCCTCAAATCACAAGATTGACGGCCAGCATTGACTTTCAAAATCAATGACCAATCTTGTAATCTTAAATCGCCCTCCTATATCACTTCACAAATCAGATTCTAAGCTTAACGGCCTAGATCAACTGATGAACATCAACAACCAATCTAAGAATCCCATAACCTTTGAAAAACTTATACCCCAAGCAAGATTGTATGATTGATGGCTCAAATCAGCTGATGGAAATCAATGGTGAATCTTACAATCTCGTATACCTCAATTTTTATATAAATTAATCCAGATCACAAGATTGACAGCTTGGATCACACCTTGAAGATCAACGATGAATCTTGCAATTCAAAGTCATACATCATACTTGGTCAACAAATCAGATTGAAAGATTGACGGCCACGATTGAATTTGACAGATCAACAGTAAATCTGATAATCGCACAAGCTTGTTCACAAATCAGATTCTAAGATGGCAATCAAGATTAACCCATGAAGATCTAGATTCAATCTTAGAATCTTAATCTTCGTATCTTCAATCTCAAGATTGATGGCCGTGATCAGAACTCTGGAAATCTAGGGTCCAAATTCAAACCCGATATAGATGTTGGGCGCATTCAATAGCACTCAAATTTCACCCACTGAAACGCCACCATAACCAGACCAAAGCCAAGCAACCTGAAATATGTTGCAAATAAACACCACTATTGCTGCCCCATGCAAATACAAACTGAAATACCACTGTAGCCCAAATCCACCGTTGAAACACACTTGAAGAGCTTGAACAAAACTGAGAACCGAAGGATTAACACGTGAAGCACAAAGTTGATGTATAAACACAACGGAAGCAGGTATAATCAAAATTTCTAGAAGGCCATTGCACAGAAAACACTTATAATAACTCATTGGGACAATATCGGGCCCAACAAGTTGCTCTTGGTTTATCTGATAATAACTGGCAGTAAAGAAGTATTGTCACATATAGTTTGTACAAATGGTTTACAAGCTATGTTTGAGGAAAGCCCTTGGGGCCATTTCCTATTTAGGAAACATTCCAAGAAACCAGCACTCATTGGCAATTCCATGGAAATACCTGGAAACTCCGGATCCAGATTTGCCACATCTTCAAATGTTCTGGGCATGTTTCCCAACATTCTGGGCAAAAATCATTTTGGGTCTGTGGTCTTTGGGTGGTTGTGTGGTCTCAAATGAGGACCACATGATTCCTTTTAATAAAGAACCAATTTATATTCAAAAACACTCTAAGATGAGATATATAATAAGTTGAAAAACAAACAGATGGGGTGAAAGAAGATAGAAGATCTATTTTTTTGTGAATTTTAATCTCTGTAATGATTCTTGTAAAAATGAAGTACAGAACAAGGAAAACAAATTATTGTGATGTGGATACAGAACTTCCACTTGACAATTTCCTTGGCTGGGGACAACACTCTAGGTGAGGACTTCCATGTGTTGTAACCATATGCAGAAGCTTTAGCATTGTATTTATTTATTTGTGCATTCTATACATGGCATACTCTTGTGTTTTCTATGTAATGCTACAAATGTGTACATATATGCTGCAAACTCGTGAAGGTACAAGAATCATTTTGGAAGCTGAACCACTAGGGATTCCATGTGTGACTCTTCACCTTCCAGCCGTTACGTGACTTGACCACCAGGAGTGTATAGGATGATGTCAGGTTGTTGGCATGTTGCATTTATGTCACCGGTGAGTTGTTGGAGTCTTTGCAGACATCAGGTGTGTGGCACGTCTGCAAAGTACTTCAATACTCCCAGTTGATTTCTTCAGAGCTGATCATCTTGTTCCTTGGCGTTGCATAGAGGGCACAAGATGCAAGTGCTTGAAGCACAGAGGGATTCTCCGGAGTTGTGAGATATGTTCCACAGCACTGCACAGAGTGTGTATGATGCAGAGGGTTGAGCGCAGTAGCTGAAATGCATAGGGAGTCTTTGGAGCCATGTGGCATGTTCCTTGGCACCATGCGGAGTGTGCATGATGCAAGGGGTGGCGCACAGGAGCTTGAAGCATAGACTTGAGCAGAGATGCACAAGTTATGAAGGCAATCAAGGCAAGAGTAAGCAGGTGCACGGCTACACACAGATCAATCGATCTCAAGGGTGATGAACATCCTCCTTGTGCACTCTCTGCTGGAATTAATGGAGTTGGATTTCTTCTGGTTTTGTGGATGTTTTTGATAATTTTGAAGATTAAATTAAAGTGTATAATCTATCTCACGTATATATTTTTGGCATGAAATGTATAGCTCAGCCTCAACCTTTGAACACAATCATTAGACATGATAGGAACAGAAAGACCAGCAGAGCATTTCCTATGTGCCACGTAGAGGATTAACTCTGCAAATTTTATGGTGGAATTTTTGACACGTAACTTCCAATGAAAAATTCAGCACTCATTTCAAAAACTGCTCTTAGTACTAAGCCTGCAGGTCTTATAGATTCTCTCAAAACATTTAGCACTCCATTGCCACTTACCAGCTTTCCTCTTCCCCAGGTTCTTGCAACACAACCACAAAAAAGTACTGTCGACATATCATGTGACCTTTTATCAATGCCAGACTAGTTAAGCCATCAACTTGTAGCATTACCATTCCCCATGACCCTTCTCATTGTTCTTTTGCTTGGCATCCCAGCACCATCTCTTAAGAAAATGCTCAATGCTGAATTACTGATATTTTGTCGCAATTAAATAATCAAAAGGTTTGGTTTTGCCTCATAGCATTTCCATGACAGTATCCAGAACATTGATATTGGATCTGCCAATAAAACCTCGGACATAAAAATTACCTCATTTCCTATTCACAATTCATGCATTGAGATCATGCACTTTTCTAATTAAAATTTCATCGCTATCTACCTTGTAGGATTTCCACTCCATGTGCAGAATCGTGAATTTGATATGGTTATTCGAATTGAAGCAAAACTTTTTCAGGGACAATAAAATCTGCAATGGATTTGAAACACTCTCAGTGTCAGACGAATGAAATCTAATCTGGAAAGGGGTCAGTTGATTCTGTAGCAGCAGGATATGGGCATGCAAAGTGTAATTTGGATGTCATGACAGGTGGGAGCAAGCGGGAAAGCAAGCAGGAAAGCCCACACGAAGGCCCAGCAGGAAGGGATGATAGTCATTGGAGACAAAGAGGAGGGATGGGTGGGAGTTAGGGGGATGGGGACAAGTTAGGAATACTGCCACTCGTAAGTAGTGAAAAAGCGAAGAACATCAAGACAGAAATCTCTATATGACAGAAATACCGTCAGGTGGGCGACATGGAAATCATGTTCGGATAAGACCATTGGTGACTATATCCAATACATGTTGATGGGGCTGTGATAAAGTGTAAAGGTAGTGGCAACAAACAGGCAAAAGACTCTGAGCTGAGAAGCCTTACCCGTAAAATGAGGGGGAAGACCAGCTCGAACGGGATTGGGTATGAGAAAAGGGTGGATGAGAAAAGGGTGGACAAGAGGAATCACGAAGAGGGTGCAGAGGTGAGAAGTCAATCCACGTCAATCAAATGTAGGATGAAGGATGGCACTAGTTCAAGAAAAGTAAAATCTTGAGGAACCAAACCAGCCATGGCCATCTCCCCTTTGTCGCTTCATCCTCCTACTATTATCCATCCCTCTCCTGCCTACCAACCCCTGCACAAAGCAGTTCTGCAATCTGCTCAAAATTCAAATCAAAGTGTGTAAAAATCTACCTTAAGCTGTACATTTTGATTTCTTCCAAACAGCTATCAAACACAATTAACTTCAAATTTGTTTGTTGTCCACCTAATGTAGAGGAAATCTAGGAGACATCTGGTGTTTATAAACATTTGAAAGGCTAAACCTCAACCTCCCTATAAGTATTCAAGCCATCAGATGCTCAAAGCATACTGCAGGCAACGTTGCAGACCCAAAAAATTTGCCCCCTTTCCTCAGCAGCAGCAATCTCACACCCAATCTGCCAATATGAAAAGTACTCCTCAGCACCCCATCTAGGCGGTTGATGATGAAGCTATGGGCATGGCTGACATTCACCAGCACGGGAGTCCACAACTATCAGCAATCTCTCAGAAGCCCATGATGATGGAGAAGGACCTCGCTAAGGTCATGGAATCAATGCCTGAAACTACAGTTTTACCAGGTCACCAATATCACTCTAATATGTTCAGCCCCATGATTATTGGCAATTTGTGTCTGAATTTGGCTCCTTGTTTGTCTCAGACTTCACCCTCTCTAACTCCCTCATTAGGAAACTTGGCATTCACTTTGTTCCAACTCACCTTTACCCCCATTTCTTGTCCTGCTAGCCCCTTCCTTATAATGATCTTCCCCACCACCTTCATGAGGGTTCTATTTTGAAGCTTATTCCTCCTCACCACAAAAATCCCCAGTTGCTTCATTCACCTCCCCCTTCTTCCCACCAAACCAACCCCTCTGCAGCCCATAATGACCAATG
This sequence comes from Taxus wallichiana var. yunnanensis, assembly GCA_018340775.1. NCBI lineage: Eukaryota > Viridiplantae > Streptophyta > Pinopsida > Cupressales > Taxaceae > Taxus > Taxus wallichiana. The sequence goes on from CM031233.1 coordinate 189,880,627, forward strand.
TTCACGGGCATGGGAGTCCACAACTATCAGCAACCTCTCAGAAGCCCATAATGATGGAGAAGGACCTCACTAAGGTCGTGGAATCAATGCCTGGAACTACAGCTTTACCAGGTCACAAAGATCACTCTAATATGTTCAGCCCCCATGATTATTGGCAATTGTGTTGAAATTCGGCTCCTCATTTGTCTCAGACTTCACCCTCTCTAACTCCCCCATTTAGGAATCTTGGGATTCATTTTGTTCCAACTCACCTTACCCCCATGTCTTGTCCTGCTAGCCCCCTTCCTTATAATGACCTTTCCCACCTCCTTCATGAGGGTTCTATTTTGAAGCTTGTTCCTCCTCACCACAAAAATCCCCAGTTGCTTCGCTCAACTTCCCTTCTTCCCACCAAACTAACCCCTCTGCATCTCATAATGACCAACTGTTATCTGCCATGTTAAGAATTTCAGACAAAATACAACTCCTTGGCCAAACCATCGAGAAACGGGAATCCATCATCTCGGTCTAGAGGACATTCTATCTACAATGGGTGGTCAGAGCCTACCCTGTTAGAAAGCCCCACTGGAACCCTTCAAGATTGTGTTGGATATCTCACCAACATAGTCACCAAACAAGATTGGATGTTGTTAATGCCATCACACTGTCTGAGAATGCACAACGAAGATTGAGGCCAGAGTGGAAGATCCTGATCTCTCAAGACCTTCTCTAAATGGATGGGAGGCTCATTTGGACACTTACAAAGCAAATGTTGCCAATGCATCAGTTTATTTTACTTTACAAGCCTCTTCTTCTCAAGCATCAGCCACTCGCCCTATCCCGGAGGATTGATTCCCTTTTACTATACCTCAAGATAATTTTATTAGGTTTTCTACATTGTACTCTTGTTCTTTATACTTTATAGTGTTCATAGTTTTTGTCCGTTTATATGTTCTTCTAGGCACTGTTGGTTCAGTCACTCATTATAAATAATCATGAATCTTGAGCACTGCTCTATGATTCTCATTTCATTGTAAGCCTCCCATATGTTTAATATATTTTACCCTTTTTCTAAGAAGATCATGCACTTTTCCATCTACAAAGTACACCTGGATGGAGCCAGCTATATTATTGAAACATACAACTATCACACTCTTCCTTTCCGAAATAGATCAGTACATCAAGCACCAAACTGAGATTTATTATATTTGCTTCTAGACTATTGGTTTATGACACAAAACTCCCAACAAAGTGCCAATAAACTAGTTACATTTTTCACAAGATCTCCACTCATTGATAAGGACATTGAACTTTTGCAGAGTTTCCTCTGACTAACTCTATTATTTGAGCTCAGTTGGAGGGAAACCTTTATAGATAAATTTCCATCAATTGGCTAACTTTTAACCATTTTTTCAAACTTTAGATATATGTAATACGAGTTTTCGATTCAGATGCATAGTTTTTATTTTGAGTCGATCTACATTGGCTCCTATTTCACAAGTAGTGGTTTACAAGAACCTGTCTCTCATGAGAATGAATGGTTCACTTGGCACTCATTACATCTAGGTGATGCTCACATGATTGTAGTACCATCACTCCCCAAGAAGTCACCCATCCCAGTACTACTCTGACTCAAGCACGCTTAACTAGGGAGTTCCCCCCGCAATCAAACCCAATTAGCATGCTACCCCATTTACTAAGCCTTCAGCATGGAGCTCCCTAGTTCATTCAATTTATACAAGTATGTTTCCACAGTGCATCAAATTATGACATATAATTTTGGGATTCAGCTGCGTAACTTCGAGTCAATCTACATTGACCCATATTTCACAAGGAACGATTCACAACACCACTTGATATGCTATGGAAACACCACTTGCATAAACTTAGATTTGTCAATCCATAAAAGCCCCTAAAATTCCCGGCCAAACTTTGTGAAATTTAGCCAAATTGACCATATTAGCCAAATAAACATATTCAAGTAGTTATATTTAATCTCGATGATTCTGTACTTATAGAACATCTTCCACTTAAACTTTTATTTTCTCTGTTCAGAAGTATATTTGTCCAATTTGTAAATTTCTCTTCCATCTCTAGGAGGAGCACTTAGTTTTATACTAAGCTTGTTCGCCCAGGCCTTCGGGGCATTCTCTTGATATGATCATCAGGCAACATTCACTCTTCCATTGTGATTGATGAAGATGCTGGCTTTTCTTCTGCTTTTTATTCTGATTAGAGCCTTCTTCACCACAGGGTTCCTTTCTCGGGTCAGCTGTTCTTTTTGACGGGGGCTTCCTTTCACATGATTATTCTTTATTACATGGAATTTGTATATACCAATTTGTGTAAGGTAACTAGATTGGATTCCTCTTTCTTTAAGCTTGATTGCTTCCTAGTTTTAGTTTTAGAGAGTTTATTTTGGTGGGTGGAGTTCCTTTTAGCACTCCTGAACCTGCAATAGACTTCCCATTTTCCTATAATTTCTCTTGCTCTTTCAATTTCTAGGATTGAACTAACACTGCTTATAATATTTTTATAATCATTAAAATCCTTTCCAACCGATATAAGAAAATATAGCTCCCGGAATGGAATGAGCTCAAGCAGTAAATTATGGGGGCTTTCATTTTGGAGATGTGTGTTCAAATTTGAAGGAGATATGTTAAATGTTAAAATATACAAATGTTGAGTATTGAATCGGGTAAACCACCACATCCAATTCTAGGTGTTAGCATGCCTAACAGACAATACTAGGTGCAAATCCCAGGTGAATTTAAATTTGGGAAATTTCCAATTCAGCCAATATATATATATATATATATATATATATATATATATATATATAGGAAAATACAACTAAAGGTCACGTTCTTCTTGCCATCAATAAAAAGGCTTGGAGTGCCCTCGTCCATTGATGTATAGGTATATATAATTTCAAAACTTAATTGGAGAGTTTCCTTTTAAAAATCCCAAAATAAACACTCAAGCAAGGCCTTAATTTATAGTAATGATGTCATGGATTTTCAGTTTCTGAGTAAATAGTTGGTGTTACTTACCAACAAACTGGAATACCCATTTTTCAATTGCTCCTCCTGATGGCTGAAAAGCTTCGGAAGCCTGTATTGCCTGCAATCTGCCAATGATTCTTTCTCCGCCCTTAATCCGCCTAGCTGTATTGAATTTTAGATTGGAAAATTGAACCAGAGAGTACCTCGAACATGTAGAACTAAAAGTTGAAGAGGATTTACTAGCGAATATCAACGAAATTTGAGGGCGTGGGTGGGGAATGAGCCCTTTGCCCGAGGGCGGGGAAAATAATGTCTGCATCGTGATAAACAAAGCAGAAAACCGCGTCTTAACTTGATGGCCATTTTTGCTTTCTGAGGGATTAAAAAGGGCGCCTGAAATTTTTCTCTCTGTCCACTAGTACAAAGTGGATGCACTTTGGATAAATTTGTGGATGACGTGGAATATGATATTTAGGAACTGAATTCTTTTTATTGTTTAATTTTCTTTTAAAGTGATACCTCAGCGTATTTAACATTAAAATTGGCTGTCTATCCCATAGGCTGTTTTTGGTAGTCTTCTCCATGTTAAAATATATTCTTGTTGTTCTTCATTCATATTCGCAACAAAGGTAAGTAAAAATTCACATGTGAAGCACCAATTACACACATGTAAGTAATATAAGCGAGATTGAAATAGTCCATGTGAAATCTCTACTATAAAGTTGAGCTCATATACCAAATATTTCTTGGGGAGGAATAATCTCATCCGTGGAAAAGGTGTGGCCCATGTAGGTGATTAATTTTCCCTGTCCAATCAAAATCCACAACAACCCACACATGTCCCTTTTTTGTCGGTGATTGTTGAATAACGATGCCATCACAATCGTTGATGGGGAGAACTTCACATGACGTCACCACCTCTGGATGCTACTTACACTCCACATCTTCATGTCTCTAAATGCTACAGATAAAACTACAAACACATTTTCACTTCGGCAATATTTTTCTACCACTCCTTACATTCACATATATATCTATAAATTGTTTTCACATCGTCTTAAACAACACCCTTGGTCTCCTTCAAAGGATTGTCATATACGTTGTCACATTGTTTCTACTTTCTATTTTCGCCACCCCTGCACATCTCCACTCTTTAACCCTTATATCTTCTCCTCTATTCCTCTCCCATTGTTTCTCTCCTTCCAATACAAATCCTTCAAAAGATTCCTCTCCGGCATTTCCATCATACATTTCCCCGTACAATCAAAATATCCAACCAAAAACAAACAAAAAAAAAAGGTGGTCACATACTTACATCCAAAAGCGTCCCGAGCGACTCTTAATGAGCTCGTAGGTGAAAATTCCTTCCGCTCGTGGTCACCTGAAGACACCCTCCATACGACCACCTAACAAGCCGTTTACTAATTCGAATCGGAATCCAGCCGTAGCCACCACCGCTAAAATAGAAATGGGCAAAACCATTTTAGCGGCTCCTTCCTCTTCACAGGAATCCGATCAAGGGTTCCAATCCCGTCCCACTCGTTCACCACGCAAACCCTCGAGAAAAAGCAGCGCTCCTGCTGTTGCTACCAGGCAGCGCACAGTAATTGAAACATTCAATGAAGAGGCCGAAGAAGAGTCGGAGTACAATCCAAGGACGTTTCCATTTCAGGTAAAGCAGGCATGCTGGAAAAAAGCCGAAAAGGTTAAGGGCAGGGACCCCGACAGATGGCGCCGAGATCCCCTGGGAAACATTGTATTTCGTAAGCTCGTCGGCTGCGCTGGCTGTCTTTGCTACGATTACGATCACATTAATCCATATTCCAAGGTATCCGATATTTGCAGATGACGCATTTGCTCAGCCTCTTATTTTTCAGTCTGAATAAATATCATTTTGATTTCTGCAGGGCGGGAAAAGCACTGTAGAAAATTGTCAAGTCCTGCAGGTAAGAATTTTAACTTTTTTCACAATTTTGTGTTAGTATGGAGAAATTTTCACCGAATGTTATTTCAATATGGAATTTGACACTTTAAAATGAGTTTCTATAAGTGTTTTTGTAGTACATCAGGATTCCTTTACAACGTTTTATTTGAATGAAAATATTTCGGTGCTAGCTCTTAATATATAGAGCTCTATCTCTGGTAATAAATAAGCATCGATCATTCTACTTCAGGAAATATAAAACTCTAGCCACATCATTGGACCTCATTTCAGCAAGTCGTCCTTTTATTTTAGAGTTTTATTTGAACGCAACTATACTGGTTCTAGCTGTTGAAATATAAAACCCTGGCCGTGGTAATAATTAAATATTGATACATTCTAGTTCAGGAAATATAAATACTGAGCTGTGGTGTTGTACTTCATATCAGCAAGGCTCCTACATAGAGTTTGATTTGAATGCAAATATTTTTGTGGTAACTGTTGAAACATCAAACCGTAGCTGTGGTAATAAAGAAGCATTGATACATTCTACTTTAGGAAATACAAAATCCTAGCTGCGGCATTGTACTTCATATCAGTAAGTTCTCCTCATAGAGTTTAATTCGAATGCAAATGTTTTGGTGCTGGCTGTTGAAATATAACACCCTTGCTGTTGTAATAAATAGCTATTGATACATTCTACTTTAGGAAATATGATATTATAAAACCTTAGCCATGGCATTGTACTTCATATCAGCAAGCCCAGTGCTTGGATATCCGCTAGGGTATTAATTTTCTTTTTTGCTTGGTTAATAATGGGTGAGTTAATGATCTGCCTTTAAGGCAACATGAGATTAGCTTCGATGACATTGTAGTGTGGGGTAAGCTTGGGCCATATTTTCAAGATTCGTAGATCCGGGTCAACCTTTTGCCACACTCTTTAACATTTGTAAATTGGGTCACACTTGAATGTACCCCATTAATCCCGGTTCATCCTCAAATGTACCCTTAATTGCTAGGTCTCAACTTTGACACATGTCCACTGGTATTATAGGCTGTCATGTTGTTGCAAGTGGGATCTGTACCTTGGTTATGCTTTTATGAGTGACCCCATTGCCATTACGCCACAATGCCTAGGACACGGGTTATTGATTCTTATATTGGATATTTCCTATCATTATGATGGACAAGTTCCATTGTCTCGTGCATCTTAAATTTTAAATAGGAATTTAGAACTGCAGTATTGTAGGGCCCCTTTATAAGGTCCTAGTGTTCCCTTATGGTTCATTTAATTATTTAAGACAGCTCACAAGTATGCTTATCACTAACTGCTGAAACATACAACATATAAGGTGAACACCAAACAAGTGCACAAAGAGATACACTTATGTAATTTTGCCAATCCTAGAGACCACTGAGTTTACCATACATGTTTAAGAGAAAAAAATGTTTAAAATATGAACCAACAAAGGAGTTTTTGATTTTGAGCTGGTGAGACTCATGGCTCAAATGGTAATCCACAGGTTGTCTGAGTTCGAGCCAGCTGCAGAAAAATTCTTCAGCTGGCATATACACACGCTCTATAAATGACCCTCTCCATACATGTCTAGGAAAGGCTTAATTTTTTTGGTGAATGCTGCTCTAATTGGCCAACACTCATGAGCACGCGGCTCCGAGCTTGAGCCATCCTGATTACATTAATTCCAAATATTCTGCAAGTGCACAATGCTGCACATGCTGATCTTAACGATAAGAAACCAATGAAACCTCTACAAGACAGAGGTATGATAAAACTAGGTCCTGCATTGCTGGGCTCTGTACAAATTAATTATAAGACACTGGCCCTTATCCCTCTATTGGGAAAATAGGGTTGAAGGTTGTATACGTTACTTGGAACTTTGAATTTCAAAAGTGCGAAGCACTTTCACGTTCCTGGCTACGTTGCCGGGATACAGGTACTAGTACTGGTATGGGTACGGGTATGATACGCAGATACGCCAATTTTCAAAACCCTTGGGTACGATACATCTTGGATACGTCCATACATATTTATCAAAAAATTAAAATACACAGACACAGACACACACACATACTCATTTTACTCATTTTTTAGTCCATAAAAAACTGAAATAGTAATACAAAACTTGAATCAATGTTCAAAACATCCAATATACTTAAGACTTTACATTTTCATTGATCATGTGGCTGCCATACATATGATATACGAATATCATGTCAACATGAATACAAACAAAACTTGAAAAATATGCTAGGATCAATGTTCAAATTTTCAAAACATACAATATTTGTATACTTAAGATTTTACATTTCATTGATCACGTGGACAGAGGGTTGTGGGTTCCAATTTTTTTCCTACAATTTTATTTCGAATCCAGACACATTGCTGCACTTAAATTAATATCATTATGTTAAACCATAATATTCAACATATGAACGCACTGGATATTTACTTTCAGCTGGCCCTTTGTATGGGTTGGAATGTGGATTTGTTCCAAGAAAAATTGTTTGCAACATTCGTGTATGTAGCTTAATAATATAATGTGTTGTCACTTGTGATTTGGTAAATATCTATTTATCTGAAAATGGCAAATAAAAAACATTCAGCCTTCAGGGTTCTCTCATTTCATTATATTTGAGAAAGCAAGACAGAAAATAAGCTGAGGAAAAAAAGAGGCCCCTATACTTCAAAATTCAAACGAACCAACTGCTTTCATGAATATATTTACAATTAATGTCAAAACAAACAATTTGGTTTTTAATGCCTTAAAAACCATATTTCTCCTTGAGTTCTTCCTGGATACGTCACGAGTACGTCCGACGTATCCGTGGCGTACCTAGGAAGAACCTAGACGTACCCGGGACGTATCCGCACCCGCATACTGGACGTATCCATAGCAGATATGTATTAGGCAGGGTACGGGGGCTGGGGACGAACCCTGGCAACGTAGGTTCCTGGACATGCATTTGTTCCTGCAGCTTGTGATCCCGCCATTGCAATGGATTTCAGTTCTATCCTTCCTAATTTAGCTTCAATTAAAGAATATAAGAGATATTTCTGGAATGAAACATGCTGCCGATGGACTTGTCCAATCCAATCCAAGTCATTCATTCCTTTTGATTAAATAAAGGGGTCAAACCTAAAATGAGTTTACCATTTTTTTTTCTCTAGCTTTGCATAATATACACGGTCATTATGTGGGTCATAAACTGCAACTTATACGCAGATTAATTTATTTTAAAGGAAGGTTTTAACTAGAGGTTGGCATGGATAGTCAAATGCTTAGGACTTTTGTATTGCCTATTTAAACAAACACATTTCCATGAAGTTTTAAGTATGGAAGATTTAGATGGTTCATTTGGTGATGATGTAGATAGCAGTGCATTATAGTATTATTGCTTGTAGCCAGTCAAGGCTGATTTGGGTTTAGATTGATTTAAATTTTATGAGATACTATGTGTTGATCTTCCGTGCTCAAATTGATTTGTGTCTTCCGAGTGTGCTGTGAGAATGACTTATTATCAACAATGAAGGACATGTTATTATAGACACCTAATTTTGGTACAAAAGTAGTTAATTGGTATGGTGTTAGTATATGTGTGTTTATTGATTATTGGTCCAAATGGGCTCTTGTTGATGTGTGTTCCTTGTGTTGTTCAACTTTCATCACGTTCTCTTTTGTTTTGTGCGATTTTCAACTTGTTGGTTGTTCCTTGTGGCTTTATCTTCCTCTTGTTGACTTTTTGTTCTTTGTTTCATCTTGTTTATCTCTACTTCCTCCTATATTCTCTCTCCTTGGTTTGTTTTTCTAGAAAATTTGCCAAAAAACAATGTGGTTTTGGTCTTGTAGAATTGTACCACTACGGTTTCGCTTCCTTTTGGTGGGCCATTTTGACCCATGATTTGGTTTCCTTGAAGTGTGCGGCCCTTGTTTGTCGGCATGTGCCTATAAACACATGGGTGCATTTGTGCATTTAGGAGGCATGCTTGGCCAAAAACAAAATTCAAGCATTTAGAGGAGCATCTAGCATTTATTTGTTGCATTAGTTGAAGCTTTAAAAGAATTGTCTATTACATTGATTAGTGCATTTAAAGGATAAGGGTTGGGACACATGCGTTACATTGGATTGCTTGCTGAAGTACATTATACCCGGGTGTTGTTTTCCTAGCCATTCAAAATCCTAGGGGCTTCATAATAATGGAGGGATAACATGAACTCGCACAACTCCCTCCAACTTTTATAGTTTTGCAAGATGTTGTAGGCTTGTTAGGGTTTCAATGAAGGAGAGGCGTTTCCTAGTGACTTGCATTGAATTTTGGAAAAGTGAGCAAAATTTTCGGAGCCAAGGAGCAGACGAATAAGGCCGTTAAATTAATTTCGTACTTTCAGACTGTTTCCAGATCCATATTGTTATAGTTCAGGATGTGCCACTAAAGGAGTGCTACTATTTTGATCAAGGTTCTCTCGATTCAATTGTTTTTTGGGTTTTCTTTGCCTCATTGTTTGGACTTGTTTTCCACTTGCTGTTTTTGACATCCGTCTCCAAATTACAATTAAATCTATATTACACTAAAATCCAATATCACTCTAGCATTTAAATTATTACAATTACCCTACATTCCTAGAATATTCCAAGTATTTTATTTTATGCAAGTAATTCTGATTTACTGATTTATATCCATTTAGATTTAATTACAATTAGGTGTGGTTAGTCTAGTGCCTTATTAGGGCAAAACCACTTTCCACATAAACAATTATATAACTAATTAGGTGTGTTTAGTTATCAATTGTTGCTACCAAGAGTCACAACCTATTCTTTTGACATGTACCTTGTTCTAAATATAAACAACCTAGCATCTATTCATTCATACCACCTATTAGATTATATATTCTATTCTATATAATAATATGTAAGTATTACATACTTAGCTTATATACCTTGTAGGGATGTAATAATCACTATTTGAATGTTACATCTTTTATTTGATATGTGCGGACTTTTTGGGACCTATGTAATCTTCTTAGAACTTTAGCAATTTTTCACCCCTTGACAAATCCAAACGTTTTTGCTTATTTCATGTTTGAATCCATCTATCCATTTTCTTTTCTATGAACTAGGTATCCATTCATGTAGTTAGTGGAGATAAATTTTTGCAATTTAGAATATGTAACCTTGCTTCACATCATGGCAACATGGTATACAAAAGAGACAAAATGCAAGAGTAATATAATCATATAACAAAATGAATTACCACATTAACATCATGATAATAGGGCATGCGAAGGAGAGACAATGCAAGAGTAATCAAATCATATAACACAATGACTTACAACATTTCCATGACTAATTTGTGGCTATTATATCTCGAACATGGCTATAAAATAGGGATCTCTACCATTGGGTATGGCGAGGCTATTGGAGAGGGCCTTTAGCATAGTTACTGAGTTCGGCCGATCTCATATGAAATCCGGTTCGAACCGTATTTTTTGAAGCAACCGAATAAATTCGGTTCGGTTCGGGCTTATTTTTGCGGGAAATTTTTTTTTTCCTTTTTTGGCATATTTTTTTTTTTTTGGTGAAAAAATCGCAAGGATGGAAAAAAATTTGCCATTTTTGGAAAGGGTCCGGGAAGATGTAGCAACAAAAACTTGCATGTGCCATAACTTTCATTCTGTGGCTCCGTTTTAGGTGTCGTCTTCTCTAAAAGTATATATTTTCTCGAGCTCTACGCATTGATGGCAATATTTTTCTTATTTTCATAAAATCTATTTTTGTACCTTTTTGGACCAAGCAACTTCTTGCAATCTTTTGAAAGAATCATTATGATGATGATGATTATGGTAGATGGATGCTTTTTTGTATGATTTGTCTATATATAATGATATAAGTATACAATAATATAAATTTATAATCATATATGTATATATATTCCGAACCGGATTTTTCCATATTTTTTCGGATTTTTTCGAGAACTCCGAATTTTCGGATTTTTTTGCCCTTCCGAATTTAATCGGATTTCCGAACACAGTGTAACTATGGCCTTTAGGCACTTGATTGATGGAAGGGCCTTTAGGGCATTTATGTTCACATTAGACAAGAGGGCCTTTAGGCACATGATTGATGGAAGGGCCTTTAAGGCATCTATGCCTGACAATCGACAAGAGGGCCTTTAGCCACATGATTGATGGAAGGGCCTTTAGGGCATTTATGCCCACGATAGACAAGAGGGCCTTTTGGCACTCAATCAATTAGAGAGGGCCTTCAACCCCTTACTCCCTTCAATGCTTCAATGCGAGTTGAGGGCCTTTAGGGCTGTCATTGATTTCGTAGGAGGAGGCACTCCCTTGCTTGACAAACGATAAAGGATGCATCGCCTACTAACCTTTGGGGTTGGAAACACACCACAACAAAGGAAGGAATACTCTTTATCACGGAGGGCTCTCTCGATCTTACAATTATGTTTTGGTCATGTATAGAATTTAAGTAGACACACTTTTAATGCTTATTGATGAAATTTGACGCAAATTTGTCAAATTCACCTAGGATACAATCTTGACAAAAACACCTTATACACTCACAAAGATTCAAAATTAAAAAAGAGTGACAAAACAATACAATAACTATACTATAATCTTCGTTAATCAACCTTCTAACTTCATGAAGAGGACCTCTATGTATAAATGGAAGATCAAAAAGATGCATGCATGAGAAAAATCATGTGCAAGGGCATGCACGGAACCGAAGATAAACTAACTATTTGGGAATAAAACAAGCCCATGATAGATTCTCGAATCTATCCTTTTATTTTAAATTATCAAGATAATTATGAGAAATATGTTGATTTACAATATTATTTAATGCACAATTAACTAAAGTGTGGATAACTTAGATTTTAAGCAACTAACACGTAACCTAAGTCGAAAACATAGATACATTTATATACACTTCCACCTCCCAAAGAAGATTTACTTGAAGATTGGGGGAAGAAAGGAGGAATTTACAACTACCACCCTTGAAAAACAACTATTCAAACACATTACATGCCTTGTAACTGAATAAACTAGGTATGTGTCGGTGGTTTGGTGCATGTATCCATCACCTGTTGCTTTGTTTGATGACATTGCAAGTTGAGGTCTCCATCATGGTTCAATTGCTGAATGTAGTGCATGTCGACTTCAATGTGCTTGGTGTGTTCATTTTTCACTGGGTTTCGAGAGATGTGGATTGCGTTTGATTGTTGCACCAAATAGTTAGGTGAGACTCCAACTAAATGCTAATTGCTGACAAAATCTGATGAGTCAAAATGGACTTGGTAGTGGCATTTATAGCTCCTCTTTACTTAGTCTCTGTGGAGGAAAGGGAAATGGTTAATCAAGTTTCTTGCTTGACCAAATGACATGCCTTGAGCCAAGGTGAAAAATATAGCCGGAGGTGGGCTTGTGATCGTCGATGTTGCGAATCCAATAAGAGTTTGTAAAACCCACTAGTTTTGTAGTCCCCCTTGCCAAATACCAAATCTCAAATCAATAGGCGCCTCTAATGTATTTGGGACTCTATGCTTTATAACTTTCCTATGGCTTTCATAGGGCCCATGCATGAACCGAGAAACTAGGTCGATTGCAAATGGGAAATCAGGCATGTTGTGTCATGGAAATGAGGTTGCCAACCAATTGCCTCTACTATATGGTATCTGTTGAAGGTGTGAAACTCTTGGCTGACACCTTGACACCGGAGAGAGATGGTGTGGGCGGCGACTTACAATCAAGCTTGTGGAGCTTCTCCAAAAGGTTTAAGGCATACTTGGTTGTGGGACATCTATACTGGACTTAGTTTGAATGATCTAGAGCCCAAGGAAATAGTGCAAAAGACCTAAGTTTGACACTTTGAACTCTTCTTTAAATGAAGTCTTTACATATCTAGAATCAGTGATGATGAGCTCCTTGTGAGAAGTAAATCATTAACATAGAGAATAAATATCAAAAGGTCACCATCCTTTCTTTGAGTGTAGACGGCGTGGTCATAGAGGCGCCTAGACAATCCATGGTCAAGTAAGAATTGATCTATCTTTTCATTCCAAGGCTTATGGGCCATTGCCTTAGCCTACACACAAGTAAAGCTCTTGAATAAATCCTTGGTGCTGCTCCATGTAAATCTCTTTATGTTATAACCCATGAAGAAATGAATTTTTCATGTCCTCTTGATATATTGTCCAATTGAGAAGCTGATTGAGAAAAGACAAATTTGACTGAGTTCATTATGGCTACATGAGCAAAGGTTTTCAATTATTGGTCTCCTTCGACTTGGGAAAAACCTTGGGCAACCAAGAAAACTTTATCCTTGTCAATGCTTTCGTCAGTAACATACTTGGTCTGATAAACTTAGTTGCATCAAACCAACTTTTTTTCCTTTTGGAAGAGTAACTGAGTCCCATGTGTTCTTCATCAAAGAAAATATTCATCCCGCTTTGTTGGATCCCGTTCTGCTTTCCCACTCCCCTACGTGGTGTTCGGATTTGAACTTGTAGCAAAGTGGACCATATTTCAACATGAGATTGTGGTTGTGTAACGAGTATCAAATGGATCACCTACAGAAGACTTGGAATTCTGTCCATTTATTCTTGTGGATCCATTACAGAAACGAAGATGGAGTCAGTGCTAGTGGTGGAGAATTGCCATCTTCTTCCTCCTCTAAATCAAGATCATCAAAACTGGCATTAGATGAAGTATGTTGGCTAGAAGAAGGGGGTTAGGAGCTGGCTTTTAGATAAGAAGTCTTTCATCAAACCAAACACTTTGGCAATAACCGACTTGTGCTAGTGGTGGAGGATTGACATCTTCTTCCTCCTAAATCAAGATCATCAAAACTGGCATTAGATGAAATATGTTGGCTAGAAGAAGGGGGTTAGGAGCTCACTTTTAGATAAGAAGTCTTTCACCAAACTGAACACTTTGGCAATAACCGACTTGTGTGTGTTAGACTCAATTAATCTATACCCCTTTACCTGGGTAGCCAGGCAATGTAATGCTTGCTTTGATCTTACATTGCTGTGCATTTATCTTGGGGAAAATGCGCCCAAGCATCACATCAAACATTCCGAGATTGTCTACTAATGGCTTTCGCCCATTCCAAGCTTCCTCGGGAGTTTTTGTTTGTACTGTTTGGTGAGATGTGCAGTTCTAAATGTAGTAGGTGCAATTGATGGTTTTTGCTCAACGCTATGGAGGTAAGACTGTAGAATGAATCATGCAGTTTTCCATCCCTATGAGAGCGATTTTTTATTTCAACAATTCCATTCTGTTGTAGGCTGTAGAACACTATGTGCTGCATCTGAATGCCTTGTTTGGCACAAAATTCTTCAAACTCACCTATGACATATTAGTGCCATCATCTATCCTAAATACTTTGATGGACTTCCCCGATTGCTTTTTGACCAAGGCTTTGAATTTCACAAATTTTTGATAACTTTTTTCTTATGCTTTAGTTAAAAAAGCCCAATTTCTTCCAGAGAAGTCATCGATAAAAGTGAGCAAGTTTAATAACCTTTAATAAGATAAGGATGGTCAAGGTCCTGAAGTGTCACAATGAACGAGGTGGAGAATGTATGATGCTCACCATCCTTTCCCGTGTCATAATGTTCTTGTGAATGTTTTCCAAGGGCATCCTTGGAAAATTGCATCTGTATAAGGCTTATGGGAGTCCAGTTACCATGGTCTGCTTACTGAGTTGTCGAAGATATCATTATTTCAAATGGGCAAACAACTCGTGCCAAAGTTTTCTCAATTCATTTGATAGAGTGAGAAGTGCATTGGTGGGTGGTTCAGGGTCGCAATGGGAAACAAATACAAGCAAGCACTGCAATCAACTACAACTGTTGCAACAATTGTTGAATCATCATCAAGCTCTTTTATCACTTCTTTATCAGGAGACAATTGATTTGCCTACCTAGAATGTGCTATTTGTCAACTCAGGTACCTTGGCGCATAATGTCCAATGGTGAATGGTAGCCCACAGTAATCTGCCTATTGTTACGTTCCTATATGATAAGAAGCTCATGAATCAATGCTCCACTCCAATGCATGTATTGCTGCAACCATTTCACAAGCTCCTCTGGCTGAGAGTGCTACCTTTACCTTTACGGGCAAAAGGGGATGACTAGGAGGAAGTCTAACGCAAAGGTTGTGTTTCTTCATCACCTGTTTCGGGACCTCAAACTTTGATTCTAAGTGTCCTTTTTGCCACAAAATTTACATTTATTAGAACTCTTTCCATTTGTAGTAGCAGACTTGGGATTAGAAGGTTCACAAGTGTTGGAAAAGCTGGACTATTGCTTGCTTTGCCCTTTGTTAGCTTTGGATGTCTTTGTCTATAGCGGCTTTGGCCCTCTTGAGTTGCTGACCACAAGTACAATATTCTTTGGTTGCTTCGATGCTCCCATGTATATGAGTTTGCTTTGATCTTTGACATGGCATTCTACAAACTCTTCAAAGGTGGGAGCTTTGAAAGCTTTGTTGCCCTATGCATCTTGTGTAGAATGAATGGCAGGAAAGACAAAGAAAGGATTTCCCAATCGAGATAAGACTGAGAGGGTCAATTGCGCATGTATCTACTCTTTCTAGGAATTTCAAGGACCACTTTGGAAGGACTTTTTGGGAAGCATGACATAATGAGAGGTCACAAGTTGGAGAATGAGCTCATCAGTTTGAGCCCATACAACTTTGACACGATACAAGACTTCTTCACCAAATTCAAATCACTAAGGTTGCAATTGAAACGAGCGACATAGACAAACAAATGATCAATTGGTTCTTTCCATCCTTGCCAAATTGGGTTCCAACTATTCTGTCTTCGTCTCTACCTTTCACGCCACCAGGAGAGCGTATGGGAGCTACATGGACCATGCCTTCCTTGGACAATTTTGCTGCTAACTTAACTCGGGAGCAAGACAAGCTTATTCAAATGGGTGCATTGAAGTCCTCTAAACCCCATGCTCTACTTGCTTTAGACATGAGAAATAGAAGGCTTCAAACAAAGAGAAGAAACAAAATAACAAGGATCATGAGAACAAGAAGGATCAAAATGATCCCACCTCCAAATCAAACTCCAAAACTTCCTCTTCCAGTGTTAAGTCCAAGAAAGAGAGGATCAAATGTGGGTATTGCAAGCAAGCATGATGAAAGCAAATGTATGAAGAAGCAGATTGACCACCTCACAAGTCTTCTTGAGAAGAACAACATAGGTGTTCCCAGAGTCTTTCAAACCATCTTCATCAACCCATGAATCCTCCAAGGTAAATGACCATGGAAAAGAGAAAGAGAAAGAGAAAGAGAAAGAATCAAGAAAGGAGAAAACAAAGGGGAGAGCCCTAGTTACAGTTGTACCACCAACTCCTACATGGGTAATTGATTCTGGTGCATCACATCATATGGCCTCTTCACACGTGGAGTTCACTTCTTTGGAGCCATGTGACATGTCCTCTATACTGATTGGGTGACAACTCTTCGCACGTGTTTTGGGAGAGGGTTTGTTGAAGTGAGTGGAGGAACATTCAATAATGTTCTCAATATTCCCTCATTGTCAACTAATCTCCTATCAGTCTACTAGATTACTCACCTTGGTCAAGGCTTGCGTGTTGAGTTCACTCCAAATTCAGTGTATGTTAGAGAGTTGCACAGTGATGCTATCATTACAATGGGTGTAGTCGATCATCAAACTCGGCTATATTCCTTCTCTCACTTTGTCCCTCCGATTCTTCTTGATTCACCTGCACTTGATGTCATTTCTAATCCTAAGCACATTTCTAATGATGAGGACTTATCTTCTAGCACAAATGACTATAGTAGTGATGGGGACCCACCTCCACCATCTCCTTGTCACCTTCCAAATCTTGAGGAGTTATTTCTTGATCCACCTACTTCTGGTCTATCGTTGACTTTTCGGGAGTAGGCACCTTGATTGAAGACTCATCAGACATCGAGTAGTCTAGTACATAGTTGTAGAGCCTTCCACATTCCTTCTTTGTTGTTGCTTTAGATACAACATCCCTTCATGGAGCAGTTGGCTCTTCTACTTTGCATGAGGAGCATAGTTCCTTGTCTAGGAACCACACCTTGGATAGAGGTCCATTAGCCACTTGGCGGACTCATTCACTTTTCCATGGTGATCCACTCCTCACTGCATCTAATTCTTATCCTTGTACCTCTCAACAAATATATTAATCGCCCGAAAGACCTTGTGATTCGAATACAATCTTGTTGTCTTGGAACATAAAACCAGGCTTTGGAAAATTTGACACACTCTTCACTGCTCCTCCTAATACACAATCACTTTGGGAGGCTCATTTGCTAGATACAGGGTGGCTACATGCTATTGTAGCTTCAAGTGGGGCATTCTAGTCCTACCTTCTTTTCCTTTTTCTCTTTTGGGGAGGAGTTTTTTCCCACTTTGGGTTTTCTCCTTTTCTCCGCTTTATGAGAGATTTGCATTTTATGTGGGTACCTCACGAGGCATTGTTGCCGTGACCCACCTTTCTTTTCAACTCACCTAAGCTATGCTTAAGTGGGGGTGTTGGCGTAGGCTTTACCTACATGGTCTAATTAGCTTGCTTAGGTCAATCATAAGTTTTTTTTTTTTTTTTTGAAAAAACCACCAAATTTATATTAATAAAAGTATAAAGTACAAATTACAATACCATGCAATTATGCTCATACTAGAGGAGATATCTTTTGAATTCCAAGAACAAATAAAAAAGAGAGATAACATATATGTGATTTAACCATCATGTGATTTCAAAGAGAGGATCCGCTCAATCTGTTGCCGTTTCTCTTGGGACTAGGTCAGGGGTAGAGGACCAAAGTTTATTAGATTAGAATGATCTAAAGCCCAATTGGCCAAGGCATCAACCATCTTATTCTACTCCTAGGCACATGAGAATATATGATTGTTTGGGCTACATCGCAATGTGTTTAATATGATCCTATATTAAGCAATAAGCCAATTATTAGACGAATGTTGCTCATGGCCTTGTAGAAGGTTAACAATAACCTTGGAGTCCGATTCTACTATGATACTAGGACATACCAATTTAATTGCTTCGGGAGAGCACACTAGATAGCTGTAATTTCAGCCACATCGTTAGTTTAATGTCCGAGTTGATACGTAAAGAAGAAGAGAGGAGTTCCCAAGGAATCATGAGCTATCCCTCCCTTACTGGCTCGACCCGGATTACCTCTAGCTGTCCCATCAGTGTTTAATTTAACAAATCCAAATGGAGGAGGCTTCCATATTCTAAGAGTAGAAGGTACCCTCTGTTTAGTAGATTGCTTTATTTGCAATTGCCTATTTCCCAGAGTTAGTTTTTGTAAGAGAACTTTCCACCTTGCAGGCAGTGGGAAAGGTATTTTCAGATTGTGCACTATAGCTTCTGCAATATTACTTCAAGTCAGGTCCATAATATACCACCTGTCTCTGTACTTAAAGTCATTTTCTAATTGTGAGTTGAGTTGGTTACCTTGGTGAGATCTCTTCCTCTTCCATGGAGAATTTCCTTTGATTGCACATAACAATGTTCGGCTCACTAAAGGAGTACCTACAATTACAAAGCACATCCAAATATCAAAGGATTGGTTTTGCATTTAATGTTTTTAATGTTTTATGCACTAGTTTAAGCTTTTCCTTTTTAGCTTTATCATGATGTTTATGTTGTTGATTAACTAAGTTAGGAATCTATTTGGTGTTAGTTTCCTTTCATTAGCTTAGATTAATTCAATCACATGCATACACTTGTGACATGTCTACAAGTACTTGTAGGGTTATAAACACCCACACACAACAATAGAAAGAAGATTGTTTGGATCTGTTTTAGAGTATCCATAAAAATATCGTAGCTAGAGTAAGATAACTAACACTCAAAAGAATTTCATTGAGGCATCCCTAGAAGTTAGTCCAACACCATCTCCTTCTCTTGACAACTGTGCAATTTAGCAACACGTGACCAATTCAAGGTTCAAGTGAGTCTTGATATTCCAATGCTTGAAGGAAAAATTGATGCTTTAACATTAGATAGATGGATTCGACAACTTAAAGCTTACTTCTCTGTCAATCACTTTAGTGATGAAGGGAAGATCACGTGTCTAACACGTATGTCCAATCGAGTGTCCCACTAGTGAGGATCCTATAACACGCAATGTGAGGAAGACTTGAGGCCATTGAGAATTGAGATCTTTTGTCGATGCTATCTTTGAAGGAGTTTTATCCCCTCAAACACTATGAGAATTAGTATACGAAGTTACAACAATTGTGAAAACACAAGGAGTAGTTGGTTCAAGGCTACACCAATGAGATCCATGACTACATTGTGTGTCTATGTAAAGACTTGATAGAGTGACGTAAGGTGCGAAGTACATTAGCATACTTTGACCTTATATCCATGCAAAGATGGAATGCTTGCCTTCGACATATTGGGTCAAACACATACACATGCCATTGAGATTGAAGCTAAGGCAAAGATAAAGAAGAAATTTTGCCATTCATCCGATGTCGCGTTCAAGAGCCAACCCATGCACTCCACACCATCCCATCCCCACAGTGTAGAGGTAGAATATGCCGCATAAGGGCAAGCAACGTAAAAAGGCCGCATAATACTAGAAGGTTCCAGTGCCTTTAGTGTCGACAAAGGAAATAAGAACCAAGGTGATAAGTAGTGCCACTAACACAACCTAGGCCCACATGGCAATTCTAAATGCCACGCGCATAACAATTCTTTATTGTACAATCTACATTAGGTCTTTCGTAGCATATGCCATTGATCTAGATGTTACTCGTTTGAGTATCAACATCTTTAGCACCAATAGTTTAAAAAAGCATGAACGTCTCTTGCACAACAAGTTTTGGTTCAAGGGTCAACCTCTCCATGTCATCATCGGCAATAGGAGTCGGAAGAACATCACCGCACAAGATGTAGTCAACTGCCTAGGTCTTATCGTTGAAACACATCCTCGACCATACTCTTTGGGATGGCTCTAGTAGGCTTAAGATATACAAGTCGATGACAATGCACTTTCTAGTACAAAGTCAATCCCACAGAGGACACAATCCATTGTTACCTAAGACTTTGGGATGGCAAAAATTTCTAAATTTTGGGCACAAAGATCGGGGACGACTAACTAAAAAAATATAAATATAGTGACTAAACTATATAAATAAGCTGAAATAAAACCATTTGAGACTTAAATAAGATGAAATAAAACCATTTGAGATTTAAATAAGCTGAAATCATAAATATCAAATACATTTAAATTATTAATTATACATAATTTAATAAAACCATTTCAATTTGAGACTTAAAAATTAAATAAGCTGAAATAAATTATAAAACCATTGTGATTGATCAAGTGACAATATTTGATATTCATATCATTAATCTCAAATTCAAATACACCAACAATTGTCAATATTACAAAAAGAAGAGGACAAGTTTCAACCTAAAAATTATAATCAACATCTGAAACAACATCCATGAACTCCTCGTTGGAACTATCATCCTCATCCTCAAAGGAGAGCCCAATCAATCCCGTTGCATAGTATTGTCCTCTTCTACTCTGCCTCGACTCCTTGGGATCTACATCCCACCGTAATGTTGGGGTCTGCTTGTACTCAATTGTCTTGCGATCCATAAGACACAAAACACTATGTACAACTACAAGCTTCTCCGCTTTTGCGAGGTAAGCCTATTCCTCTTAATAGAGTGGATCCAACCATATGTAGACCAATTCCTCTCAAAGGTAGAGGAACTAGAAACTGGGAAAGAGGCAAATTGCAAGTGTTCGTAGCAGTCTTGGACACCCATACAGTCGCCACCAACTCACTAGCTTGTCATGTGCCAATGTTACCCTATCCATCTTCATTGAAGTTTTGTACCCATCAAGTTTAGTGAAGTCGAGCCACTCCAACCTAATTTGTGAAGCCTCCTGTGGACTATACATTTTTTAAAGGCCTTCATAAGGCCTTTCTTCACCTCATCGTCATCCAAAGGGATAACTCTACTTGGCCTCTCCACATACCATTTGGGATTCAGTGCATATGCAACCATATGAAGTGGGGTGTTCAACTTCTCCCATCTATGTTGAATGATGGGCTGAATATGTTCATGGTAGAACTCTAAAGTGGGGTCCCTCACCTGAATAGCTGCCTTCATTTGCCCAAGCATGTAAATCGATGCTCTCATATATCTCACCGAGATTGGTCTTTGTTAGAATTCCCATATTTGACGATGCTAAAAATTGGAGTTATAATTGATGTGATGTATTTCACATCAACCCAAAATGTTTCCCTCACCACCACTTCCTTCACTCTCTTCCCTTGCTCTGTCTTGGATTCATGCCACCTAGTCCAATCCCGTGTCATAATCATAATCATAGGGGGCTCTTACAACTCAAGCATCCTCTCCAACAAAATAAAATAGGATGCAAAGCGGTGTCAATTGGTTTGAGGAATTCCTTCTTCGAAAAGCTTCGAAAGAGTGCTAATGATGTGTGGTGATTACATATGAACTTCTACACATCCCTAGCCTCATTCACTATCTTGTTGACCCACTAAATCTTCCCTATGTCTTTTAGTGCATTGTTCATGGCATGCACGCAACACGAGGTCCAATAAATATGATTGTAGGCACGCTCCACTAGCTTGTCTGTTGCTCTACACACATAAGCTGCATTTGTGATGACCTGTACAACATTTGAAGGTCCAACCTCCTCAATGACATCCTTCAAAATTTGAAATTGAAACTCAACATCTTTCCGCTTCCCAAAAAAATATGGTCCATCTTTGCAAGTGACAATGATATTGATGAGTGGACAATGTCTAAGATCCGTCCACCCATCCATGATAATGTTGCGTCCATATGCCACACATATGACCATCTCCTCCAACAAATTAACCTTGGAATAGTTTCTATCCAAGATTGTTGTCCTTAGTTTGGTGTCTCCAGAGGCACATAACTTGTACCTGCTTTTGTTACCTTGGCCATAGCCTCCTTGTAATAAGGAGAGCGAGCGACATGAAATGGGATCCCAACAACATAAAAAAATTTCCCGATAACATCATTCGCCTCTTCCCTTGCCTTTGAATCAAACATGTCTACAATTGGATTGGGGCTGCCCCCACAACCTTTCTCTTCCCTCTGCTTTCCACTTCGTCATTCCAAAACTAGAACTAGCCAAAGTATTCTTGCCAGTCCTAAGAGAGCTCAAAGGAGTGTTAGCCTCATTGCTAGTACCACGAACTTCTGGAATGTTGTCTATGGTATTTCCATTAAAAAGTCTCACCATCTCTGCTCTCTAATCAAGTGAAAGAGCCTTACAAAGACCAACCCCCTTCCTGTAAGGTGCAACAAGTGTGCATTGGTCCTGGTGATGTTGCCATGCCAAGTCAGTGCACATATGTTGCACTTCCATAGTTTACTCCCCCTCTAGACTTGGGGTTCTCAAGTATCTGAGCAAATTGTTGCAATGACTTCTTCTTATCAAATGGTCCAATGGCAAATCTGGACAACATTTGAGAGGGGCAATTGGTAGCACTACCAGCTAAACTACCAGTTGCCATTGGCACTACATTTTGTCTCACTTCTCCACCCCCCAATTATGTCATCACCAACACTTCCACCTATCTCAAGTTCAACCCTCTCCTCCTCTGATTCATAACCATACTCAAAAGAAGAACTCATGGTGATGATTGTTGGGGCTGCAATGAATTTAAAAACAACCATAACTATATGCAATGAATTAAAAAAAATGATAACTATAAGTATAGGCAATGATTATAATTTTAATTTATAAACAAGCAAAACAACCATAACTATATGTATTATGCAATGAATTAAAAACAACAATAACTATATAGTATATGCAATGATTAAGAAAAAGTAAAACATTCATAACCATATGCATTGTGCAATGAATAAAAAACAACCATAAGTTATAACTACATGCAAATTGCAATCACAATGATTTAAAAAGCAGCCATAGGCTATTAGGCCCATAACTATATGCAAAAAAATTTAAAATATTAAAAAACAAAAACATAAAAAATGAAACATCAAACATAGCCATAGGAGTATTAAGTTTTTCATTTTTGTATCTACATTCATGTGTATCAAAGTTTTTGTATTCCTAATGTTATTGTTTCTAAGAATGTGTATCATACTATCATGGTAAAGTTAAACCTAGCCAAACCTATTCAATGAATCAACAATCAAGAGTTTTATGTTTTAAGATTTAAAAAAAAAAAAAAACCATTGTGTGGCATCCAAAGAGGATGGCAACCTTCCTTGTGGCATATTGGAGAACGAAAACTCTCCAAAATTGGTGGTGTGAAGACAAATACTAAAGATCCTCTTGCTGGTTTGTATCTAGGGCATCAAGAAGAAGACCTATCAAGAGCTTTTGCATGGTTTGGAGTCCCTCTCCTAGGGAGCGACTAGGGTTGGAGTCAATTTGGGTGCCTTCTAGGGCACGAAACTCATTTATTATTTGATATTCAGATTTGTCATAATTTATAAGGTTGATATCTTTCATATTTGGCCATTGTTGGGGTTTGGAGACCTCATTTTTGATCATTTATCTTGGCTGTACTTCTGCTGTTGATAAATTAATTGCTAGCTGTGTTTGAGATTGGTTTTCATGGTGAAAATTGTACTAAAGTGTTTCTAAAAGGTTTATAAATATTGTGGATGAGTTTTAGGGTGATATTTGGGTGAAATCTTGTTGTTTGCAAGCTGCTGTTTCAAAATCAGACTGCTGTACCGTACTGATCTAAATTTTCAGTTTGCTGGTCTAAAATCAGATTTAAATCAGTTTGAGGTTTGTGCTATTTCCTTGTTTTTCCAGTTTCAGCCCTAGAAAGGGATATTACATCCTATCTATTTACAATGTATGAAATTTTGAATGCTAATCATGCTAATCGCTTTATTCACACAAAGTGGGCTGGGTGGTATAAGGTAGACTTAATTACTGGACTCAAAGTAGGACCAACGCAATGGGAGATTACAATAATGGGCATATTATGCATGAATGCAAGCATTACTTGGATTACTAGGGTATTTTGCATATTGTGTAAAGGTTTGTTATGAGTGATTTGAAACAAACTCAAAATCTTTTCAGGTAGGGTTCAAGTTGACTGTTATCTCTCTGATGATGAAAAAGGTGATGCCACTCTGTATGTTGGCGGCCTTCTTTAGTGGACTGCTACTAAACGTGATATTCCTTACTGTTGTTTTAGTCTCCATGAAGCCTCATTGAAAGGCAACTAAGCATATTCTGAGCTATGATAATTGTAAATACTCTTTTCCACTGGAGTATAGAGCAGGGAATGACAGTCCTTTTCTTGGGTACACATACTCAAATTGGACAGTTGATGGGGATGAATTGAAGTCCAATTCATTCTCTGTCTTTTATCTCAGTTTTAGTGCAATTGCTTGGCTGAGCAAGAAGTAAGCTACTATTGACCTCTATTATTAAGATTGTGTAGAGGTATTGTTGCTACAGCACAAATGGTTTTGACTCGAAAGATGTTTTAAGAGTTGGGTATATGTTAGAAATAACTCACAGTCCTGAAACTTGAAATTTACAATTATAACTAACTTGCATCCTGTTTTTCATGTGCAGACCAAGCATGTCAAGTTTTGTCATCATTATATTTTCCTCTTGTTTATTGGATAACTCGAATATTGCAGAATAGAAAACTAGTGCCGACATCTTTACAATTGCCTTGATGGAAACCAATATTTTCAAGTTTTGATAAATGCTAGGTCCCAAAGAAGATATAGTTATTAGGGTTCATTGTGTAATGAGGCCTCCCTGCACAACTTTGTACCTCTTAGACTATCTTTTTCGCTAAGTAAATATTGTGGACAGATGGTGATAATGTTTACTTAAGTAGTGCATAGGTAGCCATCATATGCATTACTATTTGTTACCTTATTTTTGTAGCTTTTTTTTCTCCCTTTTTCCTATTTGGCTAATCATCCACATGTACTTTATATGCTTGGGCTTGTTTTGTTGTGCATACTCCGTTGAATCTTTTGCTTGTACTTGTGCTTATCTTATGTGCAAGTCTATATTAAAAGCACTTGCTGTAATAGTATATCCCTTGGATTCATGTATTTTAGTGTATGTACTCTTGATGATTATGTAATTATTTAGATACTATTGGCATCCTCCTTATTTCATGTCTTTGTGAATACTTACCTTTATGTGTTTTTTCCCCTTCTACTATGTGTAGTTTATCTCTGAAGGCCCTTAACAAGGAAGAAATAGCTTCTGCCTCAAAAACAAATAAGAAAGGTGCTAAGGAATAGACCTACTCATTGATATCTCAAAAAACACATTAGGAAAAAGATAATTTACTTTTAAAACAGCAGGGGCATTCTTGAAAAGAAAGAAAGACTATTCTTAGGGCTAGAGAGTGAGAAGCCCAAAGCGGCATATTATATTCACTATTCTTCCACTCAAAAACAAATAGTTACAAAGATTTGTGAGCTAACCGGGATCCCTTGCCTTGTGATCGTTACCAAAGTTTTGTGAGGAAAATTGCCATTAGGGTAGTGACTACTCATGGAAGTTATGTTGAGATGACTTCTAAATTAAAAAAGGAAAAAAATTAATAATTCATTAACTTCTAAACTAAGTTACCGAAATGGTAGGCAGGGGCCTCGGGAGTGGGTACGGGAGCGGCGACGGAGAGCGGCCAGTGGCCTGCGGAAACGGCCCGGTATGGCACAGGCCGTACCCGGTCGTTTCCGCAAGCCTCTGGCCGCTCCCAATAGCAAAAAACGCATTTTCTCCTATTTTTTCTTCTCGAATCGTTTTTTTCTTTTTTGGCATTTCTTTCCTTTTTTGGATTTTTGGTGAAGAAAACACAAGGACAAAAAAATTGCCATTTTTGGAAAGGGTCCGGGAAGATGTAGCAACAAAAACTTGCATGAGCCATAACTTTCATTATGTGGCTCCGTTTCAGGTGTCATTTTCTCTAAAAGTGTATATTTTCTCGAGCTCTACGCATTGATGGCAATATTTTTCTTATTTTCATAAAATCCATTTTTGCACCTTTTTGGACCAAGCAACTTCTTGCAATCTTCTGAAAGAATCATGAGCTTTGATCGCCTGTAGACAGATTAGTAATTAAAAATACAACTATGCGAGTATTCCAACTATGGTATATACAACTTATACAATATACTGTACATTGTATACATTATTTAATTTTATACAATCTATAACATACACTATAAATTTAATTTTATTCGTTTTGTATATACTGTACATTATTATAAATTTATAGTTAATAGTATAACTTGTCTTTTATCTTGTTTTTCATATACATAATATGTGGTTTATAATTAAATTCCTATTTAGAAGGCTGAGATTTATATATTTTTTAATTTTTATATAGTTTTTGTCTTGCGATAGCCTACGCCGTATCCGGGGTCAAAAGTTTTTTCCGTTTCCGCGTATCGGATACCCCGCTCCCGTTCGTGTATCCAAAACGTTTCGGCTACTTAGCTTCTAAATCTGGGCCTAAAGTTTAATGTTGGGAGCATATGTGGAAAAAGGGCCACTCTATACAATCATAGATTTTTGGATATTATACTAAGTCTATAAAAGCATTCTCTACCAGCTAGTATGGATTTACCTTCTACAAAGCCATTTTCTGTAATAGTTGCTAGTTGGATTAGGTAGAATTGGCCTACTTTTAAGTAAAGCTTTGGCAAGAGCTAGACTTGCCAGGATACGGGTATGGGTATGGGTTCGATGGCTAAAACATCATTTTTTTAAAAACCACGGGTACGATGTGTTGCGGATTTGTACGATATATTTTTAAAAATTAAAATATATAAAAATTTATAAAAATGCAACCCATGGGTTTACAGTTCGTGTATATCCACTCTTTGACTATGTTGGGTCCAAGGTAAGACCCCAGAAACCTGCATATCAGCACCATTTCTTTCACATAACATGGCCTTTGTTCCACCTCTTCGGGGCAGTGAGCATTTGGAGGTATGTTTTGGAAACGTACCTTGGACCCAAGTTAAAAAAACAATTAAAAAAATAGAAAGAAACAAAAAATCAGGCTGGTACGTTTTGGTAATGTACCAGCGGCATACCAGTACCCGTATTGGGTATGTTTCTGACCCGGTATGGGGAGGGGTCCTAGACGTTTCCCTGCAGTCTAGGGCAAGAGCTTTGAATGGAACATTAAAATTTTAAATAATGTAACAGTACAACAATTTAAAACTCTTTTGCTATCACCCTATTGGGGAATAAATTTAACTGATCCTCACTTGACGAGCATCCTAACGTACTTTCAACAATTGTTATGGAATTACTCTTCATAAACAAGGATCTTTTTGACCGTAGTGCTTTTTTATTGTAACTGAATGTACTTTTGGTCATGTTAGAACATCAATGTAATTCCTTTCTTTATCGAATTGTGAATGGATAACATCAATTCTTGATAAATTCTCATTCATTGGAATCCTAATGGCCATTAAGGCTTCTTCTTTTGACAAAAATTATCAAGCATTGCAATAGGATTTTATTTGTACAAATTTTAATGAAAGGATCAATTTGTAAATTACTGACTGAGAAGGCAAAGGACTTCTTACAAAGCTCAAAACAGCCGTTTACAATTTGAAACATCCCTTTTGAGATATCACTTTAAAACTCAGAAATTTATCAAAACCCACAAATTGTAATTCTGATTTTTCTAGGATAGCAAGGTACAAAAATCTAAAATAAATTATATCTTCCAAAATAACCACTTCCTACAATACCCAAAAGCTTCAAAAGATGCAGAAAAATATAGAGAACAATAAACAACTGAGAAATAATTTTTAATGGCCAAAGTTGAATTTATTTTATTAATTTTATGACAGCAAATGAGGAAAAAGTACAGCTGACCGTAAACTCCAGAATATCAATAGAAAATGATTGGAATAATTTTCTAGGGCATCATTATGACAACAACAAGCTCCAGATCTAAAATCTCTGGAAATGGGCCACGGAAACCCCTTCAAAATGCTTCCTGAATTTCCTAGGTAGGTCGCTCCACTTGTGGGAGACACCCAACAGCCCCAAATCTAAAAATAAATAAAGCCCTTGTTGAAGAATGGCTGTCCTCCTTCTCTGAATCTGAATCTCTGATTAATTCTCCAAATCTGACCCAAAAATTTGAACCGTGCGAACAACAAGCTAGGGATATGGATTGAAAACCCTCACCAAAGAATGCTCTACCAGCTAGGGATGGATCTCTCACCACCGAAGCTAGGGATCCTACAAAATCTGACCTCCACAAGCAATAAGGCTGAAAATAGCAATAGCTGAAAATAGTTGAATGTGTGAATGACCTCCAAAAGACCTCAAAGGGATATTTATAACCTTTTTCCTCCAATAAACCCTAATCGCCCCCTTTGGGAAATTTTCATATACATAAATATAACTTAAGTGACTTTATTGTGCACATGCTAAAAAATACACTTAAGTTGTCCCAATGAAGAAATAGAACATAAAGTACCACCTAGTTGCCCATCACTTAAGTCAATGACGAAATATAACATAAAGTGAAGGTGGTAACAAAATAAACCCATACCCAATAGCCTCTTGGGTATGACCAAAGTTAAGACAAAAATAAGCCTCTAGGCCTCAGGCAGGGAATGGGGACATTACACAATTTCGATATCAACTTTGAATCTATTGCCATGCCGGGTAGGTAATATTGTTATCTTTGTATGCTAATGTTGAAGGGACATTTGGAATTTCTCTTCCCTTTATCCAAGTCAAACTGCTTATCTGAGCTCCAATTATATATATTTTCTTGACAAAATCAGCAAGAATCAGCTTATCTATTTTACATGGTTGAACCCTTAGAGAAAAATACCGTAAAAGCACCGTCTTGTTCCTTAAAGAAATAAAATATCTACATGTAAGATTTTAAGGTACATGTGTTTGTTAGGTTATCGACTTTCTCATGCTTTATGATTAGTGTCATTGGTTGGCTTATGGTCACCATTACATTTCTTACCAAAATATAAAGACAATCTTCTAATTATATCAATTATATAAATAAATTTCAATGAATGTCTCTTCTGGGCTGTAATAAATTTATTTATAGATGTAATTCACAGTATAATTGCAAATCGATTGTGTATTATTTTCTTAGCAGGGAGTGGTTTGAAACACCCTTGTGCTAAGTTGAGATTAAATATGGAAAATGAAAATTCCTCACTTTTCTTTGCAAACTGGGTGTGGTTGAATCTTATTGACAGATGGGAACTATGAACAATTGAAATGCAGGCAAGAGCTAATCGAGTCAAGAGTAACCGGACTGATATGTCAACTACAGAATTGATTCAAAAGAGTGCTTATTGTCGAATTTCAGGTATTTTTGGTTTCAAATTGTGAAATTTAATTTACACTCTGCATTTCTTCGATTTAATTTTTGGCCATCCATTTATAGAAATGGGTGAAAGTAATGATCTTCAAAATATACACAGATATTTATAGAAATTCAGATGGTTGTGAGAAAATGCTTGTCTATCCCTCTATAGAAAGAAAGAAAACAAAGAAATTATACTAATTACAACTGACTAGAGGACTATTGGACTGTATGATTCAACCTGTAAAAATACCTCTATAAAGGAGTCTAAAAGAAACATTTAATTAGAAAATGGAGAGACTGATATTAAAAAAACAAGCAAAGAGTTTACCAAAAGAGATTACTAAACAATTATAATAATTAATAACAAAAAAATTACAGCAGAACACAACCCTAGCTATAAAGATCCCACAGAAGATACAAGACAGCCCTATTCTTGTCTATCTCCAACAAAAAAATAGTCTGTAGGATCATTAACCACCAAATGGTCCCCAATGCAGAATCATACAATGCCACTAAGGTACCCGCCTGGGATGGGAAGGGTATTTTCAGTACTACTTGATATTCATTGTTACTTGACATTCACAATAAATTAAAATGGATACTGGAAGGAGTCTTTCAAAGGTGCATATGTGAACCGGGCCTGCTTTGGTTGTTCTTTTGTTCCCAAACAGTTACTCATACTTGAACTGCACGTTTCAGTACACTTTCTGTGAGGTAGGTATATTAGC
The DNA here is from genome assembly GCA_018340775.1 of Taxus wallichiana var. yunnanensis. NCBI lineage: Eukaryota > Viridiplantae > Streptophyta > Pinopsida > Cupressales > Taxaceae > Taxus > Taxus wallichiana. Next base: position 189,910,710 of record CM031233.1, read on the forward strand.
AATGTTTGTGTCATCGATTTTCAGAGTACGATGCATGTTTTGAAGACTTTGGACCAAGAGATGTCTTGGATACTATTTTTGTCTCGTTTGCTAGAGATGGGACATGTTTATGCTTATGCCTTTTCTGTGTAAATTGACTCTTTTCGATGTCATGGAAGACCTGCTATATTATTAAATAAATAGAATAAGTAATAAAGCTGCTTTTTAGCTTTGCTCAATTTCAATTTCTGTCCCCACGGTTGTCCCCTTTTTTGCATCCGTGTATGGAACATAGGACTTGTAAGCACAAAAGAGTGCTCTAAGGTTTTATTCTGATTCATCTAGAGGGCTACTACACGTCCAGATTATACCATGTCTTTCATTATATGGATCCATGTTTTTTCAAATTCTTGTTCAATTTAATGGTTTCATATTTGGCAACATCTTATTCTTAGACATATCTTTAACACATTATACTTGAAAATGTGTTCGTGGTTATCTTCAAGAAGTTGAAAGAGGCAACAGGTAGAATGAAACTTCATAACATTCTTCTTTGATGGGCATTACAATGTGGTTATTCTAATGCAACAACAAATCAACCGTTGAAATGTGGATGTTCAGCTTGAGGACAGAATACATGTTCAAATGCACGTCTTTCTATATACGGATCCTTGTTGTTTTTCAAATTATTGTTGAGCGTGATGGTGTAATATCAAACTCTAGGCTTCACTTTCATATTTGGTAAGCGACTTTTTATTCATAGACATATCTTCAACAAGTCATAGTTGATAATGTGTTCCCGTTATTTTGGAGGAGTCAAAATAGGGAACAATGAGAGATACCTCAGACTGTGCTTCTTTAATGGTTAGTATAGCGTGGATATTCCAATGTCATGGCTAGTCAACCATTGAAACACTCATGTTTGAATTTAGGTGATGTGTCCTTTTGTTGGTTCTAGGATTCGTGTTATTGTTGTGATCTTATCTGTAACGTGGTCTGCAGGCAAAAAGTAAAAGGACATTTTTGGCTGCCCTTAGGCTCTATTCGAGTAACAAAGGACCATTAAAACTTAAGATATTGTCAAAGAGAAAATTTTGATTTGTAGGATTGGTTTAAGGGGCCAACCACCTAGGCTTGAGAGTGGAAATAAAACTTTGACAAAGCTTCATAAGCTAATCGTGGGAAAGAGGGGAGTTAGTGAGTAATAAAGAACAATTTCAGGAATAAGGAGTTCATATACCGTTACAGTTCGAGTATGTCATGAAAAAATTAGGTAGATTTCGATATTCTTATAAGATACACTTGGATTTGTACAAGTCAAAATATAATTAATATGAGAATTGAAAGTAATCTCATAATGATTGTTAGTTCAATTGCAGTGTGAGATAAGTTTCTTGGACAGGGGGTTGGTGGTACACATTTCAAAGGATGGAAAAATATCTTAGATTTTGGGGACGGTGGGGGACGACTATAAAAATACATAATTAAAATAATATTTGAAAATTAAATAATGTAAAATAATATTATAAACTAAAGAAATTAAAAGAAGCTGCAATTAAATTGAAATAACATGATACAACATAGAATGATTTTGTCACATTGCTCAAGTGTCATTAATGTCAATGCTTAAAATTGATTACAAAGTGCTGATTTGCTGAAGTTACAGTGATAGTCCATCATCAATAGTTCAAACTCTAACTGCAACTTACTAGTATGAACATACAAAGTTTCAACTTTCAAGTCACAAACTAAACAACAAACACAAACAATAAAAATCAATATCCGAAAATCAAAATGCTTATCTGCATTGACGAGCAAGCTCAATTATCGGAGTCATTAATCCCATGAATTGCTTTCATCATAGGAACTGCTAGACTCATTTGTCTCATGCAACTGAATCCCTACTAATCCTAGTTGCCCATCTAGTTCCTCATCAACTTGTTTTGTTTTGTCGAGCCTTACATCCGACTATGTTGTTTGATTCTCTTTGTACACGTCATGTGATAATGCATTTGAAGGCACTATGCATACCAACCTACTTATCCACTTTCCTAGATGTAAGCTGTTCCTTTCCACAAAGCGGATCCAACTACATGCAGACCAAATTCTCTTGGTAACAATGGAAATAGAAACTTGTGATAGGAGGCAAATGACAAGTATTCATAGCAATGGAGGAGGCCCATAAAAGTGCCACCGGTTTACTAGCTTTGGGCCATAGTGTGTAAATCTATATCATTTGAACTCTAGTAGCCTTCGAGTTAAACAAGTTTGGTCCACCGACTCCCGATTGCTACAATATCCTCAACACTATAATTTGTTGATGGCCTTCATGAAGCCCTTCTTCCCTCGTCATCAATATGCACAACTCACCTAAGCCTCAACACTAGCCCTTCGTGATTTGTTGCATATGTTGCCATGTGTAAAGGGGTGTTCCAATCCGCTCGCCTTTGTTGAAGGATGGCATGAGTACGTCTATGATGTAATGCCAAGGTGGGGTCTCTATGATGAATTGTTGCCTTCGCCTAGCCAAGTATCAATGTACTCATAGATCTTTCCAAGGTTATGGCAATTAAGAGTCCTCGTATTTGTTGATAAAAGAAACAAGGGATACAAAGGATATAATGCATTTGACATTCAACCAAAAAAATTCTCCAACCACAACCAACTTTACCTTCTTCCCTAATTTGTATTGGACTCCCTTGACCTAGTCTACTCTTGTGTGATAATAATTATTTGCTAGGGTTTTGTATCTCAAGTATGCTCTCGATAAAATGAAATTGGATACAAATAGGTCTCGATTGGTTTGAGAATTTCCTTCCTTGAAAAGGATCAAGCAATGCCAATGGGATGTGGTGGTTGCGATATGAACATCTTCACCTCCCTTACACTCGCCACAACCTACATGCATTGTTCATCGCGCACACAACACAGGTCTAATAGATGTGTCTATAAGCTGCCTTAACTAGCTTACATGTTGCCCTAAGAACAAATGTTGCTTTTGTAATCACCTCGCACTACATTAGAAGGGCCAACCTCCTTAAGGACATCTCTTAAAATATGGATATGAAATTTGTCTTCCTTGCACTTTTTGGTACAATCAATAGCCCTAACAACATAAGACCATTCTTTGCACATGATTTCAATATTGATGAGTGGGTGATGCCTGATGTCCATCCAACTATCCATGATGATAGAGCACCCGTGTAGCCTTCATTTTTTCCATCACCAAATTGACTTTGGAATAGTATTTTTCAAGGATGATGGTTTTCAAATTGTTATTCACAAAAGGCACCTAAGATGAACCTACTTTGCATGCCTTCACGAATGTCTCCTTGTAATAAAAAGATTGAGTAACATGAAATAAAATAGTATTGGCAAAGAAAATTTGTGAATGGCTTTATCCGCCTCCTCTTGAGCTTAAGAATTGAATATATCTAATGATTGGGTTTGAAGGCGAAATTGTAGTCGTTTTCCCCTTGGATTCCACCACACTCACCTTGAAGGTTGGAACTGCAATTATTGTTTTAGTAGAGTGCTTGGAAGTTCTAGAGGATGGACCACTCGCAAGTGGTGTAGAAATACCTCCATTAAACAACCTAATCATATCAGCCTATTGCTCGAGCCCATTTCCTTGATAAAGGCAAACTCTTTTACTATGGATGTGTTAAAAGTATGCAATAACCCTATTAATGCTTCCTTTGACATTTCACTACAAATATAACATTTCCATTGCTGACTTCACTTGTATTATTTGCCCCTGTTAGTGTCCAAAATCATGGCGAATCACCTCCATTTATTATTTTTGTTGAATGGGAAACAATTTAGATGGGCAATAAAAACCGAAGCACCCTCGCTTGAACTATCAATTTGAGTGCCCCGAACTTGTTTGTTATATAAATTGCACCACCCAAGGGACATCAATTGCAAAATCATAAATATATCTCACAATGTGGCATGGAAGAACTTGAGATTAATAACAAACTTATAATAAATAGGTAGCTTGTTACAAGTTGTTCGGTCAAGGAATTGTTACACATTCTTTTTCCTTAATGTACATTATTTTTTATATGACAAGACCCAAAAGATTTTGGTTAAAACACAACCAAGAACAAACCAAATACTAAAGTCATCCACAATATTATAGAAAGCCGACGATATAATCATTAACAACATAAGAATGTCTACTATAAAAACATGTAATTAATAATACACGATAACAATGACACTACTAACACGAAAGTGCTTGCATACGGATGTATGTCTCTTCACTAAGGGCATATGGATGAGGCTTCACTGAACTTGAAAGTATGGTCTTTTGATACCTTTGCTTTATCGTTAATAATTTTCCTTTATGTTTTATTTCATCAATAGGAAGAGCTTAAACATCGACATGTTCTTTGTTGAATATGAACATGCCAACTATTTAACACTTTTTTGGGGGTATATCTAATAAGATGTCTAGTGTGTTCAACTAAACGCACCGACCCTTTACACTAGAGCTCATCAATATGCAAAACTTAGTAAGTATCCCTTATCTTATTCTTTACAATAACCATACCAGTAAAGTTTTTTTCTTGGTGGGTCGTGATTTTGCATCTTCCGGACTTGGATGCTCAATATTAATCATTTGAATATTTTCCGTCCTTAGCTGATACACTTTTAAGTTGGACTCACTCACTTCACCTTAACACTTTGCATCATCCACATCTACTAGTTATTTGACCAATTATTCATTATTTTATGCCTACAAATGACCATAAGTAGAGTACTTTGAATTTTTATGGCTCGACTTCCCATTGACAATTCACCTTAGGCTTGAAATTCTTGTGCCTTAAATATTTATCATGCCCATGCTTCGTTTGTCTTTTTAACACAAGTGCCTTCAATTTAAAATTCATGGGCTGCAAGTATTGGTCATAATAATACTTCCTTTGCCTTGACATAGCCTCGGCTGTTTTATGTGCCATGATTCACTTGTTCATCAAGGGTGTGCATATTTACATGCGAACCCCATGTCAAAATTAGACCATGCTTCATGTGGTCGATCATCAGGGCGTGCATATTTGCATGCAACCCTATGTCAAAAATAGGCCATGCTTCATGAGGTTGTACCTAACTTCTATTATCATTTTATCCCTATACTCTACATTCATGCTCAATTGAGGTGGTTTTTCGATCTTCATGCAAATTACATTTTGAAACTAGTGGGCCAAGTTATCATTGAATTTGTATCCTTGACATTATATTCTATGAGCTTGGGTGGGTTGGCGATTGTGACTTTGACGATCGAAAGGACTTGGCATTGAAAACTTCTGTTTGGCCATCTCTTTGCAAGTTGCCTTCTTCGCTCATCTCCTTAACTTCTATTCTATTGCTATCCTGTTGAACACCTCATAACCTTCCATTTGCTAATGGAATAGATCATCGAGGAAGTTAGTCTCATCTTCAAAGCACGATTGTAAATCCAAGAGCCCTCATCGTTTGGCTCCAAAGTACCTTGATTTCCATCTATTGAATGTTCTTCTTTGGAATTTGAGTGCAAAAAGTTAGAGGAGACTAGTTCCTCATATAGTGCCCAACTTTGCGGGTCAATTACATACTTCCCACCTTTGTTTGCTATCAATAAATCATTTGTGATCAACTTTTGTTCTTTATCAACCAAGAATGACCCAAAAATGCATCTAGGGGTTCTTCTCGCAATAAAATGACTATAAAATTCAACAAAAAACATTGAGTTCCAATAAATAATTTTTTTCCCATTAGTACACCCAATGCCTTTAAACCATATTGATTTCCCCCACCAATTGGAATGTTGGAGGTGAGACAGTTGGCTTCCTAGTCTTGTCCAAGTGTCTTCTTGAAGAACTTTCACACTTGAACCACCATGGATTTTCCCAAGTTTCTCCATACGTACTATCGTTGTATTTTAGGATAGATTCATTGTCAAAGGTATAGGTTTTATTACTTGATAACCTAACAATGGTGGCTTGAGTATGTGCTCATTATTTGCTTTATACTCTTCCCATGACACGATCTTTACACCATCGGCACATTGTCAACATGTATGCTTCATGTCGAGCCAATGGATTGTATTGTAGTAGTTATAACATTCTTGAGCTCTAGAATGCTTTGTAATAGATCAAATATCTTCAAAAGTATAATGTTTTGCAAGAATTGTCTTGCAATAGATTTGTTTAACGCGAGTTTGCTTGTCACTATACTTGTATGTTCATGCTTATTGGCGTCATTCTTCAATGACTTCTCTCTCAAATTCCACCCTTTCTTTGGCTAGTCTTTCCTTCTTTTTATGTGGGTTGAGATAAGTAGCTTTCTTTGCATGTGCTTACGTGATTGCACAACTTTGCCCTCGATATCGTCAATCATGTTGATGTTGGCTTGCTTTGGACGATTGCCTTCGTTATGTCTCAAGGCCCACACCATCTACAAAGTTAAATGTTATGTTGATTTGTTCGACAATGTCTTGTGAGATGGCCCCACTCATAACACTTTTAATATCGAACAATTGGACCATCCTTGGGAGTCATAATGAATTTGAATCATGCCACCATTATTATTCTAACGTTGGTAATTCATTGGTGGCGTGACGGGTGTTATCGATCGCACTAATTGTTTGAAATGTTATTGGGCGCTTTTGTTTTCCGAAGTGTACATGCAATCCTTGTTGAATGCCTGCAACATGACAAATATCACATAATATTTTATCTAGGCAATTCACCATGATGTGACAACTTACCTTGCAATGAGCGGACCAAGGATCCTTCCCTTCGTTCTCATAGTGTCTCCCTTTAGCTCCCTTATCATTTAGAGCATGTCTCTTGTCAAGGTGCGTACTTAGGTCGAATTTCATTGGCATAGCTAGATTCTCGAATCATCGTCTTTGCTCATGCTTTTTCATGTTCGTCTTATTTTGACTTTTGACATCCATTGCTTTATTACATGCATCTTTGTAGGAAGGGGCAACCGCCATCTTTTTAGCAACAAGGATTGAGTCCCTCAATGAACCATGACTTCTTTAGACCATTGGTTGGTTCCTTCTTGAGTTTTCCGAACAATTCTTTGAGTCTTCCATTATAGGCTCGCATATTCTCATGTTTACCACAGGTCATTGTCGATGACATCGACTAAGTTGAGTTGTGACTTCAGGTTATGTTCCCTTATTTATAGGTGTCATTATAGTCATTTCTCAAATATATCATTGTATAATACACTTTGCATGTGTTTGCAAATCTTCCCCTTAAAGGTTAAGAGGTCTTAGGGTCTAGTGAAACTTATAATTGGAGGTCATTATTGGAGCATTGGGTTACTAGGAGCATCAAGAATAGATGTTGAACCCACTTCTACCTTAGTCTTTGAAGTCCCCAACTTTGGTCTACTTAGGTCTTCTACCTATCCCTCTTGTGATCCACCCACAACAATCTTTCACAAGGTGCTACAAAGCAAGGAAGGCGATTATTACGCCAACAATGTCCATGTGAAGCTATGTATCTCTCCACCCTAAAAAGTTTTCCTTTATGTTGGTTTGACTGATTATTCTAATGTATCATGTATTAGAATAGGACTAGGTAGCCGGTACGTGGGTACGGTTCGGGTACGGGTACGGGGATCCGGTACGTCGGTACGGCAATTTTTTTTGGAGGCCCGGGTACGGCACTTGGGTACGGCAGTACAAAAACTATATAAAAATTAAAAAATATATAAATCTCAACCTTCTAAATAGGAATTTAATTATAAACCACATATTATGTATATGAAAAACAAGATAAAAGACAAGTTATACTATTAACTATAAATTTATAATAATGTACAATATATACAAAACAAATAAAATTAAATTCAAGATTCTTTCAGAAGATTGCAAGAAGTTGCTTGGTCCAAAAAGGTGCAAAAATGGATTTTATGAAAATAAGAAAAATATTGCCATCAATGCGTAGAGCTCGAGAAAATATACACTTTTAGAGAAAACGACACCTGAAACGGAGCCACAGAATGAAAGTTATGGCTCATCCAAGTTTTTGCTGCTACATCTTCCCGGACCCTTTCCAAAAATGGCAAATTTTTTTCCATACTTGCGTTTTTTTCACCGAAAATCCAAAAACGGAAAAAATTGCCAAAAAAGGAAAAAAACTAAATCGCAGGCCTGCAGGGAGAACACTGCCCGTACCCGCGCCGAACCGGACCCGAACCTTCTGAATTTAAAAATGCGTTTGACCTTTGTTTGACCAAAAACAAAAAAATTAAAAAACGCGTCAAAAAAGGGTCCGGTTCGGTGCGGGTTCGGCCAGGGTTCTCCTGCAGGCAGGCACGGCGTCACGCCCACGAGCGTACTCCGGCCGTGCTCGGCCTCGAGGAGAACCCCCGGCCGAACCCACGCCGAACCGGACCCGGACCCCGTACCCGCGCCGAACCGGACCCGAACCTGCCGCCCTTAGGGGCCGAACCGGCTACCTAGGAATAGGATGGTGGAGTATATCTTTATCTATTACTTTCTTGCTCTCTTTATAGCATATGCTTACTACCTAATGGCATTACAACCCTTTGTTTAGAATTAGCTCTTGCTTATCACCCTTAAAATCCTAGTAAGAACCCATCCCCATATTTTAAATATAGGCTTTGGAACCCTATACCTTTGATATCCTGTGGATTACTCTCTTCTAGGTCTTGGGCTATATATATATATAGGATCATTATATTGATCATCTTAGTTTACATACATTTTGGCGAACCCGATGTGGATCTTACCGCACCATTGATTGAGTTTTATTCATGTTTTTACTTCTAGATCCTAAGCTTTATCATAACCTCTCATCATGTCACCCAATATGGTTTTTATAGCGAGCCTCAACCATTATAATTTTACAGGGGTTACTCCTTTTTCCCTTTCATGGTCACCATTGAAGGAAACAACTTGCAATGCAATTTTTCTCACTATCAACCTACTCCAACCATTCAATACAATATGATTGAGCTCACCCAAGAAGATCTCAATAGAATCATCAAATTTAAAGACTTGGATATTAATGTGTATGTCACTTTTACCACGGATGGTTCATTTGTTTGAAACTCTGCACAAGATCAACCATTAGATAGTGCTTCTCCTATCAACACTCACCCAACCGCTACACGTCCCAACTTCTTACTAAAGCGTTGGATCAAATGGCTCTTATCCAAATAAATACAAATAACCAAATGAACCAAATGCAAAAACCAACTTTTGCAAATGGCAAATCAATCTCAACAAGTCATGTTAGGACCTTTCAACAAGTGTCATTCTCCTCCATTCCTTTTGGATGCTGGTAGGAACCCAATCTGTCAACCTCCAATCCACAACAAGGTTCTTGAAACATTACAAAATGAACCTTTAGCTTCATGCATCTCAATCATGGACATTGAAGGGATTTCTCCAACCGTTTCTTATGACGGATCTACCGATCCTACTCCCCATCCTATTTTTTGGGAAATCTCTTTAAAGAGTAGATAAAAGCAAACTCTTATGCAACTACCCAACTAAAAAACTCTATCGGGTTTAGAATGGTATAGCCAGCTTTCCTTTCATTTAATCATTGAATCATAGGTCTTAGTGAATGCTTTACTCAAGGAAATTTAACAAAACAATCTCCTTGATTTTATTTTTTTATCAATGCCAAACTAATCGCCAATGAATCTGCCGAAGATTTCATCAAGAGATGGAATTCCTCGGCAAACAAAGTCGATCATAACTTAGACAATCAAAACCTCTTTAGACTCCTCCCCATAGCCTTGAATCCCAAGTTGCAATATAAGGTACGATCCTTTCCCCACCACATTGCAGAAATTCACTGAAACAGGCTAAAAGAAAAGATTGCCATGAAGCAATTCGAGCAAATCTCAAAATTATTTAAAGATATCTTCAAAGTAACAATCAAAACTATCAACTCATCTCAAGATAAACTGCTTCTCAAAGGTAAATCAACTATTCATTTGCTTTCAAACAATGCAGATCTTAGCAGTTCAAATACAACGTATGAAAACCCACACCACCTGCCCCCAAGTAAACAAGAAGTCAAGCAAATGACACCAACACCACCATGATTATATCACATTGTTTCTAACAAAGCCGTGCCTACATGGTTTGATCCCAACACATTCTGTTGGTGGCATGCTAACTTCGGGCATTCTTATGAAATTTTTCATGAACTCAAAAAGATCGCCTACTGTTGGAACATGAAATGTTTGTGGGGACACACTTGGTGTGACCCACCACAATAACACATCTCCACATTAAGTTTAATTTTAAACTTATGATTATAACTTATGTATAAGTTATATAAACTTTATATTTATTATAAAGTTAGATTAAATCATTTGATTTAATTAATTATTAAGAGTGAATTGGTTCAACCGAAAGGTTGCAACCAATTCACCCATCCTTAAATAAGGGTGATCTCCATTGGTGGATGTATTATTATTATTATGAATTATTTGAAGAAGTGAGAAGGTGGATGTATGCTGGGGTTACCTGTAATTGTCAGGCACATTGGTCTGTAAATGTCAGACATTGTTCCTCGTTAATATAATCTGGAAAGTGCTTTCATGGTGGGGTTTTTCACTAGTAAGGAGGTTTTCCCCACCCAAAATCCTGTGTTAATGTGTTATGTGTCCATTGCATTCACTTGCTGTATTTTTTTACATTTCCATGGTTTGTTCAATTTTTAAATATTGAATTCCTGTCATTATAACTTAGAATCTAGATCCTAAGTATTATAGTATATTATTAAAACTCTTTTGAGTTCTGACACCTACAACCTCATGTTAATGTTGATCATGATGGATTCTACAAAGAGCTCTATGAGAAATATCAATCGCTTTCTCAAAGCCACTGAAACCCATGATGTCAAAAACTAGGACGGTCCATAATCCTGAGAAGGCACCCATGAACAACTTGTTGGGAACCATTGAGGGACATTATGTCCAAAACTATTACAACTCTTAATATGTGAATGTGGTCAAAATCAACTATTGATGAAAGCTCACACATAAAGGTCTCGTTAAAAGCCTCAAAAGCCATCTCAAGAAGAGACATTGCTTAAGGATACCACTACCTCATCTTTTAATGACCAACCTTACAACGATGCTGCTCCACCAACCAAGCATCAACCTAAAGAGAAAGCTCTTTAACTTAGGGACAAATCTCCTCCAAGAATCAAAGATTGAACCACCTATCCCAATTCTCAACCTAATGCCGCTATGGAACTTATGAAAAACCCCAACGAAATTCCTTGACAAACATAATTGTCTTGCAAGATTTATCTCATGGAATTTATGCACACTTCTCCCCAAACCAAGAAAATTCCTAATGAAACAACTTCATGCCTTAGAGGGTTCCTTGACAACCACCGAGGAAAACGATCCTACTCAACCTTCACATTCTACCGAAGTTCGTGTCATTGAAACCATGTCTTGTCCTCAATGTAATATTAAACTAACTATTGAATTGTAGAGGACGACATGATAAATGATGAGATCATTTATTGTGTCGATAATCCTCCTCTCTTTATTGATGTCACAATTATTGGTACACAAGTGAGTAAGGTGTTAGTGGACGAAGGGTTGGGAATCAATGTTACATCCTTATGGTTAGTCGAGACCTTAGAATATTTTGAAAATGACCTCAAAAGACACACGACAAACTGTTGTGGATTCGATCGAACAACCAAAAATACTGGATGTATTTGGCTCCCTATTATGGAAGGAGCCAAAATGGTATGCACCAAGGTCATGTTCTTAGACCTCCAAGTTTCATATAACTTGTTATTGGGCTGAGCGTGGACGCATAGCATGAAAGCAAATGCCTCCTTCGAAGTCGATGCATTCAATTCTTTTATAGTAATGTCCGGTACAAGCACGAGGCTGATCCTAACCCATGAGATATTCCTATGGCAAATCTTGAAAAGGAATTCCTCACTTCCACTACAAAAACAGTCCACAATGTAGCACTACTTGAAGTTATTGACTTGAATCTAGATTCACAAATTATTGTTGTTGATTTCGATGACGAAGAGCCTAACAAATTCCGGATAACATGTAACACTACTAGGTTACAACAATGTATTACGGATTGGCTTGCCCCATCTCTTTTACTAAGAGGTTGATCCTTACCTATACTTGATGATTAGAGCGAGAAAGATCCTCTACGTAAGGCTAATGAAGCCTCTTACGACGCCAATCTTTATCAATTCAATGAGACTGGAATTATTAAACTTTTCCATGATCCTCAACTTATCTCCCCAAGAGCCTTCAGATCAACTTGGCATCATTGCCAAAGACACTTATACCAAATGTCAACATCTCGACCATGGTGATACACACACATGCACAATTCAGCCCTCTTATGATGAGGATTACGTCTTGTCTAAGCACAAGTTGGACACTTTTGTCATGTCCCTTTTTGGAGGCTAATTTTTCTTGAAGACCTTAACCCATTCTTCTCCCCGTGGGTCTAAGGAAGGAAGCAAGGGGAAGATGTTGATGATATTTTAATGTTATTTTAGTAGTTGCTTTTATTTTCGCCATGTATTGCTATTGGGAAGCCTAGCGCTCCAATAGTGAATTTAATTAATTAGAAAATAAAGTATTTGAGCATGTAGGCTCCAAATACAAATTAGAGTATTATAATTTTCTTTTCCCTCCAAATTGAGGTCGGTCCCTTCTTTTTGAATGTTAGCACCCCTTATCATCTATAAAAGGAGGTCGCTTGGGACTTTGAGGGATCATGTTGGATTTGATAATTTTGGTTGGAGTGGATTGCTTGTAAAGCATCTCTCTATCTCTCAAGGACAAACCCTTGATTGAGGGCTCTCTCAAGGACGAAACCCCTTGAGGAGAATCTTGTGTGGACGAAACCCCACACTATTTTGTGTAATCTCTCTCTTGCTGCATATAATTAAATTCTGCCCTAGGCGACTTGCTTGGGAGAGTGTTTCGGAGGATATTGCTGGCCTTTGTGTGATCTAATTGCATGGTTGGATTCTCCATAATTTCTAAAGGTGAAATCTATCATTTTATCGATTATTTGGGTGCATATAAGTGTTATTTCAATTCTGGAATTATTATTTAATTGCTGCAGTGGAAGGGTTTCATGATAAATTCAAATTAGCACTTGTGAGCCTCTAAAAATCAGTTTTCTTGCATCTAATGATTGCTGGTATTTTCTTATAATTTTTGAGCATATTTTCCAAGGGTTTGAGTGAATTTCGTGCATAGAAAAGTGTGCTTGAATCTTCCTAAGGGGTCGCTACCCTAGGAGGAAAATTGTTGGGAGCTCTTGAGGGCTTTCATAGTCATTGTCAATCATCTACAACCTGCCCTAAACCTGATTTCAGTTCTTCGTACTCAGTCTTGGGCTATTTTAAGAGTGTCCCCAAAAAGGGACATTACAACTTGGATGTTCTCCACTATCAAAAGAGTGTGGCCCAAATACATGCCTTCAATCGTGCAACTAACATGATTGATGCTTGTTATTACCAATATCTTCCCCAATTTGACACTTGCGAGTTGACGAAGATGAAGAAAATGTACCTTATTGTCTTCCAGCTAATCCAACTCTTGAAAGATCCAATTGGGTGATAGAACAAATTCAAACTTCTTTGCAAAATCTCAACCTGAAATACTAGACAAAATCAACTTCATCGACCAACTTGCTGAAAAATTCGATGACATTCAGAAAAACTAGACAAATTAGAGTTCATCAAAAAACCTACCAAAAACATGGCCGATGACATTTTAGAAAAAAACTGATATTGACAACTTCATCGACCTACATGATGTATAAATGGTCAATGGCTTTGAAAAACTTGCTGAACCTGTTTCAGAACTATCAAAAATCACTCCTGATGCTAAGGTGACAGATGTTAGGAGAATCCGTTCAAAAATCAAGTGTAACGGCAAAAGGTATGTTGATCTTGAAGTCAATGTTGAGTACAATGGCACATTGCCTATTTTTGAAAATGATGAGGCCATTCCTGAGTTCCTTCATGTACAAGATCAATTATCTTGACAACATCATAAACTTGGTAACTTTTCTACAAAATTACCATTATTTAACAAATTTCTTGTTAGCGTTGAACCAATAAGCAAAGAACTTGCTAAATTACCTCTTGCTCCTCATCGCTTTTAAGAGGACAATTCCATGCTTGTTGAGCACATCATTAATTTTAATCTTAACATGTACGATGCCTCTCACATAGTAATGATTGGAGATTGCAAAAACAAGGAAATATTTATTTCTAATTATAATGACATGACTGCCTTTGATTTCAAGATTGTTGTCCATAACATAGTTACTTCTTTCGATGTTGCTCATGTTTGAGGAAAACAATGAAAATTCCTATTAGATGTTTCCAAGCATTGTCATAAGGAGCTAATCAAACTTCTTGATGCCAAGTTTCTTCTACCGATGATTTTTGAATAGGTCTCTAGTATAGTCCCCATTCATAAGAAGGCCACCTTGTTTCTCCGCATTTGCGTGACTTCCAAAACCTAAACCTTTCTTGTCCTCTAGATAATTTTCTTCTACCATCTATTGATGCTATAGTAGATGCTACAACCATATGAGCTGTTATCCCCCATGGAGGGATTTTCTGGTTACAGTCAAATCCAAATCACTTCCAAAGATCAACATAAAACCACCCTTACAACCAAGTGGGGCACATATTGCCATGTAAAGATGCCTTTTGGTCTTAAAAACTCTGGGGCAATTTACCATTGGAAAATGACCCACATTTTTCATGATTTAATACACAAAATTGTTGAAGTCTATGTTAATGATGTACTTGTCAAATCTCGATGAGAAGAGGATCATCTTGCTGACCTTGACAAAGCCTTTGCACGTTTTGGGAAATACAAGGTTTGCCTTAATCTTGGAAAGTGCATCTTTGTTGTATCACAAGGAAAGCTTCTAGGGTTCATCATCTCCAATTGAGGACTTAATGTTGACCTTGCCAAAATGAAACCAATCACTAACATGTCTAAGCATAAATCTATTCTTGCAATCTGCACCTTTTTAGAAAAGCTTGGGGCAATTTGACATTCGTTCTCGAATTTGTTTGGAGACTTCACTCCATCGATGCTCTCTTGAAGAAGGGTGCTAAGCTTGAGTAGAATAAGGATTGCGAAAGGCATTTGATTCCATGAAGAAATCTCCATTAAACATACCTACACTATGACCACCTTCTCCCAATCGGTCTCTCATTCTCTATACTTAATCTACCCTTATATCCATTTGGGCAATCTTGGTTCGCAATATTGGCTCAAGAGGACGTGAATGGAAACGAACCTGCAATCTATTACCTTAGTCAAACATTGATCGGTTATGAGACATGTTTTATGCAACTAGAGCGTGCTTGCTTGATCATCATTTCACTGCAACCAAGCTTTGTCATTACATGCTCTATCAAACCACCTATGTTATTGTTCATACGATCACCTACGCTACTTATTTTCCACATCTGTCCTACCTAGAATCGCATTGGAAAATAGATGGCGCTCCTCATGCAATGTGATTTTCACATCACCACTCAAAAAGTAGTCAAGGGGCGGTTGGTTGCCGATCGAATTGCCCCCTCTCCAATATTTGTTGATAGACTCATCCACTATGTCCCACATGATGAATATGTACTCATTATTGAGGTGCAGAGCAAGACATCACACTAAAAGACCACTTCCATAGCTTCATCCTCGATCTCAAGGTTTCAACCGTTGGAAAAAGTGAAATTGAACCTAAACCTAAAAATCAAGGAGTTAAATCAAAGAGATACAAGAAGAGATTACAGGTGACTTGCATGAGGAGACTTGAACCCTCCACTTTCATGGATTCCGGTGTTCGCAAGGTGTTGGGGCAGGTTGTGTTCTCTTAGATCTTACGGAAAGAATGTCCCCCTCCTTTTGCCTTAACATTGACAACACTAATAACATGGCCAAATACAAAGTTCTCATCCTTGGCATGAGGGCCGTCATTTCTTATAATGCCACTTCCTACACGCTTTGGGTGATTTACAACTTGTTTGCTAGAAAATATGCAAAGTGCGTACCAATGTAGAAGTGAAAACCTTAAAACCTCATATGAGTAGTCACCGATCTTGCTAAGGAATTAACACCATTTACAATCAAGTCAATCCCTTGAGAGAAAAATTCCATTATGGATTAGTTAGCCTCTTTGACATCTCTCTTTCATCCTTATAAAGCTCTATATAATAACCAATTGAAGATAAAAATCTGAAAAACTCCTTCAACTTTAACCCCTCCGGACATCTCTCTCATATGTCACATCGAGGTTGTCACAAAAAGGCAAAGTCATTGAGTACAAGGATATCATCCAATTCCTTGAACACCAAAGTTATCCCTTTGATGCTTTGACTATCTATCGAGAGAAAACTAGAATCTTTAAGAAAGCCATCAAATATATACTTAAATTGCCATCATCTATCGGTGTAGTTTCGAGGGCATTGTTGGCTAGATTTTCTGCATAGCTGAAAACCTAGGTAGTCATGAGATAAATCTCCCTCATTTACCGGTGAGGCTCCCGTGTAAGATCTTGTCGATTATATTTCCTAATATCTATTTGTTGGTTTTACTTTAACTACGTAGCTCATGGACCATAGCTAGGCAATTTTGCAGCAAGTAAGCAACTATAAGAAATGTATGCAGGAAACGAAAATAATTAAATACGAGAAGAAAGGAAAGGAGATGTGCAACCTAACCAATAGTTGACAAAGTTAATCACATGCACATAGACGAAAAAAATGATCTTAAAATGCAGAATTTGAAGCAAAAGACAATTACAAATCTAGATCTAAGACAACATAAAGTTTTGCGCAGAGATCTAAAAAGAAATAAGAAATGAATGCACTTTGTTGACTCAAAGTTCTTCGGAAATCTGTCTCTTCTCTATTCCTCTGCTTCCAAAAAGCTATCAAGGGTTTCAACTCAAAGTCCGGAACACAAGAATGCTGCTTACAAAACTTTGATCCTTTAACTGAAGGTTCTTCCTCTATTTATAGTGTATAGAGGGCAATTACAAATAGGAAGCTTTTTTAATGAATGCCACATGTTGAAGCTATGAAAAAGGGAATCGATGGCAATCTTCCTTCGGAATTCCTCTTTGCATGACATGCATAATTTATAACCGAAAATAGAACCTTTTATTTTGTATATTTGCCACCTATTTACAAGTAATTGACTTCTTCCAAAGAATTGAAGTAACGGCTTTTAAACCAATCACTTAAGTTTTACAATTTAATTGATTACTCAATTATTTTGTCGGAGAAAATAAGAGAAAGGAAAAGAAAAAAAAGAAATTAGAAGAAAGTTGCTACACTCTCAGTCTTGTTCTTTTTTTCTAGAAGAAAGCTGCTAGAAAAAATGTAACTTGAAGAAAATGAAGTAGAGTGCCATTTTTGGAAAGGGTCCAGAAGATGTAGCGTGAGAAAACTTGCATGTGCCATAACTTTCATTCCGTTGCTCCGTTTTAGTTGTCGTTTTCTCTAAAAGTGCATATTATCTCGAGCTCTACACATTTATGGTAATATTTTTCTTATTTTCATAAAATCCATTTTTGCACTTTTTTGGACCAAGCAACTTCTTGCAATCTTCGAAAGAATCCCGAGCTCGATCGCCTCTAGACAGATTGGTAATTAAAAAAATTGGATAGCTTTTCAAAACCCTAGGCACTGGGAAATATTTGGAAAGAAGAATGAATAGGCTACAGGAATTGCCAGAGAAAACAAATGAAAACGCAGACAAAAGAAATAAAACAAAACAAAACAAAAACAACTCGAAAAATTTCTCCATTATCTCGATCTCGCAAAAATTCTTCCCCCCGAGTGAATGTTCTGTGGTAATAATGATGGGGTGAAGTGCTTTATATAACCTAAATCCTCCAATTTTAGCTCAATCTATTTTTAAAAGAACTTTATTTATTTAATAAATAAATAAAATTCTCTCAAACAAAACCTGGCGAAAGGATAGAGTGAGTTTTAGCATGTGGATATTTGGCGAATTTGGCTTTTACGACTCTTTGAGGTTACCTTAGAGCGATGCAAACAACTGCAGACAAAACAAACACAAAACTACCCGTTACATTGAAAAGAACAATTTTATTTTTTAAAGGGGTTGTCCCAAATTTCAGGGTGAAATCTCGGGGACACCGGGCACTCTACTTCATTTTCTTTCCGAGGATGAGGTTTCTCCTCCTTGACCTAGTGAATGGGGGCATTTGCGGAAGCCATTGTAGCAAACATGTTACAACCTACAAATGATTTGCATATGGGTTATTATTGGCCTACGTTAGAGATGTATGCCATTACTTTTGCCACAAACGTGCAATCCTTGCCGATTGCATGGTGATCTCATTCACTCTCCATCGGTCAAGCTCCAGGACTTGAAGTTCCTTGGCTCTTCACGTTGTGTGGATTAGATCTCATCAACAAGTTGCCTCTTTCACAAGATGGACACACTTCTATTATCACGGGTACAAAATACTTAACAAAGTGGTTTGAGGCCATGCCCCTCACTAACATTATTGGAGCCACAATTGCGAATTTCATCCTCGGTCTAATTATGTACCAATTTGGAATTTCTCAAACAATCATCTTTGACAATGGTGGGAATTGCAAATGTAAATAAATGATGCAACTATGCACAAAATTCGAAATTATACACAAATTTTCAAAGCCTCATCGTCCTTAATGTATTAGTAAAACAAAATCTACCAACAAAATCCTGCAAAAAACCACTCGGGCTGTCATACTAATTGACTCCTTAAGTTGTACCCTACTTTATGGGTGTACCGCACCAAAATTCGTATAATTGCTAGCACAACTCCCTTCTCTTTTGTCTAGGTCTTTGAAGCTGTCCTATTGCTAGAGATAGAGTTTTTTTCCCTTCGTATCTCTCAAGGGATCATTCTCGACGAGGAATTCTATGAAGCTCGCCTTCATGCTCTTGATTTGTTGGAAGAAAAATGCTTAATCACTCTTTGACATAATATTCAATACAAAACCCTCATTGCTAAACAACATAACAAATGTGTTAGGAAATTCGTTATGAGAGAACTAGTTCGCAAATTGGATTACAACCATGATTTGGAATGCAAATATGCCCAAAAATGGAGAGGTCCATATCTATTCAAAGATGTCTTAGGACCAATTACTTATTGATTACAAACTAACGAGGGTAACATTTTCAAGGAACCGATAAACGTTCAGTTCGTGAAAAGTTACTATGCTTGACAATCCATCTTTACCTTTCTTATACATAATTTTACTTTCATTTTTTGTAAAGTTAGAGCATAATTTACATCTTAATGTCGTTTCTTGTTATAAGCTTCACTTCTTGATTCTATATTCTTTTTAGCGTCTTACATTTTTTTCCATTTTACACGCTGAGGTTTCGTAAACCTTTTGGAATTTTACCTTCCCATCACACCTCCTGGTTTTATATGCTTCATAACATTTTACATCTTTACTCTCAATCTTATATGCTTTGTAGCTTTTCCTATCTTACTACTATCTTTATATATCTAGATTTTATACACCTCATGGCTTTTACCTACTTATCTTTATACCTCTTGGTTCTTGATGCTTCTCAACTTTGCAATGTTACTTTACCTATTGATTTTACCTATAACTTTATACCTCAAGGTTATTTTCTCTTATAGTACGCCTCTAGGCTCTCGGTTTGTGAATAACATTAGAAGACTTTGGGGATTCAAGTGGGCCTTCCTCACAAGCACCAACTCTTATGGTTACTAGTTTGCCACCTTAGGCTCCCAACCATAGCTAGGTATTTCTTAGAAAGGAATAACAATGGTTGAGAGTGTCATTTTGTCTCCTAGATTCAGTTGTGCTTCTTGGAGTTCAACTTTTGCAGTCTATCCACTTGTCTTGCATTCACATTTTACCCTTTCTTGTGACGAAAGTCTCAAATCTTTCTATTATTGTATCACTCCTTTATACACAGTGATTGGGGCAACCCAATCATTTCTCACTACCTACCTTTATTTCAAAATCCCTATTAGCACATCAAGTTCAGGTTTAGGATAGCATGATTTTCTAGAGTGCAAGTCTAGTAGCATCTAAGCATCGGTTTGCATGTTCTCCTATATAGAGGCTGGGTGTAAAGTTTAAAGTGTTGGTCATTTGTCATACCCATTTGATCAACCTTCCAAATTTTTATGGATGAGGAACAAAAAAGTTAAAAGCCACACCATTAAAATAAAAAATCTATCAAAAGGAAACAAAAACAATAAAGAAAAGTCAAAAGTCAATCATAACGAAAAAAGACGTGATCATATCATTAGCATGCCCCTATCCTAGTTGAAAGCTTAGTAGAGTGGAGGTCCTATGGGGTGCAGTAATTTTCCCAGATTGGGATAGGAGCCTACATATCTATCACTTGTGCCCTTGCCATTTCATGCAAGTACCTAATCTTGGTAGTTGGTTGATAGCTCCTTTGGGTCTTCGAGAACAAAGAACACATCGTAGGAAGGTAGGCACCTTTACTTTTCTTACATCTCATAATTGACATTAGTCAATCCCATACTTCACTAGTTAGTCTAAGTTGAATTGTGCAAAATTGGGTTCCTCTATTCCTTGATGTCGAAAACTCTTAGTCTTTCCAATATTATTAGAGTGTTTTGATTCCGGAAAAGAACTTGTTTTCAACTTTAGTTGTACCCATTTTTCCTTCTTGTTTCATTATCACCCTTTGTTGGACAAGCTAGTTTCTAGGTCTTTCCCATGTTATTTGATTCCTCCTCTCCATTTCTTTAAGACATGTTAGCATTCTATTGGGCGGTAGGTTTTAAGGAATTTCCCTTAAACCGTCCCCGCTTGAGTATCAACTACATCTTTGGGCCTTCGTGGATGCTCCATCTTGATCCTTGCTTTTTCTTTCTCAGATTTCTCTTAGGCATGTTCGAGATTTAGTGTCTCACATTCAAACTATTCACTTTCCCAAGCTTGCCGGACTAGATTTATCTCCCGTCTATGCACCTTATGACATCTACTAGGTCTTCTAGACCTAATTTATTCTTTTCTTATAGGCTACCTAGACCTAACCTAGTCCTTAAATCTACTTGTGATTCTACATTCTTTTTTAAGGCCTGTTAGATTGATTTATCATTTCTTGTTTATGCACCTTATACCATCTTCTAGGTTTCCTAGACATAATTTAGTCTTTCCTTACAGGCTATCAAAACCCTGCCTAGTCCTTTTATCTTGTTATTTACCTTTTCAGACCTGCTAGACCAGGAAATTTAATCTCTCCTTATAGGCTATCTCGACCTAACCCAAAACCTATTTTACAACCTCTCCGAGACCAAATTTAGCATCCATCTATAGGCTATTCCAACCCATCATGGCGTCGTCCATTGAGCTTTGTTTACATTGATTATGCTTGCTTCTTAGACTCAATTGTGTATACTTGCATTGTTGTTTTCCTTTTTAATCTTGCATCAGTGAGCTCATAAAGGAAGTTTGAGTTGTTTTCTTACTTGAAAGTGGCGATCTTGAAAATGGAAGAGATTATTTAGAAAGTTGTAGCAGTATTTTTGGATTAACATAAAAGAGAGCTTGCAGAGTTGCATGTGTTATATTTGCTACAATTAGGATCCACAACTTTTGTTCTTTCAATAAGGACCAAAATGCAGGCTTAACACTTGTAGAGTATCTCTTTTGCACATTTTTGGAGCAAAATGTGATTAATCATAGATACCAAATCTAGATGAATGTCCCCAAAATCTGGCCAGATCCATATTTTCTAGCTATCACATATAAGCTTGGTTTGGTTGGCCTTATTTTTATATATTTTAAAAGTTAATTTGCCAAAAAAGATATCCAACAATCTTATATTCTATTTAATATTCAAATATAATAACATTTATGTTATATTATTACTTTTTCTCATTGTATTTGTCAATCTTGCAAATTTATAATATCATGCTCATATATATAAATGCAAATATTTCCTACCGATTTTTTCCGAACTTTTTCAAGATTTTTGTATTTTTGCCCTTCCAAACGGATCTAGATTTCCGGACTTGGTAAATATGGATTAAACGCAACTTGCATGTTCAAAATAGTGCTACTTGTCAAGGTAGATTCTAACACAAATGGAAAATCATCATTTGGACTCAATTTCAAAGTCCCAAAATTATGAAATATTTTTCTAAAGTTATCCATAACAATGACAACTTATAAAAACCTGAATTCTAACATGAGAGCTAATGAGAATATGCATTCATTATTTCCCTCTTGAAATGTCTTTTCCTCAATGGATCAAATTGAAATTGTTATCTTTTGAAATAATTTTTCATGGTGAATTTAGCCTTCATAGAAGATGAGGTTGCATTTTTAGGCAACCCAAGGTTCTATACTAACACAAATTGTACTTTCACCATCAGGTTCCTAGCCCTGATCTTGGCTTGGACGCTATGGCCAAAGTTCTAGTTTATATTGGATTGTACATTCTTCCAATTGAGTTTCAGGACTCTAGGGTGCTTGTTGTAATCAATACATTTATTTAATATTTTGTTTGTATTGTGGAGGCCAGTTGAAAGGAACCCTAGGTTGTTAGATATAGGTATAACTGTTTGGAGGAGGAGAAGGATGAGGGCCATGACTAAGATTCCACAAGTTTGAACTTATGTCAACCTTGGATTCATCCTTCAAGACCATATCAAAGCTTAGTAGTATAAATATTTCAAGGCTCCAAAATTGGTCAACGTTGCAAGATACAACACCCCTATTAATAGGTCGTGTGTATCCGCATGCCTGATATGGATATGTCATATGAGTATGGGCCGGATAATGTTCCTAGCTATATCCAAACAAATCTGTAATTGGGCCGTATCATATACGACCAGATACAATTTCTAGGTGAATTGTAATTGTATATCATTTGAAATTTAAAAAAATGAAAAAAACCCTTCAAATGGCTAAAAAGATAATTAAGCAACTGCGTATGACCTTCTAAAATGCGTTTTATCAATAACAATTCAGGACGTGAAGGTGTGAGTGTTGATTTGCTCTATTACTTCAACATTTCACGTTGGCTTCGATCAACTTGTGGTTTTATTTGATTTGTTTCCTTTCGCTGTTCAACTTCTTTTCTTTCATTTCGTCAATTCCTTTGGCATGCACAACCTGTAAATTGTTCTACCATTCCCATAGGATGAGACTGTGTAATTTGTTTGTAGTTTTATTTTGATAAATAAATTTGTCAATTATTTAAAATTGATGATTATGATAAATAATCATCTTTTAATTCATAATCTAGATTAATCTAAGCATAGCCATATAAGGGGATTTAGAAATTAGCCGTATCCATATTAGTTGCATGGTGTTATTGGAGGTTCCATAAGGGGAATTGGCTCATAATCTTTCTATTTTGGTTGACATAAGGAGACAACTCCATTTCCATGCTAAAGTTTTTCCATATTGGATTTCTCTAGGGTATTTCTTGTGCCTCTTTTGTCATGTGATATTATTTTGTATTATTTATTTACTTTATTGTTCATTGCTTCCACCTGAATTGCCTTCTAGTACTTAAACAAGAATTCAATATTTTTATAGCAGATTCGTTTATTTACAACATCAATAGAAGTCATAGTAATAGAAAATGGGAATTATATGCAGGTACCTATGTTTAAACATACTTTCCCCTATGCTGTGCCATTTTGACTCATGTTGCTCGGGTGTTTGAGTAAACTTGTCAAATGTGTGTCAAATCGACAAAATACCGTTTTTCCTAAAAATCCCTCGTGTAGAATGCACGTAATTGGGAAAATTCATGGTTTTTTCAAATTGAATGGACATTTGCTTATTAACCCATCAAAATTGATTTTTTTGGTTATTTCACTTTCAGGCAACAAGTAAATAATTGCTGAACCAAACTTTTTGTGATTGTCAAACTAGTCATGCCAACGCACATTCGACAATACTCCTTCAAACCCTTGTTTTGTGTTTTTAGCAGCACATCGTAATAGAGGTAGGGATTTTCAAGTTTTCTTTTTCTGAACTTCAAAACCCTAATTGTAATTCATAATATCATCTCTAATTTGAATTTTAATCTGCAATTGTGTTTTGTGTATGACTTATGAGTAATGAGTTTATTAATAATATGTACTCTCAAGACTGAAAAATTGGTACTTAATGAGAACTCGAGAGTAATTTGCAATATTGAATCTTAATTTACGTCTTATATTTGAAGTTTGTTCTTTCTTTATTTACACAGGTTTAAAATGGGAAAAACATGGCAAATTAGAAGATGCTAAAATATTCATAAAAACATGGAATTAAAAATGGCAAATGTTATTTTATGCCAAAAGAAACGCGTGTTTAAAATGGGAAAAACATGCCAAATTAAAAGATGCTAAAATACTTATAAAACCACAGAATAAAAAATTACAAATGTTATTTCATGCCAAATAGAGTGAGTAGAAAGATAAACAAAGTCCAAACTTCAAATATAGGAGATAAATAAAGATTCAATGTTGCCAATTACTTTCGAGTTCTCATCAAGTATCAATTTTCAATCTTAGAGTATATATTGTCATGGACTCATTACTCATAAGTTGTATACAAACCAAAATTAGAGATTACAAAATTCTTATTAAAGTATGAACAACAGTTATAATTTAAGAAGTTTTAAAAAAGAAAATTTGAAAATCCCCACCTCCCATCACACTTTGTAGTTGGAAAAATGCAAAATGAGGGTTTGAAGAAGCAAGGTCGAATGCATGCTACCGTGCCTGGTTTGATGATCACAAAATATTTGGTTTGATGTTTGCAATCACTTGAGAAAGTCTAAAAATTTGTTTACCCACTTAACGTGAAAAAATGACAAAAAATCAATTTTGAGGGGTTTATAGGCAAAAACCTACAACTAGTTTGAAAAAACTCTGTTTTTTTCAATTACACGCATTTTTCCTCCAAAATGCGGGTTTTTGCCAGTTTGAGCTATAGTCTTGACCATTTATTGAAAGACCCTAGCAACCCGGGTCAAAATGACTCGACATAAGGGACAAACATGTTTAAAACGCGATACCGCTTTCAATTCCTGTTTTCTGTGACTTTGATTTACACTTTCAGTTTGTTGCGTTGTTGCCATGTAAGTGTGATATTACTATGGTTGAAATAATTTTCAGCCATATACCCATTTTTTTGTGGAGGGAATAATCACTAGTATATAAGATTAATTTGCAGCATTATAGGCATATGTTTGAGCATGTACTCATTGCAATATTGAAGGAAAGATATAGATGACCGCCATAGCCATAGCAAATATCAAATTTCTGCCTTATGTATGTTGGTTTTAGCAACAAATTATATCGGATCAACATAAAAGTAAATTACAATTTTTGTTGGAAGAAATATACATTGGGATATCCAAGTCAATTACGGATTAATGTGGTGAATGGATTATGAATGAGGTTTTTCAAGGTCGAATAGGTTTGACACAGGGAGTCTCATTCATGCTTTTTGTTCATCATTCTTGCAAAGTCTTTGGAAAGCATCTTGAAATGTTCTTGAATTAATTGACGAGATCAAAGGTATTTATGTTACCATCCAAGTACAATATCTCATCTCCATTTGTAGATTACACCCTGATAATTGGGAAGCCCAACATAGAAGTGGCTAAATGTTTTTATTCTTTCCCATTCTGAAGTATTTTCTAACCAAACATTGTCAATAACAAATGCTGGTTTTACTTCATCAATTTAAGACGAGATTTGTTAAATAAGACTTTGTAGCTTTTAGTAATTTGAGGCTTTCAACCTCATTAGTTCTTACCTTGGTTTATGCCTTTTCAAGCACAAAAACAAAGCTTCCCTATTTTTAGATAGATTCCAATTGAAAGGTAGGTGACTTGCTCTAGTGGGAAACTTCTAGCTTTTACAAGCTACATTAGAGTGATTGCTAGAATGTACCATTAAAATGTTATTTTTATTTTGGAATTTATTCTTGTAGGGTTTACAAGTACAATTACAATTACATAGGGTTTTAATGTTGTTTTTTAAAATTTTAATGTTTTTAATGTTGTTTAAAAATTAAATTTACTTGGTTTTAAATGTTTGTTAATTTTTTTAAATGGTAATGGTACTACAAATTAAAACTTAGCATACAATGGCATCTTGTTCTCGCATCGGTTCAACATCAAGCTCATAATCACTAGTAGGAACCATTCCCGCTAATTCCTATACCCACTTGTTTGAAACTATGTTGTACTTGGAGCAATTTCGGAGGCTTTTGTTTGCAATTTTTGTGGAAGGAAAGTTTTTGAGGCATCAATTGCTTCAAGTATCATCTTGCATTTATTGTTTGCCGCGACGTCATGGTATGTCCCAATGTTACGGAAGAGGCATAACGAGAGATGAAGGCAATATTCAAATTCTTGGATGAGAAGAAACTAGAGAGGGCAAGGGTGCAAACAACCATTAAACTAGAAATGGCAATGGAATTAGAGGTCGATGTGACAACAATTGTGAGCGGTAGTCGTGGTCCATATACATAAGGAAGCACATGCGGTCCATCAAGTTTGAGGGAAAAGGGATACATTTTTTGTACCTAGAAACATACTGGGCACAACCTTCGTTGCAAGGTACAAGCTAAAACAAGGATGTGCACGAGGAAGCAAATAAGGCATGTGCAAATTTTTGGTATTACAAACACCTTCCCTTCAATATGGCGAAAAGCCTGTATTAAGAGTATTTGGTGATGATATTGACAGTTGCAAGGAATATGTACAAAGCACTCTCTCCAAGAGACTTAAGTGGGAAATTGCTCCAGGGTGTGGTTGTGAATGCAATATCAATCCCGAAGATCAAAGGAAGCAATCGTGGAAACACGAATACACCATTCTTTTAGATGGGTGGATAGATGAAAAGAACTGCACCCTCATCAATTTTTTAGCGGATTCAAATGGTGATATACTTTTTTTTTGAAGTCAATTGATGCCTCTAACATATTAAAAATTCAGAAAATTTGAGCCTTGTGTTTGAAGAGGTTCTCTTAGAGGTGGGTATCCAGAATGTTGTGCAAGTTGTCATTGACAATGCAACAACATATGTGGCAGCTAGGGGACTACTATAGATGAGTTATCCATCACTCTTTTGGACCCCTTATGCGGCCCATTGCCTTGACCTTCTTTTGGAGGACATAGACAAAATTGATTGGGTGAGACTAGTTGTAGAAGATGCAAGAGATATAACTAAGTACACATATAATAACTCTTGGCTTCTCGAATGATGAGAAACACATCAAAGGGAAATAGTTATGTGAGTAGGTTTTATGAGGTTTGCAACTAAGTTTCTAATGTTGCAAAGTATTTCTAGTTTGTTGACATCGTTGAAACCATAGATGGAATACTCGCCAAAAACTCGGCGAGTTTAGAAAAACTCGCCAAAAATTATGCTAAACGAGTAACTCGCAGGAAAACTCGCCAAAAATGCAAAAAAAAAACTCGCCGAGTATAGTTGGAATACTCGCCAAAAACTCGCCAAAAACTCGCCACAAACTCGCCAAAAACTCGCCAAAAACTCGCCAAAGACAGCATTTCTTTCCTTTTTTGGATTTTTGGTGAAGAAAACACAAGTATAGAAAAAAATTTGCCATTTTTGGAAAGGGTCCGGGAAGATGTAGCAGCAAAAACTTGCATGTGCCATAACTTTCATTCTGTGGCTCCGTTTCAGGTGTCGTTTTCTCTAAAAGTGCATATTTTCTCGAGCTCCACGCAGTGATGGCAATATTTTTCTTATTTTCATAAAATCCATTTTTGCACCTTTTTGGGCCAAGCAACTTCTTGCAATCTTCTGAAAGAATCATGAGCTTTGATTGCCTGTAGACAGATTAGTAATTAAAAATATTGGGTAGCTTTCCAAAACTCGGCGAGTACTCGCCAAAACTCGACAAGTATTCTCCCGTGCTCGGACTAATCACACGAAGAAGCGCAACAAATTGACTCAAAAAAGGCTCAACGACTTGGTTTTTGTGCAATACAATCTCCGGTTTCGCACAAAAAAAGTTGAGGCGACATCAGTGGAGCTCATTGATTTGGATGAGATAGATCCATACCGTGAGTGGCCTGGGCAAGAAGAGGAAAACCCTACGTTCACAACAGACGAGATTGCTTCTTTTGAGAGGGAGGCTATGGAGGGAGAAGCACTAGCAGGACTCCGAGGAGATATTGGACTGGATGACATCTTTGGAGGTGATCTCCAACATGCAGCAGAGGAGCCACCAGCACCATCATCTAGTTCCATGATCGAGCCAGATTCGCAGCCTTCTAGGAGGAGCGTGGAGACGCAGCCGAGTGTGGGGACTAGTATCAGCCGGTTGTCGTATTCGCATGATGATGCGATTTTGTATTGTATTTGTATTCAAATCTAATAGAAAACACTTCTCCAACATTTTATGGGCTCATTTAATACATTTTGTAGCTATGTGTTGCTTAAAATTTATGTTTTTTAAAGAAATTTGAGTATTTTTTAAGTTGCCGAGTATTCCCGAGTATTGGCCGAATATTGGCGAGTTTTTGGCGAGTTTTTTTTTTGGGGTCTGGCGAGTTTTTGGTTTTGGCGAGTTTTCCTACTATGGTTGAAACAAATATTTGTGAGTCAAGCATGGCTAGACTCACAATTTTCAAAGAAAGCGGATGGAGAGAGGACCGCAAAGACAACTTTTGATGATGTCTTTGCAAAAAGAGCTGCAAAGATCATCAAGGTAACTTGAAACTTAAATGTAAATTCAAATCAATTCATTTATTTTCATTTTTAAATGTATTGTTATTTACTTTATTTGTAAGTTTGTAACTTTAAAGTTTTTTTTGTAGGTGTAAGAGTCGTTGGTGAGGGTTTTGCGCTTAGTTGATGGGGAGCAAAACTTGATGAAATACATTTATGGGGCCATGGATAAGGCCAATGATGCCATCCAAAATTATTATAGAGGGGATATAGCTAGATTTGGTCTCTTTTGGGAGTTGATTGAACGAAGGTGAAACAATCAACTCCATTGACCCATTCATGCAATGGGATCCTACATCAACCCCAAGGTTTTCTTCTTTGATGTGTTCACAAATGTTAATGGGGAAGTTGTGAAGGGCCTCTCAACATGTATCGACATTATGACGTTATAGGTTGAGGTGAGGGACCTCATTATTATAGAGTTGAAGAATTACAAACATGTTGGGAAAGACCCTTTTCTTCGACGTTAGTTGTCGAGGGAGATCCACCCATCCTCCGGATAACAAAAATATAGTTTATACTTATATGTTATAAGTTACAAATTTAAATTATTAATTACCTATAAACTTTTAATTATCTTGTTTGTAGGTTTTTGGTGGGAGATTGGGGAAATACGCCACATTTTCAAATGCTAACACCCTTAATTTTATCATAACCTTGTAGTGCTTTTGGATGTGAGCACAACTAAAGTTTGTTTGAGGCCATTCACACGAAGAAGTGCAATACGTTGACTCAACAACGGCCCAATGACCTACCTTTTGTAGAGTACAATCTTTGAGTTCGCACAACAAAGGTGGACACATCGCAAGAGCCTATTGATTTGTTTGAGATTGATCCATACAACAACTGGACTGCACAAGAAGAAGAAATCCCTATGTTCATAGAGGACGAGATTGTTGCTTTCGAGAGGGAAGTTGTGGAGGGCAAAACACAAGCAAGATATATTTAATTGGATGACATTGTTGGAGACAATTTCAAACTTGCAACAATTGAGCCACTATCTGTTTACTACTGCAGTGGAGTCGTAGTCACAACCTTTTAGGAGCGGACGTCTCAACTGAGTGTGGGGACTAGTTAAGGTAATAGACCCTCTCCCCAATATTTCTCTAAAATGGAGAAGCGAAAAATATAAATTATTGTAATTTGTAATTGGCATAGATATGCGATTCATGAAGATAATTTTCAATGACAATTGTCATAAATTACAAGACTTATTATCTGGTTGTTTTCACATGATTGTGCGATTTTGTGGTGTATTTGTATTCATATTTAATAGAAAACACTTCCCCAATGTTTCGTAAACTCATATGATTTATTTTGTAACTATATTTTCAATAAAACTTATGTTTTAATAAGAAATTTAGGTATTTTGTTAAAATTGTTGAGTAATGCCAAGCCAAATTTTTTTGGGTCCGCCAAGTATTGGTCGAGAACGAGTATGCAAACTATGGTTCTTGGTTTTCCAATTATCCAAAAAAGGATTTGTGTGCGGGGTGTTTGGATGGCAAGCAAAAGTGGAAGCCATTTCCGATTGAAGGTGCTTGGCATACAAAGGGGTTGTTAGATCTTGTTCATGCAAATCCTTAAGCCATCGTGGAAATCACCAAAGAAGCCTCAACACAAGGTATTTTTGTTGTTGGTTGATCATTTCTCCAAATGATGTGAGTCTACTTTTGAATAAGAAGTTTGATTGCTTTGCAACATTTAAAAAGCTCAAAGTGCTGGTGGAAAACCAAACAAGTGAACTGATCAAGGCAATGAGATCCGATGCGGGTGAATTCACTTCTGGCAATCAACGACTATTATAACAAGGAAGGAATTCATCAACAATTGATAGCCTCATACACTCCATAACAAAATGGGTTGTTGAGAGGTTAATCGAACTATCATGGAGATGGTTTGGTGCATGGTGCACAATAGGGTTTGCCGTATAAATACTTGAGAAGTGGTGAACACGGTAGTGTATACCCCGAATAGGACTCCTTTCAAAATGTCGTAGTTGAGGAAGTTTGGTTCGGAATCTAACACAAGGTATTAAATTTTCATATTTTTGGTTCAATTGCATATACTTTGGTTCTTAATATTAAGAGGAGTAAACTAGATTTGAAGAGTAAAAGATAGTTCTTCGCTGGCTATAGTGACCAATCTAAGGCTTATAGACTTATTGATATTTCCAATAACAATATAATTGTAACTATAGATGTTGATATGAAGGAAACAAAATCCTTCTTTCTTTGTAACCAACAAGCAATCACTAAGGTACCTGAATCTGGTGTTGTGATTTCCGTAAGATGAGGAAGCTAGTTAATCTAGTACTCCATCGCAAACACCAATGTAGTAGCCTTTGGGTGATATTTCTAATTCCCCATTGGTCTATTAGTGATGCCAATTTGCATTGGTCAACACTCGACTAATATTTAGCTATCATAGGGTTCTCAAGTGCAATGAAGGCCTATGTGGTCTTACTCCATCATACAAGATGTGTGGGAGGATGAAAATTCTCAAACAAATGCATGAGCACAAAGGAATAAGAAAAGGGTTGTTGGTTCAGTTGGTCTTGTTCATTTTGCTCTCTTTTGACATTTTTACGGTACATGAACCACAATGATATTCTGAAGCAAAAGGCAAACTTGAATGGGAGATTGCCATGCAAGCAAAATATGACGCCTTGATGAAGAATCATTGTTGGATGTTGGTGGAATTAGTTCTAGATAAACAACCCTTTGGATACAAATGGACCTACAAACTCAAATGCAAAGCCAATGGTATGTTGGAAAACTAAAAGTCTTGTCTTGTTGTGAAAGGTTTTTCACATTTGACTTTTTATACAGTACATGAACCGCAATGATATACTGAAGCAAAAGACAAACTTGAATGGGAGACTACCATGCAAGCAAATTATGACTCCTTGATGAAGAATCATACCTGGAAGTTGGAGGAAATAGCTATAGGTAAACAACCCTCTGGATGCAAATGGGCATGGAAAGTCAAATGCAAAGTTGATGGTATGTTGGGCAACTACAATTCTTGTCTTGTTGTGAAAGGTTTTCCACAACATGGGAGAATAAATTGTTGCTTCTAAAGCGCTGATGGTCACATTTTGGTTGCTCTTCTCCATAACAACTTGGTTTGGTTGGAAGTTATTTCAGATGGATGTAAAAAGTGCCTTCCTAAATGTAGCTTTGGATGAGGTTTAAATGGTGCACCTTGAAGGTTTTTGGGTACTTGGTCCTAATCATTTGGTTTGCAGGTTGATTATGTTTTTGTATAGGCTTAAGCAGGCTCAAGGAACTTGGGATATTAAAACCGATCATCATCTCCAAGATTTTGGATTCACAAGTCTTTGTTATCCAAATCTTATGTTAAGAGCGATGAGGATGACATTGTGATACTTATGGTCTGTGTTGACAATCTTGCTGTCCCATGTAGTTGAGCCACTGCAATACAACCAGTGAAATTAAATTTGTGTGCTGCTTTTGACATAATCAATTTAAGCCTCATACAATATTGCTTAGGTGTTGAATTCTGGTAACAAGACCATCTCATTTTCATAGCTTAGGTCAACTATGCACATAGTCTCTTGAAGAAGTTTGGGATGACATATTGCAATCCCTCTTCTATGCCCATGGAGGTTGAGCTGAAGTTAGTGCATGATGATTTATCTTCAGTCAATTAATAACTCTACAGACAATTGGTGGGCAGCTTAATATATCTTATGTTCACACGATCAAATGTATGTTTTTTTAGTCATCTTTCTTTGTTCTAGTCACAAGCAAAGATCATACATTGGACAACGAATGAGTTTTACTATATGTGAAAGGAACTCTTCACTTTGGCATCCTATATTAGAGGACAAAAGATTTCAAATTTACAGGCTACACATACTTTAATTGGGTTGGATTAGCAGATACGCAGGAGTCCACCTTGGGGTGTATCTTTTCCTTTGGTTCAAGAGTTGTTTTGTGGCAGAGAAAACATCAACACACTATGGCTAGATCTTCCATTGAAGCAGAGTACAAGGAAACAATTAGTGCCGGTTGTGAAACAATTTGGGTATGTTAAATTATGTTTGATCTTCAACTTCTTCATAATAGACCTACTCCACTCAACATTTTTGTGACAATTAGGGTGTATTGAAGTTGGTAAAGAGTCTGATGTATCTTTCTTGCACCAAACACATTGAGATTCATCATCACTACATATGACAATTTTGTTGATTCTGGTGATATTTCTCTTCGCTATTGTGCCTTTAAGCAGTAGCTTGCAAATTTAATGACTAAACCTCTTGGTCCCTTTTTATTTATAAAATTTCGGTATAGACTTGGTGTGGTCTACAGTTTAGTCATTAAGGGTGGGTATTCGAGTTATTAAACATTAACTAATCAAGTATTAGTTAATGCATATTAGTTATTCACGTATAACTTCCTCACCTGAATATATATATATATATATTTGGTTAATAAAAAGCGGACGCATGAATATGTCATTATGCTTTCCGTGCACCTTCCATTTCTCTTCATTCTCTCTCTCATACTTGCAAACAAAACATATGCCAAGAAAAGTGGTATTCAAAGGAAAAAATGGGGAAAATGTTTCCCCATCTCATGAGTTCCTAAGCTTTTGGGGACCAAAAGCCTCCTAATTGGGGAGGTGTGATCCAAGTTAGATCATGAAGTCCAGTATTCTCAAGAAGGTGAAATGTGTAACTTGAAACGCTTTGTAGTAGCCAATTTCCAAGGAGTTTTCATTCAAGAAGAAAGATCAGATAGTCCAAGTGTCTAAAGAGACAGAGTCAAGTTTGAGATGATCTGGACACCTTAGATGAGAAGACATTTAACATGTTCCTGTTCTAGCATAGCTTTGTATTTGGTGCCAAAACTGATTGTGTTTGTAGGTGGCGGTTGCATAAACACCAATATATGTAGATGGTGGTTACATAACCACCTCAGTGGTTTCTCAACGGTTGGTGAGATAAGCAATGGTTTCACCCTGTGTTAATTGTTCTTTTTGCAACCCTGGTATGATAAGCAACAATTTTGCCATGCCTCGAGTGACAGATTCACATGAAGACGAGAAACATGTAGAGTAACAATTACAAATGATGTTTCTTCCTTTGACGAGTCTTTTCACCTTCTTTTGCACGCTTCCTGTGTTGAAGACTGTATACATATTAAATATACCCGAAAGGGTCATTTTGTAAGCATTGATGGAGCGTATCAATTGAAAAATACCTGGCCACATCTGATTTATGCAGTTGGACTTGTATTGAGATTTCTGGCAAGTACCAATTTAGTTCATTGGCATGCAGCTAAGAGACTTTCAGGAAACTTTGGAGTAATTTTGGGCTATCAATTGAAAAATATAGTGTCAACTCAACTCAAATTAGTTGGTATTGCAGATTCAGATTGGGTTGGCTGTGTCAATTGCATTAGAATTGTAGATATACATCAGGTTTTATATCTGATTTTGATTCAACAACAGTTCCCGATGCAGCAAAAAACTGTCCACAAGTCTTTGCCAATAGCTGAATCAGACTCAAAAGCAGCAAATTTAACAGTGGGGAATGATATCGTAAAGAGTTTTTCTGGACAAGCCCGAAAATCCAACATTTTAATGTGATAATTGAAAGTACAATAGACATGACTTAAAATCTATTGTTTTATGCCAGAACAAACATATTGAGGTACAGGTGCAATTTATCAGAGATGGTATGAAAAGTAATGTGGCGCTTGTATGGTGCACCACATAAGTACAAACAACTTATATTTTTACAAAGCCTCTGGTTAAGTTGAATTTTCAGAAATTCAGACAGAACCTTGGTGTGCAAGTAAAGTCAATATTATGATATCATGTTGAGGTTTTATACTAGTTGTTTTGGATTATAATGTCTAGTGCAAAGTATCATGTGGGGATATAATTTTATAAATACTAGTTATGTATGAAAATAAAAATGCATAACCATGTGAAGTGTGTGGCAAGTGTAGGCATTGAGACCATAGGTGTTAATGGTAGCTGCGAAGTGCACAATCAGATGAATGAATGAATGAATGATTTTAATAATGTCCATGAGACCAAGCAGTCTATTGGACCAAGAGCTACAACAAGGGAGTTCCAAGCCATCATATCTACTTGACCATTTGCATGGGCTGCCCTATTAGTCTTGTGAAAAGTCCATTCCCCTTTTAATGCTGGATCATCTACCATAAATCTTGATCAAAAACTTTGTTGTTATGTCAAGCCTCTCCTCCTCAAATAAGGCTGTTAGGTTGTCTACTCTCAGTCTGTCCCCATACTTGATTTGGATGTCATTATAGGTTGTGTACTCCATGATGTAGTGCCATTCTGTTTCCACCGCCTCCCTCTTAGAAAAAAAACATATTCTCTTTTCCCACTCTTCTTTAAACAATGTTCACTTATGGATTTCGCACCTAAGGTGAGTGAACTAGTCCTTAACTGGGCCATCAACATTTTTGCCTTCCATTTGGTTTTTGCTCTTAAGTAGACCTTTACTCCATGGTCCCAAGTTGGGTTAAATTCATGATATATCATATAATATTCTTTCTCCCACCCAAGTTGCTTTGCCCCCACGACTTTCCTGATTTTTCTCGACTTTTAATTTCCTCTTTAGTGTTTAGGCAGTCTTGCATGTTAAGGTTCCATTTACTCATTCATTTGTTCTATTTCATCTTTGTGTTTTTCCTCTTGCCTAGATTTTCCTCTACCACCATTCTAGGCTACTCATGAGACTCCATGTTAAGTGTCTTCTTTAAATAACTTAACTGCCAAGTCATTGTTGAAGCCTCTAACAGAAACTCCCTATTTCAGCTAACAAAATCTCATATGGAACTGATGTTTTTTATTTTTAGGATGCTATGATTAGGTGCTTTTGGATTCTCTCTAGTTGTCTCCATTTGAGATTTGACACATTGTTGCCCCAAACTTCACACCCATAAAGGACCAACGGTGTGACAAGCCTAACAAGGTTCTCTTGGTTTTCTTAACCCATAATTCAGCATTCCTACATCTATTTTGTAACGAGTAAAATGAATTCCACCCACCTTATATTCTTTTTTTCCCTACTAGTTTCCCAACTAAGTTTGTTGTTAAAATGTAGCTCGATATACTTATATTCTTTCACCACTTCTAGGGGAGAGGACCCTATAACCGTGCACCTAACTTTAGGGGCACGTAGATATATGTAGGTATGTCGGTAGCGTAAAAAATTATATCATCGTGTAGCGTATGATCGTGTCATATCAACATTTTCGTTTCGCGTATTTATTTGGAGGGAAAAGTAGTTTTTGAATTGATTTAATATGAAGAAAATTAATATAAAGCATTTGAAAGAGGGACCAATGACCGAGCGCCCTATGTGTCACATTCTCATTGACTCTTAAAAAGTGTCATTAACCAAAAAGTGAACAACTATTGGTACTTTTGTCAACAACCTATGGTGAAAAGAGATGTACATGTTTTGGTGCATGCTCGGTTATAGGGTCCTCTCCCTAGTGGGCTCT
This sequence comes from Taxus wallichiana var. yunnanensis, assembly GCA_018340775.1. Taxonomy (NCBI): domain Eukaryota; kingdom Viridiplantae; phylum Streptophyta; class Pinopsida; order Cupressales; family Taxaceae; genus Taxus; species Taxus wallichiana. The sequence continues at coordinate 189,947,001 of CM031233.1, forward strand.
CTTAAAAAAAGAAGTTAATTTGCTTCTTTTTCCTCCGTAATGAAAAAATTTTGATTGGTTTTTAATGTAGTTGTAGTAAGGGTTCTCAAATGAAGGGACACCTTCCACCACGCAACCCTTGTTATCTAGTAGACCTCAAAAAAGCAAGATCTCGGGCATAATGTCTAAACAAAAACAAACAAATTTTCTATTATGTAAGGAAAGAATTATAGATTCTGTACAATGCACTTACACCACAATGACAGTCTTCAATGAGACTTTACAGGATCCCGCTTAGGATTGCCCAACCTAGACCTATCCTAAGCTTATTTTCTCTATAAAGCATTTAAAGCCAAACTTCGGCTCACAATTGCAAGGATGGCTGCCTTAGATTAAGATTGGCTTGAAAACACAATTCTAGCTTCCAAAATCAAGATCAATGATCTTCTAAGGATAAAAGATGTCTTACAAGTATGCACCTACCTTCTATATATAGAATTCACTTGGCCTTAGATCGAAGAGTAAAGATAGCTAATGCGGGTAAATATCCCTTGAGGAATATTATACTCTTAGGTGTGCATGATTATGTCATTGATCTGATCAAAATGTCCCTCTTCATCTGATCGAGCTTAATTGTTATGATCCTAGTGGGCGGATTCATTAATGCCTCAAGGTTTTGGTGTAACGGTTTCTTACATTTGGTATCGAGCAACCACTCGAGTTTAAGTCCTGGCACAGTGTGGCTACGCTGGTATTGCAGTGTTTGCTTGGGGATTGTATAGGGCTGGGCGTGTTCCCGCTATACGAACGCAAATCTAGCGTGGGGTCCCTGTTGCAAAGTGTGGTGGGATGTTATGATGCTAGTGTGCGGATTCACTAATGCCTCGGGGTTTTGGTGTAACAGTTCGTTACATTAACCAAGTGGTCCTTGGACATGGAGGATGGATCAAGGTCCATGTGTGCATGATCACAACTGTAGCGATGATGATAGGTACTTTAGGTTTGCAGATCCAATCATTTTTTGTTTGTCAGCTTCTTCGGGCACCTAACGACATAACAATGACATTCACAGATTCAGACAACATTGACGGCTTCAAATAGGCATCAACAGTCTACACCAAAGTGTTGTGTGGCTTCCTAAATACTTTGTAGCTTTTGTGGCATCGAACAAGCTCGCATGACATTCCTTAATGTTGTGCGGCTATGGATAGGATTGCACAACATGAATAGGCTTTGTGCAGCTTTCGCAGTACTATGACATCCATAGTTTTGTGCAGTATCCGAAAATTGGCTTAGGCAAAGAGATCACTTTGCTGGTTGCTCAAGAGTGTTGTGCAATTGTGCACATGTATTGCGCAAAAGAATGCACAAACTTTATTTGCAACTAAGTCTTAGTTTTATTTGGTTGACGAGGATTGTGTATGAATTCAGATGCTCCCACATCACTTTAACTGGTATTCACTTGCATTTCGACCTCTTGACAAAAGAGCTCAAGGGCCCTTAGGTATTCACTCAAACTATGTGATGTTTTTGGCAATCAACATGAGATTCATTTACATAAAGGAGTAATTTTACTACATAGCTGGCTACGTGGACACCCCCTCCACTAATTTTATATATCCACTCCTCTAGCTTATCAATGTATAGACTAATCAAAGTGGCTGAAAGTTGATATCTTTGTTTGACACAAATGTCACTTCTATAACTATCTGACCTTCCATCTCTTGTTCTAATTTTGGCTCTTACTTGATCATAGAGCTTATGCACCGCCACTGTATACTCATTTGGAACACCAAGTTTGTCTATACTATGCCAATTTTTTCTTCAAGTACTGTGTCAAACACATTTTTGAAGTCAACAAAACAACAAAAATCTTCCTCACCTATCCCATACTTTTTCAATCAAGTACCTAAGAGTGACGCAATGGTCGATAGTGAATTGCTTTGGCCTAAACCTGCCTATTCTTTTGCTCTTTTTCTGTCCAACTGCTAATTCTACACTCCACCATGATCCCAAATATTATTCCAAGAAGGGGATTTACCTTGATAGTGTGATGGTTTAACAGATTATTGATATCCTTGGCTTTATATAACGGGATAACAACTCTAGCTGTCCAACATATTGGGAAGCTTTCCTGAATGAATACCAATGAATATACTTTTGATGTGTGGTGTGAAGACTTCCACACCCCATTTTAGATATTTTTCTTGAAGCCCATCTATCTGTTGTGCCTTACCCCGTGCTAGCCTTTTTTATGCCTGGAGTGATATCCTTTGTAGAGAAGAGCTCAATTGTTGTGTTGATTACGAGGGGATGCCTTTATCTTTATCTCGCTCATAAGAGTAACTATGCATATTCTAGCCATTGGGTGTCTAATATTATCCTTTATTTGTTTTCTCTTTTGTTGTAAATCCCTCCAAAAGCCTTCGGGTTATACTTTCCTAGAGAAATCAGCTCTTACTTTCTTGTGCTCATATAAACTTTCTTTTTAGACTGTATATTTTTCATAAGCCTTCTTATTTTCTGTATCCATCCCAAGCTCTCTCAAAGTTCTTTTTGTTGTCTTGCACTCTTTTTCATACCACATATTTGTTTGAAAATTGCTTGTATTTCCCCACATTGGTCTAGATCTTTTGCAAACGCTTAGGGCTTTGTGAATTATTAGAATTGACATATTACTGTTTACAGAACAACTAGTTGTTCATAATATTATATTTTCTGTTTCCAGAAAGTGTTTTTCAAGAGCTGCCTTGAAGAGTTCTTTATTCTCACGAGTCATGAGGATTTTGCCCTGAAGAGGTGCCTTCCTTTGATTGTTGTGCGTTTGTTCTTTGTGCTGATTGTTTATGTTCATCTTTTAAATTTTTACATATATTGGATTATGGTTTGATTTCAGCTCTATGTGCGTTTGTTTTGCCTACATGTCATAATATTGAGCAGTCCTTTGTATTTTAACTACCTCACTTGTTAACTGAGATTTAGAATTTGTTTAGCTTGAAGGATATCTGTTGTTTCTTAAGTTTCAACTCTTTCTTGTGTACACTGTTTTACCAAATAGAATGACGTGTTGCCCAGTGATCATTTGGGGAATCATTTCCACCGGTAGTTCTGCAGTCTAGAATGGAGAATGTGGGTGTCATTGTGAAAATTTCAACTAATGGCATAGAGTTTTCCTAATACAACCATTCTAATAAAATAGAGGGAGAAATAGGTTTAGCTTGGCAATCTTTTGTCATTAATTATGTCCTTCATGCTCATCTCGCTTGTATCCACTCTTAAATGATTGTAGATGGTACATGGCTTTGTTGAATTACTCCATCTCATATTGAAATTATTAATGTTTGTAGAATTATTTTTCATTCAATGTTTTGTTAAATTCTGGTAGATTCATTTTTTCTTTCATATCTCTTAGTCAAAATGTTAATTGGCAGGAAGGGACATGGATTTTGTAGAACTATCAGCCTATGGTAATGTGCATCATGAACAGGAGCCAGGAGGCTGCAGATTACAGTAGATTGTCTTTTCTTCTTCCGTTTGACAATTCTTGTAATTGATTTTTTTTTAAATTTTTACAGCAAAGTATTACACTGGGATTCTTTCGCTCAGCTTTAGCTATAACTTTAATTGTTGAAAAAAGTGACGGCCTAAAGTCTCACAATGGTTGATTTTATATATCTGGAAACAGTCTAAGACATGAAGACATATATTCAAGTGACATTCATGAGACTTCAAGTTGGATTAGTCTCATCATATATAAATAGTCTACATTGGTTATATATTTGTCATAAATTGCTTTTACTCTATTTGCTTGGAGTCTGTGCTTGTGACAGTATATACACAGTAAGCCTGATTTTTAGTCATGGTGGGGAGTATTGGCATCTCTGGGGAAGGATTGAGCTACAGTATAAACTATTATTTCCGAAAAAGTATTTCAATCAAGTTTGCATTCTTATGTTCTCAAGTGTAATTATAATTTTAAATATTCTTAAACAAGAATGAACATGGATACTAAATTTATGCTCACATTCAGACAATTATAGCCATTGATAGGTGAACAAAAGAATATGTACGAAATGTTATATAACATCAAAGTTAACTTCCGGATATGTTGATTGCATTTGTAGTTAGTCTCAATAATCATTAACCAAACTAGAAGTGTCACTTTGATTTATCCTCCAAAATTAGAAACTCGAATATGTCAGGGAAAGGAAAAGAAAAAAGCCTCCAAGAGATCTGATTAAGTTGCTTTTAGAAATCAATCCTTGTACAAGGACATTTTCCCTTATGTTTTTGACCTTTTCCTTGCAACTCCTAGAGTTCCATTTCAATGAAAAGAACATTTCAGTATAGACACTTAAAAATGCCCCCTATGTATTTATTAGATGTTAAATTACATGTTTCTATGGTGTATGCATTTGTCAATTTTGGGTTCAAATGATGGCTTTGTTGGCACAATATCTCATATTTTTGTGGTTGAGTGGTTCACTCTTGCTCACCCTAGTTATATATAAAGGTAAAGGGTCTCTCCCTATTGGGATGATGGTTTGTTGTGTCCTCTCCTTGACCCTCCAACCCCATCTATCTAACATCTATTTGCCCATATCATCTGTCTAGACAAGTAGTTGAGAACACAAATGCCACAAGTCATCCTCACCATAGTGAAACACATGCTCTCATGATGGTTGAGTCTTGGTTGTGAAGTTTGCTATCAGTCACCTTGACTATAGATAGTTGTCTTACCCTGAACAGTTGAGTACCTAAAGGTCCTCTCCATTGTTTTATCGATTCCTACATATAATATGTTAATTACACTCACCCCTTGATCTCATGAATCTCCCCGACTCCAACCCCCTCATGTAACTTTAGAGTGAAGGCGGTTGAACATATAAATGACCTTTTGTCAACACGAGTCCTTATCTAGAGTAGCCTTCTTGGCCTCCCTTTATAAGAATTGTTTGTGGGATGGGTGACCTCTATATTTAGCGGTTATTGGCCTCTCAAGCGTGCATAACTATAGACAATCTCATTGTGAATGCCCCAATGCCCTAACGTTGATTGAATGCTCTCCTATTGGTCAAGTCCTCCAATGTTGGTCCTCATCGTCGTCCTCCTCTCCTTGAAGGCCGAGTGCTCTCCCATTGGTCGAGTAGACAAGGGCTCTCTCCTCAACCTTGGTCAAGTGAACGGATGCCTTCAACTACCTCAACCTTCTCATTTACTCCATACCCCTTAATAGATAGAAATCAAAGGCATGCCCTCTTTTATTCTCTAAGTCAAGTCCACCATAGCTTGAATCAACCTAGAGAAATCATGTAGACGCATTTTCAATTCCCTTTCTAATTATTGAGTACCTAGTATGACCACAATCAATTGGGTGGATTCATAATCTTGCTCTAAGGGCCAAGGATGAGTTATCATGGGAAGAGATCATGGACATATCGTTGTTGTCGTGATGATGCAGCCCCAAGCTTTGTTAGATCAATGTCTGAATCTTGTTTCAAGTGTTCCATATTCCATCCTATTGGCATAATCAAAATCAAGAAAAACTAGGTTCTAACTTTTGATTTATGGCATGATTGACAAGCACCCTAACTAATGAGCTATTCCTCCCTCACTTCTCACCACCTTTGCCTTAAACCTCGCTCATTTTTCCATAGTCTAGTGTGAACTCGTGGGACAATGTACTCCAAAGCATTTATCCAACAACTAGGTTTGTAGAATATATAAAGAGAACAAATATGTTTTAGGGACTGTGCTAAGCGAAATAAATTTGTGCACTTCCTTGATACTTATTAGGCCCTTAAGGAGTTGAAAATTTTGGCAACATTAGGCATTCAAGTGTAGTGTTAGTACCCCTTATCTTTCCAATATAATGCTAAATGCCTTTCTAAATGTTTGAGCTTTAATTTCATGAGGGTGCTTTTGAACTTGATAGATTCCTTGCTTTTACAACTTTAATAAATTCACTAATAATCAATAGATTCCTTGCTTTTACAACTTTAATAAATTCACTAATAATCAATAGATTCCTTGCTTTTACAACTTTAATAAATTCACTTATAGTCAATCTTTGTGTCTCTTGCTCATCTTAAATGCACTAATGCACTTATGTATTTATAGAATTATTGGATTCAAACAAAGACCTTGTTGGCATGCATGTCGACATGCAATGAGTGAAAAAAGCTGACCAAAGGGCCAAAAACCTTAGGGGACCCATAATAAGGGTCAAATGTCCCATAAAGAAAAAGTGACTCGAGCCATACATGTCACTTTTTCTAGAAACGTGTAAAATGGAGATAAAGAGAATAAAATGGAGAGTAAATAAGAATGGATAAATAAATGGATGCATAATGAAGAACAAAGAGCCGACAACAAAAATGTAGAGTTGCAATGATCAATATAAAGAAAAATGTGTCAAAAGTCGCACAAAATGTAAGTAACAAGTCAAAAATCGTATTAAATACAAAGAACACACCCAACAAAAGCCTTGGACCAATATGATCAATAAACACTTGGTTTCAGCGAAAATTGCACATTAGCTTGCCAATACTATACACTACCTACAACTACGATACAATTCCCACAATGAACGAAATTGCTACATGCCATTCCAAACATGTTCACTTTAAAAATGTTGGACGAAAATTGATCAAAATGATACCACTGATTGTGCAAGTTTGCTCATTGTTGTTGCACATTTGCTCCAGCCTTTGTGGTACTAGGTTCCATTGTGAAATGATAGTTTATTTCTTAGATTTCTAAATTGCAAAAACAATTGTGGAATTGAAAATGATCTCTGTTATGAAAATTATTTATATACCAAGCATGCGATAAGGTTACACTACTGAATTACTTTATAAAATATAATAATTATTTCACCTAGACATGCTTCTGCCAACTTAGAATCTTGAAATGGGATAAGAGGATGTTCAGAAATACACTGTAAATTTGGTCACTTGAATGCCATTTGGGCCATATTCGGCAGTGAAGACCACTTTATTGTTGAACTTGTCTGAGAATGTTAAACATGTCCTTTTTGGAAATACCCTCATAGTTTTTTGGCATGTGGTCTCCTATCGTTGCTTTGTTGGAAATTGGCTCCAAAATTTTATGATGTGATGCGATGCTTTAGAATTAGCTTCTCTTGGGCTCAAACCCTGAATATCACTTAAACAACATGGAAAGATGAGTCCTAGACTAGGACTAGATTGACCTCCCACAACGTGTTGCATGAAATCATTGTACTATTTCTCAAAAGAATCAAGGGCCAATGCCATTCTCCTAATTTGAATGAAGTAATCATGATTCAATAAACTCAATTAATGCAACTATGAAATCAATATGCAATTAGGAGGATGTTTCTCTTTGCACGAGACACTTAACCACATGCAACTTTGACTCGAGAGTCCTTATTATAATTTAACTCATGGATCAGTTTTTAAAGATTTAAGATACGTATAGCCTGCATATAATGATCTCAAAGTTGTGTGATGTTCTCCTTAGTTTTAAATGGCCTCTAATGGTATTGTTTATATATGAGGCTTTAATTAAATTTTGCGTGCAAACTGAAACGAAAATCACGTCTAGGCCGCCTTGATGAAAGTTCCCAATTCGAAAATTTGATTGTTGCACCCGCTGATGGAAAGTTCCGCAGGGGGATGGATGTTCATTATTGTACATGTCTCGAGAGTGTTGAGCTTGGCCAAGAGGTCAAAAGTCAAGGAATTGTAAATGGAGAATTGTTTGTTGAGGTGTATTGAGGGTCCAAAGAAGATTGTAAATGATCTTGAGCATAAGAACATTAGTCCTAGAAGTGACTAAGGTGATGTGGTGAAAATAATTAGAAGGGGAAAATGTGTGTTAAAAGAGTCATATGCCCCATCTATCCGAATGTCCTAAATGATACCGAAACTCATGTTGCCAAGTGCCTCAAACAAAAATTAGGCTAGTACAATGTGTAAATAAAGAGCAAATATTTAGTTGTAGAGATGGATTATGAAGAACAAAATATATGTAGTTCAATATCTAGACGACATTATATAGAAGAGTAACACTGAACTTATGATCTTTCTTCAAAACTAATGTCAAGTAAATAAATTCCACAATTAATGTCATGGAGGTAAATAAGCGGGTTCAATGAGTTGATAACAATATCAAAAAGATATGAGATATTATCATGACCAAGGTTGATCAAAGACATTAGTTAGAGATATATGTTCATCAAAATATATGAGGCGTTTGAACTTGACTCAAAAGTTATGTGTGGGGTTTTCTCCAACAACAAATGCGTAAATTCAATGGAAAAGCTAACTTATCCTTGATTGCAATCAGTAATCGTAGAAAAATCCCTATTCTATTATTTGTCTCATGTGGCATGATTTGGAAGAGGATACACACACACTTTCAACTCACGCATTTGATGTTTTGTTCCCTTCTACTTGAATAGCAATGTTGATTAGATCTTAAATCTTGTGTCTCAATTCAAAACATGTTTGTTGTATGTCTTGAAGATCAACAATATTCGCAATATGCATTCACATCAAAGTGGTATTAATAATATACATTCCCATCAATGTGCTTCAATGGCGGTCTAGATGTATCAATCTCATGTTGTGGAGATGAAGTGATCATGTCGCATTCAAGCAAGTATTTTATTACTTAGTGAGTAGTTTTAGGTAGATGTATGAATTGCCTTGGGTTGGGAGTAGAAAGGACACACTTGCAAGTATTATGTGATATCACGTTAACTATATTTTTGCTCTCATTTTTAACTTGAAAAGTTGGCGCATCATTAGCCTTAGCCTTGAATGGTGTCTTTTTTTTTTAACTTTAGTTCTACTTGATGTAGGGAGTTAGTATTGTATATGAGCATGTTAAATGCACGGAGCTTGGTCTCATAATGCTTAACATTGTGGAAAAGTTCATAAAAGATTGGTATGTTTAAATCATGAAATTTTCTCTATCATGTTGAGGCAAAATCTTTGAGAGAAATGTTCTTGTAATTCGCTCTTGTCTCTTTGGGTGTGACAGATTGGAAAACATAGTTTTGAATTTAAGCACCTAGCACTAATAGGCTTATTAGGGTCTCGTTTGAGTTGTTCAATTTGAGCAAATGAGACATTTGGCTATGTTGATTGAAAAAAAAACGTTACGAGGCATCAACCAAAGGTTTGAAGGTGTACGATACTCACTAGTAAGGTGTAAATGCAAAATAAGGTGTAAAATTGGAGATTTCTTGGAAAGAGATTGGTTAACAATCTTTCGTTATCCGCATAATCTGGACATGAATATTATAAAGCCTCTATGCTCTAAAAGGTCAACCTTGCCATTGAATAATGTGAACTTAGGTGCAACAATACTTGTTATCAAAGGGTATTTAAGCACTTCAAGAGCCAATGAGTTGTGAAATATCTCATGAGAGTTACTTGTATGGCTTGCCCTTTGGGATCCGTACATTTTAATATTAAGAGGCTAGCTTGAATGTCTGAAGTTATTTCGAGATTACATATTTTGTTGGATTTGTAACAATATGATTAGTAATAAACACTATTTTGTTTTGTAGAAGACTCGCATTAAAGATGTACAATGAAGCGGTTGCCTAGGAGGCACAAATGAAGTTGTATGTTGTGTAGGAATGTTCATAGTAATGTGAGGAGTGGAATGTGGTGCCACCATAGCAGCTTTACTAGGTGTAGGCAATACGTGGAATGTAATAGGTGTAGACATATGAGTATAATCAATAATAGGATTAGTCTTGTTGCCTAATGCGGAATGTGATTTTCTAGAAGGTAAATTTGAAACATTTAAAAGTTTAATGTTTGCTTCCTCATATATGGATTCCTTAGCTAGCTAGCTTTGTTCTTCTTTAACCACAAGAACCATTGCATACTTTTAATTAAGATGTAGTTCGGGGTATTATTTGAAGGTAAATATAGCTTTTTCATCTAAGCTAAATGCGCTTTGAAATAAATATATAATTATAAATATTGCAATTATGTCCATTGCAAGCATCCGAGTTGGAAGTGTTGATATCAAAAATATTCATAGGATTTTTTCAAAAGATATGATACCACTAACATCTTCAACATTTGGATTATTTGTATTGGCATCAAAAGAAGAAGCAACATGTATATCATTGATAACTACTATTTTCTTTTGTAAACAAGTACAACACTCCAAAAATATTTTTGAGCCTAATCAACTTGTAAACCACTCAATGAAGCACTTTTTCTAATAGGCATGGTTGACATAAATTTCTTACATGGAATAAGATAACAACATGAGTGGCAAGATAGCTAGGGTTGATGATGGGAAAAATTAGATTTACACATGTATAAGGAAGAGAAGAAATCAACATTCACCACAATCGAGGTCCCAAGAGGGAGTGTGAAATCCTAGGAGGAGAAAATGAAACCTTAAGGTTGATGTTCAATTAACCAAGTGGGGTCACCAAATATGTTTTATATATTTTGAGAACAATAACCTAAAACCAAAACAAACTTGATTGAATTATGATCTTAATGATATTCTAAAATTTATATAAAAAAACTCGATTAAAAAATATGGTATAATTGACTTGAATTGGAAAGAGATTGTAAGAGTGTAAGGAAAGACCCGACTTAGTTTTGCTAAAAGGTGAATGTGTTGATGTCTTAGAAGCTCAAAATAGGATAAAAAAATAAATCGTAAATTTGGTGATTTGGATGGAATTGTGAAAGGAGAGGATTTAGATGGGGCTATTTGTTCTACAACTAAAATTTATTTGTGCCGGCGAACTTGTCCTACACTCGCAATGCAAAACCCCAAGTTTCAACCGCATGTTGCCATATATATGTGTTTTGAGATAACTTATATCGAGATATTCCCAACAATATGTGAAACTAAGGATTTCTCTTCTCCTTGCTTAAAACCTTGGAAAAACTCAAATAAACATGAAGAACAAAGCCCTTGACTGGGTTGACACTATCCTTAATTTGCTTTTCAATGAAGCATTGCTCTACACATTTGTATGAATTAGGGTTGATGTAGTTCTATGCATCTGTATCATATTCAAGTGTAGTGTCAATTATTCACTCTCAATTTATGCTCAACCAATATAACAAAACAAACCCTTCTCTTGTCACATAGACACTTGGCAATATGCAACTTCATGTTTAGATATGTTTATGATTTGATAGGAGGCTTTAGGACTTCTCTTGTAAACTTTGGAGCGTTTATTTTGATATGTATAGCTCAAGAGGTAATGATCTCCAAGTGTAGCAAACAAATTCTTAGTGAATCATTATATGTAGAATAACCTCTATGGGTATTGTTTATATACAAGATTCTTAATGGATTTCTTGCACACACTTACCACAAATTCAAACATTGTCGACCTTTGAAAATTGCTCAAATGAAAAAATAGTTTTAGGGTAAAAAGGGCATATTTAGATACCAAGTCTGTCCTTATGCCAAAAGGGTAAGAGATCCTCGAAATGATAATTGCGAGAATGCATATGTAAGCTAGATTTCCTACACAAACCGAAAATAATCCTAAGAGTCTATAAAAGGGAAATCAAAGGTGACAAGTAATGTAGATGTAATTGGAAGGGGGAAAAGGATGCCAAAAAGAGCCTAATGTATATTGAAGCTCCACATATCTTATGAGGTTTGACAATCTAAGTTGCCACATGCCTTGTGTCATACCCCTTTTGGGACACCAAAAGAATGCACCAAGCGTGACTAAAATTTCAGAGTAATTTTTTTAAAAGTGTTTAGTTAATACTAATACATCTCTTATATCCTTTCTTGATAATTACTGGTTTTATTTTATTTTAATTTACCTAATTTAACTAATTACTAGCCTAAACCCTTCTTTAATTATTTACTTATCTTTTAAATTTACACACATTTAATATCTCTCTTTTAGTTTAAAATTGCCACATGAACAATAACTACTCATCCTTAAATAGATTTAATTCCCCTTTTATATGTTTACCCTCATCCCCTCCTTTATTTAATTTACAACTCCCACAAAAGGTCCCATGTCCAAAAGTGTGTAGGATTTATTCTGAGCCCTAGGATCATTCAAATCCTGACCCTAGATTTTAAAACTTCACCCTAACATTTTTGCCCTAATCCTCCCCTTGCCATTTTCTTTCTTATCATTTGAATTTTCTTTCTTATTTCCTCTCTCCCTCTTTTCATTTGGTTTTCATTTTGTCTCTTTTTTGTTGTGCAGGTGAGAGGGCTAAGGAGGTTTGTTAAATTTCTTTGGCTTCCTCCCTTGAATAATAGTTTCTACCTCCCAAAGCTTGTGTTTTTGTTATGGAATATATATATATATATTTGAAAGTTTTGGGAGGGGGCGACTTTGAAGGAGGCGGCGGTTTAAAGTTTAGCCAGGGGGAGGAAAGGCGTGGATAGGGGCGGGTGTGGCGGAGGAGGTATGTGGAGCAGGTGCGAGGCGGAGGGGCACGGCAGGGAGTAGGCCGGAGGTGGCGGCGTTGCGGGCGAGACAGGACAGAAAGGGCGGAGGAGGTATGGGGACAGGGGGCGGGGGAGGGGCCGACCCTCCCCATTACAATATTCCTTTTTAAAAAAAAAAAACCGGGGCGGGGGTGGGGGCCGAACACCCCCACCCCCAAACCATTTTTTTGTTTAAAAATTTGTTAAAATTTGTTTTATACGCAATATATTATATATATATATATATATATATACATTAATTTTAAATCTCTCTCTCTCTCTCTCTCTCTCTCTCTCTCTCTCTCTCTATATATATATATATATATATATATATATATATATTTATTCTATTATTGTATCTTTTCTTATATATAAATGTGCATATAAAACAAAGATATGTAATGTTATATAGATAATATATCTATATTTCAAGATCAAATTTGATAACATTATAAATATATATATGTATGTATATTTTTATTTTTATTTTTTTATATAAAAACTAGCAATACTCATTTTCTTTATTTTACCTAAATAAACTGATTAATATAAGTTACTCTATGTTTTGTGTTAAAAGGAAAGTAAACCAGGCCTTTTTCCAATAAAAATAAGTCTTACTCCTAAAAGAAATTTGCAAGGAAAAACTTAATCAAGCATGATTGTTTAATATGAACAAAACATTAAGTTCTCATGAGAAGAATGCAAGACTATTCTTATTCCATGCAATATTGTTACCAACAACACAATACAAGAGAGAAAACTTTCTTTTCAAATGCAATTAAAGATTATTTCATATTCTTAACATGGGAGATTCTCAACATGGAATGCATACATATTAACAAGAAGACATATTTTCAAATATATATTCTTTCATTTCAAAAGGGGATTACATATCATATTTTCATATTTAAGAAAACAACAAATACAATACTTTTTTTTTTTTTTCCAAGTTCACATATACCAACATATGCAATACATATCCACCCAAAAAGGTTTTACACAAGATTTTTACAAGACTTTGAAGTGGCTTACTTAGCTAAAAATAAAAAGCTCAAGATCTCAAGGATACAATTTACAAAATAGAAATTTTACATGGAATACAAGTCCACAACCCATACTAAAGGTGTTACAATGAAAGTAATAATTAACAATAACTTGAGGAACTAAGGAGAGACCAATATGCCACAAAATCCAACCATCTTGCTTGAGCTTCAACTAGAGTGACTTTTAAGGAAACCAACAAGGAGAAAGAGCTTGTTTGCCACCCAACCATAGGCATCATCACATGCCTCTCCCAAGGTTGGGATGCATGCTAGCCTCCCCCAAGCCCATGGGAAAGAGGTCAACTAACACCAAACTTGCACAAAATGGAGGGTGAACTAACAATGATACAAGCACACAAAAATAGTTCACAACTACACAAGACTCCAAATTTACAAGGAGGAGAACCCATGTTCATCCTCAAAAACGGAGAAGAGAGGAGAAAGTTCTCCAAAAAATTTATTCCAAAATTTCTGCAAAAAGCAACAAACTCCATACCCACCTTATTGCTCCTAATTTCAAACCAAAACCCTCATTATTCCTCCTCCCTTTCTCCCGGTTCTTCTTGGAAGGATTTACAAACCCCAAAGGGTTTTCCTTACCAAGAATGGGGAAGGAGATTCAAGCCAAATGAATCAACTTCCCACCTCAACCATTGAGGGGAAACACTAAGACCCTACAAGGCTTGTCCATCAAGTCTTGAGGATTGAGAGGAAAAATTCCCCCTCTTCACCCACACTCCAAAACTCCATCATGTCATATGATGGAGGGAGTAAAACAACAACAACAACCAAATAACATAACCATGCAACCCATCTAACAACTATGGTAAATGCAATACAAGCAAAAGACATAAGAGCCTACCTCAAGGAAAGCTCTCCAAAAAGCTCTCCAACTTCAAATTTCTCCACACCTTGACTCAAGCCAATCTCCAAGCTCCAAAATCCACAAGCATCCCAAGCAAGAAGTCTCCGAAAAAAAGTCCCTCTCATTTCCCATGAATGGGAATTTGAAGAGGAGCAAACAAGCATCCTCACAAATGAGGGGGTGACATGTGTCACCCCTCTCCCTCATCAAGGTCAAAGATGCCAAAACAAAAGAGAGAAAGGGTAAAATTATCTTTTTGCCCTCTTCTCCCAAATTCCCTTAAATGTAAGCAAGACAAAATAAGTGAAACTTTTGATAAACACTCAAATCCACATCCCTTACATGGATGTGACCAAACAAGAGGTAAAAAGGGAGGGAAAACTCCCTCTAGCCTTGAAAATAAGCCCCCCTACCCATTAGGTAGGGTCCAAGGGCTCATTTTTGTGTTAGGGGGACTCCCAAGCTACAAAGGGGTCCCCAAAAATGCCCAAAATAACCCAATTTCGGGTTTTGCATTTTTGGCACAAGGGTAGAGGGTGTGGGGACCACCCAAGGATCTCACATGTGACCCTAAACCCTTGTGATTAAGAGACTCATTAACAAAATCAACAATTTGAAAGAAAAAGAGATTATTGACTCCCAAAACAAGTTTACATCAAATCCACTACCCCAAACATAATTAATAATTCAAAGCACAATACATTACAAAAATTGGGGTCACTCATAGTGCCCAAAGTAATAATCTCCTATACTAAGGCTTCACACAATGAACATGGCTATGACTCACCCGTGGGTCAGCTTGTGCAAGATTGAGTAGGTGGGCCGAATCTCACGTTCTCCTATAAACTTGTCACATGTACACTCATTGCACACATTAACCGCACTTTGTCCGATACAATATAATTCAATGACATAGTAAGATATCAATGCGTTCCCAAACTAACCTAACATCCTCATCAAGTCAAGATGTGACAACGTGCACAATTATACTCAATATTCCAAAAGTTAGACAAGATGATATGTGACATATAACCATAGAATTTCACATGCAACAACTATCCATTGTTATAATTAAGTTCCAAACACAGCATCATATCCATTAGTATCCATGACATTATAAGAAAATGCGACAATATAGAAATTAAGCTAAATTGGCGTTATACGCCTAAATGTCCACACATTTCTAATAAGATCAAATATCAAAATATAATGTTCAAGATATAACCAATCACTGTCAAAACATGTCTATGAGCAAATAAACAACAAGCTACTGAGCTATAAAAAGTGTGGGCACTACATCCCCCTCTACTAAAATTAGACTTCCTCCTAGAAGTCACTGAAAGAGATAGGGATATCTAGCCCTCAAAGGTATCACATCCTCCCAAGTAGTTGTTGTCTCATCGATGCGATCCCACTGTACTCTAACCTGGTCCAAGTCTCGGCCCCGAAGGGCCAACCTCCGGTGCTCTAGTATGCGTACGGGCTCCAATCTCCATTGTCCTTCGTCCTCTACCTGTAATTCCGACCAATCCAAGAGATGAGAAGCATCAGGTACATATCTACATAGTACAGAAACATGAAACACATCGTGGGCCCGTGCAAGGTGTGGTGGCAAAGCAAGGCGATAGGCAACTGGACCAATGACCTCTAAAATATCAAAAGGCCACACAAAACGAGGTGATAGGTTAGAACCCTTTCCATAACGGATAGGACTCTTATGCAGACGAACCCTCAAGAAGACTTTTCACCCACTGAGAAGTGACGATCAATCCTCTTGGTATCTGCATACGCCTTCTGGCGTGCTCTGGCCTGCTCAAGACGCGTTGTCTATTCGTAAAAACTCGCTGCTCTAAATCCTGAAGGTAGGTTGGTCCCAGAATGATCCTGTCATCTAGTCTATCCCAACTCAAAGGTGTCCTGCAAAGTCAACCATACAAAGCCTGGTAAGGAGCCATACCAATGGAACTATGATAGTTGTTGTTGTAGGAAAACTCAACTAGATGCAAATAATCTTCCCATTTCTTCTGCTGATCCATCACATACATCCTCAACATATCCTCTAACACCTGATTAACCCTCTCTGTCTATCCATTTGTCTCTGGATGATAAGCTGAACTGAAATTGATCTGAGTACCCAGAGTGGCCTGAAAAGAAGTCCAGAAAATCAAAGTGTAGATGGTATCCTTGTCATTGATGATGGTCTTCGGAATCCCATGCAACCTAACAATGTCCTCCATAAATACCTTGGCGATGGCCTGTGCATTATAGGTGACCTTTGTTGGCGAAAAATGTACAACCTTAGTCAACTTATCCACAGTGATCATAATGACGTCATGACGATAAGAAGACATAGGGAGTCCGACTATGAAATCCATGGAAATCACATCCCATTTCCACTCGGGAATATCATGGGGTGTAAAAGTCCTACGGGATGAGAATGCTCTTGCCTTGACCCTCTGACACTCAAGGCAACGTGCAACAAAATCTGCTATGTCCCGTCGAAGACCTGGCCAATAATATAACTCCCTCAGATCGGCATGCATTTTCTTCACTCCTGGATGTGCCGCATATGGGGCTCGATGAGCCTCTGTGAGGATGAAGCTACGCAAATCACCTGACTTAGGCATGTAGATGCGCCTGTGGAACCGAAGCAAACCATCTGTCTCTAAAACACACCCAGAATATTTTCCCTCTAATGAACCCTGAGACTCTAACATCTGTCTAGCTCCCTCATAAAATTTGTCCTCTGGAAGGTGCTCAAGAATCCTGCCTCTCAAATCTGACTGAAGTGTCAAAGAAGCAAGCACATGTCGTCATCTACTAAGAGCATCTGCAACCACATTTTCCTTCCCTTTGATGTACTGAACCTCCATGTCATACTCACATAGGAACTCCATCCAATGCTGTTAACGAGCATTGAGGTTCCGCTGAGAGAAAAAATGCTACAAACTCCGATGAGCTGTCCTCAAAATGAAAGGCCTACCCAAAAGGAAATGTCACCAACGCACTAGAGCATGAACAACTGCTGCAAGCTCCAAGTCGTGAGTAGGATAGTTAAGCTCGTAGTCCTTGAGCTTACGAGACTCAAAAGCAATAACCTGACGCTCCTCCATAAGAACTACCCCCAAACCCTCTAGTGATGCTTCAGTGCAAACAACGAAATCCTCTGTCGGGTCTGGAACTGCCAAGATGGGCGCCGTGGTTAACCTTTCCTTAAGCAACTGAAAGGCCTGCTCACACTTCTATGACCAATCAAACTTCTTCCCTTTCCTCTGAAGAGAAGTGATAGGGTGAGCAATCCTAGAAAAGTCCTTTATGAACATGCGGTAATACCCTGCCAAACCCATGAAACTCCTCACCTTAGTAACTAATGTGGGTGCTGGCCAGTCCAAGATAGCCTTTATCTTAGAGGGATCTCAGAGATACCCTCGCCCGAAATGATGTGGCCTAAGTATCTTGAATCTCTATATGAAAGAAGCCGCATTTTCCAAGTTCCCATACAACTTCGCTGCTCTCTCAAAACCTCGAAGTACCATGTCTCAAATGCTCCTCATGTTCCTCCTCGGAACGAGAATAGATCAATATGTCATCAAGGAACACTAAGACAAAGCGATCCAGAAATGTCCTGAAAACACCATTCATGAGGCTCATGAAGACAGCTGGGGCATTGGTCAAACCAAAGGGAACCATTGTGAACTCGTAATCCCCATAACGTGTGTGAAATGTTGTCTTATGAATGTCTGCATCTGAAATGCGCAACTGATGATATCCTGACTTGAGATCAATTTTGGAGAACACTCTCGCTCCCCGCATCTGATCAAACAAGTCATCAATCCTAGGGAGCGGATAACGGTTCTTTATTGTGACCTTATTGAGTCGCTCAAGTCTACACAAAGTCTGAGAGAACCGTCCTTCTTCTTTACAAATATGACCGTAATGCCTCCATTCTTTTTTAAAAATAAATAAATAAATACATAATAAAATACTAATAAAAATAAAATAAATGAACTAAAATTTGAAAATCCGTGATTCTTGTTGGGGCGGGTTTTAGGCGTAGAGTGCCTTTGTAGTGTTTTTTTTTTTTTTTTTTTTTTTGATGAAGGGGAGTGAGAGCCACCATTGGGGGAAACTCCACTGCTTATACTAGCAATGCCCGAAAGAGAGGTGGTTGCAGTTCATTTTTTTCTCAAATCGATGCTCTCGGGTGTTTTCTGGTTTTCTTCCAAGGAGGCGCCTCACCAAATGTCATCCCAGGGAGTGCCATGATTTTTGTGGACGTTCCTGCACCCTCCCAGTCTCCTAGCCGCGCCCAAAGCCCCTCCCAGCCCGCGCCCTGGCTGTGTGGCTCCTGCAAACAAAAAAATGAGCTTTGGGAGAGAGGAGTTTGCTAGGTGTTGTTGCAGTGCCAGAGGCTTATGGGATGGAGTATGGGCGCGCATCAAAACAAAATGGAGGAATTTTTGGGTCTGTGTTGTGCCACGCGCCAACATCCTCTCAGCCGCGCCACGTACCTGTGGGGACACCCTTCAAAACAACAAGGAGAGGCGTTTTTTGTCAGATGTTGCAGTTGTTGCAGCCTTGGTGGACATGTTTGCGCCAAACAGACTTGTAGGAGGCCTGGGAACTGTTGGGTAGAATGCCCCAAATAGATGCGGCCCTTGGAATGCCACGAGGGCAGGATACGCACAAATGAGTTTGTTAAAAAGGCCTTGGAAACCTCTAAACAAATGCACTTGGTTTGTGTAAAGTCGAATCCACAGTTTTTTTTCTTCTTTCCAAAGAACCTTCCTTGCTGCTATCAAAATGGGAGCATTAGAACTGCGCATGGACAGCCATCAAAGCATCATGGGGAGATAATATCCCTTACTGTCTTGTCAGGTACCCAGATCTACTGGTATGTAAAATGTGAAGGCATACACAATGCATGTGAACTGGTTAACAAAATACCTGAAAGATATGCGGTCTCCCAAACTACAATAATAGTAGGACAAACAAAAAATGGGTCTATGAAGAAGGCGTTGATCTGATTGATAGAATGCCTCAAAGAAATGTTGTCTCATGGAATGCTAGGATTGCAGGATATGCACATAATGGATTCATAGTACACATGACCTTGTTTGCTATCCCCAAACACACTGATAAGCCTCTTTACCGTGGGCTTGTTACTCAGCTGGAGGCACTTGTTGTTCCTTTCTTGCCACCAGGGGATTTTCCAATAGAACTGGCCACCGATTTTGACATTATTGTGGATGCTATTTTTGGGTTTTCCTGCCATGGCTGCAAGCAAGTGAAATCGATCGGTGCGATGTCAACTCCTCGACTTCTGCCTCACCAGTTCGTTTCCAGGCATGGTCCTTCTTCCCTTACCTCTCATAACTCTCGTGTTTTAGTTCTCTTTTGCAAATAAATAGAATTTTAAAGTATTAGAAATTTTAATACAGTTAATTGTTCCTTCAACTCGTTGCAAAACAATAAATCGTCGTGTCGTAACTCACGACGTCATTTAACTCGCCTACTGTAAAACAAGAACTATCACCCTCGCTTCGAGATGACATAGAAAACTCTTACCCTTCTTGATCGCTTCAATATCGTTTTATCGACCAGACAAATTTGACTCTCCATTGATTAAGATGACCTTCTTCCTACTTAAAATAGTTAAATTCTGCAATTTTCGGAGACTCACTAAGTACCCTTCGCAACTCTGGAAACGAGATGTGAAGTTTCGTTCGGGTACCTTGGTATACGAGGAGTTGCCTTGATTTTTAGTTTGACCCAAACGAACATGTGACACCCTTTTGATGCCCTCATAGGAGCCCTGCAACACTGGTTTACAACAGTAGAAAGTCGTTAAAATTAGAAAGTTGGCTTTCGTTTTGGATCGCCATTTGAAAACTGGAAAGAGAAATCACTTCCCGTCTTCACAAACCTCTAGCGATTATACTAGACAAATGCATGGGACATTCGGTATAGGAAAGAGAACTTTTCGGGATAGTTTGGCAAAGCCATTTTGTAGGCCTCCGGTCACAGTTTCGATGAGGTCAAACTGCTCCAGTTTCGTCTTGTCGCTCGAAAAATCTTGTCGCCATTTGAAAATGGTTTACCGCTCACCAATCGACTCGATGAACTCTCCTTACATAGGGGAAACTAGTAGGAAGAGTCTTGTTGCGCGTGCATCCGTCGGATGTTGGCTTGGACACGGGTTTCTGGGCCACTCGAGCTAACTTTTGTCTTTTTACAACTGGGTGAACTATGACCAGTGGCCCCAGAAAACTAACCGCCAAACGCAAACCGTTTTCTCTTTTCAATTCCGCAATCAAGCTATGAATTCTGGGTATATCTGGGGACATGTAGAAATTTATTCATGACGTGCGTGCTCATCGGAAGATAACCTTTGGAAGCAGTTTCTTAGCCTCCGAGCTTGTTTTGTACGTTTTGCAGCTAGTGAGAAAATGTAAAAGTAGAAAGCTGCGGACCCTCGTAGGGTTGTCAAATCATCTTGGAAACTTTTTACTCACGTAAATAACTGTTTAAAATACTATAATGAAACTTGTGTGTTTTGGGACCTTTGATAAAATGATATTTTCTCTCTCTTCCCTTCTCTTTCTCTCTCCTGGGTTTATAAAATGTAGAAAAATGAAATGCAATGAATACATGTTTCTAGACTTTTTATTTCGATTGGCAAATGGTAATTAATTTCTGATGTAAATGGGAAACTGAAAAATGACAATTATGATTGATTAGGGTGGATACCATGCCAGCGAATTATCGCTGATATCATGCTCACGTGGGTTTTGCAGGTGGATGAATGACGACGAAGAAGGCGATGTGAAATTTAATTATTATTTTTGTAACTCTGATAGGTCATTGTAAAATGAATAACTGTGTAATGTAGTCTCTTGTAACTGAAAAAAAAATTATAAATGAGATTTGTTAACATGCATGATATGCTAGTTTTTAAGGATACTTATGGAATGTACTTCTAATCACCAGTTCAAATTGATTTTTAGTTGTGTGTGGCAAAAAGGTGTTTGGTTTATACTTAGTAAATTGAAATCGAAGTTAATACATTGTAGTACCTTCTCAGTATTTAATAAATGATTAAATTAGTTATAGGGTTACCTTCTTACCTTGCAAACACAATAATGAGTTTTAATGGGAACACTCAACCCAAATAAAATATTCGTGCATGACTTGCCTGTAGATGTGATCCTTTCCTACCATATAAGAAATTTAAAACTGAAGAACGACCTTAACCTTTGCACCTGATGAGACCTCATAGGTTAGGTAAATAAAACCCCTCGTTGGAGTTTACCGTCATAGTCATTAGGTTTAGCGTCATTGTCGTGAATCCATATTTTAGAATTAACATGGTCCAACCTTATCCAGTAGTATGCGCTTTCCTTCTAGATTTGGCATTCGCGAGAAGAATGTACTCTCTTCAGGTCCGATACCAGGCGAGTGTTGAAGACCACCTTAGGATTCACCTTATGAGTCCTTGTTCAAGGAACGACTAAGCAGTGCAACCCTGGATTCTATCAAAATAACCCCTTGGTATGTCCTTGAATGTGGTTTAGTATATTTTTGTCCACCTACCTTAAACTCTTATATAGTTGAGGCATGGATCATTGAGTGCATAATGGAAGAAACCAACCCTCAGCTGATTAGGAGGTGTCACTTGTGGTTCGTGTATGGTTTACAATCCTTCCGACCATATACCCCTTCAAGATGGTAGTCAAATTGGTAACTCCTGATTTCACAACAATGCTATGAACGAGACCATAGTGCAATGTATAAGCATATCCTAAGATGAGAACGAGATTGGAGATTAGGATTGAGGTCACTCATGAAGTCCTTAAAACTTAATTAAATATAATCAAGTGTTTCAAATAATATAAGTCACCTTGGTGCGACCAAATTATGAGAAAACAAAAGATATGTATACCTAGCTATATATAACTCTTATAGGAATTCAATAAGTTTTCAAATTATAATAGCAATGGCAGAGAAATAAAAATAGTGTGAATTATAGAGTACTAAATCAATGGTGAAATCCACCTCTCTGTGGGTGGTAAACTTGGAAGCTCGCCTGGAAACACATCTACATACTCCCTCAAAACTGCATGATCATCTAAGGGTGAATGCTCTGAATGCTCTCAGATCGATCACTGATAGTGATAGAAAACAATTGACAACCCTTACGCATGCTCCGCTTGAGTTGCTTAGCCGAAATCATGCGCAAGGAGATAGGCCTCTGCATCCCTGATATCACAACTGCACTCCCAAGATCATCCTGACACTCAATGACCTTATTTCTGCAATCCACCTTAGCTCGATGAGACTCGAGCCAATCCATACCCAAAACTACCTGATAGGAACCTAGAGGGATAACTCGGAGGTCAAGTGTAGTGGAGAAGGCTCCTAAATCAAGTACGTAACTCTCCACATACGAGTCCACGACGAGTTTGGCCCCAGAGGCCAACTCAACCTGCCAACTATCTGATTGCCTAGCCACCACTAGCCCACACTGGTCCACTATAGAAGGTGATATAAAGGAATCTGAAGCACCTGAATCAAAAAGTACTGAGACAGAAATACCCCTGATAGTACCTGTCTGTCTCAATGACTGTGGCCTGATGCTCGGCCTGGCGGTTGTCAACCGCTGCATATACACGATGAGCGCGTCCTACATCACCCACCATCTGCTCGGATCTAGCAGCTCTGTGTATCCATGGTATTGGGTTTGTGCGGGCACATGCGCACATAGTGATCTGGAGATCCACAAATAAAACAACCTCATGTACCCCTCTGAGATGGGGTCCCTCCTGTACTCTGGTGTACTGATCCTGCCGGTCCAACCCTAAAGACTGCTGAGTGCGAGTTGGTTGTGCCTGCTGAGTGCCCTGCCTCCTATCTCTGGCTCCACCAAAACCTCCTCTAGAAACACCTCTCTGAAATCCCTGTGTCTGTCTAGCCCCCTGCTACAGGTGGCCCTTTTGTTGTGTCTATCGCTACGGGTGCGGTGGAGCTCTCGTGGTTGCTGGCGGAGGCCAAAATCCTCCTCTAGGGGTGGTGCGAAGACCTCGTGACCTCCGACTCGGAAGGCCCGTATCGTCTCCCGAAACTTGCTCTTGTTTCTATCATGATGCTCCTGTGCCTTGGTCCTGTTCTCCTCAGCTAAGTAGGCCTTCTCAACGGCCTTCTCAAGTGTGGGAGGAGATAGCATCCTAACTGCTCCTGCTATATCTGCATTAAGCCCTCGAATGAACCTATTAACTTGTAATTTCTCATCTTGCAGGTAGTCCACATACTGCGAAGATCCAGAACCTGCTCTCATCTTTGCTATCGCAGGATCTATGTCGTAAGTTGTGAAACTCATCAATCCTCTTCTGCACAAAATTCTCTCGACATATAACGAGCCCTGAAACGCTCCTCGAACATCTCCCAAGTCATTGTCTCTTGAGTCAGATGGAGCTTCCACTCCTCATTTCTCCACCAAACGTCATTGCGTCTCGGAGGAGGTGTATAAGCAAACCTTGCCTTGACGTTGCTCTCGTATGAGTGCAAGCCAAAGAAACTATCCAAACTAAGGAGCCATGACTCAGCCCCAAAGCCATCTGTAGATCCGGTGTAGGTGGGCGGTTGCAAACGCAGAAGATCCCTAATCATAGTGCCTGTATCTTGATCCCGCGATGTAGTCCAATAGGCGAAGGGAGTCGCCTATCCTTGAATGGTCCCTCGAGACTGTGTGAGCGGCTACAACAGAATGAGGCTACCCTCTCATGATGAATGGAAGGGCTACGTGACCTCTCCCGCCTCGGTGTGTCATGCTCTGGTGGCTCTGAATGCGCGTCCTTGCCTATCGGCTCCTCGTCTCCTAATGGTGTCTCCACTCTCGTCTCCTGTGGTGGTGGTAGATGCCGCTCCACAACACCTATCAGTTGGCGCAAGGCCTCTAATATCTCGAGGCCCAAATTCGGGTGCCGACGGCTCCTGCATAGATGCACTACGCCCCAAACCTCTAGTTGATCGTCCTCGCTTGGGCCATCCTGCGCACGAGGTGAGCGAGTAATTTATTAATTTTAAAATTTAATGGTTGTGGATGATTTATTTTATCTATTTATTTTTATTCATTTAGTTAATTTTGTGTTGTTAAAATTACCATTAACTATTTTAATTAGTTACCCAGTGGTCCGCGTGTGCGAACCCCATGCTCTGATACCAAATGTAATGCCCCTTCTGGGACACCAAAAGAACGCACCAAACATGACTAAAATTTCAGGGTAATTTTTTTTTTAAAGTGTTTAGTTAATACTAATACATCTCTTATACCCTTTCTTGATAATTACTAGATTTTATTCTATTTTAATTTACCTAATTTAACTAATTACTAGCCTAAACCCGTCTTTAATTATTTACTTATCTTTTAAATTTACACACATTTAATATCTCTCTTTTAGTTTAAAATTGTCACATGAACAATAACTACTCATCCTTAAATAGATTTAATTCCCCCTTTATATGTTTACCCTCATCCCCTCCTTAATTTATTTAATTTACAACTCCCACAAAAGGTCCCATGTCCAAAAGTGTGTAGGATTTATTCTCGAGCCCTAAGATCATTCAAATCCCGACCCTATATTTTACAACTTCACCCTAACATTTTTGCCCTAATCCTCCCCTTGTCATTTTCTTTCTTATCATTTGAATTTTCTTTCTTATTTCCTTTCTCCTTCTTTTCATTTGGTTTTCATTTTGTCTCTTTTTTTTTTGTGCAGGTGAGAGGGCTAAGGAGGTTTGTTAAATTTCTTTGCCTTCCTCCCTTGAATAATAGTTTCTACCTCCCAAAGCTTGTGTTTTTGTTATATATATATATATATATTTTGAAAGTTTTGGGAGGGGGCAAATTTGAAGGAGGCGGCGGTTTAGGGTTTAGCCGCAGGGGGAGGAAAGGCGTGGACGGGGCGGGTGTGGAGTAGAAGGTCGCGGGCAGGAGGTATGGGGAGCAGGTGTGCGAGGGGGGGCGCGGGCAGAGCAGGCCGGAGGGGGCGGCGCGCGGGGGGACAAGGACAGAAAGGGCGGAGGAGGTATGGGGATAGGCGGGCCGGGGGAGGGGGCCGACCCTCCCCATTACAATATTCCTTTTTAAAAAAAAAGTAGCAGGGGGTGGGGGCCGAACCCCCAACCATTTTTTTTTGTTTAAAAATTTGTAAAATTTGTTTTATACGCGTTATATATATATATATATATACATTAATTTTAAATCTCTCTCTCTCTCTCTCTCTCTCTCTCTCTCTCTCTCTCTCTCTCTCTCTCTCTATATATATATATATATATATATAATTCTATTCTATCTTTTCTTATATATAAATGTGCATATAAAACAACATATGTAATGTTATATAGATAATATATCTATATTTCAAAATCAAATTTGATAACATTATAAATATAGATATATATGTATATTTTTATTTTTATTTTTATTTTTTATACAAAAACCAACAATACTCATTTTCTTTATTTTACCTAAATAAACTGATTAATATAAGTAACTCTATGTTTTGTGTTACAAGGAAAGTAAACCAGTCTTTTTCAATAAAAATAAGTCTTACTCCTAAAAGAAATTTGCAAGGAAAACTTAATCAAGCATGATTGTTTAATATGAACAAAACATTAAGTTCTCATGAGAAGAATGCAAGACTATTCTTATTCCATGCAATATTGTTACCAACAACACAATACAAGAGGGAAAACTTTCTTTTCAAATGCAATTAAAGATTATTTCATATTCTTAACATGGGAGATTCTCAACATGGAATGCATACATATTAACAAGAAGACATATTTTCAAATATAGATATTCTTTCATTTCAAAAGGAGATTACATATCATATTTTCATATTTAAGAAAACAACAAATACAATACTTTTTTTTTTTTTGTTTCCAAGTTCACATATACCAACATACACAATACATATCCACCCAAAAAGGTTTTACACAAGATTTTTACAAGACTTTGAAGTGGCTTACTTAGCTAAAAATAAAAAGCTCAAGATCTCAAGGATACAATTTACAAAATAGAAATTTTACATGGAATACAAGTCCACAACCCATACTCAAGGTGTTACAATGAAAGTAATGCTTCACAATAACTTGAGGAAATAAGGAGAGACCAAGATGCCACAAAATCCAACCATCTCCATGCTTGAGCTTCAACTAGAGTGACTTTTAAGGAAACCAACAAGGAGAAAGAGCTTGTTTGCCACCCAACCATAGGCATCATCACATGCCTCTCCCAAGGTTGGGATGCATGCTAGCCTCCCCCAAGCCCATGGGAAAGAGTCAACTAACACAAAACTTGCACAAGATGGAGGGTGAACTAACAATGATACAAGCACACAAAAATAGTTCACAACAACACAAGACTCCAAATTTACAAGGAGGAGAACCCATGTTCATCCTCAAAAATGGGGAAGAGAGGAGAAAGTTCTCCAAAAAATTTATTCCAAAAATTTCTTGCACAAAGCAACAAACTCCATACCCTCCTTATTGCTCCTAATTTCAAACCAAAACCCTCCTTATTCCTCCTCCCTTTCTCCAAGTCCTTCTTGGAAGGATTTTCAAACCCCAAAGGGGTTTCCTTACCAAGAATGGGGAAGGAGATTCAAGCCAAATGAATCAACTTCCCCACCTCAACCATTTAGAAGAAACACTAAGACCCTACAAGGCTTGTCCATCAAGCCTTGAGGATTGAGAGGGAAAATTCCCTCTCTCTTCACCCACACTCCAAAACTCCATCATGTCATATGATGGAGGGAGTAAAACAACAACCAAATAACATAACCATGCAACCCATCTAACAACTATGGTAAATGCAATACAAGCAAAAGACATAAGAGCCTACCTCAAGGAAAGCTCTCCAACTTCAAATTTCTCCACACCTTGACTCAAGCCAATCTCCAAGCTCCAAAATCCAAAAGCATCCCAAGCAAGAAGTCTCCAAATAAATTCCCTCTCATTTCCCATGAATGGGAATTTGAAGAGGAGAAAATAAGCATCCTCATAAATGAGGGGGTGACATGTGTCACCCCTCTCCCTCATCAAGGTCAAAGATGCCAAAACAAAAGAGAGAAAGGGTAAAATTATCTTTTTGCCCTCTTCTCCCAAATTCCCTTAAATGTAAGCAAGACAAAATAAGTGAAACTTTTGATAAGCACTCAAATCCACATCCCTTACATGGATGTGACCAAACAAGAGGTAAAAAGGGAGGGAAAACTCCCTCTAGCCTTGAAAATAAGCCCCCTACCCATTAGGTAGGGTCCAAGGGCTCATTTTTGTGTTAGGGGAACTCCCAAGCTACAAAGGGGTCCCCAAAAATGCCCAAAATAACCCAATTTCGGGTTTTGCATTTTTGGCACAAGGGTAGAGGGTGTGGGGACCACCCAAGGGTCTCACATGTGACCCTAAACCCTTGTGATTAAGAGACTCATTAACAAAATCAACAATTTAAAAGAAAAAGGGATTATTGACTCCGAAAACAAGTTTACATCAAATCCACTACCCCAAACAAAATTAATAATTCAAAGCACAATACATTACAAAAATTGGGGTCACTCATAGTGCCCAAATTAATAATCTCCTGTACTAAGGCTTCACACAATGAACATGGCTAGGACTCAGCCCGTGAGCTGCTTGTGCAAGATTGAGTAGCTGGCTTGAATCCCACGTTCTCCTATAAACCTGTCACCTGTACACTCATTGCACACATTAACCCCACCTGTCCGATACAATATAATTCAATGACATAGTAAGATATCAATGCATTCCAAACTAACCTAACATCCTACTGAAATCAAGATTCGACAACGTGCACAATTATACTCAATATTCCAAAAGTTAGACAAGATGATACATGACATATAACCATAGAATTTCACATGCAACAACTATCCATTGTTATAATTAAGTTTCAAACACATCATCATATCCATTAGTATCCATGACATTATAAGAAAATGCGACAATATAGAAATTAAGCTAAATTGGCGCTATACGCCTAAATGTCCACACATGTCTAATAAGATCAAATATCAAAATATAATGTTCAAGATATAAACAATCACTGTCAAAACATGTCTATGAGCAAAGAAACAACAAGCTACTGAGCTATAAAAAGTGTGGGCACTACACCTTGTACCAAAATTAAGGACTAAATAATGCTCCCATTAATGTGGTGTATGAATTATATTAAAGGGAAACATATACTTGAACATACTTTTATAATGTAGCATAGAGAGAGGATGTTGTAGATGGAATGTTCCAGTGTACATGCCACGTGTTTGGACCAACAATCAAGTGAAGATACAAGTAGATCAACGTCTTGATAATGTGAAAACATGATACCCAATTTGAAATTTTTGAAATCGTTAAAAGATTGATATGAACAAAGAAATGCATACTCATGTTGGTATGTAGATTATTGTATCTTTTTTATGATGCGAAGATTTTCATGGGGATTTCCTTGCCATAGATGGTGAAAATTGTCCGAAATTGCCACTAATGCGGAAATTTCCTTGCCAAGTGGAGATAGAGCTTAGTGATGAAGAAATAGACTACCCAAGACATGGGTCACAATTGACTCTACTATATGTAGAATTTCTGATTTCATGTATTCCAAACTAACAACAAGAGGCCAAGGTGTCTACTTTGTGGCCAAAGAAGTAAACAAAATATGAGTCCATGGATACCATTAAACCCGAAAAGAGGATGAGACAAGCTAACAAGAAAAATAGAGGCCTTCCAAATAGAAAAACAATTTAACATTTGAATTCTTTGATACTATAGAAACCTATAAAATTGCAAAGAATTGTATGATCTCCCTAAAATTATTTGTCTTTAATAAAGTAAGCGAATTGTATGACCCCATTTGAAGTGATGGATATCTTACATATCACTCATCTTAAATGAAGAGTTACACTACCATGTATAAACTACATGTAAAGCAAGAGTTAACTATGTAAAGCTCGTATGTAATCATAGAAAAATATGTAATCATGTAAACACAATATGTAACATGTAGTCTAAAGTGTAGGCATAATGTGACAATAATATTATATATAATGTTGTCATGAAGGCTCAAAACAAGATATACCAATGAATCACCTAATTAAAGTATTGCCTTGGTAGATGCATGGTAGGAACCATGAGAATATAGGCATCAATCATAATAATGAAAAGTGGCATTATGTGTGATATGTATCATGGCACCGATCATATAATATATCACATAATATAATAAATCACAAACATGTAAAAACATGGTATGTAAACATAGTGAAAACATTTAACAAAGACGATGAACAAGAAACATACAAACTTAATGCAATGAGTGATAAGATGACACCAAGACGATCCTATAATATGATGAAACAACAAACAAACACACTCATACATAAACAAGCAATACATGTAAACATGCAAACACTATAATAATCATGTATAACAATATGTAGTATATATATATATAATCACTAAAAATGTAGGTTAGAACAATATATATGCATACACAAATATGTGTATGTGTATATATATATATATATATATATAACAAAATTTTCAACCTTTTTATGTTCCTTCTTTTTTACGTTCTCCAAAAGTAAAATAGAAGGAACCCCAACATTTGAGTATTTGAAATAAAATTGACCTAACTTTTACATCATTTGGAATGTTAGTTAGAGGAAAGTTATTGAATTTATAAATCACATGACGATTTCATCTAATAATAATAAGAACACATATATTCTAGGTAAACACCTACGATAATGTCCTGCGCCCGATTTAGAGGTTAAAAATGCAACTTTGAATGATTTATAAAAGATGGATTACCCATGGTGACATTTTTCATTAAATTAATATGTAAGTAAAATTTATTCTTGATGTGTTTCGTGCTTATTATCTGCCAAGGCATGGATATTGTCTTCACTTTTGCAATTAAACATTTGCATTTTTCCAATCGTATTGTGACATGTGTATTTAAATGAGGCTGGACTATAGTTTTAGCTTTTGATTTTTTTGTTCTGGCAACATTTGATTGGTCGTTGGCTTTATGTGCACTGCTCATTGAAAAACGTGAGCTTATGAAACATTAATGCATTGACTGTCATGTACAGATTAGGTCGCTTTTGACAGTTTTGAGTGGCTCGAGGAAAACGCCTATTTCTTTCTTACACGCTGTACAATTTCTCATTTCCATCTCATACGCCAGGAGGTGAAGGATTCTGAGAGAGCTGGGGCATTCCCTACAGGACGGTTATGGAGTCTCAAAGAACGTTGCAGAAGGAAGACGTTTTCTTGTACAAGCAAATGCACGAGAGCTGGCTTCAGTTTGCCCCAAATCACAGAAAAAAAGTATCCGCTTCCAACCGTCATCGTTGGAACCGTGGTTGAAAAACCTCCGCAGAATACAACATTGAATACCTTGGACACATTTTCTTCGAT
This sequence comes from Taxus wallichiana var. yunnanensis, assembly GCA_018340775.1. Lineage (NCBI taxonomy): Eukaryota > Viridiplantae > Streptophyta > Pinopsida > Cupressales > Taxaceae > Taxus > Taxus wallichiana. The sequence goes on from CM031233.1 coordinate 189,977,832, forward strand.
TCAGGCGTGTGTCGGCGGGATTCGAAATGCGGACGTGAGGATTCTGCTACTGGTTCTTCGCAATGCACGAACAACAAGCGTCAAACTCGAGCGAATCATTTTGACGCCCTTCCGGATGACTTGCTGCTCTCCATTCTGGTCAAGCTCAGCTCCACCGCCGCTCGCCCTGCCGACTTGATCAGTGCCCTCGTAACGTGAGTAATTTTTCATTTTCGAGTGTTAGGGTTTGATCTTGTTAAATATTTTTTTGGCGTTTTAAGACTGAAGGTGGAGATGATTTTGGCTGCGCAGATGCAAGAGGTTTAATGAGGTCGGAATGCAGCCGATGGTGCTGCTCAAGGCTTCGACGTCTGTGTTTGCGATGGAAGCATCGCGCTGGTCGGAGGGGTCGCATAGATTTTTAAGGAAATGCGCAGACGCTGGAAACGTGGAGGCCTGCTACACCCTTGGCATGGTAAGCAACCAGTCTTCTAATGTCCTGTCAGGTTACAGTGGACTTTCAGCTTTTAAAAATGAGAATTTGTGTTTGTGCCTCAAATTATTTCACGGGGAGGAGCATAAAGATTAGATTTTTCTTTTGTAGTTTTGTTTTCTGAACATATATCCAGATATCCATGTCTGAAATCATTTCTTAGGGAGAGTAAATGAAGTATTTTTTTCGTTTTTGGCTTTCGTTCAAGCCTTGAATCTGTACGCGCAAGTATTCTTTTGTTTTAAAAATAAATTTGTTTTGTAGATTCGTTTCTACTGCCTGCAAAATCGGGATGGGGGAGCATCAGTGATGGCAAAAGCCGCCATATCTTCTCACGCTTCTGCATTATACTCGCTTGCCATCATACAATTCAACGGCAGCGGGGGAAGCAAGAAAGACAAGGATCTGAAGGCAGGAGTGGCACTGTGCGCAAGAGCGGCCTTTCTAGGGCACATCGATGCACTGAGAGAGCTGGGGCATTGCCTGCAGGACGGCTATGGAGTCTCGAAGAACGTCGCAGAAGGAAGGCGTTTTCTTGTACAAGCAAACGCACGGGAACTGGCTTCAGTTTGCCCCAAATCAATGTGCAACGAACTTGGCCTATTGTATGAGCACCTGTAATGTTATAAACCTTGAGCAGGTTAAGTTTATCTTAGATTTACATATTGTTTTCAGAAGGAAGATTGATGGGTTTTAGTTTACCTGAAAGAGCCACCAGGTCTTTACTAGACAGCCCTTGAGCTCGAAATCTTGCAGTTAAATTTCTCAGAGAGGAAGTTGGAGAAGGAATGTTATTGTTGGCACCATTTTGATTTGAAGTTTTGGAGTCCCTTATTCCAAGGGGTACTGTCCATGTTGGACCTCCCAACTGCAATCAAATATTACAGAAATTTTATTTACTAAAATAATTATAAATATCTTTTGCTCCAGTTTTTACTTCCACTTTTTCTTTGGTCTTTCCTTGTTTTCTTTTTTTTAAACATTTATTATTTTTGTTAAAAATTAAGTTACAGACATTGAATTATTATGGCATTAAAAAGAGCTAGTCAGAAAGATATTTCCACTCACTTGTACAACAGAGTCACGGGCAGCCACAACCAAAATATCAGCACAGGACACAACTCCAGTGCAAGCTGCCTCCAGGTTTCTCTTTATAGCATCTATTGTATTGAAACCCCTGGCAGAGTGTAAATTTGGCCCTGCTGTCTTTTCACCGGATGAACCATCCAAGAGTACAGACCCATCGCAACCCTGACATTTTATTTTTGTACTGAACAAATTAGAATTATAATGTACATTATAATGATAGAGTCTTCTAGGCTGGGTCCCGGCCATCTCTTCTAAGTATAAGTAAAAGAGACAGCACAACCTAGAAGGCAGAATAAAAGATTACAATAATCATAAATTAACAACGCAGAGACAGCTACACATAGCTTTAAAACACTCTGCAAAGCTGTTCTGAATTATAAGTTGAAGACGTGTGGCATAATGATGATAGAACTTTGGATTTATTTTAATACTGCCAGATAAAGGTTTGCAAAAGGATTTCTAATAGTAAGAAAAGATTTATTCACTTCATAAACAAAAATTATGGAGTGAAATAAAGTACATTGTTGTATCTAAAGAGACAGCACAGCCAATGTGAAGGAAAAGATTACAACAATAACTAACAACACGGAGAATTTAAGGGAGCTTCAAAACACTGTACAAAGAGAGTTTTACAATCCAAGGCAGCTTTCCAGAAGCATAAATGTTCTGAACTATAAGTTGAAGATGTTTATATTTGTTTTGTGGGGTAACAGGTAACCAGATTAAAATGCAGCAGTATAGTGCTGGGAATGTCTATGAACCACTCATTATTTGATGGGTTTGGAGCGATGGAATTCATGATGAACTTCTCTTCTGTAGCAAGGCGTCAGGGAGTGATCACTCACCCACTTCCGGACCGGACATGTTTGAAAGCCAGAGATGTTCTAGAGATCAAATATGAGCATTTGGAGGCCATGAAATTGAGTGACATCCCAAAAGAGATGAGAAATTCCTTCACAACTGCAGATGTAGCAGATTCTGACGTCTCCAGTGTCTCTCTTCCACCTGATTATAGCTATAAGGTGTTTCCTTTTACCATAGACAAGCTCGAGAGACTAAAGAAGAAAGCCATGGACGATGGTAATCTAAAGAAGTGCTCCTCATTCGATGCCATTGCAGCTCTAGTATGGCAGGCTCGAACCAAGGCCATTGATATGCCTCCAGATCAGCCTTCTAAGATGTTTTTCGCCGTGGACATTCGTTCAAAAATGGATCCTCCATTGCCAAAAGCATTTGCAGGTATGCCTATAGTATATACCATAGGATAGGTTCTTTGATATTAGTACCAGATTCTTTACTGATTTATTCTACGGCAAATTATCTTTGTGGATAACTGTAAGAAGGTAGAAATCAATGGAATTACGGTGTAGTGCCCCATCTGGGACACCGAAAAACGCACCAAACAGGCTAAATTTTCAGGTAAATTTTTTTGAAGTGTTTAAATTAATACTAATACATCTCTTAACTTCTTTCTTGATTACTAATTTTACACCATTTAATTTCTCCAATCTAAATTGTTCACTAACCTTAACTCGAAACTAATTATTTAATTATATTTTAATTTTACTAATGCCTTAAAAGAATAACCCCACACCACTTTTATTCTATTCACCCTCTCCTTTTTGCTAAGTTTCTCATTAAAACCCCATGACACTCAATAGGAATTAATTATGACACTAAGATCAAACCATTCTTGTCCATTGTTTTAGAAGGAAACCCTAAAGTTGCCCTAGCCATCTCCTTGTAATTCTTTTCTCCCTCCTTCCATTTCTCTTCTCATTTGTTTTGCTTATTCTTTATTTATCCAAGCAAGGAAAAAGGAAAACTAAGGGGGAGACTTTGAAGAGGTCTGAGTTGGGGGAGGGGTATATAATTTGTTGTTATTTTTGTTATGTTCAAAGCATGGGCGGATTTTTTTTTTGTTTCAGGGACTGGTGAAGGGGAGGGAAGAGAGTGGACGGAGGAGGGGCCGCGGCCAAGCCGCATAGGGCAGGGCAGGGGTGCGGGGCAGGTTCTGGAGGCGGCGGGGTCGTGGGAAGGCACAGGACAGGGTGGTTGGGCGTGGGGCCATGGTCTGGGTCGGGACAGCGCGAGGGCGGCGGTAGGTGGCGTGAGGGGAGGGGCAGCGGCGGCTGCTGCACAGAAGGTGGGCGAGGGGGTCCGTGGGGAAGCGTCCCCCACGGTTGTCACAGGGGTGCGGGGGTTCGGCCCCCCATCATACTTTTTTTTTTTTGGTTTTATCTCTGCATAGGGGTGGGGCCGAACCCCCACCATTTAGGTTTTTTTTTTTTTAATATTTTATTTTACTTATATGAAAATATATATATGTATACTTTTTTATATAGAATTTTGTTTTAAATTTATTTTGTATAAAATATATTACATATGTATATGTTTATTGCACACACACACACACACACACACACACACACACACACACACACACACATTCTGTAGTAATATTTTGTATATGTGACTGTATAATAAAGCAGATATATATATATATATAAGAAAGAATTTTCCAATATAAATAAGATTTATTTCTAAAATGAACTCTTCAAAGTAGGCAACTTAAAACTAAGTATGAATATTTTACAACAAGCAAACATTAAACTTCTCAAGGAAATGAAATGTAAATTTTCAACTTTCCTTTCATGTATTATTTTTATTATTATTTTTAAGAGAGGAGCATATTGCAAGAAGGGGAGTATTTCTCATTTAATAGTAGCCACATGCTTCCTTAACTAAAAATAAACAATTAGTCTTCTAAATAACATGCTTTCTTAAGTTTTCACATAAGCAAGAAAGTGCAAGGAAGCAAAAGAAATACAGTTTTCTTTTCTTGACATATTGCTATCAATGTTTGCAAGGTAACAAAGGTGTAAGGAACCCAAAACCTTCAACAAACTATTTTTCTTTTATAAATATAAATGCAAGAGTTATAGCAAGATTCAAGTAGATAGATTATTTACTTCATTACTTCACAAGCTTGGGTTACATGGATGTTAACTCCCAAGTAGCATCAATCAAACTTTTCTAAAACAAGTTTACAAGTGATACAAAATGTACAAAATGGAGGATTTACAAGGAGATGTAAACTTTCACGTACTATATTCGAAGAGGGTTACATTACAAGAAAGTAACACAAGAATAAGAATAATGAGAGCCCAACATGCCACCAATTCCAACTGAGAGCCAACTTCCATGTCTTCCAAAACCATGCAAGGAGAAAAGAGCTTGTTTATCCACCCAACCTTTAGGCATCATCACATGCCTATCCCAAGGTTGGGATGCATGCTAGCCTCCCCCAAGCCCATGGGAAAGAGGATAGCTAACCAACACTTGCACAAGGTGAAGGGTAAAACAACAATGAAACAAACACACAAACATAAAATTCACAACAACACAAGACTCCAACTTACAAGGAGGAGAACCCATGTTCATCCTCCAAAAATGGGGAAGAGAGGAGAAAGTTCTCCAAAATTAAGCATCAATATTATTTGCACATTGAACACATCTTCTTAACCTCCTTATTGCTCCTTATTCAAAACAAGACCCTCCTTATTCCTCCCCCTTTCTCCTAGTCCTCCTTGGAAGGATTTTCAAACCCCAAAAGGGGTTTCCTTACCAAGGATGGGGAAGGAGATTCAAGCCAAATGAATCAACTTCCCCACCTCAACCATTTGAGGGGAAAAACAATAAGGTCCTACAAGGCTTGGCCATCAAGCCTTGAGGATTGAGAGGAAAAATTCCCTCTCTCTTCCCCCACACTCCAAAACTCCATCATGCCATATGATGGAGGGAGTAAAAACACACAAACAACACTACAAGCTACAATCAACAATAACAATTTCAAGCAAATCAATCTATCAACTAAAATAAAGCAACACAACAATAAGATCTAAGAGCCTACCTCAAGGAAAGCTCTCCAAAAAGCTTCCTAACTTCAAATTTTCCACTCTTAGCTCCAAGCAAATCCCAAGCTCCAAATCACCCAAGCATCCAAGCAAGAAAATCCAAAGAAAAAGTCCCTCTCATTTCCCATGAATGAGAATTTGAAGAGGAGCAAACAAGCATCCTCACAAATGAGGGGGTGACATGTGTCACCCCTCTCCCTCCTCATGATTAAAGATGCCAAAACAAAAGAGAGAAAGGGTAAAATTATCTTTTTGCCCTCTTCTCCCAAATTCCCTTAAATGTTAGCAAGACAAAACTAGTTGAAATTTTGATAAACACACAAATCCACATCCCTTACATGGATGTGACAAAAAAGGTAGTAGAAGGGAGGGAAAACTCCTTCTAGCCTTGAAAACAAGCCCCCCTACCCATTAGGTAGGGTCCAAGGGCTCATTTTTGTGATAGGGGGACTCCCAAGCTACAAAGGGGTCCCCAAAAATGCCCAAAATACCCTAATTTCGGGTTTTGCATTTTGGCACAAGGGTAGAGGGTGTGGGGACCACCCAAGGGTCTCACATGTGACCCTAAACCCTTGTGATTAAGAGACTTATTAACAAAAATCAACAATTTAAAAGAAAGTGGGATTATTAACTCCCAAAACAAGTTTACAACTTTACTAACAACCCTAAACAAAATTAATAATTCAAAGCAAAATACTTTACATACATTGGGGTCACTCATAGTGCCCAAAATTAATAATCATCTATCCTAGGGCTTCACACAGTGAACATGGCTAGGACTCAGCCCGTGGGCTGCTTGTGCAAGTTTTGAGTAGCTGGCCTGAATCCCACGTTCTCCTGTAAACCTGTCACCTGCACACTCATTGCACACATTAACCGCACCTGTCCGATACAATATAATTAAATGACATAGTAAGATATCAATGCATGCTAAAATAACCTAACATCCTACTGAAATCAAGTGCAACAACGTGCACAATTATATTCCAAAAGTTAGACAAGATGATAAAGTGACATATAGTCTCACCATGCAACAATTATCCATCACTATAATTAGGTTCCAACCACATCATATTCATTTGTTTCCATGTCATAACAAGAAAATGCGACACTAAAGAAATTAGGCTAAATTGACGCTATACGCCTGAATGTCACACATGTCTAATATAATCAAATATCTAAATATAATGTCCAAGATATCACCAATCACTATCAAAACATGTCTATGAGCAAATAAACAACAAGCTACCGAGCTATAGAAAGTGTGGGCACTACATACAGCATAAATCAATACATTGCAATTCTTCACAATGTTGAAACTTGATGCCAGTTGTTAGGTCAAACCGTCAATAGAGTTGCAATTTTTAGTCATTAAAATTATTGATCTATTCTTTCTACCATGAAGCATTCTATTAGTTTTTGGCCAAAGCAACCTATAGAACCTTTACTCCAAGACTTCTAATCAATCGATACTATTGTGTCATGTCCAAGGACATTTGGGATGACCTTGGCGGTGCCATGTTTTTCTGTTTGAAATATATTTTGTGAACCCTTAATCTTTGCAGGCATAGTATTTAGCTTCGTTCTAGATCCACGCCTCTCGCTCTGGGATAAAAGGATATATTCATGCACAAAGAAGAAAGGAATTTGGGCTATAAATTTTATCTTATTTTCAGATCAGCTTGTAAAGATAAGACTAGTTATAACTTGCATGTAACTTTCATACCATGTTCCATGGGCAATCTGGTGTCTTTGAAATGTTGCTTTTACCTTGTTTTAGGTCTCTAACAAGTCATCCCGCCGATTCTCTCTCGTCCCTTAATTCCTTATGAAGGTTTAAAGCCCTCTTTTCATCCTTAAGCCATTTACATGCCCCGGCTTTGGATTTCAACTTTCAGAGACAAGTAAGATACTTTTGGTCCTGGTTTATTCATTATTTTAATCCTGAATTGATGATTAAGTTGGGCGTGATTTAGAATTTGATTTCCAATTTTGTAATTCATTCCAATCTCAAGTATTGGGTAACCGCTATTGTTCCACAAATCAAAACCAAGTGATCATTGTTAGTGCCAAAGTTTTCTTGTTCGTAAATAAAATTACTATTAAAATTACCCAAATGAATGGGAATTCAGCTATAAAACTTGTGATTTTGTTTTTCATCAATATATTTTGTGAACCCTTAATCTTTGCGGTATAGTATTTAGCTTCGTTTTAGATCCATGCCTTCTGCTCTGGGATAAAAGTATATATTCATGCACAGCAAGAAAGGAATTTGGGCTATAAATTTTATCTTGTTTTCAGATCAGCTTGTAAAGATAAGACTAGTTATAACTTGCATGTAACTTTCATACCATGTTCCATGGGCAATCTAGTGTGCTGAGTTGTTGCTTTTACCTTGTTTTAGGTCTCTAACAAGTCATCCTCCCGATTCTCTCTGTCCCTTAATTCCTTATGAAGGTTTAAAGCCCTCTTTTCATCCTTAAGCCATTTACATGCCCTGGCTTTGGATTTCAACTTTGCAGACAAGTAAGATACTTTTGGTCCTGGTTTATTCATTATTTTAATCCTGAATTGACTGATTAAGTTGCAGGCGTGATTTAGAATTTGATTTCCAATTTTGTAATTCATTCCAATCTCAAGTATTGGGTAACCAGTTATTGTTCCACAAATCTGAAAAACCAAGCTGATCATTGTTAGTGCCAAAGTTTTCTTGTTCAGGTAAATAAAATTACTATTAAAATTACCCAAATGAATGCGAATTCAGCTATAAAACTTGTGATTTTGTTTTTCATCAATATAAACCCACCAAGCCAATTGCTGGTCACCCAATTCATTATTTTAAAATCTAGAAGTACCTAGTTAATCCATTGGCCTAAATTCTGACATTCTTTAAGATATGTTGTAACTATGTAACTCTTGAATTTATTGCTTGCAAGTTGATTTTTGATTATTTATATCATCAAGCTGATATTGTCACCATCATAACTTCCATATTTGCCTTGATTTTCGTTGGTTGTTGCATCAGGCAATGCTATGTTTTCTGTGCATATTGCATAGAACCAGCAGGTGCAGTGAAAGAGAAACCATTATCCTTTTGTGCAGAGAAAGTTCAGGAAGGCATATCCAGAGTCACAGACGATTATGTTCGGTCATCCATGGATTTCAGCGAGACATACAAATCAATTCCAGCATTACCAGGAGGCATATTTCTATCTGCATGGTGGAAAATTCCATTTCATCTTGCTGATTTTGGATATAACAAGACAGAGTATGAAGCTTCTCGTTTCTCTCCCTAATAACCTATGTTATGCAATGCAGGATTCTCCACATTTGTAATTGGTTTCAACTTTCAACTCGTAAATAAATGTTACATTTTGTCTGCCAAGGGATATCGGAACTACACATAAATAGATTTCCTTACAAAATAAGCGAAGGCATTGAAGATAATTTCTTAAGTTACCGCCAAGGATGACAAATTTGGTGTACCAGGCTCTCTTTGTACAAGCCATCTTAGGAAGAAATACAATTTTGGCTACTTGGCGTATTCAAGTTATAAGCCCATATTTTTTCCAATTTCTATTTTATGTTTAAATAATTTAAAATTGTATGGAAATGAAATACTCATTTAATTTTAAAATAAACAATTTTTTACATTGCACACCTTTTCTTCCATTTCCTTACATTGCACACCTTTTCCCTCCAATTTTACCTTGAAGTTATACTCATATTGTTTTCACCTTTTATACTCTTTTCTCACACCCTCTAATTTATGAATCAACATCCTTCCTTTCCATTTAAGTTATACACTCTTTCTGAAATTTCAAAACTAAACAAAATTTATATTATAAAAAGATTAAAAAATACGAGCATCTTCTCACATTACATTTTCTTCTCCACACACACACACACACATCCACTGTCATTGCACATAATGGAAAAATAAATGCTCCTCCTTACCTTTATAAGATACACACTAAATGGAACAAGACAAATGTAAATGGAGCCAATCTCATTACGGTCAGGTCTCCACAGGGATTCCAATCTGCCCACTGAATACATTGAGAAGCTTAAACGCCCCAGAACAAATGTGCCATCACATAGTCTTATCAAATCTGCATAATTTCCTTCAAGAAAGTTTTGTTCAAATTGACGTAACATCTGTCTGAGGTATTTTATTTTTTTCCTCCACCCGCTACATTAAGATTCATGTTTGAAATACTTACTAACAAATCTTTTGTTACCTTCAAACAGTTATTTTTCGCATTGGATTCAAAATTATTATGCTTCACCAAAGAGAATGTCGAATTTTGTTAAAGCCATTATCTGTCATCCTTAAAACATTAATGCTTCAGGGTCAAAACATTAATTAAAATTTGTTTGAGTGTGCTTTTCTCTACCAAATAAACTTTCGAATACTTCAGTAGGTGATAAAATAATTGTGTTCATAGGTAAAGTATCCAAAAAAAGAAGAATTAAAGGCTTCATTTTGTTGGCGTTGACATCCATGTTAATGATCAAATTTTCATTTCTAAACATTGACGCATTAATTACATCAACTCCAAGAACGTCACATACAAGCACACTATATATCGATGTGATCTCGGGCACCGAAAAAAAATCTACTACAAAATTTAGGCATGTATTTGTTTAACTTATTTGTTGGAAATAGACACATTGTCTATGATAATTTCATCCACACCAGTCTCACCCGCACCTAGTCCAATCATATTATATATGTTGTTTCCGTTTCCATAATAATTTTAGATACTATCAAGCAGGTCAATATAATGAATACATTCCTATAGAACTCCTAAACACTAAACAAATACCCAGTTTCTTTACTATTACACAATATTCAAATTGGAACAAAATAAAATTACATAGTCACCTATACACCCTCTCCCAACAATGCACCTTCCATCATCGACCCTAGCGGCGTAGACTTTCTCCTCGAGGAGAAACCCCTACTTATTCTTTAATTGCGGCAAAGGCATTTGCAAGTTGGGTCGAACCCTCGCCCCTATGACAACAGACAAGATGTGGACGGCCAAGATTAACAACCTAACATCATCGACATATGTATATATCCTACATGGTCAAGAATGTCGACCATGCATACAATGAGCTATTGTGGGCATAGTGTAATAAGAACCACTCATGGCATTCAAGTATTTGCAACCTTCATCTACTAAATCTATATGGTTCGATGTTAATAAAACACTAGCAAAACTTACATGGTTGAGGTAAATTCCTAATTGCTTCATTGCTTTAAAGAGATTGAGAGCATTCTTGTAAAAGCCATTTTGTGCATATCCTGTAATAGTTACATTCCATGAGAACATATTTTCCCGAAATTTATTGTCAAACAAGTCACACACCTTGTGTACGCTTCCACATTCTGCATACATATTTACTAGAGCACTTGTCATAAATTTGTAACAAAATTAATAACACTACACTTCAACATTATTTTATTTACTCTTCTCGCATAACAAAAAACATCATCTTCGGCAGGATTTGCCATATCATGGCCTTGTTTATCATTATATCTCTTGCAATACGTTCTATGAAAATAAGCACTTAAGATTTATATATCTATTGAACGCTTGCATGGACACCTACCTTCGTATAAAATATTTAATGCATTTAAGGTTGCTAGTTGAAACAAAACTCATTCGCGTGCAATCCAAGGTAATAAAAGGCTTTTTGTGATGTCACATAGTGTATGTGATGTGAAGAAAAGATAAAAGCCACATTAATGTGTCCCTATGTTAGCTCAAATGATGTAGTAGTGTATATGGATGCATTGTTTAATAGATGTCAATGAGATAGGGGAAATTTGGTCCCTATGTTAGCTCAAATGATGTAGTTGAGTATATGGATGTATTGTTTAAGAGATGCCAAGGAGATAGGGGAAATTTGGTCCCTATGTCAACTCAAATGATGTAGTTGTGTATATGAATGAATTGTTTAAGAGATGCCAAGGAGATAGGGAATTTTGTGTGCTTTAGTGAGCACCCTAATAATTTTATGGTGAATACACACTCTCTTTCTTTACGTATTGTAAAAATATTTTAGAATAATAAGTGATGTAAGTATTGAGTTTCGCAAAATACGTCTAAATTATCATGTTCCTAACTCGATCAATTCTATTCTTTCAAGGAATTAGATCTTATGCTTCATCGATGCATTCTTAGCTAAAATATCCCTTTCTATTTGATTTTACATTTTTATTTCATATTATTAATTTAATCATCATGACATAAATAACGATAATGTGGAATATACCTCTTAATTCCCAACAAATGAAGACATATAAATGAGAAAACTCTATAGGAGAGATGTATGCCTTAAAACTTACAAATTTACAACCTACAACTTATGTCTCGCAAAAACATTCAACTTGTAAACTTGTGTCTTCATTCACCATCTTATTCATAGTGAAAAAATGCAAAAGATGGAAGGTTGTTAGGAATAGTAAATGAAGGGTTTGGAATGGGAACCGAAAGGGCATCCTACACAGAGATGACATGCATCCACCTTTGGGGTGAATTCAAATGGGTAGAAAATGACATGTGAATTCCAATAGGTAGAAAATGAAAAATCCGAAAATAATAATAACATTATATTTTTGTAGTGTTCCTTGTCGGTCATATCTCCTAGCTTGTTAACCCAATTGGCAAATTGAAGGATCTGTCGAAAAGGTGACAAAGCCAATTTGAAAACTATATAAGTTTTAGAAATGTTTTGAAGACTCTTAAAATTGTAAAATACTAAAAGTTGTCAAAACTCCGTTAAAAATAGATCCCAAGACTTCCTAAAAATAAAATTTTCAGACATCCTTCCCTAATTGTTAATATTTCTCTAGATACTCATGTAGATTATTTAGTGCTAAAAATAGATTTCAGTACTTTCTAAAAATATAATTTCATACATCCGTTTCTAAATGCTAACATGGGTCAGACTTACTCTGAGTGATCATACAGATTAACCACATTATTATAGTATATGGTGGAGAAGAGGTATACTAAAGTTTAAAAACCCAATATACTAGCAATTATGCATGTGTTGCAAAGTCTGCCGAGAAGGGATGTCGGTGTTTGATTCCCTTCTAATTGGAACATGCCAAATATTAAATTCTCTTCAGGGATAAAACAGGGAAGGCTCTAATTAACTTTTAAGGAATGTACCTTTGGGATAATAATAAAAGGTTGAGCATGTAAAACATATAAAACAAATACGATAAAATAAATAATTATGGGAAAATAAAAACACAAAGCTTTCAAGTCAATGCTTGAGAGATCCAAACTTGTTTTTAAAATGGGACCTCAAACACTCTAATAAAGACAACTTTACATGACCTTTGGACTCTCTTATGCTCCTCTTGCTTATGGGAGAAGTTGCAATATGATCTACCTCTTTCCCTTTCATATGACTCTTTGTATACACATAATTTTTCACTTTCTGAATTTTGTTCTTCACAAGCATCATTGGCGCATTAGCTTCCTCAGAGTGGTGTCCTCAAGGATATTCTTTGGGAGTGGGGAGTAGCTAAAAAGGCTACATGCATCCTTCAAAGTTGCATTAGGAGGCGAGTAGTGGTACTTATGAGAGATTTTTGATGTGTAGTCTGATTATATCACATATTTCACATGTTGTCATACCCTTACATTCATCTTTTGCATTCCTTGCAATCATATTTTGTAGCCTCCTTTTGATATCACCTTGTTATCCTCTTGTGATAACTCTCATACCTACTTTTAGCACACTCATACCTTTGTCATTTTCTCCCCTTAACAACTCTAAGCTCTCTCCATCCAATTAAACTTGCTTCCTTGACCGACTTCCCCATGCCAAGATTTCTCTCTCGATGACACCATGGTCGATGTGGTTTGACAAGCATATTTCCTTAGTTGATGAAATTGTCCATGGTTGATGTTGTCGAATTAGCAATTTGACATAAATGACGACATCGACCATGGTCAATATCGTCAACTAGAAAAACTATTGATGCAATATCTAAGCTACCTATACCCGATAAATGAGTGCTCATTCCATATCTCATCCATTACTCATTTGGTCAAATAACATTAGGTAATCTACACTTAAAGCTTAGAAGGTCTTAAAGTTGGTCTTATTTATCTTATTTGGAGTTCACACTTGGAGCATTGGGTACTTATGATCTACAAGCATAGGAGTTGCACTTTCCATGGTCTACCAAGCCTTTGGAGTCTTTAAGAAGAGGTGTTTCTAGGTCTTCTTTTATTCATTTGTAGTCCCCCACATCAACTCTCTCATAAGGTGTTCTCAACCTCGAGGGGAAGTTAATGTGCCAATGGTGTCTACAAGCAAGTAAGTACATCTAAACTCTTTTGTCCTTGATTTCCTTTCAAATTTGGATGTTGTCATGCATAAATTAGGATAGGTAACATATCTTTATGTATTGCATTATTTATGTATCGGTCTTTATCTTACTATCTTGGACAAACCTCAATCCTTATGACTCTTGCTTTACAATCTTTTGGACCTCTCTTGTAATCCTTGAGATTGTACCTCTCTTGTAATCCTTGAGGCTTCTTCCTAGCAACCTCTTGGATTTCTTACCTTGTTACTATTTTGATTACAATGTTCTTTACAACCTTATTATTGTCACTTTACCATCATGAGCTAGTTAGATGTGAATTTAAGTTTCTCTACTTTTCTGTTACTCATGGATATTTCCCTTCGTACCATGGCCTCGTCCCTATATTATGCGGTATTAGTTCCCCTTATTTCTTCCATGACATCTTGATAGAGGCTCACAGTTTCATCATCCTTGTCCGCTGAGTAGTATTGTTCTTCAGAATCATCATTTTTTCTCTCCTCGACATCATACCAGAAATTTCTATACACCTTGATTTTATGGAACTCTTACCCATTGATATTAGCATTTAAGTATACTACCGATTTTATCCAGTTTCACTGTGTGCAAAATACATTTTTATTCCTAGTTTTGCTAGTCTCTACCCACTCTACGCAGTATTGATTGTTTGAATATTTTTGGAATTCTTTCAACTTTTCTGTCAAACCTCATTTAGTAGTTTCTAACTTTACTAATTGTTTCAACGCAATCGCCTCTTGTTTTTCAAAGTAAATTAGTTTTTCTGCTTCCAACACTTGAATCTCCTCTTGTTTTTCAAAGTAAATTAGTTTTTGGCTTCCACCACTTGAATCTTTTTCATTGCCTCCCAAATTTTCCGAATAACTTTGTCATGGACCTTTGAGTTAGGGTAGGTTCGTGTTGGCTCATCTTCGCTAAAACTTGAACTTTCCTCCCAAGGTCTTCCTTTTATTTTTCAAAGTGGTACTTGTTGTGGTGATAAAAACTCTATGTCTGATATAATATTTGAATTGGATTAGCAAAAAAACAAAAACTTGATTAATTCAAACGGGACAATTCTTACAGATAAATAGGTGGAGGATCTCCTAAGAATAAGGAGCCCTAAACTATCTCCTACAACCACTCCACTCAATATAAACAAGTTCTAACAACTTGTATAATTCTTGTGTTTATGAATATTGAAAACTAACACATTATTATGACTTGTTTATCAATAACTCATATAATAATAGACTAATACAAATTTATTTGCCCTTCCTCATTTTCGTCCAATTTTTGTTGCATTGTCTTCTTCTTAGCTCTACTTTCTTTAGCTTTCTCTTTTTATTTTATTTTTTCAAACATCACTTTTCTTCCCCTTTAACTCTCCCTTTGCTCTATTCTACTTGATTTTTTATTTTTTTATTTTTATTTTTATGAATCATCCCGCAATACTCTTGTCAAATAAGAGTAGGTTGGTTTGCTTCATTTTCCACTCGCTATGTTTTAGTTTCTATTAGAAATGCTAGGCACTAAGCATGCACATTCAACCAGAGAGAGAAAGAGAAACAAGCACACATGAACACATGAAGAGACCATATTTAATGTGGGAAACCCATAAGGAGAAAACCCCACTGAAAGGAGAAATCAAAGCAATATCAAGGACAATTGTCCATCAAGAATTACAATGATCTCACCAAGTGGTGAGCACCCACTCACCCTAAGCTCTAACTCCAATTTTGAAGCACCTACTTCAATTCTATGCCAAACACCCACTTTACAAATTTGGAAAGCACCCACTTGCTAGGAAGTACCCACTCCTAAATTGTTGAGCAAAAACTTATAAGTTGAACATAGAAACTTTGATCACCTTCTTCACCTAGTTGCTTACACCAACCTGATGTGATCATTGTTTCAACTCTTCATCTCATTTGCACTCCACTCTCAAACTAGCATTGAACCCTTATCAACTTCATTCTTCTCTACAACCGATATCAAGTATTTCAATGATGATTTGCACACTAGATCATGGTGTCTCTTTCATGAGAATGTATCACCATGCATCCACTTCTCTCATCACCTAAATCTCTCATACACAACAACAGAGCTCTCCCAAGGTTTCAACAACATTTTTCAAGCACAAAGATTAACATTTATATCTACATAGAAACTTAAACATGCCTTTTACACTTCACCTTCAAATAACTCTTCACCTTTTCACATGCTTACTTGTATTTAAAGAAGATAAAAAGGTTTCAACTAAATTGCCTTCAAGTTGTCATGATTGCCTATGACACAAATATGTCATATTCTCTCGAATCTACAAGCATGTCCAATGTTCCCTGAGGTACACGATGAGTCAATAAAGCTTTTCAACTCCCCGACATTTTGAATTTTCTACCAAAGCCTCGCTATTTACCAAAAAAACACTTTGTAGAATCGTCATTTTTCTTATCTTCTAGCACCACGAGCTTGTACTTTGTCTTTTAGTGCTTGATGACCCTTAAGGAGTTACACTATGGAAACACGTTACAAGTGCTTAAAGTATCCTTTATACCTTTATTTAGGCCTTCATACTTTTCCATTTTAGTCTTCAACAACACTTGAGCAATTGTGATGAAACTATGTGCTTGAAACCAGAGAATACATCTCTACGAGCAAGATGCCTTGAGATTAGATCTTATCAATAAAGGATGTAAGGGTTCTTCACACAAACCAACATCTCAACTTTACTATATCACATATTGAAAACTCTTCTTCTTCAGTCAAGTATCATACAATTTGACTATTCAGTCATGAAGCATCAATATCAAGGCTTAAAACAAACCCGACTACCTACAAATCATGAGGCATTAAGATCAACTCCTCTCATAGCTTGAGAAGATGAGTTGAATTCATTTTGTTATCTACACCAACTAGGGATACATGGCACTTTCAACTTCTTAATGATCTATGTAATGAGTCAAGAAAACCACACTGCTTTTTCTCAGGGCTAAGTTACATCTTCAATTTTATGGCATGTTCTCATAATTTTCAGCTAAATATGACTTTAGGGATCACTTTTCAATATAGAGAAGTTTTTCTCACATCTTCTAGATCCATGGATAGTCTCATGTTTTGCCTCCAAGATCAAACTTGCTTGGTCTTTCAATATTGTGCTCAATGACGCTTTTGAGATTTAAACCCTAGCTTGTTCTTTGAAAGATCAAACGACTTTTTCCTCCACTCTTGTGATGCTGCAAATGAAGATTTATCTCATTAGGGGTTTCTATTCCAAGTTTCAGACCGTGCTTTGCATTTATTTGTGAGAAGTCATCATAGTTTGAGGCCAAAAATATAGTTCTTCATGACTATCACGGGAATTAGATACGGTTTGCTAGATGAGTAAATTTTCATGAATGAACTTTGTCCTTTGAACCTAATATATCCTTGTGAGAGGATCATTTCACCATAGAATATTTTTTACAAGAATCAAGACTCCTTATGCATACACTAGTATGATTTTAAACCAAAATTACTTACCGCCATGATTGTTACAATAGGACATACCCGGTTTTTCAAGTGTGAAAGGATGTGAACTCTGTCTTAGACCCCTAAGATACTATTCGAGAAGGGTAAATTATTTTGTAGCACTTTCCAAATTGAAACAACCATTGTTTAAAGAAGCATAATCATGAAAACAAGCATTTTTCCAGCACCGTTTGTGCAAAAACTTGTTCTTAAGTCACCACAATATAGACTAGAGTTTGCGGTCTTATTTGATCACAAACCTTCACCCCACACATTTTATCATTGCACTTATGCTTCACAAGGAATATGTTCAAACATGCTTAGACTTCTCTTGACTAGATTAGAGGAGAAAGATATGGTTTTTCATGCTCGAGAGACGGACTTTGTGAATGCCCTGAAATGACTGTTTCATCTCTTTAAAAGATGCACCATAATTAGATTTATTTTATCAAAAAAATGATTTGAATGTGTTGATTAGAACCCATGTACCTTGTTCATAATCATATAGCTCTTGGACATAAGTATTTTTCATCAACAAGGTCATTTAGATCAAAGGCTAATGCTTGTTAGGATTTTTCTTTTCAAATTTGTGGACTCGAGATAAACATTTCTCATTCAATTATTCAACATGACTTACCTTATATCTTCATAGACAATCAAGATCATGATTTATGTAAGCATACATGATACATTTTGCAACTTGAAAGCTTTCATATGTACAACATACACAAGCTTTTGAAGGACTGAATTTGAAACAACTCGTGTATGATACATTCAAATGAAGGAGAACACCAAAAACCACCATTTTGACTTATAGTAAGTGTTATAAACTTCCAAGTATTTGTATCCACTTACACACATTATTTGGAGTCAAAATAACTCATTTTCTGCCTATCGCTTCAAGGAGGCTTTATGAGAGAGAAACCATGTTAGAGAAACAAATAGAACTTATTTGTTTCTTATCCAGTTTCCCTCAATTTTTTTGAAAACGTTCAAGCTTGGATTCATTGTCAAAATTTCCTTCTATGGTTTCTCTGAAGGAGGCTCGATAATTGTTTTTGGATACTAAGAAGACAGGGTGCTCAGATTGCATTTCTCAAGAAACTGGTTTTAGTAGAACTTAGATAACTTCCACAATCTTGTTCAAAACTTGATGAAACTTGACATGAAGCACTAAAACATATCCCTATACATGATCGATATCTTGGTTTCTCATAAATATACCTATATATCCTAGACCAATTTCATTTTTCTAAGAATTCGCTACTAGTCCTCAAATGCGCTTTTAGTGAGAATTCAAATTTTGCCTCCAGAGAAAAAAATAAGCCCCGTAGATGCTCATACATGGCTTAGAGAGTATTATTAGGATTCTACCATGCTAAATGAGGCTTTTCATGTCCTGCATTTAGTGATTGCACCTCATTAGGCTCTAGAACTAGGCCTAAATGAGCCAGTTTCAACTGTGACTCCCAAAACTTGACCTGATGGTCACTCCAAAAGCTCTTAAACATGTTGGAACCGACATGCCTAACCCATAAAATACCTAAGCCAAACACATTAACCATATCCATGCCTCCAGTGGACACCTACCTCACTGACCAAGCTTGTAGCATCTTGAAACCATCCTAAAATCAACTTGAATCCTCTTTATGAGCTCCAACCATCATTGAGAAGGCACTACCAATCAACCTTCATGTCCCTTACAAAGCCTCACTTCACCACTCACTCTTTTTCCATCAATGTCACTTGACATCAATGACAACACGAATGGCCGTGGTTCAATAGTTCCTCCATTCATATAAAATTGGTATGCTTTTGGGGAACTAAATGAGTCATGAGTACCTATTTCATGTCATAAACTACATATATTAGGCTCATTGTTTGTGCCCTTCTTGGCCACATGTCGTTTGCCACATCTATAACATGTAATGGGTCTTCTTTTTTGGTTTCCTTGAATCCACTTCCTCCCCGATTATTTTGAAAGCCTCTTCCTTGGTTATTTGGGTAGCCATTTCCTTGATTATTATGGTGCCCTCCTTGATATCCTTGGTAGCCTCTACCTCGTTTATAGCCTCTTATGTAGCTGCCTCAATTATAATTTTATCCATCATACCCTTTGCATGGTATCCACTATTGTTGTATCCTGGTAGACTCACATATTATCATTGAATCCTCCATGATATAGTCCCCCATATTAAGAACAACTAAAAATAGAGCATCAAATCTATAATTTGTGTATTGAGTCATTTTTAACTAATATAGTTATAACTTGTATTTTCGAGTTATATTTATTGTATTTCTCTTTTCTTTTTCTTTTTCTTTTTTTTGGCATCCAACGTTTGCCAATAATTTGCGCAACGTTAGAATTGTTCAATGAATACTTGCATATAGAAAAGGTCGCCATACACATAGACCACTACCTAGGTTTGCACAGATCTTAGATTGAGTGTGTATCTTCCAATTGTTATGCAATCTCTCCTAGATCTAAAATGGGATGAATAATAACAATGATTCCCCAACATTCATGGTGTGCTTACAAATTCTTTCTACAAAAGACCACCATGTGTTGACATCACTACTAATCTGATAATTTTTACATGTTTGCTTGTGATTGCGAACAAATTTGCATAAAATTGGTCACAACACCACCTTATTGGTGTATGGTCCCATGGACCCGCACTAGCTCCTATTATCCTATTGCAGATGGTCCCATGTTAATTTTTTCAACCGGTATAGGAAAAAACCGAATCTTGACCTGGAAATCAGGAGTTCCACATTTTTAGCCCATTAAACTTAAGAGGTGGTTGGAGAGGTGGGGATGATAGTTTTCCTCATTGTTTAGGCTATTTTGTTTCCATGTGGCACCAAAAATGCATTCTTGCCATTATTTTTTGGTCATTTTGGAGAGAAAATAAACTTCATATTTTAAATATGGTATATTTTTAACAGCTTAGAGTCAAAATTGTCGAAAAAGAGTCATTTTGAGTAAATTGTTGTATGTGTAAAACAATCTAAAAATTAATATTCAATTACTTATTAATATCCATTGTTGTCATTTTGTCAAAATTGTAGTGTCAAAACTAAAAAAGCGCCTCACAGACGCATTTATGGTGTAACTCGACATCTTATAAAATAAAGTGTTTCACATTCATGAGGGATATAAGAATAAGTACAATGTGGAAACCGATGAAATTCAATGCTCAATTTGCTTGGTAAGCAACATGTCAATAAAATATTGAAGGCAACGAAGGAAAGAGGTTAAATAACGACGTCTCGTTAGTTCTTGCACCCACGAGGCCACACATCTACATAGTGGCACATTTTTATTTTTAGTTGTGTGTGTGTGAATAAGAAAAAAATCAATTTTCTAATTCTAGTATTTTCTCTTGAATGTGTTGTGATATGGCGTGGAAGGTGTAAAACTGTAAAAACTATTGTATAGGAGGGCAATGGACTACATAGATTTTTGTCTTTCGACTTCTATGGTGGAAGTGTGATTGGCCCGTGAAAGATCATTCAATGGAAGTGAAAATGGGATCAATTCTCGTATGTAGATGATCATGTGAAACCAATTTCTAGAGTAGTAGTATGCAAACCTAAAAGTATGAGTTGACATATGATTATGTTATTAGGTGCTCCTTGCCCTATGTTCACACTAAGGGTGGAATGTTAGTTAACACTCACATGGAGTTTGTTAGTGATTTAATATTGTAATGTGAATATTGCATGAGTAATTATTCACTAGTAAATATATTTATAGTTGTGATTAATATTGTTATGAGTTACAAAGATATTACATATATGAGATAATCATTACGATTGAGTAATCTTGGGGATATTTGTGGAGATATAAATCTTTGTAATTATCATAAAGTTATTCCTATATAATTGTATTGTCCTTATGGATTTGGGATAAAATATAATATATAAGAGTTATTATTATTTAGTGTGTTCATTCGAACCATTTTTAGAGTCTAATGATGCCTAACATTTTTAACATGTTGGATCGAGTGAAACCCTATGGTCTTGACATCATTGAGTCGCGAGCTCATGTGGTTCCACCTCATTTTAGTGTTAGACTTATTGTGCCCCAACCTCCCGGTTTACTTTATTATTGCTCTTTTATCTTCAAGTGTTGAGGTTTTTATGTCTCCCTATTGTCTTTTTATTTCGGATTGGGCCCTCTACCGCACTCGCGACCTTGTTCTAGCTATTCAAATTTGGGATTTGATCACTCCCAATTTTCCATGGTTATTTCTACAATCTCCATTTTCATGTGCCTTGAGAAGGGGGCATAATATTTTACATTCATAAGGCATAGTTGGTTCCACAAATATATGCTCCTTCCTTGCTTTTATATACTTTGCAAATTTCAAATTCAAATTTAATTTCAATTTCAATATATTCAAAGCTAATGTTTCAATTTCATTATATGGACATTGACTACACTATTATGTTACACATTGTGCTCTTGGGGGCATCTTGAACCGTTCAAACAAATCAATCATTCAAACATTCAAGAAATTGAGTAAATGAAAAGTGTGTTTAGACACTAGGATACATTTTCCCTTTAAGCTAGCAAATTTCATTTATTAGTTTAACGTGTGGTGGCAAGGAGGGGTAGAGGCAAATGTAGACACCTAAATTTGGTAATTAGGCATTTGATATCGGTAATTTGGCTCATATCCCTAAGTCATGACTTGTGTTCTCAAATAGAGCTTAAACACATTATCTTGCTCTCTTCTAAGGCTTGTAAATAGTCTTCATTCTCCTATTTTGTTGCTAAGCCATCTATAAAATTACTTACACTCCTTACCAACATATTATACTTTTTGTTAGGGTTTTCTATATCTCCACTTGCAATGTTCTATCTCATAGACACCAACATATAGTTTACATAGAAGTGTTATGCGATTACATCCTATGTGTTCTAATGACTATATTTTCTTATGTTTTCTTTAGACCCCATCATAGTCGAACTTAATGCAAAATCATGTCTTGCATGACGGTATAAATAAAAGTTAAGCATACTCATTTATTCACCGGAACTCACCCAACATTCTCAAGATATCCTCTAGCAATATTTATCAAATCTCAAGCAAAGCTACCCTAATCCATCTTAATTCAAGAGAAAATATTAGGAGTAGCCTATGTGCAAGTTTGAAGCACTCAAAAATAGGTTAAGAGTAAACCAAGCTAAGTCAAGAATCTCTTAAGCCACATCAAACACTATCAAATATATACATACAAGAAAAACTTCCCAAAACTCTTCAAGGGGGTTACTTTAGCATTATATTCAATACTTCTATTCAAAATTCTATTTAGCATTCAAGATGGTAAATCAAAATTATATCTAGTTTGTCCACTATTGCTTCAAACATAGGGGCAACCATAGGGGAGGGCACTCTAGACTTTCATTCACACTTTCACGTGCACTATGAGAACTACATGGAGTTTGAACCCCCATTTCGGCAATGCAGTGCGACACTTGGCCTAAATCAACAAAGGTGTTGATCGCCAGCAGGCAATCCAACTCAACCACACACAAAATCTTGTTTTTATCTTTGTGTGTACTTGAGTGTTCGTGCATGACATGAGCATTACAAAACAAACGAAATTACAAGTAAGGCATAACAAGTGAAGTAAAAACAACCTAGATTGTCATGATAATGTAAAACATTTCAAGACAATACCGATATGTTTTAGTGTTCGAACACAATGCTAGTGTCCTTAAGGGTTTGAGCACTCCATTTAAAATATGAAGCATCTTCAACCATGTTAAAGCCTACTATACTTCAATCTAGATTCAAATCAACTTGCGAAGCATCAAAAAGCTAATTAGATCTTTCTAGTGTTTTACTATATTTAACATGTGCTTAATTGATTAAATTATTTTCAATAATTTGCTTTATATATAAACTCTTATTTTAAGGTTCTTAATCTACCTCTATAATTTAAGAGTTAAATTAATTTCTTGCATATATTTTATTTAAATAAGAACTTAAGCTTGGTATATCTATTGACTATATGTGTGGCCACCTACCCAAGCACAAACTATTCGACGTGTTTAAGGTGGCGGTTGAAAGAGAAGTCATTTCCATGTGGTCCAAGGTAAAACAAGTTTGTTAAATGTGATGTCCATAATATGAGTGACATGGAGACAAAATATGAGCCACATTCGTGTTCCTTTGATAGCTCAAATGATGCGGTTGTGTGGATATATTGGGTTAAGCAATAAAATGAGATAAATGATTATGGATTTCAAACCTAATACCATCATTGTGATCTAATGCTTAGAAAGTTAGGGGTTAGGGGAAATTTGTGCGCTTTTAGTAAAACACTCTTACTTCATTTACATATTGTGATACAATAATTTGTCTTGTGACATAAGTATTAAGGTTTTCAAGAACCTTCTAAATTATAATATATTTTTAGCTAATGCATTCTTAATTAAATTATTAGAAAGAGGTACGTCAAAAATGTTGGAGATGAGCCCTAACATTATACCACATTGGTGAGTTGTTATATTGGTGATTTTTAGGTCATGGGTTCGATTCCTAGTTGACTTTGTAACATGTGGAGTAAAGTATTAGTGTGTTGCCTAGTGGTTATAAGGACTCATTTAAAAGAACACACAAAAAGGGATCCTCAAAACTTTATTAGGTCACCAATTTTTTATCGATAAACACTCTTTGACCAACCTATGAATTGAGCGCCTTTGTAAGGTTTTAAACCCTCGGTGAGATTGGATACAACTAATCCATTTTACCAATTTACCTACACCTCCTTGGCATTGGGTCACCACTTATACTAGTCATAACAAAAATTCAAACAATAAAAAAACACTCCAAATAAATGATCCACATAGTATTTATCACAATTGAAATTGAACTATAAATAAATGACAATTAGACTATTAATTTCAACTACTCATTTATCACAACCATCTATATTTTATGTTTAATACTTAATTGATTATTATATGATGCATGCCAATAATTTTAAAAAACCATATGAAGATTCCCAAATTGATTAGATGGGATGGCTCATAAAGATCCTTTATAAACTCATTATCATCTACTTACGCCAAAAGACATGTCTAAGTTGGAGTCTAGGTTGTTTCGTAGTGTCAATCCTCCCTTTCCACAAATACCGCCTCTCATATAAGGGTTAAATTTGACACCATTTAGACGTTTTTGTATTTGTTTTCATCCCGCCCTCCACGCAAGGGTTGAATTTGATGGCATAGATAGCCGTTGTTGTCCTTGATTTCATCCTCCCCTCTACATAGGGATCGAATTTGACAGCTAGACATTTTTGTGATCTTAGCCGTATAAATCTTGCATATTTTTGAAATAGTTGCTTGCATGTGACTTGCATATTTAAAATATGACCGTCTATTTTTATATAGAGTTATATGTAAATTATATTAGTACATATTAAATATAGCTAAATAAATACAAAATAATCTTTTATATATTTTATTAATAAGGTATAAATAATACTGTTTTGTATTTTTGAAGGGTAGTATTGGAAAATTACCATCACCCAAAATTGTTGGACAAACATAGGTGTATGTCAAATTTAACCCCTACCTCTACGTTACTATTTTCATGGGTTGGGTTTCCAACGTGGAACTTGTTGGTTTTTTTTTCATTTTTTTATCGCGGCCCATAAGTGCAAATTGCATTTGCGTGAATAATGCGAGTGTGAATAGTTTTTTGTTTTTGTTTGTTAAAACTTTATTTTATATATCATTATTTACTCTACATTTATTTACTCAATTTTTAAGACAATGGTGTTGGGGAGGGATGATTTTTTCCATCTTGGGTTATAAAATATGAAGGTGATTGTGTCATAGAATACAAGTTTTCATTATATAGGGTGTTATTTTTAAAATTAATATTCTTGAATAGGATTTTACAATTTATAAGTTCTCATTTGTTAACGATGAGCAACTGATGTACGGGCTCAATTTTTGATGATTGTTTGGACCCTTTAAGCACAAATTGTACTCACGTGAATAGTCCAAGCATGATCACAACTATATATTGGAGCACATATACGAGATATCTTTCCCCAAAAGAAATGTGTGTCATTCCTCCCTCGGTTTCATAGTCACTAGATACTATTTGCATAGGTACAATTTGAGCCATGGGACATGCAGGTATTTAATTCCCACCTTTTTCTTTCCAACTCTCCTTTAGTTGTGTAAGGCCTAATTGTTGGTACCCTAAAGCTGATGAACAAGTTAACAACCTTGACTAAGCAACCCCTCCATATAGCTAAAGAAGATGTGATACAACATTATTCTTAAGCTCAATACTATTTTTGATTAAGTTGCCTCATGTTGCCCAATACTTATTTTATCATCCCGCACATCGCCCATAAAAATAATCTCCTTGTTTTCTCGTAAAAAGTCTAGCCTACGATCAGATGATATTTGCTTGTAAGGACACCGATTGACTTTGCAAATGCCCTCATGGATCTTAATATAATGCAAAGGTCCATGACCCTAAGCGTAGGAGCCACATGCGCATGTATAAAAAAATCTTTGGAGTTTGAAGGTTCGTATATATATTTCTATTATTTGAGGGTTTAGTGTTAGTTATTTTTAAAGTTTCCTAAATAGGTCGAAAAGCATTCTCTTGCAATGTTTTCAATAGCTATTAATCCGAGGGGAAATGTAGTTTTAACGAGGCATTCTTTGGGTGGCGTCGTGGCATCGTTACTCCCACTACGATTGCTAGGAAAAACACCACATTGTTGCCAAAAAAACTTTGCATCATCCAACACCTCCTCCTCTTCCTTCCCCAATTTTGTTTCGTCTTTCTACAATTCATATTTCCATCTTTCCCTGCCCCACACATTACCCCTTCATAAACTCTTCCCACTTTTCACCGTGTCCATCATTTGCTCCTTCAAACTCCCCTTTCCCATCTTCATTCAACCTATGATAGAATCTCCCTTCCATCCCTTTCGGCATTCCCATCACACAAACCATGTGGGATTGCTAATAAATTAAAAAATTGAAAACATCATCACATGGCAACATCAACATCAACATCAACATCAACATCAAAGTAAACTTGCTTCCCTTACAATAAAACGTTCGAAACATTATTATCAAAGTTCAAAAATCAGATTCAATTATTTTAGTAATATACAAAAATATTTAGCGACGAATCTCGGAAAACACCAATCACAACACAACTAGGGTTCGAATCCCACGAACACACAACTATTCAAAAGAAAATCAGTATTAGAAATGCTTTATCGGCGGAGCATGCGGCGCTGAATTGCCAGGATGAGTATTCTTATTAGGTTGAGGATCTGCATAATCCAAGCGAAAATACATAATCTCACGCCCTTCTTCTCCCGACGGCAATATTTCTGTAATTCGACGCCCTTCAATCTCCTTCGGAATTTGATTCGTACTCGCATGTTCCTGTACATTACGAACAAGGAAGAACAGTCAGGGTTGAACCAGTATTTTCCTAAGGATTCGAACCTGAGACCTTTCCAAACTCACCTCACATAACCCCGCAACAGAATGGCCGCACTCCGCGCCCATCACACATAACTTTGCTGATTCTGCACGGAAATTTCAGAGAGAGGGGGTTTGTATAATCCGGAGGTCACGAGATCGATTCCCGCTACATCAAAAGGGACAGAAATTTACTTACCTGTAGCGCACAATAGTCCGTAGGCCGCAACAACGAAGAGGAGGAAGCGAGCCATTGGGATGTGCTGTCGACTGAGAGATACCCAATCCTTTCTACTTGATTTTTTCGTTATTTTTCTGATTATCATGACAGAAATAGCCATTATGTGTAATAATTATTGCTGTGCTTCACCACTCTCGCCATTTCCCCAACATTTTTAAAATGATGCCCGTAATAAATGCATGGATAGAAACGATTAGAAATCGAGCAAAACGAGGGGCATGTGGAGGATGAGCGAATTTAGGGCCTTTTAATGCTTGCTGGCGGTCATATGGGAGGGGACAGGGAAATGCTCCTTAAATTATTTAAAAATTTATTGAGAATTCTACAGGTTAGTAATAGAGTATTAGTGAAGTTAAGATTAAAGGAAAGTAATAATCTCGTTTTGTATTGAAATGTTGGGAAGATTCTATCCTACAAACATATGGGAGCCTGGAAGGCGTCTATATACTCGACAATTATTGAAGTGCTAAAATTTAGAAAAGAAAAATAGAAATGAATGCACCTCGCTTTTCTAAAAATTGTGAAGATGTCTTAGTGAAATCCAAATTTTGAATCTAAAATATCTCGTGTGTCGTTGGTTGAACATAACCAACAAGATTGTTTGGAAACTAAAATTGTTTTGAATATACCCCAAATTTAAATGGACTTCTAAAGTTTCAAGGGATGATTTATATACCTTCCTCAAGAAATCTTATAAACTAGGGTTT
Source organism: Taxus wallichiana var. yunnanensis (assembly GCA_018340775.1). Taxonomy (NCBI): domain Eukaryota; kingdom Viridiplantae; phylum Streptophyta; class Pinopsida; order Cupressales; family Taxaceae; genus Taxus; species Taxus wallichiana. Next base: position 190,005,614 of record CM031233.1, read on the forward strand.
TGAAGAGGTTTACAATGTGCCTTATTTTGTGCATCCAAGAGTGTGACCGATGAGCTCGAACTAGTTTCTTTTTGGCTTTGTATGAAAATAGTGTGGCTCATTTTATGGAAAAGTGCCTAGAGTGTCAAATAGTTAAAGCATACCACTCTCACCCTCGTGGAACATTATATCCTTGGGACGGTGTGGAATGTAAGCGGTCGCTGGTATTGTTAGATTTTATCTTTGGTTCACAAAGTCGCAAACACAAACATGACAAAGATCTTGGTTGTTATATAAAAGTTAACTAAATGGGCATGTTTCATCAATAAGAACCTTAAGGGTGATGCACTAATTTTTACATCCAATTCAAGAAAGAGATTGCTAAATTTTATGGTGTATTTGTTGTGGCAAAATTAGGCTATGATGATAATGTATCTAATACTTGAAATATTGATTCAAACTAATAAATGAAAGTCCTAATACAATATGAATTGAGTTAAACTTGAGATTTGAATGCTATCAATTGTTTTAGGGCATAGAAATAGAACTAACTCACTAGTATAGGCCGAAAGATGTTGAACAAAAACAACCTTGACCATAAGGCATTTTGCAAAGTTTTAGGGGTTAACAATGTGATCTAGACAAATTCAAAAACGACAAACAAATTCAAGTACAACCATGTATGTGCATACTATATCAAGCTTGAACTTGTCTCGGAGGTTATAAACCCATCTAAGAGTAGCTATGTTGAGTTTAATTATTTTGTGTAGGTTCACATAAATTTGTAGTTCGATTTCTTGCACTTAAATGTTGTGATGAATCAGTAATGTTGTTGAATCAGTAATCTCCTTTATCAAACCCCTAGCTTTGCCTACATTAAGGGTGATAAACCTTAGAAAGGGGTTAATGTTTTGGGCTAGACTGCCCAAACCACCCCCAATGGTGAAGCATTACCTATGTTTCACTACTCCTAAGAGACCTAAAACCCAGACAGTTCTCCTACAATCCTATGATGAGATGTAACTAGAAATATATAAATAAATGCACTTAACATGAAATCTTCAATTTAATTTTTGCACTTGACAACATAAATTTTGACCTTTGTGCACTTTAGATTTCTATGCTTAGTTGATCTAGGATTTCTCTTAGATTTAAGATGTATTTCATAATGTCTCCTACGGATGACGTGGTGTCTAACTCGATTCCTAGATGGTTTGAATGGGATAGGGATCCTTTGCCTAAATATATAACCTTCCAATAGTTTTCCCTCTCAAAACGACCCTAAAATCTTGCAAACATTAACTACGCTCAAGTTACCAATTTAAAATTGTGATCATTAGGCGTGAAGGGCAAGTTCATGACACATGGATAGGTTCATGACATGTGGACAAGTTCAAGACTAACCTTGTCCAAGCCCCACAAATCTATCCAACGGTCATAAACCGAAAATTGAAATATGTGTGATGATTATCTAGAATGCAAATTGGCATCTATATAGATTGCAGTGGCTTTGGTGATGTGAAGCTCAAGAAAATATTCAACCTAGTAGATTAGAGAATGCTCGAAAAGAGGGAAAATGTATGAATAAGGTTAATTATATATTTATGGACATAATGTTTGTAAAGATTAAAGATGTGTAATTATTAAGTGACTTGAACCAAATTTAAGGTAGTGCAGATTACTCATATTTTAATCTAGTATTAACAAATATTAAATTAAAAGGAAAATAAATGCCAATCTAAAATATCTCAATAATAAGCTAATTGTGATTGAAAAATCACATTTTTACTGTGTCTAAATGTCTACAAGCACAAACATATTTAAGCTTAATAAAGATGTATAAACACGAAACTTGATAGGATCTCTTTTTCTTGTAGTGCTAAGTGAAGATTCTTTTGTAGAATGTGAATAATCATGGAGAATATAAAGTATAACATACTTTCCAATGACTTAATATTTGTAAATCCTGTCATTTATTTAATTAGAATAATAATACAAAGTTTAGTTTGCACATTCTATTTCCATTTTCATTCTCTTTTGTGGAGCCAGGACCATTCTTACTAGTTTTCATCCTCTATCATTTTATTTCACTGCAAATTTATTTAACAACCATATGCACACGATTTTATTCTTCATTTTTTCCATCCTCCTTTCCAAGTGAAGTGCTGGAATTTTGTTAGTCTTTCCTCTACAAACTTGCAAACCCAAACAACTTTTTTACAAGTGTTGGACTTGTATATTTTCTCTCATTAGTGTCATTCTAGCATTAATTTATGTGCAGTTTCAATGTGTTCGTTGCATACTAAAAATGACACTGAATTAATATGGTTTGTGTTGAACTTTCTTGAACTATTCCTGTTGAATATGTCAGATTTTTTTCTGATTTTGGTATTGAAGAAGGTGCTCTCTTGGTTAACGTTTCATCTTCATTGGAGCTCTATAATCTATATAGTGATATTCCATCAAAGGACTGTCATATTTAATCATTTGGATCTTTATAATTTGAACGGGAAGAGAGTTTTCAGAATTCAAATTAAGTTCTCTTTTAGTTTGGAAAAACTTTCTAATTTGGAAAGGAAAAACATATAATAATATTGGAGGAGGTTCCCAAAATAAGGGATTTTTAGATTTTTAAATTTTTGACTTTAATTCAATTTTTTTTTCAAAATTAAATATTTTTTGGTTCAAACAAAATTAATTTTACAAAAATTGAAACAAATTGCAACATTGGATATAATCATTTATGTAGTTCACATTTACGAGTAAAATTACTATGTGCATGTAACACCTAATATAGATGCAACTATGAAATTTGTGGAATCCTCTTTAAAAATAATCGAGTAATAAATAGACATATTTTTCATTTCATTTCCTTTCCTTCGTTATCCATTTGAGACTATCATTTAGCATAAATCACAAAAATAGGAAAAATCATGTGTACAAGGAAGTTACACCCACGTATGAGGTTTTCTTGTTAAGTGGGTGTTCACATATGACCTAGGTACCACATATCATTTTTCTCTCACATACTTTAACACATATTTCACGTACTCGACACATATATCAAAGGGTGAACTTCTTCCATGTTCCCATAGGTATTGTAAGAAGGAGAGTATATTTAGAGGTCCGTATATTAGTCGGTGGTATAACGAAAAGGGAACCTATTGGTGTGATAAGGAACCCCCAATCTCTTTGGTACATGATGAATTCAATAAAATCAATGATTGACACAAACTAGACCGACAAAGATACCTTGTTAGAGTTGTCTTGACAAGTGGAGAACACACTTAGCTTCAATGATCTATGGTATGGCATTTGTGATGGGGAAAACAAACACCACTTATCGATGCAAAAGAAGCCAATATCTCGCAAGCAATTTTTTTAAAGCATTGAGTTAATGAGGGCCTCACTTGATGCCAAAGTTTTTCAAACATTCAAAGGTATGATACGGATGGAAAGCACTCAATAAGTTGAAGGACTTGTATGATCCTCACTTAGAGTTGTAGTGCATACAATCGTAGTTAAATGTTCAATCTTGAGTTGAAAAATAGTGATGTCATGATTTTGGCTACATAAATTTGTGTAATCAAGCATGTTGTAGAAGCTATTGAAATTAAAAATAGCACATATACGAGTGCTTTCATAAAGTCCCTTCTTCCTACTTGATCAACCTTCTTCAAGTCCTTGCAAATGAGAAATTAGTTGAAAATATGATTGAAAGATAAAAGACCTTTGGGAGAAAAACTCGAGTCATCAAGAGAAAATATTTTCAAGATCAATCAAAAAGTATTTCTTTCAAGGGTTCTTCATCCAAGTCCTCACTTTCCATAAATGAACAAAGTCGGAAGAACAAAGGGAAGAATATGGGTAAAGGAAGCAAAACTAACAATAATAGTGGGCAAAAGTAAAATGAAAAATAATATTTATTTTATAAATGATGTGGTAGGAAAAGGAGCCATGCAACTCATGAATATAAAAATCCATAGGGGAAGATTGAAGCCTACCACCAAAAGAGAAAAAGGAAAAGAAAAGAAAGAAACCAACAAGCTATACTAATCTCAATTCACCAATGAATATGTGTTTTTCAACTATGATGAAGCAAATAATACCTCAACACCACTTGGTTTGATGCTTGGGTCCTAGATATTGGAACCACTCAACACATGACTTTTCGAAAGGACTTATTTGACAAGTTTCATGAAGAAAGCTATAATTTAGTAAACCTGCAAACATATCAAGTTCGAGATTAGAAGACAACAAGATACTAAAAATAAAATGTTGAGGGATTCAAGAATTTGTTCTCCAAAATGTCTTATACATTCCTCAATTCAAAGGAAACTTGTTATCCTTAGTGCTCATTTTCCAAAAAGAGCACTCCATTTTGTTGATTTATTGGAACACTTTTAGAAGAAAAAGTGATAATGTGGTCATATTGATTAGATTTGAGGAAGGTGAATTGTTAAAACTCGAGGTGATTTATTAATTTCAAGGAGTTTTTCTCATCTTGTTGAAGAAGTTATATTTGTGTAGGCACACACATTTGATATTGTATCACTTGATTATGTTATTATTAGCTTAATTATGGAATCATGACTTATGTGCACTTTGAAAGATTAATTACCTATCCTTAGTCCTTTTGCATGCTTTAATCTCCTCAATTACATTTCCCAATTACCCACATAATTGCTTGCATTATTCCACAGTGTTCAATCACTTCTAAGTATTATGCTCTAAAGTTTCCAAAACCTCACTACGTGCCCAAATAGGGACCAAAGCGCCAAACACTCGGGTTCAAAAATGGAGGTTTCATCCCAAGCCACCAAAGAGTTATTTTCTTAATTTGATATCTTTCTATTGATTGGTTTTTTCCTTAGGGATTAGCCTTAATGTGAATCTATGCCTATGAACACCTATATAATCAAGTCAAATGCACTCATTTACTCAAGGGGTAATTTCAAGAGCACTACAAGCAAATAGAATTTTAAAAGCTCTCCAAGCTCTCTTAAATATCCCTAAAGTAGGAGTAGCCCCTACATAGGTTTGAAGCATGCTCATTTAGGTTTTATAGTCACACTTCCCAAGCTAGAGACCATCTAATCCAAGTCAAGAACAAGCACGCCAAACCACTTCCTACATTAGCAACTAATCAAATTTCCAAATCTAGTTGCATCCATTTGATATCACATGTTAGATGGAAAAATACTTACAATTTGAGGCCTCTTTACAATATTGCCAATGTAGGCGGTTTATGGATTACACTTCAACCCAAACACTAACCTTTTTATAGGATCTCCTTCCCATAGTTAGGACTTGAAGCTATTTTAGGTCATACATAGGGTTTCATAGAAAATCATATCGTAATCAATCACACAAGCACCAAAAGTTACATAATGCCAACATCTCTCCATACGTAACTACTTGATAGGTACAAAATACCAAACATTTCCATATACGTTGAATCGCTGTTTCATCACATTTCATTACACTCCCAAATCCAAAAATAAATCACTTGCAGATAAATATGGTATTTTTACATTTCTATCATTTCCAAATCATCTTCTTGAGCATCAAGTAAACTAAATACACCTCCCTTCTTGTGCCTTTTTGCATTTCACGCTTATTTTGATTGGTATATCTTGCATATTGATAAATATGTATTTTTTTGATTTCAACATATATATTCAATCAAGTAATCTAAATATATAGAAAATCTTGTTTCTAACCCTAATCTAAAGTGAAATAAGTAAAACACTCTAATATACACTTATTCATTTTTGAGTTTAATTATTTAGTGAATTTTCTTATTGATTGATATTTCCAATTTGACCTATCGTGCAAACCCTAACTACCCTAAGGATTTCGCTTTTCCTTGGTTGATTCTCATTTGTGTTTCCATGGCTCACCCAAAAAATTCTATGATCTTTTCCTAAATCCTAGAAGTCCACTCCCTCAAGCTGATTTGGGATGCTTTCCCTTTAACTAGGTCCATGCCCATTCTTAGCTTGAGAAAAGGGTCCCATTCTATGATCTTACATGTTTAGATACTCAACCTAAATAATCTTGTACTTAAATTGATCTCCAATCTAAGATCGTTCATGTTACTACTAGGCACGAAAGAGCTTGCATGCAACTTTTTCCCCTCCACTACTCATCATACGCTTACATTGGGATATGAAGTCCATGTTGTTAATACAAGGGTAAAAATTATATGGGGTAATTCAACCTCTCTCTCCTTCACCTTGTACTCGTGCTTCTAGGATTGATGTTCCACTAAAAAGATATGATATATATGATCAATTGGATAATACATATGTTAAGATATCTATTCAGAGTTTATTAACAAATCATCTATTTACGAGGAAATTTTATATGAGGCATTACAATCTACTATCCTCCCTACCAGGACTCCACCTTAATCCTTTAAATATATCACGAGACACATTTAAAAACGTGTCTAAAGGCTTTACTTTAAAATCCCTATAGAGTTTCCTCCTAAGCATATATAGGATCAATGCCCACCATTACTCATTACTACACAAATTCAAGGGTGCCTAATTAAATGAGTATTGATTGATATTGATCCGGCTTGAATGTTTTCCTAGGTATTTACTCCTACAAATGGGTGTCTCCATGAACCTAATTAATAGGAATACCATAGCTACTTAAGGATTTGATAATATTACATGATATCCCATTGACACAATCATTCTTATTGATGACATCTTATTTGTATTTACCTACACACATCAATAATTTTTTTATAATTCCTAGTAACATTTCTTCTTTCCGTGCACCGTCACAATTAGCATCCCATATATGAGGTATGTAAGGGAATTCATTTTGCAAATATTTAGTTACATAAGAAACAATTGTTGAATAATATAACATTCGTAATGGAACCTTTTGGAAGATTATCTCGCTTGACAAAACCCTCTAGTGTCTTCGTGTAACTCTTAGGAAAAAACATACATTAAGTGTTGAAAACACGTACCATATCAATATCATCAGCTAAGTGGACTAGTAGATGAACACAATAATCAACAAATGAAGCAAGAAATTTCTTTTTGAAAACACAAAAATCTATACAATCTTGTTTTTAATCTCATTTATCTTAGATGTGTAGATATCATTTGTTGCCATCCAGGAATTTTGAAAGCCTCAAAATGGCCTTTCTAAGATCCTATGTAAGCATATACTCTCCTCTTAAACCAAGAGCAAATATATGTTGTGGTGTCATACGCATTTTCTAGAGAATGTCGATATAGAAAGATAAAAACATACATATAAATTAATTTACATTAGCTACAATTATTTTCAACATACCTTTAAAATATATTACTCATGAATTTTCAATCTTTTGTTATTGTTATCTCTCTCTCTCTCTCTCTCTCTCTCACTCTCTCTCTCTCTCTCTCTCTCTCTCTCTCTCTCTCTCTCTCTCTCTCTCTCTCTCTCTCTCTCTCTCTCTGACGATAGAATTGAGGTGGGCACATGTCGCACATGATTTTTGTGATTTTTGCAACTTAGTGTTCATTTATAATCCATAAAACCTTTTCATATGTTCTATTGTACTTGGGCCACATTTTTTTTCATTTTAGAAACTTTAAGGTCTCTTCATGATTATAATTTTATTTCAATATGTAGCCACATTGCTACACTAATTTTTTTGAATATATGCATTGGGTCAAGAAAATGGCCTCCTACCGCCCAATATTTCCAATATGGAAGGTCATATAATATAGATAATCTTTTCATTCCCATAAAAATTACATCTATATGTTGATCAACTATAGTAGATTCATTTTCTCACTCGATCTCCAACATATTTCTAGTATACCAATATTTTATGCATCAAAACATCGCTATAATGCTACAACAAATCTCTAGGAGACATTAAGTTTTTTGTTTTTCTCATTTCAACATGATCATTGAACTTTTCTTTTTTATAGTATGATGTTATGGTCCATCCTTAAAAATCTTGTGTCCTTCATAAATATGTTTTCTCAAATCATGGGAGTACCTTGAACATAGTTGGTCCCACACCTTGGTCATGCATACATTCCTTTATAATCAAACCTTAACAAATGTATAAGCAATGGGGACATGTTATAGTTTATCGGTACAATAGGAAAACTGGATAAGTTAGCTTGATCATTTTAGCTTTTGAAAAAAAAAAACAATAATAAAAATAAAAATAAAATAAAATACATTTCTTTTAAAATAAATGAAATAATAGTAAAAAATAAAGCCTTTTTAGGAATGGGTGAGCTAGGGTTTGTTATTATTTTGTACTTGGCAGGTTTGGGGGTGGCGCCATGAAGGAGATTTGGAAAATTCCAAGACAATGCAATGACCTCTTTGAATCCATATTCCACAACCTTTGCCATCATCTCCGAGCCTGTGCCAATGTGGGGTCATTGGAGCAAGGTATGCGCCTCCATCAAGTACAATAGTATAGGAGATTGTCAGATTTTGTAGCTGCAATTAACTTGTGTATTCATGTATACACAGTGGGCACATGGAATGTGGATCAAAGTGCTCACATGTGCGTAGCCTCATAAAATAATGAATCTTTCAGTCAATACACCAAATGGGGTCGTTGAAAAGCCTTGGAATCCTCCCAGCAGATGCGTGGAACAATGTCAGTGCACCTGCCAACATATTCCTATGCTGCTAGAAGAATATTTCTTCCTTCCTTGGTGGTGACACTCAATACATGGTTAAAATATGGAAATACCCCTATTGTCTACTTTCCCCAAAACACTTCCTTCAGCTTTACATAGTTTTGAGTTGTCTGCGTACTGTGTGCATTTGATGACACTGTCTAGGCCATGCTGCTATCCAAAGGAAGCTCTAAACTTTATCCTCAACGAGTTATATAGGCCTACGGTGATTGTTTGAATTTTTTTGGGGTTCATGTAGGCGAAGGGTGGTTGTGCGGAGGTTTGCAGGTGGTCTGTTAGATATGAATGCAGAATGTTGAAGCATATAATAGGGACATGGATTGCTTGTCAAATTGTGTCTAGAAATTCCTTGTCCAGATGTCATCTCTTGGAATGTCATGGTTACATGATTTGTAACAATGGGCGGTTAAAAAACTTGGAAAACCGTCAAGAAAATGTGATGGGCATGTATCAAGTCAAGATTCCATACCTTATTTCCAGCATTCTCCTGCTTGTGCCCAAAAAGAGAGATTCAAAATTTGGTTTGTGCTGGGTGTAGATAAGAACATCCCTTATTTTTCCTTCGCTATAAACTTCTATGTGAAAATAAATATGTTGCGCATTGGTCTTTGTCTTAAAACCATGTTGAGCTACGCTTGGTTGGTTGCATCATTTACTTTATTAACAAGTTTTAGCCATGTGACATCTTCATCTGGTTATACCTCGTCTTTGGTGAGCTCGGTCCTCCATTCTAGCGCTTTCTATTCTGGTTATACTTGGTTGGGGTTGATCTAGGAGAACTGTTAAGCCTCTTTATTTGGATCTATTGTTCACTTTTGGTTTGAATCTCCAGATGTGTGCCACTATTATTTTCAATCAGTTGTGATCGTGGGGATTACGCAGACAAATCCTTGTTAAGGAAAAATGTGGTGAACATTGTTAAAAAAGTGGGGAAGGATTGCATGATGAGATTGCATTGGATTGGAAGGAGTTTAGAAGAAGTAATAGATGTGGTTCTAGTTGTTTAAATGCCCCAAAAGAATGCGTTTCATAATCAATTGGACAATACCCTTGCAGAGAAACTTGGCCCCTTGGAATGTGTGTGGAGCTGCCTGAGCACCTCTTGTACCCTCACTTCACTTCACTCGTTTATGATGGGCATGGTTTTCTCACTATTTCTAACCTGTTTTCACATTTATAGTTTTCCCCTTTCTTTGTAGTTAGAAAATTAAAACAAGAAAAAGTATAACTTCTATATAAATTTGGAAATGTGTTAGTAGCTCAAAAACGTTAAAGCTACTTGTTGTTGCACATTTGAAGGAATTATCTTGAGTGTTAATCTTGCTTGGAATCACTCCTGTAATGGTATAAAAACTTAGATGGCGTGTTAGGATAACAAAATCTCCAAAACGACAAGTTTGAACTTGACATTTCATGATAACTTGCCACTTGTACACTTGCAAAAGTTAATAAAACACAAATGTTCATAGACGCGCAAAACACCCCTCCAAACTCCATAACAACAAAATGATGATTTTACTATGTTCATTGGTGATGTGGGATGCCACATCAACCTCTAGAAAGATTCATAGATAGTCATTTGACCAATTTATGTCACACGTCTAGGAGCCCACTGTGCAATATTGCAGTGTTGGACAACTATTGAATTATAAAAAAAATCCTTTTTGTTTTGGATCACGGTTTCTTCTAGTATTTCTTCAGGACAATCATAGTCAAACTTTACTTTCGAGAAAATCACCTTGGAAGCTTCTTTTGCAAGGGGGTTTTGTAGGCGACCTCCGGTCGTTTGGCAACAATTTGACCTAGCGTGATTATGATGCATAGCCCCGGAAAAGTGGCCACCATTTGAACTTTGGTCACCGATTTAAGTTTCACAAATCACTTGCTTGGCCCTCCTTGTAGATAAGAAAGTAGATGAAACTTTACATATGTCATGTTTGAGTTTGGAAAAATGGTTTTAAAACTCAAACTTCTAGGCCACTTTGGATAAATTGGATGTTCCTATAAACTTGTAGAAAATATGAAAAAATGGTTGTGGAACCTTTTCCTAGCCGAATAACTATTAGAAATCCTATCAAAATTATCACATGAATCTCTAGAACTCCTAGCTTATGGGAAATATGCTCTCTCTCTCTCTCTCTCTCTCTCTCTCTCTCTCTCTCTCTCTCTCTCTCTCTCTCTCTCTCTAGCGTGAAAGCAAAAGGAAATTGTATATGTAATTCTTAACCTCTATTGTGTCATACATGTGTTTGAAGTTCTTGTAAATGGAAAATTATATGTGTGTGAAAAATGTTAGTAGTAGGAGAAATCCATGCTAGTGTTTATGCTGCCTTATCATGTTTACACTAACTTGGCGGGTTCTAGGTAGAATTAGAAGGATTATAATGGATGATAGAAATCTAAGTTTAATGTATATTACTAAAAGTGTGTAATCGAGATGAATATAAGCTTATTTTATTTTAACAATAGTACTTGTATTATCAAAGAAAGAAAAATTGCTTTCATTGTGTACGTGTGTTAAATAAAGAGATAGAGAAATTTCACTTTGTAACCTTACAATTCAACTGCATTGTAGAATAGTGCACTTAGCTAATTGTGGTAAATTCTTGAAATTTTTATATTTTATATGGTAGTGAGATAGAACTTGAAAAGTAATTGTGTCAAAGCATGTAAAGAAAAAGGTTTGTTGCTTAATAGTATGACTTGTGCCAATCCCTTGAAATATTTTTACACCTTTACTGCCTTGTTAACGAAATCATGTGATTCTAGCATATCATTTGTAATAGTAATTGGTAGATAGGAAGGTTAATATTTAATTGATAGATTTCATAATGCCACTCGATATATAGTTGGTCATGGCCATCTTATTTTGCACTTAAATTGTTCTTCCTTGGTATAATAGCTATGGTTAAGCCTTCACTTCTTCCGAAGGTAAATTATATTGCTTCAAGTAGGGTTACACCGGTGGGTATCCATACATAAAGGTGATCTTTAGTGGTCACATCCTTACGAACCTCTTCTTGAGTATTGTACTTTTAGGGACTCTTAGGTGCTTATTTTACACTATCTTTTCACCAACATGAGTAGGTAGTTAGCACTTGGCAATTATAGAAAGAAGATATTACATCATAGGAAAGGAAATTATAGGATTAAAACTAATATTTTCCCGACCATTGTTTTGTCCTGTATTAACATGTACATATAAGGATTGTATGTAAGGTATAGTGTGTATATGAGTATTTGTTCAACTAATAAACCAAACCTTATATATTTTATGAATGTTGTGGTATATGGCCTCTCAAATCTGAGTTGTGTACCACCGTAGTGGATATAACTTGTAACCCACGTACGGAAGATGTTTCTTATAAAGGATGTGTAAATGGAACTTCCTTGTGAAGTAGAATCTAGGAGAAGAGTGATTAACCAAATTAAACCCAAGTAAGCATGTCAATAAACAATGCATGCCTTATTTAAAAAAGCAATGTTATGTCATGATAATCTTATAAAACATTTCTTCTCTCGTTGTTAGAAACCAAAGTGCGTTCTTGTGTTATTTTAAGTACATCTAATGAGATAATTATGGGTATGGCCCCATTTTTTTAAAAAAATTAAGGTGTGGTTATAGGGATGGAATTTTATGATGTTCACGGGGAAATTTATAATAATATAAAATTATGGAATTGTCATGGTTTGGTCTTAGCAATAAGTGGAAGTAGGGTGGAACTCTTCCGTCATGTTGAAAAGGGGCATTTCTCTTGGATCTAGGCATAACCCCAAGTGTATGATGTGGAAGGAATTGATTATTGTGATAGTTATCTCATGGTAATCGATACAGTTTTATTTCAAGTCCTTTACATCACTACCGGTAGGAAAGGATCAAACAATATCAGTCTTATAATGTTGTAGCTTCTTCTTTGGAGATGATACCACTATAAGAAATAAAGGAATTAATTTCATGATTTTAAGAAGGGATTTAGTCTCCTTGTCGGTAGCTTATGGGATAAAATCAGAGAATTATCTTGAGAATGGTTTATTTGTACCAATAAAGGAAACATAATCATTTCCATGTGTTGATACGTGAGATTTGACTTCTTTATTGCATCTTAGAGGGCTTAGAGATATGCATGAAGAGATATTCAAGGCAAGCTTAGCTTTTGTCGTGAAAGGAAATTCGATAGGAATTTAATTGGTTCAGTAAGTGATCCTCTTAATAATTCATATTTGTGGGTTAGCCTTGAATGAGGACCTTACACTTTGGTTTATATTGTCCTTGTTCAGAAATTTGATTTGAGATAGCACTGGTCTAGTGGATGACTTTTGGATGTAGCAATATGGGAAACATTGTGTTGCTTCGTGGTCACACTCGTGCGCTAGCTGATCATATTTTTCTTACCAAGTTAAGAGGATGATAAATGGTGTTTCACCCACGTAATGTACCTATAAACACCTTGTGAAAGATGCATAGACCTCATGAAATGTGTTATGAGTTATGTTATTCTCCTTTGTATATTTGGATTGTGTGTGAGCTAGAATTTGCGGATGAACGATGATTAGGAAAGCCCTTCAATGGGTTAATCAACTTATTTGTGCACTCCTCGCTTCCTAAGCTATGGCTAGTGATTGTTGCAGTATTCTTGAAGATGCATATTCTTGGACCTAAAATGAAGTGGGCTTGTTTGCTTTGAAATATGTAGCAAGAGTAAAATATGGAATTCCCTCATTGGAATATATCCTAGAATTAATTTAACCTAGTATAAAATGTGGAATGATATGACATAAATATTATCCTCCATACTTCCGCATAAGTAATATGCTTAAGTAATAAAACATAATGAATGCCAAAGTAAAATTGAAAACCTTATGTTTATTGGATTTATGCGGACACAAGTTTTGGTGTTTAAGTGTCATGTGATTAGTACAACTTTTTTAAATTTTTGCATCATATGATTTCACAAAAATAATTTGCTAGTTTTTGGGTGGCAAATTTTGGGCATTACAATTGGTATCAGAGAGGATTTTCAAACAATTGAACCTATGGAATAAAATGTTAATGAGTTGTTTGTACTTGTTTTTTGCACATAACATGAGTGTCATGTCAAGTCCGGATGGTGTTTCATGTGGAATCGTCGTGATGTTTTTGGTCTACTTGTTGTACTAGGTATGTGACTCTGATGATCATGTTGTGTAGTGGGTCCTCAATTCCGTGTTACTGATTGGTACCATGTTAGACACTATAGAGATTTACATATTTTGACTCATTGTATTGGTTTGGTATTGCTTTTAGACAAAGTAGTAGTATGGTTTATCTCTCAGTAGACAAATAGGGAAGTTAACTAATGAATTGGCTAGTTGTTCTTGGGTTCTATTTGTCGATGGTTAATACCGTTGGGTATGGTAATGGGAAGTTGCATCGAGACATTTAGCATCATTTGGTACTTGGAAAACTTGTTTTTCTTCCTTGGAAACATTCATCTTGGTTATTGTACCTTCATCACATCATTGCATAGTACATTATGGATACATTGTTGATGTCATGGTGAAAGCATTACTGCAAACCTAAGAGATCTATTCCCTATTCTTACATACTTGATATCCGATTGCATTTACCAAAATTTCATGGATGACTATATTTCCTCTCTTGACATTTGATGGTTGAATAAATTCATTGACATGATCTCTCTCCTAAATCATGAATTTTTAGACTACTCAATTTTGCATTGATTGACCAATATTCAAAACTCTAACCCTTTTTCAACCACAAACAACAATATTGGATTATCTAGTTGACCAATCATGTGACATTTTGAGTGATAACCTAATTGGAAAACCCTTTGTTCTATGTCGAGTGAGATTCTTGGGTTTATAGTTGGTGGATATATATGTACTCATCCAAGCTATGCGAGATATATTTGGGAGATTATGACAGTTGCATTATTTGATCAATTATTATGATTATATGTCGATATGTACACTCAATAATGTAGTACCCCTACCGGTGACCACTAAAGGTTGCACATAAAAAATTTATGTGAATATTTCTATGTGTATTTCATTTGTAAACTTGAATTTCTCATAACCAACATTTTATTTAATTGAATGATTGAGAAGCTTCGAGGCTCTTACTATTTACTTTCAGTTTTATTTTGATATTTTCAAAGTTTGAATGCGGTTAATTGGCCATTTTTCTTTTGTTTTCGAGATTTATTGGCTTTTTTATTTGTTGGAACTCAAAGCTTCATGGTTTTTGATGCCACTTAGTTGAATATCGTTAAGAAAGTAATGGATTTTCTTGTTTGATGAGTTGGTTCTATTTTGTTCGTCTTGTCTACACTTGTCATATGGGGTTACTCCTAATGTGTCATGTCTGCATGCATGGTGTTGCAGTAACATGCTCTTGGTTTGAGGTGATGTGGCTTTATGCGTACATGACCATCAAGTGACCTGACCTCACTTGGATACTTAATACTTAGTCCTCTTATGGTGGAGTGACACTTATGATATTCAGTCCTCCTATGGTGGAGAGACATATGTGATACTTAGTCCTCTATGGTTGAGAGACTTTTATGATACTCAATTCTCCTTGGTAGAGTGGCTTCCATGACATGCACTATAGTTGGTGGGTTGGACGAGTTATTTTTGTTTCCCCTTACATCCTAGGATGATGTTATTCATTGTTGGGATATATATGATATTTAGTCCAAACTTCATAGATTATTCCCGGGATTATTCACTCTTTTAGATTTTGGATTAATTGAGGATAGTGTACTTTTGGGGTATGCGATATTCACCGATATACCTACAAATGAGACACTTGGTACCTTTTCTTGATTCTTTTAGGCTCCTCGAGGAGAGGCTAAGATAATGGATTGCAAAATCTTGGGAAAATATTGTTATACTTGGATTCCGTGGAAATTGTACCTAGAAAGATTTGTTACCTTGGGTCTTGGGGACCCCACCATGGAGGTTTTTTGTTATTCCCTACAATGGATGTGTTTTTTCATACCTTATCGATATGTGTTGTGTTTAACTTAATATATACCTATGGGTATGGAGTTTATGATGCAAGGATCATGTTCTAAGTAATTGGTTACGTTTCCTCTTGGGTATGTGGGTGTCCTCTTGGTGACGAAATGTGGTGTTTTTACTGGAAGTTATTTGTGGCATCTTAGACTCGTGATTGGTTAATGTCTTTTTACAACTTGGTGAGGTGAGTTCTTCGTATACACCCTTCCTAGTTGGCGAGTTGTCATGTTATTTTGTTACTTTAAATGTGATAAATGTTTAGAGGTTTATATATGGTTATAGGTCTTAGAAGACCTTGTGATGTATTTCCTATTGGAAACCCTGTGAAAACAATGAAATTTAGTTGCTAAACAATGAAGATTATATACATATAAAACTAACTATGCCAATGGAAATGAAACTAACACCTAATAGCTTTAAAGCAAAGTTAATCAAACAAGAACATCAAGGTAAAAGCTTAAGGAAAACAAATTCTTCAATTCATAAACAACTAAATGCTAAGTCATTCTTGCTCTTTTAGATTACCAATCAAAACATGAACCTAATTAGATCATTTAGCAATCAAATTTCATTGTTGTTTGCCTCAAGAATTACGGATGAGATATCACCAAGAAGTGGCTACAAGGTCATCTTTGGATCTTCCCATGCTCCTTAATTTGAGAGAATGGATGCAAGATGGAGAAGCTATTTCCAACAATGGAGAATGGCTCAAATCAAAATGCCTATAGTTTTCACTAATGCAAATGAGGTGTAAGAAGAAAGGGAAGGAGGAGGGTTCTTTATATAACCTTCCTGTTTGAGAGAGCTTTGCATCTTAGTGCATGTGGGATAAGGGTAAAGCAAGATTAGAAGTGGATAAACATGCTTTGGAAAAGGTAAGTTTGATTTAGAAGAGTTTAATTTGTCATTAGTAACTCATGGGAGTTGGGGGATGTTTTAATTAATCAGGTGTGATTAATTAATAGGTAGATGTAAGCTTATAGAAGCTAATTAGAGGAAAATTAGTATGATTTGGGGGATATAAGAGAGGAATTTGATCCAATAAACGATGATTTATTGATTTAGAGTAACGAGCGTAATTAATTAATAATAATTAATTAACCCAAGTAGAAGCGGACATTAATTAACAAAAGGTTGTTAATTGGCATCCTGAGTGATAGGAAGGCTAATTAATTAGCGAAATGTAATTAATTAATGAGAATAGAGGGAAAATGGTGGTTTATTGATGAAGTGTCGTCAATTGACCAAAAGAGAGTGAAGATCGTGGTTAATTAGCAAAGTGTCGTTAATTGACCCAATGAGAGGAGAAGAGGTGTTTATTTGACAAAGTGTCGTCAATTTTCCAAATGATGGGAAAGAAGATAGTTAGTGCAATTTAAGTATTAAAACTGTGTAAGCGGATTTTAGGTGTCTACATTTTCCCCTCTTTGGGGTGCGTAAGTGACGCCACTTCAAAGATAGTACACAAGTACAAATAAGAAAATTTTGAAGGAGTGGAATAAAATTTATTAAAATGAAGGATGTCCCCTCGAGTGTCAATGGGGTGATGGAAGAGGTCGATCGACGATCGAAAAAGATGAAGAAAACGGATAGAAGAAACAAAGGGGGAGGGGCGATAAATATAATCCCTATTTCCCTAGGTGTTTTTTAAGAAAAATTATGATAGAAGAAAATGATAAGAGTCAATAGAAATGAAACTAAAACCTAATAGCTTCAAAGAAAAGTTAATCAAACAAGAACATCAAGATAAGAGTTTAAGGAAAACAACTTACATAAACAAATAAATGTTAAGCCATTCCTACTCTTTGAAATTGCTAATCAAGACACGAACCTTATTAGATCATTTAGCAATAAAATTTTATTTTTGTTTGCCTCAAGAATTGAGGATGAGATCTCACCAAGAAGTGGCTACAAGGCCATCTTTGGATCTTCCCATGCTCCTCACTTTGAGAGAATCGATGCAAGATGAAGAAGCTCTTTCCAACAATGGAGAATGGATAAAATCAACATGCCTATAGTTTTCACTAATGCAAATGAGGTGTGTGTTTGAGAGGAAGGAGCTTGGTCCTTTAAATAGATTTTCACTTTGGGATAAGCTTGCAAATTAGTGAATGTGGGAAAAATGATAAAGTGAATTGTGAAGGGATAAACTTGTTTAAAGAATTAATTAGCAATTAGCAACTCATGGGAGTTGAGAGGGGTCTAATTCATCAAATGTGATTAATTAATAAGTAGGGATAAGCTTGTAGAATCTATTTAGAGGGAAATTAGCATGATTCGGGGGATGTAAGAAGGTATTTTAACCAATAAAAGGGTTTATTGATTAAAATAGAAGGCGTAATTAACTAATAATGTTTAATTAATAACTTAGAAGTGGATTATAACTAACAAAAGGTTGTTAATTGGCATCCAAAGTGATGGCAAAGTTAATTAATTAACGAAACTTCATTAATTAACTAAAATGAAGGGAAATAGCTAATTATTACGGAAATAACGAAAAAGTGGGTAATTAGTGCAATTTTAGTATTAAAACTGCGTAAGTGGATTTTAGGTGTCTACATTTTCCCCTCTTTGGGGTGCGTAAGCGATGCCACTTCAAAGATAGTAGAAAAGTACAAACAAGCAAATTTTGAAGGAGTGGAAGAAAATTTAGTAGAATGAAGGATGCCCCCTCGAGTGTCGATGGGGTGATGGAAGAGGTCGATCGACGATTGAAAAAGATGAAGAAATTTGATAGAAGAAACAAAGGTGAGAGGGGGATAACTATAATCCCTGTTGTCCCGTGATTTTGAAGAAAAATTGTGATAGAAGAAAATGATAAGCAAGAAAAACGAATATGGAGAGAATGGAAATAAATTTCATTTAGCTGATGTAAAAATAACTTTATTTCATCATTTTTCTCACATGATCTACATCATCGGCTTTTTATTAAAATATATGCATACAACAAAAGTGTAAAATAACATGAAAAGCTATAATATTAACATTTGTTCATTTCTAAAACACTAACACAATGCAACATACATAATGTAATGAAATATGAGAAAGTAAACAAGCTAACTTGACATAGAAACAAGTAAAAACACACATACTCAAATAAACAATGTTCAAGATAGTTGCACCAATGTTTTTGTTATCAAGCTTCAATTCCCAAATGTTCGAGTTAATGACAAGGATTAAAATGGCACCCCAAGCAAGGATACATGCAAGGTGAATATACGCAAGATACATGGGTCATATGAAAAAGCAATCATGCACTATGAAACAATACCAAGAAACTCGTTGTGTAAGGGAGTAAAAACATAGTAAGAAAACCAACTTTGTTAATCGAGGAAGATCCAGATGATCCACGATTCGTTTGTGAGAACAATGGAGGACCAAGAAAGATGTTATATAGGAAAAAATTCGATGTTTGAGGATGATGCGTCCAATACAAGCTTTGGTTGCGTGCATGCTTTTTACCAATTTTTGAATTTTTTATTGTTTAACTAATGTTTTGGATTTTTGAATGTTTTACCAATGTTTTGGTTTTTGAATGTTACCAATTTTTGGATTTTTTGTTTTTATCATTTTTTGGATTTTTGACGATATTTATAGGGTTTTTCTCGAACTTTTTCAAGCTATGTATAGGAAAATGAAGATGCAAAGATTCCTTGAGTGCGAGATGGGAATATACAAGGGAAAAACTTTACGCATATATACAAGAAGAAGATATGTTGGATCAAGGCCACGAAGGATAGGTTCAACATGATGATGAACTCAAACCAATGAAGTGCTAAGAAGGAGCGAGCATGCCCCCAATGCAAGCTGACCAAGAAACATATGATAGAAAAGAAGTAGAAGATTGTTTTATTGAAACAAGGGACAATTTCTCTCAAACATGGTAAAAAGGCAATCTTATACACATGGATGTTCTGAACGAAGTAGAAGAACAATAAATTTTATGGAAGGATATGGAAAATGTAGCTAGAATATTGGTGATGAGCCAAAGGCACAAATCAGAGACATATATGAACTAAAGTAAGAGTTTGAACAAGGTCCAAACAACACCTAGTAACATACTAATCTTGTTTTCTCATAGAGACCCAATGTGTGCACGTGGAAATTAATTACTTCTTGAAGGGAATATTTGATAGACAACAAGTGAAGACACGCTAGCCAATGTGTAGGAATGATTTATTTTGATAGGTGATTTGTGAATGGAGGGTGGAAGGAGAGTTGTACATTGCTCTGCTGCTAACCAGGCATCCATAGCCTCAATGGAGATGTATTTGATTCTAGTCACAACATTTCTCTACTGCCAGCCAGGCATCCATAGCCCCGATAGAGATACTAGAAATACCCCAAGAGAGAGTTATATATTTCTTTTCTTTTGATTTTTGATGTTTTGATTGATTTTGTTTGCTTTATAAATTATTTCAGCTCTCTCGATTGTTTTGATAAGGGGTTAAGAACCAGATGGCTTGATGGAAGGATGTGGAAGTGATTGTGATGACGACATTGGCTAGTGTCAACAAATATGCCCAAAATTTATTTGTAACAAGTTTATTAGATGTAGATAGTGATAGGATCTCTAAGAGGTCAGTTGTTCTTTAATTTACCAAGGTGATGAAAGACCAAGGTCAAACAAATACCATAGAGATAAATGTCGCACAATGAGCACAAATAGACTAACCAAAAGATCACTAAAGGGATGAAAATGGTGGGTGACTTGTAGAGGAATGGAAAGAAAGGGAAGAAATAACATCCATGTGTATGCAATACCTGATTACAATGTTTGATCCTTGTACCTTTTCTTTTTAGTAATGTTTTAATGTTTTCTCATTTTTTTATATTTTTTAATTTTTTAAAAGATTTTGGGAAGTTGGGACCAAAATGTCACTCCGTGTGATAAGATCCAACAAAGATGTTTTTAATTTATTGAATAAGGGATACTTGAGAGTTTTTGTTTATCAAGAATGATATTATCTCCAATATCGATGATCATGGTGAGATCATACTCGATAAGTGATTGCGACTTATCTTGCAACATGGATTTTGTATGTGGGATCTTGAGTTCCATATCCATGATTTTTGCACTTTGTGCCATACTTGATGGTTACATTGGTGTGCATTCTTGAATCACGTTTTATTTTTAACTCTATGGTTGTTTGAATTGTTGGGAGCTTTAGAGATCTTCGAGTTTTGATCTTAGCTTAATGAAGAAATTGTGGGGGTTTCATATAAGCTAATGCATGACATTGTTGATCCCTAGAAGTAGAAGAAGAGGAAGAATGTTTAGGATTGATGATAAGAACGATAGGGATGGTGGTGGGATTGCCACCATTATTGATAGAAGGATGATATGATGGACGAAGAGGATATGGTCCAATAATTGAAGAGGATGGGCTATTGGGAGGTGAGCCACAGATAGAAGATGAAGGGATACTAGGATGTGGCCCCAAGATGGAAAAAAATGGGCTACTATGGAGGTGAGCCATAGATAGAAGATGGAGGGCTACTAGGATGTGGCCCAAGTATAGAAGATGAAGGGATACTAGGACGTGGCCCAAGAATAGAGGATAAAGGGCTACCTGGAGGTGACCCACAAATAGAAGATGGAGGGATACTAGGACGTGGAACAAGAATAGAATATAATGGGCTACCCAGAGGTGACCAAAAATAGAAGATGAAGGGCTACTAGGAGGTGGCCCACATATAGAAGAAGATGAAGGGCTACCCAGAGGTGACCCAATGAGAGATTGTGATTGAGGAATTGTGATATGTAAAGAATGGTTGGGTGATGAGAAGATAGGCCATGGATCAATGATAGATCCAGTGTTTCTCCATATAATGAGGAATGTGAGAAGATGGAAGAACAAGAGGAGGATCAAGTTTGATGATCTTAGGATCTTCCTCTATTTTCTGACAAAAGGAATCAACTTCTTCCCCATAATACGTGAACGCATCAAGGTCAAAAGATAATCCTTGCTCATGATCCTCTAGAGGAATGTCATCATGTAGCCCCATGAATTATCTGATTGCTTCTTCATTCTAAAATAAATCGATTAGTATGGGTCGTTGTTGGTCGATGATAGTAGGTTGATTGGAAGAAAGAGGTCCAACAAGTGTGGAAGATTTAGAATATGTTTGATGATGTAGATGAGGGGAAGGTTTGACCTTATTTCTCCCACAAAGGTATTGGATAGTGCTTTGAAAATATATCTTAACACCTCGTTTCTTATGACTAATTCGACGTGAACACAAACATTGGTCTTTAGAAGATTGATAAGGATGATAACGTAAAACATGGTTGAAAGGGCTTGAGGGACAAAGAGGGATTATATTTCGATTGATAGAAGAAGATCAATCAAGAGACAGATGAGAGATTTGGATTTATATGTCTCACAAGTGGAATAAGATGTGGATTTGAAATAGGTTGGTATAGGCTTACCTAGAATATGAAATAGTGCAGATAGATAAAGAGAATCACATATTCGATCAATGGATTGAGGCGTAGGGGCGACTTGGATGATTGATTAGAGGAATTTTGAGTCACACAGATCTTCAATGGAGGAAGATGTATTTGAGGAAGCTGATAAAAGGGGTCCCACGAAGAAAGGGAGGACCATGACTTAAGAGTCAAATTAGAGGAATGATGGGGAGAATTTTTGGTGACACAAATACTAAGAGGAGGAATTTTTTTTTAGGATACTGGTTATTCCTTAGAAGAAAGTCGATTCGATGAGGTTTGCGATCGAGAGGAATCAAAAGATAGTTTGGATTAGAATAATCAGGAGATTGAGAGGAATCAAAATAATATTTTGGATTAGAATTATTAGGAGATTGAGAAGAATCAAAGTAATAGTTTAAATTAGAATCATCATAAAAGCCGAGAAGAACAACATGGATTAGAATCCTCAAAATCATACCACCGACTATGAGATGAAGGTGGGGAAAGGGGTAGCCAAACAAGTTCTCTAGCATGAAGAACCAATTGAGGTTTAGTTGTGATGGGTGTATTTCAATGTGAATGCCTAAACCTAGGTTCCCTATTGTTGTAAGTGTGAGGAACCATGTGATAGTCATTCATGGTTGGCATTGTTGGGTCTAAATTCCTAGACCTAGATTATATGATTGAACTCCTTCAAATGCAAGGAAGTTCCATGTCGATTCGGGCAGCGTAATGACAACCAACTAGACATTTTGAAAATAAATAGGGGATGCTTGTGTGATTTTATAAAGGGGATCTAAGGAAAATACACATATTGATGACACAATTTTGACAATCCAACAAGGTTTGGACAACAAGTTACAAGTGTAAATGTCAAAATGGTTGATCAAAATTTAGCAACATAAAGGCTGCAAAGGAAACTTTCCCAATGTTCAAATTGTCTCAAGAGTTTCTTGATAGGAAACATTTTTATAAGGTTTGAAAAATGTGTACAAGTACTACAATGAACCTAGGAAAAATCAAGCAGTGTGATAGTCTACGAAGGTTTCTATGAATGTCAAACAATGGCCAAAGAATGTCCAATGGAAAATAATAAAGAACCAAAGGATCAAAGGATCAAAAGGATTTTCCTAGAAAAATAAGTCTACAAGATGAAAAATCACAAGGAACAATCACACAAGTTTGAAAAACAAATCAAATCTACAAGAAACTACTCCATATTCAAAATGTGTCTCAATGGTAGGTTGACGCAAGATGATCAACATAATGTCAACACTTAAGTCAAGTTTAAAATAAACAATACGTAAGTATTAACAAGGGTTGAAGTGACTTCGATTCAAAGTATACTATAACCAAATTCTAGATACAAACAAGGCCTAAATCCATACAAAGGGAAGTTATGAATGCGAACAACGCAACAATATCACTTAGATACGTTAATCAAGCTTTTCGAAAAAGTAAGATATTAGTATCAAAATGATATTTATACGACGCAAACAACGTAACAACAACACTTTTCAAGGTTGAGGTAATGTTTGGAAGGAAACAATGTCAAAGTATACCAAGGAGTTGTTAAGGTGCGAGTAGCGTAACAATACAATCTAGACACTTAAATCAAGTTTACGAGAAATAATATGTAAGTATAAAATTGTATCGAGGCAATGCGAGTAGTGTAACACCTCAAGGGAAGATCGAGGATGAAGCAAGCCTAACTACGATGAAACATATTGAAGTGGGTATCAAGAAGAGGTTACTCAAGATTTGAGGACATACCAACACACTTTCAACGCTTATTATCACATTCGCAACAACGAATGATGTAAGCGGGTGAAAAAGTGGTGGACATAATCTTGAGTAACACTTTTTATATATGATTTATTTTGTCCCAAAAGGGAAATAAGAAAAAAAGGAGTAGACCAAGTGGCGATGAATAATACTTGGCATAACTTTGGCAGAGTTTCGCTTGTCTTAGGACAAGTGAAAAACTAAGACAAAGTAACACTTCACAACTTTCTTGATGAATAACACTAGGCTTAAACTTCAATGGACTCTCCCCTTGTTTGACTAATAAGGTTTTGACTCCGAAAAAGTTCTTGCTTCGAGAGAGCTCTTTGAAACAAATTTGGTTTTGGTAAAGTTGGATCTGTGCAAAATGGTTTCCTAGGATTTTTTCCGCAACACTCGCTAATTATTACCTAGAAGAGGCACACACTTCTAGGATTTCTCCTAGAGAGGTGGACCATACTCCCACAATCAAATTAATGAACGGGGCCCCATACGGGTAGCATGTAGCTTTTCTCACAAAGGTTTTAACTAGTCAATTGGGTAAGAAGAGCGGTTCCCATTTCATCCACCAATTCTCTCAAGGTGTGGACTACTTTAGGGTTCCTTGGGTAATCCTCATAATGATTTTTATGGCTTATGCCAAAGAAATTGCACCAGTTTAAAGGGGATGAGTCGTAGCTCTTAACAAACATGTAGATATAGTGTTTAGAATAGTGGCGTGTTTTTATCTTTTATCTTAGTTTGGTTTTGCATACCATTGACAACCTGCAATAAACTGTATTAGTATTTGTTTAGATTCCGATTCTTTGAAAAATGAGTATTGTTCCTACACACGAAGGTTAATAGTTTTCCACAAGATCAAAACATTATGAAAGAGGGTCAAATGTTGTTTTTGATTCTCAAGATCATCCTAAGATGCAAGAGAAGAGCATACACAACAAGTCACCCAACTATATCAAAAATGGAAAAACTTATAAATAAAATGACTAGGAAACTCGTTTTAACCAATTGTTGTTCATTCCCTTAACCATGAATTTAATGAAGTGTTTGTAAATTCAAGAAGGCTTAGAATTGTTTATGATTCCCAAGATTACCTAAAAGTGCGAGGAAGAGCATACACAACTCTATCCTAAGATATGAAAGCACAACATTCATTAAAGATCATCAAACAAGTTAGCAAAAAAATGATTTAAACACCCTACAAACAAGTTAGCAAAGAAATGATTTAAACACCTACAAAACAAGTTAGCATTAAAAACCTGTAGAAAATGTTAGAAATACCAAAGACCAAATCCTGTAAAACCTCAAAAATAGAGCCAAATTGAACAAAACACACCAGCGGGGGCCTCTCAACAAGAGTGCACTCGAGCAAAAGTAGCGCGACCCTAATGACAAAAATGCAACCGAAAACACAAGTTACACGGCTCGATAGAAAACACATACCGACAATTGGTCGATTGACACTAGCGTAGCTAGAGAGAGACGTATATGTGGCCCTAGTGACACTAGCATGGCCCCGAAAAAAAAAAAAAAACATAGAGAGCCGTAAAACAAAGCAGTGTTGCGGTAATGCTGCTTTAGTGAAGTAATAACGCAGGGGGTGTCACACCCAGCGAGGGTGATATAAAGAATAAAATGATGGACAAAATCCTCACAATGGCATGGTTAGCATAATGGTAGTACGCAGGGTTTAACAGTAGCGTGGGGCAACCTAACACCAACAAGGATTTCTGGAATGACATCATAAACAGGTGAATCTGATATAGACAAACTCAAAAAGGTACACCATTTTTCTTTTTAACCCAAAATTAACAACAAACCATCTCCTTTAAACCTACAAAAGAGACTCAACACATGTAAAGTTAGCAAAATACATCAAGGAATTCAAGTTATTTAACACGTGCATAATAAGGGTTAGCTAAAATTGAGACAAAACCAACAAATCTTGAAATAAAATACTAAGGACAATGGAGTAGCTCCCACCGGGTGTGCCATATGTGTACATGTAAAACTAACTATGCCAATGGAAATGAAACTAACACCTAATAGCTTCAAAGAAAAGTTAATCAAACAAGAACATCAAGATAAGAGCTTAAGGGAAAACAACTTCTTCAATGCATAAACAACTAAATGCTAAGCCATTCCTACTCTTTGAGATTGCTAATCAAAACATGAACCTAATTAGATCATTTAGAAATCAAATTTGATTGTTGTTTGCCTCAAGAATTGAGGATGAGATCTCACCAAGAAGTGGCTACAAGGCCATCTTTGGATCTTCCCATGCTCCTCAATTTGAGAGAATAGATGCAAGATGGAGAAGCTATTTCCAACAATGGAGAATGGCTCAAATCAAAATGTCTATAGTTTTCATTAATGCAAATGAGGTGTGTGTTTGAGAGGATAGAGCTTGGTTCTTTAAATAGCTTTCCACTTTGGGAGAAGCTTGCAAATTAGTGAATGTGGAACAAATGATAAAGTGCATTTTGAAGGCATAAACTTGTTTATAAGAATTAATTAGTAATTAGTAACTCATGGGAGTTGAGAGGGGTCTAATTAATCGAATTTGATTAATTAATAGGTAGGGATAAGATTGTCAAAGCTATTTAGAGGAAAATTAGCATGATCGAGGGGGTTTAAGAGGGATTTTAACCAATAAAAGGGGTTTATTGATTGAAATACAAGGCATAATTAATTAATAATGTTTAATTAATCACTTAGAAGTGGATTATAACTAACAAAAGGTCGTTAATTGGCATCCGATCAATGAGAAATTTAATTATTTTTAAAAATGTCATTAATTAGCGAAATGAAGGGGAATGTTAGCTAATTAGCAGGAAATCGCTAATTATTATGGAAATGATGGGAAAGTGGGTAATTAGTGCAATTTTAGTATTAAAATTACATAAGTGGATTTTAGGTGTCTACAAGATAATGAAATGTAATTGTTTGACGATAAAAAAAAAGTAAAGGGTCATGGAATCAACGAATTTGGTACTAATGAGAATACTAATAATTTAGAGATGTTTTTGAGGAAATAATGGACGCGTTACTAAAATAAGGATTAATTAGTTGTGGTAAAGAGGACTGCCAAACTTTTCAGTAAATAAAAAATAAAAAAGAAAGATAAATTGAGAAATGTTTCAAAATGTGTCTTCATGGTTGTTATCATCCAATGTTGGATTTCCTAGATTCGCGTATTCTCCTAGTAATCTTGGATTTGGTCGCATTGAAGACAATGCTCTTATAAGGGGAGGGAGATGTAGTGCCAAAGATTAATTGTAAATGGATGATGATAAGTGATAAGTGATAATATTGAATGTGAATGGATGAAGGTAAGTGATAAGTGACATTTCTTAAATCATCCTATGTATGTTTAGAGTTGGATCACCTTGCAAGATGTGTTAGTTGACATAATATCAAATCTCAAATCAATGTTACTAAATAAAAATGGGCTTATGCTATCGCCATTGAAAATGTGAGGGACAATTATATGTTCTTTCATTGAATAAAGTGGGCTAAACTTCCATGATTTGAAGTTAAATCTACATGCAAAACACTTAGAAAAATGTTTGTTATTTATAGTAGTTAAGGTATCTATCTCGCTCGGATCCCTAACCATTTTAAGGTGATAAATGAGATTTTATTGCAATAAAATGAATTTTTTTAATAAAAATAAATGGTATACCTCACTCAGTCATGATCCATTCTGACGAGATGTGATTGGTCGAAAATCAATAGGAGTTTGTAAGCCAATCGGTGGTGCAACCGACACCTATGTTGAAGTTTCACAAAAATAGTAGTGCTTTATAGGATGCATTAATTATTTGAAATCCACCTTCACCTCTCTAATAACTTGCAATACCAAAATATGCAAGCAAGGAAGCAAAATAGTATAATATGGGCTCAAGTATACAAAGAGCCAAGGGGTTGGAATAAGGGGAATGAGTATTATTTTAGGGTATTTGAGTGCATAGAATATTTTGACACATATGGGTGCAATGTAAATAGATAAGTGCGATAATAAGGGTCTAGAGTCCATAAAATTCTAAATGGGTAGGTGGAGTAGTTAAAATTGAATGTGAGTGGATGATGATGAGTAAATAGGTGATGAGATGTTTTTATAGCCTTTTTGTGGGATTTTATATTTTATATTGGCTAATATCATATTATATTATTTCCAGGATCATTATTGTTTTATGATGTTTTTGTATTTTTAGTTTGAGAGACCCTATGTGCAAGGTGCATTTTTGGTCTCTACATTTTTTCCCTTTGGGTAGCACAAAGGATGCAACGATAAAACCAAAGATGATATGGGCTTGTTCAAATATATGAAAATGGTTGTCACACACATAGGATTAAAGGTTGGTTGATTGGATAGGTAGGAACCTGAAAATGATATCAATGTGCCACTTCAACTAGAGTTTGTGAAGCCAAGGTGGTCAAGTGTGCACTTGGGGGTCAAGATGAGGAGGTGGTGTGGTGGTTTTTTTAGTTTTTGTACTAAAAAATTTGGAGATGCAATTAGGAGTGATAAGAGCGGGTCACATGTGAATCCCACTTGTGACTAAGGGTTAATGGGGAGATTGTGTTGGGTCACGATTCTGATGAGACGAGGGAGCAAGGAATAAATTCAGAGTGGTGGGATCACATGAAAGGTAATGTGTGGGTCACACCCACGAATGATCGGGTTGGGTGTGGGTTATCTTTGTGACAACCCAAGAAATGAATTTTAGGAAGTGGTGTGGGAAAATTATAATTAGTGTGACCAATAAGAGAGAGTAGAGTCACACCCGCAACTTGGAAGTAGGTGAGTGAGTTGCACTGCGATATGTAGACAATAAGATAAAGGGAAATATGTGAAAGTGAGAGTTTTTATGATGGAAAATGAGGAAGGTTCAAGTTGTGTGGGTTATTATTTGATTCACACATGTGGCTAAGTATAAAATGGTGGGGTTCGAGACCATGATTTTGGGTTCTGCAAGCTCAACCTACATGTGAGGTGGCCAAAAAATGTGTGTTTGGGGAATGTGTGATGAGTTAAAAGGAAGATATGGTTAGAGGTATGAATTTACAAGTCAAAATTGTGACCTACACTAAGTAACAAAAAGAGGCTTGGTGGAATAGAGGTGGAGAGTTAGTAAAAATGTAAGAATATTGCAAATAAATACAAGGTTCTAAATATTGATAGATTAGTGACTATAATGGAGTAATGGAAAATTAATTTTGGCAGTTGTAGAGAGTAACAAGCCATCGCATTCATGACCAAAAAGGAAGATATAATCAAGGAAGAGGTCATAAACCGGTTATGACCATGGTGGGAGGAAAAGGAAGTTGATAAAGGATGTTGATAAGAATTGGTTGGTCACAAGAATGACTTAAAATAGAAGGGAGAGTGGAGGAAAGTGGAAGTGGGATATTTTTGTTGTTCGTAGAAGTGAACAAACACAAAGCTTTGTAGGACATGGTGATCATGTTGACTTCTGAATGGGATTGAGCACATGGAAACATAGGCTATAGAGGTGAGAGAGGTGTACGCTCGATAAGGTAAGAGGTGGAAATGTGGAATGAAGGAGTAGGAAGAGTGGTGGTTCATGGCTTGTAGGAAACAAAATCATGCACTTTAGACATTATTTAGTGTCGGTCTCATGCTACTATTTAGAAGGTTTTTGAGTGAAGAAAGTACTAATTAACCCCTGTCTTTTGGCCATCTTACTTTATTTTCTTACATCATTCCCAACCTCTTGCACCCGCATGCCCAACCAATTTTTTTGTCTCGAGTTATTTTAGATTTGACCGGGCGCCCATGGGTGCCTTGGTCCCACTAGAGTGCCCGATCCTTTTGAAATTTCTCACCACTTTTTGGGAACTTTCTAGATGTTTCACTTCTTATCTTTTTGGCGGTTTGCCATCTCGAGGTTAATTACAAAATAACATCAAGAGAACCCTATAAATATAAAGTTATGAGACCATAATGATGGATCAAGCACTAGTCACTACTATCATCCACCTAGGGTTGCATATATAACTGCATTTAGAGATCATTTGCATTCATTTAGATCCATCACTAGAGACAAGGTGGTTCATTTGCATCACACAAGCATAGGAGGGATTCTATTCTATTCCACCTTCTATTCTACTACATTTTTACATCTAGTTATTACTCGTTACTTCACAAAGTGCAACTAGCACAAGAGCACCTAGTGCATATGATTCAAACATACATTAGAACTCGCATTTGGAGTGGGAATGTAGTGCAACACTCAATTAGTAAGTCCATTGTTGTGGCGGTGAGGTCATTCTAACGTATTCATATGTATTCTTTTTTAGGGTTTTGATACTTCTTGTATTTTGTAGGTCTTCTATTCATCTTGGATTATTAGTGACACCTGACGTAGTGCAACGAACTTGATGCGATAGAAATCGAAGGTTTTAGATCACTTACAAGACCTATGAAACTTAGTTCGGACCCTTTACGAAGCCGGGAAGCCATTCTATAGACCAGAGTGCCCAGCAGTGCCCTACTCCCTCTCCAAGATTTCCAATCCAGGCTAGATGACTCAAATCCATCCTTTTCGGGGCCTCTGTGTAGTTATTCACCTTCTGATTCTCTGGTCACTTTTGCGACACGGTCCCATAAGTTTATCAAATCAGCTAAGTCACTTCCATACTTTTATTGCATATTAGGGTTTCTACTTTCATTAGATTAGTTATTTGGGTCATTTTCCATAGTCATTCACTGCATTTATTTACAATATTTACATGTTGTTCTAGATTAGATTAACTACTATTATTCCCAGCTTTTAGTTAATCACGACCCTACTAAGGAGGATCGTAGGGACTTCGTAGGATGGTTGTAGGGAGGTTGCACTAGTGACCAAGAAGTAATGGTGGGGTGGAAAAATACAAGGTGTATGGAAAATAAGCGAGGAAGATAGATGGACCAAGAAATGCACAATCTAGAGTGTGTGTGGAGGGGATTGAAGAATGTCAAGGAAAAAGTGCACACAAAGGGAATTAGAGATTAAAAGGGTCATATCACGGATAGAGGGGACCGAGAGAGTGCAAGGGCCAAAAATGTGTGGAGGGGATCAAAGAGTGTCAAGTTTGGAGCATGCATATATGAAATTAGAGAGTGCAAGGGCCGACTAAAGAATGGATGGATAATAAAAGATTGAAAATGAATGTGGAGAAATGTGAGATAGTCAATAGTTATGATTGAAGACTAAAAAAATTG
This sequence comes from Taxus wallichiana var. yunnanensis, assembly GCA_018340775.1. Taxonomy (NCBI): domain Eukaryota; kingdom Viridiplantae; phylum Streptophyta; class Pinopsida; order Cupressales; family Taxaceae; genus Taxus; species Taxus wallichiana. The sequence continues at coordinate 190,036,752 of CM031233.1, forward strand.
AATGGAAAAAATGCGCGAGGATGAAAAATGATGGGAAAATGAAAAGGTGAAAATAAAAAAGCGATCGTGTGCGTGAATAAGACTTGGAAGAATTTGAGACGAAGAATGTAGGTCGACATGCCTATGCCCGAGATAGGAAAAATTATGGAATGAAAATTGCAGGCCAATTATGCCTAAACCGACACGGGGAAAAATATGAAAATGACATAATGCAGAAATGGGATAGAGAGAGAATCGAAGTAATAATGGAATACATAAATGTGATTGATGGAAACTTGCAAGGCAATCACACCGTGGATGGGTTCGAGAAAATATGAAGTGTGACAAAATGGAGGAATGTGATTGATGAAAAATTCATTGTAGTCATGCATGTGATTGGGTTTGGGAAAACCTTGGGTGGAAAAATTATAGGGAATTCGGACATAATACGAGACTGAAAAATCAAGATGATGAAGCATGTGGAAATGGTGTGAAAATGTGAAAAAGTGTTTTAGATGACATGAGCAATCACATATGAGACCCAAATATGATGAAAAATGTATTTTATTTGAAATATATGGTATTTTTAATAGAATTTTGGATTTTAAAAATGAAAACAAAACTATGTTGTGAAATGGATGAAATGGCCATTATCACTCCAAAAATGACGCCCTTTCTATATACCGTAAAATATACATGAAAGGGACTTGTCGGATCAATGTCAATCCATTCAAATGGAATCTCTTGTATGTAAGCTAATGGTATTTCACCCATTCAAGGTTTATGCCTAATGACTAATGGTGGTGGGAAATAGGAAATGAAAGTCTATGTTTTTGTATTACTCCCCATTGATTTAGAAGGTCGTTGCCACAAGTGTTTTTGTTACAATTATGTTAAGTTATAAATGTAGTAGTTTAACATGACGACTTTACCCATAAGCATGAACCGAGGAACTATAAGTATAAAACATTGCAATAAGGCTAGCCTCGTGATGTGCACAATAATAAAGTAAAATACCATAGCTATTTTTGATTTCCAAGATCACCCAGGGGACGCGAGGAAAACAATGTGTAGCTTGCGATCTATATTCACATGATATACACCAATACAAAATTATTAAAAGAAATTTAAAGTTATTTTTATTTCCAATAAAAATAAAATCTTAATATATTTACACCTATGACTGCCTCTACAACCATATATTTTTTATAGAAAGAAATCACAACACCGTCTCTCTTGTAATCGTCCCGCAACCATTTTTTTTTTTGTATTTTAGCAAATCTATGAGGACAAATATTAGAAAAAAATTTCAAAAGAATGTAAACCCTAATAAAAACATAGTTAGATTGAGAAAATAAAATAATTTATTATAAACCCACAACCAAATTTTGTCCCACCATGGTTGTCAAATATATACCTTGATTTGGATCACCTTGGAAAATGTGTTAGATGACATATTGTAAAATTTCAAATCAATCCTACTAAATAAAAATGGGATTACGTTGCCACCATTAAATATGAGAGGTGAGTAATATGTTCTTTCCTTAAATAAAGTGGGCTAAACTTCCAAGATTTAAATCTAAATCTACATGTAAAATACTTATAATAATGTTTGCTATATTTTGTGAAGGGATCTACCTTGGTCGATCCCCACCCTTATCGAGGTGATAGAAAACATTTAATTGCAATAAAAATGAAAAAATAAATAAATGAAAACAAATGGTATATCATACTAAGTTACTATCCGATTGTAGTTGTGATTGACTACAAATTGCAACGAGGTCACAAGTCATCGCGAGCATGACTGGTTTGTAACAATTCTTTGTGATCATTATTTGACTCTCTAATAACCCACAATATCAAAATATGTGAGAAAAAAACAAAATATTATAATATGGGCTCAAGTGCAAAAAGAGTCAAGGGGTTGGAATGAGGGGGTGGGTGTTATTTTATAATTTTTGAGTGCATAAAATATTGTGACACATATAGGTGCAATGTGCATAGAGAGTTGAGATGATAAGTGTGCATGGTGCATATAAAGTGCAAATGAATAGGTGGAGTGGTTAAAATTGAATGTGGGTGGGTGATGATGAGTAAATGAGTGTTGAGATGTTTTTGCCACATTTTTGTAGGATGTTTTACTTTTTATTTGCTTTTATGGATTTTTTTTATAGGGATTATTATAGTAGTTTTATATTGTTTTTATATTTTTGGCTTAGGATACCTTATGCACAATGTGCATTTTCTAGTGTCTACACCATGTCATTGGGTCTACAAGTGACTTGTCATGATAAAGATGTTGCAATGCACTAATTAAAGGGAAATTCCACAAAATCTTCATTAAAAGTTTATATCCAATGTTACCGACATTGAAATGACATTCCTTGCACTTAGAATTTTGACAAACTATAGAATTTTCATACTCTTTCCTAAATAGTATACAATCATTGACAAAAACATCGTATTTTCATATGAAATTCCCAAGGATGATGATATTTTTTTGCTTCCCTATATGATGATGAAATTGTTTTTTCTCATGCGAAATGATATTTTTTAATAACATGCACATGCATAAGACTTTTTTGCAATATACAATTTTTTAATAACTAATGAACACTTTAAGAATAGAGTTTATAATTTTTTATTTTATTTTACATAGGTAATGTTTTTACATATTGTAAAAGTTTTTTTACACTAACATTTGGCCTACTAAATATGACCTTGAAGTCCATCAATGTTAGAGTGGCATTTAACATTGTTGTTATGGTCTCCCGACTTTGAACAATGAAGTTTCTACTAGGTCTTTATATAATTAATGTCTTCATCCTCTACATGTACTATTTTCACCACCACCAAGTGGATCTTCATTGTTAGGAATTTCATCATATTTATTCATTGCATTAACATCATGATTGTTGTTGTCCTTTGTCTCTGTCTTCTACAAAATTATCATGATCATAAATATGACTAGAGTGATGAGAATACAAATGAGTTATCATATCATCCAAATCCTGTCTTATTTATTCCTATTTTTCATTATTCTATCGCACTACTTTGAAGTTCATGTATTGTACTACCTTCTTACACTAATTGTTTTCTCCATTGGACATAGAATTTTGGATCTAAATTTTATTTCAAATTTTTTTTGGTGACTCGTATTCTTAGGCATGGGATGATTAGGGTGTAAAATGGTTCATTTATATATTTGCACCAATGAAAGTGATTGTCCATCTAAGCGGTGGTGTTTCACCAAGGGGAGTGATTGTCCATCTATAATATTTGAGCTAAAATTTTTACCATAAATATATAGTCAAGATAAATGATCATTACATTCAACACAAACCACATAAATGTCTCAATAAATTTAAAACATTGCAAATGAAAAATAACATTGTATATTTGTAAATATTCATTGCAAATTTATTTGTAATTTTTGCTCACAAATCCATATTTTAAACATCATAATTAAATAATTTATGAAAGACTATCTATTTCAAACCTTCTTTCCATGTCATTTTTTTAACTCTACAAGAGTGGGATATTTATAAGCGATAATAAATAAGAAACTCTTCCCCTACTCTAATATTCTAATTATTTCAGCCACTATATAACGAGACAAATTATTTGGCATTTACTTGTCTTTGTCATTCCCACACTCCATAAACTGAAAAATTTCTAGTTTTGACTTGCATCCTTTAAAATATGTTGAATCCAACAATATCTTATATTCATATGTACTCTCATCTATATATGCGTGTCATCATAAATTATATTCACTTTTTTGCCTCTTCTCAATCTTTTGTTTAAGAGTGTATTCATTTGAACATAAGCAATAATATGACATACTAAACTTATACTTCACCATTTTTTTCAATATTTGAATGAGTATTCAGTCCATAGAATGGTAAAAAGGGAATGTCATGATCTTGTCTAGTTTTTGATATAATAATGATGGGGTCAAAATAAAGATACCTAAACTTGCATCACATATAGTACCTTTGCATCAAAAGATTTAAAAATTTAAACTTTGCATCATGCAATTTCATGTATTTTCCTGGAAGTTCCATATCACCTAAAGACAATTCCTCATAAGATCTATATTGTACCTTCCCTTTTTCTTTGATCAATTTATTGAACATAATTGAATACTAACTTTGTTGTACTTGACCACTTTGTACCTCATTTTCTTTATCAAATCTCATAACTGTAAGAACATGGTTATTTTTCCAAGTGCATCTATTGAAGAATTGGATCTTGTAATAGAGGTACAAATGAAGATTAAAGAGAAGTAGCCCCATTGAGATTTAGCTCAAAAACTGAACTACTCTCACCAAAACTACAGCCCCTTCCCAATCTCCCTCTTCCACCTCTCTGCATCTCCTCTCGTAGTGGTAAGAACTCATTAGCCTAAAATATGAAAATTATTTTCCAATTAAGCATATAAGCAAAATAATTACATACAATTTAATTATTTTTATAACACAAACAAATATGATGGGGCCTTGATCTGATAGTATCAAGAGTCCTAGGAGGGCTATCTACAAAAGAATTTGAGTGAGGATCTAGAAGATAACCGAATCATTATTCCTCATCACATTATCATCTGAATCACTTATCATATTTGTTTAAAAATGTTATCAACATTTATCAACGTGCATAATCATACATTTTATGCTTCATTTTAATCATAAATATATTTTGTATATATAATCCAACAATCAGTAACTAACATGCCTATTTTATATTAACATATGTAAAATATATCAAGAAGTATAGTTCACAAGGTGTTTATACCTCTCAACATATTTTACATACATAGATTAATATAAATATAAATCAAAACATAATATATAAAATATGCTGAAAGGTATAAACTCCATAGATTATATGGATACACAACTGACAGATGAAGATACTTGAAATATGGATGGGATAAGCACGATAGATCATCGTGCATTTATAATATTGAAGTTGGTCGGATATTCTATGTTCTTTCGGGAATCTCGGACGTTTTCAAAGAAACGAGTCCCTGGCCTTAGTATTTCTTTTTGGCTATATAAGGAGATCACGGGCTCTCATTTTATTCACAATTAATTTCTTCATTTCATTCTCAATTTTCTGTCAAGTCTTCAAAGGGCGTTAGGATGTCTATTGAAGGGATGAATACTGTTGTTGCAGGCAGTACAGGAATGGATCGTGTGAAGGTGATCGATGGGATACAGGCGGATAGAGTACTGTGCAAAGGATCAGTGTGTTATTGCTATCGTGGAGGATATCACTATTGGGAAGGAAGTCGGGAAGATTTTCAGAGGATACGAATACAGGTATTGAAGGATTACATGGAAAGACGTTATTCCATTGCAGATGGTAAGGATGATCACGGTGGTATTGAAGGTGTTACTGGTGTATATGTCGTTACTGCTGATCAGTTGTCTACGATATCGGAGGAATTAAGGATCAGAGGGATATGAAGATATGTTCAGGTTGATGGATGATTACAGTGCGAATATCAGTATGGTTCAGAGGTTTATATGTTAGAAAATTTATTAATGGAGATATGTAAAGAATGAATGTTTGTATGTATTTCGGTAACGAAAGAGAAGAAAGTTTTCAAGGGTTATAATTTCATTAGTTGTGTCATTGTCCCCAAGCGCGAAGATAAGAATTAATTGAATTTTTAAATTTTTAAGAACTTTTTTGACGAATGAATGAATTTTTAAATTTTTTTGATGGGATACACACACACACACACACATATATACATATACATATACATATACATATAATACCAAAAGTATTCAATTCATACTTTATCTATTGAAGCAAGATTTCAATTTATTTAATTTAACACAATATGTGTGTTTTAGTTTTTTCAGTCCAACACAATATTTGTGCCTTAGTTTTCTCAATCCAACGCAATATTTGTGACCTAGTTTTCTCAACATAGCACTATATTTTCTTTTTTTTGAATTCAACACAATATTTGTGCCCTATTTTTCTCAATCCAACACAATATGTTTTCTTTCTTCAAAGACGTGCAAATCTATTTTAAATTATATTTTTACATTTAATACTTAATTCTAGTATTGTCTTTGACTTAATTTATGACTTTAATAAATATTCCCTTAAGTCATAAAAAAATAAGGTTTAGTAAATTTGCAAGCAAAGATGCTAGAAAGAAGCATTGAAGTCACCCACTATAGAAAGATTTTGATCTCTTCCAACATAACTTTTTTCAATTTTGGGTGGTTGGAGCCATAGGTATTGATTACTCTTGCTTCTAGATCCTCATTGTAGGCTTGGATGTCACAACAAATATAGTTCTTGCGTAGACTCACAACATTACAATTGCAGGCACGAAGGTTCTATATTATTTCAAGTCCACTAGTAGCTCATTCAACATCAATTCCATAGGCCCTATGTATGCCATTTCTTATGTACTAAGTCCTTGAAAACATTTGCTTCTATTTTAGTTTTCTAGAAGAAAACTATCTTTGGAGCATGATTTCAAAGTTGATTATATATATGCCTTTATTTGTTAAAGGAATTAAGTCCCCTAACATTCCATGATGTGATGTGCATTTCATTTGTATAATGGAGGGCTCTTTACACTCCGTCGTAAGAAATACTCTTTTATGGTCTTTTGATCCTTAAATCTTGAATCCTTTGTTTGTCTCTTGTACCTTTCCATGCTCAAACTATTCCCACCCCTTCTCTGATTTCTTCTTGATTTGTATTTTCCTCAATGCCATGAGTTTGGGAGATCCCCAAAAATTTAGAAGAGGGAGGTTGTGGGCTTTCATCCTCATGAGATCTATCAAGGGATTCAATATAATCCTAGCAACTTAGGGTATGCCTCTTCTCCTTGTTCACCGGAGTCCTTGTTGTTGTTAGAGGTAGTCATTCCTCCTTAAATGAATTACAAAATCTCTCAACATGAAAGTTACAAAGCTTTGGGCAACTCTTGCTCCAAAGAAAGAGTTTTGGTCCAAGGCTAAGGTTTTTAGCAAGGGGAAGAAGGATAAGGTGATGAATAATTCCAAGCAAGGACCAAGTGGTTTTAGAATGGGGAATACATTTTATCTTAGATTTTGGTGCACCTCTATTTGTAAGAGTTAACATCCGAGATGAGGAGGAAGATGGTAAAAGGAAAGAGTTAGGCATCTAAAAGTGAATGGGTTGAAGCCAAAAACCCAACAATGAGTAAAGGAGAATAGATTTTAGGAGGCAACTAGGTATAGAAGGCGTGACACAAATTGTTAGTTCAAAATGAGTGGGCTGACCAATATGAGATGCAATGGGTTCACTGATTTTTTTGTCAATTGCTATGAGGATATTGGGCTTGGAGTACGCATGGAAGAAGTTAGGAAGGTTAGTTTCTAGAGGGACCTAATCATTTAAACATGAGCATATGTTAAATGATTTAGATCAGGGATGAACGAGAAGCAAATTAATCGCATTACAATACCTTGGCCTTGAGGAATCCATTCCTCTACATCTAAATTGTGAAGAAAATAATACCTCAAGAAATCACAAACAAATAATACAACCGCAATGCCAAAGGACTGCGTTTTCCATCGAGTAATTCATTGAGTGTTGGGAAGGAGAGAGAAATACCAACAAAGTGACCAATGATCATGAACTTCCTAAGATTTGAGATTTTTCTATTGACATGCAATCAAATAAATCAATGGAAATTATCTAATTTTCATCTTTTCTAAGATCACTAGCTAGTTATTTTGGGAATCACACAACATATTCTAAAATGTCCTTTGTTGTTGGGCCACATTCTTTTTTACTAGGTACCAAACAATATGTCATTTTCATCTGAAATAGTGAGTGGTTGTTGAGTAAAAGGCACCAACCAAAGTTGGCGGACCTTCCCCCAAAATAGATTTTTACCCCTTTTTTTTAAACCAATTTTTTGCGCCTCTCGAAAAAACTAAAAATTTTGAATTCTCAACTTGATTCTTAACACTCTTGTTTTCTTGGCTTGCTCTTTGCTAAGAATCTAGGATTGTCGAAAGTGGGACCTTTAAAAAGTTTTCTAACTTTCAAGATTTTCCTTGTGTAATCAACCCTAAAAGGTTTCTTGGAACGAGGGGTCCACACATTTCATCTTAGCCCGATTGGAGATGGTTGAAAAACACCTATATTAACTTCTCTCTCACTTTCACCGAGATAATGGGTCCCAACATCAAGACTTTGTGATAATAGATCACCCTAAAATCTAGGGTAAGAATATTAAAAAAACTAAAAATTTTCAATTCTCAAATTGATTCTTAACATTCATGTTTTCTTGGCTTGCTCTTTGCAGAGAATCTAGGATTGTCAAAAGTGGGACCTTTAAAAGTTTTCTAACTTTTAAGATTTTCCTTTTCTAATCAGCCCTAAAAGGTTTCTTGGAACGAGGGGTCCACACATTTCATCTTAGCTCGATCCGGAGATGGTTGAAAAGTATCTATAAATTCTCTGTCACTTTCACCGACGGTGGGTCCCAACATCAAGATTTTGTGATAATAGATCACCCCAAAATCTAGGGTTAAAATATTCAAAAAAACTGAAATGTTTGAATTCTCAAATTGATTTTTAACATTCTTGTTTTCTTGGCTTGCTCTTTGAAGAGAATCTAGGATTGTTGAAAGTGGGACCTTCAAAAAAATTCTAACTTTCAATATTTTTCTTTGTAATCAGCCCTAAAAGGGTTCTTGAACGAGGGGTCCACACATTTCATCTTAGCCCGACTAGAGATGGTTGACAAATATCTAGAACTTCTCTTTCACTTTCACCGATGGTGGGTCCCAACATCAAGATTTTGTAATAATGGATCACCCCAAAATCCAGGGTAAGAGTATTCCTTTCAACATCTCTCTTTGCCACATCTTCAAATTAGACACTTTGCTCACATAAGAGTTAAATGCTACCTAATTGCATGATGAATTGGGTTGACAAATCTAACAACCTCGGTACATTCGTAGCAACAAGATGTCCCATAACATTAGAGGTTTCTTAGTAAAGTCACACATTTTATGATGTTGACATATTATTGGTCATTTTCATATTCTATACATTTTTAAAAATGGTTTCTTAATTGACTAAATAAAATATTATTATTATTATTACTATTAATATTATTATTCATCATTTTTATAAGAACAATTACCTTGAATTAATCATTCAAATGAATCTTTTCTATCATTAATTTATTTGATCTTGAAGTGGCCCTTATGATAACAAATAATTTATAAAGATAGTTTTTCCTTTTAAGAATTTAAATAAATAATAAATAAAATGAAATGATAAGCTTCGAGAATTTTTCATTCTCTTTTAACAAGGCCAACCACATGAAGGTGGAAGCTTATATGGCCTCCCCAACCTAGACCTAACTAGCCTATTACTTTGACCTAACCAAAGACATTACACGACACACAACACACGCATGCGCGTACATACAAGACACACAATATTATTAATTATCATAAATAAATAATAATATTACTTAATTTGAAATTGTAAATATAAACATAAATTTGAAATTGTAAATGAGTATTATTGATCATTAAAACTAGTGTTCCAAGTAAATAAATGTGATTGTTCATGTCTTATAAGTCTCTTCATTAAGTGTGGGAGGGTCTTTATGGAGTAAATTTCATGCACGTGTTAACATCAAGTCATTAAAAGTTTATGTCTCACAGTCTCCATGCCAAATGGTCTTTATCGAATGAATTTTATAATTATTTGGGATTTGTCAAGTGAGTTATGTAATTATCAACGATGTTTTAATTGAGTTTTGTAATTACTTGGGATGTGTCGAGTGAGTTATACAAATATTTGGGATGTGTTAACTAAGTGTTGTAATTTTTGGGATGTGTCCCCATAAAATGTAGAGAGGGTATTTATCAAATGAGTTTTTGTAATTATTTGGGATGTGTCATAAAATAGGGTAAGTGAGATTTATTACCGCAATATTACAATTTGATATTTATTGTATTAATATTGTGCATTATTAACTTAATTTATTATATTAAAAACATATATTTTTCATTAGAACTTGAATCTAGTATAATCTATAGCTATAAAAACTAATAAAAGTAAGAGACACAAGACCTTAAGGAATGACCATGGCCCATTGGCCACCCCTTTCATCCTTTAGGACACACAAACCTACGGGATTGACCATGGCGGTCACCATTCCTTCAGTCTTTGGAAGGGGCTTTTGGCCCCTTCCAATAAAAAGATAGTTTTATTATAATATCATTTTTTAAGATTACAAGATGTTATGTCAATCTAATTGATCTAAACCATTTCCTCTAAGATATGTTCTTCTCCTTTTAAATCTGAATAACTTAACAAAAGAGTTCCCTCACCATATTCAATAGAGGAACCAATCTACACCATCAGGATAGATTGTCTCCGATGTGGGATAGATTGTCTATGCCAACTCTTTCTCGATGTTAGATTCAATTGTTTAGAGCAAAATTTCACAAGATAACTAATGTTCAGCATCAATGAGAGCCTGTAGACTAGAAGGAAAAACAATCGTTGAGCATTAGAATTAGGAATATATTTCACAACTATGCAATATTGTTAAACTCAAGCAATAAGATCACATGTATTTGGTCTTTATTTCCTGCTCTGATGTTGGAAATTGTCCAATATGCTTCCTTAATGATATTTTTATCAGGATTTTTTTGTGCAATATTTTGATTGTTGATCATGGCCTACAACATAAATGCCATTGTAAGATAAAATCATCTAGCAAGAATAAAAGCAAAGCTAATTTATCACGATGAATTTTTAGTGAGTCAATAGTAGATCAATAATAAAGTGTCAAACTAGAAAATGCATCATACTCAACACATATAGATATGGGTGCAAGTTGAATCCCACACAAATCCACTCAATAACTAGAAGCTCAATAAGATGTTGCAAAATTGGATGTAAAATCATACACCAGACATATAAACATGAAGATTGCTAGGAATCAGAAAACAAACAATGAAACCTATAAACAAATGCATAAAAATAGTGGAAAACAAAAATATATAAGGTGAATGGTAAAAACAACCCTTGGGGTCTTCCAAGGAGGTCTCATTATTTTGGTTTATAAACTAGTGCGAGGAAATTACAACACTTATAGTTGTAAATTTTAAAACCATAAAGATTTGATTTGGTGCGTATCTAGGTTTGTATATTGTCCACTTGTGCGAAAAAGAGTGGGAATAAGAACATTATAAGAAAGTTGTACAACAACAAACAAAGAATCCCCAATTCAAAAAAAAACAAAAAACAAAGAAAATGTTTTGAAAAGGTGATACACGTAAAATATTAAGAGAGTAAAAAAATAAGAGAAAAATGTTTTATACTTTTGTGGCCCATGCAATTTTTAGTGCTTTAAAATATGAAGAACTTACAGACTAGATATGACAAACATCAAGCATGTGACCGATCTACGAAAAATGCATTGAAAAGGAACCATATTAAACATAACATTTCTATTCTTGTACTAATACGGACCTAAGGCCATCCTCAACAATTATAAATTACACAAAACTATGGTGTTATGACAAGAACTTGTGAGAAAATTCATCGCATATATGATAAACCTAGTGTAGCACCTTCTTAAAAATAATTGGTTACAAGCAATCCCAAAACCCACTAGATATATAACATACTTTATCCCAACGGACCTTTAGCTTGTGGACAATGATATATAACCTTAAAATTTCTCACATTCTCTTCTACATAAAACCATTCAAAATCCCCTATCAATCAACCTGTCTCATATACGTATAGAAGAAAATAGTAAGTATGCCAAAAAGACTCTCTTTAATGGACCCTTACAAAGGAGGGCAGTTGTCTTTTCAACATCTCTCTTTGCCACATCTTCAAATTGGATGTTGTTCACATAAAATTTAAACCCTATCTAATTGTATGAAGAATTGGGTTGACAAATCGACAACATTGAGACATTCATAGCAACAAGATGCTCCATAACATTAGAGGTTTATTAGTAAAGCCACAAATTTTATGATGTTGACATATTATTGGTTTTTTTCATATTCTATACATTATTAAAAATGGTTTCTTAATTAGCTAAATAAAATCTTATTATTCTTATTTTTACTCTTCATCATTGTTTATAAAATTACCTTGAATTAATCATTCAAATGAGTCTTTGCTATCATTAATTTATTTGGTCTTGAAGTGGGCCTTATGATAGCAAAGAATTTATAATGATAGTTTTTCCTTTTAAGAATTTGAATAAATCAAAAATAAAACCAAATGATAAGCTTCTCTTAGCTTCGAAAATTTTTCATTCTCTACTAACAAGGCCAACCACGTGAAGGTGGAAGCTTATATGGCCTCCCCTAACCTAGACCTAGCTATCATTGACTTAATCAAGACATGACACGACACACAACGCACGCACATGCACACACATACACACGACCATTATTAATTATCATAAATAAATAATAATAATATAAATTTGAAATTGTAAATGAATACTAGATCATCAAAACTAGTGTCCATCTCTTATAAGTCTCTTCATTAAGTGTGGGACAAAGTTTATGAAGTAAATTTCATGCTTGTGTTATCATCAATTTTTAATGAATATTATAATTCATTGAAACTTTATGTCTCACGTGTCTCAATGAAAAAGGGTCTTTATCAAATGAGTTTTTGTAATTATTTGGAATATGACAAGTGAGTTTTGTAATTATTTGGGATGTGTCAAGTGAGTTTTGTAATTATTTGGGATGTGTCAAGTGAGTTATGCAATTATTTGGGATGTGTTAATTGAGTTTTGTAATTTTTTGGGATGTGTCCCCATAAAGTGTAGAGAGGGTATTTATCAAGTGAGTTTTTATAATTATTTGGGATGTGTCACAAAATAGGGTAAGTGAGATTTGTTATTGCAATGTGATTTTTTATTAAGATTGTGCATTATTAACTTATTTTATCATATTAAAAATAGTTTTTTCATTAGAACTTAAATTTAGTATAATCTATAGCTATAAAAACTAATAAAAAATAAGAGACACGAGACCTTAAGGAATGACCATGGCCCATTGGCCACCCCTTTCAGCCTTTAGGACACACAAACCTTCAAGATTGACCATGGCCAGTTGCCATTCCTTCAGGTCTTCGGAAGGGGCTTTTGGCCCCTTCCAATAAAAAGATATTTTTATTATAATATCATTTTTTAAGATTACAAGATGCTATGTCAACCTAATTGATCTAAATAATTTCATCTAAGATATTTTCTTATCCTTTTAAATTTGAATAATACAAAAGAGTTCCCTCACCATCTTCATAGAGGAGCCAATCTACACCGTCGTGGGATAGATTGGCCATGCCACCTTTTTCAATGTCATATTTAATAGTTTGGATCATTGAGAGCCCGCAAACTTGAGCATTAGAGTTAGGAATATATTTCACAACTATGCAATATTGTTAAACTCTAGCGATAAGATCCTCGCATTGAATAATGTAAACAACTCGACATGTATTTGGTTTATATTGCCTACTACGATGTTTGAAATTTTCTAATATGCTTCCTTAATGATATTTTCTTAGGATTTTTTTGTGCAATAAGTTGATTGTTGATCATGGCCTACAACATAATGCCATCAGAAGACAAAATCATCTACCAAGACAAAAAAAGCTAATTTGTCATGGTAAATTTTCAATGAGTCAATAGTAGGTCAATAATAAAGTGTCAAACTAGAAAATGCATGCATAGTACTTAACACATATCCAATCAATAAGATGCAAGTTGAATCCCACACAAATTCACTCAATAAGATGTTGCAAAATTGAATGTAAAATCTTAGGCCGGACATGTAAACGAGAAGATTGCTAGGAATAAGAAAACAATCAATGACACCTGTAAACAAATGCATAAGAAAAGTGGAAATCAAATATATAAGGTGAATGGTAAAAACAACCCTCGCACCCAAGGAGATCTTATATGACAAAGTGGTCTCTTATTTTGGTTTATAAACTAGTGCGAGGCAATTACAATACTTACAGTTGTAAATTTTAAAACCATAAAGATCGGATTTGGTGTATATCCGAGTCTCTATATTGTCCAAAGTGAAAAGCGTGGCAATAAGAATGTTATAAGAAAGATGTACAACAAGCAAAGAAAATGTTATGTTCAAAAGGTGATACAAGAAAACCTTAAAAGAGTAACAAAATAAGAGAAATAAGTTCTTTACTTTTATGGCTCGTGTAATTTTTAGTGCTTTAACATATGAAGAACTTACAAATAAGGTATGGAAAACATCAAGCATGTGATAGATCTACAAAAACTCATTTAAAAGGTGCCATATTAAACATAGCATTTATATTATTGTACTAATACATACCCAAAGTCATCTTCAAAGAATTATTAAGGACACAAAACTATGGTGTTATGACAAGAATTTGTGAGAAATTTCATTGCATATATGATTAACCAAGTGCAGCACCTTCTTCAAAATAATTGGTCACTAGCAAACCCAACACCCACTAGATATATAACATACTTTATCCAAATGAACCTTTATCTACCGCATAGAACCCTTCAAGATCCCCTATGGATCAGCTATCTCGAGATACGCATAGAAAAAACTAGTAAGTATGCCAAAAAGAATCTCCTTAATGGACCCCTACAAAGGAGAGTGGCTGTCATTTTAAAATGGATACCCCAACAGTTTCTTTCTCAATGAATGAAATGGAAAATAGATGCGGGTGCCTCCTAGATTTGTAGGTTCATGGGCACATTTCTAGTTCAAAAAGCACTATACACCTAGGTTAGCAGAATTAGAAACCCACAGGCTCTGTTGAAAAACTCCTAGTTACTTTGTAGTAATTTTTCTCGTAGAGCTTGGAAAAGACTGGTTTTGCAGTTAGGCCCCTAATTTCTTAAAAAAGCTTGACACTTCATGACTCGCTTCTCCTAGAATAAGTCTATTTTACCCTACTTCCTTCTAAATACTGACAAGAATCGTCTTTCAAGAAAATTGTTTTAGCAATCAAGGACTACGTTGCTTCCTCTAAGTTCACTAAGAATCCCAAAATGTTGACTTATGTTGAGATTTATAATAACCTGGATTTGGCAAAGCCTTTGACATGGGTGTGCATGGAATGGAGCCAACCTCTTGACTGAGAACATCCAATTCAAATATCTTCCGAGAATCTATGGATTCAAGCGAAAGCCAACATCAAGGGAGAAAATTCGTTGGCGTATATCAATAGAAGGATCAACCCATAAATGAAAATAAATTGTAGAAAGCATGCAAGGAAAGGAAAATAGTTATAAGACAAAGAATAGTCAATTTCTTCACTCAAGCCCTTTGTTGTTATATGGGGATCGAAGGCAACATCCATAAGTTGCCGATTCTTTTTGGATACGTATTGGCAAGGTACAACTTGGATAAAACCATACAAAGATATAAAACTCTATAAGTTTTAGCCTAATAAACAAGAAAGAATAGTCGGGTTTTCTTGATCGACCCCTTTGTTGTTCTATGGGGACTAGAAGGCAACATCCCTAAGTTGCCAATTCTTTTGGATACATATATCAATTGAAGGATTAGTCTAGAAATGAAAATAAATTTTAGAAAGCATGCCAAGAAATTAAAATTAAAAGACAAAGAATAATCGGTTTCTTGACCAACCCCTTTGTTGTTCTATGGGGATTAGAAGGCAACATCCTTAAGTTGTTTGCTTCTTTTTGGATACATACATCAATAGAAGGATCAGTCCATAAATGAAAATAAGTTGCAAAAAGCATACCAAGAAAGGAAAAGAGTTAAAGACAAAAACAATCGGTTGCTTCACTCAACCCCTTTGTTGTTATATGGGGATTAGAAGCAAACATCCCTAAGTTGACGACTTTTTGATACGTATTGGCAAGGTACAACTTGGATAAAACCATACAAAGATATAAAACTCTTTAAGTTTAGCGTAATAAATAGGAAAGAACAATCGATTTCCTCGGCCAACCCCTTTTTTGTTCTATGGGGAATAGAAGGCAACATCCCTAAGTTGCCAATTCTTTTGGATACATATATCAATCGGGATCGGGATCAGCCATAAATTAAATTAAATTTTAGAAAGCATGTTGAGAACGGAAAAGAATTAAAGACAAAGAACAATCAGCTTTCTTCATTCAACCCCTTTGTTGTTATATGGAGATTAAAAGGCAACATCCCTAAGTTTCCAACTCTTTTTGAATACGTATTGACAAGGTACAACTTGGATAAAACCATACAAAGATATAAAACTTTATAAGTTTTAGCCAAATAAATAGGAAATAACCACTTAATATTCATTATTAAAACAACCATGAAAGTTAAGGTAACCTCATAATATGCATTTAGAGTGGTAGATAACCCTATTCTATGACTTGGTTGGGACATATGGATTTCTAAGTAGTTATGGGGATTGAGATAATAAAACTTTTGTTTGTACTGTGGAATATCCAACTTTAAAAATAAATTCTATCATATCCTACTCTTAAAAATTATTAGAGTAAAATCAAGATCTTAATAAGTTCACTTTTGAGAATTTGAATAATTGCACTAAATAAATAAATCATTTACATGATTATTGTACACTAGCTTGTTAATGATTCTATTGAGTGCAATTAGAAATATCCAACTTTAAAAATAAATTCTATCATATCCTACTCTTAAAAATTATTAGAGTAAAATCAAGATCGAATAAGTTCACTTTTGAGAATTTGAATAATTGCACTAAATAAATAAATCATTTACATGATTATTGTACACTAGCTTGTTAATGATTCTATTGAGTGCAATTAGAAATAGTTTACGTCGTGTTTTTCCCTTCTTGGTAACTATGTTTTTACCAATGTTACACGGATGCACGTCCCCAAAAATTCGGTGGTGTCCCAAATATTTCAAGGACTTAGGAGGATACATCCCCCGTATTTTTAAAATATTGCAAAAAAATTGATAATGGTAAATCTAATATTTCTCAAAGACATTCAATTATAATTTTAAAAATACCTAAAATAAAGTTTAAATTCCTATGTTTTATTGAATAAAATCAAAATATTTAAATATTACCTTGTATATACTATTTTTGTAGCCATCCCCAAAATTGGATGATTTTTTTTCCATCCCCCTATCCCCTAGTTTCCTCATCCCCATGACTTAGGTAAAACTGGAAAATAAAATTTAAATAAAAACTACATTTTTAACCCTGATATGTTGCAGACTCCTCTAGGACACACATTCTGGCCTGGGTACACACATATGTATCTTGGATGAATCTGCAGAATTCGATCTTTCTTTACACTTCTCTACAAACACAAGTGTGCTTTGTGGCCTAATAAAAGAAGAAAAGAATTATCCATAAACAACTCACTGGCTTTGGATCTAATTCACACACATCTAACTATTTGGGACCCTGCAAACAAGTTGGAGCCAAAGAAAAAATGAAAATCTATCAATAGATGTGTAGAACCAGCTGAAGAAGAAGAGGGAATGATTTCAAAACTGATGCAAATCTAGACACCAAAAATCAACGGTACTTATTCCCCTTTGGAGACGAGCACCTATGACTTCCAGTCAATCACATGATGCAGATACTCTCATGGAATATGTATTGGTGCCCCCAACAAACATCGATTTCATCTCAACTTATTTTGATATGTATATAAGCATCACCAAGACCCTTTAATTTGTAAGCATTTGGGGCAGAAAACACACAACACTCTTCCCAGAGATAAGAATTCTAATTCACTGAGTACATGGCTAATTTATGTTCCTATGAATTCCAAATCAGTTTCTACACTGTAAATATCTATATTCCCCCTTTGTGTAATCATAGAATTTTGATTTAGAACAAATCAAAAATCGGATTACAAAGATTAACCCACAAAACCTATACGTGATGTAGATAGAAAAGGTTATATTTGACAGCAGAAACAATTGACAGAATTTAATTTTAGAAAAGTGGCTCACTGCTCTGTAATTTACAACAAGGGTGAGAAGACTCTACTTTATGTGATCATTGGCCATTCTTTGGCAGCAGAAACAACTGACAGAATTTTAGTTTAAGAAAATTCGCTCACTGCTCTGCAATTTACAACAAGGGTGAGAAGACTCCACTTTATCTGATCATTGGCCCGTCTCTTTAAAGGTAGAAATAATTTACATAATTTTAATTTCAGAAAAGTGGCTCACTGCTCAGCGATTTAGAGCAAGGGTGACAAGACTTTACTTTATCTGATCATTGGGCCATCTCTATGATGGCATTAACAAGTTACAGAATTTTAATTTTAGAAAAGTGGCTCACTGCTCTACAATTTACAACGAGTGTGAGAAGGCTCTACTTTGTATGATCGTTGGCACGTCTCAGCCCATCTGTACAATGATAAAAATAATTTACAAAATTTTAATTTCAGAAAAGCGGCTCACTGCTCCACAATTTACAACGAGGGTGAGAAGACTCTACTTTAATTCTTTATCTGATCATTGGACCATCTCTCTGATGGCAGAAACAATTTACAAAATTTTAATTTCAGGAAAGTGGCTCACTGCTCTACTTTGTCTGATCATTGGCCCGTCTCTTAGACCCGCACATGAGGACGAGTGCACAGTTGTGAAGGGCACCCCCAGCTGATCTCTCTCGGGCTAAAATCTGGGGTTCGCGCACATGTTGCTGGAGTGCCCTCTGTTACTGACACGACAGTTTAATAATATTTTTCAACATTATAAGTAACCTATGGTGAGGTGGCATCCTGTGAAATACTGACACATTTTACCAAAAAGAAATACTGTACGGTTTGGTCAGTTTTGCCAGCGCCCCTCCCGACAGCCTTCGCAGCAGCAAGTACAGCTGCCATAGCTCACTTTTTTTGCCCTCAGGCGCCCTCGAGCGTGCATTTGCCCCGCATTTTCACTCATGTGCGGGGTCTTCTTTGACCATCTACCTGGTTGCCCAGATATCCGCTAATCTCATGCTCAAAAACGTTAGGTTTGTATAGAGACTCAAATATCTTAAAGTAAATTTGAAAATTCACCATAAGGCAGTTTTTGGGTTTTGTTTTTAACATACATCAACTCTTCATTGTCATCTTGAAGAAAATACAACAGTAGATTAGAGACATGTTTTAATACACTATTGGTTTCTCAAAAACAAGAGCTCCTTCAAAAACTATCCATGGTAAATAAAAAGGCAGATAAATGCCAAACTAGACTACCGTGAGTGGTGTCAGAGGTCTAGGGAAAACTAGACTACCATGAGTGATGCCAACACCAGATATTTTCATAAATCAGCACAGAGAAGACAAAATATCAGCTCTCTCCATCAAATAAAAATTGCAAGATGGATCTCTTCTCACTGATCAGAAGGAAATTCTAACTTTTGCTATGGAATTCTTTCAGACAACACTCACAAAGGGAGAAAACAATAATGCACAATCGCTTGCACTGCAGGACCTCCCTCAGAATATCCCACATTTAATTTGAAAATGGTTATTTGATGAAACCCATCACAGAGAATGAACACAAATCAATAGTTTTCTCTTTTCAACCAGACAAAACAACAGGGCTAGATGGATTTCTAGCTCTTAAAGTCAGTTTTGGAATCACAGATGAACAAGAAAATGCTTTAAAATGTGAATGCGATGAAACTGTTCCTGCTCCTACTTCCGAAAAAAATGAAGCAGATCAGCTTGATGAGTATAGGCCAATTGCTTTGTGTGATAAGATGCACAAAATTTTATCAAATTTAATAGCAACGGGCTCAAACTGCCTCTGCCTAAAATCATCTCTATCTGCCAGTATAAATTTGTGGAGGGAAGACAAATAGAAGATAACATTATTGCAATTCAAAAGTAGACCAGGGCTATTAATAAAACTGGATGTTTCCAAGGCATATGATCGATGCTGTTGAAAAATGATCATCAACACTCTACAAGCTTTCAGTTTCAATGAGGCAATAATTGAATGGATCACCAACTGTATCAAAACACCTATGTTCTCAATTTCTATAAATGGTCAAATGGGAGCTCATTTCATCTTAGCCGTATCTATTTATAATAATAGGAGAGACACTTTGCCACACTTTCAAGCAAAACAATATATATATATATATAATCTCCCAGCTATGGATCATGGACATAGATATACAAAATTTCATTTTGCAGATGACACACTTCTCTTCTCAACATTCATACTGAAGGAAATCAAATATTTGCACTCTATTCTAAGAAACCATCAACTTGCATTGTCCCATGTTTATTAGTGTCACTCGCAAGCGGTGAAAGGAAATCTCTAGAATTATGCCATTCCAAAAAGGAAATTTTCTTCTTCACTATTTGTGATTTTCCCTTCCTATGAAGAATACGATCAGATTATGGGATGACTTTATTTTTCAGCTAATTAGGATATGGGTATCAAATACAAAGAATCTGATACGCAGATATAGCGAAAATTGCCCCCCAACCCCCAGATATGGCTTTGGATACAGAAGTACAAAAAATATATAAATTTTTGCCTAATAAATAAGAATTAACCACCTAATATGCATATAAAAACAAAATAACCATAAAACACTACTGATAATCTATATAATGCCAAATGAAATGTCACAAATGTCATAATGATATTAAATTTTATAATTACACAAAAATGCAGCAGGGTCTGAATCCTCACGTGATCATTAAAATAGAAGATGCATGTATATCAAGAGCTACTGATCTTATTTTCTGGTTTTATTGCAGCACAAAACTGAAAATCAGATTTGTGGTGGGATTTAGATTTTTGTCACAATCGTTCCTTGTCCAGAATTGAATCTGCCTGTAAGTGATCAGATAAAGAGTATTTGAGTCAATTGTGTTTGTTCCCTCCTGGTCAGATTTGTCCTCAAGATCAGACCCTGCTGTCTTTTTGTAGGGTTTCATAATTTTTTAAAAAAACTGGGCCATTTTATGTTTTAATGTTGAAAAGAAGTAGAAAATTTTGAAAACTTGTTTTTGGCCTTGGATACACCCAAGATACGGCCTGGCAGTCCAGATACAACCTGATACATTTGTAGATGTATTCATCCTTGTCCTGACTGTATCCAGATGGCATCCATATTGGATATGTATTGTATCCGTATCTAGCCCTGTATACTGCCGTATCGGTATCCAAGTATTTCAGCTACAAACAAAGTTATCTCATTAGACTCACAGGTAAATTATAGTATCTAAATGTAGAGTGTACTTTGGTATCAATTCAGCATAAATTCCTTTGGTAAGGCGAAGGCACTCAGTATAAACTATAAATATCTTCTTGTTTCATGGGAAAAAAAACTGCCAGCCAAAAGCTCCATGGAGGCCTAGCAATCCACAGCCTTTCCCATTTCAATGAGGCTCTTGCCAAATGAAGTGCCTTGCATCTTTGGCAAAAACCTTAGGCTGTTTGGAGCAATATTATACGACAAAAATATCTTATATGCCCACTAGAAATTAAATGCCAATCATGCCTTTTAGGGACGACAAAACATCTTAAAGTTAGTATGGGTGTTTTCTTTCTAACTAAATGCAATGGTCTCTCTATCAACATTTGGGAATGCAGCTGGAATGGAGGGTCACCACTTCAAAGCACAAATTTACGTGTACTTCAAGTAAGCCTCCAAAATCAAGGAATACAATCTATTTCTGATCCAAGAGAGTATTTTATCCACATTCAATGTTCTTATTTGGGAGTGGGGGTACATATCTGACAAAGAGTATGTATGGGTGTTTTTTCTAAACACCTCACCTGGCTTGTTGGCAATGGTCTCTTCATCAACTTTTGGGAATGCAACTGGAATGGATGGTCACCACTTCAAACTCAAAGCATGGATGTGTACTTTAAGTAACCCTCGAAAATCTTGGATTGCAATCTATTGACAGTCTATTGCTGATCTAAGAGAGTATTTTATCCACAATCAATTTTCATATTTGGGAGTGGGGAGTACATATCTAGTGAAGAGTATGTGCAATAACATTGCACAAACAAATTGAAAAACGCTAAAAAGGAAGACTAATATAACATGCATAACCCTATTTTATATATTTACTTTTCTTTAGAGCTACACCTTTTATTGTTCCTACATATTATCTTGAAATTGACAAGCAATTAGGAAACTGAAGCATTTATAACCATGTTTTATTTTTACCTTAAAATGCTTCTTCAAGGAAATTTGGACTATCTTCTTAGACTTCTATCTTTTAGCATCTACTCCCACTGCACTGTCATTAAAGCAAGCTAGGGCCTTTGTAATACAGTCTCACATGCTTTTTGCAGAGCTATCTGGAAAATCTTAAATTCAATGATGCAAATGTAACACAAGAATATCATTTTGATATGCAGAAACATCCTAAAACACAACAACATGCTTAAATTTACACACTTGCAAAGAAAGTATTACCATTTATAACCATGTTTGATGTTTACCTCAAATTGCTTCTTCAAGGAAATCTGGACCATCTTCTTATACTTCTATCTTGCAGCATCTGCTCCCACTGCACTGTCACTAAAGACAGCTAGGGCCTTTGTAATGCAATCTTGTATGCTTTTTGCAGAGCTATCTGGAAAATCTCAAATTTGATGATACAAATGTAACACAAGAATATCGTCTTGATACACAGAAACATCCCAAAACACAACAATATGTTTAAATTTACACACTTGCAAAGAAAGTATTACCTCTTCCAACAGTTTTGATTGATCATAAGCTCTCTAAAATTAACCTTCATCTATGTTCTGCATCAGCAAATACAAGTATTAGAATTTTATAATATGGGCAACGAGTCTAGTATTTCGTAGAAAAAGAAGACACAATAGATCATTAGCCATACACTAATGAGTTCTAAAATATCTAGACAGCTAAAATTATTATCTTTGGCAACATTGTTTGGGTAGAGTGATAGTCTCAAAGATATGTAAGCAATACAAACAGCTCAAAATTCCAAACCAGATTGTCACTGTTAAATCAAGAATGATAATTAGAGGGCTATAAGGCCAACAGTCACAAGATACTTGATATTTGAAAATTAGAGATACTTATCTTTGAAAATAATGATACTATTTCCGTGATTAACATTGCAGCTATATGGTTTTCTAGCTAGAGTAGTTAGTTTTGTTCAATTAATACACATACTTCCAAATTAAGATGGGAAAAACTGGGGTGAAAAATAAATAAGTAAAGCAATCAAAACCATGCACTCCAGAACAGAAATTGTAAATACAAATTTGAATCAGTTCCTAAAATAGTAATGATGATCATATGATACATGGCATGTACTATTGCAAAGTCCTTGCAATAGCCAAATTTGGCATTCCAATACTTGCGAAAGAACCTGTAATCTCATAATAAGCATACAAATCAATATAAAAACACCAAATGAATAGACGTAATAAAGTTCACAAGTGAAAGATTATTCACCTTCTATGATATCACAAGTATTGGCACAACCCCTGCAACAATAGCATCCTTCTCTCTTCAATGGCCATACACGTGTGAAGTATTCACAATCATGAAAATGATTTTGAATTGAATTGAGAATCTAGTAGACAAAACATTCTCATATTAAAGAAATGAAAAAAATGTGCATCTTAATAAAAAAATAAATGCAAAAACTCATTACAATCAGGAGATGTAAAATAGATGGGAGAACATATCACCAAATCTAAAACTTGCAAACCAACCTAAAACACGTTCTAATCATGGATAAGATTGTAAGACTAAAAAAATATGCCTCTCCCCCATCTTCCCAGAAATTACAATTAAGAAAAGAGAAAAAAACATATATACATTTTGAAAAAAGACGTGTGATACTGTGATAGTAACCATTCAAAAACAGATGCTGATCAGTTTTCTCACACCAACAGCTCATGTTTTCAAGACTCCAAAGAACAGTCCAAGTGTTTGACATTCTAAAAGATAAGAAATTAAACTCAACTGGCATAAGACATATGAAAAACTCCAATTTATATTTCTGCCATTGTTGTTTTTAATCCTTGTTATGTTTGTAGATGATAACCAATTATTTTGGGTGGTATTGTCACTACAATACTCTATTTGAATGAATACCAAATACATGTAAGAAATATTTAATGACAGTTCAAATCTTTTTCCTTAAAAATATCGTGTCATTTGGTACATGATATAAACTCAGGGTCCCATTTCTATTATCATATGATATAGTACTAATAGACAAAGCATAAACTAAAAGTGAATGATGGGCATCGGGGACAACATAGAAGCTCTGAAGGTAAAAAAATTCAAAGCAGGAAAAAGAATGTAGTTTTCAAGATTTTTGGCACGTTTCAGGGGTTTAGTCACAGTCCCATCCAAGAAAGTAAAAATTGTCTTTGATCTTTCATGCCGTGGAAATATTGTATATCAAAATGCAAAAGGTCCAATTCCTTATCTATGTGCCAGACAATATCTAATAGCTCATAGGTCTAATACTCATGACAACGTTGAACTGAAAGCTAACATGGAAAAGAGTATTTCTAAATAATTTTGTCAAGTCAAACTGGATATTTTCACCTTAAGAGAAAAGGGCATTGAAAGATAAATTGATCTTTGTTATTTCAAGTGGTATCGATGTAAATTGTTCAAATGTATTGGAATTTGAGGCCAAAACTACACAAAAAGAGTAGAAATATTATGAAATCAAACTTTAAGCAAATTTTCCTAAAATGAAAACAGGGGAAAAATTAACAAAGCTAACTAGAGCAGAAATATTAGGAAATCAGTATAAAAATAACCCTTCTAAATTGCCTATACTGAAAACAGGGGAAAAAATTAACAAAGCTAACTAGAGCAGAAATATCAGGAAATCAATATAAAAATAACCTTTCTAAAAAATTAACATTACACATAAAACCCTATGCCATGTACAACACGTACTAAAAACAAGACTGAAATCTAGATGAGGATCTGTAATCCAGATCTGGGCAACACATAGTCATAACAGAGGGAAAGCATAAGAAGCAAGCAAACAGAGCAGATTAAAACACATAATAACAAAAGAGTTAGCCAAGTTAGCAAATAAAAACAAAGCTATGTCCATTAGATCTAAGATGAATACCTGGAAGAAGTTGTCTATCCTGCCATTCCTTTGTTTTTCCGGCCATTCCCTTGCCTCATCTACTGCTCGCCTCCCAAACAAAACCACAAACCAATACAAAATGGAAAAAAACACACAGTAATACAAAAACGCATAATTAAACACACAATGAAATAAATATGCACAAAAAAACAACACAGAATCATAACATGGACATATTGAAACAATACTCATATAAAAAAACCAAAACGTCAACAACCACAGAAAAAAAAACGATCGCAGAAAAATGCATTATATGAACATACTCAAACAATTTCGCAAAAGTAAGAAAAACAAGGAAAAACCCCTGAATATGGGAGACTCGAAATGTTCTTCACATTTATAACGTTATCAATTGATTTTGAATTCATTAAACGGTGTTTACAACATTTATTTCTTAACGGCGTTTGACCTACGTTTATTTCTTAACGGCGTTTTATCTTTGTCTCTTTTTAACGGTCGTTTCTCATTTGAACCTTCACACGATTAAAAGAGAGAGCCATAGCCTACTATTTATATGATTCCTAAAAATGTCTTTCGCCATCATGTTGTTGGTATAAAAGTCTTAATTTTAATCTTTTCATTTCTACACCCTAACATACCTACTCTTTAAGTAAGCATTAGCCTCGGTCGTTGTCATTAAGTCAAACAAAGTCGATCATTTGTGCATTGATATTAACAATTATAAATAAAGATTTGATTGGTGGATCGTATACCAATACATGTTTTTAAGAACGTTTGTGCACTTGTTTATTATTGGTATAAATTAGGTATTATTATGGAACTTGTTGACTTTTACAAGTCCATACGCATCTCCCAGCTTAGATTATTCCTTCTCCCATATTCGCAACGTTTTCTCCCTCTCTTATAATCGTTAAGTACAAGTTTTAGTGCGATTTCATTTGTCCCTTTTTCTTATTACCTGTATCAACCTTATCACATCTTTTTGCATTTTTAAAATTATTGGATGTTGACTCATGTTGGTGTGTGTATTTTCCACATCATTAGGTGAGTCATCTCACTTAGGTGAGATCGTAGGTCCACGTGTCATTTAGACGTCATTATGAGATTCTCTTACGCGTCGGTGCGTCGGTGCATCATGTGCGTCTATCGAGAGTTACACTTCTATTCTAGGAATGTAACTCCCCCTCTCTACTCGAGTTGTCATGATTGCAAAGACTGGGGTTACTCAAAGACCTCCTATATGCACATGTCTTTTGATCTATGAGATAGAGGAGAGTTTCATGGCTTAACCAGGTTCTGCTCGTTTGTCGAATCTTTGCATGCACATTCGGTTAATACTTGCTCCTCCCAAGATCTCTTCACGCCGTCGTTCACACGTCCGCTGATGTGCACGTCATCCCTCATGATCCTCGCTTGCCATGGATTTTCAAACTCTCTTTCATGGTATCGAGCTACACAACTTGTTGTCACACCAAAAGCTCGAACTTATGGTGGAGAGGGATCTCATCATATTAATCAGTTGATACGTTAATACCCTCCCGCACGATGGAGCTGGGTATATACCCAATCAGGCCCAACAGCATTAGGAGGAAGTGACATCGAGAATTTCCCAGGAGGTCACCCATCCTAGAACTACTCTGGGGTGGCGTGCTTAACTGGCTGGTATCAGATACCAAACGACTTGCCGTTACACCAAAAGCTCGAACTTTTGGTGTGACGGCAAGTTGTGTAGCTCTGATACCATGAAAGAGGGTTTGAAAATCCGCAAGCGAGGATCACGAGGGACGACGTGCACATCAACGGATGTGCGAACGGCAGTGTGAAGAGGGATCTCATCGTGTTAATCAGCTGCTACGCCAACACACCCCCGCACAATGAAGCCGAGATGCAACCACGTGAGCTCTGGGCCCACCACGTATACACCCAATTAGGCCCAACAACATTAGGAGGCAGTGACACCGAGAATTTCCCAGGAGGTCACCCATCCCAGAACTACTCTGGGGTTGGGCGCTTAACTGCCTGGCTCTTATACCAAACAATTTTCCGTCACACCAAAAGCTCGAACTTGTGGTGGAGAGGGATCTCATCGTGTTAATCACCGCTACACCAACAGACTCATTCACCAATACAAATCTATTTTGAAATCAATTCGTCTATAAATATACAAGCACCCTAGGTTCATTTAGGCATCCAATGATTATAAAGAATTCAAGAGGAATCAAGTAAAAGCTAGAGCATTCAATTATTTTTGCATGAACATATTTAGAATTTACAAGCATATAGAGAATGAAGCAATCATTCAAGCATTCATTATTTAAGTACTAAAGTTCATGTTAGAGACACACTTTATTGTACTAGTTTTCCTATTTGATGAATTAATGCAATCATTGGTGTGTTGCTTTTTCTTATATATCATTAAGGGGCCTCACAAATATCAAGATCGTTTGATTATTATTTGGTATAATGCAAGTCCCAAAATATATGTTGTTTTCCTTAATCTTTAGATCTACTTGCACAATCAGGGAAAGGAGAAGAACTTGATTTTCCTTGTGATCGAAGTGAATTTCTAAAACATGGTGAGGTTTTTGGAGCTCTAGGTCTAATAAATGTAATCATCAAAATGCTTTTAGTCTAGTTGCATTATGCTAGAACTATACTCTTTAAGGTTCAAGTTGTCCAAAAAGTAGACTCAATGATTTTGTAGATCTTCTCTGTTCATCGCAATTTTTAGGGTTCTTATTGTCTTGCCACAAAACCCTAGTTTTTAGAATTGTGAGACAAGGAAACATTCAAAAGATTGAGAAAAATGAGCTCTACTAAGGTTTCAAATTTATGGTATCCTGGAAGTGGGTAGATTTTCTAAAATCTATTGAACCAAGTTGGAATACGATTTGATGGGAGACAAAGGGATGGGTAAGGGAATGGGGGATTTCATACCCTAAAAATATCCACCAATATAAAACTAGTGGTTGGATTGAAAGGTAAAACATTAGAGAAGGAGGTTAGAGTAGTAATGGAGGAGACATGAAAAAGAAAGGGACTAATGAGTTAAAGCTAAATATTCATGCATGTTAGCGATGGAGGAAAATGTTATTATTTTCTTGGATAGAGGGATCATAAACAATATTTGTAACCTGCAAGGTAGAATCCTAGTATGGTTATGTTAAGAAAAATGCATCTCAAAGATACTTCAATCTCTTTGTCACAGGAGTGCAACATCTTTGATACCCCCTAACGAGGTGGGTTCACATGGAACTATAGAAGGAGAGACCTTTGTAACATAGAAAAGAGATTGGATTGATTTATGTTATTTGAAAATTAGATGTTGGATGTATGGACTATGGAAATGAGAATTCTACTAGTGTCTAGCTCAGAGAATGCCCCAATATGGGTGGAAATAAGCAATGGTCATGGTTCCAAAAGTATCCCTTTCAATTTGAACAAATATGGTTTAGAGACCCATAATTTATTGATTTAGTAGAGAAATGGTGAAAAGAAATCCCGAAGAATAAAAACACAAGGGATTTTTGCTTCATGTCCAAATTGAACTTATTGAAAGGATGCGTGAAAGAGTGATATACAACCTATTTCAAGACATTTTTTGTTGAAAAAAATCAGTAAGAGGAGGACTTGAAAGAGATTAATAGAATCCTTCAAACTGAAGGTATGACTAATCATCTTCTTGATTCTAAAAAATCCTTACTCATGGATTTAAAAATAGCTAAGGAATTTGAGAGATGTCTTGGAAGAATATTGGCGAGTACCATGACGGTTCCGTCGAGAAGTGGTAGAAGGAGAGGAAGAGCTTGTTGTGATGCAACACTACTCCTTGGTGTGATTTAAAATGAAGAATGAAAACCTATCTCCTTGTACTAAGTTTCCCTTTGCCTTCACAATAGATTATTTTGTGTGATCTATAAACCGGATCGGGGATGCAAAGAAGCTAAACATTGATGCAATCAAGATTGATGTGGACATGCATACCCTCTGCATAAAATATAAGTACAAAGGAAAGAATACATACATAGAGATGTAGGAGACATAAATATGTGTGATAAACCTTGTGGAGATGATAGTAGTAGATCACCAAGCAACAATGTTGTTCTACTAATTAAAACCTAAGAAAAATAAAACCACTCACCTACAGGATATTGAATAGGTGGATGAATAAATGTGCGCACCTCCAACTTAGAAGAATAAAATTCCCAAGACAGGGAAGAGAACACAAATATTTAAATTTCCTCCAACTATTAAAGATAATTGCATAAAAGGCAAGGAGGAAGATGAGGAACATGAATTTGATAACATTCTCTTAGAGTAGAAGGAGAAGTCTATATACAAAAGAATTTTTGTGCCTAGCACTAGGTCAACAAGTAACGTAGGGTCGAGGAGGGCTCAATCCGAAACAAGTGCAAAAACTAATGGAAACCGAAATTGAAGTCGGTAAGGGTGCACATACCTCAAAATAGGGAGAAGAGGCAAACATAAGCTTTCCTACAAAAACTACTCTTCCAAGGGAACCTTCATTATCAAAAGTCTAGTGCATGTGGAAGTTAGTATAGAAAGTAGTCAAGATCCTATGGACTTCGACACAAAATAAATACACCTTCAAAACACCCTCCGAAGATAATTGATGTGGAAGATGAAGGAGATAAACAAAAATATAATGAGGAGAAACATGATGAGGAAGAAGAGAAAAACCAAGAGGAAACAAACGCTAAAAAATGAAGAATAAAACCAAGGAGATACATAACACTACATGGACAAGGAAAAATATGTATAAGAATAGGAAGAGGACAAAGAAGAAGAAGAAATGAAATATGATGAGAAACGACCTTTGAAGACTATTTTCTATAGATTCCAAAAGGGGAAACCGTACAACCAAATATTTTATTATAATTATCTAAAGGATATGGTCGAGAAAATAAGGGCGAGGAAGGTGTTACGTTGAAATTTGGCTGCTTTCATAGAGGATCCTATGTTCAAAATCCCCTATTCTAGGGCTGCATAAGGTTCCGAAGAGGTTATATCGTAGGAGTGACCCTTACGAACACATTTCAAATATCAAAACCCAAGTCATAGATTTGTTTTTGAAGATGGTATGAGAGGTTGTCTAACAAGACATCATTAATAAGAAGACAACTACTTGCAGCAGAAGAAAGAGTGTAGGAGCTAACAAAGGATCTCCAATAAATGAAGAAGACGCTAGAGAACTTGGACAAGGAGCACAATGACCTAATTGAGAAACATACATATGGTGACTTAAAGGTGTTAAAATTATGCAAACGAGTAATTGTCAATGATCCTAAAATCACCAAAGGAGTCTCATTAGAGTAGGGCATGTGAGGGGTTGAGAATTTAGAAACTCGTAAGTTTACTACTTAAGCAAAGGGAATTATAATGAGATGGATGTGTACAACAAAGAAAGGAAGAATATGAAAAATTAAGATCTCTCTAGTGTGGAAAAAGAGAATACTTGTGTTGATTTGGTTTCCAAGCTTAAAGAAAAGGCCACATATGCGAGATAAGGTGGTAATACATGATTCTTAAAGAAACTCAAAATTATTGACATGTGGATGCTTATAGAGTTCCAAAAAATGCCTTGAAATATAGATGGATAACAATGACACCAACAAGGCTAACCATAGTAAAATCTTGCAAGATATTAAAAATCTAGAAGAGAAGATTAGCGTGAAAAGGACAAGATAAAGAAGCAACTAGAGAGATAAGGAAGCTTACTTTTAAGGAAGAGGGTGCACTAAAAACAAAGGCAGTTAAACCTTGCAGAAATTTCAAGTTGAGGCACATGATCTAAATAAAAGTTACAAGACCCTGAATGAACTTACCATGCAAGATGAAGATATGGGACCCTTATTAATAATCCCTTAGATCAATAGAAGGCACATGAAGATCAAGAGGTTATAAAATATTTGAAGAAGAAGATAAATGGTAACTTGAGGGTAGGAAATGAGTCTAGTATGGGGTGATGTTGGACCCCTAAATTCTTATACATTATTTTGACTAAGTCCCAAATTGGTAAATTGTTGTCATTCTTTATTCCTTATTCTTTCATATTCTTTGGAGGATGCACATTTGGGAGAGGAGGAAATAAACATTACATGTAGGTTACAAAATAAACAAGGGAAAAATCCACACAAAATATAGAACATTTAGACATATTAAAATGTGCAGATATAATGGAAAAAGGGACACATACAAATAGTTGGGATTGAAGAATAGTTGCATAGGAAATAAAATTTTAGGACAAATAAAAGATTAGATGGGCTAAAGATAGAAAATCAATCACATATTTAGACATGTGCATGTTAAGGAAACCAGCAAAGTGTGTTGAAAAGAAGTTGGGTCTAAAAATAAAGATATATAATAACAGCCCAAAAAGTAAATAGAACAAAGAAGTAGGCATCTAGAAGAAATGAAAATATCATGCAACAAAGAAAGGATTCCATTTTGGATAAAGAACTAGGATAACGTGACATGTGGCATAAACTCCACATTTATGTAATAGTTAGTTGTTAAAATTAAAACCCAAGGGATAATTATAACTCTTTTTAACTAGTGAAGGGAAAGTCCCCACTAGTATATATACCCCTTGAGTATCATTGTAAACATATACATACTAATGCTATGATCAAGATTATTATCATAAGTGATAACTTGTATGAGAGTTATGTTTTGATTATAAGTATGGAGAAGGGTATTCTAAACTTATTCTTTGCATGAGTTTGTGTTTATTGGTTATCTTTATGTCATTATAGTATGAATGTTTCTTCTTTAATTTTTATTTATGTAATCACTTGATATGAATATGCCAAACATAATGGGGACTGGGATTCTCTCACACCTTGGGTGAGCACGCTAGGTTTCCGCCTTAGTGTGATAGGCCAACATGAGGAGATACGATAGCTTTGTGCACACCAAAATAATGAAGGTTCATGCACATCTTAGCATGAGTTAAGTGGTAAAACTAAAGGCACAACATGAAACCCAATATTGGAGAGAGAGAAGAGAAACCAAAGTGCCCCTATTTGAAATTTTGTAAAGAGGAAAGTCATCTTACGAAGAAATTAGTTTCTTTGATACCTTCCAAATTTTATAATATGGTGAGAGTAGAGGAAGGTCAGCCTATGAATAACTTATCCACTTCAACATCTTCCAAGAAACTCACGATTTCATACCATTGCAAATGGATCTAGGTCTAATTTTATACTATCAGTAACCATTGAGTAAGATAAAAACACAAAATGAATGGTCATTTTCATGCCCCGTAAGGTATTATACTACGATACAGAATGCATAAATTTTGAAATTTCATATGGGAGGAGGCCCATGCTCCCAAACCATGTTATTGCAATCGAGTCTAAATAGTGTAAATGAAAGGAATGAAGTACTCAGGCCACTCTACCATGATATGAAAAGAGTAAATTCTATCTAATACTATGAAAATCCTATAAATATTTGATAAAATATATCCAATTTAAACATTCCAAAGAATATGACCCCTATCCATGAACATGCATCCTAGTCAAGACCATATTACAATCACGACTATTCTGTATGGTTTTGACTTTCTTTGGATTTTTCCATATTTTAGTATCTATGCCTTTTTTAAGGATGTGAGCCTTGTAAAACCTATTTATATATCTAAAAACTTGTCTGGAGATGTAGAATATATCATTATGAATGCCCCCTCTTTTGAGGTGCATGTGATAAATCATTTGAGTGCACAACTCAAAAGAATAGATATGTACACATGCACGTAATATGTCTAGTAATATATGTAGGCTCACATAAAATGCTAGAATGGTGGACACCATTGAAAACCTATAACTACAAAATGGGTTGTGCATCATGGAAACCATGGTGTAAAGATAAAGTAACATGAAACACACAACAAGAAAGAATATATGTGAATATTGGTAAAAACAACCGAGTAAATAGTTTCAATCATGTCATAAGAAGTAATAATAACATAGAAACATTAGAGTAGTAATCAAGCATGGCATAATACAAAGTAAAAATAGTATAGAAACATCATAGTAATAATCAAATGTGTCATAAACTAGAGTAGTAAGAGTGTAGTAGTAGAAACAATAGTTTAGAGACAAGTAAGCAGTGTTATATAAACATAGTCATATGTAGGTACATATCCTCAAGCATGGGACAATCACATTATCACAAAATAATCACAAGAGGAGGATTGATGTGACATATTCATATAAATAAGTGCATAAATGCAAGATAGGAATAGATCCACAAATATGGGACACCCATGGTGTCACATAACAATTGTAACACCCACACATGAAGGAATAAAACACAAGACAAAATAAACTAGGATAAAAAAATTGTCTGTTCTTTCATTAGTTGTTATAAGACACCACTTGGGATCACTTAGAATAACTCGACATCACATGATATGTTTACACCCACATGGACCCACACATACAACATGATAACACAAGATGCACATCAATGCCACACTTTCTCAAATGAGCAAAAAAAAAAACAATGACCCAACCACAATATGAACTCAAGGATAGGCATGTTCCACAACACATCATTTTCATGGTTACATATTTATTACAATTAAATTTCATTATTTAACCTTATATATTTGAAGAGAATTTAACATGTAAGGCACATATTCCCATCCCCAAAACTTCATATTCTTTATTTCATTTACATTTATCTTATAATGAGTACACTTTATTTGGATCATTTCTCTATTGCAATTAATTTGCATAACTCAATTGTTAGTTAGAATCATTTTTAACATTTACATGTCACAAGTTTTGTTTTTCATATAAGAGTTTATGTTTTCTCGAATGCTTGATCTCACATGGTGCAATTTATATTCATTTTCAACAACATAAGAAGGCCTAATTAAGTTATAAGAAAAGCTCCAAGTATCACTTTATTTCTAAACCAACATCTCAAGAATACAATTTCTATCAGTAAGAGTTAATTACAAATTTCATCCACGAGTTTACTTCTTAAATTTACATTATTGCATTCCCTAATTGCCCCTATAATTCCATGTACTTACATGGTTTATACCCTCCAAAGAAGCTTAGTTCTCTAAGTCATCCACACAATTACGTTGTTAAAACATTGTGTCCCTCATGTCACAAAAGTGATACCATACCTTTTAACTATTTCATCTTACACAATTCCACACAAATGAATACCCTCTACTAGGTTCCTAGGGAAAACAATACCACTATGTCTCTAGGATTACAAATGAAGGTTGATTTCGTAACATATATGGAGGCTTACTAAGAAGGGTCATCCTGATGTCCTGATAGGATAACATCCCAACAATGTGAAACCATTACAAAACTTATAAGGTGGTTTCATGTCTTTTAATGTTAAACATACATGTTCTTACAAAGAACCTAGATTTGTGATCGCATTTCTGTAAGATAAGAGGTGCCAACAAGTATTAAAACAACTAGGCTCATCTTTTAAATTTTATTTTTCTATGTTATGAAAGTGATTGAACACATAACGTGGTAAACCACACAATAATTTTACCTAAGGCCGTCCTTTTGAATCGGCTTATTTTCTTCCGAGTTCCCAAGTATTTAGTAAAACACACAAAGAATATATTCATTAATTTCACATAGGAGCACGCTATAAAAAGGTCATTTCATTTCCAGGTTTAATAGATACACCCACACCTCTAGTAATATATAATCTTGAAATCAAATTCATACCCATGAAAAAATTCCCATTTTTCCCAATATCCCAATACGCTAACAATTTCATACTCATCACAAAAATCAATAAATACCTTTTCTAATTATAACAATATTGTTGAATTATCCTTTATACTTACATTGTTTAAAACAAAGATTACACGTTATTATGTAAAAACACAAGTAACGCTACGATTTCTTCTTGTCCTGAGTACTTGTAACCACAACATGGTCAACCCAAAATTAGGCTTGACATCTTCCTACAATCTAGAAAAAATTCATGATTTCATAATTTCCCATTCACAATGAAAATAACACTTTACGCACGCAATAGAGAGAGTAATAAACACATATGTAGTTTCATTTCATTTTCAAAACTAGAGAGAGGAGAAAGGAAAATCACCAATTTTACCACAATAAATTTTCTCAAAACAAGAAAACAAAGGAGGTTCCATATAGTCATATGTTAGTGTCTACAAGTTTCCTTAGTTATTTGACTTAAAGAGGGCCCCATGAAATTTTCCCATTTTTCCTACAAGTTACGAAAACATCCAAATTAGTCAAAGTGGTTATGCAAATTCATTCAAAAATAATCTTTGAGACTCAAACACACAAATTGTCAATTCCTATCTACTCTCTTGTCTACAAGGAAACCTTTGGAGTTGACAAAACTCAAAACCCAGCGACTACGGTTCAAATTGTGACTACCTTTCGAAGCTACTTATCATACTTGTAGTTGTGCTACTACATCTTTGCTGCAAAACGACCGAGGCCTACAAAACCCACTTATAAACTCGACTCCCAAGATTATCTTACCGAAGCTAATGGTCGATTTTGATTGCCATAATAAATTTCTAGAGGTGTGTAGTGATAGAAATCCATTTCACAATGTGGGAGCCTAATCTGCAGACAAAACCAAATTGAAGTTTTGACTTTCAAAGCAAATGTCCGAGTTTCAAATGGCTAACTGGGCCCCTAGATGCTTGACGTTAAATGATCAAATGGTCATATGAAGACATTCTAAAATTTGATGTGACAACCCATATCACCAGAATTAGGTAAAAACTTGACTTATTTGTTACCGGGTTCGTAGAGGTGTTTTGTGTGCTATTAAAAATCGTATTTTAATAACTTTTGTAAAGTGATCAAGTGGTAGGTTTAAACTACAACTCAAGTTTGACTCATCATTCTGGTGGTTTCAATTATACATTATTATTATCAAAGTCTTCCAAACATATTAGGAGGTAAAACAAGAGTTGGGTTTACACTCAAAAATAGTCTTCCTAATTGAGTAAAAAAGGGTAATTTTAATTGTTTGTGTAGCATCTCATTTAAATTTACTGAAATTGTATCCCCTTGGTTTGATTTTCAAAAACATCGAGAAAGGAAAAATAGAAATACTAAAATCATGCAAGATAGAGGTAAGATAGCAATTCATGTGAGAAATCAAAGCAGGTTATGTGGGGGCTCCAGGCGGGTTGTATTCGAGAACCATGAGACCAAAATTCACTGTAGCATTTTTCCAATCAGTTTGTGTGCAACCCCAAGTTATTTGTTTTACACCCATATGTCATCCCAAAGCTCCCATTTTTGCACGGGTAATAATATGCGCTTAAAGGATGCAGGATTTGGCTTTGAAACAACCAATGACATTTGATGAAAACACATTTCTTTGAGAACATTCAACCCAATAGTTCACATACCTTTCGTGTGACTCCATGTTTGCAAACATGTTTTCCTGGAAGTCGCGCTACAACATCTAATACAGATCCATTATCCTCTCTATTTGGATGTATATTCTTAAGGCCACATTAATTTCAAGAACATAGTTGAACAGTTCACATGCCAAGTGGATGCTCCCACATTTTTCCCACATAGACTTCTAAAAAAATAAAAGACCTATCACACGCATGACCAAGCACTGGATAAAACAATAGACCTGCATTTAGGAGTAGAAGGGGAGTTTGGCGTAGGTGGGAAGTTGCTGAAAAAGCTTGTATAGATCTATCTTTACACCTGACATTCACAATTGCTTGTCAATCCCCAACGTCGCTCCAACTCTTGAAAAACTACATCCAAAGCCCCCATACCTGTATTCTCCACAATACTAAATCTCACAGAATTGGAATGTTTAAAAGATAAATTTTAGGGCAAATGGCCCAAAAGAAGGTCAACCATGCACATATAATGATCAATCTTTATAGATCTATCTTTACACACCGACATTCACAATGCAATCCACAATCCACTCAAGAAAAAACTACATCCACACCCAACCATGCACAGATTTAATCACAGATTTAATTGAATGTTTAAAAGATAAATTTTAGGGCGTCCTCCAAATGGCCAGCACAGAAAGAAGGTCAACCATGCACATATAATGATCAATCTTTATAGATCTATCTTTACACCTGACATTCACAATTGCTTGTCAATCCCCAACGTCGCTCCAACTCTTGAAAAACTACATCCAAAGCCCCCATACCTGTATTCCTATGCAATCCACAATACCAAGAAAATAAATCCACACAACCATCACAGATTTAATTGGAATGTTTAAAAGATAAATTTTAGGCGTCCTCCAAATGGCCAGCACAGAAAGAAGGTCAACCATGCACATATAATGATCAATCTTTATAGATCTATCTTTACACCTGACATTCACAATTGCTTGTCAATCCCCAACGTCGCTCCAACTCTTGAAAAAACTACATCCAAAGCCCCCATACCTGTATTCCTATGCAATCCACAATACCAAGAAAATAAATCCACACAACCATCACAGATTTAATTGGAATGTTTAAAAGATAAATTTTAGGGCGTCCTCCAAATGGCCAGCACAGAAAGAAGGTCAACCATGCACATATAATGATCAATTGCAAGTGTAATGCAAATATTGGGTGCTCATGTGATTGAGTATGTATAACCCTCATCCACTAAACTTACAGGGTTTCACACACGTAAAACACAACTAAAGGTTGTGGAATTTGGATTTACATCTGCCATTTGCATTTGCTTGAAATATTCTAAATCCTTTCAATAAATCCATTTTGTGTGCAGCCTCCAACCACTATGTTCCATGAGAAAACATACGTTTTTGAGGAATTATGCAAAATAGTTCACGTGCTTGGTCTATGCTTCCAAAATTTGCATTCATATCTAACAGAGCGCCAACAACAACTACCTTCCAGTCGCCTTTGCCACATATAGTCCTCAAGGAGGCTGAAAATAGTAAGCTTCTGCAGGGAGTATAAACACCACATAGGTTCCATACTATTCTATGGCCATCCACTACACCCAGTAAATCCTCTCACACGTCTAACACAAGACACATTGAAATATTAGCAAAGGCAGAGATCTTCCTGCACATTCTATGATGGATGTATTCATCTAAACACTTCATACACATGAAGAAAATAACCATAAATTTCACACAATCTCATTGGCACCATTTAACCAAAGCAACCCACAAGCATCCAAAACTGATCCATTCACCTTCTTTCATACACGCAAACCAATCATTCGCAATTTCAACATCTAACATGTCTTTTCCCACATGGATCCTCTACTCCATTACTCCAACCATAGCCCCTTTATATATATATCCGCAATTTATTTATTACATTTCGATTTATTTAATTGATTGTTTAATATATCTCCTTATTATTATTATTATTTCCATTAAATTTAATAATGATAATTACAATAAAATGAGAATAACATTATTATTGTGAATGCATTTTGCGTCCTAGAACACATGGATTTTTGGGTCAATTAACTCGTAAAATCTCACCAAAGAAAAAGATTGAACAATGATCCTTCACACATGGATTCTCCCTAAATACCACAGAGGTAGGAATTAATGCACTTATGAAGTGTTTTTCTACTCAAATATAGTCGGGTATGTAATTCGACACCGGTATTGTCTCGTGGTACTTGATGAGGTGGCTCACACACTTGCTAGCCAGTGTTATAAAGCGAGCACTACAAGGTCATTTACAAATCACTCTATCGTCAAATTATCATATCCTCGCCACTGGGCATAGCATAGTGGGCACTACATTTCTCTCCCCTTAAAAGAGCATCATCTTTGATGTGACCTAATCCCAAGGTTAACTAGAGTGATAAGTGAGCAAGGAAATTCCATGATGACAAATGACTTTTAGGGAAAGGGAACATTTCGTTACAATGCCACCACCAGAAGTCAAACACATTTTAAAATTCTCTCAATTTATTAATGTTCTGTGAAGATTGACAATTCTCTTAATTTATTACTCTCCCGGTCTTTCTTTTAATACCATTTCTTTATTTCAAAGCTCATAATATTTGATTGTTTAACATTTCAATTCCATTATTTTCATAAGGTTCGCATCAATACATGACATCACGTCATATAGGGTCAAAACATAAGGAATCCGACTTCACATTACACCCTTTTACACATTTCACAATTATATCACGAAACAATACATCTAACCCAACCAAGGGGAAAGGGAAATAAAATCCACATAACATAGTACTCAACACACATGTCCGACACAAATAATATACATATCATGTTCCTCACATAACAATAAGGCATCACGATAATACATATGCAACATGTTTCACATGACTCAAGTCACAACTCAGTAACCACAAAGGTCAAGATAAGATCAACTAACACATCATCAATGAGGAACATCAAGCCTCAACATCATAGAACATAACAAGACTCGCATGAGTAACTCAATAATCATATATACCAACTCCATATGTTTTCCAAATAGATAAAATAATCATAATACTGAAACTAGGTTGGGTCACTCCATAGACCTAAACACATAGAGCCCTATTACCTGACAAACCAAAACCAAGTTGGGTCACTCTATGGACTCGAACACATAGAGCCCCATCAAATGAAATACCAAAATCAGGCTACGTCACTCTATGGACCTAAGCAAATAAAGCCTCGTCACTTGAAAAACTAAAACTAGGTTGGGTCACCTTTGTATGGACTTGAACACATAGATCCTTGTCACTGAAAAACCAAAGGCCTACCAACATGTAGCCCCATGAAATATAGTCCTATAACCTTTTGGTGTACCCACACTCAAGTATATGGACCGAATTAGGTTGCTTTGAAAAATATATAAGAACATATAACATGGTAGAACCAACTCATTCAAATATTTAAGAAGGTTTACACTAGACAAAAAATAGACAAGTGACATCGTAATCATAAAGCTTTGAGTTTTGAGAGCAACTAAAGAAAGGAAAAATCGATAAATCAAGAAATATGGCTAAGTGTCCAAATTGAAACAAAAAAACATTAAAAATAAATAATGATCCTCAAAATGTTGCAAAAAATCAATTAAAATTGTTGGTTCCAAGTACAAATGAGTTTATAAATAAAATACATATGAAAAGATTCACATCACAAGGCACTACAAAGAACCTCCAAAGAGGTCACTCATCGGGCTACTATCTTATTGACCAAGAAAAAATGCTCAAGTATAAGCCACACATGGAATTTTTGGGCACGTGAGAAAAGGGTTAAAACATCACCTAAGAGGTTCATGCCTAGATAGAACAAACTCATGACTTAGTTGATTTTCCAATTTACCTGATAAAAATGGAAAAGCAGGATGGAGTGCTAACCAATAAAATGAAAACAACATTATAAAATGGTGGCCAAGCAAGGGATATTTTTGCATAATGGACATGCAGATCGAGTACACACATCGAGGATATTATAGGATAAAAGAAAGTCTTACGGATATGCTACTCTATTATTAGTTGTTTTGTAAAGTATGCATGTAGTCTATTTTCAGCACACCTATTATTAGGAGAAGAGTCATGATCACACTTGAGCTCCGAGATTCCTTGTTATGCGCTTATGATATAGGGTTTGATACTTGCGCATGTTCCATCATTCTCGGTATTTTTTGGTTGCTATGTATTTAACTTCTATGATGTAATAATTTTGGTATAATGGATCATGGTGGATGGACTATGGTCATTGATATATTTGATTATGGAGATTTCATGGTGAAATTGATATTGATAATTGTATGATCTGTTATGTTTCCTTTTTACATGTGTTTCCAAGTGAATGTATGCAATGATTAGTATGACTGAATGAGTACTTGGTTAGATATCACTATGATTATGCATGCTAACATCTTGAAAAGCAAATATAAAGGAAGGGCTTGGTAGCTTTGCACTCTTTGGGTGAGTATTTAGATCTCTCTCGAATGGGGTGTCAACATGCATAACAGCTTAAGTGTAATAAAAGACTAAATTTTGTTCTATCACGAGACCTCTTTTCAAATTGTCTTCTAAGATGTTGCTTTGCAGATGGCATATCGATTGACTCTAGAGAGCATTGAAAGTTGGGTAGAAGATGGACAAGATAATTTCACGCATAGAGATAGTATTGGACCTGATTTCAATGCACATTGTTGGGTGGAAGATAATCTTTATCATGAGCTCTATGAGACATTTTCAAATTCTTCCTAGTAGAATTGTATGAGTGGTTGATAACATACGCATCGAAGCAATGTTGGGGACCTAGACCAAGGATTTAGAAACAAGAAGATTACCCGACTTTTCTTGATGCAAAAGTGGAGTGCACTAGAGTTATAGATCGTTGGTGGGCTAGTGTATTGTGCAATTATACATTAGAGTAAACTATTTCTACTTTTTTGTGTCCAAAGGAGGCTGAATTTTAGTTCTTGTGTGAGCCTGTGACGATCTTACTTGCACACTATACCTTTATCAATCAAGATTTTTACTACAGAACTAGATTTAGAAATCCTCCCCATGACTATCTAACTCCCCACCGCATGTATGGGTACGAGAAGGTGTGGAGAAGGATGGAAAACATGGTAGTAGAAAGACGAAGAGAGGAAATATGGCTCAGTTTAATGAAGCGCGAGAGAGGGACATGACACATGCGTAGGACATTAAGGAGTCAATCAAGCTATGGGGAATGATGGCTTGTGAAGGTTTTGAAGCTCTCGTGGAAGATGACGAGTAGTAACATCAGGTCCTCCGAACGTTGGGAAAGCGTAGTAGAGAATACCCTTTGGATTTGGATGAGATGGTGTCGAGGAAAGAATGAGGAACATGGGTGCACATTTGATCTTACCTAGTAACCTTGCCTTGTGCATGGTGTTACAAATCCAAAGGTAGTTATTGAGAAGAAGGTTAGTGCAAGTAAGAAAACAGAGATGGGTAGATATCATTTTGCATTGAATTTAGAAGGGAATCAAGTTATTACCGCACCCATGGAAACACCACAGTAATGTGTTTGGGAGTTCTATCATAGGATCTGTTTCAGGGAGTATCATCACGATAGGGTATTGGTGCACACTTTAAAGAACTTATGTGGGTGTTGAACTACATGTAGACAAGGGGTGTCTAGTTCAACACAACAACTGGGACACAAGGGAGTTCATCACCATACCTCAATCTGCGTAGGGGGGCATGGGAGGGTCGGGTGGATCGGTTCACCACCACATGGACGATGAGGTTCTAGTGGAAAAGGAGCACAACAACCACCACATCAACCTCAACAACAACCACCAAACCAACCTCTTCAACCACAATAGACACCTCAAGTTTACTATGAGATGTATCTTCACTTTCCAGAGTATAGAGGTATTGAAGATGCAACAGAGCATGTGCATAAGTGTGAATTACTATGGCACGCTAAGGGAATCACAACTTCAAATAGAAGGCAATTTAATTTTCTATTATGCTTCAAGGGTGCATGCATAGTTGGTACATGAAGTATGACCCACATCAGAATGTGGTGGATTACAATGCTTTGTGCATTGCATTTTTGGTGAGTTTCACATTCCAGAGTTTAAACAACAGAGCATCATCACACTCAAGGATATCAAATAGGGTTTGTCTGAAAGCGTGAGGGAGTATGACGCACATTTCAAGACCTTCCCCAAATTGTCTTATGAAATTCATGAAAGTTAGCATGCACAGTAGTTTTTTTGGGGATTACCGACCTTGTTTCATAGAGCTCTATCTCATAAGATATATATTGATTCGCAAGGAATTAGAACAACTCTGTGTGCAGAGGAAGTTGACATTTTTAATACTGCAG
This sequence comes from Taxus wallichiana var. yunnanensis, assembly GCA_018340775.1. Classification (NCBI taxonomy): domain Eukaryota; kingdom Viridiplantae; phylum Streptophyta; class Pinopsida; order Cupressales; family Taxaceae; genus Taxus; species Taxus wallichiana. The sequence goes on from CM031233.1 coordinate 190,079,635, forward strand.
TGAGCCCATTCTTAGAGGCGTAGATCGCATCCATGGCAAAGTAATTAGAAAATATCTCTTGCAACTCAGCACATGAGATGCACAAAGTGTTATATGGTACAATCGATTGTGAGGTTGAAGGACATATTAAGGATAGTTTCCTGCACAAGTCGTCGCATGCGTTGTCACTAGATTGTGAAATTTTTCATAAGGACCATGATGTTTGGAAATTTCTTCTTAAGCGGTGATTTAGAAGAACATATCCATGTATTACAATATTTTCCATGCTTATACCCATGACACCGCTAATTATAGACTGATTGATCATATGCACGCAGCCATTGAGATAGGAGTGCGCCAGACTAGTGTGGCTAGCAGATACAAGGAACAAGAAGGACAACATAATGAAGGGCATAACAATGAGGATAATAGGATTTTGGAGGATTCCAAGGAGGATATAAATTCCGAGGTTATGGTGGTGGTAGAGGCATGTTCACTATAAGAATCTGTTACACTTGTGGGTAACTTGATAATTATGAGTGTGATTGTCCCTAGAATACAACTTTCTCATCGTGTGGGAAGCAACATAAGTTAGAAGATTTCTTGGATCTATATGAGCACATGAGTAAAAAAAAAAAAAGAAGGATAAGGATTTAGGGATGATCAAGGTGCAACACATGAATGTTTATTAGTGCATGCCTAAAAGATGTTTGATCTAGATTTACATATACTATTGGTTACTACATGCACTAAGGTCATATGCACAAACCAATGAAGGACAAGCGACTCATTACAAGAGAAAAAGTAATACATGCTAAGTATCTAGATGCAACACATCAAGGAAGTATATCAAGAGACCATGGGATTCATCAGAGATCTGCAAGGTGAGATATAATGCTTAAAGGAGAAGGCACACGAGAGAACATGTGAAGAATGTTGATCTCCCACAAAAGGATGTGGATGATTTGAAAGAGGTGTGTAAGATGTTTTTCTAGAAGAATATCATTCCACTATTAGGGGAATGGCTACGTGAAAAGGTATCGCGTGTCTGAGTTGAGTGCAAAGCCGAGAGTAAGGTACTTCATGTAAATCTACCACCTCAAAATCATGAATTTGACAAGGAAATCACACTTGATGCAGTGATTGATGGATGGTTAGTAAGAAATATCTTGATAGATATAGGTGCTGAAGTAAATGTGTTGACTCTGGATGCATGGAATCAAATGGGGAGACCTACATTACAGCCATCTTCAAATGTGTTGTATATGGTGAACAAAACTAGGGCTATGCCTATTGGGGTATGAAGGATGCATCCATTATCATTCAGGGAGATAAGTTTACTGGAGACTTTGAGGTATTTGAACTTGCTTTGAAGAAAATAACTTTCAAGCATTACTTGGGTGGCCTTGGTCCTATGTGAACAATGTTGATCTACACTTTAATAAGAGATACATAAGTTTTGAGAACAAATATGAGCATGTGATCATACCTCTATATGATAAGAAGGTGGATCCTTATGTCAAACCCTTAAGTGAGGATGAGATTAATCAAATTTATGCATAAACGGTGCACATACATAACATTTATAACCATCAAAGGAAGGTGTACTTCAGTGGGAAGATGCGTAGTCATTAGTGACACTACTAGTGTTTCTTGTGATAATTGGGCTCATGGATACCAAGGTATACTGGTGAAGGGAATCCTGATACATTTTTACACATTATGGAGGATTAGTGGAAGAATGAGGGGATATAAGAAATATTCTATTCTATACCTTGCATGGGACTGAAACATGTTGTTTATACCTTAATGTGGTGGGATACACATAGAGATAGCTTTTTGGAATGGTGAGAAGTGAGAATCACCTTTTCCACCTGGGTTTACTCAAAGCAATGTACCTACACACATCTTTGAATTTCATGGGAAGAATCTAGCTTCGGTCCACATCCATAATTGTGAGAGACTATGGGCACAAGGCCAAGAGGATTTACATCCATCCCTATGGATACATAAGTATATTCCACTCTGCACACATGTGCACACATTTGATATGTCCATGCAAAATTAAAAAGGGAGACTAAAAAATGGTAAGCAATGACTGCAGCTATGGTTCAAACTTCTTATTACTTTTCTACTAAGCCTCTAGTCCATGAAGAACTATAGGTCATGAAGCACATCACTTTGGGGGATAGCGCAAAGGAAGAAGAGCTCATGCTAGAAATTTTGGGTAAACTTGATTATGATGTGCACCTTAACCTTGAGGGGAAAAAGAAGAACACATGGGTCGTGCCTGGAAAGAGAAAGAAAAAAGGAAAACTAGTATACATGATTAATGATGAAGAGGTAGAGAACCTGGATGTTAGCCACACTGAAGGTTCTTGTGAGGTAATGGACACTTTGGATGAGAAAGCAAGTGTGTACCATGCACCGATGAAGACTAAGAAGGTTAATATTAGTACTGAGGATGAGCCTAAGGAAGAAATCATTGGGGATTATTGGTCAGAACAAGAGGTGGAAAAGATCATTGAGCTCTTGCATGACTTTCAAGATCTCTTTCCAAGAGGCTACCATGAGGTAAATGGAGTACATCCTTCTTTAGGTGAGATGAAAATAAATTTTAAAGGTGTGTGACCTGTTAGAAGAGGCCTTACAGGATGAACCCAAATTTACACGTCAAGGTGAAAGAAGAAATTGATAAGATGCTCAAGTATGGAATTATTGAGCCAATTGAAGAGTTTGAATGGGTTAGCCCCATGGTTATAATAATTAAGAAGGATGGAAGGATCAAAATCAGTGTATACTAAAGAGTGTTGAATGCTTCATGTGTCATAGATCCTTTTCCCACCCCCTTCACAGAGGAAATACTTGAATGATTCTGTTGGGCACGAGATATATTCTTTCACAGATGGGTTTTTAGGCTATCACCAAGTGTACATTGTGAAGGAAGACCAAGAAAAGAAAACTTTCACCATTGAATGGGGAACTTTGCATACATTGTTATGCCATTTGGATTTAAAAATGTGCCCATAGTATTTTTGCACATTGTAGTATAAGCATTTCAAGATTTTATTCACAAGTTCTTACATGTATATTTAGATGATTGGACTGTTTATGGGTTAGTCAAAGATCATTGTGATAACTTGAGGCTCATGTTTGATAGGTGCAGTAGTTAAGCATCTCTCTTAACATTAAGAAATGTATCTTTGTTGTACCTTTTGGTACTTTTCTTGGGCAAATCCTTTGTAAAGAAGGATTATTTGTAGACCCAACCAAGATAGATGTGATTTTGGGTTTCGAGGATCCTACCAATTAGAGTGAGGTGCGTAGTGTTTTGGGACATACTTTGGGTACTATAAATTATTTATCAAGGGATATGTAAAAAAATTTGCGCCTTGGAAAAGTTGCTCAAAGTTAAAGGTAAATTTTATTAGGGTGATGTGCAATAGCAGGAATTTGAGACATTGAAGGAGAATCTTACCACTGCACCTATTTTGTACTTTCCTTCATGGAACAAACCATTTCATGTACACGTTGATGCTTCTGGAATGGAAATTTGTGTAGTCTTAACGCAACCAAGGGAAGGAATTATTGATCATCCAATTTTATTTGCAAGCAGTAAGTTGACACCCATAGAGTAGAATTATACAACAATGGAGCACGAAATATTGTCTATGGTCTATGCGCTACACAAATTTAGACAGTACTTGCTAGCTACCCCGTTTATTTTCTATATAGATCATATGGCACTCAAGTACTTTGTCAACAAGCCTGTTTTTCAAGGGTGCATCTCAGAGTAGATACTTATTCTCCAATAGTTTGATTTTACAAAGTAGTTTTCAAACTAGACAAGAGAAATTCAAGGCCTTATCATATTTCAAGGATAAATTCAGGAAAGGACACAAAGAGCATTGAATATACTATGCTCGATGTCTAGTTGTTTAGGTTATACCGCACACCCATATATTTAGAAGATGTAGTTGTCTTTTTGTGCACTCGGGATGACACAAGAGGGAATGAAGAAACTAGAGAAAAAGCAACTTACTATATGTGTGACACCTTCTCGCTTGATTGGTAAAGATAAGTACAAAATGGGTAGAGATGAGGTCTTTCTCTGTTGTGTAATTGAACATGAGCGTGAAGCTATTATGGAAGAGGCTCATGGAGGTATAGTATGAGGACATTATTCGGTGATGCGACTACGTGAAATATCCTTTTGCTAGCCTTTGGTGGGAAACTTTATACAAAGATACCAAGGAATATGTCAAAAAGTGTGGTCATTATCACGCGCCAGAAAGCCTAGACATAGTGATGAGATGTCACTTTGACCTATTATGAGTGTGAAACCTTTTGAGAAGTGGGTTATTGAATTTGTAGGACCTATTGGACCACTTGCACATAGAATTAGTGTGTGCTACATTATTACTTATATAGATTATATGACAAGGTGGGAAGATGTTGCACCTAAAAAGGATTGTACTGTAGCTACAATAACAAGGTTCCTATGGGAGAATTTAATTAGTACGTATGGTTTCCCATTAAGCTTAACAAGTGATAGATGAACTCATTTATTGAATGATACAATTAGAATTATGTTGGTAGAGTTTATGATCACACACCATTAAACTTACCCTTATCACCCTAAAGCTAATGGTACTATAGAAGCTTTCAACAAGATCTTGGGATGAACATTGAAAAATATTTGTGATGTTGGAAGAAAGGATTAGGATGATAAAGTGTCAGGTATAATTTGGGCTTATAGGACCATTTATAAAAGATTGATAAGGCCACACATTTCCAGCTTGGTGTTTGGCATGAGGCGTGCATACTACAGTTGAATTAATGTTTTCATACTTGTGTCTTGCGCATACAGGTGTATTGATGATGAATAGGTTTTCAAGGAGTGCATTAACAAAATAATGCAATTAGATGAGTAGTGTGTTATTGCACATTGGTGCTAGAAGACTAAGAAGCCAATGCGTAAGGATCGGCATGATAGGGACATTAAAAACAAGAAATTGAAGTTGGTAAGATGATCCTTCTCTATGATTCAAGTTTGCGCGCCACCCATGGAAGTTAAAGGTGCATTGGTTGGGATATTTTATAGTAACCAAGATACTTTATTCAGAGAGAATGTCAATTGCAAGCTGGATGACACCATATTTCCCAAGCCATTACTTCAATGGGAGTAGGATGAATCCCTACTATAAATAAAACTTTTTAGTGTTTGTAATAATGTATTAGTGTCATTTAGTTTAGGTTTCCATTTCATGTTTTTCTTTCTAGTTGTTGATTTTAATTTATTGTTTTGTTTATTGTTTTTTTTAATAAGCCCTTTGCGTAAGTAAGAAGCTGATTACTATTTATTGAGTTCATTCACAGAGGACCACACATAATTTTAGTGTGGAGTGAACCAAGTGAAAGTATATGAAAAATAAATCCATTGGTGTTGAGATATATATACAAGTTGGGATGGTTTGGAAAATTGACACAGTGTGCATATGTAAAGGTGAGGATAATCTCTAAAATATATGTGAAAGATAAGGGTGCTACAGGTGTTAGGGATGATGGTGATCACAAGGAAATTTCTCTTAGGAAGAAGAACACGCAAGAAAAAAGGTTTGCATAGAGTAACGTGAGGTAGGTAGTAATGAGAATGAAATACTTGGTATATGGCACATAGGTTTATATAATGCGGCATGACGATACGTGCACAAGGAGGTATGCATCCTAGAAATTAATAGGCACACCGAAGGTTATGACTACAATGTGTGGAAGAAAGCAACATAAGGCGTGGAAAAAATGAAAAAGCATAATTAAAGATGAGTACGGTGGTAGGTGAAGATCAATTAATGAGAGAAGATCATGAAAAATCAATAAAATGAGTGCAAGTAATTTCATTCTTACCTTGCATGATAAAATTTTTAAGCCTCAAGCAGAGCAACTATAGCGTGGACAAGTGTGAAGTGTAAGTATAGAAGAGGAATTCATCAACCTACGTAAAATTTGGCATGGCACGAACAGAGCTCCTTCATGGGAAGTGTTAGAGCAAGGAAAATGAGTGAGGAGAGGAGAAGAAAAGATTTGAGGATTAAAATTTAGACCTAGGGTTCGAAAAATGGAATTCACATCTAAGGCCTATAGGTTTGAAGAACCATAGGCAGCGAGAAGGTGAAAATTTTCAAGAGTAAGTTGTGGTGAGTAAGATGATACATAGGGAACCTTATAAGTTGAAAAGAGTTTTTTTTTATAACAATTAGCAAAGCCATGGAGGAAATTTGTGAAAAGAACAAAAATGATGTGACTAAGGAAACACCATATGAGTTATTTATAAAGATGCAATATGTAGGCAAGGTCATAGAGGGGAAACCATGGAAGTCACAATTGACAAAGTACAAGATTAGAGATTTTAATCATCGATCAAAGAAGAGTGAGAAATATTGAGAAGGACATAACCATCAAGAAAATGAGAAGATGGAGTCATGGAAACAAATTTATTATGACTCAATAAAAATACTCCTTTAGAGTGTTGGAGTGCTTCAACTCTATGAAATGAGACGCCTTATTCGAGAAAAGAGGATAACATGTATCATTGGTTAGTATCACAAATCCACGAGGACTATTTTTACTTTGCAGTAGGATAATACACCTAACAAGGTAATTGATAGGGTTGTGTAGCTCGGGAGAAGAGATAGAGCCAGATCTGGATGATGATGTTGGGGTAGAAGCCACTTTGCAGTCACACACTTAGATACCATAAAGGAGGCCACATGATGGATATGTCATACATCGATGATCCTACAACAAGAGTGGCCACAAGCTTAGTGACTCTACAAGCTCGATGCATATGTAAGATGGAAAGAGGTGAATTAGCATTGGCTACATATTACACACAATATGTCGAATAAGAATTACAAAAATATAGTGCAATACATCATCAAGGCATCATCGAGGAAGCACACATACAAGCCGATAAAGGTGAGAAAATTACATGGGGTACAATATTACTTTTGTTGGTATTTTTTGAGATTGGGGTACTAGATGGGCCTAGAGATAAGATGTTGGTGTATCCTACGGAGTATAAGTCACCAACCTAGAGGTTTGCTCAATTCACTTGTGAAGGTAATATTTCAGTGCCTATAAGCAGAGTAGATAAAAATGGTACAGTAAATATGCACAAAGAATTTGAAGGAGAATGGTGTGTACCGAGAGAATTTCCCTTGGTATTGATGGAAAATAATAATTTGTGGTATACCAACACTTTTATTTGGGTAGATTTTATATGAAGGACAGGGAGAAAATCCCATGGTGCAAGCTACCATTTGTATTTACAACGTGATACTTCAAGCATTATTTGAATAGGTTATATAATGTGAGAAAGATGAAATTTGATGCAGATAAGGTGGACGCAGATTACCATATACTATGCAGAAGACTTATGTATATCCCAACAAGATAGCTTACGAGAAGACAACGGAGTCGATAACATCGACATTACTCCCGAATCCATGATAATTGGGAATATAGAAGCTACACACACATATGTATACCTCGGTCCATGTTCTAGGATGTGAAGTATGTTGTTGGAGAAGATGTGAAAATTCCAGACCCTCCCAAAGGAAAGAATATTGTAGGCACCAAGAGGATGTGCAAGGATACGCCTTTGAGGAAAGAATAGGTAGAAATTAAGATTAATCTTGAGGCTGAGGAGATGGAGAGGAAAGATGGTGATGCGCTTGACCAAGGCCATAGAAGAAAGCTGAGAAGAAGATGTTAGGAGCATAGTGGTGGCGCAAGGACCTCCGAAGAAGTTACAAGGTCACCAAGGATAAAGAAATCAGCCAATCCCGAGAAGAAATAGAGAAGAAGGTGCAACATAGTTTATAAGAGTAACAATGATGAAGAAGGGATGTCGATGAGGCTAAGAAAAACACAAAGTTTCCACCTATTCAATATGCAGAAATGAAGAAGATCTCAGGGATGAGGAGACCCATCGTAATGCAGAGGTGTCTAGTGAGTGTGAAGAGGGTACCACTGGAGAGGATGAAGAAAAATAAAGGAGTGAGGGTGAACCATCTAGGGTGCATGGTGAAACTTATGGTGAGAAAGGAGAGGGTATGTTTTTAGGCACCGAAGCTCATATACCCATAGGTAGGTGAATTGGTAGTTGAATGGGAGAATAAATATTGTGCACCCTAGACCTTGGGTATGTCAATGACCCTAAAAAGATAATATACACAAGGTTCCAAAGCATGCTCACTGCTGAGTAGTTATATGGGTGGGAGATGATTGACTGGGAGGGCATGAATATGCGCACTAGAAAGATGATTTTCGGGACTATACAGATGCATATGGATGAACCTGATTTTTATGTCAATGAGGAATCATATATAAGGTGTAAAATGAATAAGGTGCCTCACGCGACCCATGTAATAGTAAATCCCATTGAGCTAAGTGATAGGGGCCACTCTCAGGAAAATGATCTAGGATAAGAAGAATAAAGAAAATAAATCAATTGAATAAGGCACAAGACAAAGTAGAGAAGTACACAAAGGCTATCTTGGACATGGCAGCCAATATTGGAAATGAAATTTTGGAAGCGTGCCCAAAATTTGATGAATCATCTAAATATAATTACTTGTTGGCCTTGCATTTCTTGCAAGATTTGGTTCATATGTTACTACAGGAGAATCCGACTATACAAGGGGTGACACAAGGGGACATAACAAGAAGGGGGTAGAAGAATAAGAATATTGTGGCATGGAATATTGTGGATCTTGAAGCCTTGTTACAAATGATAAAGGATACTTTGAAGAAGGTAGGATGGGCCTTTGACCATAGTCAATACCTTGACCCCATCCTAAACGTATACACCACTTAGGAGGAGGAAGATTTAGCAAGCACACAAGATGCAAGGAAAGAAGGGAATCTAGGGCGAGAGGAGATCCTCGGCTAAGATTTCACATAAGAGAGATGCCCCAAGACAAAAAGGGACACTTAAAAAAATAGGTCAAGGAGATATGCTCCTCATCGTGCCAATAACATATAACTTATATGGGATGATCTCAGGTTTGATAGGAGTAATAAGGGAGCTAAAGCATAAGGGAGAAAAAATGACCCCTGAGGAGATGGTGGAGTGGACAGGTTTAATCCCAAATACGACCACCAAATGTTTGACAGAGTGGAGTGAGCCGGAGAGCACCCTTACTATGGAGTTCCCCAAATTTTTGCGGCCAATTGAGGAGATGGAAATCAACACACACTAAAAACTCTTCCATTCTTCCTCGCATTATTATTTATATTTTCATTCTTTATTCTTTTCATTCTTTGGAGGGATAAGTCAAGAATCCTCGTTGTCGAGGGTGGATAATGACATTAGTGTGGGGTAGTGTTGACCAGAAAAATACTCAAGTATAATCCATGCACGGAATTTTTATGCACATGTGAGGAAGGTGCGAAGGGGCACATAAGAAAGGGGTTAGAACAATGTGTAGGAGGTTCACGCCCGATAAACCAAACTCAGGGACTTAGTTGATTTTCCATTTTACTAGCTAAAATTGGAAAATAGGGTGGAGTACTTGACCGAACAAGGGACAAAAGCATGATAACTTGGCAGCTAACAAAGGGATATTTTTGGAGAATGGAAACGTAGATCGAGTACACGCATGTAGGCTATTAATAAGATTAAAAAAAGTCTTACTTATAGGATACTCTATTATTAGTTGTTTCCTAAAGCATGCATGTAGTCTATTTTTGAAACACCTATTATTAGGAGAGCACATGAGAGGTGAAGGAAAAGTCCCAACCCCTATATATATCTATTGTAAATCATTTTTTTGGGGGGTCATGATCACACTTGAGATCTAAGATTCCTTGTTAAGTAATTATGATCTAGGGTTTGATTCTTGTGCATGTTTCAATGCTCTGGTATTTTTTGGTTGCTATGCATTCAAATTTTGTGAAGTAATAATTTTGGTATAATGGATCATGGTGGATGGATTATGGTCATTGATATGTCTGATTATTGAGATTTCATGGTGCAATCGATATTGGTAATTATTGTATCTGTTATGTTTCCTTATTACATGTGTTTCCAAGTGAATGTATGTAATGATCTAGTATGACTGAATGTGTACTTGGTTAGATATCATTATGATTATGCATGCTAATATATTAACAAGAAAATACAAAGGAGGGACCTGATAACTTCACGCACTTTAAATGAGAATTTATATCTCTCTCGAATGAGGTGTCAACGCGCATAGTGGTTTGGTGAAATAAAAGACTACATATCTCATCAAATGCACATCTTGGCATCGAGAACCCTCTCGTAAAATAATAAAATAATTGATCAAATCATGTAACTACCATATTATTTGTCTAAATCATCACATCCAAAATTCCACAAGTCTTGACATAGTTGTAACCTCATAAAGGCCATATATAAGATAACTAGTTAAGGAGAGAGATAAAGATGTATAGGTTGTCATTCACAAAGCCTAAAGTGTTTGTGCCACATAATATGCCCGATATCCATTGAGTAAATTTAATACATATCAAACAAATGGTTAGGAAAATAATACTAGTGTTCACATTATTAATATTGTAATGTGAATAATTATTCACAGTTAGTAATTACTACGGTAATTAGTTAATGTAATAGTAAGTCAATACGTTAGTTGATATATTGTTATAACAAATGTATAACAATATATCAATGTGGGTTTGTTATTACTCTATATTATTCCTATTTTATATGATCTTGTAATACCTTCTTGGCAATATAATAGCCCTCATTTGTAATTTCAAGATAATATGAACAAATATTATTTGTGTGATATGCACGTGCTCTTTCATTTGGTACTAGAGCAATGGGTTTATATAATAAAATTCTCGGGAAGACTCGTGTCTATACGTTGCCCGATTCATGGTCAAAATATCTTGTGGAGGATTCTTCTAGTCTACACACTCCATAAAATTTTCAAGCTAGTATTTCTAACCCCCGGATAACCTCTGATAATGGCCAACCTTATGCTCTATAATTATTCATTCGTTGAAGTAATTGGTGATTTCCAAAGAAAGTAAAACATCTTTATGTGCATGAATCTTTGTGATTGTTTGATCTTGGGAGACAACGCATGAAAAATGACAATGACCAAAGTCATAGGAATGCATTTGATGTCTTGATGGTTCACTCTCTATCCTAGTATTGTGAAGAAGAAATGGGAAGCATTGCAACTAGGTATGATTTTTAGTTACATATTGAGATGAGAGTGTCAGAATATGGGTGGAAAACTCATAAACATTTTCATTTTCTCAATATTGTTGTGAATGGAGTTTTATGTATGGTCTTTGTATTCCGCCAAAGTGTTCATTATGTAAAACCTGAGATTTTCCAATATGTTTTACTTGATATTCATGGATTTTTATTCTTCACTACATACGTGCTATTGGTGTTGTTCTGGGAAGAAATTTACTATCAAGCACATGTCATATCAACAGATGGTCTAAGGCCTACATTCATGAAAATCAATGTTGTAATTTATCTTTTCAGATGTACCTTTGGATTTACTTGAGGTGGAGTCCATCTCCATTAGTCGAGATTTTATCCAAGATATTTTTTGGAGGTGTTATTAAAGCCTTTAGATCTGTAGATAAATTCTTAGAGAAAATTAATTTGCTTTTTTCATCTCCTCTTGTATTCAAATTTTACTCGATGACATCACAACTGTGCATCATACCTTTTACGTAATCTATTGTGGTCATCTCTATGGTTACATCTCCATGTGGTTTCTTCTGGTGCCTTCGAAGATCACTCAGGCTCCAAAGAATTTGTGCTCAAGACCAATCGACAAAATTATTCTTGTCATTTGTTTTGCCATCCACTTAAGTCTCTATCATGCATGTTCCGAGTCATAAAGAGAGTTAATTTTTTATTACAATAGTTTTTTATTATATAGTTTAAAGTATTTATCCATGTTCTTTTTCAATACAATAGTTAATACTCTGGGGTATTTTATATTGCGGTCATTTGCTTGTCAAATAATCTTGTCTCTCACATGTCATATAATCGATCAAATTGAATGTCATAAACCATAAGTCAATTTTGGTTGTAAGTCAAAAATAGTTCATTGTCCATGAGTCAAGAATAAAAGTTGTTTGTAGAGTAATTTTCAAAATTGTAAAAGTGTCCAAAGTAATTATATTGTCTTTGTTGTTAGTATAAAAAAATAGAGTTCTTTTGTAATCCTTGTTGTCAAAAGCTTGAAAAACAAATAAACAATTTTGCCTCATTTTTGTTAGATGCACTATTGGTGGAATCCAATGTCCTAACAACCACCTAACAACCATTTATCCTCAAAGCTAAATCATTGAGCTAATAACATGAAACCAAAGGATGAAGGTAAATGAAGGTTGGAGGTGATCAAAAACCTCTCGTCGGTCGCACGCCAACAATGAGGTGCATAGATGGTTTGGTGGCATTTTTAGTTGTGTGTGTTTGATTTCTTATTTTTCAAAGGTGTGTTGGTGTTTTGAATAAACCTCTTTTAATTTTGTGGAAAATTCATATTTTTATAAAACTCACTTTCGGGAGCAGGAGAAGATTTCGAGGTAGACTCAAGGGATGGTTATCCAGCTAGTGCCAAGCTTGTGGATCTTGGAGATTTAGAATTTGGGTGCCCAAGGAGGAAGGGAAAGTCCCACAAGAACCCAAAGAGGAAGGGAGCATTCCTGCATAATTCGGCTCAACACTACGCCTTTACGAGGGTAAAGAGATAATCTATGGAGTTTGTACCTAGTCTAAGTAGTGCTTTCAAGAGGTGGTTCAACTTCTTCAAAATATGGTTCTTCCTATGTTCACATTAAGGGGGTGAATATTAGAGATTAATAATGTTCACACTAAGGGGGTGAATGTTAAGAAAATAATAATAGTTTTCACATTATTAATATTGTAATTGGATAATTATTCATAGTTAGTAGTTACGATGGTAATTAGTTCATGTAATAACAATTCAAGATACGTTAATTGATATATTGTTATAACAATATATCAATACGGGTTTGTTATTATTCTATATTATTCCTATTTTATAGGATGTTGTACTACATTGTTGGCTATATAATAGCCCTCCTTTGTAATTGCAAGATAATATTAATGATTTTTTTTTGTGATTTCATGTGCTCTTTCACAAATATAAGTGGATTTTTTAATATTATGGTAGACTCCACTTCTTATCTCATACTTGGCTTGAGATAAATAGACAATACTCCACACATAGAATTTGATGCTACCCGTAGGGATCACTAGTGTAGGGTACACACCATAACACATAACCACATTACTAACACAAATGATTATTTACAAATAACAACCACAATGTCATACACATAGTATAATTATTAGGTATAACACCACTATAATTCCACAACTTACAACACATCATGTTTCCACATAACACACCAAAAGTGCAAGTACAATACAATAGGGGTCATAAGATCACCATATGCCCTCAATCCATGACATGAATTTATCACAAAACATAAGATTACATATGCATGACGAACATAGTGATTTAACATCATGACATACATACAAATACAACATAACATGGTGACATAACATCATAATACAACATAGAATGGTGACAATCAACACGATATAACACATTTCATAACGAAACATTTTGTCATACAACACATTGGTACACATATACAATGAAACATTATAACACTTTCATAGTTCATAATAACATTTTTCCACACAAAAGGTGGTAACACACATGTAATACACATTGAATTCATGAGGGAGAGAGATAATCCTTTCATCATGAAACACGCCAACATCATAACAAACCCACACTAAGTGGTATGCACAATAGGTGCATTCATATTATCAAAAGTGCATGTTTATCACATCACAACATAATATAACATTACTCTTCCAACTCCTCCACCATCATGAATAACCATCACAACACCCAACTGTCCCAGAGGTTTGAGAGCATGAACCTCTGCTCTGATACCAAATGTAACACCCACACATGAAGGACCAAAACACAAGACAAAATAAACCAAGATAAAAAAATTTCTTTGATTATATGTTGTAAGACACCACTTGGGGTCACTTAGAATAACAAAACATCACATGAGATGCTTACACCCACATGGACCCATACATACAACATGATAACACAAGATGTCCATCAATTCTTCACTTTCCCAAATGAATGAATACAAAACAATGAACCAACCACAATTTAAACCCAATGATAGGAATGTTCCACAACACATAATTTTCATGGTTATATATTTATTACAATTAACATGTAATTAATATATTCCCTTCCCCAAAACTTCATATTATTTATTTATTTACATTTATCTTATAATGAGTACACTTTATTTGGATAATTTCTCTATTGCAATTTGTTGTCTTGCAAATGTGTAAAGGGGAAAATTGTAAGTTTTCAAGCAAGACAACTTTCTCCTATCTCAAAGTTTCCATGTTTTGATCATACTTGTTAACCAAAATAAGCTCCCTCTTAATTGGGTTAACTAGCTTCCTTTTGTGCCTCAGTCAAATTTTTGCACATTTTAGGCACTCAAAATTTTCTGGGTATTGCTTCACCAGATAGAGAATTCTTTCCCCTTTCCAAAAAGGTAAGGAAGTCCTCCTAACTCCTTGTATTTTGCAAGTTATGGCTCGGCGGAGTTTGGAGGGGAAATTTTCCTTAGGCGGGCCCATTGAGGTAAGGAGGAAATTTTGCCAAGGAATTGGTGGGTTGGCGGAGTCACGGAGAGAAATTTGGAATTTAGCCCTTTTCGGGTTAAAAGGCACAAAGACAAATTTTGGCCCACAGTTGGAGAAGGAAGGAAACGGACTTAGAGGCCTTTCGACACTTAGCCTTTTTGGCTAAAAACTCAAAAGTCAAAATCTAGCCCGCAAAGGAGAATGAAGAAAAAATTGGTTAAGGCCTCGCAACCAATAGGAGAGTGCCACATGTCATCGGAGTGGCCGGTGGAGGATTTTGAGAAAATTTCCAATTTCGCAAAAGGGGGAAATGTTGTTTTGAAGCCACGGATGAACCAAAAGGTGCCACGTGTCATCGGAGTAGGTGGGGGCACGGAAATTTTGGGGAAAATTTCCCAATTTGAAAAAAGAGGGAAAAAGGTCAAATTTTGGCCCACAGACCCGAATTTTGCCCTAATTTTGCTAGTTTTGCCCTAAATCTTCAAGAGGCCATATCTTTCGATCTAGAGCTCGATTTTCACGTTTTTGGTATCAATGGAAAGCTGGTGAAATTATCCACATGATGGACACTTCAATTTTAAATTTTGATGGAGTTTTGTGGGAGAAAATTGAGAAAACGTCTCTAGCATGCAAAAATGCAAAAAGTTTCCCCTGACTCCACTCCAATGTTCTCCTGCCACGTGGATGGCTCATATTTAAAGGCACAAAAGATAAATCTAATGGCCCACATTCAATCTGGAAAGTTTGTAACTATTTTAATTATTAAATTCTCTGGCATTTCCCATACACCATTTTTCTACAAAAGAAGGATCTGAAACGATGTCAAATGATTGGATCTCAACTGTAACTGCTTCTTGGTCATTTGGGAAGTTGTAACTACCTCGTGTGAGCTATTTCATGGCTTTTAGAAGTCATTGTAGGGGTTGGCATTTGATTTTTGAAGACTATAAATGATTTTCATGAACAGAGGACAAAAACAATAGTCATCATTCTTCTAAGCTTCTTCTTTCTATATTTTTCTTCCATTTCCTTTCCTTGTACAAGTTTCTACTTCAGCTGCAATAAGAAAAGAAGGATTTTATGCCCCTTTGACAAAGGATTCAATTGGTACTTTGTGACCAATGCATTTTTATTCAGTCTTGTAGCTCTAGTTTGTGAATTTGTATTCTTCTTCCATTTAAATGCATGTTATAAACTTTCTATCAATGTTTGTAGGCCTCTGATGTTCTACCTCCATCATTGATCTCCTTGCCTTCATTCCCACTCCCCTTTCCCACTCTCAGACCACTTTCTATGTCCTTGCAAGAAATTGCAAGCTTTGCCATAGGGTCAGTGGAGTGCCCCTATGGATCTCTGGTTGAAAAACCACCATTGAATCCACTTGTTTTTCATGCATAATATGGCAGTTGCACTATTATAAGTAGAGGGACTTAGATTCCCATAGTGTTGTTTTGAAACCACCAATTTGTCCCCCATAGATGAATTTCCAAGCCAACAGTTTTGGCACCCACCGTGGGGCAGATTTTTAGCATCTGCACCCTAGAAATGACCATAGGGTCATTAAATACCATTGGAGTTCATTGAAAATTTGAAGTTTCTTATGATCCACATGGATACCAATCATGGAAATTCTCACACATCCTCCTGTTGAGAGACCTACCTTGCTCTTTCACATTCAAGAAGATATCATTTCTGACCTAAGGGAGGTATTTGGCATAAAAGGTAGAGTGTAGACCATTACTCTATTGCTTCAAGAATTTTGGATCAAGAAGAAGAACTTGCTGTTGAGTTGGAGGAATGAAGACAAATCTTGGCACCCCAGAGAAGACAATAAGTCTTCAAGCTGGCTGACAAAAGGTATACCCGATAGTTGAGATCAAGAGGACCTATTAATCCTACTCTTGATGAGCTTAAGGAAGAAGAACAAGAGCTAGAAAGAGAGGAAGCAGATAGAGTTCAACTTGAAAGGGAAGAAGTGATTAGGGCTCAACTTGAAGAGATCGAAAGACTCCAAAGAGAGGCAGAGGAAAGAGAAGAAGCCCTAGCTACTGAAGAGGCTAGAAACATAAAATAGAATGGTTGATAATGAACGTGAAGCACGTAGACCCAATGTACCATGGGGAAGAAATACTGGTCCACTTTCCCTCCCACGAATACTCCATGATCTACCAAGAGGCTCAAGAAATAACTTTCCTAAATTTAAAGGAGATGGCTCACAACTACCTGAGGAACACGTAGCAGCTTTCATCACTACGCTTGTGGTGTGTTAGGTGTTGAAGATGAAGATGTGTCGGTTAGAATTTTTGTGGAGTCACTCCAAGAGAAAGTTGTTGAATGGTTTTACATGCTTCCCCCAAGATCTATCACTGGTTGGGAGGACATAAGGAGTGCATTTGAAAGTAGATTCAAGAGCACAAAAGATGGCCAAGACTTGCTGTTCAATTGGTGCAAATGAAGAAAGAAGTCTCTAAGTCCATGAGAGATTTCATAGCAAGATTTGATAGATTGACAAGAAGAATCCCCAAGATGTAGTTCCTCCTGAAAACAACTTGAAGAGGTTCTTCATCAGTGCCTTTGCCATCAGAAGTTGGTTTCTTCCTCAGAAGAGATCAACCAAGAACATTGAGGGAAGCTCAAGACCTTGCAATCAAGACTGATGATGATTTAATTCTTTCTAGAAAGGTAAAGGGCCCAAATGGAAAGCAAAAGGGTCAGAGTTCAAACTCAGTCACAACAGACCCCATGTTTCAAAAAATGGCCAATGATCTAGTTGCCTTGAAGAAGCAACTGTCACAAATCACTATGAGGAACAATCCAAGAAGACCAAACTTTAATGATAGGCAACGGATTACACCACCTCCTCACCAGCTTTCTCTTGAAGCACCACCAGTCAATGCTACCTATGATACCCGAGATATAAGAGAGGAAGCTGAAGTTGATGAGCTCGAAGGAGATGATGAAGAAAACTATGAAAGCTACCTAGAAGTCGAGGAGGTTGACATGCACAATGGCCTATTCGAATTCATTGATGATGATGAAGAAGAAGAGGAGGAAACACCAAGTTTTTCATGCACTGTTTTCACCAGAACACAGTCCAAGAAGAACACCCCATCCTCGGTGGCTGCAAAGGAAAAGAAAACCAAAGAAGTTTCCACTTTTGAGGTCACACAAGAGGATTATCAACAAAGGTTCTCCATTGCCGCCCTCCATGGATTCTGCTAAAGAAAAACTAGACTTGGTCATTGTCAAGGATCATGTTGTCATACCAAGTAAGTCTTTTGCTCCTTCTTCTAGTCCTCAGTAGTTGTTAAGAGTACTTCCCCTTCCATTGGAATCTCTTGCCAAAGTACCCACAGTTCAGCCAAAGGTTATACCTTTTCCTTCTGCTAAACCGACTATTTCACCTTTAGGAGAAAATCCTTCATCCAAAATATCCAAGGTTCCTTCAAAGCCCTTGCTAGGTAAATCCTCTTTCATCCCAGGAGCCTCCTCCTCATCCAGTATTGCCCCATTTGATTTTGTAGAGCAGCACAAAGCAAAACCAAAGTCCAACTCTCAGAGTTAGAGTACTTGCAAACACACCCAGACCCAATTTGATAGATTCATTAATGCAGTCCGGGGTAATAGCTCTATATCCTCAAGTTCCACTTCTAAAGGACTTATTCCAACACCATCCACACCTCCATCTCAAAATATGTTAGCTCTCAGTGCTTCCAAAACAACCAGAGTTGAGCCTTTCTATTTGTCTCTCCTCATAAATGGCTTTGAGTTGAACAATTGTATCATTGATTCCAGAGCCTCTGATAATGTAATGCCACTCAAAGTTGCAAATTCCCTTGGCCTAAATTTGACTGAGAGTAAATGGAGCTTGTTATTCCATGGAATCTAAACAAGTGCCATTGATTGGAAGAATAAAGGATGCACAAGTAGCTCTGGCTGATTTCCCTGACAAGAAGGTGCTCCTAACTATTTTAGTGGCAGACATCCCAACATCCTTTGGCATGCTTCTGAGTAGAAGTTTTTTTACAGAGATCTAGGTGGAGAAATTAAAATGGATTGGTCATCTACTACTATCCCAGTCAAAGGTGAAATGAAGAGGTTGCTGCCTGTTAGAAAGATGAAGTTCACAGTAAAGAAGTCTGATGATCCAAGAGCTAACATCCTTCTTCAAGATTCTGAGTTAGGAAATTACTTCCTCACATCACAAAAAGATGAAAACCTACCACTTCTCATGGAGGAAGAAGAAGATCAGATCTGGATGATGGAATTTGATGGCAGTCATTCAAGGGTAGGTTCTGAGCTGGTGTTGTTCTGTATTCACCTTCAAAGGAAATGCATCCTTTTTCTTACAAACTGCAGTTTGATAACACCAACAATACAACAGAATACGAAGCTCTTCTTTTGGGCATGAGTGTTGCAGAGAGATATGGGAATCAAGAAGCTGAGATGCCTTGGTGATGCAGAGGTAATAGTGAAACAAATCCACCAGCAATATCAAGTGAAGAACCCAAGGCTCAGACACTACAGAAATCGGGTTTGGGATTGTATTGAATCATTCGATGCTTTCTCTATTGAAGCCATTCCAAGGGCACAAAATGAAAGGGCTGATTCTCTTGTTGTGTCAACCTCCTTATTGACACCTCATCCTTCCTTTGGCAAAGATAAGATAACCATTGAGATGGTTTTCAGACCGAGTGTACCTGATAATGCTAATCATTGGCAAGTCTTCAATGATGACAATCAAATTTTGAGCTTCTTAGAGCAAAGAGATAATTTCAATAATCTCTTCTTTGAAGGAAGTGTCAATCCTCATAGAGAAGTTGTTGCTGAGGAAGAAGCTGATGGAATTGATGAAGTTGATGATGAGGGAATGATCAGATTGAAAGGAAACAAAATTCCCAAAGGCTTAGTCTCTTTGGAAGACCTATTTGACAAACATGACAGATTCATTCAAGAGAAGGAGAAGTTATCTTCTCGGTGTCCATCTGACTTTGACAAAGAAAATATTGGTACTTCATAGAGATCCAAGAATGGTAAACATTGGTAAATGTTGCTCACCTGAAGAGAAGAGAAGGTTTGTTACTCTAGCTCAAGAAATATTCTGATGTTTTAGCTTACTCTTATGAAGAACTCAAGTCATTCCAGCCAAAAGAAATGCACCATTCCATTCCTTTGAAGCAAGGTGCTAAGCCTTTCAGGAAAAAGCAAAGGCCCTATAATCCAAAGGTTTTTGATATCATCAAGGAAGAAGTGACCAAGATGTTGAATGCCATAAATCATTTTTCCCATCCACCACTCAACGTGGGTGGCTAACATTGTGCCAGTAAGAAAGAAGAATGGGAGATAAGGATATGTGTTGATTTCAGAAATCTGAATCAAGCCTCACTCAAAGACAACTATCCTCTACCCATCATGGATCACATTTTGCAAGTAGTCACTAGATCTGAGATGCTCTCTCTGCTTGATGGGTTTTCGGGGTATAACCAAATCAAAGTGGCAGAGGAAGACTACAAAAAAAACAACATTCACAACTCCTTGGGGCACTTTTTCTTATAGCAGAATGCCTTTCGGCCTAATCAATGCGGGAGAAACATTCCAAAGAGCAATGGACTTGGCCTTCAAGAGATCTGAAACATTGCATTGTTATATATCTGGATGATCTCATGGTATTTTCAAAGAAAAGAGAAGAGCACATCTTGTCATTTGGAACAAGTTCTTGCAAGGTGTAGAAAACACATGGTATATCTTTGAATCCCAAGAAATGCATCTTTGGAGTCACAGAAGGAAAGTTTCTGGGACACATCATGAACAAACATGGAGCACACATTGACCCCGAAAGAGTAAGAGCTATTCAAGCACTATCTCTGCCCACCAGCAAGAAAGGAGTGCATTCATTCTTCGGGAAGGTAAACTTTCTTCGCCGCTTTGTCCCTGAGTTCGCTGAACTGACAAAGCACATCACTTCTATGATGAGGCCTCAATCAAGTTTCAAATGGAGCCATGAAGGGAAAACTACATTTGAAGAGATAAAAAGAGCTATTGCCAAAGCTCCTACTCTTGTATCTCCATATTTTAACAAAGAGTTCATCATGTACTGTTATGCCTCAGAACACACTCTATCTGTTGTCCTTGTCCAGAAGAATGATGAAAGATTTGGAAGCACCCATTGCTTTCATGAGCTGTCCTTTGAAGAAACATGAGCTCAAGTATAGTCAATTGGAAAAGCACACATTCACAGTGGTGGTCAAAGCTATAAAAAAATTTCCGCTTCTACATTCTCAATTCTCATACTATGGTAATGGTCCCTGGAAGTGCAATCAAATCCATTTTGACACAACAAGATCCCAGAGTCAAAAGGGGGAATTGGATCACAAAACTCAAGAGTACGACCTAGAGATTTGGCCTTCCCATCTGGTAAGAGGAAATGGTCTGTGCAAGTTAATTGTTGAAGATGAAACTCTCAAAGTTCAACATGAGAGAAGATGACACTTGTTTAACTTGCCCAGAAAACTACCCGCAAGTTCTCTTTGTAACCACTACTGATGAGTGGTATGCAGACATCACTTTTCTACTTACTTATGGAGAATGTCCCTCTCATCTAGATTACAAGCAAAGAAGAACTCTCAAACTGAAAGCAACCAAGTACGTGATCTGGAATCATGCGCTTTATAAGAAAGGAATGGATGGTTGCTTCCTTCGATGTGTTGATAAAGAGCAACAAGGAAAGTTGCTTAAAGCCTATCACGACCAAGCATGTGGTGGACACTTCTCAGCAATGGTGACTGCCCACAAGATTCTCAGAGGTAGATATTATTGGCCTTCTCTTTTTGCTGATACTCAGAGTTGGGTTTCTAAATGCAAAGCATGCCAACAATTTGTTGGAAAACCACAGTTAGCTGCATTGCCTCTCAGGCCTGTGATTATTGAAGAACCATTTCAACAATGGGGGCTGGACTTCATTGGCGTGTTGAATCCCCATTCAAGTGTTGGGCATACTTATGTGCTCACTGCCATGGACTACTTCACCAAATGGGTGGAAGCCATTCCAACCAAACAAGCTAGTTCTGAAGTAGTTTGCAGTTTCATCAAAGAATACATCATTGTCCATTTTGGGGTGCCTCAAAAGATTGTTGTGGACAATGCCACTTATTTCTCTTCAAGAGAATTGACAGAGTTCTATTATGGTTTTGGCATCTCTCTAGCACATTCTTCTAACTACTATCCACAAGGAAATGGTCAAGCTGAGTCAAGTAACAAGAACATTGTGACCATTGTCCAAAAGCTTGTTGATGAGAATCAGAGGAATTGGCACAAGAGATTGTATGATGCATTGTGGGACTGACAGGATCACTCCCAAGAAGGCCATTGGTACTTCACCTTTTCAGCTGTTGTATGGAGTTGAAGCAGAGATCCCCATCACAATTGAAATGCCAGCTCTCAAATTGCTTCAAGCAGTGGATGATGGCCAATACAAAGACTCCATTGACAAAAGGATCCTTTTTCTTGAGAGGCTAGAAGAAAGTAGATCTCAGGTGGTTGATAAAATCAAAGAACATCAGCTGAAAGTGAAAAATCTCTTTGAAAAAAGGACCAAGGCAAGAGAGTTCAGAGTTGGAGATTTTGTCCTACTTTGGGACAAGAGAAGAGAACCAAAGGGCAGTCATGGAAAATTTGATTCTTTGTGGCTGGGACCTTTTCAAATTCTTGGAACTTGTGGTGAGAATGTTTTTCTCCTATCATACTTGGATGGGACTCCATTAGGATTGCCTAGAAGTGGGCAATATTTGAAGCTATATCATCAGTGAAAGTGAGTTGTCCCTCACCTTGTAGCACATAGTTTTTTTTTTTCCCTCTTCTGTTGTGTGTTTTGTTTTCCTTTTTTGTTTTGGTGTGTTTTTGGTTTGTGTGTCCTCTTCTTCCTTCTTGCTTTCCTCGAAGTTGTACATGACTCTACAAGGCCCAATGGATAAGGCACTGGTCAATGTTATATGTTTTAAAACTTGAGATTCTAGATCCTCATGCCATGTTTTCTCCTTGTTCAATCCATGCCATGTCCCCAAGCTAGAGCCACTGTTGTCCCCTCAAAATTTTCCTTCTTTTTCCAAGTCTGGACTTAGAAATTTTTGAGTCATTACCCTTTAACTAAAATGGTCCAGTCTGAGTATTTTGAAATATGGCACTTCCCAAGGGATCAAGGATTCTTAGAAACACCTTCATCAGATAGAGAATTCTTTCCCCTTTCCAGAAAGGTAAGGAAGTCCTCCTAACTCCTTGTATTTTGCAAGTTATGGCTCAACGGAGTTTGGAGGGGAAATTTTCCTTCAGGGCCCACGGAGGTAAGGAGGAAATTTTGCCAAGGAAATTGGCGGGTTGGCGGAGGCACAAAGAGAAATTTGACACTTAGCCTTTTGGCTAAAAACTCAAAGGTGAAAAATTTGGCTTGAGCCCGCAAAGGAAATGGACTCACGGGGCTAGGGAGAAAATTTCAAACGGTGCCTTTGTGAAACTCAAAATTCAAAATCTTGCCCGCAAAAGGATAATGAAGCCACGTTGGTTAAGGCCCATCCAATAGGAGTGCCATGTGTCAGCGTGGAGGTGGGCCGACGAGGACTTTGGGAAAATTTTCTCATTTTAAAAAAAGGGTGAAATGTTATTCTGAAGCCCACAGGATGAACCAGAAAGTGCCACATGTCATCGGGTTGGTGGGGGCATGGAGATTTTGGGGAAAATTTCCCAATTTGAAAAAAGAGGGAAAAAGGTCAAATTTTGGCCTGCAGACCCAATTTTGCCCTAATTTTGCCAGTTTTGCCCTAAATCTTCAAGAGGCCATATCTTTCGATCTAGAGCTTGATTTTCACATTTTTGGTATCAATGGAAAGCTGGTGAAATTATCCACATGATGGACACTTCAATTTTAAATTTTGATGGATTTTTGTGGGAGAAAATTTGAGAAAACATCTCTGGCATGTAAAAATGCAAAAAGTTTCCCCCAACTCCACTCCAATGTTCTCCTGCCACGTGGATGGCTCATATTTAAAGGTGAAAAGATAAATCTAATGGCCCACATTCAATCTGGAAAGTTTGTAACCATTTTAATTATTAAATTCTCTGGCATTTCCCGCCACGGCCATTTTTTCTACAAAAGAAGGATCTGAAATGGTGCCAAATGATTGGATCTCGACTATAACTGCTTCTTGGTCATTTGGGAAGTTGTAACTACCTCGTGTGAGCTATTTCATGGCTTTTGGAAGTCATTGTAGGGGTTGGCATTTGATTTTTGAAGACTGTAAATGATTTTCACGAATAGGACAAAAACAATAGTCACCATTCTTCTAAGCTTCTTCTTTTTGTAATTTTCTTCCATTTCCTTTCATTGTACAAGTTTTTACTTCATCTGCAATAAGAAAAGAAGGATTTTATGCCCCTTTGACAGAGGATTCAATTGGTACTTTGTGACCAATGCATTTTTATTCAGTCTTGTAGCTCTGGTTTGTGAATTTGTATTCTTCTTCCATTTAAATGCATGTTATAAACTTTCTGATCAATGTTTGTAGGCCTCTGATGTTCTACCTCCATCATTGATCTCCTTGCCTTCATTCCCACTCCCCTTTCCCACTCTCAGACCACTTTCTAGTCCTTGCAAGAAATTGTAGGCTTTGCCATAGGGTCAGTGGAGTGCCCCTATGGATCTCTGGTTGAAAAACCACCATTGAATCCACTTGTTTTTCATGCATAATATGACAGCTGCACTATTATAAGTAGAGGGACGAATCATTTTTAACATTTACATGTCACAAGTTTCCTTTTTCATAAAAGAGATTATGTTTTCTCGAATGCTTGATCTCACTTAGAGAAATTCATATTTATTTTAAACAACATAAGAATGCCTAATTAAGTTATAAGAAAAAAATCTAAGTATCACTTTATTTCTAAATTGACATCTCAAGAATACAATTTTGAGGAGTAAGAGTTAATTATACCTCTTAAAGTCACAAGAATGCATTCCTTGATTGCCCCTATAATTTTCCATGTACTTACAATTTTTATACCCTACAAAGAGGCTTAGTTCTCTAATTTAATCGTCTGAAATACTTTGTTAAAACATTACATCCCTCATGTCACAAAAGTGACACTATACCTTTTAACTATTGCATCTTACACACTTCCACACACATGAATACCCTCTCTTACATTCATAGGGAAAATGAACATAATTTAAACAATAAAAATACATCTATATGATTACAAATGAAGGGTTTTTTCATAACATATCTCGAGGCTTACTGAAAAGGGTCATCTTGATGTTTGATAGGATAACATCTCAAAAATGTTAAATCATTGGAAAACTTATAAGGTGGTTTCAAGTCTTTTAATGTTAATCATACATGTTATTATGGTAACATGTATTTGTGATCTTGTTTCCTCTAAGCTAAGAGGTTTCAAAAGTATTAAAATAACTAGGATCATCCTTTAAATCTCAATTCTCTATGTTATGAAAGTGATCGCACATAAGGGTAAACCACACAAGAAATTTACTCTAAGGTCGTCCTTTTGATTTGGTTCTTTTATTTCAAGTTCCCAAGTATTTAGTAAAACACACAAAATGTATTCATTAACTTCACATAGGAGCACATTATAAAAAGGTCATTTCATTTCCGGCTTAATAGATACGCCTACACCCCTAACAATATATAATCCTGAAATAATATTCACACACATGGCATAATTCCCAATTTTCCCAATATCACAATACACTAAAATTTCATACTCATCACAAAAATCAATAAATAACTTTTCTATTTATATAAATATTGGTGATTTATCCTTTACAATTGCATTTTTTCAAAAAAATATAACACGTTATTATAAAAACACAAGTAATGGTACAATTTATTATTTTCTTAGGTACTGCGCAACCACCAATATGGTCATCTCAAAAGATGGCATGGCCTCTTCCTAAAATCTAGCACAATTTCATGAGTTCATAATTTCCCATTCACAATGAAAACAACACTTTTCACGCAACAAGAGATAGTAATAAAAACATATGTAGTTTCATTTCATTTTCAAAACTAGAGAGAGATAGAGAAAGGAGAGAGGAAAAAAATATTTTTCCCACAATCAATTTTCTCAAAACAAGATAAAAAAGGAGGTTTCATACAATTGTAAATTAGTGTCTACAAGTTTCCCGATAGTTATTTGATTTGAAGATGGCCCCACAATTTTTTTCCCATTTTTGCTACAAGTTTACAAAAACATCCAAATTAATCAAAGTAGCTATGAAAATGCATTAAAAATCTCTTAGATTCAAACACATAAAGTGTCAATTCCTATCTACTCTCCTATATACAGGGAAACCCTCGTAGCCGACAAAATTCGATATTGGTGACCAATGTTCAAACTGTGACTACCTTTCCGGCTACTTATCATCGTTGTGCTAGTACATCCTTGTTGCGGAATGATCGGAGGCCTACAAAAACAATTACAAAACTATCTCCGAAGATTAATTTCTCAATAATAATGGTAAATTTTGATTTTAATAATAAAGTTATAGAGATATGTAGTGACATAAATCCATTTCTCAATGTGGGAGCCTAAACCGCAAGCCAAAACCAAATTAATTGTTTGACTTTCAGTTAGTTTTCCAAAGTTGTGAAATGACTAATTCGCCCCTGGACACTTAACTTTAAATGATCAAATGATCATATTAATACATTCTAAAATTTGATGTGATAACCCACATAACTAGGAATCATGCTTAAAACTTGACTTACTTGCTATGAGGTTCAAAGAGGTTTCTTGTGTGCCGTTAAAAATCATGTTTTAATAACTTTTGCGAAGTGATAAAGTGGTAGGTTTAAACTAAAAATCAAGTTTGAATCATCATTCGGTGGTTTTAAATATACAAGATTATCAAAGTTTTCCAAACATATTAGGAGGTAAAACATGAGTCAAGTTTACACTCAAAAATATTACTCCTAGTTGCGTAGAAAAGAGGTAATTTTTATTGTTCAATGCTACATCTCATTTAAATTTATTGAAAGAATATCCCTTCCTTATTTTGATTTTTAGTAACATTAAAAAGGAAAAATAAAAATATGTTATGATCCTCATGTGAATATTTCGCTAACGCCTTGATGTTTTGATTTAATGTTTTGTTACATTTGGTATCAAAGAAAGCACCCAAGTTCGAGTCCCGTCTTGGGTGGCTACGCCAACATTGCAGTGTTCACTCCGGGGCTTGTATAGGGTAGGGCGTGGTCCTCTATATGGGCGTAAATCTAGCCAAGGGTACGAGCTACACAAACATGATGGGATTTTATGATTCTCGTGTGTGGATTTCACTAATTCCTCGAGGTTTTGGTGTAATGGTTCGCCGCAAAATACTAAAATCATGCAAGATAGATGTAAGATAAACGTTCATGTGAGAAATAAAAGTGGTGTATGTGGGGGCTCTATGTGGTTTGCATTCATAACCCATAAGACCAAAATTCTTTACCACATTTTCTACTCAATTTGCGTGCAACCCTAAGATGTTGTAGACACAAAAGCACGCACTTAGATACATTTATAGGTCCTAAGAACATGCTTGAATTCATATGGTTCCTAAGCGAGAAAACTAGTAATTGATTGTTGTCTCTGTCTTATTTTCTATCTTTCTTGCTTTCTCTTTAGTCTTGCGATCTAAAATCATAAGAAAAACTGCAACATTCATCCAATTTTTTGCTTTAACCGATGATTTTTGGATTAAAATTAACATTATGGAATTTATTGTATTTTTAATTAAAATTAAAAAACTACGAGCACCGCGTAAATCCGATAAATAACTAGGAAAATTTGACAATTTTTTTGACACCGTCCATGATAACAGAGTTCAACACTTATGGCCTACGTCTTTGGGTCCAATTAAAGGGACCGATCTATTAAAATCATAATAAAATAACACTTACAAAATTATTATATGATTTTGACCTTCTCATTGTGTTTCTCTTGCAAAACTATCCCCAGTATCCTTTGGAAGTTTCCCCTAAATTCTTCTCCAAGCTCTCACAATAAGCCTTTAAAAAATACACAATCACTTCCAATTACCCTTCAAATAGTACTTTGTCTCTTTATATACGCTTTGTATTAGAACATAATATTAAGTGTTCATAATATTTAGTTTATAATTAAATAATATAGAATATAGTTTATATTATTTATTATTTAATATAAACTTTATATTAGGTTTATTAGTTATTAATTAACTAATCATTTATTAAATCGGGGTGTACCTCGTCACTTAATAGTTATAACCCTTCGGGTTATTTAAATATGGTGGGCCATAATTGGATATATAAAAATTACTCCGGGTTAAAAACATGGAGCAGGAAGTGAAGTAGGAAGTTCTGGACTGTTAAATAGTTTCTCAATAAATGGAAAATTCTTCCATGATTTTTTACCCCATTGGTGTTTTCCACGTTATATTTTGTGTTATATGTAAATGTGTTATTTATTGTACCTTGCTAGATGTTTAAATGTTGGGTTGATTAAATTATTATTAATGTCTCAATCCTAATATGGTATCGAGCGGTTAGGTAATGGTTAATTAATTTATTTAATCAAAAGTCATGTCTCTTGGGTAGTTGGATGGTTGGTTTGTTATGCATTTATTTAACCCCCCCTCCCCTCTTCAGGATATGCTAATGTTCTTGGAGATTGGTGTGTGTGTACAGGTAAAAGGTTATTTCATTTCTACCTACGCGTGAAAATATCTTATGAGATCATGTAAGAATCAACTATATGTGAAATATTTCCAATTTTGTAAATAGTTGTCATGTGCAAAATCAAATTATTCAAAAATAAAAACACAAAGTTAAATTCAAAGAAGAGGAGACAAGGTCCATGAAAATAAGCTCTCAATTTTTCCCATTGGGAGCATAAAAATATTGTCTTCTCTATAAATTCCAAGATTAATTTTCTACTTCCATATATTTCTTGGTAATATTGGTGTTTTTTTCTTTATTTTACTCATGTCATTTGGGCCCCCTTTTAGGGTCTATTCAATGTCTTTATAAATCATATTATAGTTTATGTTATATAAACTATATCTAATATTTCTTCTAACCAATTATTTTTTTTAGGGGGTTCACATTTTTTATGGTGGGGCGGACCTCTTCCAACCCTCACCCTTCTACTTGCCACCATGTGGCCCTCTCTTCTCTCTCACACCCCCACTCAACCCTACGCTGCCACGTCCCCCACAAACCGAACAAATATAAGATTTTTTTTGGTGTGGAAGTATAGTCCCACACGGGGACGATTATGGGATAAGCAAGGCTTTAAAATCCTTTTGCAATAGGAGAGGTGGTGTGACTTCGGTCACACCACCATCATTTTGTTGAAAGTGGCTTGGGCCGCAGACTTAGATAAGCTCACCAGGTCATGTATTGCTCGACCGTGTCCTTCTCCTTGGCTCACATGTATGGCTCACCCTTAGGGTCATGTGGTGACTTTGAATAGTATTCAGCTTGGACGTGATGGTTTTGTATAGTTATATGATTAGGTTTAAATATTAAAATGACAATTGGTGTAATATATATCATTTTTTATTATAGATTGGTAAGATAATGTGGCTCGGTGAGTTGATAATAATGAAATGGCATATAAAAACTAAACTCGCTGACTTGGTAAGACCAACTCGACCGAGTTGATAGAAATTACCAAGAGCTCCATATATATACGAAGTATTTTTTAAATTGTTTTTAAAACTTAAAATGGAATTTAAGTTTTTATCTTTAAACTATGGAAACATAATTAGTCTAATTAGATAGATACTTTTTTTTGAAATGATTATTTTGCGACACGACGACTAAATTGTCATCGTCGTTTGTATATAAAACTAAAAAACATTCACTCACATTTCGATTGAGTTTTATCAAAGTAATACATTCTTGTGTAGATTATATGCTTGGCAGGACCTCTTTTTTGACGTAAACTAATTGGTTTTCCATTACAAGGATTAAAACAACGGCGGGGGATTTCGTTAACCTTTTTTTTAAAATCCTTGTTAATTATTTAATTTTATTTTTGTGAAAATGGGGTCTAATAAGTTATTGATTGATAAATATCAAGTTGAATGGGAATAGTTACAACATTTGGAAGATTCGATTAAAGGCATAATTCATGGATCACAAACTATGGGTAGTTGTGAATGAAACTTAAAAGGCTCGATCGGGAAGTTAGCCAAAATAATATTACATTATATTAAAGGAACAATTAATTTTGGTATACATAATAATTCTTCTAACAATGCACATTTATATGGATATTGTGATTCGACCATCTTTGGTGATGTGATAGATTGCAAGTCTAATCTTTGGATATGTATTCAAGTTTGGTGTAGGTGCCATTACTTGGAGCAAGAAAAAACAACCACAATCTCCATTTATTCTACCGAGGAATAATATAGAAGTGCAATGGAAGCAATGAAAGAAGCCATGTGGCTAAAGCAACTATTGGAAGAGATGCACATGGAAGCTAAAGGAATTACTCCTCTTTTGTGTGATAGCCAGAGTTGCATTTCTCTCGCTAAAAATACATTTCAACATCAAAGGAAAAAGCATATCGAGATACATATGCACTTTATCCGAGAGAAGGTTCTCTACAGTGATATATATCTCCAAAGTATTGCCCAACTCAAAGATCAATTTGCGACATATTTAGAAAGCCATTGTGTGTTGTGAAGTTCGGCAAGTTATGTGCAATGTTTGGACTTTCAGAGTTTCCATTGAGGGGGAGTGTGCATGGAAATGCCACCTCTTAATGGTTTGCCGGTTGTTGAATTCTTCTCTTCTATACTTCTTCTCTAGTATAAAGTATTGTAAAAAGATCTTTTGTGATTTACGTAAAGTGATAGAGTTTACAGTAATACAGTCTAGTGTGTTGTGTCTATTTGTAAAGGAGGTTTTTTTTCTTATAAAAGGATCATAGAGATGCAGTTTTAAGAAAATTTTCATGAGAAAGGGTGGGATGTAGTATCACAAATAATTCTTAGCCAAAATAATACTTCGATTTATGGATTCCAAATCCTTTTATACCAAATCCTTTTTTACCAAAAGGTAAGTTGAGCATGATGAAGGTGTTATAATTCCTTCAAAAATAAATATGTTATCCTAAATATTTTGTAATGGTTTATGGATTTATAAATCATGTTGTTCTAATCATGAAATCATGCACTTACTACTACTATTATATTGCCAAATATGTTGTTTTATAGATGGATCTCAAATAAGAAAATTATTTAATAATGGCTCATCCCCTAGTCCTATTGCCCGATTTAGTCACTCATTGTCATTATGTGTTTTGCAGTCATACCGATTACTCGCATAGTTATGGTTGTTTCTCATGGAGTCTCGGTTGTTTTTATTTATTCAAATCAGTGTCTCTAGTCTTTTATTAGGGTGCCTAAGAAGAGTGGGGTGCCCATTGGTGCCTTGTCCTAGTTGTACTTGGTTCTCATTTAGAATTTTGAGGTCGGTATTTGTAGATTTACCTCTCATTCCCTAGGTAATACTTGACATGTCAAGTCATTAGTGTCAAAATTTGAGCAAGATATCCCTATATAAACACAACATACACACTATCTTAAGGGAAGACTATTTCTACTAAGGGCTAGTTATCTACATAAGGCAAGGGACTGCATTTGGGCACTATTCTACATCACACACTGCATAGGAAGGGTTGTATTCATTCTATTCCATCCACCATTTACATCTTACATCTAGCTATTTCCCACTACTTTTGTGTCATTAGCGCTAGGGAACCCTAAGAACATGATTGCACACATAAGCACATAGAACTACATCAGGTCTGAGATGTAGTGCAATGCTCAATCGTAAGTCCATCCATTTGGCAAATGAGGACAGTCTAACCCATTCATTTGCATCTTTATTTTTAGGGTTTGATGCTTTTATGTTGGGTTTTGTAGGAGATTATTCATCAAATACTAACAATTACATCAACTTAGTGTGACATACATATGACAAAGATCGATTTATCTGCAAAGACTTAACGACCAACTCGGATCTAGGTTCCGAGCTATTTTGTAGACCAGTGCGCCCATACTACATATGAGGGTCTCCCATAGGCACCCCATTCTAGTAAAATATTCATCTACTACAAGCTCTTAAGGCATGATGTCATACTGCTCTACTGCTTCATCAACCACCAAGTTTCGGATCTCTCGTGAGGTAAGTCATTTTCAAGTTAGTACCTTTCCCCTCGTATTTCAAGATATCAAATAATATTAGCTAGTGTTTATACTTCAGTTATTACATTATTGTACTTGTTTAGATTAATTCTAAAATTCATAATTATAGTTAATCATTTTGGTAAACCCAACATCTCTAAACCTATCTTCTCGATCATGTCTTCACCTTATCAATTCATGACTCAAAGTGATCTTATTCTACTTTTGCACCTACTAAGATTTCAGGTATAGTTACTATCGATGCTGAATTTATGTGTGTGCATACTCAACATCCTCCTTACTTTGTTACACCTAGGGCTGACCCATCTATTAATGTGGTTACTACTCGTCATACTCACCTTAATCCTCCTACGACTCCACCTACTTCTATCCCTCCACCCATCGCTTTGACAACTCCTTTGATTGCTTGGGTTATGACATTATTGAGAAACTTAAAAATACACCCACCAAGATTTATCTTTATGACTTATTGCGTAATGCACCATATTTTTGTAACACACTAGAAGCTTCCCTTTGTGACATTCGTATTAAAAGTGACAACTCTGTGGTGGCATTTGCACATCTCATCTAGTCTCTTCACAATTTTCCACATGCCATATCTTTCACTGACGAAGATTTGTCACCTTTCGCTAAAAGTAATCTGTGTGCCTTTTCTCATTACTGCCATTGTCAACACCACTTTTATCAAATGAGTACTTATTGATAATGAATCAGCTGTAAACTTATGTGTTTATTCTCTTTTACAAAAACTGCATAATAGTGATACTCTCATTTCTATAAATTCTACTATCATCCAAGGTTATGACTCCACCACTCGTACATGCTTAGGAACTATTTCATTCCACATTAGAGTTGGGCCTAAGACTATTCTAACTGATTTCTATGTTATAGATGCCTTGTTTCAATTCAATATCTTGTTAGGTAGACCTTGGATTCATGCAATGCAAGCAGTTCCATCTACTATTCACCAATGTGTCAAATTTTTGCATGATGGCTATGAACATACTATCACTGCAAATCTAGAACCATTCAAATATTTTTGCATAGACCCTACTACTACTATACCTATCCCACCTCCACAACATATCCCATATAGTAGTCTCGACACATATGACATTGCATTAGCCATCTAGTGCTTTACTACCTTCTTTTGTTGCTACACATACTCTGGTTGTTTCTACTCATACTATGAAAATCATCTCACCCACCATACCCACTCCAATGACCACTTCTTCTTCATCTATTGAGACACCTTCAATTCCTTCCCCTAGTATAACTCCTAACAATATACTCAAAAACCAACATAACACGATGATGCCCACACAGATGATTTTGAGGACTCGATGACATTATCAAACTCATTGATGAAGCATTAGGACAACTTAACTTTACTCCTATAGAGGTAGATGACTCTTATTTTGAAGAAACCTTTGTGGCCAATGGCCCAGGTGAATATAAATTCAAGACCCCTCCCTCTACTAATGTTATGGTACTATACCGGGGTCTATAAAAAGTATAGACGTTATTTCATCTTCTCTTCCACGGGTTGCAGCTCTACTACCCCCTTTTACATGCACATTATTTATCAACGGGTCCTTTCAAAGAACATCCTAATTGAATCCATTTACTTAGATATTATTTGTACATGTGATGGTTTGGTTACATTTGGCATGACACATAATGACATCTTACGACCTCTTCGTTCACCACATCTTTATCATGGTTATTTTCACAATACTACCATTTAGAGCTTGCGTGTCTTTCATTTGACAATATTTGTTGTGTGTACCCATTTTGATTCTCCATTCACAATTAGACAATTTTGGCTTGACTATATTAGTGGTACGATAAATGCTAGTCATTCTTTTCTTACATTTCTTATGCCTTTTGAAATATATCTATTCATAATGACTCTTTTCCCACTTATGCTCAAAATATCTCTCATTGGCATGGTCATGGTTTTCCACCTATAGCCTTTACTGATGAAGAATATGTAATGAATGTGTACACACTATGCCACAATGGGTCCTTATATGACCCTCCTCACTCTATAACTCATCATGTTTCTGATTTTTCTCTAGTAAGTTTCGACTATGATAACAATGATCTCCTTAATAATGATATATAGTCACATTTTCTACCATGCACTTGGTGGCATAACATCTACCACATGCCCCTCCTCATATTCACATAGGATTATCTCTCATCTTTTCATTATCATACATTCATATCCTCACATAGGAATATTCATCACGCATTTTATCATTGGCATTTCCTAATGACACACTCTTGTGTTTTGGTTCACACTTGACTATTGAAGGCTTATTACACATGAACCCCACACACTGCACACTAGGTCATTTAACACATTTTACATCAAATGTCTTACATCTTAAATCATACACTCTACATTTATTCTACATCCTTTGTGAATTTACACATCATACATCGTACTAGTCTTCATCATACATGTGTCACACTACTATTGTCCTGGCATTTAACATTACTCATTCTACATACTACATAACACACATCTCACATTACTAGTCTATCTACACATATTACCTAGCACACTATACATTGCATTTTACACATCTTACACATCATATGGTCACCTATTATAATCACACATACTACACATTCTTCTATGTGTTGCACTCACTACCCTATGATGCACTCTAGTCCCTCGATCCATACTCAACTGCCGAGGGTTTACTAATCAAATGGACCTTATCATATACAAACGTTCATCACTCAACCTTTTATCATGCGACATTACTAGGTTAGTGACATACACTTTAGGCTAAATGGTCACATATCCCTTCATCTTGTAGTGGTATGCACTTTAGGCTACATCACCACTTCCTCTATTAATCTATTAGTGATATACGCTTTAAGATACATTATCACTCTTTTGATCATTTTTTCATGACATACACTTTGGCTATAAGGGTCAAGCACATACTTCATTTCTTGGTTGCATCTCATCAACACACACATACACATTATACACAACACACATTCGGACC
Source organism: Taxus wallichiana var. yunnanensis (assembly GCA_018340775.1). Taxonomy (NCBI): domain Eukaryota; kingdom Viridiplantae; phylum Streptophyta; class Pinopsida; order Cupressales; family Taxaceae; genus Taxus; species Taxus wallichiana. Next base: position 190,114,643 of record CM031233.1, read on the forward strand.
ATTTCCGGTGACACACTCAATTTCCACAGTTCATTCTTGACTACGAGGGGAAAACCAAATGAACGTCATTGCATATAATCCCATTCACTCGGGGGAACACGGCTCCTATCATACATCTTGTATTCCATTCCATACATCGACAACATATTGCATATCTTGGTTGCTTTTTCTCTTGCTTACATTTTCTTGTATATGGTCTCTTTATTACACATGCTAGTTATATCTCTTTTGTGTCATTTATTTATACCATACACACATGCTCATTCGTGCCTTTTTTAGTTGTGATTGCAGATACATGTCTTTTGCACACATCACAGATGATAACCTTCTACCCACCCTACATTGGTCACTTTGGGGGCATCCAAATTCCTCTCTCATAGGTGCTATTGTTTCATTTTATACTTACAACTTCATATTACATAGTTATACATGCTTTTGAAATACTGATTATCTTTATAACATACTAACAGTGCTTTATGTGCAACATTTTTGCAAGATTAATTGATCCCATGGTTATTTGTTGTTTTTACATTTTTATTATTGTATACGGGCCTTGCCATTTGTTTTATGTGCACACTTGTTTATTTTATGTGGACATGATGGCCTTGCATGTCTTGTAACATTGTGAGTGATGTCCCATGTTTGCATCCCACTTTGTGTGGATTACTTTGTCTTCTTGCTTGTTTACATTCTTTGCGTTGCTTGGTAGCTTATATATTATTTGTGTAGCTTACACTTCATGTTTGTTTGTACTAACTTGTCTTTGGCTAGCCTTTTATTTGTGTGTGCCTTTGTTTCTACTAAGAGATTTCCTTTCCCCCTGCAGGGCATAGTTATAGAGTTCATGCGGTCGGTCCTTTTTGCGGTTGCATTCTCCTATCAGTGACGTTGCATGTGCCCCAAAGAGGGGGGAATAATTTGGGGTTTTACATACTACACAATGCTTCTACAACAGTTCATTTTAGTCGAGTATCCTCCCTTGGAATTTTGGGTTATACAATGAATGGGTTGAGACCAATCTATGAACCCCGTACACAACGCCTTTTACAAGACATGTTGTCCTTATCATTATAGGGAGTAATTACAGGTTAGAGGATATAGTGGACTTCCTCTCTACACTAATTTAACCAGTGGCATCGGATCACCCAAAAAACCAGGTAGTACAAATATCTCTTCACACATATTTAGGGAAGCAATTACAGGTTTGAGGATATAATGGAATTCCTCCCTACATTCTTTGGCCTATGGCATTGGATCACTTAAAAACCCAGGACAAGATATCCTCTTTCTACACCCTTTCTCTCATCATGGATCAGGTGCACATGTTCCTTTTACACTTTTCATACATTCATTTTAGTATTTTCATTACATATAAATGCGATTTTGACATATATACATGCGTATTTGACTATTTGATCATCTTCTCTTTACAGGTCTAACCATATGAGAAGTAAGCAGTCAATAACAACAATTATAAAAAATGGGGGCAACAACAACAACATTTTATGGCAACACGAGATACTAACCATGCAGGTACATCACACACATCGAAAAATACACAAGAATTTCCACCCTAGGTTCACTCTCATCACTTTTTTGTTCTTTTTCATCTTTAGTTTCCACACTCTTTCATATTTTTGTCACTCTACACTTTGTCTAGTCCTTCACACATTTCTACATCACTCTACATGGATTATTAGGTACGCATCTCTATCTACTTTATGTTACCAAGCTTTCCGCTCACCAACATAAAGTGGGGAAAATGTAGTCACAAAATCACACACTTTAGACATTATTTAGTCTTAGTCTCATACTACTATTCATATGGTTTTTGAGTGAAGAAAGTACTAATTAACCCTCATCTTTTGGCCATTTTACTTTGATTTCATCATCACTACCGACCTCCCATACACACTTTCCCAATTGTTTTCATCATTTTCCATCATTTTAGCCTTGATTGGGGTGCCCATGCTTATAATGGGGTGCCGTGAGGCACCCTAGTCCTAGTCGGGGCAGGCACCCGGATCCTTTTCCCACTTTCCCACCACTTTTTGGGAACTTTCTAGCCGTTTGAGCATTTCATATTTCTTGTGGTTGACCTCTTCGAGGTTAATTACGAAATTAGATCAAGAGAACCATATAAATATAAAGTTATGTGACCATAATGAGGGACCAAACACTAGTCACTACTATCATCACCTAAGGTTGTATCCATCAAAGGATTCATTTGCATCCATCTAGCTCCATCACAAGGCATGTGGTTGGTTCATCTACATCACACAAGTATAGGAGGGAGGTTTATGCTATTCCATCCACCATTCTATTACATTTTCTACACATTAATATTGCTCACTAATTTCAAAAGTGTGATGACACAAGAGCACCTAGGGCTTGATTACACACACTTTCACATAGAACTAAATCATGTTTGAGTTGTAGTGTAACACTAAGTTAGTAAGTACACCATTATGGAAGCTGAGGTCACTCTGACCCCTTCATATCCATCTTTCTTTTTTAAGGGTTTGATGTTTGTCTGGGGGTTTTGCAGGTCTTTTATTCATTAATGAATAATGGTGATATCCAACGCAGTTCATATATATTAGTGCAAAAAATAGCGAGGGCTTGATGTTTATATTAGGGTTTTATAGGTCTTTTCTTCATCATTGAGTACCGATGATATCCAACGTAGTTCAGATATATTAGTGTGACAAACAATGAGGGCTTCACATCACCTTGAAACCCTACAAATATGGTTTTCGGACCTCCTACACCCGACCACGATGCCCAAAACATAAATCGGGGCTCTCATAGGTGCCTTGATCCCATCTCGAACACCCTAGTCCACTCAAATTTCCTAAATCTACAAGTTTTTGGACCTTGGCATAGTCATTTCCTCCTCTTGTTTCTCCAATCAGCTTTGTAACATAGTCCAACAAGTTCACCGAATCAACTAAGCTCCTTCCAACCCTTCTTTACATATTAGGGTTTCTATTTTCATTAGCCTAGTTGCTTGGGTCACTTTCTATATTTATTTCTTTGCTTTTATTTATTGTTATTCCTAGTTAGATTAACTACCATTTATCCACATTTTAGTGTTTATACTTTAGTTATTGCATTCTTGTACTTTTTTAGATTAATTCTAAAATTCATAATTTTAGTTAATCATTTTGGTTAATGCAAGAATGATATACAACATAATACCAACAAAAAACATTGAGTCATATTGCACCATCGATGAAAAATGAGATAAACTCATCATATATCAATAACATCTATCTACATATCTATATTGAATACAATCATCATTGCAAAAACATTTCATCATGGGGAGACAACTCTCCTAAATCATATACAATAATACAAATCAAATCTCATCATCACTATTGATCTCGGGTACTACAAGATCCCTAGAACTAGATGCCTCACCACTAACTTCTTACTGCTACTCGCGACCTAGATACCTCTCAACATGCCTCGGTAATAAGATAACCTTCGTAGATTTATCTAAACACTAACGTTGTAAATCCATGTATCATGTAAATACATCATGTGTTAAGGGAGCACCACCCACCGCCTCTCTGTTTCGTTGAGTTTCCTCACGTGCCTTGTCCCTCTACTTTATCAACATAATGCATTTTTCAGCCACTATGGTCATTGGCTCAAATAAATGGGCATGCTTGCCTGCGATATCATCCACATGCTCAAGTATCCCTCCACCAAGTACATCGGTCGACACATTACGCATCGATGTGTGTACGATGTGTCTCTATCATGGTCCAATATCGTCACCTACAACACAAATAACACAAATTAGATAACCATCGTTATAACATAGGAAAACAAAAAAGTACACAACAAACCTATCAAACTACTCACACTCCACTATAGCTTCCAATATATTTTCAAGGACATGGGCTTCCCCCTCTCCTCCTCCTCCCTATGATAACCCCGTTGCATCTGTAATTAATGGAAATAAGAGTACCCATTGATGTGTCACCCACCATGTGTGGTACTCCTCTGTCAACCTACATCATCAAAACCTATCAGCTTTATTTCCGCATCTATCTCATCTAGATTAGGAGGTACTAACTACTCTCATGTGGGCCCCTGGTCTATCCTTAGCCCTCCTCGAGTTCTCTATTCACTCGCAACCATATATATGGCTCTGGGTGCACATCTCGAGCCATGCCAAATTACTTGTGATAATATCTCTTCCTTAAATAGATCATCCACTCCTGAAATCGATCCTCTAATAACACAGTCCTACGAATACATTGCATATCTACAACATCCTCTAGCCACCCTCCATCTGACGGACATCGGGCCCCTATCCTATCTATCAATGCCCTATAAGTATCAGTGTCCATCTTATGCCCACGAACATTAATCCACCTCCTCGTATATATCTCTACCCTAGCCCACTCTCCTTGTGGACCTACAACTAGCCTCAACACGATTATATGCTCATACACCCATACATGTAATAGTGTGGTGGCTCCTATCTCGCCACCATTCTCATCATGAGTAAACCTATATAGATCCTTGTATAGGTGGGCCAACACACACCATGCCCACGCGTATCTAGTGCTCTCCTCCTTTATTCGTCGACATATATTATGTATCTTAAACAAGATGCCTACACCTCCTCCCTCTACTACTATAGATGAGGCAATCACAATGGCGATGAATTTCTGCAAGCGTAGAACCCCGATCTCATGATGGAATCCAAAATGATATGGTCCTTGGAAGGTACTTGGGTACCCACAAAATATTGTCTAACATCTCATATATGTCTCTCCATATCCTCCAATGGCATAATATGTACTCCCTCCCCAACAATTGTGATCATAGTATGTGATACACATCCTCCAAAGTAAGCTTCATCATCTTACCCATAGGAAAAAAATGTACATGTATCTGAAACCATCTCTCACATAATGTTTGTCAACATAGCCATATTATGGGGCACATCCCCCATCTATGCTATGTGTCATAGGCCGACATGGTCCATAACATCCCACTCATCATCTAATAGGCCCAACCCAAGAAAAGTACTCGATTGACAACCTCACATGGAATTCCCTTTAGTGAATATCCCTCTACACACCACAATAGGACAACAAACATAGTGCTAAAACACTATACAACTCCATAAACACCCACTTAGCACATTACTATATATTAAAAATCACTTTTACACTATTCTAGACTAAATACACCCTCTCTGGATTGGGGTGCCCAACATCGATCTTGGGGCACCCGGTAACAGGACACACGAGCACCCGTTTGGGCATTCCCGTTCCGAAGGACATTAACGCCTTCACCACTCTTTTCCAAGTCTAAACATCGGAAAATTCAAAATGAGAATTTTGTAAAAATTTAACAAAAATGACTAAAAAATGCACATTTTTTGAAACAAAATCATACTTACCAACTTCTTCGTCGTACATGATACTACGACGGTCACTACTATCTCAAATCGGCTAGGACGTGCTGCTTTATCACTTACAACATATTTCCCCACTCAGAGCTAAATATCGCATGTGTGAAAAATCAAATGAAGTCAATAAACACTTTTTCACTTCACTACTTATAGTTACTTTTCATCACCTACTTTACTTTTGTGGTCATTATTTCGTACTATTCTTACAACTAATACACACTACTCTATTTTTTTCATATCTTGAGCATTTCTACTCTGATTTACACCTGTTTGAGGAGTTATTTTTAGAATTTTTCCAGCCATCATCTTGTACACACATTACACACACACATTCTCTCGTTCAAATTATTCTTCAATCAATCCACACACATTTCCATGATCTTTATCACACTTCATATTTATCTTGTGCTTACTTTTGGCTTAGCATTCATTCTTATCATCACTTCCCCTTTCTCCGAAAGGGGGGCATATCATTAGGGTCATCCTATAATTCCCATTATATCACTATGCATTTGATCAATACTACTAATTCGTCATTTTCAAACATTTACTAATTTACCACGTGACATTTCACCATCAATTCCCCTAATAACTTTGACATGGGTGAAACAAGTGTAAAAATTCCCTATGTGACATTTCATCACTTCCCCCTAATGACCTAACTTGGGGGAAACAAGCATTAAAATATTTTCATACATCAATTTCTATCAATTCCCTTGATGACATAACCTGGGGGCTAATAGTGTAAAATATCTCTATGAGTAACCAATCAAGACAATCAATCAATCTTTTAACGTGTTTAAACCTCTAACAATCATCATTAAATCAAAATAATATAACATATATGGCCTCCCACATGACCTAACTTGGGAGTTACATTCATTACTTTCCTAGATGACCTAACTTGGGAAGTTATTCTATATTTGGCATTTTCTTCCAGATGACCTAACTTGGAAGCCATCATACATTTTGCATTTTCTTCCAGATGACCTAACTTGGAAGCCATTACATTGCGGCGACACCCGTGGAGTGGGGGTAAAATTTCCTTTCCTATACCACTCCTATATGGGTCTATTATTTGATTGAAATTATCTGGATCCAAAAACACAAAAAAATTATCTGATTCCATCTGCAGTGGCTAGATCTTGAGGATGTAGTTAGAGATTGAAGAATAACAAAAATTTCTCCCTACACTCTTCCTCTAGGGCGGGATGCCAAAATATTTTGGTTGACTATTCCTATACACACAATCGGGTTGGGAATTGATCACTCCCCACCCCATCTTATCATCATCATATGCATTCCAAATCATTGTTAGAACAAATTTGGGAAGATATTATTGAATAATTATAGATCCACAATTTAACAGTTGAGGATTATAGAATATAATGTGCGACATTTTAACTAGATGTTTTACAAATGCATATAAAATTTAGCATATGAATGAAAAAAAATATCAATGGCTGAAAGTAAATGAGAAAAGAGACACCAAATTTAAGTGGAGAAACCCGTAGGGAAAAAACTCCACTGAAAAGCATTGTCTTATATTAAGAATTTATTAGTTTAACTCAACACTTCCACTTCACTCCTCGGTCTCACAAAGAATAATAACATGACTTAGTCTCGTTGTATAAATCTCACATAAGTAGCTAAGTATAGATCAATCGAGTCTATGAAAAACATTAGCAAAAATTAGATTACCGGTAGTCCAATCCCATGAGGGATCATCTTATTTATATAGGATGGGTGAGCGGTTATACCGCTTCACTCTTTTCAAGTTGTGAAGACTCGACTAAGATTATTAAAAATAATATTTAAGACAGGGGTTGTCTAAGTGGCTATCCCCATTTTACATTAACACCCCAACACTCCCCTTAATGTTAAGTTGGGAAAACAAAAAATAGATATGCCATTAAAAATTTTTCTACAAAAGGATTTACTGAGATCCTTGAATCGGCAACAAATGATTCGGGATAGCATGCAAACAAGGAGATCGGTAGATCTTACCATACAAAATTCTTAAGAACAAGTGATTTACTTATGATGACTTACATAAGATTATGGAGCCTTTTATAAATTAAGGCATACCCACAACTAAAGCTTCGCTGTATTTACAAGTAACTTCACATAGAGTGACACATTTACTTATTACAACGTGGAGGAAGTATTGTAATTTTACAACAAACATTAAGAGGTGGCATTGTCATACACACTCCCCCTCAATGAAAACTTGGATAGGCCCATCAAGGCATGGAACTTGCAAAACTTCACAACACACAAAGGCTTGGTGAAGATATCTGTAACTTGATCTTTAGTAGAACATAACTTGAGATCAATATCACCATTTAAGACTTTTTCTCGAATAAAATGCATATGAAATTCAATATGTTTAGTCATTTTATGTTGAACTATATTATTTGCAAGATAAATGTAACTCTGGCTATCACATAGAAGAGTAGTGCTCCCTTTGACACCCATGTGCAGCTCATCTAATAGTTTTTTTAGCCACATAACTTCTTTGACAACTTCCATAACACTTCTATAATCGGCCTCAATAGAAGATATAGAAAATTTTAGTTTCTTCTTGCTACTCCAAGTGATGACACCTGCACCCAACTTGAAAATATATCTAGAAGTAGACTTTCTATCTGCAACATCACCAACATGATCAAAATCACAATAACCAAATAATTGTGCATCATTATAAGAAGAATAAAAAAAAGACCATAATTGATTGTTCCTTTAATATATTTCAAAATTATCTTTTCCATTTTCCAATGAACCTCATAAGGTTCTTGCATAAATATGAAACTCTACTGCATAAGAAATATCAAGTCTAGTAATGGTCAAATAAATTAGACTACCAACTAGCTACCTATACAGAGTAGGATCAAATTTAACACAAGTTGGTTTATGGTCTAACTTAACACCAACTTCAATATGAATAAAAACATGCTTATAGTCAATCATGTTAAATATTCTAATAAAATTCATAGCATACTGAGATTGATATGTAATAAAATAATTATGATCTTGAAATATAATCATGCCAAGAAAATTATTTAATAAACCTAAATCAGTCATTTCAAAACATTGTTTTAGCTTTTCTTTGATTCTAACAATTAGATTTCTATCACTTCTAGTAATCAAAAGATCATCAACATAGAGAACAATAATGATAATATGATTTTTATCAAACTCAACAAATAAATCATTATCAAAACAACAGTTAGAAAAACCAAGTTCCTACAAACTCCTATTAATTTTAGCATACCAAGCTCTAGGAGCTTTCTTAAGACCATAAAAAGACTTTTTAAGCTTACATACATAAAGTTATGTACCAGGTTATTCAAAACCTTTAGGCTGACTCATATAGATTTCTTCTTTTAAGTCACCATTTAAGAATGTATTTTTAACATCCATTTTTGTGAATCTCTAAACCATATTGGGAAGCTAATGCAAGAAGAACTCTCACAGTGCTCATCTTAGCAACATGAGAAAATGTATCAACATATTCTATAATAGTTTTCTAAGTGAAACCAAGAGATACCAGAATTTCCTTTAACTTTTCAATCTCTCTTAGGAAATTATATTTGATTTTGAACATCCACCTAGATCCTACTATGCTTCTTTTGGTAGGAGGAGGACTAGTTCCCAAGTGTCATTCTTTATTAAATAATTATATTCATCATTAATATCTTGAAGCCGTATATCATCTTGAGATGCTTCTTCAAAGGATTTTGGTTCTACCTAATAGAGGGTCATCAAGGCATGATAAGTATGTTAACTTCTAGTTATCTTTCTAAGATTATCATCTTGAGAGTTTTGAACAAGACTTTGAGCCCATTTAGGAATATTAGGTTGCAAGAAATTTTGAGATGAATCCCCCTCAATATCCATCATATCTAGATCGAATGATCAACCTCTTGAAATTTTGTTTCCATGGGAGAAGAATTATCAGGCTCTATCTCTAGAGCAGCAGAGGAGGGTTCATGAGGATCATCAGAGAAAGTTCTTTCTAAGACTTGAAAATTTTTGTTTTCAACAATGTCATGCTTAAATGGATCATAAACTCTCAATCCTTTAGTTTTATAGCCATAGCAAAAAAAAATACAAGAAAAAGAGGTTGGATCAAGATTCTTCCTTTTGGCTTTTGGAATAAAGATAGAAGTAGGACTACCAAATATTCTTACGTGAGAAATATCTGGTTTTACTTTTTCCAAACTTCATGAGGAGTTTCTTGATGAAGAGATTTAGTCATAACTCTATTAAGAATATAGACAAAAATGTTCATAGCTTCAACCATAAGGATTTAGGAACATTGGAAGCATGAATCATAGTCCTAGCCATTTCTAAGACAGTCTTATTCTTTCTTTCTACAATTCCCTTTCACTAAGGGGAATAGGGATTAGTCAACTCTCTTTAAATCCCATATGACACACAAAACTCATCAAAAATTTTGTTGACATATTCACCTCCATTATCAGTCCTAATTCTCTTAATTTTCATATTAGAAGCATTCTCAACTAGAGCTTTAAATTCCTGAAACTTAACTAAGACATCAAACTTCTTCTTAATGAAATAAGACCAAGTCATTCTAGAGTAATCATCAATAAAATAGACAACATACAAGTATCCACTGAGAGAAGGAACCTCAAGTGGACCTATCACATCACTATGAATCAGTTCTAATAATTGAGAAGAATTTGGATCATGATGTTTGTGAAATGGTTGAGCATGTTTCTTACCACGTAGGCAAATTTCACAAGTTTCATGACTGTCTTTATCTTAGGAAGACAAACAACAAGATTTAGTCTAGACATATCATATAGGCTTTTGAAATTTACATGACCAAGTATTTCATGCCAAATTTGAATATCATTCCTAGAAGAGGAAGAAAAATAAGACTCAGACACAAAACCATCAAAGATATACAAGCCATTTTTCTGAATTAGAAGCAATAACATTTTTAAACATATCTTTGATAAACCACTTATCTTGCAGTAAAACAACTTTATAGTTTTCTTTAGTTAGTTGAGAGAAAGAAAAAATATTCTTTTTCAATTGAGGAACATACAAGACATTCCTAATTACACCATTTGAAAGCTTAACATTGCCACAACCTTCGATCTAATGATTGAGTTATCTCCTAGATAAATATTCTCTTCACATTTAACTACATCTGAGAGGATACCAGGAGTACAAGTCATGTTCCTAGAGGCACCACTATCAAGAATCCATTCATTTTCATTTGAAGCCAAAAGGGCAGTATACAAAGCAATATACTGTTTAGTCACATTTTGTTGGGTTTGCTTTTGATTTTTCTCATGGCTATTAGGCTTGTTATTATTAGTATTCTTAGATGATTTATTAGTCTTCACCCTACAATCAGACTCTTTATGCCCAAATTTTCCACACTTATTACAAGTACCATTAAATTTTACTTTAAAGTTCTGATTATTCTTAGAGTTAGTATTAGGATTTGATTTAAATCTAGATCTGATATTAGGCTTTTGACTATGATTGTTGTTATTTCTATTATGAGTAGACTTATGAATCTATGAGAACAACTCTTGAGAAGTAGTCTCTTTTGAATCAAATTTCTCCATGAATCTCTCTTCTTGAATCAATAAAGAAGACAAAGTGTCTTCATCGGGAATATCATTCTCATTCGGATACTTAGAATTGAGAATTGATATATAGTTTCTGAACTTTTCATGAATATTAATGTGAATTATGAAGTAAAAAATCTTATCTTGAAATAATTCACAGTTTTAGCCATCTAATTGATCTTTGATGTTCTTAATTTTAGCCAAATCGTTGAATTTTTTCTCATCCCCCTTTATGGGTGTTGTAAACATCTCTAAAAACAGTTTAATAATTTTAGACAACCTACTGCCTTCATGCATGGTCTCTAATTTCTTCCATGCATCTGCAAGCGAGTCCATATGACCTATATACATTAAGAATTAATCTCTAATGCTTTTCAATATGATGGACAAAGCTTCCTGAGATCTCTAAGAGAAGGAGCTAAGGTTTTCAGGGGTAGTTTGTCTCCATGTGGAATGTTTTTTAATACCAGTCACAAGATACTAGAGCTTTCTAGTCATGAAAAAATCTTTTAACCTTACCCTCCGAGATCACTATAGTTCATTTGATTGAAAAAATGAGACTTATCCAATGAAAAACTTGAAGAACTGGCCATTTTTATTGCTCGGACGAAATGGAAACAAATTTAGCTCAAAATGGGCCAAGGAAGCCAAAGAGAGACAAAAAAACTAGCTACAAATCTTTTTATTAGCTATCTGACAAATGCGAAGCTCAAATTTAGTCCAAAAACATCTTGATTTGGTCGAATTTAAGATCAATTTGACAGAGCTTAGTCGGGGTCAAGTTTACAGGTGAGCTAACCGAGCTCAGACTAAGTCGATCTAGAGTAGCTTGACGGGTTATTTAGTAACTCGATAGGGTGAGATAAAAAACAAGATAATAAATAAAAAACAAGTTTAAAAACAGATCCTCGGGTAGATGTGAAACTTAAAAAAATAAAGTTAATGCTTTTTTGGGTCCGTGAAAATAAAAAAATAGACATACGTCAAAAAACTAAGTCAAGACTGGTAACAGTGAAAAAAATATACGTGTCATTTTTCAATTAGCTCGCATTTTGCAATGCAGTTAATAAAACTGAATACCATTAATTAAAAAATAAAATTGTATACACGTGTCTTAAATTAATTGGATCACTTTTCACACTCTGACACAATGCAAAATCAAATTCTTAGTCAAACAAGGCCACTTGTTGAAAGTTTAACGGCTAAAGAAAAGACACTTGGCGGATTTTTTCCAAACTTTAAATAGATAGCTTTGAGTGGGATTAAAGTCCCCGAAATAAAAAAACTTGAAATTAAGTTCGGGTGTGAAAAGGTATAAGACAAGTGTCACAATTTAAGTGGTTAAGCCAAAGCAAAGACTAACACCCTAACACTTGCGAAGGATGACACAATTAAAATACGTGTTAAAAATAAATTGATTCATGCTTCACAAATCTGATAAAGATAAGTCAAAAAGAAGATATGTGGATCCTTTTAAATGGCTCGCACTTCGCAAATGATAGAGACTGACAAATGTGAAAAATAGATGTATATGTCCAAATACTATTGGTTCACACTTCACAGTGTAACCAAAATGACTAAAGCAAACTGAGGACATGTGGAGCCTTTTAAATGGCTCGCTTTTACAAGGCCCGACAATCACTGAAAAATGTGAAAAGATGGCAAATTTTAATTGGATACCAACTACCACAAATGAAAGTAGAAATCGAAAATGTGGAGTGATTACGGTGGCTCGGATTTCACAAATCTGACAAGTGTGAAATAAAATATACTTGGAGAAATTTTATTGGTTTTTTCTTCGCATATGTCGAAGCAGGTTAAAATAAGACTAACAATTTGAAATATGGAGTTACTTGGATCAATCCTAAACTGATCTAAGTTTGAAAACGTAAAGACACGTGTAAAGCCCTTATTGGCTTACGTTTACGTGACTGATAATTGGATAAACAATATTACTAACACAATGAAGCAAGATGGAGCCTTATGATTGGCTTGGGCTTCACAAAAGCGCAATTTGAAGCTAGGCGGAACAATATGATTGACTCAAGCTTGCATCAAAATAATACAAAGAAAACAAAAAGTCAAATAATATTGGTAGGGTGAAGCCGGATGGCATAAAACAATTGGCCCAAGCTTCAAAAAGATAGAAGGATGTCATATTGAAGCTATTTGGCACTCTAAGAGTGGCTACAGCTTCACAAACATGAAAAAAGGACAATGAAGCTAGTTGGAGTAATTTTATTGGTCCAAACTTATGAAAAGCGACAAAATAAAGCTAAATGGCAAAAAAATATTGGATCAAGCTTCAAAAAAGAAGATCTAGCAAAAAATAAAGATTTATATACACATGGTGGATTTAAACGCTCTGAAATAACTTAATCTAAGGAAATCTTTAGGGTCCGCAATAAAAAAAAACTCCAATGGCTATAAACAGTGCGAAAACTTAAAATAAGCTCATAGAAGACAGATTTAAACCATAAACGAATGAAACTAGATGCAGAAGAAAATATCAAGCATACAAACAACTCAAACATGAATTAAATAGTCAATCGACCAATATCTAAGTAATTTTGGGACAAAAATTAGAAATTTGCACCTGGTTTAGCTTGAATTTTTCGGCTGAATTTTTAGGGTTTCACAGATCAAACAATCTTCAAGATTCTTCGCTCTTGCAAGATAGAAAACATCTAGATCTAGCTCTGTACACACATAATCATAAGCTCTGATACCATGTTAGAACAAATGTGGGAAGATATAATTGAATAATTATAGATCCACAGATTAACAATTGAGGATTATAGATTATAATGTGCAGACATTTTAACCATGATGTTTTACAAATGCATATAACAGTTAACATATGAATGAAAACAAATATCAATAGCTGAAAGTAAATGAGACAAGAGACACCAGATTTAAGTGGAGAAACTCGTAGGGAAAAACTCCACTGAAAAGCACTTATATTAAAAATTTATCAGTTTAACCTAACACTTTCACTTCACTCCTCGGTCTTACAGTAACAATAACATACTTTTGTCTCATTGTATAACAACTTGCATAAGTAGCTAAGTATAGATCAATCGGTCTATGAAAAAAATTAGCAAAATCTAGATTACCAAGCAGTCCAATCCCGTGAGGGATCATCCTATTTATATAGGATGGGTGAGTGGTTATACCACTTCACTCTTTTCAAAGCTATGAAGACCGACTAAGATTATTAAAAATAATCTTTAAGACAAGGGTTGTCTAAGTGGCTATCCCCACTTGACATTAACACCCCAAAATCATCAATCATCCAACATTGCAATCATAGCTCTCATTTATTGTAATTCATCACACTATTACACTTTTCACTAAGTTACATAGATTAATACATTGATCCATGGTTTGACATGCTATATGGTTCTTTCGGCATGCTTTTACTACAACATCTACACATTCTAATACGGCATGGGATTCTCCAAATTTTCTCGGTACACATCTTTATCTACTTTATGTTACCAATATTTACCTTACCAACATAAAGTGGGGACAAATGTAGTCACAAAATCATGCACTTAATACTACTATTACATCCCCAAATATTTTGTTTTATATATGGATCTCGCATAAGAAAAGTATTCACTAATGGCTCATCCCTAGTCCTATCATTAGTTTAGTCTTTCATTATCATTAAGTGTCTTACATAGTCGTCAATTACTTGCACAATTTTGGTCATCTCTCATGGAGTATCAACTGTTGTTATTTACTCAGTCGTCATCTCTAGTCTTTGAATAGGGCACCTAGGAAGGGATTGGGGTGTTAGTTGGTGCCCCAGTCCTCATTTTAGGATCCACAGTCCAGGTTGCACTAGGTTCTCATTTAGAATTTCGAGGTCGGTCTTTGTAGATTTCCCTCTAATTTCCCTAGGTACTAGTCGGCATGTCAAGTCATTAGTGTCGAAATTTGAGCAAGAGATCCTTATATAAACACAACATACACACTATCTTAAGGTTGAACTATTTCTACCAAGGGATAGCTATCTACATAAGATAAGGGATTGCATTTGGGCACTATTCTACATCACACACTATATAGGAAGGGTTGTATTCATTTTATTCCATCCACCATTTGCATCTTACATCTAGATATTTCTCGTTACTTTGGCATCATTGGCACTAGGGAACCCTTGGAACATGATTTCATGTACAAGAACATAGAAATACATTGGGTATGAGATATAGTGTAGCGCTCAATCATAAATCCATCCATTTGGCACTGAGAACAATGTAACCTATCTATTTACATCTTTCTTTTTAGGGTTTGATGCTTTTGTGTGGGGTTTTGTAGGATATTATTCATCAAAGACTTACAATGACATCAACAAAGGTAGTTGTTGTATATATCTTCCCCAAGTAGATATAGACAAACAGAAAGTATATAAAAATCAAAGAAGCTCAAATCCCTGACATTTATAGCCTTGGCACATAGAAATGGCACACAAAAGTGGTGCACAGAAATGAGTGTCGACAGGGTAAAGGATGCGCCCTTGGTGCACAGAAATGGCACACAACACAGAGTGTTGACACTAAAATGTATGCGCCAAGGCACACACAAGTGGCGCATAGAAATGAGTGTCGAAAGGGTAAAGGATGCGCCCTTGGCGCACAGAAATGGCGCACGACACAGAGTGTTGACACTAAAATGTATGCGCCAAGGCGCACAAAAGTGGCGCACAGAAATGAGTGTCGACAGGGTAAAGGATGCACCCTTGGCACACAGAAATGGCACATGACACAGAGTGTTGACACTAAAATGTATGCGCCAAGGCACACAAAAGTGGCGCACATAAATGAGTGTCGACAGGGTAAAGGATGCGCCCTTGGTGCACAGAAATGGCACACGACACAGAGTGTCGACAGGGGAAAAAGCCACGCCCTTGGCACACATAAAGGGATGTCGACACACACATGGATGCGCCTATGGCGCATCTTCGGGAGGCGCAACATTTTGAGCGGCGACGATGAGATGCAGACCACAGTGCGAGATATTCAGATGGCCATAACTTTTGACTGGGAGCTCGGATTCATGCAAGGTTGGACTTTTTGGAAAGCTTACGAGGTCCTCTGTCCAACTATGACTGGATATCTTTAATTGGGTGAGAAAAATTCTTAAAAATGCAAAATACAGTTCGCCACTTTTGGGTTCTCTGGGGTTCTCACCTACCACCATAATGATATGATTTAAATGCAGTCTGGAGGTGGTTGGGGCAGATTTGGATTTCCTCTCTTCTCCCTCTCTTTTTCTTCCTATAAATTGTAAGGAGGGGCTTCTTTCCAAAGTAGTGGTTCATCTTTTCAGCTCTGCCCTCCCTTCTTTTTCTTCTCCAGGGTTGAAAAAATGGAGTTCGAACCTCCTCCCCTGCTCTGTAATGGCGTTTTTGCCTTTTACTATTGAAATGATGTTCTGTGCAAACTTCTGGAGCAACAAAAAAACATCTTTTGTGATGCATCTGTCCATCCTTGTTTGTTTTTTTGCTTGTTTTCTTCTTGCCTCTCTTCATTACAGGTATTTGTGCACGTTTGAATGTTCATTGCGGGTTTGGAGTGTGTTCATGGAGTTTTGGGATATTTTACGTGTGAAATCTATCCTTGGGCCTGTGATGCATCTGTCCATCCTTCCCATTGCTCACCTCTCCTTGTTCCATGGCAGTTTTGATAGATGTTCAACATTCTCCTTCTCTGGTGTATCACCGTTTTAGTGTAGGCTTTTGTTGTTTTTCCTTTTCTCTCTCTCTCTCTGTCTCCTTGGCATGGTTAGATTAGGTTTAGATTAGCTTACCTGCACTGGAATAGCTTGTGGTAGGTAGTTTAGGAGGAGGAACCAGCCTCTAATCTGGAGATTCCTCTCTCATTTTACAAGTCCCACACTTGTAGAGAGGTTTCAATGTTGTGCTGATCGCTGTTTGGATGCTTGAATGATCAACCTAGAAGCCGATCTGCGCATCTAGAAGTCTTTGTGATTTTGCATCAACGATGAGTGCGACATGCACGTGATAAAGACCAAGTTATTGTGAAGACCTAACGACCAACTCAAATTTAGGTTCTAATATTCTCTTTAGACCAGAGTGCCCACACTACAAAATTAGGGCACCCACAGGCACCATAATGCTCCCACATGCACCTTAGTTTGCCCAAATCTTCATCTGCTACAAGCTCTTAAGCCATGTTGTCATACTTTGTTCTGTTTGTTCATCAACCAATCCAATTTCAGATCGATGTGAGGTATGTAATTTTCAAGTTAGTACCTTTTCCCTCCTATTTCAATTATTCCATTTTATTTAAGATATCAAATAAAATTAGCTAGTGTTTATACTTCAGTTATTTCATTGTTGTACTTGTTTAGATTAATTCTAAAATTCATAATTTTAGTTATTCATTATAGAAACAAGTAATGTTGGTATATGGATCCCCACTTAATATTAAGGGGAGTGTTAGAATATACTATTAAGTGTTCATAATATTTAGTTTATAATTAAATAATATTGAATATAATTTATATTCTCTATTATTTAATATAAAATTTATATTAGGTTTAGTAGTTTTGAATTAACTAATCATTTATTAAATTGAGGTGTACCCCATCACTAAATATTCATAACCCTTCGGGTTATTTAAATATAGTCATAGGACATAATTGGATATATAAAAATTACTCCAAGTTAAAAACATGGAGCAGGAAGTGAGGAAGGGAGTTCTGGACTGTAAATAGTTTCTCAATAAATGGAAAATTCTTCCGTGGTTTTTTTATCCCATTGGGGGTTTTCCACATGATATTTGGTGTTATGTGTTATTTATTTTACCTTGCTAAATGTTTAAATTTTTGTTTGATTAAATTAATATATTATATAATTTATTAATGTCTTGTTCTAATAGTTCGACCATTGTGCCCTCTTGGTTAGGCCCTTAGATTTTTGCTCCATCAATCAAGGTTTGAGCCCCTCTCCATGTGCTACACATTTCCATTGTGGGCATATATCTCACATGTAGCATGGGCCGAAACTGAACAATTCAAATTGTATTCATTGGGCATTAGACATAATCTTATGAGACATTATGTTAGCCGACAGGTTGAGTGGTCAATTGGGTTATGCGAAGTTGGGCACCGAGTGTGCGGTAATGTGGCCGTGTGGAGGATAAGTGTTGAGTTGTGAGGATATTTAGATAGGCGTTGAGTGGGTAAGAAGTTAGGAAGTTGGAAAGGAGATAGATTATGAGTTGATAGTAGGTATAGATTTTAAAGGGTGTTTATTGTTTTACAAAGTAAAATACGACAATAAATTATTTAGCTTGCTAATTTAAATAGTCTATCTGTATGATTGTATAGATATTTTGTAGAATGACATGATTTCTCATTTTAAGAATGATAGAAAAACTTACCAAACTTTCTTAATTTGAAATTCGGTCAAGAATTATCAGTTTTGGTTGAGTTAAAGTTTGTATTTAGTTAAATTGAAGCCATATTTTATGTGGGAAAAGTTGTATTTAATTTGGTATCGAGCTAATTATCCTCATTAGAGACATTCTATTATGATGTTGAGATGATAAATAGATTTAGATATAGTTATTTTCAGTTATAGATTATAATGATTTTCTCACTAAGATAAAAAAATTTGTATATACACAGAGAGAGAATGATAGACAAAACATATTTGAATGGAATGGATTCACATAATGGCATGGATTACAATAAATTGGAGCACCAAAACCAGTAGTTGGGAAGGGAAGTAACTTATTTATTTGAGAAATTAGAATCTTTGAAAAGCTAATTTGCATAAGCTATGATTGATAAAGATAATAAGACTAATAAAATAGATAAGAGTACTAATGCGGGAAGAAAATGCTATAAGTCTGAAAAGAAAATAAGAAAGATAAAACACTCTTCTTCTAATGATGATTTTGTTCTGATAAGGAAAATGATTCCTTTGATTCTTCTAGTTCTTCTGATTCTTCTAGTAATGAGCAAGAAAGTTCAAGTAAGAAATCTAAAGAAATTGAAAACTTTGCTAGAAAAATAAAATTGCTTGAATATGTAGGGGAAGTAGAACATGGAGATTAGGATGAAACTTGGTTATCTAGCTTAGAGATATTTGAACTACATAAAACTATTAAGCTGAGCATAACAAAAATATCCTCTTATCAATTGAAATTTTTTTCCCTTAACTAGTGGGAAGACACATTGAAATCTAAGAAACTCAAAGCTCATAAAGTTTCATGGAGTAAATTTAAGAAGTTGTTCAAGAAAAAGTATTTGTTTGATCATTTCTTGTAGCAAAATAAAAATGAATTCTTTGATTTAAAACAGTGTCTAAAGACTGTGAATGAATATAAACAAACTTTTGAGAACTTAAATAGATTTTTCCTTTTATCTTTGGACATGGTAGAGTTGTTATATTTATAAATGGTTTGAGAGAAGAATACAAAGCTAGTGTCTGGTGTGGAAAACCAACTTCAGTATATGAGGTTGCACAAATAGCCAAACAATTTGAGAAATATAAGACGGTGGTTCATCAAAAGAAAGAAGACTATAAGAAAAAGAATTCTAATTTCCATTTTAAAGATAGGAAAATACCATTCAGTGAAACTGTTAAGTGCAAAAATACTCAAATCAGAAATAAACAAGAATATGTTAAATCTAAACCAGAAGAGGTTAAATGTTGGAATTGTGGAGGTAACCACTTTGCTAGGGGTTGTCCTCAAAGAAAGAAAAGTTGGGATAAGAATAAAGCTCAGAAAACTGATGATAAACCTAAAGAAGAAAATCAAAATATGAAATTTTATGCTCTTTATGGATACAAGTACAATGCATAAGTAAGTATCTTTGATTGAAGTAACAGGGTCTATTAAAAAACAAACCTTGTTTTCTTGATTGATTCTGGTAGTAGTCATAGTTTTATATCTCCTAAATTAGTTGAAAATTTGAACCAATAGATGTAGAAATGGATGATGGAAGAATAATAAGGAAAACATGAGCTTTGGTTGAAGACTTAGATTTTCAAATTGATAATATTGTATCTAGTGAATATTTTCATGTGCTGAAATTAGGTCAATATGATGCCATTTTAGGAATGACATGGTTAGAAAAGAACCATGCTCTCATTAATTATGAAAATAAACAAGTTTGTATTCAAGACCAATATGTAAATACTCATATTTTGCAAGGAACAAAAAAATAGCTATCTTTAAAAACTATTTATGTTGTATCAACTTAAAAGGAGTCTTAAAGAAAATGTAAAATTTTATGTTCTTTGGTTACTCAAAAAGGTAAAATTAAAGTAGATATAGATGTTCATCTAGTAGTTTTCCTTCTGATGTTGAAGAATTTCCACCTAGAAGATTTGTAGAACATGTTATTGATCTTATTCTTGGAGTTGAACCAGTGTCAAAAGCACCTTATAGACAGTCAATACCTGAATTAGTTGAGCTTAAGATACAATTAACTGAATTATTAAAGAAAGGAAAAATTAGACCTAGTGTTTCTCCTTGGGGTGCACTAGTACTATTTGTTAAAAAGAAAGATGGTACTATGAGACTATGTATTGATTATAGACAATTAAATAAGCTAACTATTAAGAACAAATACCCTTTTCCTAGAATTGATGATTTGTTAGATCAATTGAATGGTGCTAGATGTTTTTCTAAGATTGATTTACATTCTAGTTACCATGACATTGATGCATGATTTTTTTAGACCTTTTTGGATGATATTTTGATTTATTCTAAAAATGAAGAAGAAAATGAAAAACATGTTAGGTTAGTGCTTGAAACTTTAAGAAAACATCAATTGTATGGTAAGCTAAGTAAATGTGAATTCTTTAAAACGTAATTCTCCTATTTGGATCACATTATCTCGAAAAGGAATTACTTTGATCCTTCTAAAGTAAAAGAATTAAAAGGTTAAGATATGCCCAAATATTTACAAGAAATTATAATTTTTGTTTGTTTTTAAGTTTTATAGAAGATTTATTAAGAACTATTCTAAAATAGCTAGTCCTCTCACAGACTTAACAAAGAAAAATAATGCATATCATTGGTCTGAGGAATGTGAAATTGATTTTAATAAATTGAAAGAAGCATTAACTTGTGCACATGTATTATGTATTCCTGATTTTCTAAGCCTTTTACTATTGCTATTGATGCTTGTGGTTCTGGTATTGGTTGTGTATTAATGCAAGATGGTAGAGTTGTATGCTTTGGGTCTAGAAAATTGCTTCCAATTGAAAAGAATTATCCTACTCATGATTTAGAACTGTTAGGGATAATTCATGCTTTGAAAATTTGGATACATTATTTGTTAGGTCGTAAATTTGTCTTGAAAACTGATCATAGAGGTCTGCAATATATTTTTACTTATTAAATATGAGACAAAGAAGATGGGTAGAATTGCTAAGTTAGTATGATTTTGAAATACAGTATGTTCTTGGTAAATAAAATTTGAGTTCAGATGCTTTAAGTAGGAAAATAATGTTTGCAAATGCTTTTTATTTGAAAAGAAGTTAATTTGATCAAGAAATAAGAGATGCATTGCCTAAAAATAGTTATTTTGCTTAATTATATTTTGGTTTGAAAAATGGAACATCAAATGTGCATTTAAAAGATAGGCTTATTTCTTATTTTCTTGGTGTGAATGGATTGTTGTATTATAAAGGTAGATTGTGTATTCCTAATCTTCCTAGTTTAAAAAAACAAATTTTGAGAGATTCTCATGATATTCCCATAGCTAGACATCTTGGTTTTCAAAAGACTTACTTGTCATTCAAAAAGAATTTTTGGCCTAAGATGAAACAATACATTAGGAAGTATGTGCAACAGTGTTTGACTTGTTAGAAAGTAGAAATCAAACGATGTAGTAAACCTAGTCAATTGTAACCTTTTTCTATTCTTGATTGGAAATGGGAGTTAGTTAGTATGGACTTTATTATAGGTTTACCTAAGACTAAGAATGGACATGATGCTATTCTTGTGGTGGTTGATAGATTGACAAAAATGGCTCATTTTATACAAACCAAAATAAAAAACTCTGCTTCTGATATATCTCATTTTTTTCTAAAGAAATATTTCCATTTCATGGTCTTCCTAAAGATTTAGTGATTGATAGAGACCCTAGATTCGGATATTCTTGCTAGAGATCTTTGTTTTTGAATTGGGTACTAGTTTGAGCTTTAGTACTACTTATCATCCTGAGTTAGATGGTCAAACTGAAAGAATAAATATAATTTTAGAAGATATGCTTAGAATGTATACAGGTGAAAAACCTGGAAATTGGGAACAATATCTACATTTGATTGAGTTTTCTTACAATCAAGGTTATCATACTACAACCAAAATGAAACCTTTTGAAGCTGTGTATGGTAGGAATTGTACTACTCCTATTTCATGGTCAAATCCTGAACATAGATCTTGGTATGCTAATGATAATTTGAAAGAAATGGAAGAAATCATAAATAAAGATAAACAAAACATGAAAGCTGCCCAAGATAGGTATAAACATTGGGTTGATTCAAAAATATCTATTAGAGAATTTACAGATAGGTGATCAAGTATTTCTTAGAGTTAAACCTAAGAAGAGTTCTTTGAAATTAGGAAAATATGCTAAGTTATCTCCTTACTATTGTGGACCATTTGAAATTCTAGAAAGAATAGGAAATATTTCTTATAGACTTGCTTTACCTCCTAAATTGTCTAGAATTCATAATGTGTTTCATGTAAGCTTGTTAAAGAAATGTGTATGATGCTAATCATGTTATTGATTGGAAAAATATAGTTATTGAGCCTACATGTGAATTCAAAATTGAACCTGAAATGATTTTGGAAAGAAGGACTAAGAACCTTAGGAATAGAGAAATTAAAGAGGTTAAAGTAAAATGGACTTTTTGTGATATTGAAAGTGCTACATGGGAAAGAGAATATTTCTTGAAAGAGCAATATCTTGAATTGTTTAACTAATGACTTGTGTTTTGTTCTATGATTTTCAGAATAGACTTGACACTACTAAGGATAATAGCTGATTCAAGGGGGGAGAAATGTTATGTGACTAAATCCCCGAATTTTGTAAAGCATTAAAAGACTTCTTATATTATTAAAGACAAGTTTGGTTTGAGACTTGTTAAAACAAGTTTTGGGTTAAGATTATTTATAAAGATATTGTAATAAAGATATTGGCTTAATGTGGGAATGAATATCCCGAGAATTGATTAAAGATACTTAATTTGACTTATGAAAAGGTGTGAGAACCATTGTGTTGGTTTGTAACCACATGTGATGTATTATAAAGAGATATAATTGTAAAAACAGAGAACATGAAGGAATACATGAATGAATGTATGAATAAACGAGAGACAAGGAATTGTGCTTGTGTTTTTGAGAAAGAGAACAATTGTAAAAGAGTCTTAAGGACTTTGTGAATTTAGTCTATGGAAGTAATTCCAAGGTTGACCAAGTTACATGCAGGTGGTGGGAAAGAGAGAGGGGCACCAATGGTTTCCTAACGAGGGTACAAAGTACAACCTTAGATGGTTCCTAGCTAGGGCAAGGTGAATATACACGGGGTGTATAGTATTTTCCTCTCATAAGCGGCCATAGTCTAGTGTCTGTTAACCTGTGGATGCATTGGAATTTTGTATTAAGAATTCCATATCAGTGTTCTCTTTTTGTTGGAATTTGGTATTAGAATTTCGCATCATTGTTCTCTCTTGAAAGTTGAATTTTGTATCCGTTGATTCAAATAAGTATTCTCTCTATTAACTGTACAAAACTCTTTGTAATTATGTAAATTCATTAAAAGATAATAGAAAGAAGTTAATTCTTCTATTTATTTGAAAAATATTAAAATATGCAATTGTTTATGAAAAACAGTGAATTACAGTAATAAATTAATGAAATACGTTAATTTAGATATGAATGTATGTTAAATTAAGATGAATTGTATGTTTTAATGCAAAATACGAACTGATATATGAAATTGACAATATTTTACAATATATTCTTGCAATTTAATGGTGTTTGGGATAAAATATCTATATTCTATATTTTGTGGTTGTGTCTATTATATTTTATGTCTTTTCGCAATCGTATTACCTATTGGTATGTTTCGGACCTGAAACTTTTTTAATTTTGGCTTATTGAGGAGACTTACGTCCATTGGAGACATCTCTCCTAAAAATTGGCGGAATGTTTCCACGTGTTAATCCTCATTCATTAGATTATCGCCAAGTGTCACCTTTTATTTAGTCCACCTGTCTTTTTTTTTGTCAACGCGTCTTATATTGCAAGGTTTGTACCCGAATTTTACCTTAGAAACTATTAATCCTATGTTCTAAGTCCATCCCGATATAATGCAATATATAATATTGCGAAGGTCGAGCCAATCAGAAAAATCCATGTGTTATTGTCTTGTCAGACTTACTAAATATTGCAAAGGATTTAGTCAATGAGAATACACCATTTAACTTAGTAAAATCATGATTTTTTCAAACTTTTCGAGCGTTGCAAAGTTTAAACCAATAGAATTTTTCCATGTTTCTTTTGCATATGGTTTTCTTTGTAAGTACCTTGTCAGTGTGTGAAAAGTGAACCATTGACAAAATGACATGTGTACATGAATTTTCAATGGTATTTCTTGTTACTTAAACATTCTTTTGTTAGTTATCCTATAATTCAAAGTGTGAGCGAATAGCTAATATCCACGTATAGGCAGACTTCGCGATGATGGACCCTTGATAACTATTACTGGGTTTGCAAAATGTGAACTAATAAAAAGGTTCCATGTGTCTTATTTCACAGTGTTAAACTTTTGTATCCTTTGTCAATGGATTACTGCCACGTGTATTTTTTTTTTTTTCCTTTCTATCTATCTAGACCCAAAATGGTCTAATCTTTGGTTAATTATGGGACCTAAAGTCCATGGGAAAAAATCGTTTGGAGACTCGCATGAAATCTTCACATGTGTCTCGGTCTAACCCTAGTTAATTACATTTAAAAATTTAATTAAACATATTTAGCCGTAGCCATAGATTTTAAAGGTTATTTATTGTTTTATAAAGTAAAATACAATAGTAACCAATTTGCCTTGCTAATTTAAATAGTCTATCTGTAAAATTATATGGATCTTCTGTAAAATGACATGATTTCTCGGTTTAATAATGATAGAATAACATATCAAACTTTCACAATTTGAAATTCGGTTAAGAATTATCGGTTTTGGTCGAGTTAAAGTTAGTATTTAGTTTATCAAATCTAGATTTTATCTGGGAAACATTTGCATTTCACATCACCTCTCCCCACATAATTTCCACAACGCCAAATATATATTTTGACCAAAAATATTGATTGAGTGCAAATGATATAATTCTAAATGGTGTCATTTTTTGGATTATTTCATTTATTTGAATCCCATATGCTAGTGCTTTATGAAAATCCCTACATGTTTGAAGAAATAAGGTCTCGCCTTCTAAAAATGTCTCCCACTTATAAAAATTCTATGTGAGTTTCATTCAAATTTTTTTCTCTAAAATATTCCCTAACACAAAATTTTAGATTATATTTCCCATTTTTTTTTGCATATTCTTTGATTCCATACAATTTAATCCCTATATAGAGAGTTGAGTTAGACACTTCAAGGTCACCCCTTTAAGACAATAATCAAAGATGATAAATATAAATCTTATAAGGAACCCTAAAATCTCCCATAATGGTCCCTTAACATAAACACTCAAAGATGACAAAGAAGGCACCATTTAAGTCATCCCAACATCCCCACCAATGTCACGCAACATTGGCGCTTCATAAAGACACCTTAGCATTCCAATGTAAAGTCGGATAATATTTACGACTTTAGGGTTTAGAATTTTACACATGCAACTTTACAAAGGTGACTTAACTATGACTTAAGGTTGTAGCTTAAAATTATCCAAATGCTATAGTGGAAAGGAGTACGAGATAGAAGATAGAGGATACATGAATGCATATTGCATATCTTTCATTAATATTTTCCTAATAAAACTAATGTTTTATATAATATAGACAAGATGAACTATGATATTGAAAACTATGATGACACGAGTGTGATATGCCATAGGACCGACACAAAAATAGAAAATAAGAAAGCCAAACATGCATAAATATTAACTTAATGCAAATGTTTGTCTACTTTAACACCCAAATGATTAATGATTGTGATAAGGATAATAGTTTTCCTAGGAAATGATGTATGCAAGGGGACTTCGATTGGGAGGGATATACCTGAAGAAGGTGATGATGATGATTTACCCAAGCAATTATATATGTAAGTATAAGTGGATTGGGAATGGTATATCCTAAAAGAGTTGGTAATGATTTGGTATGATTGGTAAAAAAATTGATTTAGGGGATGTGTAAGGAGAAAATAATGGTTTGTCCCTTTTGTATGTGTCTAATTTTTGGAGTATTTGGATTTTTTTTTTTTTAACATTTTGGATTTTGGGGTTTTATTGTTTTTTGTTTTTTTAGGTTTTTAAATTTAAATTTTATTTTTATTATTTAATTTTTTTTTGGATTTTGGGGTTTTCTTTTTGTTTTTATATTTTTGAGTTTTTTCAATTTTATTTGGTTTTCTATTGTTTTGGATTTTGGAAGTTTTTCAATATATTTTGGATTTTTCGAGTTTATTTAATAGTTTTGGAGTATTTAAGGTTATTCAATTTTCGGACTTCTAATTTTTCAATGGTTTTGGATTTTTGGGTTTTAAAAGTTTTGGATGTTTTTGGTTTTTGTGAATTTTATGATTTTTTAATATTTTTAGACTATGTGACCTTAAGAAAGGTGTAGTTTCTAGTGTTCATATTTTTTTCCATGTTCAAACCGCATGATAGAGGAATTAGGATGTATCATAAGAACTTAGAATGAGATGGGGTTTTTCAAACCCTATCTCAAGGTTGTCATACATGCGGCCTTAGATGGTTGACCATATAGAGACGTAGAAATGTTGATCGATGGTCCACTCAATGAACTCGTGAAGGGATTGATAGGATGAAGGTAGAGGACTATTTGGATGGTGAGATTGATTGATTGATTGATTAATGCTAGCAATCATAATATTGGCAAGTGTAGGATTTAGTATAGGATCCCCCTCAAGTGACAATAGTATTGAGTTGCAACCTACCCCACCATAAAATAGGACAAAGAAAGGAAACCGATAAATGAAATAAAAATGAACCTTGGTATAAGAATGATTATTGAAATAGGGACAATGTTGCCCCAACCATGTGTAGAAAGATAGCGAGTGAATTATGCACCAGTGGATATTAAAGAGCGTAAATGTAGTTTTTCCCCCATTTGAATAGTATCTTTTAAAATTATTACAACATAGAATGGATGAAAGGCTTCACATGCTCATGAATGTGTCTTCCTAAATTTGGATCACCTATAATATAGATTAGTTATATGAAAACACCAAATCAACACTACTAAAAATAATGGGCTTATGACGCCATCATTAAGAGAGGGAAAATTGTTGTTTATTTCATTAAATAAAGTGTGTAAAACTCTTCCAGATCTGAATCTAAACCTGCACACAAGCACACTTGAAAATTGTTAGTTATTTTTTGTGGTTAGGGTACCTACCTCAGTTTGATCCCTAACCATTTTAAGGAGATAAAAGACATTTTATTGATGTAAAATGAAAAAATAATAAATTAGATGACATGTATAAATGACTAGGATCGCAAGACAATCATGGTTGCATTTCACGAGAGAATCATGTGGAGATTGCAAGCTAATCACAGATTGTGTTTCCTGCCTATTTTGAAATGTCACTAATCCAGATCTTGTAGAAAGAAAGATATATCCTTTGTGATTTTCCTTTCCTTCTCTAACACTGAAAAACCAGTATGAAAGCAAGGAAGCAAGAAAACCCAAGTATAGTCTTTTTTGCACTAAGAGCCAGGGGTTGGAATGAGGGGGGTGAGGGTGCTTTTATAAATTTGGAGTGCATAAAGGAGTGGGACACACATGGTCGTTGCAATGTGCATAGGGTATACACATGGCTAGGTGTGATGGTACATAATTAAATGTGAGTGGTTGAGGGTTAGTAAATAGGCGGTGAGTTTTCTTTTATACACATTTTATGGGGTTTTATGAGTTTTTTTTTCCTTTCGTGTTTTATAATGATATTTTGTTTTTAATAAGGGACCTTATCCATAAGGTGCATGTTTTAGTGTCTACATGTTATAGTAGGCAATACGTAGCACACAAAATGAAATGAGATAGGGGTCACCTAACCCTATGACAATGGTTAATGCATTTTTGGGCTTAGATGGTTGACTAGATAGACAAGAACTTGGAAATGCAATCGATGGGTCGCTTGACCAGAGTCTATAAAGGGATTAATAGGTTTATTTCACAAGGTGGAGACTATAGAGTCGATTGATTGATGATTGAATGATCGGTTGTCATAAAATAAAACAAGAAGGGTTGTGTGTGATTCCCCCCTTAAGTGATATTTTTTGGAGCTACACGTTTCCCCAACATAATGGGGGATCAAAAGTGTCGATTGAAGAAGGGCTATCAAATGGCGCTTAGAATAAGGAATGTTGAGTGAGAACCATGACAGTGTTTCCTTAGTCATGTGCAAGTGAAAAATTGATGATGGGTATGCATAAGTGCGTGAAAATATGAAAATTTATAGCATGAAGGGGTTGATATTGGTTTGATTAATTATAAGTTGACAAAGAAAACGAGATAGGCGGTGTGGAAATAAGCGATGTGCCAAGGGAGAGATGAAGAGATACACAATGAGTTGGGAGTGAGTTAGGTTAGTTAGAGGCGAGATGGATGAGTGGAATAAGTTAAAGGTGATGCAGGTCGAGCTCAAAAAGTGGGAGGTTGAGTTGGAAAAGTTGTAAAATGTGGAGGTTGAGTTAAGTGGGTGAGTTTGGTTCTTTGCGAGATGGGTGGTGGCTAAGTTGGGTTGGTGAGCTCGGTGATGTGGGTCATTGAACTAGGGGAGTTGGGTAGGGTGGTCTAGAAAATCAAGCTTGGCGAGTTGGGTCACCGAGATGTGGAGTGAGTTGGGGAAGGTTGGTTACGGTTGGGAATAAGGAAGAGTTGGTTTGGAAAAGAGAGGGGTGGGGTAGAAGATCTCACCGAGGTGTTGGGGAAGTTCGAAAGGGAGATAAGGTGAGAACAACTTGGCGAGTGTTTAGAGTGACTCAATGAGGTGGGTTGGGGTTGAGGAGTGGGGAGATGGAGAAGTGGCTAAACGAGTTGCTACAGATAATCACCCAAGTGAGATGGGGTGGATGTTGGTGGTGTAGGAAAATATTTCTTATGATTTATGACAACGATGCGATGCGAGGAGGGGATCAAGGTGATTTGTGTACGATAGGTTGGCCAAGCCAAATTAGAGACTTGGTAGGGAGAGTGAGGTGGATAGATAAAAAGTTGGGGGAGAAGGAATCGGTCAATATGATGACCGAGTTGCGAGGGTATACCATAGTGGCTAGGGGTGAGGCAAGGTGGATGGGGCTAGGGTGGGTGAGTAGTGGAGGGGGGTATGAAGGGAAATTTTCCGGTCGACGTGGTGTGAGATGAGGTAGATGGGGCTCGTAGGAAAGAAGTAGAGGGACATGGATGTGAATTCATCAATGTGACATGGGGTAAGGCAAGGTATATCGGGTTCGGGAAGTTGAGTAGTGGAGGGAATGGAGGGAAAGTCGCTAGTGCGACATGGGGTGAGTTCCCGAGAAAATGGGTAGGGGAAAATCGGTCTAATTGGACAAGATCGAGGGAAGTGATGAGTACATGGAGGATATGGTAACTCGAAGCAAGTTAGTGTGGTACACCAAGGTGGGTGAGGGTGAGTCACGGTGGCAACTCAATCGATGGGTTATCAACTAAGGAGGGTGTGTTGAAGTAGCTCGACAAGTTACGGGGAGAGGATTCATGCGGGGTGGGCAAGTCACAAGGAGTTTCAAGGGGTGGGTTGAGGATCTCATAGGGGTGAGTAAAGGTGGTGTGTAGGGATAAGGGAAGTTGGTGAGACACACATACAACCGGGCAAGGTTAGGGAAAGTTGGACAAAGTGTAGGGGAGCGATCTCGAGTAGGTAATGCAATCTTGGTCACAAATGCGACCAAGAGCTAGAGACCTGGGGAGAGAAAAAGGGACTCACCTAGTAAGTTGAGGGTCATTCAAGTCATTATTGTGACTCAACCGGGTGGTTGATACGGTGAGGGTGTGAGGAGTGGGTTTTTTTGATTTTTTTGAATTATTTTGAATTTTTGGATTTTTTTTTTTTTTTTTTTTTTTTTGAAGGGTCTAGTGGGGTTTAAGGTGATGGGATAACAATGAAAAAGTAGGAAAATGGTGAAAATGTGAAAATTATAAAAATGAGTGCAATACACATGTCATAAAAAGCAAAAATGAGGAAATACAATGATGAGGTTAAACATTAAAATGTTCGAAGGCGGTGGATGCCTATGAATGCTTAGTCCAGTGAAGTGGATCATAAATATGTAAATGTATAGATTGCGATGAGTGAGCCCAAGAAACATGGTTGTACCACAAGATTTTTGGTGAACACTTTCTGAACTTGAAGACATGAAACTTGAGATAATGAGTGAGCTAAAACATGATCTTGAACAAGCTATAAACCACACAAGGTGACATATTATCCCTACGACTCATGGATATCATACATGTGTGCATGAGATTTAATTGACTTCTTAAAGTAAATACTCGTAAGAAAATGAGTGAAAACACAAGCCAATGTGTAGGTGTGAGTTGAAACATGTGAATGGTGAGTAGTGATATAGAAGGAAATTGTAAGTCATGCATTTCTCCGCTGCTAGCCCGAAACCATATCCTTGACGGAGATACATTTGATTCTAGTAGAAACATTTCTCTACTACTAAGCGATTGTCCATAGCCCTAGTAGAGATCTTTGAAACACCCATGAGAAATATTTTTGATGTTGTTTTTCTTTTCTTTATTCTATTGATTTTTTTATTTTTTTTCTTTATTTTGATCGTTTTTATTTATTTTTTCACATGATATTCAAATCTCTCATTTTTCCAAGGGGTTTAGAACCATAAGTGGTTTGATGGAAAGAATGGAAGTGATTGCAGATATGACAATTGGTTGACATCATTAAAGAACTCCCGAGGTATTCAAGACAACTTGTTAAGTGTGTAAACATGTGTAGATCTCAAAAGGACAGGTAATTCTTCATTCACCAAAGGAGAGACCAAGTTCAAACAATTATAGTAGAGACTATTGAATCACAAAACATGACAACAAGATGATCAAAGTGTTCACCAAAAGTTGTGAAACAAACCAAAACATGGAATGTGAACAAAATGTAAGTACAATGTTTGGCATTGAATGGAGAATGGATGAAATATGAATGAAGTGAATGCATAAGACATCCATGAGAAAACACTATTTATTTTAAATTTTGAAATATATTGATTTTTTTATATTTTCAAATATTTTTCGTTGTGTGAAGGTTTTTTTATGTGAAGAATCAAATCATGTTTCAAATCCAGGATGGATGCAAAGAAATGGAATGTATAGAACATGCAAAATAAGGTAGTGAAGATAAATAAAAGTCCCCTAGTCCATATAGAAACTAGGTGAGTGAGGAAGCAATGTTTAAGAGAAAGTGATAAATGAGATAAATGATAGGAGTGACGGGGATTTTGTTAATGGTGAGCGAAGCAAGAATGTCAAATATAAGCCATATAATGGAGGTAGGTGAATAATGTGAGTGTAGAGATGAATCACGTAGGAAAGGTGATAAATGTGGTAGATATGTGAGAATGCTTGGTGGTCGAGGACATGAGAATAAACTAATGGTAGATGGTAGAGTGTTATGAAGTGTGGTGTTAGGGATGATATCAGATGGATGAGGCGTGGAAAATATAGTGATGTCAAAAGAAAGTGTGATAACCAATGGTGTGATCTTGTGATGAGTGGGTATGATGAAACTAGGCTGCCATGAAATGCGAAGAGGCATGTAAAAAGGAATGTCTAAAACATGAGAATGTGCAAGAAAATTTGAATTTTTAGAATTTTTAGTTGTATGTGGAGGAGGCTTGTGAGACACAAGTATAAGAAATAAAGGTCGTGTGAACATGGTATATGATGTGTATAATGAAGGATGAGATGGTAGTAAAAATGTTACTTGAATGAGGGATGATGAATGCAAGAAGATGGACGTGTAAGAAGGACCCAAAGGAGGTGAAACAATGCACGCAAGTGTGGATGACTTGCGAAGGAAGAGATGAAAAAGTATATAGATATGAATGACAATGAATAGATGGAAGAGGAGTGTGGATGAATGTGATAGATGAAGGAGGTGCCAAAAGTAAGAAGGGTGCTTGGATGAGTGAAGATGAAGGAATTGATATTCCTATGGAAGAGGACTCTAAGGTAGGTGAAGTGAGGTATAGAACCATATGTGATGAAGAAAAAAATGTAGATGCGGTGAGTATTTATTTGATAAATGGAGTGTATGTGATTGAAGTAAGTGAATAAGGAGGGGAAGTGATGGGGGTGACAGAAGCATATGGTGATCAATAACTAGATAGATGGGGTGATAAGATGAAGGATTCCGAGAAGGATGAGGATGAGACCATGACCATGGTGGAGGTAAATGATAATGGAGATGGATACAAGAATTATGTAAATAATGAGTGATTATGTGAACATGATGGTGTTGAGTCCATGATGGGAGCATGTAAGGCAGTGGATTGTAATGTGTTGGATTTATATGATAAGACACTAAAAGTGCATGATGATTGTGAGGTAGTGGGAAGTGAGGAATCAAATGATGGAGAGGTAACACATGGAGAATAAGTGGGAATAATATTGTGTGAAGTGATTATATGATCGTTAGTGGTTCAACAAAAATCCCCCTTATTGAGAAGGTCTAGAATGATATTACGAGTTGAAGAAACTAGTCAATGGGGTGACCGATTGTAGTACGATGGTAAGCACAAGTTGAAAAGTTAATATCATAATTGCATAAAGAAAATTCGAAATCTTACTCTTTATTCTTGCTACATTCATAGGAAGTATTACATCCATTTAAATAGGAGATGTTGTTCCTATATTTAAGGAGATATAATCTCCATAAATATCTCCACACATAACTCCTAAAACAACTCCATGCTATTATACGTGAGATTTTGTTTTCTCACAAAACTAATATTGTTAATGATTTGTTTACTCAACAACTCATAACAATATTTACTCACCCACTCATAATTACATTTACAATAATGTAATTAATTATTACAACACATATTATATTATCCTAGATAATATAATCACTTACATAATATTCTATGTTCACACTACAACATAGATATTCCTAACATTCGCCCCCTTAGTGTGAACATGGGGTAAGAGCTCCTGGAAACATCAACCTTGTCGGAGTATTCATTGCTACTGGATCTTGCTATCTGGATCTTGCTGCTAATGATCATCCTTGTCGTATGAACATCTTCATCGACTGATCACCTTCCACCGAAGTACCTTCCACCGAAGTATGGCAGTCAGAGGACCGTACGACAGTCAGAGGACCGTACGTAGATGATTTTCCCCTGTAAGCTGAGTCATGCAGTTTGCTTCTTCCACACCAAATAGACACTCAGGAACTGTTGTTAGTCTATGTGAACACATTAAAATCAAAACATGAAACTAGTTTCACCCCCTTGTGTATAAACACACCACATAACTGAAATAAAATATCACCACATCTGTCTGCGACCCCATCGTTGGTGAATGACGAGAGGACGCTGATTTTCCTCCTTCCTCCATTGCCTCCTTCCTCCAACAAGAAAAGAGTCTACCATAGGAAATCCTCATCACTAGGACATGAAAGTTCTTCATCAGTTGAGTAGACTTCCCAATCAGTTTCTACTTCAGCTAGAAGGGCTTTCTGATCTATCTTGTCATCAAGAAGATCCTGAGCTCTCTTTTTACAGTTCAGTATTACATGCCCAATCTCATTACAATAAAAGCATTTTATTTTTCCATGTGAAGGAACCTTCTTTGGTTTATGTTTTTCCTTCTTAGATGAGGAGCTCGGTTTGTTTCCTACATATAGTACTTCTTCATGTTCTTCATGATTGCTTTGTTCTAACAATGTAGAAATCACTCCTTCTAGACTAATAGTAATTTTACTCAAAGTAAATACAATATTTGAGTAACTCTTAGGCATGCTATTAAGAAGAATAGCTTTAGCATCATCATCTTTTACATGTTCTTTAATTCCAGCTAGTTGATTTAGCAAAGAACGAAACTTACTTATATGATCTGCCATTTTTGAGTTCTCTTCCATTTTCAACCCATACAAGCGTTGCTTCAATGTAGTCTTTGCCATTTCAGCTTCAGAACCAAACAATTTGTTAAGAGACTCCCAAATTTCTTTTGCAGATTTTGTGAAATCCACATGATGTAGATAGGCTTTTGATAAGCCCAGACCAATGGTACCCAATGCTCTCTGATCTTTTGCATTCCATTTTGCCAATTCATTTCCTCCAGTGGGTGGAGTTGAATTAGACTTCACCACATCCCATAGATCCTTTTCTATTAAATGTAATTGCATCTGTAGTTGCCATGTATGGAAATCTTGTCCTTCAAACTTTTCAATCAGATTTAGTTTCTCCATTATTTTGTACAATACTGATAAAAAAATACAAAATTGAATCAAGTACTTTAAAATTTTATATTGAATACCTTTTAACCTCCAAGCAAGTCAAGAACTTGTATTAACAATTCAACATTATTGAAAATTGGAGAAAACTTTCAGTAGAAGAATTGATGTGCTTAATTTGATAGCTGCATAGTAAAATCCGTATTTCTTCCAAACTACGTTCTGGGTTCTGCTGAAATTTCTTCTGTAGTTTCTTGACCAGCACGTGATTCTGCACACAAAATTATAGAAAAACCCACATCTGGAAACGAAAAATATGATATATTCTTTGAGACGGATTTGATCATGAAAGCACTGAAATTTCTTGCATCAAACCTGCTCTGTTACCAAATGAAAAATTAATATCATAATTGCATAAAGAAAATTCGAAATCTTACTCTTTATTCTTGCTCCATTCATAGGAAGTATTACATCCATTTAAATAGGAGATGTTGTTCCTATATTTAAGGAGATATAATCTCCATAAATATCTCCACACATAACTCCTAAAACAACTCCATGCTATTTTACGTGAGATTTTGTTTTCTCACAAAACTAATATTGTTAATGATTTGTTTACTCAACAACTCATAACAATATTTACTCACCCACTCATAATTACATTTACAATAATGTAATTAATTATTACAACACATATTATATTATCCTAGATAATATAATCACTTACATAATATTCTATGTTCACACTACAACATAGATATTCCTAACA
This sequence comes from Taxus wallichiana var. yunnanensis, assembly GCA_018340775.1. Lineage (NCBI taxonomy): Eukaryota > Viridiplantae > Streptophyta > Pinopsida > Cupressales > Taxaceae > Taxus > Taxus wallichiana. The sequence continues at coordinate 190,150,143 of CM031233.1, forward strand.
CAAGTGTCATGGGAGGAACGCCAAAATGGAGAGGGTGGTTTAGTAGGGATAGTGATGAGATCAAAGTTAAGAAACTTTTAGAGAATAGAGGAAAGTGGCTCGGTCATTGGAGTGAATTTGTGAGGAATTTGGATGAAGTAAAATTCTTTAGGAGCACATAATGAATTCAAATATGTGGTGGTAGAAGGTGATGAAGTGTTAAGTGGATATGATTGGATGACATTGTGAACATGGGAGTGTGAGGGCATGGTAGGTGGTGGAGGAATGGAAACATTTGGAAAGGAGGAAGGACAACCAAGATAGACATCCTCTAGGCATTGTGCCATATGCGTGGCCTCATTAAATGTTTGTAATGGATGAATTTTTAAGCGGTGGGAGATGTGGGGGCGAAAATTTTGGAAAGGAGGTCAATGAGCTCATATTGTGGTAGGGGGAATGAAAGGAGATGAAGGAGACCATGCCAACATGTAAAAAGTCAATAATGGACTTGTTATGGGATTGGCGAAGCATGTGAAGGTAAATGAGTGTAGCTTTTGGTGTGATGTCAATGGATAAGTGATATTAAAAGGTATTTTCAAGTTGTGAAAATGTGTAAAGACTATGTTGTGGAATGTGTGAGTACCAATAAAGTGTGCAGATAATAAGTGAAAGTGTGAAGAAGAACAACATTGTCATGTTGAATGAGGTGGCATGCGTAGTGGAAGAGATGCAAGTGTTGTTGAGGGTCCTTGATGCCATCAAATTTGTCAAAAATGGGAAATTTTAAATATGATGGATAGGGGTGATGTGGTACCATGGGGTGAATAGGCTCATTACAAATGGAATGATAAGTAGGTACATGTGGAAATCCCCAAGTGTTAGGTTTCAAGCTTTAAAATGTAGTAAAAAGGTGATGATGAAGAAAATTAGAGTGTGAATGGACATGGAAATGAATAGAATCCATGGGGAATGACAATGACTAGGACTTTGAAACATGAGTGGAACAAGTCAGCAAGATGGTAAGACTAGAAAATCACGAGGCCATTTACAACATTGCAACTAAGTGCAGGATAAATAAGGAATGAAAATAAAATGAAAAATGAATGATTTATAAGGTGACAGTCAATCATAGTTGTAATTGACTCTAGGAAAATTTTGGGGTGGAAAATTTGCAGGCCTCATTGCATTGAGACTAAAACTAGGAAAATCGAACTCATAATGGATGACAGAAACAAATACGACAATGTGATAATGTTATGTGAATAAAAATACGGTCCCATGTGTGACTAAAAAAAGATGGTTATGCTTATCTAAAAGTGGAATATAGAGGCTTAGTCGGTGGCTTCATATAAAAAGGTCCTCTCCTAAATACCAAAGACTATTTGAATGAGCATGGTACACTAGAAATTTTCTATTCATCAGCTTTACTTTACCCCCCTTAATTAACCAAGCTGTATTTTAGTCCACTTAATCAATCAAACTAGGGGCATCACTAAGGATTTCCTTGGATCTAACCTCATGAGTGTACTATTTAATTAGGTGGGGTACTAATTTTGTTGGTCGATTTCCTCATTGTGCCAACTACTTTTGGGTTCCTGTGGTACTCCTCACAATGACTTACCCTAATTTTACGGACGGGTTTTCCCATTCATTGGAAGGAGGATCCTTTGCGTAAATTACATTCACTCATCTTGAAATTTCACTATCAGTGCAGGTATCATTAAACCCTGTTATTTTATGTGTTTTTTGGTGTTTCTCATTATAATAAATAAACCAAAAATCACCACAAACACTCTCTCTAGTGGTATTCCCAATATCTCTATTGGGGCTATGGACACCTAACTAGAAGTAGATAAATGTTGTGACTAGAATCGAATACATATCTATTATGGATATCAATTCCTGACGCTAATAGGTAAATATACAAATTACCTTCCACAAACATTCATCCACTAATAAACTATAAAATCAATCATTCCTACACATTGGTATGTTATTATTTGCTTACTACCCTTCAAATCTTTATATCACATAAAATATATCTCACATGCGAGAGATTACATCTAGACGAGAGACATGGCTAGTATGTTATGGGGTGTTGTTTAGAAATTTATCACAATCCTATTTTATTTTATCCCTTGTCTCATAATATGCATCTTGTGGATCATGTATTTTCATCATCATCAGTCATAACAATCCATGAAATTTACACTCAAATTTTTATTCACCTAACCAAAACATTCATAGACACTAGAAAACACAAATTGTGCATAAGGTCCCCTATTTGAAAACAAAAACATTATAAAATGCGAAAAGACCAAAAAAATCATAAAATCCCATAAAATGAGGATAAAAGACAACTTGCCACCTATTTACTAACCCTCACCCACTAACATTAAATTTTTCCCCATCACACCTACCCATGTGCATACCCAATGCACATTATACCCATGTGTGTCCCACTCCTCTATGCTCTCAAAATCTATAAAAGCACCCTCATCCCCTCATTCCATCCCCGGATCTTAGTGCACAAAATATTATACTTGAATTTACTTACTCCCTTGCTCATATATCTTAGATTTCCAGCTATTGAAAGAAGGAAAGGTGAAGCACAAGGATAGATATTTCTTATTTTAGCACTATTTTAACAACATTTTAACACATGTGGGAATCACAACTGTAATTGGCTTATGATCTCAAAGTGTGGTTCTCGGTGAAATGCAATTGTGATTGTCTGTAATATGATTCAGGTATACTTGTCATTTCATTTACTATTTTGTCATTTTACATCAATAAAATGTCTTTTATCTCCTTAAAATGGTTAGGGATCTAACTGAGGCAAGTCCCCTAACCACCAAAAATAACTAACATTTTTCAAGTGTGCTTGTGTGTAGGTTTAGATTCAGATCTAGAAGAGTTTTACCCACTTTATTTAATGAAAGAAACCACAATTTTCCCTCTCTTAACAATGGCATCATAAGCCCATTCTATTTTAGTAGCATTGATTTGGCATTTTCATATAAATAATCCATCTTACAAGTGATCTAAATCAAGGCATACCATTTGGCAACCATGATGGGACCATATTGGTTGTGGGTAATTAATTTTTATTTTATAAATATAATGATTATCTCTTTAGGGTTTATTTTAGGTTTGTTTATACCATTTTTCTAACATTTTTTATAGATCTAACGTTGGGTTCTTGCGAGGCCTACTAAAATCTTAAAAAAAAAAAAAACTCAGAATTGCGGAGTCGGTCATATGTAATTATGATCAAGTTACAATTTTTGACAAAAATAACATTATAGTTGTAGGAAGTTGCAACTACGATTTTGTTATAACTTTGCTTCATGAAAACTTTGTTTTTTTGTTAGTGTATGGTGGTAAACTAATTTAATTGTATGATACTACACATACCTTATACTAGATGTTAATGTATGACTCATAATAGTTATTCATACTAGGATCATAGATGAATATAATATAGTTGAATCTTGTCCTTTCTTGACACAGAATGGTTTTGTGTGTAGAAAACACAAGGAAATTGGTTCTTCCTAAAATTTCACATGGTTTTACTCCGATTTATTGTATTTGATACAAGTTGATCGATGTGGGAATACTATAATTGGGGAAAGTTGATCAATGTCGGAAGCTTTACTAGGATAGTTACTTTTATGAATTTGTATGAGGGTTGATCAATGCGGGGATCCCCTTTTTGATATGAGGATTGATCAATGTGTGAAGTCCTTATTGTGTATTTGATTGAGTATCCATCCTTTGAGGAAGTGGTATACAATTTTATTTATTTTTTATTTAATGGTAGCCATCCTTTAGGGGAGTGGTCTACAAATTTATTTGACATGTTTTCTTTTTTATAGCCATCCTTCGAGGGACGGGTTTATATTTTGGTTATAACCATCTCATAGATATTTTTATTCTGAGCTAAGGAAACTCTAAGGTGACTACATATAAGGGGATAAGATAAGCGTGTAAGCTACACTTATGTCCTTGTCATTTTGTTTAATAGGATAAGATACATGGATGGTATGAGTAAAGATTATGGGGTTCCCTAGCCATGAGAGGGTAATGTTTCCATGAGGAATATGCTATGAGAAGAGTCATAATGCCCATATTCAAGGTCGTGATTGATATGTTGACTAGGAGACCACATGATTCCAAATCATTACGTGGGTAATTAGATGTGTAGGTTAATGAATGAAGATTATAGTTTGAATAAGACCTCATGAGTTGATAAATTAACAATAGAATGGTCGCAAGTGTAGTGTGTTAATAGGTTCCTTTTCAGTTTTACCATTGAGGGAGGTTAAGTGATAAGCCCTAAACCCATATTTATGAGTGACAATATATGGAAAAGCTAGCTTGGAGAAAACTTTGAAAATTTCCTCTTTTCCACATTAGTGAGGTGCTAGTTTTATTTGAGAACAAGATCACCAATTTTAAAGTCAGGTTGTTTGAGATGTTTGTTATAGGCTCATTTAATGTGTTCTTGATAGGTGTTGATATGTTCTATGGCTATTAGAAAATGTTCATCTAACAGTTCAAATTGTGATAAGCGTTCCTAATGATAATCCTCATCTCGGAGGAGATAATTAAGGGAAACACATAGAGATGGGATTTGAAATTTGAGAGGAAGGATGGATTCGGTGTCGTAAACTTAGAAGAATGTCATAATACCCATAGGTTTGTAAAATTTGGTCTAATATTCCCATAATCCAAAAGGGATTTGGAGGTACCAATCTCTACCACTTGGGCAACAATTTTCATGAGGATTTTGTTAAGTGTTTTTTTAGAAACCTCTGCTTGACCATTTCCTTGTGGATAATAAGGAGATGAAAATATGGGTTTGATGTTGTAGGCGTCACATAGTTTTAAAATTTCTTATTTTTGTTGGGGAAATAATGTCAAGTGGGGATACCATTTAGGTGGACCACCACTTTACACCCCATGTTATTTTAAAGTTTGTTTAATAAACTTTATTATGTTGGTCTTTCATAGTTAAGAGTGAAACGGTGCGACCGATTCACCCATCCTATTTAAATAGGGTGATCCCTCATGGGATTAGTATCATATTGTGATATTTGTATTGTAAAATTTTGAGAAAATTTTATGCAATTATTATGTGAATATCGAGGAGTAAAGTGGAAGTGTTGGGTAAAAGTGTTTGTGAAATTCTAAATAAAGGCGGTTTTTATTCGATTGGGGTTTTTTCCTTCGGGTTTCCCCACTATAAATCTAGTGTTTTGTGTCATTTATATTTATGTTATTTCCTTGTTCATGTTTTGTAATGTGCAATATAAACATCTTAATCTATGTTTAATCACTACACTTCATAATCTATAATATTCAACAATTATATTGTGGATTTATAATTTGTTAATTATTCATTCTCGTTAATTCCCTAACATGGTATCAGAGATTGTGGTTATGTTTCTGCAGAGATAGATATGGATGTTTTTTTATTTGCGGGGATTAAAGAAACTTGAAGTTTTTCAAATTTGCGAAACCCTAGTAGTTCCGCTTATCGAATTCAAGTTAAATATGTTCAAAATTCCATTTTTTCTAAAAATTATTATGACTATTGAATGATTTGTTGATTAGATCTTGCTTATACATTTTGTGTGCATAGATATGTGTTTACAAACCTTCGTTCTTTGTTCTTGGATCTTTTTAGTCTTATGCAAATATTCTAAAGTATTTCACAATTTTTATATAACAATTATAGCTCTACGAAGTATTTAAAACGAGTTATTTTATTTTGCGGCCTTCTTTGAATTTTTCAATCTTATCTTTTTATCGAGTGGATTTCAAATTTCATTGTTTTTTGGCTTATTCCATGGGTTATAGGTCCGTAGTTTACTTGTCCTTGGAAGAGTGACGGAATTGCAACACTTTTCCTCACTAATTTGTGTTGACTTTATGTCACTTGTCTTCATTTTATTTGGTTGCGAGGTGGTCCCTCTTCTATCTCTTTCTGTCCTATTTCATTTGTAGACCCAAAAAAAGATATCTTATTTAGCTTATTCCGTAGACTTGAGATCCATGGAACGCATCTTTGCTTGAGAGTGATGGAATCTTTCTTCGTGTCCTCTCTCCATGGTTGATCCTTTCACCGTTTTTATTACTACATGTTCTTATGTCTCTTTCGCCACTGACCTAAAAATACATTTTGTTTAGTTTTTTCCACGATCTTGAGTTCTATAGGGTGCATCATTATTTGAGAGTGCTAGAATTACCCCAAGCGTTGATCTTGAGACACGTGTGCCCTCTACATTGTCGATCATGTGGCACATATTCATTTGTTTTTTTTTCATGTACCTTGTTGACCTTGTCAAACCCTATTGTGGACCCGATAAACTATTCATCTTAGTTTATTCCACGGACTTCACATCTCGTCAAGTGCATCACCTTTTGGAATCTCCGTAGTAAATATGAAACTTGTCATGTTGCTTTGTCTTGAACTGTGACAAGTGTCACCTTATTTGATCTTCGGTATTCTTTCAATTGGATTGTCAACTCTTTTGTGGACACGATAATCTATTTATTTTGATTAAATTCAGGGATTTCATGTCCACCAGAGGATCTGCATTATAATTTTCTGGAAGGTCAAAATGTTCCCTCTTGTGTTTTTTGATTTTTGACGCGTGTGGCCTCATGTTTTGTTCTTTTATTGTCTCGTTGTTTTAACCTTAGCCAAGTGTATTCACTTGCTTCGCCGCATGTTCTATACTTTCCACTTTGCTATGTGTGTTTAGAACCGATAAGTTATTATTTTTAGCTAATTCTGGGACCTCACGTTTCTTTGGAAAAATTTTCTTAGAAATTTTCCGAAAATCGACATGTACCCTCTTGTTTTTCTATATTTGTGCCATGTGTCATTTTAAAAACATTTCGTTGACCATAGTCTCTTTCCTTGTTCCGTAAGTTTCTAAGTTTCCTTTGGACCGCATATTTTCAAATTTCTTTATATCGTGTGTTTTGATATTTGAAATTTTTATAGTTGTTTCTCCTCTTTTCCGTAGCCTTCAGCGGCTTGTTGTTTGTGCTTGGGTTTTTCAAAAATTTCTTAAAATAGCTAGTTCCTTTAGTTTCTCTATGGATAAATATCAATTATTAAATGGAACTAATTACAATATTTGGAGAGTTAGGTTAAAATCTTGTTTCATGGCTAGGAAATTATGGGATCTTGTAACTTGTGTGGAAAAACAACCCACTAGTAGGCTTGCAAAACTTGAAAACCTTAGCTCCTTCTCTCAAAGATCACATGAAGCCCTATCGATCCTATTGCAAAACATAAGAGATGAATTTTTAATGCATATAGGTCATATGGATTCTCCTTATGATGCATGGAAACAACTAGAAACCATGCATGAAGGTAATCATCTTTCCAAGATAATTAAAGTGATTTTATAATTGTTTACAACTCCCATGAAAGGGGATGAGAAAATTGTTAATTACTTGGCTAAAATTAAAAATATTAAAGCTCAAATAGATGGATGTAATTCTGAATTTTTTCAAGATGATCTTCTCGTATTTTATTATTTAGGTAAATATTCATCAAAAATTCAAAAACAATATCTCCATCCTTAACTATAAATATCATAATGGGAATGATTTACATGATCTAGACACTTTTTCTTCTCTTTTAATTCAAGAAGGACATGTAATGACAATTTTTTATTCAAAAGAGACTACTACTTAGGCATTGTTCTCTTAGAATCATAAAACCTCTCATAAGAGAAATAATATCAAACCTAATAAAAAATGTAATATCAGATCAAAGTCTAAACCTAATCCTAAATCTAATTTTGATAGAAACAGACAGGAAATTTTAAAGTTAGATTTAATGACACATGTAACAAATGTGGGAATTTTGGTCATAAAGAGTCTGAATGTTGTGTGAAATCAAATAAATTTGTTAAAAATACTAAAAAATTAAATTTAACAATAAGAAGAAATATCAGAATCAAAATCAAAATAAAAACCATGTAAATAATGTTGAGCATTCTATTTCCCAGAATCATTGCTCTTTCAACTTAAAATGACAATGAATGGATCCTATATAGTGGTTCCTCTAGGCACATGAATTTTATTCATGGTATCCTCTCAGATGTTGTTAAATGTGAGGAAAATATATATCTAGGGGATAATTCTATCATTAGATCTGTAAGTTGTGGAAATGTTAAACTGAAAAATGGAATAATTAGGAATGTTTTATATGTTCCTCAGTTGAAAAAGAACCTTTTATCTTTCTCTCAATTAACTAAAGAAAACTATAAAGTTTTATTGTTGCAAGATAAATGGTATGTGAAAAATGAACTCAGTAATGTTGTTGCATTTGGTATACAGAAAAATGGTTTATATATTTTTGATGGATTTGTTTTTGAATCTTGTTTTTCTTTTTCATCTAGAAATGGTCTTAAATTTTGGCATGAAAGGATTGGACATGTAAATTTCTAATTTTTAATGAAATGTCTCGCCTAAATCTTGTAACAGGTCTCCCTAAATTGAAATTTGATCATGAAACATGTGAAAGTTGCCTACGTGGTAAGAAACATGTTGAACATTTTCACAAACATCATGATCTAAATTCTTCTCATTTATTAGAGTTGATTCACAGTGATGTGAGAGGTCCACTTGAATTTCCTTCTCTCATTGGTTATTTTTATGTTATATGCTTTATTGATGATTTCTCTAGGATGACTGGTCTTATTTTATTAAGAAAATGTTTGATGTCTTGTCTAAATTTCAAGAATTTAAAGCCTTTGTTGAAAATGCTTCTAATCTGAAAATGCTTCTAATATGAAAATAAAAAGAATTCGGATTGATAATGGAGGTGAATTTATTAGTAAAAAATTTGATGAGTTTTTGTGTCACTTGGGATTCGGGATATATTTTACTACTCTATATTCCCCACGAAAAAATGACATTACGGAAAGAAAAAATAGGACCATTTTTAAAATGGTTAGGGATATGATTCATGCATTAATTGTGCCTAAATTTCTATGGGTAGAAGAAATGAATACTATTTTCTATATCCTAAATAGAGTTCCTACAAAATATCTACATCAAACTACTCCTCATGAAGTATGGACAAAACAAAAACCAGATATCTCTCACTTAAGAATATTTGGTAGTCTGCTTTTATCTTCATTCCAAAAGTTAAAAGGAAGAAGTTAGATCCAACCTCTTATTCTTTTATTTTTGTTGGTTATGGTTGTAAAACAAAAGGTTTAAGAGTCTATGACCCTTTCAAGCATGATATAGTTGAAAATAGGAATGTTCATGTCTTAGAGAAAACATTTTGTGATGCTTCTTGTGAACCCTCCTTTGTTTCTCCTAAAATAGAGCCTGATAATCCTTCTCCTAAAAATATGGAAATATAATTTTAAGAGGATGATTATCCTGATCTAGATATGATGATCTTGAGGAGAAACATCCCAAAATGTGTCACATTCCAAGATTTCTAAATGGGCTCAAAATCTTGTCAAGGACTCTAATCCTTTTATTCGAGTAAGGTTACTGCATAGTCGAAAGATACTTATCATGCCTTGATGACCCTATATGAGGTTGACCACAATCATTTCAAGAATCCTATCAAAATGAAAGACAGATCAAGGCTATGAAATATGAATACAATGCCTTAATTAAAAATAACACTTCGGAACTAGTCCCTCCTCCTTCTAAACGAAGCATTGTAGGATCCAGGTGGTTGTATAAAATTAAGTATAAATATGTAGGAGAAATTGATAAATTCAAGGCATGATTAGTATCTTGTGGTTTCACTCAGAAACCTAGTCTTGACTATGTTGAAAAAATTTCTTCTCAGAGGTAAAATGAGCATTGTTAGGATTCTTCTTGCTTTGGATGCCCAATATGATTGGGAGATTCACCAAATGGATGTTAAAAATGCATTTCTAAATGGTGACCTAAAAGAAGAAATCTACATGCATCAACCTAAAGATTTTGAAGAACCTGGTAAGGAACTATATGTCTGTAAACTGAAAAAATATTTGTATGGTCTTAAGCAAGCTCCTAGAGTTTGGTATGCTAAAATTAATAGTTTATTTTAGGATCTATGATTCCTGTTGTTGTTCGATAATGATTTATTTTTAAGTTTGAAAATAATCATATTATCATTATTGTTCTATATTTTGATGATATTTTAATTACTATCAGTGATAAAAATTTAATTGCTATAATCAAAGAAAGATTAAAACAACGTTTTGAAATAATTGATTTAGGTTTGCTAAATCATTTTTGGCATGGTTATATTTTAGGATCATAAATCTATTGTTGCATCTCAATCTCAATATGCTACTAATTTACTTTTATCCATATTCCCCCTTTCAAAATGGATTAACCTATAGGTCTAGGCATTGATAGTTAATGGGAGCAATTTAAATGGTCGAGTTAGTAAAATGTACGGATTATCACCTCGTTAATGTGTGCCAACCATTATTCTTGATGCGTGTCAACTCCCTTTACTTGTCACACATAAATTTTTCCTCCCTAACATGCGTCATCACCACTTGGTGACGTGCATCAACCACTTCCCCTCACTGTTGCATTCAACCACTTCCTCTTTTTACATGTCAACTTCTTACTGCAGACACGTGTCACCACCTATCCCGTGTGTCGTGCGATAACATTCCTCATTTTGTTCAAAAGTTTTCCTCTTTTTTTGTGTCGTTCTTCCTTCCTGTAATTTCTCCTTTGTTTTCACATGTCAACATTCCTTCTTAGCATGCGTCAACCTTCCATCGCTATCATGTGATAACATTTCTCCTTTTTTGTGACAACTCATTCCTTTGTCGGTGGATTTCTACTTTGGTTCTTGTCGAACGTCGGTTGGTGGTTCTTGTTGGGAGTCGCAGGAATGTCAATTGGACCAAGCATTAATTGCTTTGTACAAGGTAGCTCAATAAACATTTTAATGAGGTATGGCACCCTTGTTCTCCAAGTAAGAAAAGTACCATTGTAAAGTGAAATGGCATGGTTTCCCATACCTCCATGCAAGAAATTATAAAGGTTGTCAAATTTTGAGGTAGCCTCTCCTTATCTATATATATGTAATTTTCCCTCATTTGCAGGAGAGATTTTGAAATGTAAAGGAACTCTGCCAAAATTGTTCCAACACTTTTGTGAGCTGCAGGCCTCAAATTTATGCATTTTGTAAAGGATTATTTCCTTGTGCCTATATTGTAATGGATTGTGCATCATTTTAAGCAATAAAATTAGTGTTTTGTGGCTCTTCTTTCCCTAGCTTGATTTATATTGCATTTCTTGCCTTCTATTATATTTTGCAGGTATATTGTGCATATTGTGTTCCTTTATAGGGTTTAAATTCATTTTGCTCCATGAAATTGGAGGTTTGAATGTGTTTTGGGACTATGGCACTTTGTCTTCCCTCTTCTTCCCCATTTTTCCTCCACTTTCACTCACTAGGAATCTCTCTAGTCTTGTTTTGGTGTTATCACCTCCCTTAGTTTAGGATTTACATTTTATGTATTTCTCTCTCTCTGGTCCCTTGGAATTGATAGTTTAGGAGTAGGTTAGCATTAGAATAGGTTAGGAACCAGCCTTCTCTGGAGGTTTGTCTCAATCGCAAGGGTCCCACACCTTGAGACAATCCCATGTTAGTCAAAAGTAGGGTTTTGTAATGTGCAAATCCTAGGGTGCTACTTTTTTAACATAACATTTACTTAGAAATTTTAACATGATTGACTCTAAACATGTCGTTATTCCTATGTAAGTTGGTGTGAAATTAGATCCTAAACGTACATGTGCTAAATTTGATCCTACTCTATATAGACAACTTGTTGGTAGTGTAATTTATTTGACTATTCTTTTGGGCCTGATATTTTATTTTAAGTAGGATTTGTTTCTAGATTCATGCAGGATCCTTATGAGGATCATTGGAAAATGACAAAAATAATTCTGAAATATGTTAAAGGAACAGTTAATTATGGTTTGTATTATTCTTTTTGTGATGATGCAAAGTTATTTGGATATTGTGATTCTGACCATGCTAGTGATTTATAGATAGAAAATATACTTTTGGATATGTTTTAAAGTTGGGTGCAAGTGTCATCACTTAGAGTAGCAAGAAACAACCAACATTTTCTATCTCTTTAACTAAAGAAGATTATAAAATTACTATAGAAGCAACAAAGGAAGTTATGTAGTTAGAACCACTGTTGGATGAACTACATATGGGCGTTAAAGGAAGCACTACTCTTCTATGTGACAACCAAAGTTGCATTTCTCTTGTAAATAATCCAATTCAACATCAAAGGAAAAAGCATATAGAATTTCATATGCACTTTATTTGAGAGAAATTCTTGAATGGTCATATTGATCTCAATTTTTGTTCGACTAAAGATCAAGTTACAAATATCTTCACTAAGCCACTGTGTGATGTGAAGTATGCAGAACAAACCTAAACCACCTTCTAGACCAGCTCATGTGCCTGTTGTAGCATCCCATGTGCAAGAGAAGACAATGCCAAGCAGAGGGTAGTAGAAGGACAACCCACCTTCATTCAATATCATCGACCACATGAATAATACTAATGTAAGCATATCTATGTGGGAATATTTGAAAATTTTGGGACAAAGGGACCTTTTACAAGCAGCCATAGCCAACTTGCCCATCTCAAATGAGTTTCCCAAGAATCAAGAGAAGGTTCTCACTAATATAGCTCCAAAAGAAGGAGTTCATGGAGGTCAACAAGGTAAAAACATGAAGCCTCCTCCATTATATATATCTTTGATTATTAGGAACAACCTTGTACACAATTGCATGATTGACTCAAGGGCTAGCAGTTCGGTAATGCCAAACAAATTGTAGATTAGTTGGGCCTGAAATATGACTTGGTTTCCAAAGGAGTGGGAACTATTGGGATCATAAAAGGTTTAAACCTCACATTACATGCATGTCCTAATGTCACAGTTCAACAAGATATATCAGTGATTGACTTTCCACCACTCTTTGTATTGTGTTTGTCAAGAGACTTCACCGCCAAAATTGGAGGCTACTTATCAGCTGATTGGTCACATATTCTCTTCAAAACAAGGTATGGAGCTAAGGCTACAATCCGGTCTGAACCTATTGTAAATTTCCATATTGAGCCTCATGTACCAAGCCCAATAAATGTAAATTTCTCAGCCTTTAATCAACAAGATTTCCCAAATACTTAGGAAGCAGATACAAAATTTGGGGGCATCCCAGATTTGACTCTTGATGAATGGGAAAACAAAGACATAGATATGATCCATACAAGGAAATAGAGGAGGCTAAGTTGGGAGTTTATTGTTTACATGAGGAAAACACACCTCTTCCTAGCCTCACCAAACCAGATGATAAGGGTGATAATGAAGTATGGCAGCTATTATTTGATGGCTCAAGGAGTAGGTAAGGATCGGAGGAGGAGAAATGATTTTTTCACCACAAGGTATGAAGTACTACTCAACTTTCCATTTTCAGTTTACTTGTTCAAACAATACAACTAAGTATGAAGCTTTGATACATGGATTGAATTGGGAAAGAAAGAGGGGTATACAAAACTTGCAAGTGTTTGGGGATAGTGAGTTAATTGTCAACCAGGTTAGGGGAAAACATGCTGCTAAGAATGATCTTCTCAAAGCCTATAAGCATCGAGTATGGGATCAAATTGATGATTTTGAAGTGTTCAATATTCAAGCCATACCAAGGAAGAAGAATGAGGTTGCGAGTGACTTACAAAATTGGATAAACATTTGATGTGGTAGATAGTATTAAAAGAGATAAAATGTAGCCACATATTCATGTAATTGTGAGGCCACTATACCAAACAATAACATGATATAACATGTATTTGAGAATGATCAACATATCATTAATTTCTTACAAGAGGAGGCTGAGTTCTCGGTTAAAAATCAGGAGAAATTGGAGCAGCAGTATGGGGATCAAGTGGTACAGCTGCAGACAAAAAAATTGCCAAAGGGTTTAGTGACTCTAGAGTCAATATTCAATCCCAATGATCAATTTTGGAGAGAGAAGACAAACATTCAGGTAAAAAGGGAAGATTCAGAATCCATTTTGGTTGAAGAGGGTAAAATGATCCAAGTTGGAAAGGTGAGCACAAATCAAGAAAAATATGAATTCATACAGCTTTGTCAAGAGTTCTCGGATGTCTTTTCTTGGAGCTACAAGGATTTGAGAGGGTTTAATCCAAAATTGGCACAACACACCATTGAGCTAGATCTGGAATCCAAGCCCATTAGACAAAAGCAAAGACCAGTAAACCCTCACATTGAGCCTCTCATGAAGAAGGAACTGAACAAGCTCATAGAGGCAAGCATCATCTTCCTGATCAAGCACTCTTCATGGGTAGCGAATCTGGTGCCGATTAGGAAGAAAAATGGGAAATCAGGTTGTGTGTGGATTTTTGATCTAAATAGAGCATCACTCAAAGACCATTATCCACTCCCTTCAATGGATTATATTTTATAGGTTGTAGCCGGTTTGGAAAGGTTTTCATTGTTGGATGGCTACTCAGGATATAATCAGATAGTGGTCAAAGAAGAGGATCAGTTCAAGACAACCTTCACTATGAAGTGGGGCACTTATGCTTATAGGAATATGCCATTTGGACTGTCTAACGTCGAGCAACATTTCAGCTGAGCTATGGATATGGTATTCAAGGGATTGATCAACAAGATAGTGCTTGTTTATCTGGATGATATCACTATGTTCTCAAAGAACGCAGCAAGTCACCTCTTTCACCTCAGACAAGTGTTCCAAAGATGTAGGAGATTTGGAGTGTCCTTGAATCCCAAAAAATGCATATTCTTGGCTCATGAAGGAAAGATATTAGGCCACATCATTTCAAAGGAAGGGATAACAATTGATCTAGAAAGATTTGAGGCTATCCACGCTCTACCGTTTCCATGTCATAAGAAGGCTCTCCAAAGTTTTTTGGGGAAAATTAATTTTGTTAGGAGATTTGTTCCTAACTTTTCTAAGTTGGTCAAGCCATTAACATTGATGTTGAAGAAGAGCATGGATTTCAAATGGATTGCCAAAGGAAAAGAAATATTTAAAGCTATAAATCATGCCATTACATAGGATCTAACCCTCATCAATCCATATTTCTCAAAGGATTTCACCCTCTATGCTTTCAGTGGCACAGATGCAATATCTACAATACTTGTACAACCAAACCAAGAAGGACTAGAGTAGCCTATTGTATTCTTCAGCCAGACTTGAAGGTTATGAGGTGAGATATTCATTCATTGAGAAACATGTCCTTGTTGTGATTAGAAGTTTAAAGAAATTCAGGAATTTAGTGTCAAATAATAGAATCCATTTACTAGTTTCACATGCGGGTGTGAAAGATTTTCTTTTGAACAAGGATCTCAATGAGAAGAGGGCTAGCTAGATAACCAAGGTCATGGAATATGAAATTGATATCAAGGTGACCAAACTGGTTAGGGGAAAATTGTTGTGTGAACAAATAACTTCATGTAAACATGTTGAATCAAGAGATGAGGTAGAAGCTATTATGGTGTTGCAAGATAATCAAGAACATGTTGCAGGTGGTTTACCCATCCCTTTTTGGACTCAGGATATTGTATACTTCCTTCAAACGGGTCAAAGTCCTCAAGGATTGAGTAAATCCAAAAGGAGGTATTTCAGACTTCATTGCATCCCATATGTGTTTGTAGATAATATTTTGTTCAAAAGGGATGTGAATGGTGTCCTCCTAAGGTGCATCATGAAAGATTAGATAGATAGGGTATTACATGAGTTTCATGATGGAGAGGCAGGTGGTCACTTTGACCCAAAAGAAATAGTTGTTACAATCATGAGGGCTGGTTATTATTGGCCTAATATCTTCAATGATTTCTACTCATGGATCAAGAAATGTAAGAAGTGTGCCTTCCTCACATGAAAAGAGAAACTAACAGCCCTCCCACTCCATCCTATCTTTGTAAATGATCCATTAATGTAATGGGGCTTAGAATTTATTGGGGTGATCAACCTAAATTCCATCCTAGGCCATAATTGGATCCTTACAACTATGGTCTACTTCACTAAGTGGATAAAAATAGTTGCACTTAATGAAGAAAATGAAGCCAACATTCTGGATTTCTATAAAGGTATTACAACAAGGTTTGGTGTCCCTTCCACTATAATATCAGATAATTCTTTAGATTTTCTTAGAGCAAAGATATCTAATTGGGCTCATAGAAATGACATCTACTTGAGCACTTATTCTAACTACGAGCCCTAGGGTAACGAATAAGCAGATTCCACGAACAAGAACTTATTGAGAATCATAAGAAAAACTCTTGATGAGAATCGAGGACTTGGCATGCCAGATTGAAATCAGCCTTGTGGGATAATAGAATCACTCCTAAGAAGTCAACTGGTTATTCCCCTTTCAAGTTGGTTTATGAAAAGGAAGCATGACTTCCAATGTCCCTTGAGTTACCATCCTTGGAGCTTATCAAACAACTCAAGTTGTTTGAACTCCCAGCTATGGAAGTCAAGTATGTAGAGCTCATGGAGCTAGAAGAACTAAAAAACCAGGCCATGAAAATAATGGAGATGGACCAAGCTCAAAACAAAACTTTCCAAGAAGGAGACTTGGTTCTAAAATGGGATGTAGATAGAGCCAAACCAGGGAGAAACTCCAAGTTTGATGTGATATGGAGTGGACCTTATATGATTTCAGGATGTAAGAGTAACAACGCTTTCCAACTGTCTAAGTTAGATGGAGAATAATTGTAGATTCCGGTCAATGGGATCTATCTCAAGTATTGTTACTAAAGTAAAGCATCTTCCTTGTAAATATTATATTAGTTCATTTCCTCCAAGTTCTTGCAGCACATTGTTCTGTTGTAGTTAGGTTTTCTTTGTATAAGTTCTTGTGCACTCTCTGCATGTTCCATTTGGGATATGTATGATTTTTTTATTTGTACATAGTTGTACTATGTTGCAATTGCACCTTCTAGTTTCGGAAGGTCGATGATGAAATAATATCGCAACATTGTTTCAAAATTTTAAGAGGTTTCGTGCATCGAGACCACTAGTTTCAACAATCAAAATGACTCCATGCCCAATGGATGTAAAATCACTAGTCTTTCAGATCTAGCAGGCAGATCACCCCATGAAGTCACCAAATTGTTATCCATATCCCCCCTTTTAAAATGGATTAACCTATAGGTATAGGCATTGATAGTTAATGGGAGCAGTTTATAGGGTATATCGTGGCGAGCTTGCTTGTCGTGGTAAAGGTTTGGGGTCGGATTTGTTTTAATGGTTGAGATGGAAAAATGTACGGATTATTGCCTCATTGATGCATGTCAACCAATCTTACTGATGCGTGTCCATCCCATTTTGTTTTCACACATCATTTGTTCCCTTCCTAACATGTGTCATCACCACTTGCTAATGTGCATCAACCACTTCCCATCTTGCATGACAACAATGCTTTCTCTTTGTCATGTGTCAACTTATTTTGTTGGCGAGTGTTAATGCCCATCCCCTATCATGTGAAAACATTCCTCTTTTTCGTGTGACAATTCCCCCTCTTTGTCACTCGTCATTTCTTCCTTCCGCATCATTTCCCCTTTGTTGTCGTACTTCAACATTCCTTCCTATCAAGTGATATCATTTATCAGTGTCACGCGACAACTCATTCCTTTTTTGGTGGACTTCTACTTTTGTTATTGTCAAACATCAGTTGGTTGTTCTTGTCAAGCATTAAAAATGAATGCTAGCTATGAACCAAGCATTAATGACATCATACAAAGTAGCTCAACAACTGATTTAATGAGCTATGGCACCCCTATTCATCGTACAAGAAAAGTACCATTGGAAAGTGAACCAACATGGTTTCACATACCTCCATCCAGGAAATTATGAAGGTTGTCAGTTGGTTGCCTCCCCTTCTCTATATATATGTAGTTTCCCCTCATTTGTAGGAGAGATTTCAAACTGTAAAGGAACTCTGCCAAAAGTGTTCCAACACTTTTGTGAGCTACAAGCCTCAAATTTATGCATTTTGCAAAGGATTATTTCCTTGTTCCTATATTGTAATGGATTGTGCATCATTTTAAGAAATAAAATTAGTGTTTTATGGCTCTTCTTCTCTAGCTTGATTTATATTGCATTTATTTCCTTCTATTATATTTTATAGGTATATTGTGCATATTGTGTTCCTTTACATGGTTTAAATTTGTTGTGCTCCACGAAATTAGAGGTTTGAATGTGTTTTGGGACTGTGGCACTTTTTCTACCCTCTTCTTCCCCATTTTTCCTCCACTTTCACTCACTAGGAATCTCTCTAGTCTTTTTGGTGTTATCGCCTCCCTTAGTTTAGGATTTACATTTTATGTATTTCTCTCTCTCTCTCTGGTCCCTTAGAATTGATAGTTTAGGAGTAGGTTAGCATTAGAATAGGTCAGGAACCAGCCTTCTCTAGAGGTTTGTCTTAATTGCAAGGGTCCCACACCTTGAGACAATCCCATGTTAGTCAAAAGTAGGGATTTGTAATGTGCAAATCCTAGGGTGCTACTTTTTGACATAACATTTACGTAGAAATTTTAACATGATTGACTCTAAACATGTTTTTATTCCTATTTAAGTTGGTGTGAAATTAGATCCTAAACCTGCATGTGCTAAATTTGATCCTACTCTATATATACAAATAGTTGGTAGTCTAATTTATTTGACTATTACTAGGCCTGATATTTCATATGCAGTAGGATTTGTTTCTAGATTCATGCATGATCCTTATGAGGATCATTGGAAAATGGAAAAAATAATTCTGAAATATGTTAAAGGAACAATTAATTATGGTTTGTATTATTCTTCTTGTGATGATGCAAAGTTATTTGGATATTGTGATTCTAACCATGCTAGTGATTTATAGATAGAAAATATACTTCTGGATATGTTTTCAAGTTGGGTACAAGTGCCATCACTTAGAGTAGCAAGAAGCAACAAATAATTTCCATCTCTTCTACTAAAGAAGAGTATAAAAGTTTTATAAAAGCAACAAAGGAAGTTATGTGGCTAAAAATATTGTTGGATGAACTACATATGGGTGTTAAAGGAAGCACTACTCTTCTATGTGACAACCAAAGTTGCATTGCTCTTGCAAAAATCTAGTTCAACATTAAAGGACAAATCATATAGAAGTTCATATGCACTTTA
The DNA here is from genome assembly GCA_018340775.1 of Taxus wallichiana var. yunnanensis. Classification (NCBI taxonomy): domain Eukaryota; kingdom Viridiplantae; phylum Streptophyta; class Pinopsida; order Cupressales; family Taxaceae; genus Taxus; species Taxus wallichiana. Next base: position 190,169,349 of record CM031233.1, read on the forward strand.
TTTGAGAGAAAGTCTTGAATGGTGATATTGATCTCAAGTTTTGTTTGACTAAAGATCAAGTTATAAATATCTTCACCAAGCCACTTTGTGTGTTGTGAAGTTTTGCAAGTTTCGTGTCTTGTTGGGCCTATCAAATTTTCCATTGAGGGGGAGTGTGCATTTCAATGCCACCTCTTAATGTCATCTTTGTAAACTTCCAATACTTCCTCCATTATTTTTTATAAGTAAACGTTTCACACTTTGTGTGAATTTACTTGTAAATCCCGAGAAAATCATTAGTTATGCGAATGCCTTATTTTATAAAAGGATCCATAATGTGATATAAGTCTTCATATGTAAAGAACGTGTCCTAAGAATTTAAGTATGGGAAGATATGTATGATTTACCTTGTTTATTTTTGTGTGGGAAGATCTGTTTGATTTCCCTTGTTTATATGCTATCTGAATCATCATTGATGATTTATGGATATGTAATCCTTTTATAGAAAAATGTAATTTGACATATTTTATTTTCTCACTTAACATTAAAGGGAGTCTTTGGAAATAATGTCAAGTGTAGATACCATTTAGGTGGACCACCACTTTACACCTCGTGTTATTTTAAAGTTTGTTAGATAAAATTTATTATATCGAGTCTTTCACAATTTAGAGTGAAATGGTGGGACCGTTTCACCCATCATATTTAAATAGGGTATCCCTCGTGGGATTGGTATCAAATTGTGATATTTGTATTGTAAAATTGTGAGAAATTGTTATGTAATTATTCTGTGAATACTAAGGAGTGAAGTGGAAGTGTTGGGTAAATGTTTTTGTGAAATTATTAATAAAGGCAATGCTTTATTTTGAGTGGGGTTTTCCTTCGGTTTCCCCACTATAAATCAGTGTTCTATGTGATTTATATTTCTATTATTTATGTGTTCATAATTTGTAAAGTGCATATAATAATATTAATCTATGTTTAATCAGTGCACTTCATAATTTATAATCTTTGGAAATTATATTGTGAATTTATAACTTGATAATTATTAATTCCCATTAATTATCTAACATTTTTGAATGATTTTCTATTATCTCGTGATGAGCTTATGAGGAATACCAAAGTGACAGATAATGCGATGATGAATGAAGTTATTGTTTTATTTTCTTTAGTAGATATGAGGGGGATTGCTTCTACCCATTTTTAAAAATATTCGGTTGTTGTAATAATAGAGTTGTGTTATTGTGATGAGAGGGGGTTGATAATGCCTATGAGGTAAAGTCCCCATTGTTAGAAGGGTCAAATATCTTGGGTTGGATGAATAGTGTGACTAGGGACATGTGTGAGGTTGACATGTCATTAACATTTGATGTATTTATTTACGTAATCAAAACAGTCTCGATTAAGCATAGGTCAATAGTAGCCCATACGCAGGATGCGTTTGGCGACAACCAAAATATTGAAGTGTCCGCCACATATGCTATTGTGGAATTTTTGGATAGCTAGATGAGCTTCCAAGTCTTAATACAACAGAGGAGGAGGATTTCAAATCCTCTTTTGTAAAGGATACCCCTATGATGATGTAGCAAGATGTGCATTTACGAAAGGATATTTTATTGTTTCTAGATAGATCAAGTTTAGTTTGTTGGTAGAAATATAGTCATATGTTTGTGTGTACCATGTGTTAGATGACAGATTATCTATATGATTGATGGTTGGTGTAGTCATTTTTACGCCAACCAAGCCCCTCCTTTATGTGAGCATTATGAGAAGATCTTGCCATTGATAGAAAATTAGATGCAGAAAAGTAAATGTTCATGCACTCATTCTGAAAGCATCAGATGAGCTATTACATATATATACCCATGCAAATAACAAGAGAAACATCATATAAAGAATAGATTTGATTCATAACATGAAGAAGAGACACTAGGGTTTGCACCCATGAACTAGATATTCAGAATAGAGCCATATATTCATATTGATCATAGTATCAGTAACCACATTACATTCAAAAGTGGTCATTACAGACCATACATATCAAAAGACTTTAGACTTATCTCTTACATATCTTCCCTAGTGTGACATTCTAACTATGCCCTCCCAGTTCATCCCTTACTACAGATTCTAATGCCATATAGAGGCCTAGTACATCCATCAGAACCCTCGACTAAGTGCTCTAAAATCCTAATATTATTGCAGCATCATACTCGTGATGCATTCCCTCATGATCTTGCACCTGATGTTTGTCAGCTTCTTCTCCATTCATGTGTGTATTAATGTATATTGGTGTCTCTTCTTTTCTCTAGAGAATCTATATAAATAGGTTTAGCACCCACCGCCATACCTTCCTTCAGGATCAGATCAGATGCCAAGTGTCCATGTGGTCCTCCAACAGAGCATGCTTATTTTGTTTTGAGCGCTCCACTTTCTACAATGATGTCTCTAGAGAACCTTCCATGCATGGAATATTCTTTTCTTAACCATCAAATCTCTAGGTTGTTGCCTTAGCCATTCAAAGACACCTAGTCGGGTCACATTTTTCCTCAAGTGCCTTTAGAATGTTGAATATGGCTAAGGCCTTAGATCATGTTGTACTTCCTTGCACATGTTCCTTGTCTCCTTATAAACCCTTTTTAAACCCTTGGCATACTTGCTTTTCCCCGTGCAACCTTCTCCTTCCTAGCCCCACACACACATGCCCCCTTTGGCACTTAGCTAGTACTTTGAGGCCCAACATCACCCCACACTAAGCTTGTTCTCCATCCTCAGAAACATACTGATCTTCCAAAGAATAAAGAATGGCGGGACTTAGATAGTTTGAATAAAGAATGAAGGAATGAAGAATGAAGAATGAAGAATTTGTTATTGTTGTAAAAGGAGTGGGAACTCCTTCCTCATTGTTGCCTTGATTTTCTCCTAGGCATTTACTTCACCTTGCACTTGCTTTGGAGTAGGTCACCCACTAAAGCACTCACCTCTTCAAAACTCAGTTCATCTCCCTTAGCATTCAACATATCAACAATCCCCTCCAGCTGCTTACTAAGGTCGTCAAGCACATCCATTCTTCGCGTGACCTAGGGGTACAACTCCTTGAGCCAATTCTTGACCGAACCTCGCAAGGTTTTGATTGCTTCTATCTTATTTTCAACCTCAACCAAGATATTTTCCCACTCTTCCCTATTTCCTTTGTTCTTTTCTTGGAATTATTTCAGATCTGCCTCATGTGTAGCAACTAATATAATTGTTACTTTGCCCTAGCGGTGCGATTATCATACATGGCCTCGACCATACATGCGAGTGGTTTTTATAGCAAAAAAAGTTCAAAATATCAAGTGACTGTCTCCACGATCTTCTACTTTTTCTCTTCCTTACGGCGTGCCAAAATCTCTTCTATTGATTGTAGTGCGAGTGGAGACCTTTCCATGGTGAGGATGTGTGTTAAGTCTTCCATACATTACAATGTTGGCTTGTATTTCTACTCAGGCAGTGCTAGGTCTAGGTGTTTCAGGATAATGGCATCTGTGATCATTTCAATTTTCTTGTACACCTCTCGCACCTTCACCTTTTCCTCCCTTAGTTCACACCTTAACTGTGCGTTGATCAACTCTTCCTGCTTTAGATCCTTGCTTTTCTCAATGAGCTCCTCCTTCTTCTCCAGTTCCTCCTCTAGGAACCTTACCCTGTCATTCCTTCTGAAGAGTCTCACCTCAATCTCAACCAATACCTTGTTGAGGGCATTACGACTTGATCATCAGATAACTATTGATCATTTACTAGGGGGTTCACTCCCTTGTTCTCTGGTACCTTCATTAGCACTCCTTGGATGACCTCAAACTCAGGCTCATCAACATGGGACTCAAATGCCCAAGATAGAATCTTCCTTGTTCATGGGTACACGCCTTCTTCTTCAAATGAATACCATGTAAGGAGTTGGTCTGTGGGCATAGTACTCATGAAGGGTGTGTCCATTATCTTACTTGGATCATTGATGTAACTCATCCCCTAATCCTGTGCCACTACCACGCTCTTCCCTCCTATGCACGCTACCCTTGGAAAGCTTACTACTAAGCTAGGATCTCCGCCCATGCTCCCATACTCTTTTCCTATGCTTTCCTCCTCTATCTCCTTGAGTACTTCATCAACACTTTACTCCACTTCCTACTCCACTAACTCCTTTATTATTCCCGCTACTTCTCTTTCTACGGCCTCTTCTATCTGCTCCTTGGTGAGGCTTGGGGTCCTTTGATCCTTTGTATTTACTTCCTCACTCTCCCCTTTTCCTTGAGCACCTTCCTCTTCCCCATCCTTTTCTTCATTTCCCTCATCCTCGGAGTCGTGCACATCGTACATAGGATGGTCTTGAGCCTCTTCATGCTCATCATTGTCTCTCTCACCTCTATAGGCCTCTAGGCTCTCCATTTCTTCTAAGTCTACCTTCTCCACTACCTTCTGCTTCTTCCTAACTAGTGATTCTAGTATAGGAGACTCTTCCTTCTCTTCTTCTTTAGTAGGTGACTCCTTCCTTGGTGATTCTTCTTGTGTAGGAGGCTCTTCTTGCTCTGGTGCCTCTTCCTCAGGTGATTTTTCCTTTTCCTTAATGGGGACTTCTTCCTCCGTGCATATGTGCTTGGTTTCGCACCTGACTCCTGTACGCCCACATATTGTGTTATTTGCACACTTGGTGCCTTCTTCTTTGGCGCCTCTTCTCTCTCTCTCTATCTTCCTTGGTGTGGCCTTATTTCTCTTGGTAGGGTATTCTAGGATGGATACATCACTCTCTAAGTAGGCACCCTTATCATATTTGGGCCTGATGCGTAGGTACACCCTCACTTTGGTCCTTCTAGAAATTGGAAGCGTCATCGGTTTTATCATGTGCACCTCATGGGAGACATACTTCTCCACATAAGCATGATTCTTAGGGTATACAAGATTCCTTCATAGTTTGCGATGATCTTGGTCCACATCATTGAGGTCAAACCTTAGTCTTTTTGCTTCTTTAAAGCGATTGAACCCTACTTGAAAGTATTGCGCGGTGAAAGAGAAAGGAAGTTTGCACCATGGACTCTTGGTCTCATCTGTCAATGTGAATCTTCCAATGCATAAATGTTGGTAGATAGCAAACTCAAATTCTCCTTGTACTAGCACTAGAAATTGTTCAAGTATCCTCCATTCAGCTCGAATGCGTCGTGTATCCTCTTGTACCATTTCTCTAGGTGCACCTTGTGGGTGGCCATCATTGTGTCACAAGTGTACTTTTCAAATATTTTTGTGGGGAAGGGTCTTCATCTGGATACTCCCATACAAAATTCTCTGGCCCATCGGGCACTCCAATTTCGAGAAGATGATGGTGAGGAGGACATTTCCAAACATGATATTCTCTCCTTCATGTGTGACACTGATGATTTCTTCTGCGATGAAGGCGAAAATGTTATAGATGGTTCCTTCCACAATATTTTGGAACACATTCAATCAGGCCTTGTTTATTTGTGTCCACCTTTCCTACCCATTCAACTTGGATACCAAGTGCATGGCCATCCTCATCACTGGTTGAGATATATGAAATATCGAAGTAGCAAGAACCCTTCTTATAGTCATAAGCTTGGATTGTCTCCTTAATGGCTTCCTTATCCTCCGTGTCATCATCCAGCGGATCCCCTTACAGAAAAGGCCAGTAAACTTAGAGAATAATTGAGGGTAATGCACATTCGCAACCCTCATACACGCATGACATCAACCATTGGTAAGTTGCTCGTGTTTGCCAAAGTAGGGCAGCTCACAAAGTTGCAACAACCCATCCTTCTCCAAATTTTCCTTCACTTCATCATCATAGATTGACATCCCTTCTCATGTCCTTTTTCTATCTCGAACCAGTTCTAACCCCATATCCTTCTCTATGGTGCTTGTGCAATGGTTGTAATCACTCACGGTCATCTTCCTCACATGGAATACCCATTATTTTCTGAGAAATATGTCATCTGGGTATTACATTTCCGCATACCATTCCTCGTTGAAATTGATGGTGGCAATTTGTTTCCCCTTGCCCCTTCTTTGGTGTGAAGGTTTCCTTCGTTGGTGTCATTTTCTTTTCGGGTTGAAAAAAATTCTTCCTTTTCCTCTTCCTTACTCTGCTCAAATTTGTGGCACAACTTTGTGAAGAATCCGTTTACTCCCGTGCCCTAGCTATAGAACCCTAACCTAGAAAACCCTTCCATAAGACGACGTACTCTTCTAAACCCTTCTTCCCTATGCCCATGTACTTTATCCACTCTAGTTCACAAATCACACTAGTCACACACTCATATTTTCACAATTCCTCCTTCACAAAAATATTTCTTTGTGGATGCCCTAGTTCGCAAGATCTCTTCAATATCATAATAGCAAGGTAAATAATAATGTTCCTAACCTTCTACTTATAGCTTTTTGCTCATCTCCTACAATAAATGCCATGCCACCTACCAACATACTTAGCATTAAATGCAGATTTTTCCACTAAATTTGATCTTAAAGGCTCTTACCCACGTGTCCTATCTTGCATGAAACATCTCTACAACCTTTTGGTGTAAAAATCCTTATCGACCGAATACTCTTACGCTTTGCACGCTTGCAACGCCGAAGGCACTTCATCTATCATCAACCTAATTTTTTCCTCGCCTACCTCATGTTGTTCCTACACTTATCATCCTTCGTATGTGGTCTTTTTAAAGCTATCCTGACACCAAAATTCCTTGTCCACCTTTTCTATGCGAGCCATGTTTTTCATCCTTCAACTGGGCCATCAAAAAACAACAACTACCAACTTCCATTTTACTTTGCATCTCCACCCCACACAAAAATAGATGTGCGGTCCTCTATGCATACACAACCTTTTGAAAATAATAAGTGGTTACCAGCACACAAGGCACGTAAAAAAACAACTCAACAAGAAGGGAAACACAATGAAAAGAAAATCATAAAAGCAAATTCGAGGCTAAATGGCAATACTACCTTATTTAAAAACACAAGGAAGACTTATTTATAATAGGGCTTCAGCCTACTCCCATTGAAATGTCCTAGTAACCATCTTCCATCAAGAATTTATAACTATAAATTTCCTGTATCAAGGATGTACAAGATGATATATGGCCCTAACTAATGGAATTTCAGTTTCCAGGATGGCGCAGAAACTTAGAATCATATAACAAAACCATCTGCCCAACCTTGAATTGTTTTTTTTAATATGGTGATCATGTCATGCTTTTTGTCGTGCCTTTTCAGTCTTCTGACTCCATCTAGCAAGTGATCACATCTCATCTAGTTACATTAGTTTCTCAATGCGCTCTTGAATTGCTTGTTCATCATCTAACCCTCCTACGCACACAATATGCAACAATGGTTGTATAAATTCAACCGGTAAAATATCCTCCATGCCAAACACCAATTGAAATGGTGTGGCTTTGTTCAATCTCTTGTAGGTTTTCATGTATGCCCATAGAACAACTGATATCTTTTCATCCCAATCTTATCTTCCCACATCAAAAATTTAGTCGGTGTGTGGCTTAGAATTTTGTTAAACACCCCAACAATTCCATTAGCTTGAGGGTGGTATGGGGTAGTCTTATGATGGGCCACCATGAACTCGACCAACAAAAAACCTAATGTTTCATTCGAAAAATTTGTACCCCTATCAATAGTCAAGCTTAAAGGACATCCATACCTAATGATTATGTTCTCCCATAATAATCTAGTAGATGTTGTTGTAGTATAGTCCCTTGTAGGCACTTTCTTCACCCACCTTGTTAAGTAATCAGTGCAAGTGATGATATAGTGTGAACCAATCCTTTGTGTGGTAGGTGAAATTGGTCCTACAAAGTCAATTACCCATTTTTCAAATGGTTCTACACTAGCTATCGGCCTCAAGGGAATTTCATCTCTTTTTCTTGGCTTACCAAGGCACTGGAAATGGTCACAGGCCTTGTAAAATTCAATGCAATCTTGGTAGATGCTTTCCCACCAAAGCCATGTGAGTAGAATCTTCTACGTTGTGGCATTCCCTACATAGTTCCCTCCTGCAATCCCACCATGTGCTTCTTCCATGATTGCAACACGCTCATGTTCTAACACGCATCGGCGCAAAACCTCATCACAACCTAACTTGTATAAGTCTCTCGCTAATTAGCATGTAAGGCATAACACGTATAGCTAATTATTTCCTTACCAAATTTTTCATTCCATCTGGTGCCACACCCATTTTTATAAACACAACAATATCTTCTAAGTTAGAGGGCGTGCACTATAACCTAAATAGTTACACATCTGTCATAACATCCTCAATGCTATGCGCATGCTCCCTAATCCAATTTGTGACAAATGATTAGACCACGAGTTACTCTTTCCTGGTTTCACCACAAATGTAAACTCAAATTCCTAAAACAACAAGACCTGCCGACATATGCACCCTTACAAAACGAGCTTGTTCACCAAGTACTTTAATGCCATGTGTTTTGTGTTGAATATGAAAGGTGTTGAAAAAATATACTCTTTGAATTTTTGTAACACATGGATCATTGACGGTGCTTCACGCTCAGTAGTGGTGTAGTTCTACTCTACTGGTGTTAACTTCCTTCTTGCAAAGCAAAGGGGGTGATCAATAATCCCCTCACCATGTTGTGCTAGGACTACACCAATGTTTGTCCTTGAGGCATCAACATGCACATCAAAATGTTTATCCCAAGAGGGAAATTGTAATATGGGCATAGTGACGAGTCTATCCTTTAAAGTGTCAAACATCATCTGATGCACCTCTCCCCAGTGAAAGCCACTCTTGTGTTTTAGTAACTTCTCCAATGGTGTGGTGATCTTGGCATACCCCTTGATAAACTTCCGATAGTACCCTATATGCCCAAGGAATTTGCACACTATGCTTTGACTGGTAGGCTCCCTTAACCCCATAATAACAACAACCATGGTGAGATCCACCACCAAACCTTCCTTACATATAATATGACCTAACAAGGTCCCAAATGGAGTAGCGAAAACTCATTTCTTAATGTTGATGGATATCCTCAACTTTTGACATCTCTCAAACATCAGTCTCAAATTGTCACAATGGTCTTTCACTAGTCCATATATTGTCTAGTCATCAAGGTAGACTTGTAGAAACTTATGGATAAAATCCTGAAATGCCTGGACCACTATGCGTGAAAACACATCCGATGCACTCTTCATTCCAAAATTCATGACTATATAGGAAAAAATTCCCCATTCAGTGGCGAAAGTTGTCTTCTCTTGGTCTTCTTTAGCAATTCTAACTTGATGGTATCCTGAGAATCCATCCGTGAAGGAATAGATTTCACGCCCGGCTACTCCTTCCAGAATCTCTTCGGTGAAAGGGGTTGGAAAAGGATCAATTACACATGCCACATTTAAGTCCCTATAGTCAACAAAGATCCTTATCCTTCTATTCTTTTTAATACTGATGACCATGGGGCTTACGCATTCTACTTCCTCCATGGCTTCAATGATGCCCAAAGTGATCATCATGTCTATCTCCTCCTTGAATTTTATGTGAATATTTGGATTCATTTGATAATGCCTCTTCCAAATTGAGCATGCACCTTCTTTCAACTTTATTTTCATCTCTCCCAAGGAGTGGTGAACACCTTTAAGCTCATGGTATCCACGCAAAAATAAATCCTGAAACTCACACAATAGATCAATGATCTTCAAGACTTCCTTCTCCAACCAATAGTCTCTAATAGTGGCCTCCTTAGGTTCAACCTCCGAACCAATGTTAACCTTCTTTGTTTTCAGGGGTTCATGGTAGGTGCATGTTTTCTCATCGGCGTTTATAATAACTTCACACGTACCTTCAGTATGGTTAACATCCAAACTCTCCATCTCTTCGCCATATATCATGTAGACCATATTTCCCTTTTCTTTCTCTATACACGCAAGCTCAAGTTTCATCTCTTCTAACTCTTCTTCATCAAAGTTTGGTTCCAAGCTAGGTTCACCCAATAACTCTAGTATCCTATTTTCTGTCATGGTACTATCTCCCATCGTTAGGCACTTAACAACCTGTAATGCCCTATCCACCGATGGTTTAGTACTCCGATACTCAAAATCTTGAATAAGGTCAACCATCAACTCCTACTAGTTTCTTGTCTGACGACGCATCTCAGATTGAAAATATCATGTGCACACACAACCTTGTAAAGTGGAATACTGCTTGTGCACCCATAAAGAAGGTGGCAAGGCCTCCACACCTTCCATCCATATCTTCTCACATGCTTAGACGTGAAACGAGGCAGGTTCCTTCCCATTGTAGTCATGTATCGCAATGGGTGTTACTTCAGAAAACCTAACGAGAGAATGTGATTATTACCTCGCACCATTCTATAAGGCTACCACAATGTGTCACCCACCAACGCATTGCAGTTACGAAATTTATAGCTGAGCATTCCTCTTCTTTCGATCTCATTTTTCCATTGAGCCTCCATATCTCATAATAAATCCTCAAGGTTGGATCCTCCAGAGTAGCTCGGAAACGTCTTCCCTCCTCCCAGGTGCTTGACTAAGCACACCTTCATTACCCTTGTCATAGATCCTCTTAGTTGTCACCCAATTAACTCATAAGTCTCATGCACCCAATTGTCACATGCCACACTAGTTGTATAACTCATGGACTAAGAATCTTCAAAATTAATAACTCCTTTGTAGGTTTAATCACCTCAAGATCCCTGATAGAGAGTGCATAGATCTTGTCAAGAACTTCTTCTCCCAAGGGCTCAGTATAGGGTGTTGACTTCCCATCGGTTAAGGGGATGATGACCCACTCTTCCTTGTTCTCAAAGATTATGTATCCCTTATTGAACCTTAGGTCAACATTGTTCTTATAACACCACGGGCACCCAAGTAATGTTGGAAAGTTGTTTGCTTCGACTAACACAAAGACTTCGAAATATTTAGTGAATTTTTTCCCTTGGATAGTGATAGTAGCATCCTTCAAGACACCAATGGGCATTGTCTTTGTCTTGTTATCCATATACAACACATTCGAAGATGGATGTAATGGGGGCCTTCCCATTTGATTTCAAGCATCTAGGGTGAGAATATTTACTTATGCGTTTGTGTCAATCAAAATATTACTTAGAAACCACGCATCTATAACAAAATTAAAGGTAATATCCTTATCATAATCAAGGCTGTGGGGAGGAAGGTTGGCATGTAGAACCTTCCTTTCACACCCTCCTCCAGTGTGTGGTACCTATTATCCAAATAACTCTCCTAAATATTTGGGTAACTTGTCTACATATTCTGGCTCTCATCTCCTCATTGAAGGTTGTGCACACTCAGGTTTAGTTGGCACAATTCCTTGGTTACAATTTTCCCTTGGCACCCCTTCTTTTCCTCATGTGCCCTTTCATACTTTCTATTCTCTCCTTCCACTTTCCTTTTCCTCTTTGTTCCACTCCTCCCTTGCACCCACCTTGTGTGCATTCACTTTCTTCTGGGAAGCTTCTTCACCCTATGCGCACATCTCACACTTGCTTTAATTGGCTAAGTCTTTGGCCCTCTTGTGTCTTGCACCCATTACTTTGTAATAGTTACTTCCTTGACCATGCATTCTCTGCTAACTATTTTGCTTAATTTCCCTGCGTCGTCACGCGTGCATTCCTCTCGCACCTTCATTTTTTTCACCCGTGCTCCTTCCCTTGCGCCCTTCGTGTCGGGTCATATTCTCGACATGCTTGAGTTTGCCACACGCAACTAGCCAAAGTGCACCAATAGGGCACCGAATACTTGTAATAAATCAATGATAGTGACACATGGCATAAACGAAAAATGTTTGCACAGTTGGCCATCATTTCAGCGAATTTGTGCATGCCACGTGTCTTTTCATGCGTAGATGGCTCGACAACCATATCTTTTGCTACGAGAACTCCAATCCACATGTGCTTTGGACTTGTCGGAGAGATGCGACATTAGCTACAGATCTTTAGACATTCAAATTCAAATTCTTAATGGATGTGGTAGGTGAGAAATGGGAAAACGTCTCTCTGAGCATTGATGAACAGATCTGATTGCTCTAACCACCTAATTTAATATGATTCTCCCTTCTTGCTTCTTCAACATGCCAAACGAGGTTTGGGAAGCACATCGATAGATTCTTAGGTGGATTTACAGTATTGAATGCCTCTTATTGGTGGTTGTATTTCAAATTCAGGTTTTCCCTCCTTCTCTTCTCTTTCTACAGATTCATCTATAAATTTAAGAGTTGGGCTCATTATTAATGTTGGACACTCTATATCCTTTTGCATTCTACTAAAGACTATATTTTCTGATTTTGAGTTTCGACCTCTAGATCTGGCTCTTACATGTGGATATCGGCCTCCTTCACTATTGTAATGACTCTTTGCATTGCGAGGAAGTAATAGAAGCATCATTTTGTGACTATTATCTTTCCTAACGTGTTTGCATTCCTTCTTGTTACCTTTTCTTTTGCATTGTGTGTTGGTTATGCCATTCCACATCCCTTACGATTCGTTATCTAGTTATGTTCCATGAGAACGATCTGGTAAATACGTGTTTATCTATACTACTTGTGCCTATCCTCCTTTCACACATTTCTTGTCATTCCCACTCGAAAAGGTAGTGTTCATCCCTCTTTTCTTGTGTTATCACCTTCTAGTGTAGGTTTCCTTTCACGTTATCCTTTTATCCTTGATCCCTTGGAATTGCTAGCTTAGTTTCCCCTTCTAGTATTAGGTGTAGCAGTAGTAGTAAAAATATATAAAGGAACCAACCTTCTCCTGAGATCCGTCCCAAGTGCGCAAGGTCCCATAACTTGGTGATGGTTCCATTGTTGTCTCAAACAACTTGGTCCTTCCAAGATCCAAGACGTGGGTGCACGTTTGATTTACCAACATTACCTTCTCCCATAATCACTCTCTTAGCAAGGGGTGATATTATCTTGCCTCAACATCTCGAATACTTCTTTAACCTCATCCAAATCCTTCCGTGGAGCCTCAACATTTTCCTTTTCTCTCACTATCTTGACTAATCTTTTAGGCACTAGATCTCTCTTTGTAGGCCTTGAATCACGTCCATGGTTTCTTGATATACATCCTACTTGATAAGTAGGGTCTGGATACTTTCCATGCACCACCTCTTCTCTAAAAAATAACGGCCTTTTCCTTAGTACTTCCCTCATGCGTGTAGCCTCGGATCACGTCATAAACAAGATCTTGGTTCTAGTTATGACTTACATGCCACTCTTTGCATCCATTGCAAATCGGCCTTCCTCACACTTACCATCCTGGTGCCTTTGTCTTTCAAGTGATATTGGCTCATGTGCTTAATTAACTCTAGACACTCCTCATACTTGTACTTCTTTCCACATCATGAGCATTGTAGCAGATCAGGGCACTCACACTTGTAGTGCTCTGTGGATCCACATTTGTAACACATTCCATGTGGGAACTCACTTCTTCCTCCTCTGTGGCTACCATGACCACAAAATAATCCTCGAAATATCTTCCACACCACCTCCATTTACGCGCCCTTCATAGTGACGACCATCATCCTTGGGCCTTTCCGAGATTGGTTTGGCGCACACTAGTATCAATGACATCATGTATATTTTCAATCAATCTACAATCCTTGGTGTCGGGGGTAGTAGAGTGCGAGATCTTTCAATAACAAGACACATTCTTACGGATCACGTGTTACGGTGATGAGTGTAGTCAATCCTCGCCATTAATAATGTCAATCCAGGTTAGTAAATGATGAGGGTCATCAATCCTCACCTTTAATAATGTTAATCTGGGTTGGTGTCTGAAGGCTGTATGCATTAAGAGACGAAGATCTTGGAAAGAAGATCCCTTAAACACAAACCAAACTTACATAAAATAAATCACACTTGTGGAATTTGAAAGGCACACTTGTAGAAATAAAGTTTGCATGAAATAAACACACTTGCATGAATTAAAAGGCACACTTGCATAAATGAAATTTGCATGAAAGAAACACACTTGCATGAATTAAAATGCACACTTGCATAAATGAAATTGTTGAATTAAAAATAAACATAATTGAATGAAACACCTGCAAGTTTACAATAGACTAAATTTTCACAATACAAAGATAAAAACAATACAACGAATGAATTAAAGACAAATGAATAAACATAAACATAAATACACGATCCATCTTCCTTGGAATGAGTGGCCAACTCATTCCTTGGAAGAGGATTTAAATCATACTTTTGAGATCTTAAAACTACATAATATTTGAGAGGAAAGAATAGATCTTTATTTCTTTGGAGAAAAGCATTACATATCTAAGTGTGGAAGGTTACATTTATAATTCATGCATCCAACCAACTCCTTATTTTAGGAAATACAATATGATCTTATCTTTATTCCAATCCTAACAACTAAGATCTCCATCTCCACAAAATATGGAGAGAGATATATTATTGAAGTCAAATCTTATCTCACTTATTTTAGGAAGATTTGCTCCCAAATATTCTCCTTGCTTTTTGGTAACAAGAATCATAATGATTTTATTCCTCTACATTATTGGAAGGAGGATTTTCCTCAAAATATTATTTTGACCAAATACCTTTCTCGGATTTTCCATTTGACTTTGTTGTTTTTGATTGTGGAACTTTTGACGCTTGTCAAATACGCTTTTTCCTCGACTACAGTTCACTAAAAGTTAGATTTCTCTTGATTGGTAAAACTTGTAGAAAATATGAATGAATTTTTTGTAAACAAATTGTTATGAACAAAAACCTCTCTCAAATTTTCCATTTGACTTTTCTATTTATGTTTATGGAACTTTTAGTGCTCGTCTGATACACTTTTCCTCGGACTACAACTTACTAAAAGTTAGATATCTCTTCATTGGTAAAACTGTAACAAATATGAATGAGGTTTTGTTAAAAATATTTCTATGAACAAAAACCTCTCTCAGATTTTCCATTTGACTTTTCTATTTTTGTTTATGGAACTTTTAGTGCTCGTCTAATACACTTTTCCTCGGACTACAACTCACTAAAAGTTAGATATCTCTTCATTGGTAAAACCTGTAGCAAATATGAATGATATTTTTTTAAACACATTTCTATGAACAAAAACCTCTCTCATATTTCCCATTGGAATCTCTAAGTTTTCACAATCCCTAAAAAACTGTCATTCCGTTGATGCAAGTTCCAAACTAAAGCTATCATTCCTTTTATGCAAGTTCGGAACTAAATCTGCAAGTTCCGGAACTAAATCTAATTTTTCCACAAATTTAAATTTCCAGAAATAACTATCATTCAATTGATACAAGTTCTGGAACTAAATCATGAGTTTGAACTAAATTTGCAAGTTCCGAACTAACTCTGTGAGTTCCTAACTAACTCTGTGAGTTTCGCAGCTAACTTTAAACATCAATAACTCTTGCATGCGACCTCGGATTGAGATAATTATTTTCTTGAACTTACATAATTTCTTGAGAGGAATTTGAATATGAAATCAGATCTGATTTTAAATATATTGTTCATGATCAATTCCACTTTTCCCAATACTAGCATTATCTTTCCTTTATGGCTTGCATACACAAGACTTTACATCTTTTCCCAAATAATCAATAGGATTATTCAACAAAATAGATAACAAAAGATTTTTAAAGAATAAACAAGATATATATCCTATATTCTATCTTAAGAAAACTATAAGTTCCTAGATTAAATTTAAATCCACTTTCAAAGGTAACTTGGAAGGACAAAATAATGGTAATTTATGGCCAATTTATGGCCTCATCATGTAGCAGTGGACATCTACTTGTATCAAGATATTTGTGGAAAATTTCACAATCCACCATCATGGCACATACCAACCTCCAGGGATAATTGTCCTTTACATGCCCCTCTACCTCACAATCCGTGCACCATAGAACACTGCGAGTCTCATGCGCCGAGAGTTTGCGAGATAGGTTCTCTAGTTGCTTCACCATTGTAGAAATTTGGGCCTCCAGAAAAGTGTTAACACTGGTATAAATGCTTCCAATAGCCTCAACATGCAAAGAAGCTTCTAAGGCTTCAAGCGCAGTCATGTGAAAGTCTTATGCAAAAGTACTCTCCTAAACGGTGTTATCGTTCCTCCAAAAAACCATTAAGCATGATGAGAGGGGTGAATATCATAGGATAGCTTTGATAAGAGAGTCTTGAAATGTGCATCGTACTCCCACACACTCTCTATCATTCCTTATTGAATCTCCTTTAACGCATTGATGCTCTTCTGTTCAAACTTAGGGATATGAAATTCAGCCAAGAAACCATTTTGCAACGTGGTGTAATCTACCACTTCCGTATGGGGTCATACTTCCGGTACCAACTATGCACACATCCTTACAATGTTGTTACAAACCGACCGGCCTTCCACTCCGGCAGTAGTGATCCCCTTCATGCGCCATAGGAGTTCACACTTGTCTACATTATCTTGACATCCTCAACACCTTTTAGTCCGGTATGTGCAAAAAAATCTCGAAAAATACTTGCAGAGGTAGTTCACGCCCTTGTCCCCTCGATCGAGAACCTTGATTCCTCTCGGTGTTTCCTCCACCACGAGATCCACCAAGTCTAGTTTCTCTTGACCCACCGATCCTCTAGATCCACCATGTCCTCCAGCTCCTATACCACCATATCCAGCTCTTGTAGATGGTAATAGGCCTAAATTGGTCGTGCCTAGCATTCCCAATTTCCCACTTAATTATGCACTAATAGTTTGTGATATTGCACCACTACCAGATGTGTGTCACGCGCCACTCCCAAAACAATACCCAAGCTTTGTGTACTCACATTTTCCCAAATTTTATTCCGGATAAATAGTCCTCTAAACATAGGGATTGATTGTGTAGCCATAGATGTACCAAATGAGAAATTATATCTCATAGGTGTAGATTGGTCACTCCCACCAATGCTAAGCTGGTTAATACTTATCTCTTGATTTGGAAGACTAAGCGGTGTGGGGTTTTCACCGAGTAGATTCATATGTGCGCCGACGCCTCTCCTTTGTCTAAGTGACAAAATATCATCGAAGTTTAAGGGGTATCTCTCCTCACTTTCCAAGATGGGGTAGCACAAACTGCTTAGGCTCCACGTCCTCTGCATGAACCTAGATTCATTCCCACAACGTATACCTCCATAAATCCATCACTCCCGTAACCTCGCATTGTCTAGCCAACTCCCTTTCATGCGCTTTTCTATACTTGAGTCGTATCTCCTCTATTTCTTTTTTAGTCGTAATGTTTTTCATCCTCCTCCACCCTAGCTTCCTCATACAAAGTGCCCATAAGAAGCTTATCCGGTCATAGGAAATGCTTCCAAACTCAGGGTAATGATCAAGATCTTCATAGCTAGAGGGATAACAAGTAAAAATGATCCTCTAGTCTCCCTTACGAACTCAAACTCAACAACCTCAAGACAAGAATACGTATAAATAGTGTATTCTTTGGGAATAATTGGTCAACATATTCTAGGGTATAACTAGTTTCCTCAACATCCTACTCACCAGCGTAGTAGAATGAAGATGAATAATTGAAGGCCCTAATTTGAAACTTGTGAAAAAGGTCATATCATTAGAGAAAGAACAAGCGTAACCCTATAGAGGTAGTTCTAATCAGGAAGATGGCCAAAGCAATCATCCTTGGTGGAATCAGTATGGAAATCAAAGATATGCGCCCGACCAACAAAATGAAAGATGACATCCCAATGCACATCTACCCTTGCAAGTTTTTCCTCATGTGCATTCTCTTCTAGCACCCAGTGCAAGTTAGGCACTTTTCCCAATTCAAAACAATTTGGAGTAAGAGTCAGTATGGTGCCTCTCTTGAAACATGCCTCATAGTTAATATCATTGTGCCAATGTTGCATGCACCCAAGCATTCATGATTCTGAATGCTTCAACCTCGCAAGCCTTCAACAAGTACCCCTGAAGCAGATAACCAAGAAAGACCAAAAGCTCCTCTAGAGACAAATTTGATGTTCCTTGGTGCTAAGGACTTCTTTGAAATCAACCAAGCTAAAGAAGATACAAACAGATCGCGCACCCAACTTGCAGACAACACAATATACACGAAGAGAATGTTAGAATAAGGCACGCGAGTCACGATCCCAGTGAAACAAGTAGATCTTTAGAAATAGAAATATGTAGCCAAGGCATCTAGTAGTAAAATTTCCCAAGTCCCTACACAAGATATCCCATGCAAAGCTCCTTCTGAAGCAATGCGCCCCTCCTTTGGTAGGTCAAGCCTTTGCTCTAGCTAAAGTCTAGGCTTCCATACCTGAACAGTCAAGAAGGGATGTTGTTCCCCAAATACATAAGACAGGGGCCTTCCATTTAGCATTGTGGACTAGATGAAGAGAAAAAACATAAATGTCACAATGTGGGATGCCTTGACCATTCCATCTCAGCGGGATCTATTGCATGAAGCTATGGCACAACTCCTATGCATTGATCCAGTTGTGCAGAAGCCACACACTTCTATCAATATCTACCAAGAAGGAGAAGAGAAGAAAGTAATAAAATTTGTTAAAACCCCACCATTTTATATGTCCTTGATCATAGGAAAACATCTAGTGCATAATTTCATGATTGACTCAAGGGTAGTACTTTTGTTATGCCTAAGAAAGTTGTTGATGTCTCAGTGTCTGAAGTATAGCCCTTTGTCTAAAGGAGTCCTACAACTTGATGGCTCAACTGTTACCACCTTAGAAGTCATCAAGGATATTGAGTTAACCCTCCATGAATTTCCAATCCTAACAATAACTCAAGATGTGTCAATTATTGACTGCCTCCTTTGTTTAGCCTATGTTTTTCAAGAGAATTTACTAAAAGTGGGTAGTTAATTGTCTTCTCGATTGGTCTCATATGTTACTTGAGACAAGGTATGGTACCCAGGTTTACCATATAAGCTCATCCTATATTTTCCTATCATGTAGAGTCATATGTCCTATCCCCTCTCCAAGCCAACTATTTACTCCAAGAAGAACAAGCTTCAGCCTTCTAAAGAGCGAGTCTCTTCCACCCTTTGTTCCTAACCTAGTGCTTGATGAATGGGTGGAGAGGTACCATAAATTTGATCCATATGTTGAAGAATTGGAATCTTATGAAACTAGGCTTGGTACTTACTGCATTCTTGAAGAAGAAGTTATGATGTCACGCGCGCTCAAGAAAGACAAAGTTGAACTGGGTCTATGGAAGATGTAATTTAATGGATCCAGAAGCCTAAATGTCATGGGAGTTGGAGTGGTTCTCATTTCCCCTAAAGATGAGAAATTATTCTTTCCGCACAAGCTGTAATTCACATGTTCTAACAATGTGGCAGAGTATGAAGCATTGGTGCATGACTTTCTCATTACTGAGAAGAATAAAATTAAGGCGCTGCAGATATTTAGGGACACATAATTGGTCATCCACCAAGTTACCAAAAATTCCAGAAAAGAATAAGCTTCTCAAATCTTATAAGCATATAGTTTGAGACCTCCTTGAGAGCTTTGATCCTCTAAATTTGTAGTTTGGGCCACGCAAAATGATCAAGGAAGCTAACCAGATGGTCACGCTTGGTTCACAGTTATCTCATGCTAAGGAATTTGTCAAAGGAAACACTCAACACATTAATATGGTGATCATACCATCCATTATATACAATAACACCACCTTACAAGTGTTTGACAATGATGTACGAGATAGTCCAGTTCATCCGAATGAAGCTAAATTTTCATCAAGTATACAAGTTGACTTGCATGACAGCTATGGTGACCAAGTGATATGGCTGAAGAAAAACAAGTTTCCTAAAGTATTGGTCACCTTAGAACAAATGTTTGGCCTTGATGATGAGTTCAAGGGTGAATAAAATTACATGTGCACCGTAATACGAAGATTGCTCCCAGAGTTACTCTTGCGTGTGGAAAAGAGATTCTACTCGGTAAATATTGTGCGCATGATGAAAAGTGGGCCTTCATCTCTCTCTGTAAAAAATATAGTGATATCTTCTCATGAGAGTATGAAGACCTCAAAGGTTTTGATCCAAGTGTTGCTCAACACTCCATTGACCTGAATCCTAGTATCAAGACCGTCGGCGAGAGCGGTGACTAGTCAATCCAAAAATAGATACCCTCATGAGAAAAAAATTATTTTTCCCATCAAATACTCTGTCTGGGTTACAAATTTGGTTCTAGTGGGCAAGAAGAATGGCGAAATCAGACTCTATGTTGATTTCGGAGATTGAATAAGGCATCTCTAAAGAATAATTATCCTTTGCCTTATATGGATTAGATTCTCAGAGACTCGTGGGTGGCGTACAGAGGTTTTCAATACTAAATGGATATTCAAGTTTCAATCATATCCTGGTCAAGGAAGAGGATCAATTCAAAACAACATTTACAACCAAGTGGGGAACATATGCATATAAGAATATTCCCTTTGGTCTGGAAAACATAGGTGCCACATTTCAGATAAGTGCCATGGATATTGCCTTCAAAGGTCACATCAATGAGTTCATCTTAGTTTATCTTGATGACATAATAGTCTTCTCAAAGTAGAGCATGGATCATATGGCGCACTGGAGAAAGTCTTTGAGAGATGCAAAAAGTATGGGGTGTCTCTTAACCCCAAGAAGTGAAATTTTGTGGTGGTACAGGGCAATCTCTTGGGCCATGTGGTTTCAAAGGATGGCATAAAAACTGATCCCGAGCGCGTCTTGTCCATCCTAACTCTTTCCTTGCCATCGCACAAAATGGCCTTACTTTCCTTTCTTGGTAAGATCAAATTTGTTAAGCATTTTATCCCTAACTTTACAGATCGGTTCAGCCCATCACCTTGATGCTTAAGAAGGACATAGCTTTCAGATGGATAGCAGAAGGAAGAGAAAGCTTCAACAAAATCAAGCAAGAAATTGCTTGCGTGCCAACACTCATCAACCCGGACTATTCCAAGGATTTCATTCTTTATGCTTATGGCACTGATGCGAGTGTTGTTGATGTCCTAACACAAGAAAATGAACAAGGGATGGAACAACCAATGGCTTTCTTCAGCCAGACAATGAAGGATTATGAACTAAAGTATAGTCACATGGAGAAGCAAGTCTTCACCATCATGCGCATGCTCAATGAATTTAAAGTATGCTCACCACAAATCATATTAAGGTGTTATTCTCCCACTCTTCTATAAGATATTTCATCATGGGGGTAGAAATCAATGAAAATAGAGCATGATGGGTGACCAAAATCATGGAGTATGATGTGACTATCAAAGCCAAAAAAATTGGTAAGAGGTAGCGTGCTCTATAGGGATATTGTTGAGGATGCGTGCAACGAACTCCGAGGCTTCATTATTTCTAGATGAGGATCACCCACACATAGAACTTGAATAGAATACGGACACTGGTGTGTATGATTGGATGAAGGACATGATCACATTCCTTTCCAAGGGAGCATACCCTCTTGGTCCGAACAAAGAAAAAGATGACATCGATACTACAATCTATCCCTTATGTGTTGATTGATGGACTTCTCTTCAAAAAAACTTGATGGCGTGTTGTTAAGATAAATAAGCGGTGTGTAGACTAAAAAGTGTTAGCAAAATTTTGTGATGGATTCTCTCGAGACACTTCTCTGCCAAAACTACAATAATGAAAATCATAATGGTAGGTATCTTTTGGCTTACACTATTTGCAGATGCACACATGTGGGTCACAAAATGCAGAGAGTGCATTTTTTTGTAGGAAAGAAAAAATTAGCAATGCTTCCCCTCCGACCAATCCAAGCAGATCAACCTTTTGTGCAATAGGGTCTTGACTTCATAGGCATGATCAATCCGCCTTCAAGTGCTAGACACAAGTGGGTGCTGAAAGCTACGAACTATTTCACCAGATGGACAAAAGTTGTCATGCTTAAGGAATCAACCGAGTTAGTCATCCTTGAATTTCTCGAGGGCATAGTCACAAGGTTTGGCGTTCCTCAAATCATTATCTTTGATAATGCAAAAGCCTTCCTTGGTACTAAAATCATTGATTGGGCACTAAATCTGAACATCTACCTGAAGAATTATTTCAACTATTACCCTCAGGGAAATGTTTTGTGCAGAGTCAATAAAAAAGAACACGATCGAGAATCAAAAAGTGCACGATGAACATCAGCCAAAGACAATGGCATACAAAGGTCTCGCATGCACTCGGCAGATAGAATCACAATAAAAAAGGCAATAGTAACTTTGCCTTAAAATCTTGTCTATGGTAAGGAGGCTACCCTTCCTTTGACACTAGATTTGAACTCATTAGCATTTTCCTAGCAGCTAGAATTCGAAGGTGTGGACTAGAGAGAAATCGAATGGAAAAGCTGGTTATTCTTGAAGAATCAAGGAACTCTTCCCTAATCAAGCTAGAACATCATTAGCAAGAAACAAAGAAATGGTTTGTGAAAGGCTAGGCCTCAAGATTTTAAGGTTGGGGACTTGGTTTTAAAATGGGATGTTGACATAGCTAAACCAGGGCACCATTCAAAGTTTGATGCACTTTCGAGTGGCCCATACATAATCAGTTCATGAAAAGAGGCTAACTCTATTGAGTTAACTCATCTTGATGGAAGCGTGTTACGGATCCCAATAAATGGGATCTATCTCAAACCATTCCTTTAAGTTTGGTGCATTAATATGTATATGTTAGAGTAATTTCAATTCCTCCAAGTGCACTACACACATATTTTCTGTTTGTAAATAGTTCTTTCTTCTTGCTTGCTTCTTACGCGCGCTCTTCATTTGCTTCTAGAGTACATGTCTTCTTTCACTAGTTGCAAGATTCACAATAAGAGCTAAGAGATGATGTTCAAGTGACTACGGGGGGCGCTTTCATGATTACATATCGAATCTATGCCCAATAGATGCTCCAGAACTCACGATCTCTTTCATCTAGCAAGCGATGGCCCCGAAATTCACCAAAACTATTATCTAAATAACTCTCCTAGTTATTTGGGTAGCTTGTATACATATTCTGGCTCTCAACTCCTCATTGAAGGTTACATGCACTCAAGTTTAGTTGGCACAATTCCTTGGTTGCAGTTTTCCCTTAGCGCCCCTTATTTTCCTCATGCACCCTTGTGTGCTTTATGTTCTCTCCTTCAACTTTCCTTTTCCTCTTTTTCCACTCCTCCCATGCTCCCACCTTCTCGTGCATTTGCTTTCTTCCTGAGTAGCTTCTTCACCCTACGCATGCATCTCACACTTACTTTAATTAGCTAAGTCCCTAGCCCTCTCACGCATCGTGCCCATTACTTTGTAATAGTTGTGCCTTGACCATGCATTCTCTGCTCACCAGTTTTCCTCATTTTCCCACACATGTTCTTCTACTCCTTCCTCTATTTTCTTCCGCGTGCCCTCCTTTACGTCCTTTTGTGCCAAGTCATCTTCTGACATGCTTGAGTGTGCCACACATAACCAGCCAAAGTGTGCCAACAGGGCACCGAATCCTTGCAATAAATCAATGACTGACACATGGTAGAAATGACAAATATTTACATAATTGGCCATCATTTCAGCCAATTCATGTGTGCCAAGTTTCTTGTGTGCACGAGTGGCTCGAGATATTTTGAGAGTCATATATTTTTCTACGGAGCTTCATCCTCACGTGCGTGGACTTGTCGAGAACCTGCTAACATTAGCTACAGTGCTAGAAATTCAAATTCAAATTTTTGGTAGATCTGGTAGGTGAGAAATGGGAAAACATCTCTATGAGAATTGATGAGAAGATCTGATTGCTCCAACCACCCAATTTAATATGATTCACCCTTATTCCTTCTTTAACATGCCAAATAGGTTTGGGAAGCACATTTGATAGATTCTTAGGCATATTTACGAATTGAATGCCTCTTTTTGGTGGTTATATTTCAAATTTAGGTTTTCCCTCCTTCTCTTCTCCTTCTACAGATTCATCTATAAATGTAAGATCTGGGCTCATTATTAATGTTGGACACTCTAGATCCTTACACATTCTACTAAGGACTTCATATTTTATGTATTTTGAGTTGCAAACCTCTAGATCTAGCTCTTGCATGTGGATATCAGCCTCCTTCGCTATTGTAATAATTTCATGCATTTCCGGAAGTAATGGAAGCATCATTTTGTGACTATTATCTTTCCTAATGTGTTTGCATTCCTTCTTGTTACCTTTTCTTTTTCTGCGTTGTGTGCTAGTTGTGCCATTCCACATCCCTTGCAGCTTTCTTATCTAGTTGTGTTCCATGAGAATGATCTGGTAAATACATGTTTATCTATACTACTTGTGCCTAGCCTCCTTTCACGAATTTCCTTTCATTCCCACTCAGGCAGTTAGTGTTCATCCCTCTTTTCTTGTGTTATCACCTTCTAGTGTAGGTTTCCTTTCACGCTATCCTTTTATCCCTAATACCTTGGAATTGTTAGCTTAGTTTCCCCTTCCAAAGACTAGATGTAGCAATAGTAGTAAAAATAGATAGAGGAATAAACCTTCTCCGAGATTCGTCCCAAGCGTGCAAGGTCCCACAACTTAGGGATGGCTCCATTATTGTCTCAAACAAGGCATGCGGTCCTTCCAAGATCTCGAGACACGGGTGCATGTTTGAATGACCAATAGTACCTTCTCTCATAACTACTCTCTTAGTAATGGGAAGATATTATATTGCCTCAACATCTTGCATACTTCTCTATCCTCATCCAAATCCTTCTATGGAGTACTAGAATTTTTCCTTTTCTCTAACTATCTTGATTGCTCTTTCGAGCACCTTTGGATCTCTCCTTGTAGGATTTGAATCACATCCATGGTTTTTTTATATACTCCCGATGAGTACGGCCCGGATACTTTCCATGCATCACCTTTTCTCTAACAACTAGCGGAATTTTCCTTGTACTTCCCTCGTGCATGCATCCTCAAATCGCGTCGTAACCAATACCGGTTCTAGTTTTGAATTCTATGCCACTCTTTCCATCCATTGTAAATAAGCCTTCCTCATGCTTACCATCCCGACACCTTTGTCTTTCCATTGCTCCTGGATCATGTGCTTAAATAACTCCGGACACTCCTCATACTTGTGCTTCTTTCCACACCACAAGCATTGTAGAAGATCGGACACTCACACTTGTAGTGCTATGTGGATTCACAATTGTAACACATTCCACATGGAAATCACTTCTTCCTCTTATGTGGGTACCACGACCATGAAATCCTCCTCGAGAAAAATATTCCATGCCCCCTCCATATGCGCGCCCTTTATAGTAACGATCATCAACCTTGGAATTGCTCGTGAGACTAGTCCGCGCACACTAGTATTAATGGGATCATGTATCTTTTCAATCAATCTATAATCCTTTGTGTCATGGGTAGTATAGATACATATCTTGCAATAAAAAGACACGTTCTTATGGATCACGTCTTTGTAGCAAAGTGGACATCTACTTGCATCATGATTTTCATGGAAAATTTCACACTCGACCGTCATGGTGCGTGCTGACCTCTAGGGATAATTTTCCTTTGCATGCCCCTCTACCTCACAATATGTGCGGAATAGACCATTGTGACTCTCATGTGCTGAGTTCACAAATAGTTTCTTCACTACTTCACCATTGTAGCAACTGGGCCTCCGAAAAGGGCTAACACCGGTATTAACATTTCCAATAGCCTCGGCACGTAGGGAAGCTTCCAAGGCTTCGTCGTGCGGGTCTATCAAGTCTTATGTGAAATCACTCTCCTAAATAGTGTTATCAATCCTCCAACAAACCATTGAGCATGTTGAGAGGGGTGAATATTATAGGATAGTTTTGATAAGAGAGTGTTGAAATACATTTCATACTTACACACACTCTCTACCATTCCTTGTTGAATCTCCTTCAAAGACGTTGATGCTCTTTTATTCAAACTCAGGGATATGGAATTCAGCCAAGAAATCATTCCACAACATGTTGTAATCTACCATTTTCTGATGGGGGTCATACTTCTGGTACCAAATATGTGCTTATCCTTGCAACATTGTTGTAAACTGACTTGCCTTCTGCTCCGGGGTAGTGATCCCCTTCATGCGCCATATTAGTTCACACTTATGTACATGCTTTGTAGCATTCTCAACACCTTTGTAGTCTGGTAGGTGCAAAAACATCTTGAAAAATACTTTCTAAGGTGGTTGAGGCCCTTTTCTACTTGATCCAAAATGTTGATTCCCTCCGGTGTTGCCTCCACCACCAGATCTACTAGATCCACTAGGTCTTGCTCCTCATGACCCACCAGATCCTCCATATCCGCTAGGTCCACCAGGTCCTCTAGCTCCTATACCACCAGATCCACCTCTTGTAGTTGGTAATGGGCCTATATTGGTCACACTTAGCTTTCCCAATGTTTTCTTGAACTAAACACCAATAGTTTGTGAAATTGCACCAATACCATATGTGTATCTCACACCACTCCTAGATGTGATACCCAAGATTTGTGTACTTGTAATTTTCCCTAACATCATTCCAAACAAATATTCCTTCAAACATAGGGACTGATTATGCAGCCATAGATGTACCAAATGAGAAATTATATCTCCTAGGTGCAGATTGGTCATTGCCACTAATGACAACTAGGTTAATACTTATCTCTTGATTTGAAAGACTAAGCGTTAGGAGTTTTTCACCGAGAAGATTCATATGTGTGTCGATGGCTCTCCTTTTTCCAAGCGACAAAATATCATCGTAATTTTAAGGGGTCTCTCTCCTCGCTTGCCAAGATAGGGTAGCATAGAATTCTTAGGCTCCACGTCCTCCACGTGAACTCGAATTCATTCCCGCAACGTCTGCCTCCATAAATCCATCACTCCCACAACCTTACGTTTTCTAGCCAACTCCCTTTCATGTGCTTCTCTATAATTGAGTCATCTCTTCTCTCTTTCTTTTTCATCCATAATGTCTACCATCCTCCTATAACCTAGCTTCCTCACCCATCGCCCAGAAGAAGCTTAGCCGGCCATAGAAAATGCTTCCAAACTTAAGGTAATGATCAGGATCTTCATAGTTAGAGGGATAACACGTAAAAATGATCCTCTAGGCTCCCTTAAGAACTCAAACTCGAAGAACCTCGACCTAATAATACATAGAAATAGTGTATTTGGGGGTATTCTTGGTCATCACTCTCTTCCACCAATGATCAATAACATGCATCCAAGTTAGATCAACATCCTGCAGCCTCTGATATTCCTCTTGGGTCCAAATGCAAGATCTATAGTACCAACTTGATATAGATGCATACGCCAAAATCCATTCATACAAATCAACTCGGAAAGAAACAAAAGAAGGTCTCATACAACTCATGATACAGGTGTTCTTCTACCCATCTTCGTGCATCAAACTCAGTCCAGATTAAATCTCCGAGAAAAATCATCCTCTGTGCTCTTAAACCATGCCTCGATACTTTCCAAGGTTAGCGCTATGTCATCATGCACCATTCTAATAATAAATTCAAAAAGAGGTCCCTTCAACGAGAATCAAGATGTAGTCATTTTTACACCCACCCACCGACTTCTAACCCCATGGACATTGGCCTATCAACCAAAGGTGGGAACCTGGGTAGTCACCGGAGGCACACTCATGTGCCAAGCCCCTCCTTTATGTGAGCATTGTGAGAAGATATTTCCATTGATAGAAAATTAGATGCAAAAAGTAAATGTTCATGCACTCATTCTGAAAGCATCGAGATGAGCTATTACATCTATATACCCATGCAAATAACAAGAGAAACATCATTTAAAAGATATTTCCAATTCATAGCATAAAGAAGAGACACTAGGGTTCACACCATGAGCCGGATATTCATAATAGAGCCATATAATCATATTGATCACATTATCTGTAACCACATTACATTCAAAAGTGGTCATTACAGACCATACACATCAAAATAATTTAGAATTATCTCTTACAGATATTTCCCGGTGTGACATTCTAACTATGCCCTCCCAGTTCATCCCTTACTATATATTCTAACACCATACAAAGGCCTAGTACATCCATCATAACCCTTAGCACTAAGTGCTCTAAAATCCTAATATTACTACAACATCATACTTGTGATGCATTCCCTCAAGATCTTGCACTTGATGTATGTTGGCTTCTTCTCCATTCAGTTCTCGGTTTCTCTTAGTGTTTCCTATTTTCTCTAGAGCATCTCTATAAATAGGTTTAGCACCCATTGTCATTCCTTCCTTCAGGAGCAGATCGGATGCCAAGTGTCCAAGTGGTCGTCCAATGGAGCATGCTTATTTTTTTGAGCTCGCACTTTTGCAATGATGTCTCTCCAAAACCTTCCATACGTGGAATATTCTTTTCTTAACCACCAAGTCTCCAGGATGTCACCTTATCCATTCAACACACCTAGTCGGGTCACCTTTTTCCTCAAGTACCTTTAGAATGTTTAATATGGCTAAGTCCTTGGATTCTATTTTCCTACCTTGCGCACGTGCCTTAGCTCCTTATAAACCCTTCTTAAACCCTTATCCTATAGTATTTTGCCCCGGGTGCCCTTCTTCTTCCTAGCCACCGCACACGCACGCGCCCTTTGGCACTTAGCCAATACTTTGAGGCCTAACAGTTGGAAGATAAATCATGGTGTATGAAGGTTGATCAATTTTTTGTACGGTGACAAATAATTTGGAATCATCATGTGATAGAGGGATAAGAGAGGAAAGAGAATCCATTGTGTCTATGAATTTTTTAAATGAGTGAGGGGTAGTTTGAATTTTGTAATGGTAAAAGAGTTACAATAAGTCTTCAACAATGTTTTTTTATTTATGAAGGAGTTATTTTTTTCATTGATAGATCCCTTTGATCTAATTGATTACAAGTTGTGAGTCACCAAAGATGTCTAGGATTTTTACACCTAGAAAGGAAGTGGTTTAGAGCCCGATGATGACCACTTCGTATTTGGCCATGTTATTAGTGTATTTGAAGTTGAGTTTAAAAGACAACAAAATAGGGTTTTCCCATAGTTGTATTATGACTATTTTGTCACCTCCCTCTTACCTACATTGAAATGTCAAAGAAAAAGTAATTTTTATAGGGGTGTTTTTTTGATCGAGTGTGTTGATTAATTTTTCAGGGAAGTGTTCATATGGTAATTGATATGATAGAAGGGGATCTTACGTGAGCTGATCAACAATGACCTACCCTTAATATATTTTTGAGAGATAAACTCAAGGTCAAATTTACTCATGAACGTGAGCTATCTAGTGATTCGATCGTTGTGATATAGTTTGGAATGTATAAATTTTAGTGGATTGAAATTCATGACTACATATGTCTTGTGATTAAGTAAATAATGAAAAAGTTTAGAATTTGTGAAGTATAAGGCACAAAATAACTTCTCAACTTTTGAATAGAAATTTTGAAATCACAAAGTGTGTGACTGATGTAATAGAAAACCTATTATTTACCTTGTTTATCTCAATGCACACGTATGAATCCTAAGGCATGGTCGATTCTTGATATATATAGATAACAAGGATCTCCCTCATGGGGTTGTGTGAGGATGGATGGTGATAAGAGGTACTATTTGAGGGATTCAAAGGCATGTTGACAATTATCATCCCATTTGAAGTGGATATATTTTCTTAAAATATGATGGAAGGGTTGACAATGATCTAATAATTATGAGATTAAATGACGAATATATTGGAGTTTTCCTTGAAGGCTGTAAAGTTTCTTAAGATTATATGGTGGAGGAATTTTGATGATGGCTTTAAATTTAGTTGGGTTAACTTCAATTCCCCTAATAGACACATTGAATCCAGGGAGTCTTCATGTGATAGATCTAACTATGCATTTAGTGGGATTGAGATGAAGGAAGAAATGTAGAAGAAACCCAAAGATCATGTTTAGAAAAGCTAGATGGTATCTTCATTGTTTGGATTTACCTAACATATAATCAATGTAGTATTCCACAATTTTGTGGATGAGATCCCAAAATCAGTAGGTCATGACACATTGTTAAGTGGATCCAACATTTTTCAGACAAAGGGAATTACTCTACGAGAAAAATGTTCCCTATGGGGTGATAAAAGAGGTCTTGTGTGGATCCTTGGGTGCAATTAAGGTTTGATTGTAATAATAAAAACTATCCAAAAGAGATAGCATTTTCTGTCATTATTAATTCGACAGGATGATCAATGTTAGGAAGAGGAAAATTATCTTTGGGGTAGGTGAGGTTTAAGTCTCGAAAGTATATGCGGATGCATAATTTTATAGTGGCTTTAATGACATGTACAATATTAGAAACCCATTGTGGATAATCAATGGGTAGTATGAAGTTTGTTAAAAGAAGACATTGAAGTTATTCTTTGATTAGAAGTTTGATGCAAGGATGCATCCTTTGAATTTTCTAATTTATGGGTTTAGTATCCAAGATGGTAACACTATTATGGATTATGATGTTAGGGTCTATACCTGGTATGTCACTGTAAGACCATGCAAAGGCTTGGCTATGTTTGGATATGGAAGAAGAGAATTCTTGGAGTTCACGTGAATCTAAGGCTAGGCTGATTTTGATAATGTGTGGATCTTGCAATGTGCTAATGTTAATGTCAAAAGTGTATTCATTCAAGAGGGTAGACATGTCACATGAAAATGTATTCAAAATATAATGACATTCAACACCCATATAGGTCATGATGGCATCATCATCATGATAATGGAGGATGTCGATGGTAGGAGAGTCTTCTTCTATCATGTGAGGTAAGCTTAAGGGGATGGATTTTGTTTTCCTTTAACTTGATAAGTTAATGGTCCAAGTGAAATGGTATTGAATAAAAAAATTAGACGGGATGGATACGGTGTCATCATTGTTATAGGTGAGTCCAATAATAGTGGAATTGGTGCTTGATATTTAAATGTTGATGGTGGTGGTTTGGAAGGAGATAATTTGAATCCCGGACCATGTTGTTTGTAAGGTTATTTCCAGCCTTCAAATTGTAAGCCATGTGGACCTTGTTTGTATCGCTTGAGAATGAACCCTTTCCATGTGCAACAGTAAAGGTATGGTTGGGAAAAATGGGGTTTTCCTAACAATGAAAAATTGGATGAGAAGGACTTTGTGTGTGGTTGATCATTGAGGTGAGATGAAGTATGATCGATTCCTCCGTACACTAGCTATGTTCAAAGGAATGGAGGGCCAAATTAAATAATTTTTCTTATGTTGAGCTCATAAAGTGGTGTTTTTTTCAACCTCACATATTTTTTAGGTGTGGGAATGGTATTAAGGGCTAGGAGGTGGTACTCCCCGAGTGAAAGGAATTGCATGACATCATCGAGAGAGTTATCATTCGGTAGTTTGGATGTTGGGATCGCAGAACTTGTGGAAGTTTTTTTCGTAGAGGTAGGATTTTTAGAGTAAATAGGCCATCATTGGGTCTCCATGTCATGTGGAAAGCTTTAAATTGATTTGGTTTGATAGGGTCCATGATGGTTTTAACTTGGTTTTCATATTTTAGACATCAATGTAGAGAGGATGGGACACAATGCATTGCACGTATCCAAGGATGACCCAACAACATATTATACTATAAATCTCCTTCTACCAAATAAAATAATTTTGGAGCCTTTTCAAACCTATTTTGATGGGTAGGACAATTGTGCCCAATGTTGGGGTGATAGTATTGTTGAACTGTAATTGGTTGGGTGAAATGGTGTCCGGTAATTGGATTTATTTAAATGCATGAGGCACTTCTTGCACATCATTTTTGAGAGGCTTTTATTATAATTAGAAACCATTTCAATAACCAAGGTTTATAATTTAAAATTTGTTTTCCTTCCACTTTGATAATTCATGAAACATAAGTAAAGGTAAGCATGTACCGATTTGTTCTTATCTAGTCCATGGCTTGGTATTATGGCATGTCACCCAAAGCATCAATTTTCGACATAGATTGACATGGTGTGGAAATTATTTTATATGGTTTGTAATATGATTTGAAAAATAACAATACATCACTAAAAAAATCTAGATTAAATGTTCCATTTACTATGAAAATAAATAAAATCTTTGAAAGCAAGTAAGAGAGGAGGTATAGATTCCATGTCCAAATTAATCGATGAGTAGGAGAAGAGGAGTTTGACATTGCACATGCTAGGTACATTTTCTTGAGGTATTATGTAGTGTTTTTTCTCACTAAAACCCTATACACACTAACACATCACTCGGCAGATCTCGAGTGCTCACCCAAAGCGTGCAAAGCTACCAGGTCCCTCTTTATTATAGTCTTACCAAGAAGTTAACATGCATAGTCATAATAACCAATTCTCAAGGTGTATAATCCATTTTATCAATCAGATTCATGAACTCAAGTTGGAAACAATGATCATAATAAAGTAAACATATAGATCACATAACAATTAGGATCGATTCACCATATAGTTACCAATAATAGATACATCAACATCCAATATCCAACCATAATGATCCTTTATATTAGTTCATCAAGACACATTATATGAATACATCATAAGAAACGTCACAAAGCCATGCGCGCAAAAAAAATATACCAAGAGCATAACTCTATAACAACCCAAAGTGTAAAATAACCATGATACCCAAAACTTGTACAAATCAATACACACACACACACACACACACACACACACATACAAGATGTCTCCATAAACATGCAAGATTTGTCTAATAATATATTACCTATAGTTAACTCTAGTTCTAATCCTATTATTAGCTTTATGTGTGTTGTCACCCTCGAAATTCCCCTCTTTTTGGAGTCAAGTTTTTAAAATTTTGAGTCGATTACCTTGGATTAATCCATGATTTTGCTTGAAAATATTTTCCTTCATTTGGATGTTGTTGTCAATCCTTCTCTTTGGCTATGGATCACGTAGAGCCTGGTATTGTTTGTAGTTTTCATTTCATGGAGAACAATTCAAAATTAGGGCATAAAGGTGGGGTTTTCCCTTTCATTTTTAATTTTATTTTTCCATAGCCGTGAATGACGGGCATATCTTCCCTATCAATTTGTTCCCCAACATCCACGGGTACATGGAAATCTCTGATTGGATGCGGCGTGGCGGGTTTATCTTTTAAACTTGTCACTTTTGTTATTTGTTGCAAAAGTGTCAAATTGGCCCCATGGCTCAAGGATAGTGATTGGTTGTTTCAAATGGTAGCGGAAGCCTCCACGCATCTTAATGGCACAACTCCAAGGGTAGGGTCCAAGGGACAGTCCCCAAATGAGCGTAGGATTTCCACGTGTCCCAAGTCCAAATGAAGATAGAACAAGCTTGAATTGACTAAGAATGGAAGGTTCAGTGGACGGCGCCACATGTCTCATTGGTGCAACTTCAAGGGTCGAAGCCAAAGGTAGTTCTCCAAAATTGCGCCATCCCTCCACATGCCCCAGGTCCAAAAAGGGATAGAGACAGTTGTTTAATTGACTAAGTATAAGAGAACCGGCGGAAGTTTCCACGTGTCTCTTCGGCACATCTTCAAAGGAAGAATCAAGAGTAGGTCCCCAAGTATGTGTGGGCTCTCCACTTGGTCGAGTCAAGAAGGGATAGAGTAGGCCATTTAATCGAATAAGTATAAGAGAACCGGTGGGAGTCTCCACGTGTCTCTTCGGTGCTCTTTCAAGGGGGATTCCAAAAGCAGGTCCCAAATGTGCGTCAACTCTCCATGTGTCCAATCTGCGCACCTCTAAGGGTCAGGTCCAAACAAAGTCTCCAAATGAGCAGGAAGCCTCCACGTGTCCTAGGTCAAACATAAATCTTTCACCAAACAGAGGGACTTAGTTAAAAACAAAAAAATACTAAACTGGCCCGCAAAGGGACACGTGGCCATGTTTCAAGCGTTATCGAAAAGGTGGGCCCTTTTTGTGTTTTGATTCTTTGAAAAGTCAAAGTAGAAAGTTGGCCATCGAAGCGATTTGGGAATTTTGGCTTTGTTTCCAAAAGGGCATAAAGTATAAAGTAAGTCACGACTCCGTTCGTTGAAAATTCAAAGCATGAAGGCGGGCCATCGAGCAATTTGGGAATTTTGGATTTGTTTCCATAAAGAGATTAAAGTTATAAAGTGACCCACAGCCCCGCTCATGCCAAGGGATAAAGTCAAATGTTGAGCCCGCATTGAAATTCAAAGCAGAGAGGCGGGTCGGTGGAGTAATTTGAGTTTTTGAGCCCATGTTGAAAAGAGTTAAAATTGTAAAAGTGAGCTGCGATTCGTCGCCACTCAAGTGAAGCCACATGTCAGGCCTATATCAGAAGCGGATGGGCGGGCTGAAATTTTCTAAAGTGCCATTTCTCTAAAAGGCACAAAATACAAAAGGTGTCCTTAGGCCCACTTCAGTTTAAATATCTCCCATGTGGATGACTCAAATTCAAATTTTACAAAGGCAGGATGAACGGTTGCGATTCAATATGTCTAGTTTTTCCACTAGGCATGGAAACGGCTGAGGTATTAGAGAAGTTCAGAAATCAGTTTCTTGAATCAGTTCCATCATTTTTGTAACAAAATGTAAACGTTCTTGGGAACTATTTAATGGCTTCTCCACACCATTATTTAGGGTTGGATCCTGGACATTCTTGAAATTGTAATATATTTGAAAGTAATCAATACATGTGTCTTTTCTTTCTTTCCTCCTCTACAATTGCTTCTTTCCTTGTTCAAATTTGCGAATCATCCATATTTGCATGCTAAGAAACTTTGTGTTCTTGTTAATATGATTTCGGGAACTTTGTGTCTCAGTGAAATCATATCTCATTATAAACGCGAATGATTCAATTCTGCATATCCTTTTCAATACGCATAAGGCTATACTCTGTTACCTATATTACCTGAAAGTATTGTTATGTTCTTCCTCTCTCATCTCCTTAGTTCTTCCATTATTTTGTATTGATGATCTTTTGAGCATGAATGTTTCAAAGTATAAGGAGTCCACACTTTGAAAGTTGTACATTTGTATATATGTTTTGTTGTTTGCTTTCAATAAGGGAACCTCTCCCATTAAAGAGGAGGGACTTGTTGTCCCCTGACTGTGGTTTTTAAAGTACTATTTTAAAACCCAATAGTTTTTGTAACTCCACTGGGATTTCATTTCAAACGTATCCCTTTTATAAAAGAACAATTTCAAGATCATTTTTGGTCTAGCAACTCTACGGTATACACGTGGGAAGAAAGCTCTCGGGGTTGAGGATTCCCATTTTCAACTTCTGGAGCAATAAAACTTCTCTCTTCTTCTAGTAATGAGGAGCAGAGGAAATCATTCTACAAGCACACCCCCTATTAAAGACAAAAATTCCAAGAATAGCATTCCTCAAGAACAACTCAGTCCTAATCTTTGTGCTTTGATACATACTTTGGTGTTTCTCAGCCCCTTCAAGAAAATTTTTCCAAGGATGGAAGCACCTTTTCCTTGGGGACAATGGGTTGGTCCTCTTGCTCTTTCTTAGCCATTACATGAGTTACCTAGGGGTAATAGTAATTTTTTTCCTAAATTCTGAGGTGATGGGAAGGTTCATCCAGATGAACACATTGCAGCCTTCATTATTGCATGTGGGATTCTTGGGGTTGAACATGAAGGTGTCTTGATTAGGATTTTTGTGGAGACATTGCAGGACAATGCTGCTAATTGGTTCTATCATCTTCCTGCTGGGTCCATTACTAATTGGACCACCATGACAACTCAGTTTGAGCAATGTTTCAAACCTGTTGAAGATGTGCATGCTCTGTTAGCTCAAATCTCTCATATCAAGAAAGAACCATTCGAGCCCATGAGAGAATTTGTGGCCAAATTCAACAAGCTCATTCATAAAATTCCACAGAACACTCGTCCAGTGGATCAAATCCAAAAGTGCTTCTTCCTCAATGCTCAGTTACCTGAAGTAAGCTATGCACTAAGGAGAGCTAACCTTGTAACTCTGGATGTTGATCAAGTGTTTGGCTATCAGTGTTGAGGATGATTTAATCATGTCTAGTAAGTTGAAAAGAGAACCTTCCAAATCTAAAGCATCTTCTTCTTCCTCCTCCCCTGGAGCCCATTCAGATCAGTTAGTATAGAAGCTTGCAAATGACCTCATTGCTATCAAGAAACAATTGGCTCAACATGCTCCTTACCAAGACATTCCAAGGAAGAATTTTTAGCCCAGGAACCATTTTCCTTCTTCTCAGACTAGATTGGCTATTGAAGGCCCACCCATCAAGGTTCCAATCAATGCAACTTGTGAAGTTGAGAACCCGATGATGAGGAATGTAATGAACCCTATGAAGAACCGGGAGAAGTGGTTGATGAATAACTTGAAGAGCTTGGTGGATCTCAAGTTCATTTCATCACCACCGAAGTTATGGATGATGAAGATAAATATGATGAAAGAGTAACAAATATGAATAGTGAGCCATATGTTTTCATGACTCGAGAGAAAATGAACAGAAAAGGAAAAAGTGGTGCATCCTGCTAAGAAATCTAGGAGTTTCCTATAACTATTCTAGTTAGGAAATTATAATATTAGTGCTCCATTAAGTTTATTTGTGATAGGTGGAAAATAATATCTGGAGAATATTATTGTTGTGAGTTGTTTTAACAACTCACGTACATAGTAGTTTGTAGAGAGATTTGTGGGAGTGTTGTTGAACAACCTCCTTGTTTTTAGGAATACATATTCCTATATATGTGTAACCTGCTCCGCATGAAAATGAATTAGAGAATTATTATTGTGTGTTAGTTTTCAATGTAAATCCGTTGTTGCACTTACATTTGGTGTCAGAGCGGGATAAAATGAGAGTTCCTTCAAGAATTTGTATGCTTCTGTGTTAAAGTGATGGTAATCCTTTCAATTTTTTAGTCCCTGCGTGTGCATCTATATTGAGCTAAGGATTGTTGACAGTACAGTTTATATAGCTGTCATTACAGAGGCAGCGGGTTGCATCTGGTCCACTAAATATTAGCCAGAGATCCATCCAAATTGTCGAGTTCATTGAGTTGACCATCCAAAATCTTTCATTTTGTTTTGTATGCATGGTGCAATCTGTCTATTGTGTCAGATATAGCTTGGAAAAGCATTGGCCTTGGATCTCTATCGATTTTTGTGCCTAATTTGTAGTCCACGTTTTTGCTTGGAACCACTGAAGGAGCAGACAAAATCATCATTTGGAATCAGTTATTTTTGCATTAATATTCATAGTGCATCCTTATGCGATCTGACTACATTTTTTCTCAGGAAAATTGGTCTGATTTGTCTACTTCAAACCTGCAATTTCAACGCTGGTGAGCATCTGTTGCGGTATTGGAAAAGGAAAACTGTAGATTACAAATGATCTCTGAGGTCTTTGAGGATCGACACTTATCAATTCGTCCTAGGCAGTTGATGAGAAAGTAATGTTGTTCGCGGCACTAGAATCTAAGGAGAAAATGCAGTGGTTAACAGTAACATCACTGATCATTCGACCTGCATAGATATGATAAACAAATTTTTACATATGATTTGGTGGACAGAGCTATTAAGGACCGTTTTACCTTCTCACCTCATTCACGCATCGACTCTCACAATTTTTAGGTATTGTGTTTTGGTTAATTTTCATATTTGTGTTTAATTCTAGTCCATATGTAATTTGTCTTTTATTTCATTGTCACTCTATGTTTGTAAAGTGTCATAACTGAATACTTTTTGTTATTTTATAATGTGTCATGTATATCCATCAAGATAAAAAGTCATATTAATTTATGTCTATTGTCCTCCTAAATAGAGTCTAGGTTGTCGAAGTGTGATTGTCATTTAATGTTATTTTAGACTTTATAGTCTTTTGTTTAATTGATAAAGTATAATGTATTAAAGTCATGTTAAGTGTCAATTAGTCTAATTATTGTATATATGTCAAAATAGTGAATTTTTGTGTTCATCGAAGTGTCTCAAATATGTTATTTTAGGAAACTTGTATCTGTATTTTTTGTCTTGTGGAGTCATTGAAAAAATTGTAAATAGTTCAAAGAGTGCATTTTCGGTTGAAACCGACGCT
This sequence comes from Taxus wallichiana var. yunnanensis, assembly GCA_018340775.1. Taxonomy (NCBI): domain Eukaryota; kingdom Viridiplantae; phylum Streptophyta; class Pinopsida; order Cupressales; family Taxaceae; genus Taxus; species Taxus wallichiana. The sequence continues at coordinate 190,207,350 of CM031233.1, forward strand.
CTAAGATATAATGGACATTCCACTAGAAAAATTCAATGGTCTCAATTTTCACACATGGAAAGTCAAGATCCAGATGCAGTTGATGAACAAAAATCTTTGGAGGATAGTAGATGGAAAAGAACCAGCACCTTCAGATCCGACCAGATTGGCAGAATGGGAAACATGGGATGATAAAGCCAAAGCCATTATTGGCCTTGCCCTTTCGGACTCTGAATTACATTATGTTGATCTAGATAAAAACTCGAAGGACATCTGGGATAATCTGAGAAAATTATTTGGTTCAAAAGTAGTCAATGCAAAGTTTTCTCTAAAACTTTAGTTGTTCAAGCTCAAAATGAGTGATGGAGATACAATGTCTAGTCACATCAACAATTTACGATCTCTTCTGAGACAACTTGCAGAAGTAAAAGCTCCAATAGATGACGAGGATGCAAAAGCTATTCTATTGAATAGTTTACCACCCAAATACAGTAATGTTGTTTTCACTCTTGGTCAGATACCTTCTAACTCATTGGAAGATATCATATCACTCTCTAGGCGAGGAAAAACGGACCAAAGAAGATGTAGAAGAAGAAACAACAATGTATGTAAACAGAAGTACAATTTTTTTCTAAATATAAAGAGGAAAGAGAATGTTCCTACTGTGAAGAAAAAGGGGCATACACTTCATTTTGTAGAGCTCGAGCTCAAGATATACTTAGTGGAAAAATCAAAGGAATTAAGTCCAACTTTATTACTGAAGAAAGATTAGAGAATGAGGAAGAACAAGTAAATGAAGACAATGGTTCTGAAGACTTCTTGTTCTCGAGCATGAAACCGGAGGCGGAGACATCGAGGTTAGAGGTCATTCAGCACCCTCTCGTCGATTACCTGCTAACGACGAGGCCGCATATCGCCTTTGGTGACAGTGTGTGTGCGGTTTGATTTTAGTGCTTCCGGTGTGGTGTGCCTCTCACTTGCAGAATCTTGTTTTCAATAAGTGGAAATTTCACATTGAGGGGGAACATCATTCCAATGTTCCATTTCCGTATGTCATCTTTTTCTATGTATGTATGAGCAACAAATGTCAAAGAGAATTTCCTATGTTATTCCCTACAGTGAAATGTGATGAGGGCCGATGATAGTACTTGGAACATCATGATGTGGTTATAGGTAAAACACTTGAAAACCTTCATTTGTGGTTTGTGGTAAACCAATAGCAAAACCACCATTCTTGGTTGTTGGTAATCTATTTGCAAAACCATCACTTTGTGGTTTGTGGTAAACCAATTGCAAAACCACCATTCTCGGTTTGTGGTCAACCGTTTGCAAAACCATCCTTGAGGTTTGTGATCATCCTGTGAAAATCACCAGATCATGAGCAGGTGCAAGTATAAGGCAGGTTTTCCCCATGTTCACACTAAGGGGGGGAATGTTAGGAAATTATAATATTAGTGCTCCATTAAGTTTATTTGTGACAGGTGGAAAATAATATCTGGAGAATATTATTGTTGTGAGTTGTTTTAACAACTCACGTACATAGTAGTTTGTAGAGATATTTGTGGGAGTGTTGTTGAACAACCTCCTTATTTTTAGGAATACATATTCCTATATATGTGTAACTTTGCTCCATCCGCATGAAAATGAATTAGAGAATTATTTTTTTGTGTTAGTTTTCAATGTAAATCCGTTCTTCGCACTAACATATTCTAGTGGTTGCAAGAAGAGGAGCTCCTATTCCCACTACCTCCACACAAAAGGTGAGTAATGTTAATTCCCCTTCTTCTACTGCTTCCAAAGATTTTTGTCCTTCAAATCCTAAAATTGATAAATCAAAAGTCTCTCATGTTCCTAGCAGTGATGCCCCATCCACCTCTAGATCTTTTGATATCATTGATCACCTCAAAAAGACCAAAATCCAAATTTTAGAGGCTGAGTTTTACCAAACCCATCCAAAAGCCTTTGCTAAAATGGTAAACTTTGTCAATTCCAAATCCAAAGCTTCATCTAGTACTTCTAAATTTTTTTCTCACTCCTTCTTCCTCACCTCAACCAAGCCTTGTGGCTGCAGTTGTTAGGAAATAAGAGATAAAATATGTGGAATAATCCCTTACAAAATCGCAACAGTAGAAACTAATATGCATAAAATATTACAGATCTCAAATAAAAGTGCAAAATAAATAACACAACACAGAGAGACAATATTTAACGTGGTTCACCCAATTTGGGTTACGTCCACCAAGAATCACTTGCTCAGATTTTATTACAAGCCTCCACTCTCTCAATACAATACCTAGATCCGTTTGGAGCTATGCTCAACAAACTCTATAGAATTCACACCCGAATTCAAAACACATCTGCAATACATTTGCTTGTATATCTATCATATGCATAAGACCATATAAATAGACAATTGCTTAAGCAGTTTGATACAAAACCATGGGTATCAAAACAATGGGAAAAAAACCAAAACCGTCCCATAAACCTATGGGTAGCCGAAGAGGCGGTTTTACAAAACAATGGGTACCGAAAAACCATGGGCCCAAAACAGCCCATAATGGTTACCCATTACCCATGGGTTAATAAACCACCCATGAAAATTTGCTTTGGGGGCTTTGCCCCCAAACCCCCGACCCATTCACCGGCGAGCGGGACCACCGTAAAAATACCCGAGTGTAACACATAGAAGGTGTACCACACTCTAACTTCGCAAAATAGGCTCCACAAACATAACAAATAGTCACTTCCCTAATGAAAAAGTTGAACCATTCTATGTGACTCTCCTCATAACTGGCCACAAACTCAATAATTGTGTTATAGACTCAGGAGCATCAAACAATGTAATGTCTGCAAAAGTAGCTCATGCTTTGGGCTTGACTCTAACATGTGAGTTTGGTTCCTGCTATTCCATGGAGAGTAGAAAAGTGCCTTTGGTTGGGAGGATTAAAGATGCACAAGTAGCTTTTGCTTTGCTTTGCCAAAGAAAAGGGTTTTAGCCACTATTTTGGTTGTTGATATCCCTCCCTCATATGGGATGTTGCTGAGTAAAAAATTTTGTAAGGAGGTAGGAGGTGAAATTCAGATGGATTGGTCACATTCTTTGATCCTGTTCAATGGAAAAATGAAGAAGCTGCTACCTGAGAAATAGACTAAATACATTGTGCAAAAGACTGATGATCCAAAAGCACAGATACTCTATGCAGATATAGGGCATGGTAACTACATGATCATGTCACAAGATGAGGCAAAACCTCCTAAGGGAGTGATTCATGATCCTAATAGCATTTGGGATCTGGAGTTTGATGGAAGCTACTCTTCAGCTGGTTCGGGGTTGGTGTGGTGCTAACCTCTCCAGAAGGGAACATTCATCCTTTTTCTTTCAAGCTTTATTTTGAAAATACAAACAATATAGTTGAATATGAGGCACTCATACTTGGATTGAACATGGAAAAAGAAATGGGAGTGAAGAATCTTTGTGCTCATGGAGATGCAGAGCTTATTGTGAAATAGGTAAGGGATCTTTACCAAGTCAAGAATAGGAGATTGAAACATTATAGAAATCTTGTTTGGGATTCCATTGAGTTTCTTGATGCTTTCTCCATTAAAGTTGTGCCAAGAGAAAGGAACAATAGAGCTGATTATCTAGCTGTCTCAGGATATTTGATGATTCCTCACCCATATTTCTCTCAGGAGAAATTTACCATTGAAATGATTCATAGGCCCAGTGTACCAGATAATGCAAGCAATTGGCAGGTTTTCAATGATGATCAACACTTGCTCTCATTCTTGGAGCTTAAGGATAATTTTGATCATCTATATTTTGAAGGAAGTGAAACTTGTCCTAGGGATTATGTATCCTCTAATGAAGGAGATATCAAGGAAGAGATGGATCAAGATGGCTACATAAAATTGAAAGGTAACAAGATCCCTAAAGGGTTGGTGAGTTTGGAATTTCTATTTGATAAGCATGATAGGTACATTAAGGCTAGCTTCCTCAAGGAGCTCGACAATCTGTTGAAAGTGAAAAATTTAATATTGGGAGTCTTGATAAACCCAAGATGGTGAACATTGGAAAATATTACACTCAAGAAGAGAGGAAGAAAGCAGTAAATCTACTAAAAAGGTATGTTGATATTCTTGCTTATTCATATGATGATCTCAAGGCTTTTCAACCAAAGGAGATGCAACACTTTATCCCTCTAAAACCTGGGATCAAACCTTTCAAGTAGAAACAAAGGAAATACAATCCTAAGGTTGTTGGCAATATTTTTCAAGAGATCCAGAAGTTAATAAAGGCAATATTATTTTCCCTATACATCATTCAACATGGATTTCCAACATTGTGCCTATCAGGAAGAATAATGGTGAGATTTGCATCTTTATGGATTTCAGGAATTTGAATCAAGCCTCTTTGAAAGAAAATTATCCTCTCCCCATGATGGATCAAGTTTTGCAAGATGTCACAGGATCTGAGATGTTGTCTATGCTAGATGGATTCTCTGGATACAATCAAATAGAAGTCAATACCTCAGATCAACACAAAACTACTTTTACTACTCCTTGGGGCACATTTTCCTATAATAAAATGTCGTTTGGTCTTATCAATGTTGGTGCCACCTTTCGAGGGGAAATGGATGAGGATTTTGGTAGTCTAAAGGGAAAGTTTATTGTTGTGTACCTTGATGATTTGACTGTTTTCTCCAAAACAAGGGCATATCACTTTCAACATCTTGAAGCAGTCCTCCAGAAATGTAGAGAACATGGAGTTTCTCTCAATCCTAAGAAGTCTTTCTTTTGTGTCACTGAAGGCAATTATATAGGGCATATTGTCTCCAAAGAATCAAGATAGATTCAAAGAGAGTTCAAGCAATCTAGCAAATTCCTCTTCCCACAAGCAAAAAGGGTGTTCACTCTTTCTTTGGTAAGATAAACTTCCTGAGGAGATTCATTCCTAATTTTATAGAACTGACTATGAGCATTGCTCACATGATGAAAGGAAAGCAAAAATTTGGTTGTACTTCTGAAGGAAAAGAAGCATTTGAAGGTATCAAGAAATCCATTGCTAAAACTCCCATCTTAGCATGTCCTAATTTTAGCAAGGATTTTATCATTTATTGCTATGTTATAGAGAATACCTTGGCTAATGTGCCAACTCAGAAGAATTATGAGGATCATGAACTTCCATTGCATTCATGAGCTATGTTCTAAAATCTCATGAATTGAAATATATTATGATGGATAAACATGATTTTGCAGTGGTAAAATTCGTCAAGCGCTTTTGTTTTTATATTCTTAATTCGCACTCTGTTGTGCTTGTACTTGATACAACCATCAAGTATATTCTTACCTAACAGGATTTTGGAACTAAGAAAGGAAATTGGGTAGAAAAGCTCCAAGAATATGACCTTGATATCAAGCTAGCTAAGTTATTCAGGGGTAAAGGCTTATGTGAGCTTATGCAAGGAGGCGATGTGAATTGTCCAAAAGTAAGTAGTTGATGTTTCTGTTGTTCTCTTCCTCGTTCAACGGATGAATGTTATGTTGATATTGCACATTTTCTTACTTATGGAGAGTGTCCATCCCACTTGAGTGCTAAAGAAAAGAGAGCTATTAAGTTAAGGTCTACATAGTATGTATTATGGGAAAATGCTTTGTTCAAGCGAGGCATAGATGGAAGATTCTTGAAGTGTGTAGACAAAGAGCAACAGAAGAAGTTGTTCTCATATTTTCATGATCAAGCTTGTGGAGGCCAGTTTTCTTCTATTATCATTGCCCATAAAATCCTTCGTGCTAGGTACTATTGGCCTACATTGTTCAAAGATGCATCAAAATGGGTAGGTAAGTGTGAAGCCTGTCAGACTTTTTTTGGGAGACCTAAGTTGGCTGCTTTACCACTAAAACCAATAGTGATTGATGAGCCTTTTCAATAGTGGGGATTAGATTTCATTGGAACTCTTAATCCACCTTCCAATGCTGGGCATACTCACGTGCTAACTGCTATAGACTGCTTCACAAATTGGGTAGAGGCTATTCCAGTAAAAAGCACTATTTCTGAGGTGGTGTGTAATTTCATTAAAGAGAACATCTTGATAAGGTTTGGGGTACCAAACAATATTGTAACTAATAATGCTTCCAATTTTTTTCTTCTGAGATGATGGATTTCTACTATGGCTATAGGATCTCCCTTGCTCATTCTTCATACTACTACCCCCAAGGGAATGGACAAGAAGAATCAAAAATAAGAATTTGGTAACCATTATTCGAAGCTTGTCAATGACTCTCAAAGGAATTGGCACAAGAATCTCTATGATTCTCTTTGGGCAGATAGGATTACACCCAAAATAGCAATTGGGATGTCTCCATTTCAAGTGGTGTATGGTGTTGAAGCTCAGCTACCAATAATAGTGGAATTTCCAGCCTTGCACTTAATGAAGGCTATTGAAGATTCAAGTTTCACCGGTTCCTTGACAAGAGGATCATGTATCTTCAGAAGCTGGATGAAGACATGATGCAAGTTTTTGATAGAATCTTAGCTCATCAACTAAAGGTGAAAGCTTTGTTTGACAAGAAAGGCTAGACCCAGATATTTTCAAGTGGGAGACATTGTTCTGTTGTGGGAAAAAGACATGAACCTCGAGGAAGCCATGGTAAGTTTGATTCTCTTTGGCTTGTTCATTTCAAAATCAGACACTTTGCTAGAAAAAATTCTTTCTATTTCGATTATATGTATGGATCTCTTCTCCCAATTCCATATAGTGGGTAGTATTTGAAGTTATACAAGTCCTAGGTGACTAGGTAGTCCTTCTCGTATATTGTGTACAACATTTTGTTTTGGTCTTTCCTTGTTTTGGATTATTTCCTTTCCTTCTCGTTGTGTCTTTGTGTTTTTTTGTCTTTCCTTTTGGTTTGTTTCCTTTGTGTGTGTGTTGTCTTTTGTATTGGTTTTTCCTTTGACTCTATTGCCCAATGGATAAGGCACTGGTCTAATTTCCTAGAGTTTTTCTATGGTTCTTGATCTTGCCTCGTTCCTCTGTCAAGTCATCCCCAGAAAGAGCCAACTATTGTCGCCCTCAAAATTCCCCTCATAATTTGTGATTTTTCTTGAAAATCTTTTCCTTCATTCGGATGTCATTGTCAATCCTTCTCTTTAGCTATGGATCGCATAGAGCCTAGTATTGTTTGCAGTTTTTCATTCCATGGAGAATAATTCAAAATTCGGACATAAAGGTGGGGTTTTCCCTTTCATTTTTATTTTTATTTTTTCAGAATCATGAATGAGGGGCGTATTTTCCCTATCAATTTGTGCCCCAACATCCACAGTACATGGGCATCTCTCGATTAGATGCGGCATGGCAAATTTATCTTTTAAACTTTTCACTTTTGTTATTTGTTGCAAAAGTGTCAAATTGGCCCCGTGGCCCGAAGGATCCTGATTGGCTGTTTTAAATGGTAGCGGAAGCCTCCACACGTCTTAATGATGCAACTCCAAGGGTAGGGCCCAAGGAATAGTCCCCAAATGATCATGGGCTTTCCATTTGTCCCGAGTCCAAATAAAGACAGAGCAAGCTTGAATCGGCTAAGTATGGAAGGTTCAGCGGACGGAGCCACGAGTCTCATCAGCACAACTTCAAGGGTCGAAGCCAAAGGTGGTTCCCCAAACTTTCACCAGCCCTCCATGTGCCCAGGTCTGAAAAAGGGACAGATCCAATCATTTAATCGACTAATTATAAGAGAACCAGTGGAAGTATCCATGTGTCTCTTCGACGCAACTTCAAAGGAAGAATCAAGAGAGGGTCCCCAAGTATGCACAGGGATCTCCACTTGGTCGAGTCAAGAAGGGACAAAGCTGGCCGTTTAATCGACTAAGTATAAGAGAACCAACAAAAGTATCCACGTGTCTCTTTGGCGCTCTTTCAAGGGGAGAGTTCAAAAGTAGGTCCCAAACATGCGCCAACTCTCCACGTGTCCAATCGGCACACCTCTAAGGTCAAGTCCAAACAAAGTCTCCAAATGAGTGGGAAGCCTCCATGTGTCCCATTACAGATATAAAGCTTTTGCCAAATAGAGGGCCTTAGTCAAAAACACAAAAATACTGAATCGGTCCCAGCAAAGGGACAGATGGCCATGTTTTAAGTGTTAGCGGAAAGGCACGCCCTTTTTGTGTTTTGATGCTTTGAAAATTCAAAGTGGAAAGCGGGCCATCGGAGTGATTTGGGAATTTTGGCTTTGTTTCCAAAAGGGCATAAAGTATAAAGTAAGTCACGACTCTACCACTAAAAAGTCAAAGTGTGAAGGCAGGCCATCGGAGCAATTTGGGAGTTTTGGCCTTGTTTCCATAAAGATCTTAAAGTTATAAAGTGACCCATAGCCCCACTCATATGAAGGGATAAAGTCAAATGTTTAGCCCGCATTGAAATTCAAAGCGAGAGGCGAGTCTATGGAGCAATTTGAGTTTTTGAGCCCACATTGAAAAGAGTTAAAATTGCAAAAAAGTGAGTCGCGATTCCGTCGCCACTCAAATGAACCCACGTGTCGGCCTATATCGGTGAATGGGCAGGCTGAAATGTTCTAAAGTACCATTTCTCTAAAAGGCACAAAATATAAAAGGCGTCCTCGGCCCGATTCAGTTTAAATCTCTCCAACGTGGATGGATCAAATTCAAAGTTTGTAATGGAAGGATGAACGCATCACGATTCAATACGTTTGGTTTTTCCACCGAGGATGGAAATAGCCGAGGTGTTAGAGAAGTTCAAATGTCGGTTTCTTGAATCTTTCCATAATTTTTTATAACCGAATGTAACCATTCTTGGGAGCTATTTAATGGCTTCTCCACCCCATTTTTAGGTTTGATCTCGAGATTCTTGAAATTGTAATATATTCGAAAGTAATCAATACACAAGTTTTATTTATTTCTTCCTCTACAATTCCTTCTTTCCTTGTTTAAATTTGAGAATCATCCATCTTTGCATGCTAAGAAACTTTGTTCTTGTTAATATGATTTCAGAACTTTATGTTTGTGAAATTATATCTCATTATAAACGTGAATGATTCAATTCTACATCTCCTTTGCTCAATACGCATAAGGCTATACTTTACTACCTATATTTCTTGAAAGTATTGTTATGTTCTTCCTCTCATCTCCTTAGTTCTTCCATTATTTTGTATTGATGATCTTTCGAGCATGAATGTTTCAAAGTATAAGGAATCCACACTTTGAAATTTGTACATTTGTATATAAGTTATGTTTCTTGCATTCAATAAGGGAACCTCTCCCATTAAAGATGAGGGACTTGTTGTCCCCTAACCCGTGGTTGTTAAAGTAATTATTAGTGTAAAATCACAAAGACCCCCAAATGAGTCGTCAAATCTACTTTTCTAAGGCATATTCATTTGGTGTGATTTGCATAACATTGAGTTTTCCCCAAAGTGTGGGACTTTGCAAAATGGGAAAACTCTCCAAATTCTTGAAATTGTAATAGATTGATACTCTTGGGTAGAAAGTAATCAATACATAAGTCTTTTATTTCTTTCTTCCTCTACAATTCCTTCTTTCCTTGTTTAAATTTGAGAATCATCCATCTTTGCATGTTAAGAAACTTTGTGTTCTTGTTAATATGATTTTGGGAACTTTGTGTCTGTGAAATTATATCTGTTATAAACGTGAATGATTCAATTCTGCATCTCCTTTTCTCAATACGCATAAGGCTATACTTTGCTACCTATATTTCCTGAAAGTATTGTTATGTTCTTCCTCTCTCATCTCCTTAGTTCTTCTATTATTTTGTATTGATGATATTTCGAGCATGAATGTTTCAAAGTATCAGGAATCCACACTTTGAAAGTTGTACATTTGTATATAAGTTTTGTTGCTTGCTATCAATAAGGGAACCTCTCCCATTAAAGATGAGGGACTTGTTGTCCCATCGATCGTGGTTGTTAAATTAATTATTAGTGCAAAATCACAGCACCCCCAAATGAATTGTCAGATCTACTTTCTAAGGCAGATTCATTTGGTGTGATTTACATAACATTGAGTTTTCCCAAAGTGTGGGACTTTGCAAATGGGAAAACTCTCCAAATTAAAGGTTGGTTCCTATTCCTCTATTTAGGTGCATACGTGGAAACTTGCAGAGGACCTATTCCTAAACCTAATCTAAGTTTTACCAAGGAGATAGGGATAAAAGGAATACAAGAAATCAAAACTAAGCTACAAGGAGATGTACCAAAGGAATGATGAACATCAGCTTTGCTGATAGAAACAAACCAAAAAATACATATAATAATCAAGCACAGATAACCAAATTTATAATGAAAGACCATATGAGAGCAAAGGAGACAAGAAAGAATTTAAAATCGATCACAAATGTGTTTTATTTCTCTGTAGATTGATATAATGCATTACAGACGGCCAGAAGGTAGGAAACGTATTACAAATTAAATGGAAGTTCTGAACTCCATGAATTCCTTTTCCAGAAGGAAAGGGGAGCTTGCAAAAACAAAATAATGTCCAACCCTTTACAATGAGTTTCGACCCTACTTTTATAGATTCAACACAGAGGGAAGAAAGAGAGAGAAGCGGAAAAAATAGTCCGAAGCTCAACCACTGCTATTAATCCCTCCTACAAAATCTGCCTCCCAAATATGTCTTGATACGCATCGATTTATTATTTGGTGCCTCAAAGCAGAGGAAATGGCAGATCATATCAAATCTGATTTTGTTATTGGGGTAAAATAGATCCTGCATTAATGGCCCTCAAGACATTTCTCCATTTTTGACCCTTTTTGTTTGTGGGAAGAGGAATCTGTTGGATTACTTGAACTCTCTTTGGATCTATCTTGATTCCCTCTTAAGAGACAATATGCCCCAAAGAACTTGCCTTCGGTGACACAAAAGATAGACTTCTTAGGATTGAGAAAAACTCCATGTTCTCTACATTTCTGGAGGATTGCTTCAAGATGCTGAAAGTGATATGCCCTTGTTTTGGAGAAAACAATCAAATCATCAAGGTACACAACAATACACTTTCCATTTAGACGTCCAAAATCCAAGTCCATTTCCCTCTGAAAGGTGGCACCAACATTGATAAGATCAAAAGGCATTATATTGTAGGTAAAGGTGCCCCAAGGAGTAGTAAAATTTTTTTATGTTGATGCGGGGTATTGACTTCTACTTGATTGTATCTAGAGAATCCATCTAACATAGACAACATCTCATGAGCCTATGACAGCTTGCAAAAATTGATCCATCATGGGGAGAGGATAGTTTTCTTTCAAAGAGGCCTAATTCAAATTCCTAAAATCCACACATATGCGAATCTCACCATTCTTCTTCCTGACATGCACAATGTTGGCAATCCATGTTGAATGATGTATAGGGAAAATAATCTTTTCCTTTAGTAACTTCGATCTCTTGAAAAATAGTGCCAAACCTTAGGATTGTATTGCCTTTTTTTCTACTTGAAAGGTTTGATCCCAGGTTTCAAAGGGATAAAGTGTTGCATATCCTTTGGTTGAAAATTCTTTAGATCACCATATGAATAAGAAAGAACATCAACATACCTTTTTAGTATATTTACCGCCTTCTTCCTCCCTTCTTGAGTGTAGCATTTTCCAATGTTCACCATCTTAGGTTTATTAAGACTCCCAATATTAACTTTTTCACATCCAATAGATCAATCAAGCTCCTTGGTAAGCTTTAGACTTAATGTACCTATCATGCTTATCAAACAGATCTTCCAAACTCACCAACCCTTTAGGGATCTTGTTACCTTTCAATTTGATGCAGCCATCTTGATCCATCTCTTCCTTGATATCTCCTTCATTAGAGGATACACACTCCCTAGGAAAAGTTTCACTTCCTTCAAAATACAACTGATCAAAATTATCCTTAAGCTCTAAGAATGAGAGCAAGTGTTGATCATCATTGAAAACTCTGCCATTGCTTGGATTATCTAGTACACTAGGCCTATGAATCATTTCAATGGTAAATTTCTCCTGAGAGAAATCTAGGTGAGGAATCATCAAAGATCCTGAGATAGCTAGAGAATTAGCTCTAGTGTTCCTTTCTCTTGGCACAACTTCAATGGAGAAAGCATCAAGAAACTCAATGGAATCCCAGACAAGATTTCTATAATGTTTCAATCTCCTATTCTTGACTTGGTAAAGATCACTTCATTTTTATTTTTATTTTTCCACAACGTGAATGATGGGAGTATCTTCCCTATCAATTTGTGCCCCAACATCCACAGGTACGTGGGCATCTTTGATTGCATGTGGCGTGACATATTTATCTTTTAAACTTGTCACTTTTTTCATTTGTTGCAAAAGTGTCAAATTGGCCCCATGGCCCGAAGGATCCTGATTGGTTGTTTCAAATGGTAGTGGAAGCCTCCACCTATCTCAATGACGTAACTCCAAGGCTAGGGCCCAAGGAACAGTCCCAAATGAGCATGTGATTTCCACGTGTCCCAGTCTAAATGAAGACAAAGCAAGCTTTGAATCGTCTAAGTATGGAAGCTTCATTGGATGACGCCACGTGTCTCATCGGTGTAACTTCAAGGGTCGAAGCCAAAGGCGGTTCCCCAAACTTGCACTAGCCCTCCACGTGGCCCAGGTCTGAAAAAGGGAAAGAGCTGGCCATTTAATCGACTAAGTATAAGAGAACCGGAGCAAGTCTCCATGTGTCTCTTCGCGCGCAACTTCAAAGGAAGAATCAAGAGTGGCTCCCAAGTATGTGCAAGCTCACCATGTGGTCAAAATTAAGAAGGGACAGATTCAAAGGTCGTTTAATCAACTAAGTATAAGAGAAATGGCAGAAGTCTCCATGTGTCTCTTTGGCACTCTTTCAAGGGGAGAGTCCAAACGTGGGTCCCAAACATATGCCAACTCTCCACGTGTCCAATTGGCACACCTTTGAGGGTCAGGTACAAATAGAGTCTAAATGAGCAGGAAGCCTCCACGTGTCTAAGGTCAGACATAAAGATTTTGCTAAACAGAGGGACATATTCAAAAACACAAAAAATACTGAACTAGCCCGCAAAGGGACACGTGGCCATGCTTCAAGTGTTAGCGGAAAGGCAAGCCCTTTTTGTGTTTTGATGCTTTGAAAATTCAAAGTAGAAAGTGGGTTGTCAGAGTGATTTGGGAATTTTAGCTTTGTTTCCAAAAGGGCGTAAAGTATAAATTAAGTCGCGACTCTTCCGTTGAAAATTCAAAGCATGAAGGCCGGCCATCAGAGTAATTTGGGAATTTTGGATTTGTTTCCATAAAGAGATTAAAGTTATGAAGTGACCCGCAGCCTAACTCATGCCAAGGGATAAAGTCAAATGTTGAGCCCGCATTGAAATTCAAAGTAGAGAGGCGAGTCGGTGGGGAGCAATTTGAGTTTTTGAGCCCGCGTTGAAAAGAGTTACAATTGCAAAAGTGAGTCATGATTCTGCACGCCACTCAAGTGAAGCCATATGTCAGGCCTATATCAAAAGTGGATGGGCGGGCAAAATTTTTCTGAAGTGCCATTTCTCTAAAAGGCACAAAATAATAAAGGTGTCCTTAGGCCCACTTCAGTTTAAATCTCTCCCACATGGATGACTCAAATTCAAAGTTTGCAAAGGTAGGATGAACGGTTGCGATTCAATACGTCTGGTTTTTCTGCCAAGCATGGAAACAGTCGAGGTATTAGAGAAGTTCAGACGTCGAGTTTCTTGAATCAGTTTCATCATTTTTTGTAACCAAATGTAACCATTCTTTTGGGAGCCGTTTAATGGCTTCTCCATGCCATTATTTAGGGTTGGATCCTGACATTCTTGAAATTGTAATATATTTGAAAGTAATCAATACATATGTCTTTTCTTTCTTTCTTCCTCTACAATTCCTTCTTTCCTTGTTCAAATTTGAGAATCATCCATCTTTGCATGCTAAGAAACTTTGTGTTCTTGTTAATATGATTTCGAACTTTGTGTCTATGAAATTATATCTGTTATAAATGTGAATGATTCAATTCTACATCTCCTTTGCTCAATACACATAAGGCTATACTCTATTACCTATATTTCCTGAAAGTATTGTTATGTTCTTCCTCTCTCATCTCCTTAGTTCTTCCATTCTTTCATATTGATGATCTTTCGAGCATGAATGTTTCAAAGTATCAGGAATCCACACTTTGAAAGTTATACATTTGTATATAAGTTTTGTTGCTTGCTTTCAATAAGGGAACCTCTCCCATTAAAGAGGAGGGACTTGTTGTCCCCTGACTATGGTTGTTAAAGTACTATTTTAAAACCCAACAATGCACATGTTGAACTCTGCAAGTTATTTCTTCAAAATAGACTCTTCTTGATTGCCAAATCCTCCTTGCATGTCACATACTCCAAGTCTATATTTAACCCCATTATACCAAAAACTCAATAAGTCCTCTTCCTCTCAAAAATGATCTTCGTGCGCATCTATTCCCATCTTCCGCGTGCAAAAACTATCCTTCCAATGCGCACACCTGTATATGCTTCCACATGTTTCTCTTTCCCTTCCGCGCGCGCGAACCTTTACATACTTCAAACACTTATCCATTTTCCAGTGCCCAACATTACCACACTCTACGTATGTTGTCCATTCTCGGAAACACTTTTCTTGATCATTCAAATAATAATAAAGAATCCTTCAACAATCAAATAATGAAAGAATATTTGTACATATTGTGCCAAATAATGGAATAATCCAAGTGCTACTTGTGCAAAAAGAGGGGAATTCCTTATTCACTAATGCTTCCAATGTTTTCCAACCCTCTAACTCACTTCTTTCTTGAGTAAATGCCTCACCCATGATGACATGAACCTCCTCAATAGTCAGATCCTCACCCTTTTCCTTTAGTGTTTCAACCAAAATCTCCAACTATTTTTTTTGCATCAGCCAACGTGTGTCCATATTATGCATGAGTTACTTCAACTTGTTCTTAATTAAGGCCCTCAATGAATCAATGCCTCATGCTTCTGCTCAACCTCTGCCAAGATTATTTCTCATTCTTCCTTGTTTCCTCTATTCTTGTCCTGAACTCATTCAGATCCGATTCATATTTTGCAACAAGAAGTCCCACTACATGATCCCTATCATCACAATTGTCATAGAAAACTTCTGCCATGTGATTTGTTGTTTTCACTAATTCAATTAATTCAGTGTATTATGTTATGGTGGCTTCAATTTGTTATCTTTCCTGTTTCTTCTATCGTGCCATAAATTATTTTGTAGATTCTAATGCAAGGGGTGGCTATTGAGTTGTAATTATGTGTTAAATCTTCCAGACAATGGAAGGTGATTCATACTTGGTTTTATCAAGAGGGGCCAAATCTGGTGTGCTAGTAAGATCACATCAACTATGCATTCTTCCTTTTTGTAATCCACGCACGTCTTCCCTTTTTCATCCCTCAACTCTTGTTTCAACTGCACATAATAATTTTCTCCTTCTCCTTTATCTCTTTATCCCTTTCTCTTATCTCTCTATTCTTCTCATCCAGCTCCTTCTACATAACCCTTATCTAGTTATTCCTATAAAAATTATACCACCCACCTCTACCGATAGTTTTTTGAGCACATTACACACTTACTCATCTCAAATTTCTAGGAATCAACTATCGGGTACATCTCTTTAAGGACTACCGAATCATGGGTATCTAGTAATGACTAGGTTCTCACCTCAAATTATGGCTCTTCATGTGCGACTCAAGCACCCAAGATAAATATTTATTATGCGTGGTAGAGTACACTTTCCTTTCGAATAAATACCAACAAAATAGTTGATCCAAGGTATCGTCTCTAATACCCGCATGTAAAAACATTTATCTTCATTTTTAACATACTATGATGGTCCTTGTGGGATGTAACTTGGTCTCCTATGCTTTCCTTAAAGCACCCTTAGGGAAACCCACAACAAGGTTTGATTCTCCACCCACATCTCTTACATGTCCTTCACTCTTTTTTCCTTCCTCTCCATTGTGTGTTACTTCATGATCTACCATGTTCGATAATCTCCACAACCTTTTTTCCACTTTGTGTTCTAGCTCGGGGTTTAGGAGTGCACTTTTCCTCATGTCTCGTAGTTGGGTCTAGTTCTCTTATGTAACCTATGTGTAATAGTCATGCCGATACCCCCTACATCCATATCTATGACATGTGTATCCTCAAAGTGCTCACTTTGGCCCTCTGCATTTGATTATTCAACGGTGTACACATGTGGGCCAACTTCCTTCCAACTTCTTCCTCACTCTCATTCTTCTTCACTTCTTAACTCTCCATCTCACTAGATCCGAGCTAGGTATTACCTCTCTTATTCACTTGAGATTTTACCATCTTACATACATTTTTGTCCCTACCTCTTACATTACATTCGAGGTTTTCCCTACCAACGCGCTTGAAATGGGAGTCTTATCTTTACTTCCCCTTCACTTCCACTACATATGGGGTCTCCTCATGCCCTCACTTCTTTGGTTCAACCTTTTTCCATGCAGAGGTTTCTTCAGGAATACTCACATCATCCTCCACAAATTATCCATTAATAAACCTAGGTCTTAGATAAATATATACTCTTGTTATAGCCACCAAAGCTATTGGTAATGTAACTAGTTTTAACAAATGTATGCTTTCTGATACATACTTCTCTTCATAGGCACACTTCTTGGGGTAGAAAAGTGTTTGAAGCATCTCATGGTGTCCTTATCTATTTTTCTCAAGTCAAGTCTCAACTTCGTGCCTCCTTGAACTTGTTCACAACACTTTCAAAGTACTATGCTGTAAACACAAAACAAAAGTTTTACACCATGGAATTTTAGTTCCATCAACTAATGTAAACCTCCCAATACAAAATTTTCAATAGACCACGAACTCGTAAACCCCATCTATAGTAGAAGACAACTTAGAATAGAATTCTCCACTCAGCACCGAACACATCACGCATCCATTTATACCATTTATCCACACACGCCTTGTATGTTGGAGTCACCATTTCATAGGTATATTTGGAAAACCATTTTGCAGGGGAGGGATCTTCATCAAGATACTCCCATATCTTTCTTTCATCCCATCGGGAACCCAACCTCAAAGAATACTATCACCAATAAAATGTTTCCAAACATAATCTTGTCACCATTGTGCATAACATCAATGATATCCTCTGCTATAAAGGAAGCAATATTATATATAGTTCCTTCTGATATTTTCTTGCATACATGCAACCATATTTTATTCACTTGTGTCCATCTTTCCTGCCCATTCAACTTTGTAAGCAAGTGCATGGCCATCCTTATGACAAGATCATTAAGCTTAACAATATCAAATGCAGTGCCCTCCTTTCTTGTACTCAAACTCTACTGAGATCTTCTTCACTTTGGAATCATTGGCTAAGTCGTCATCAAAAGATCCCAATATTAATCAGACCAGTATACTTTTCAATTAATTACATGGTAATGTGCATCCTTTTACCTATAAAGTAGAAATAGTCCTCGTGTATGCATGACATTAACCATTGATATAATCTCTCAGGATTCCCAAAGAATGGAAGCTCATATAGTTGTAATAGCCCAACCTTCTTCAACAACCTCTTCCCCTGGTCATCATACACATGCTTATCATCCGGGGTTTTCCTCCTCCATTGGTGAAAAAGTTTTTGCCATGTCATCATGTCGTGCACCATCAAATCTATTTGATGGTTATAATCACTCATGTTCATGCCCCGACATGAGACACCCACTCCTTTCCCATCAATACCCCATCGGGGTACTTGTATTTCTGAGTACCATTCTTCCTAGACGTCTACGATAGGTGTTGGATTTTCTTTTCCCTTTCCCTTCTTCTTAGGTGATGTGGTCACTTGCCTTCCTTGGTGCCATTTCAGTCATGTAAATTCAAAATCTTACCTTGGTCCTTTCTCTCCTTAGTACTCTACTCCTCTTTCCACAAACCTCTGGAATAACACTGCTATACTTCTTCATTCAAACCATGTATGTCATGCCCTAATTTTTGAAACCCTAACTAGAGAAGTCTTGTTTCCTTCCAAATCCACTTCACTCCATCTCAAAATGCGGGTTTCCTCCAATGGAACTCACTCTTCCCATGGTCGTGTTCTCCTTCACCCTCTGGTTCAATATTCTTCAACTCGACACTCGATTTCTCTCTAATTTCTCAAGTTTTCCCTAGGTCACACAAAGCATTCACAAATTTCACGTAAGGTAAGGTAAAAATGATTTACCTCGACATTCAATTTATAGGCATTCAAATTTTACTCACATTAATTACTTGCCAACTACCACCATACAACTACATTTAATTCATGACTTTTCTACTTTTCCCACCTTTTCCATAGTTTCCATCACACTTAATGCGCATTCAATCATGCACTCCAACTACAACCTTCTAGCACACAAACTACTCTAACCGCAAACCTCCTTTCACGTGCTCCATGTTGAGAAGTACATCAACCTTTGTGCCTTATACCAAGTAGCTATCCATGTCGTTACCTACCTCACATTACACTGCACACTCATTCACCATACATGGATTTTCCTTTGGCATTTTCCTTATTATCATCATTCTCCCTATATTCCAACAACCAACATCAACATCGATACACATGCACACTCCTTTAAAAATTAAGCCTTCTCAACTCCTTTTGTGCTTTTTTCTTATAATCCACCCCACACTAATTGTATGTGTGGTCCTCTACGCATGAAATCACTTAGATAGTAATCAACTACAGGTGCACAAGTGCGCTTATTAGAACAAAACACTAAATAAATTGACAAATCATAACAATGATGAAAGGAAACACATATAAAGGAAATGCATTAAAGGGAAATCTAATCTAATGGAAATATTGCCTTATTACAAACACCAAGAAGACTTATTTATAGTAGGGCTTCATCCTACTCCCATTGAAGTAACTGAGAAATAAAGTGCCATCCAACACTTCAGTAATCTAAGCAAGTGCTAATTATAATATCTTTTACTAAAACAAAGGGTCCCAACCAATGAACTTTTAGCTTTCCATGGTGGCGTAAACTTAGAATCATATAGAAGAACCATTTTTCCATCCTCAAATGGCTTATTCTAGATATGTCTGTCATGTCATGTTTTATGTCTTTCTTTTTTGTCTTCTGACTCCACCAAGAAATAGCGCTGTTTGTCCAACTGCACATCAATTTTTTTATGCACTCCTTAATAGCTTGTTCATCATCCAATATTCCTCTTGTGTGTGTAATACACAAAGATGGCATCATAAATTCCACAAGCAATACAACCTCTATGCCAAACACCAACTGAAAGGGTGTGGCCTTATTTAAGCTTTTATAAGTTGTCTATATGCCCAAATTACAACAAATACTTTATCATCCAAATCTTTCCTTCCAACATCACAAATCTTTGTTAATGTATGTCCCAATATCTTATTAAAAGCCTCAATAGTTCCATTAGCCTATGGGTGATAGGGCGTTGTCTTATGATGTGCCACCATAAAACTTAGCCAATAATATTTTGATAGTCTCATTCAAAAGTGTGTGCCCCTATCACTTGTCAAGCTCAATGGACATCCATACCTGTTGATAATGTTTCCCATAGAAATCTCACTGTTGTAGCTCTCATGAAATCCTTTATAGGTGTTGCTTCTTCCCACCTTGTAAGATAGTCTATACAAGTTATAATGTAGTGTGATGCCACGTCCTACGTGCAGGGTGGGGAAATAGGACCCACAAAGTCAATCACCCATTTCTCAAAATCTTTCAACACTTGAATAGGTCTCAAAGGCATCTCATCTCTGGTTCCCAGATTCCCAAGGTGCTAACAATGATCACATGCCTTGACATACTCCTTGAAATCCTTATATAAATTTTCCCACCATAATCAGCCATTAGAATCTTGCACGGTGGCATCTCCCACATAATGACCTCCTACAATTCCACCATGAGCCTTCTTCCATAATTGCCTCATTCTCATGCTCTAGTAAACACTGGCATAAAAATTCATCATGACCAAGTTTTATACAAATCTCCACTTATCAACTAGTAAGGTGCCACACGTATATCAAGTTTTCTTTTTTCTAACATCTTCATTCCCTCAAAGCACCTTCTGGTAAAAAAATACTAAATATCTTTCTAACTCATGGGAATGCGATTCAATCTAAATATTTGTGCATCCAACATTGTGTCTTCAATGCTCTACACATCCTCACCAGAATTTATCCTCGACAAATGATCAGGCCTTGAGTTACTTTTTCCTGGTTTGACAACAACTATAAACTAAATTCTTGAAATAGTAGTATCCACCTATAAATGTGCCCTTGTAAAACATAGCTTGTTCACCAAGTACTTAAGTGCCATATGATCTATAAAGAATATAAAGGTGTATCCAATAAGTATTTCTTGAACTTGTGCATTGTGTAAATCATGGATAAAGCTTTCACTTCGTAGTTGTATAATTATTTTTCGGTGGTGTCAACTTCCTATTTAAAAAAATAGGGTGGTCTATAATTCCTTCACTGGTTGGGCTAACATGATGCTAATCACCATTCCAAAAGCATCAACATGAACATGAAATAGTTTTCCCAAGAAGGAAAATGTAATATGGTATAGCATAAGTAAGCCTTTCCTTCAATGTCTCAAATGTTAGCTGTTGCACCTCACCCCAATAAAATTTCCCTTAGACTTCAATAGTTCCTCCAAGGCATGGAAATCTTTACATATCCCTTAATGAATTTCCTATAATAACATGTATGACCAAGAAATCCATGCACTTCACTTTGATTGTTAGGTTCTTCTAATCCCAAGATCACAATGACCTTGGTTGGATCTACCAACAAGCCTTCTTTACAAATAATATGTCCCAAAAAAGTGCCAAAAGGTGTTACAAAGACACATTTCTTAATATTCAAGGAGATTTTTAACTACCTGCATCTTTCAAACATAAGTCTCAAATTGTCACAATGATCCTTAACTAGACCATACATTTCCAATCATCAAGATATACCTATAAAAATTTATGAATGAAGTCCTGAAACACTTGTACAACAATGCGTGAGAAAACACTACAGGCACATTCTTTAGTCCAAAGGGCATAAATGTGTATGCAAAAAACTTCCCCACTCAATGGTGAAATTTTTCTTCTCCTGATCTTCCTTTGCTATGCACACTTGATGATACCCCAAAAATCCATCAGTAAAAGAGTAGATATCATGCCTTGCTATGCCTTACTAGGATTTCCTCGGTAAATGGGGTAGGAAAAGGATCAATAACACATGAAGCATTTAATTCTCTGTAGTCCACACAAATCCTTATCCTCCATCCTTTTTTAATGCTTATCACCATGGGACTCACCCACTCTGATTCCTCAATGGGATCAATGATTCCAGATTTTAACATCTTGTCAATTTCTTCCTTTACCTTAATGTAAAGATTAGGGTTCATCCTATAAGGCCTCTTCCTAATCAAGTGTGCCTTCTTTAAGTTTGATTCACATCTCACCTAAATAAGGGTGTACTCTTTTCAATTTGTGATATCCTATAGGGAATAAGTCCTGAAATTCATGCAGTAGCTCAATAATCTTTGCAACCTCTTGTTCAAACCAATAATCACCAATAATGGCCTCTTTAGGCTCTATATCTATCCCAATGTTAACCTTCTTTTGTTTTCATAGGCTCATGATATGCACACCTTCTCATCTGTTATGTCCATTACCTCACGTGTACCTTTGGTGTGGTTAACATCTAGGTTATTTCCTCATCCTCTTCACCATCTATCAGGCATACCAACTTACCCTTTTCTTTTTCTTCCCAAGTGTAAACCATTTCTTCCTCTTCACTCTTCAAGGTCAAGGCATGCCTCTAAATCCAATTCACCAAACATATCCAAAAAATATCCTTAGCCTTCACACTATCCCCAAAGTAAGGTGCTTCATAATCTGCAATGCTTCATTGACCGAGAGGTTTAGTAGAAAATTAATCAAAAGTATGAATCATACCATGAGGTCATCTCTTGCCAATTAACTATCTCCCATGTCAACTCTACATGGACATACCATGCACATACGTAGCCGCCGAGGGTTGCGTAGAACTTATGTACCTAGAGTGATGGTGGTAAGGCCTCCTACCCCTCTCATCCAGAGTCTCTCACACTTCTTTGAACGTGGTGCAAAGTAAAATCCTTCCCATGGTATTCACATATCTGTGAAGGTACATTACTCCTTAGAAACCTATTAGAAAAGGTGATTCTCACTTTGCACGCCATTCTAAAAGGTTGTCCCTATGTGTAGCCCACCAACGTGTTGTTTTCCCATGTACATGGTATAAACCATCATATTTATTCTATCACTAGTATCCTTCCATTGGGCTTCCATAGTGTGCAAAAAATACATCGGGGTTTCCTTCGCTAATGTACTTGAGGTACCTGGTTATTACTCAAGTGCCTAACCATGTGTGCCTAATCATTCAAGTAATTGTATTCTTAACCTCATGCCTAACTACTTCATATTCCCATGCACCCAATTGTCACAAGAAATACTTGTAGTATCACTAACTGAATGAGCATCATCCCATTGTATTACCCCTTCCTTAGATGGATCAATCACCTCAGGGTCTCTGATTGTACGTGCATATATCTTGTTCAAGTCCTCATCACTTAATGAATCAACATACGGGGCAACCTTTGCATATATCAATGGGATAATGACATGTGCTCTTTATTTGTTCTCAAAGCTAATGTACCCCTTATTGAAACATAAATCTACATTATTTTCATAACACCAAGGGGTGCCCAAGTAATGTTGGGAAACTATCTCCTCTCGAGTTCCAATACTTCAAAGTCCCTAGTAAACTTGGCTCCCTGAATCATAATAGTAGCATCCTTTAACACCCCAATAGGATTAGCCCTAGTTATATTTTCCATGTACAACACATTTGAAGAAGGTGCAATGGTGGTCTTCCCATCTGATTCCAAGCATCCAACAGTGAGTACATTAACTTCTGCACATGTATCTATAAGAATGTTTCTCAAAATCCATCCATCAATGACCACATTCAATGTAATCTCCTTGTCATACTCATGATTATGGGGAGGGGAATATTTTTGTGTGAAGGATCTACCTCTCGTGCTCATGTCCTATGTGTGGTACTTTCTCTCTCAACCACTCTCCTAACATAGGGATGATGTTTTCCTGACGTAACATTTGTATACTTCCTTCAAATCATCTATGTCTTTTTGTGGAATTTCAGCATTCTTAGCTCATTCCAATACACACACCTGCTCCTTTAAACTCTAAATCTCTCTTGTAAATTCTTGATTACATCCATAGTCTCTAGATAAACTTCTTTTTGATGTTCAACATCATGGTACTTGGCATTAATTACTTCTTGCTTCATTATAGGTTGCTTGTACTTCGAGTCTCTCAGGCATGCGTAGCCTCAATGCACATGTGTGGTAACTAACACAGGCTGTAATTTAAAATTCAGTCCAACCTTTACATCCATTTATCTCCATCCACATGTTGTATCTTTATCATAGTTGTGCCCTTATCTTGCTTATGTTGTTTTCTCATATGCTCATATAAGTCAAGGAATTCTTCAAACTTATGTTGTTTTCCACACCAAGAGAAAACCACGTTTTCTAGGGGCACTCACGCTGATAATGGTCAAGAGATCCACAAGTAAAACAAGTTCCTCTAGGAATCCCCCTCTTCCACCACCACGACCTCAGCCTCTATGTATCCACCATGAAATCCTCTATTCCTATTATCCCCATTATTGTGCCCTTCATTATGTTGTTCTCCTTGCTCCTTAGATCCACTTGCTACACTAGTCTGGGGCACACCAATCTTTTGATGGCTTCATGTATGTGATCTATTACTGTAGTTAACTATATCATGAGTATAAGTTTTACAAATCTTAAAATACATGGATACATTCTTATGGATCACACACTGTAAAAGAGGACATCTACTCATCATGGTCCAAATGAAAAATATCATAGTCAAGCAACATGGCGCACACACTGAACTTATGAGGGAAGCTATCCTTAGTGTGTCCTTCAACCTCGCAATCTGTACACCAAATCCCACTTGCATGTCTCATGAGCTGAATTAGCAGAGAGATTTTCCAATTGTTTCACCATAGCTGTAATATGTGCTTCAAGAAATGGGCTCACACTAGTGTCCACACTCCTAACTTCCTTAGTGCACAGAGTTTCCTCCAAAGCATCATGTGGGTCTATAAAAGTCTTATGAGATAGTGCCCTTCTGAAAGGAGTCAACAACCCACCAAAAACCACTTTGTGCATGTTGACTAGGATGTATGTCATAAGATAACTTTGACAAAAAAATTTTAAAACACGCAGGCATACTCCCAAATGCTTTTTGATAAGCCCTACTTAATGTCCTTAAGCATGTTAATACTCTTTTTCAAACTCAGGGATATGGAACTCCGACCAAAAACTCAAAATGCAAAGCATCATAATCGACTGCATTGTGGTGTGGATCATACTTCATATACTAGTATGTGTGCACCCTTGAAGAGTAGTAGCAAAATGACTTGCCTTCTTATCTAAGTAGTGATTCCCTTAGCATGCCATAACAACTCACACTTTTGTACATGTTCTGACAACATCTTCAATACCTCTTATATTATAGAAAGTGAAGAGACATCTCATAAAACACTTGTTGGGGTTGATGTGGGGTTGTTGGGATGTGGGCCTTGTCTTCCAGATCCAAGACCAGAACCATGAATGATATTTCCTCCACCACTAAAACCACCTAATCCACTTGATCCCAAGCCTCCTAACCCACCTGAACCACCTCCTACATAGGCCTTAGACCAGCGGATGTACTTCCTTATTTACATAGTGGTACTAAATAAACTCCAAACTCCTAAGAAGTTTTAGTACTTCAAGATGTTTCCCAAATTTTTTCACCCACACTCTACCTCGATGATGCTCCATATAAAATTCCTCTAATCTCCTCTAAACAAAAAATATGTTGTCACTTGTGATGTCATAGATGTTGTTTGATGCACTTCGTATTCAATGGAAAATGATAATTACCTAAAACCACTATGGATTACCTACACTCACTTGTTTTTTGTCAATAGTTACTTTTGGAACTCAAACACCAAGCGTAAGGGCTAGGTCATTAGGTGGGATCATGCGTGCACCCATGGTCCTTAATATTTCTTCATCAATGCACTCTCATCACAAGCCGAAGGGGATTCTCTATCGTGATTTCCTAAGTGGGGAGAGGCTAATGCTCTGCTCCACGTCTTCCACATGAGCTTCAAATCCTTCATGAGACATCATCCTTCGTAACTCCATAAACTCCTCAATATCACACTTCTTCACCAATTCCCTCTCCCGTGCCTCATTATATTTAAGTCCCCTTTCCTCTCTCTAGCTTTCTTCTTCCAAAGTCCGCATCTTTCATCACACCTTCCCCTACCCCTACATGTGGTGGTGTGTTTAGCTAGCCATAGGAAGGTGCTCCAATCTTAGCATCACCATCAAAATATTAATAGAAAAAGATATGACGTGAAGTTAAAATCCTCTTTTTTTTGCAAGAATTCAAACTCAACAAATTTTAGACAAGTATACATATACACCGTGTACTCCAAAGTATAATTGCACACAACACCAGCCCACCAAATGATCTACAACATGTGTCCAAGGTTCATCTACATCAAACAAATCCTAATACTCTTCCTGCATCTAAGTCCTCGGTCTATAATACCATATTTTCTTTTATGCATAAGCGGAAAACCACTCGTACAAATCTATTGGAAAGTAGTAAAATAACGACTCATAAAGGTCATGATAAAGATGTTCTTCAACCCACTTGTGCACATTTAAATCAGGTTTGTTACTATATCTCTATGAAAACTTATCTTGTCCATCAATAACCAATCTTCAATGGATGCAAGAGTCAACCAATACGCCATCATCATACAACATCGTGGTAAACTTATTTGAAAAGAGGTCCCAACAATGGAACCAAAATGTAGTATGTTTTTCTCACTAAAACCCTATACGCACTAGCACATCACTCAGATAGATTTGAGCACTCACCCAAAGCATGCAAAAGTGCCATGTCCCTCTTTCTTATAGTCTTACCATGGATTTAACATGCATGTTCATAATAACGAATTCCCAAGGTGTATAATCCATTTTATCAATCAGATTCATGAACTCAAGTTGGAAACACACATAATAAAGTAAACATACAGATCACATAACAATTAGGATCAGATTCACCATATAATTACCAGTAATAGATACATCAACAACCAATATCCAACCATAATGATCCATTATATTAGTTCATCAAAACACATTAGTTGAATACATCATAAGAAACATCACAAAGCCATGCATGTAAAAATATAATAGTAGCATAACTCTGTAACAATCCAAAGGTACAATGACCATGATACCCAAAACCCATGCAAATTAATACATATATATAGGGGTGGGGACTTTCCCTTCACCGCCCATGCACTTCTCAAAATAGGTTGTATGATAAAAATATCCATGCACCGCTACAAGATGTCTCCGAAGCATGCAATATTTTCCTAATAATAGATTACCTATAATTAACTCTAGTTTTAAGCCTATTATTAGCTCCATGCGCATGTTGAACTCTGCAAGTTATTTCTTAAAAGTTAGACTCTTCTTGACTTCCCAATCCTCCTTGCATGTTGGACTCCAAGTCTATATTTAGCCCCACTAAACTAAAACTCACTAAGTCCTTTTCCTCTCTGCAATGATCTTCACACACATCTCTTCCCATTTTCCAAGCGTAAAACCCTATCGCTCCAAAGACGATCACCGGTATATCCTTCCTCATGTTTCTCATGTAGCCCTTCTCGTGCATGCAAACCTCTCGTGTACTTCAAACACTTATCCATTTTCCAAGATTCAACACATTCCAAGGAATTTTTAATTAAATTCTTTTTGCATCTCCCACAACCATTGTGGTCCAAAATAACACCCATGCTAACAGAGGCATTTAGAAAAACAATACACATACCTTGGATACTATTCCCGGATATCTATTATATTCATCAATAACCTTCGAGGATGATTTGGATGTACACTAAAACCAAGTTCATCTCCCGATTTCTGCAAGAAATATTTTCTCCCTTTTTCTCGAGTTTGTAGTAATTTTTCAAAACATTTTATTTTTTAAAGGCCTCACTATTACCTACATTTCTACATCTTAATTAAAAATTTTACCAAATAGCTCACAAAAATTTCATGATTCCACATTTTTCCTACATATCTACCATGGTAATTGTGACAATAACACACATATGTGTTATCCATACACCAAGAAAACACATCTACAAAGCCACCACAGTTTGAATTGACACATTTTTTTATAAATTTTATAGTTTCTTCAAGATATCCCACATTTCCATGTTAGCCACCAAGAAAACAAACCCACACAACAACAACAAGTTTAAATGAAATGTTGATGATACAATTTATAGCTTCCTCCAAATAGCTAGCACTTTGTTTAAAATGTTAGGAAATAAGAGATAAAATATGCGGAATAATCTCTTGAGAATCGCAATAAAGAGAAACTAATATGCGTAAAATATTACATATCTCAAATAAAAGTGCGTAATAAATAACACAACACAAAAAAGAGATATTTAATGTGGTTCACCCAATTTGGGCTACGCCCACCAAGAATCACTTGCTCGATTTTATTACAAGCCACCACTCTCTCAATACAATACCTGATCCGCTTGGAGCTATGCTCAACAAACTCTACAGAATTCACACCCGAATTCAAAACACATCTACAATACATTTGCTTATCTATCTATCATATGCATAAGACCATATAAATAGACAACTGCTTAAGCAGTTTGATACAAAACCGTGGGTATCAAAACCAAGGGCAAAAAACCGTGGGTATCAAAACAATGGGCAAAAGACCGAAAAAACCATGGGCCCAAAAATAGCCCATAACGGTTACCCATTACCCATGGGTTAATGAACCACCCATGAAAATTTGCTTGGGGCTTCACCCCGAACCCCTCGACTCCGCCACCACCGGCGAGCGGGACCGCCGTAAAAATACCCGAGTGTAACACATGGAAGGTGTACCATACTCTAACATGAAAATAGGCTCCACAAACATAACAATCTCCCACTTGGAGACTAGTTTCCACTGAGCAAGCTTCTCAACCCTTCACTGTCATCCGCGAAGGCCAACCAAAGCTGAACATAGCTTTAGTTTATCCCTTGTGACCACCTTGGTCATCATGTCTGCAGGATTCTGACTGGTATGAATCTTCTCCAACTTCAACTTATCTTCCTCCAAAGCTGTCCTGATGAAGTGATATCTCAACTGTATATGCTTCGTCCTGGAGTGGAAAGCAGAGTTCTTAGCTAGGTGTATAGCACTCTGACTATCACTATGTAGCTTACATTCCTCCTGCTTATGCCCCAACTCCTCAAGCAATTGTCGTAACCAAATCATCTCTTTGCTTGCCTCTCGTGGCAGCAAACATACTCACCTCTCCGTGGTTGACAAAGCCACCACTTCTCGTAGTCGTGAAATCCAGCTCACCGTTGTCCCACCTACAAGCAAATATAACTCGTCGTGCTCCTCCCGCTGTCTACATCTCCACCATGTCCGAATCTACATAACCATGTAAAGTGGTGTCTCGATCCATCAGTAGCACAAAATCGTCCCCATGGTCCTCTCAAATACCGAAGGATCCACTTTACCGCTTGCCAATGCTCTTTACCTGGATCACTCATAAATCTACTCACACACCTCCTCTGCATGGGCAATATCGTGCCTAGTGCACACCATAAAGATACATCAAACTCGCCAACCGCCGATGAGTAAGGTACCTTTGACATCTCGGTTTCTTTCCCGCTCTCGTCTTGGGACACTGCTCCTTTGATAACTTGAAATGGCCTGCCAAAGGAGTCCCAACCGGTTTAGCATCCTGCATGTTAAACCTATCTAATACCTTCTTAATGTACTCTTCCTGAGATAAATTCAACTTCCGTTCCTTCCTATCCTGAGTTATCCTCATACCAAGGATTTGTCTCTGCTGCCCCCAAATCCTTCATATCAAAGGATTCACTTAGTTGCTTTCTTGAGTACTTTTATTTCCCGCATGTTTTTACCTCGCAACCAACATGTCATCAACATACAAACATAGGATAATATAACTTCCATCCTCAAATTTCTTTGATACACGCAATGGTCGAATGACATCTAATATAACCTCGCTCCATCATGAAGCTATCAAACTTCTTATACCATCGACGTGGAGCTTGTTTCAAGCCATACAAGCTCTTCTTCGCCTTTACACACCATCTCCTCTTTACCTTTGACCTCATAGCCCTCTCGGTTCGTTGCCGCATATATAGCTCCTCCTCCAAATCACCATGGAGAAATGCGCCTTTACATCTAACTGTTCTAAGTGCAAGTCTTCTACCCACTATTCCAAGAACAGCTTCTAATAGAAGTCATTTTTACTACAGAGAAAAATCTCATCAAAATCTATACCTTGTTTCTCGTGCAAACCCTCGACCACCAACCGGCCTTATATCTTTTCTTTCCTCCTTCTTCATCTTTAACTCGTACACCCACTTGTTCTCGCAATGCTCTTTTGCCTTCTTCCTAGCTTCACCAAATCCCAAGTCTGGTTCTCCATAAGAGACTTATGCTCCTCATCCATGGCTTGCTCCCACTTCTTACTGGCATCTACCTGCATTGCTTCATCAAAGCTCTCTGGCTCTCCACTATCAGTGAGTAATAAATAATAAAGAGAAGGAGAAAACCGTTCAGGTTCTTTTCTTACCCTAGAAGACCTCCTCACTGTAGGAGTTTGGGGTTCCTGTTGAATAGGTTCCTGAACTGATTCATGGGTCACTTTCCCATCCGGAAGATCCTCTACCACTGCATATTCTTTCTTGGATTCTTCCTTGTTTTCCTGCAACTGTTGCTTATACATGACTTTCTCATTAAAGACCACATCCCTAGACCGAATGATTTTCTTGTCCTTAATACTCCAACATTTAAACCCAAAGTCATCACCACCATAACCAATGAAAGTACATTTTTCTGATTTAGCCTCTAGCTTGGTCCTATCATCCTTGTCTATATGAACAAACACTTCACATCCAAAGACTCTAAGAAATGAATAATCAACTTTCTTACCATACCATGCCTCCTCAGGTATGCCTCCATCCAAGGCACTTGAGGGTCCTCTGTTTATCAAGTACACAACTGTGCTCACCGCTTCTTCCCAAAAAGAAAGAGGCAGTCCTGCATGTAATCTCATGCTCCTAGCACGTTCCATTATAGTTCTGTTCATCCTTTCGATACCCCATTCTCGTCGTGGAGTTCCCGAACCGCCTTTTGCCTCGCGGATTCCATTCTTAGAACAAGAATCATTAAATTCATTGCACGCAATACTCCCCTCCATTATCTGACCTGAGACATTTTAGCTTAAGACCTGTTTCATTCTCTACCAAGGCTTTCCATTTAACAAAAGTGTCAAATACATCAGATTTGTGTCTAATACAATAAACCCAAACTTTCCTTGTTGCATCATCAATAAAAGTAACATAATAACTTGAACCCCCAAGAGATGATACCTGAGCCGGCCCCCACACATCAGAATGTACCAGCTCTAACTTACTCTCTTTCTTCGTAGGTCCAACCTTGAGAAACCTTACTCGCTTCTGTTTCCCATATATGCAGTTTTCACAGAAATCCAAACCTGTTTCTGTATATCCAGGCAAATTCTTCTTTATGATGTTCATGCCCTTATGGCTCATATGACCGAGCCTATAGTGCCATAATGTTGTATCTACATCTGAAGCCACAAGATTACAATCATTAGTATTATCAGTGGTTAAATACAAGGTTCCAACCTTCTTACCTCTTGCCACCACAAGAGCACCCTTGGTAACCTTCCAAGAGTCTGCTGTAAATATCACAGTACAACCATCACTTCCCAACTGCCCTGCCGATATCAAATTTCTCCTTAATGTAGGCACATGTCTGACATCCTTCAATAGCCATGTATTCCCATTCTCGCATCTTAACCCGAATGTAACCTTTTCCAACTATGCCGCAAGGCTCATCATCACCAAGAAAACATGCCCAAAATCCCTCAACATAATCAACAAAATAATGCCTATGTGGAGTAGCATGAAAAGAAGCCCTCGAATCTAAAACCCAAGATTCAAAGAATATTATGCAAAGAAAGAATCAAAGCATCCCGACATACATTACCCGATGCCACATTTGCCTCCTTGTTTTCTTCCCGTTGTTTCTTCTTATCCCGAAGCTCCCAACAAATTCTTCTTTTGCATGCCCAGTGCTTTCCACAATTCCAAATACAATCTTGTTCTTGGATTTTGACCTTGCCCGATCTTTTGATTTTCCACGCTTCCTCTATTCTTCTCGTCTCCCTCTAGTTTCCACTGCCAAAGCATTCCCTCAAGTAGAAGATTCCCAGAGCTTTTCTTCGCATTTCCTCACTTAGAATCACCCCTACAACATCCTCAAACTTCAACTTTGAGTTAGCTGGAACCGAGTTACTTACCGCCATTACTGGGCTATTCCAACTCTCGTAAAGAGCACAGAATTAATAAAGCCCTAACTTCTTCATCAAATTCTATCAGAATCAAGCTAGCATATTCACACCGTATTGAAATCATTTAAATGATCTGCTACTGAACTATTCTCAGACATCTTCATATTAAACAAATTTTTCATTAAAAATATCTTATTAGAGGCAGAGGGTTTTTCATACAACTTCCCTAATGCATCCATTAGATCTTTTGTAGTCTTTTCCTTTGAAACATTAAATAATACCGAAGATGCAAGACTCATCCGGATCGTTCCAAGTGCTTTCCGATCCAACAAATCCCATTCCGCATCTGTCATACTCGAGGGTTTGTTCACCTTCTCGATAAATGGAGTATAAAGATCCTTCGATAAAGGTAATCTTCCATCTCGCATCTTCCAAAGACTAAAATTCGCCCGTTGAATTTATCAACCCTAGATCTTCCATCATCTACCATAGCTCCCACTCAAGCTAAAAACTTTCCCGCGATTCAACACTTCAAAGAAACCAAACCAGCTCGATACCAATTGTTAGGAAATAAGAGATAAAATATGCGAATAATCCCTTACAGAATCACAACAGTAGAAACTAATATGCAGAAAATATTACAGATCTCAAATAAAAGTGCAGAATAAATAACACAACACAAAGAGACAAGATTTAACGTGGTTCACCCAATTTGGGCTACGTCCACCAAGAATCACTTGCTCAGATTTTATTACAAGCCACTGCTCTCTCAATACAATACCTGATCCGCTTGAGCTATGCTCAACAAACTCTACAAAATTCACAGCCGAATTCAAAACACATCTGCAATACATTTGCTTATCTATCTATCATATGCATAAGACCATATAAATAGACAATTGCTTAAGCAGTTTGATACAAAACCGTGGGTATCAAAACCAAGGGCAAAAACCGTGGGTATCAAAACAATGGGCAAAAGACCGAAAAAACCACGGGCCCAAAAACAGCCCATAACGGTTACCCATTACCCATGGGTTAATGAACCACCCATGGACCGCCGTAAAAATACCCGAGTGTAACACATGGAAGGTGTACCATACTCTAACATGAAAATAGGCTCTCTGAACATAACATAAAAATCCCAACACATCTACAGTAACCACTAAATATATTATAGGTATTTTCCTTGAGAAAAGTGGTGTCCATGCCCTTGAATAATTTACCTCCTTCCTCCATACACATGCACATATTTACCCACTAGAATAAACAAAAATGAAGCTTCCATGATAAGGGAATATTTTAAGACCACATTTCTTTCGTGAACATTAGCAAACAGCTTTTAAAAATCTAGTTTGGGTATATCATGTAGCCATTATAATTAGTAAATATTTTATTTTTTGTGTTAAAACATTTTGTTACACAATTTTCCGTATATAATTTATAATCTATCTAATCATGGAAATCTCATAAAATCAACTCACATGCATGTATACGCTTCCACATTTTTTCAAATGACTCATATACCTTTTCTATACATCCATGTTTTACATACATGTCTACCATATCACTTGCAACAAATACATCTAGTGTAAATCCTTCCTCTTATGATTTATTGATGTCCATTCATTGTTCTATAGCTCCTATTTTGATACGATTTGGGAGGATGTTGGAAAAGGTGGTGGAAATGGATTTACACCTTCCCATCATATTTTCTTGAATATTCCTATAAAATTTCAAAGTAAAAATACCCCATCTTGATCATTTCAGCAATGAGAGACGTGGTAGGAAATATACCAAATTTATAGCCTCTTTTCAACAAACCCATAAGTGCATACACGTCCACTAGGGATTTTAAAACTAAAACAGCTACCCAAATGTCTAGTCTTCCATGGTAGAAGAGTACTCAAGATAAATTCTATAGGTTTGAGGCCCCAAAACTCCACTACACTGATTTGGCATGGCAGGGTGAAGATAGAAATGTCAAGAAATCTACTAATTTCCTGGAGAAAGCTTCCATTTAGGCATAGAAATGGAAAATATTGTAGAATATTGTGAAGTTTGGTATTAGATATTCCACTAGCCTCTACATGAAAGTTTCAAAATCCTTTTTAACAAATCCATTTTTGTGGAGATCCTACAGTCCTTGTAGTCCAAACTTCCACTACCAACGTGGTATTTCCCCCTAAATCCATAGTGCAACTAGAAGAATATTGGTAGAGGAGTGAGAGGACTAGCTTCATGCCCAAGGAAAACCACGTTTAGTCAATATCACATATTACAATCATATGTTGGCCCACATCTCACGAAAATGAAGTAGGATATTTTATTATTATCATAATTATTTTAATCACCTAATATCCAAACTAAGATCTAATCTAGGATTAATATTTAAGTTATTTAATCCTTTAATTTACACCTTTATGATCATTATTAGTTTATTTTTCTATTTTTATTTTATAATATTGAGGATATAAATAGTAACCATCATTATTAGGAGGGCATCACAATTAGGCTTAGCCTTGTATGATGATTTTCTTTGAAACTTATATTGGATAGATGTGAGAATGTTATGTTCATATTTAAGCATGTTGGTTACGAGAAATTTGGTCTTGTAAACCTTGACCATTTGGAATCGTTTTTCAAAATATGCATAATTAGATAAAATAATCTTATCCATAAGTTTTGACACTAGGATAGTGATGAAAATTTCTTGTAACTTGGCCTCATCAATGTGTTTTTGTCCTTGGATAACACGCCTTATATTTTAACTCATAAATCAACGATGTTCTTATTAGTTCCTTACATAACATGATAACTTTGAGAAAAATAAATCCTTTGGTTAACTAAAGGTTAGAATAAATGTACCAAACCTTGTGAAATATTGTAAATAAAATCTAATGCATATTCCTAAATACTTTATAATGGGAAGAGTCGTAAACAAGTTTTCTCTACCCACGTGATTCATGCATTATAATTAAGAATTGAAGATGCTACTTTGGGTTAGTATTACAATTGTATGGAGAAATATTAGGTGGATAAACCCCTATGGGTAATGAATAAATAAGGAAATAAATAAATAATGGGTTATCCAATGAATCATTTACGCGTGTTATAACATGTAACTTAATATAAATATTTCTAAATATAATTATTTGAACTTGTATTTCTTATATATTGTGGGTATAGGCATTAATAGGAGGATTTTTAAGAACAAGTGTTGAAGCATTAGAATTCATTGTATTAGAATGAAAAATAGAATACAAAGTTTCAAATGGTTCTATAGGAATAGGCATTCTAGCTTTGGGAGCAACTTACAATGCCCCCATCATAGGAATACTAGTTTTAGGAAATACTTATGTATGCATATGGGTAACGACTATATTGGTTTGAGATCCTAGTGTATTGTATTTTTGACATAGTTTCATTTATGGGCTTATAATAACATATTGTGTACGCCAAAGATGTTAGGTTTTTGCTTAATTACTTTACTAAATTTAGTAATTTTATCCTTAAGCTTATGTTGTTAAATGATACAATGCTTTTTCTTATCGGTATCATAGTGGTCATGAGCATTCCCTATTAAATGAGCCCCCTTCTTGGTGAGATAAGGTCTTAATGATAATAATATTTTTATTGTATTTGTACCATCACCATGAATACAAAACAGAGTTATTAAAATTATCAACACTTATATTATTATTGGCCTCAATAGAAGAAGAATTACTACCATCAAATTTATTCATCATTTCATAGAACATTGTGGAATTAAGGGTAGTTGGATGCAATTAGTATGGGCATCACTCAATTTTACACTTCACCTAATCGGTATGAGATACCTTACTTTTCGAGGCGGTATTAAAAAATAGCATGAAAACATGCACAAGTGAGGAAGGGTTTAGAAACCCTAAAATAAATAAAATAGAACTAAACCTAAAACCTTAAAGGTAAAGAATGAAACCATAGGTCAGTATAATTTAATAAAAGGATTAGGTTCACTAAAATATAATAAATAAACTAGGTTTTACACATAATATACCTAACATAAATATAAATACTTCAAGACTAATTAAGGCATACCTAAAATAGTCTCGAATAATGTTATATATTTAATTCTAGAATGTTATGCTACTTAATATTTTTCAAAACATAATTCAAGTTAGGGGATGGAAGATACTTGAGAGTCTATGTAGAGTAAAGGTCAAATAATGTTCACATATGATGCACGTAGTAGGAAAATTTGTTGTCAGGGCACTAAAAATAAATTCTTACTTGAAATTTTTCTCTAGATAGGTTCATTGAAGAATAGACAACAACATCATATAAACCATCTCGGAGGGCTTTAAACCTTTCCTCTATCATTTTTACCCGCTCCTTCTTTGTAGGTAAAAATGTGTTTGTAAGTGTATTAATATATAAATTAAATTTAGTCTAATTATGAAGATTAATTTTTGTAAAGATGAATTAAGAATAAGAAATACAAGAAATACATAGATCCTAAATGATATCCGAGATAAATACAAAATATACACAAGCTTAGGTGAGAAAAATAAAGTTTAAGTTAGGGTTTATTAATATTACACCAATTTAATAATTTAAATAGAGTGATAATGATATAGAAATGTTCAAGAAGGTTGTGTAGAGTGTCATCAAGTTTTCATTAAAATATAGGAGTATGAATCTAAAAGGATGAAGTATCTTGTGTGTGATTTGGGCTAAGATGGATCCCCATATTTTTTTCTTGTTTTCCAATAATGTGACTAGGTAAAATAGTAATGGGGATCAAATATAGGCCACCACACAAGATGCGATATAAAAGGTGCTCGGGGAGTTCAAAGATCACAATTCTAGAGGATAATAACTATATCTCTAAGATAGGTATAGTTTTCTAAGGCCTATATATAAAGTAAAAGAGGTATCCTACTAGGATTTGGAGATATATAGATAAATATATGGATAAAGCCAAGTGGTACAGTTAAAAAGAGCTATGGTGTAGTATATAAATAAGAAAAAGTGATATAATAAATCAAATACGATATAGTCTAATATAAAACAATGAATTATTAACCCTTCACATAATATAAATTAACATAAGATAAAGTGAAAGGACGGGTTACAAATTCTTACCTATAGTGTTGTCACCGATGCATTGATCATACCTAGAGAAATAACACTAAGATAGAACTGCTATGGGTACAGAAAGTGAAGCACAATAATAAGACCTATAGTCGTAGCTCACTATGGTGACCCAAATGCAAGAAGGAAAGCTCTAAGACCTCAAATCTAGCTTCGTGCAGTGTGAAAAATATGAATATATAAATTGAACATCTAGTGGTGTTAATCTAATATCAAATAACTAGATGGGATGTGTATATATATGTGTATGCTTAAAATATGGTGATGGGATTGTGCACACCTCATTTTTAGTCTTACTAATTTTTATCTTGTGTAGGGGTTGGTGATGCATCTTCCTCCTAAGTGGGTGCCCTAAGGGGCTTGTTAGTATTGGGTGTGAGTATACTTGGTCACTTGGATAGACCACAACATTTGAGGGATTTTAGTAGTATGTTATAGTTCACTTACCCTTTCCTTGCTTCCTCTTTTTATTCACATGTTGCACCCATAATGTCTATTTGTCTCATTATGTTCACTTATTTATACTCATGTACATTCTTATATTTGATTTTGGTCATCATAGACCTTTTTCATTCTTTCTAATTATTCTTCTAGTTTGCATCTCTCTTTGTAATTCACCTCATGACCTTAGGTTTCCCTCAAATTTAATGCCCTTTCCCATGGGTGATGGTGTCAAGTTTTATTTCTTCCAAGGCCAACGCCATCACCCATGGGAAATCATGTGAAGTATATACCTAACTAGACTCTTATTCCATCAATCTATCAATAATTAATTCCAAAATGTTGTACTTTCTTACACCTTGGACCCTTGTACATATTTTCACACCAAGTTGTTAAGACTTAAGGTTTTGAAGCTTGTCATTTTACAATTGGGTCACCATAGTGAGATAGAATTGGAGTTCTTCTTATTGATATTTCCCTTATCTACCCATAGATTTTATTTCTTAGGGTTGATATCTCTTGGGAGGTTCATGCATCAATGACTACATTGTAGGTAAGTATTTATAACCCTTCTTTATCCTTTACTATTTTTTTATACGGATGGTTAGTCATTCATTGTTATAAATTAGGTAGATGTACGTTTGGTTTGATTTATTACTTTGTCTTATTATATTATTCCCTTTGCATTTATCCAAATATTGAACTAATATATTCTAAATCTTATTATGATGCCTATCTTTATCTTAGATAAAGGCACTCAAAACCTATAGTTACCTTAAGGTTGAGGCTATTATCCTTTAGAATTAAGAAACTAGAGCTCCTTGAGCATCCTTGGTATCTATATCTTGTGTGAAGGCCTAGATTTGATCCCCAAAATCTAAAAACACGGGAGGGGATCCATATTTGGTCTTCATAAAAACATGGATTATTGTTTATCTCGTCATCACTAAAAATCACAAATTTGGATGGTGTAAGCTATGAAAAATACACTACCGACAAGGAAGTAAAATACCAATAATCATACCTCCTCCTTCTCGTTCCGTAGCAAACCTCGAATGGGCTAGGAAACTTTGATTGAGCCCCATTTTGTGATATGTACGTGCTTTTCTTAAAGACGGAGCAAGACCTTCCCCGCAACAATGATCCTTTTACTTTGCACCGGATGAGAAAAATGATTATGAGGCTATTTTGGCATTAGGATTTAGGCAAAAGGATGTTCTTTGCTCAAAGGATGCAAGAACTCAAATATGACATGAAAGCTTATTCTCCGTGTGTCTAGAGGGGAGGGGTAAGGTTGTATTTATATCCTGGGGGAGTGATTAACTTAGATTAATTTAAGTAATCATGGTTTGAAAATGTGGGCAAGATTAGGTGAGTGGTTTGAAAATGTGGGCAAGATTAGATGAGTGGTTTGAAAATGTGTGCAAGATTAGGTGAGTGGGGGCCACGAAGAATGGGTGAGGATTTGAATTATATTTTTAATTCATAAGTGGAGGATTTTAGGTGAGTGGGGACCACGAAGGGTGGGTGAGGATTTGAATTTAAATTTTTAATTCAATAATGGAAAAACATGGAGAATAATGACATGTGATGAGGATTAGATTATTTTTAGATTTTGAAATGGATAATTAATCAAATTATATTTGATTAATTCAAAATGTATTTTTGTGGGAAATGAGGAAGGGGAATTAATTGATTTAGGATAGATGTGAAATTGGGGTGTCTACATTTGCCCCTCTTTGGAAGGGTACTATGAAAGTAGTGTCCTTTCAAAGAAAGTAGACGGTATGGGGGAAGAATTCAATCTACTTTTTAAAAGGTAGAGCGAATGTTTGTTGGGGAGAATAGAAAGTGGTGAGTGATGGATGTCATAGTATCCTCCAAGACAAAAATGTCATGAGAAGATGTGATTATGGATAGATGTGGTGATGCCCCCTCGAGAGGACTGACGAGAATGAAATATATGACAGAACTCTCGAAAAGAAAGGAAATGGATTCGGTGGAGAAGAGGATGATAATGGAGTGGAAGAGACTGG
Organism: Taxus wallichiana var. yunnanensis; assembly: GCA_018340775.1. Taxonomy (NCBI): domain Eukaryota; kingdom Viridiplantae; phylum Streptophyta; class Pinopsida; order Cupressales; family Taxaceae; genus Taxus; species Taxus wallichiana. Next base: position 190,246,521 of record CM031233.1, read on the forward strand.
AATGACCGCACGATGCAAATGGAGAAAGGATTCAATCGACCTTGAATGCTAGGTGTGAGGGTGTGTGGGAAAGAGAAAAGGGAATGGATAGGATTGGGGGTTGATTATGAGAAGAGTAAGGGAGATAGGGAGGGAAAAAAGGAATGAAAGAGGTAGAAATAAGAGAGAGGGATGATAGGGGAAGAAGGGAATGATGAAGGACAAACAAGGCAAAAAGAGGAAAATGACAGAGTAGAGGGTGAAGGGATGAAATAGAGAGATGTGCAAAATGAAGGAAGCAACAGAGATAGTAAAGAGGGATACGTGGAAGTGAAATAAATGAGAGAGTGAAGAAAAGTAGGAAATGGGAAAGGATAAATAAGAAGGAGAAAACGAGGTGGGAGTAGGGGGTGAAATGGAGGGAAATGGAAAGAGGACAAAAGAAGAAGTAGAACGGAGAAAAAAAAGAAACTATGAGGGGCGAGGAAAGTGTGAAAAAAGGAGAGAAAGGAATAGAAACATATACAGAATGAATGAAAAGGTAGGGGTGGTAGAGAAAAGGGGAAGTGGTCAGAAGAAACGTGAAAATTAGGGGAGAGGAAAGGAAGATAGAACGAATACAAGGAGAAGATTGAAGGAATCACGTCATTGCGAGGAAGACCAAGGCAAAGAATATGGAACAGACCGTATGGAGATGCATGTGGAGAGTGGGATGATAAAAAAGATAGGACAATGCTGAACAACCAGGTTATCGATGGGGATGTAAGGAGGAAACGTGATGGAAAAAGGGGAAGAAGATGATATAGGGGAAGGGAAATAAGACGAGGGGTGGGAGAGAGAAGAGGATAACAAAGAAAATGATGGAGAAGGAAGGGAATACAGAAAGGGGGTAATAAGTGGAAAGGAAATGGTAGAAGGAATGTTCAAAGAAGAAAGAGGGGAGGAATGACATCGATTGGAAAAGATGTGGAGATGCATGAAATGAGGATACTAGGATGATGGGAAAATAGAAAAAGGAGGTATGATGAAGACAGTAAAGATATTGAAGAGGGCAAAGAGGAGATGGAGAGATGGGTAAAAAGTGACAAGAAAGGGTGGGAGTGAGGGAAAAGAATAGGAGAGAAAAGAGAATGGGGGATAGAAGAGGCAATGCCAATGAGGGGATGTTAGGGAAATCCCCTTGACAATGAGTGGTGGGGAAGGGTGAGAGAAAAAATGAAGAAAAGGAGAAAACTAATGAGGACTGGAAAGGGTAACGCCAACAAAGGGACGTTAGGGAAAACCCTTTGACAATGAGTGGTGGGCTTAGAGGAGGGAAGGAATGAAGGGAAACTCTAGAAGGTCCAAGGGAGTGAATGAGGTCGTGCAGAATGAGGATTGATAATTTTTAGGGAAAACCCGTTGACAATTATTAGCGCGGGAAGAGAAGATGATGATGAAAGAAGGATATAGGAGTGTTAACAATAATGGCGAATATGTGTGTGGGTAGAAATGTGGGGGGAATTTGAGAAGATGAAGTGGAAAGAGTGAAGAAGATGGGAGGGATGAGTTGGGACTAAGTGAAAGCGAGGAGAGGATGGGGGTGATGAGGATGAACGAGGTGAGGATGAAGAACTAAGACATGAAAAGAATGGGAAGAAACGGTATGAAGGATGATGGATCAAGGAGGGGAAAATGGGGGAAAAGAATGTGATTGTAGGTGGAAGAGATGAGTTGTATGTTGTAAGAGAATATGTGGAGAAAGGATAATAGGAGGAGGAAAAAGTGGGTAATAGGAGATACCAGGTGGAAGAAGCGATCAACAAAGTGAACGAAGAATGAGGCGGGGGAGAAGTTCACGATGACAAGTTAAGTGTAGGGAGGACCCTGACATAAGATTGTCATGTGATGGAAGTGGTTAAGTAAGATTGCCATGTGAGCAAAACTAGAGATGAAAAATGGTCAAGCGAGAAGTGGTGTTTGTGAGAATAAAAAAGGAGGTGAAAGGATGTGATAATGGGGAATGCCGAGAAAAAATGAAGGGTGAAGGGTGTGTAGTGATGGGGAAAGGCAAGGAGACAGATCATCCTTAAGAGGGACTCTTAAGTGAGATCGCCATGCTGGGTGAGTGGTTAAGTAAGATTGCCAAGCAGAGGAGGGTGATAGTGGTGGGAAAAAGATGTGATGATGGGGAATGAAGAGGAAATATGGATGGTGAGATTGGAGAGTGATGGGCGAGTGTAAGATGACATGTCATGCTTAAGAGAATCTCTTAAGTAAGATCGTCATACTGCTGGAGAGGTTTCGTAGGGTCTCCCAACCGACAGGGATGATATGCAAAGAGAAAGACAAAATGATATTGGAGATAGGGGTGGAATGGTAGGGTGAAGAAGATGATCGCGATGAGAAGTGGGAGAAGGAAGATGGGGGAAATATGATGGGATGGGGGAAGGCCATAGGGCGAGAACAACCTTAAGTGGAAGTCTTAAGTAAGATTGTCATGCGGCTAGAATGGTTAAGTAAGATTGCCAAGTTCGAGGAAGAAGGGATGATGTTAGAGTTGGTGGGAATAGGGTATGACAAAATGAACTCGAAGGGGAACCTCTCAAGTGAATTTGTCATACTACGAGAGCGTGTAAGTAGGATGACCAGCATAAAGTGGATTTGGAGAAGGATGAGAAAAGAGTGAGTGAGGTATGCCTAAGTGGTATATGATATGAGATGAGGTGATAATAAGAAAGAAAGGACACAAAGGAGTGTAACATGAATAGATGAAGGAATATATGCGGTGGAGGGCAGAGAGTGTGGGGAATCCTTAATTGGGATACCCACGTGGTGAGAGTAATGATGCGGGAATGGGAAGTAGAAGAGGTGGATTTGGAAGATGTGTTTAGTGGTGATGGTTATTTGATGAGAGGGCAAGTGGTGAAGAAGCTTCTACAAAGTGGGAAGATCTTAGGGAGAGGGTAAACCTCCACCGAGGATTCCATATAGAAGGGGTTATTAAGTAAGATTGTCAAGCGGGAAGAAAAAGGGTGAAAGGAAAGAATACCAATGGGTGAGAGGGGACAGGAATGGTGAGAAGGGTAATATGGGTATAAGCGGCGGAGGAGTAAAAATGAGAAGTGAGAATGAATGGATCAAATACATGGTGATCATGGTGGGGGAGAAGGAGCTGCTGGATAGTGAATGCTACTTGAGAAAGATCGTCAAGTAGGATTCGCAAACTGGAGAATGCATTAGTATGGGTGAATGGATGGGGTGCAAAGTAAGATGTTGATCATGCAGGAAGATACTCACGTGACGAAAAGCATCTTAATTTTAATATAGCACATAATAGGATACATTGTGATATAAAAGATCAGGATGACTAGACTGTAATATGCGTGATAGCATAGATAGGGGCCATAAAAAAAGGTTTGATGCCCCAGTACGATACGTAAATGGAAGAGAGCATAGACAGAGGCCATCAAGAAAGTATGATGCCCCAGTACGACATGCAATCAGATAACATAAGAATATTACAGAGAACACCAGGATACATAAAATCAAGATGCCCCATGTAATATATCAAGATACAAGAAAGTAATTAATAATTTGCCACTAATAATGCAACACAAGAACCAGTAAACATGTCCCTAACGTGTTCCACAAAGTTGATGATTGATTAGATATGCCCCCAAGTAGGGGTACAAGGATTGGGTCGGTCTCTCCTCAAACAAGGAAACAATGAGAGCCGGATTTTCCCCAAGCGAGGATTCACGCGAGGAGAAGTGGTTTGAAATTGGTAGTCATAAGGTGGTTGGACCATTTGTTTGGGATAATAGTTCAAAGGATGAATTGTGTTGCTTATTGAGTTTTTACGATTTTGTGGATGTTTTTGGTCTTTTGAAAATTTTGCAAATGTTTTTGTATTTTGGATATTTTCTAATGTTTTTGTTTTTGGATTTTTGGATTTTCTAATGTTTGTTTTTGAATTTTATAATTTTTTTAGATTTTTTGGAGTTTTTGAATGTTTTGTATTTTTGGAGGGATTTTTATACTTGGGAATTTGACGATTTTCAAATGTTTTTGGATTTTGAGATTTTTACACTGTTTTTAGATTTTTGACGATTTTCAAATGTTGGTAGATTTTTGACGATTTTCAAATGTTTTTGGATTTTTGAATTTTTACACTGTTTTTTAGATTTTTGACGATTTTCAAATGTTTTTGGATTTTTGACGATTTTCAAATGTTTTTGGATTTTTGACGATTTTCAAATGTTGGTAGATTTTTTTACACTGTGAGTGGCAATTTATGGCCCAGTGCGAGACTTATTTTGAGAGGCGATAAATCGTGATATTATTCGTATGTAGCGTGTTCAGTGTGGTAACTTATGCTCAGAATAACACAAATTCTCTTTCCATTGGCAGGATATGGTGGTGATGATATGATGAAAAGAATTCCAGCTCCATTCTTGACTCCACACAACTAGTAAGATGTGTGGGCTCATCACCGAGAATCAAGAAGGACGCAGGAGGTGGATAATGAATATAGAGACAAATGCTAACAACAATCCCTTTGGGAAATTGTGACTCCATTCTTCATAATGGTACTGAACCGGTTTCAAAAATGGCTTTCACTTTATGAGTCACATGCTAGACTTAGACAGTTATGTGGCCTACTGATTGATAAGATATGAGGTTAAGGGATAGTTCTCTCTTCACTTAGGCATCTAAATTACATGTTTGGGGATTCTTATAATTTGTAAGCACTGTAAGATTTTGTATTTGTGAAATGACTCCCTATTCCTTGCCCCATGCTACTAGTGAGAAGCAAGAGCTCATCACCGAAGGCAAAGTATAGGCGAGTGAATTCCTTTTTGTCTTTTTTTTTTTTGTTTGGTTTTTTTTTTTTGAATATTTTGCAAGGTTTTATGCTTTTATGAGAATGACCCTCTACGCTTTGCCCCATGCCACTTGTAAGAGGCAAGGGTTTATCACCGAAGACAAGACGTAGACGAGTAAGGGCACCTTCCTCCATTCCCAGTCTCACACTACCAGGAAGAAGTGTGGGCTCAACACCAAAGACTATGAAGGATGAAAGATGTGACAATGAATTATTCATAAGTTATTGAATTGATGGATTTTTACAATAGTGTTTTGTATTTGGGAAGGAACGTCAGCCCCCAATCTCAGCCCCACACGACTAGTAGGACGCGAGGGTTCAACACCGAAGACTGAGATGGACGACAAAACGAACTGAGTTACGAAGTTTAGAGATTTGTTATGAAAGAGAGAATGTATTAGAAGGGGATATATTACCATCAGTAAGCTTCTAGGTATGACCATAGAGGAAAGTGACTAAAAGTGGAAGAAGTATGACGTTCACAAACTTAATAGGATTTATACTAACACTTGTCTCATGATGATAAGTATGAAGATGTGATTTTGATAAATAAAATATCTGCCAATGCAAATGAATAAATTTAAATTATTCGAAAATAGTGAACATCTCAAGGATAAAATTTCTTTAAATGAACTGCATTCATTGGTTCATCAAGATCTTGACCATCTTCAGTGGCCAATTTATAGGCTCCAAACCCAAAAATATCTATGATTTCGTTGGGCTCAAATTTGTCTTGTTTGTCTCGTTCTTTGGGTGTGTTCTTTCGATTTTCTTTGAGAATGAAATGATTGACCTTAAATTTTCTAGGTTTGAATTTTTTATGGTAGCTATGCCATAGCCGATTTTGATATACTTGAAGATGATCTAGGGCATTAAGTTGTTTTTCATCAAGAATCTCGAGTTCATGAAGACGTGAGTGTTGATAATAATCTTTATTGATTACATCTTTAAAGGATATTATGAAGGATGGAAATTCAACCTTGACATGTAAAATAGCTTCCCAACCATAAACAAGGGAGAAGGGAGTGGCTCCAGTAGGTGTGTGATAAGATGTGTGGTAAGCCCAAAGAGTGGGATAGATTTGGTTAAGCCAATAGCTTCCATGTGTGTTGACAATGATGGTTTGTATTATTTGGTTTGTTGCTTTTGTTTGTCCATTAATTGATTGATTTGAGGATAGATTCATGATTAAAGATGGAAAAGGTTGTGTAAAGATATTCCTAGGTATAAGTACCTCGTAGAATGGATGCACGTAGAAGTCTTGATAGGTGAGACTAATTAGTGATGAGATGCTTGCAAGATCGATAGTTGAAAGCATGATGGACACGACGGGTTGCATTGTCGCAAGTGTCCAAACTCGATGTGGTTGTGTTTCGACAAAAAGGATAGATATGTTAGGCATAAGAGCCAATATTGGAAGAATAGAATCAAACTTAATGGTACCTGTTGATGGAACCTCGTCTGTAGTGTCTACAGTAATATCAAGGTTTGAAAGGGAGTCTTGAAACGAGATCAAGGTCTCGTTAGATGTTGGAAGAATGTTGTCGCCCAAAACAGGTTCAATATATGTCTGGGCTGAAAGAGAGTATTGAAATAAGTTCAAGTGCTTAGTAGATGTGGGAAGAATGTTGTTGTCCAAATCAAGTTCAATGTATGTTTGGGTTGAAAGAGTGTCTTGAAATAAGTTCAAGTGCTCATTAGATGTTGGAAGAATGTTGTTGTCCAAAATAGGTTCAATGTATGTTTGAACTAATGGAAGGAAATTTGAAGAAGGTATGGATTGGTTTGGAATTAGAGAGTCTTGACTGTTGTCATCACAATCTCATGGAATTTCAGTATATATAGGAGTTTCGACAATAGTCAGCTCTTCATGGAAAGTTGTGGTATTGGATGTGTCGTTGGTTGTAAGAGAATTGTCATCAAGTTCTATAGAGATGACATTGTTGTCAATTAAGTCTTGGACGTAATTCTTAAATCGCACACATTTATCTATGTGATGACTATCAATGCGATGAAAGTCACAAAGATGTGTTAGGTTTGTACCAACGATGGCTTAGCTTCCCCTTTAACAAAGGGTTTTGTAATTGGATATCTTATCAGTTTAGCCTCTTTTAGTTGATGAAAAACACTAGAGAGACTTTCTCCAAGGGGGTAAACTGACGTTGGACTTTACGTGAACTGATTTCTTCGTGAGGTTGTATGATCGGCTTTTGGGTGATCGCTCACTGATTTGGGTAGCCATATGAGAGAGTTGTGTTGTCATCTTATTAATTTGTTCTAATAGCTCATTGTGTGATGTTTTTCATGAATTCATCATGTTTGAAAGAGAGGGAGAACGAAGAAAGGTGCGATGAAGAAATCAACCTATTGATTGTGATCTTTGTTTTGGCTCAATCGAGTTTTAACAAGTAAGGCTATAAGGAGAAAGCTTTAAAAAAAGCTACTCGGGATAAATATGTGATAGCTTAAATAAGCTATAATGAAAATGGTTTAGATTTGGCTTAAACAAGCTCTGAATTGTTGACGTGGAGAGTAACCCAAATAGGTTAATCGTGATATGGTTGTGATATAACTCAAAATGAGTTATGAAAGGATTTGTGTTGGCTGTGATTTGGATAAACACGATGGTGGACAGAATAATGAGTGAACTCAAACAAGTCACCCAATATTAGTTTGATATAGCTGGAAACAAGCTATGAAGGATGTTTTGACGATTGACGATTGACGATATGGGGAGTGAATGCTAGTCACTCAATATCAGTTGGATATAGCCAAAGACAAGCTATGACAAATGTATTGTTGGATGAGGCAAGCTAATGAAATTGGTGTGATGGTTTGGTCTGTTTTTGGATTGTTTGGATGTTTTCGCTTGGTATTGAATTGGTCGAGAACTGATTTTTTTGTGGAACACAACTAGGGTCTGAACTTTTACAATGAACACATTGATATCAGCCAAGTTTTATGATAAAAAAATGCTAAACTATTGTGTTTTCAAATAGCAAGATCATGTGGATTCAATTGTTTTGGCTTATGAGGTAACTTCTTCAGGAATGATCATTGTTTCATGCAATCATACAAGTATGCTATGAAATGGTGGATGCAGGCTCTTATTACTCCAAGAAGATGCGTCCTCCGATATACCCTAGTCCTGATATACCTAATGCATGCGGGGGACAAGTACTGGTACGGGAACCCTTAGAGCACTAGAGGAGACTCACCAATTCTTACTTTCCTGCTTTGGAGTGAATCACCACGTCCAGAATAGGTTTTGTGAAAAGGTGGAAGGTGATGGAGGGATGAATGTGTGTGGTATCCTTATAACTCCCCGAAGATTTACAGGGACGATGCCCAGACTTCGTTGTTACAATGGCTATATTTAGGTGTGACTCGCATGCGCCGCACGACAACATTACCTGTAAGTGAAGAGCAGGGGCGAGGTAAATACCGAACGCTGTGATGAGACTAGGTCTCAAAGTGTAATGCAGATGTAAATGTCACAAGTGCGTGGTAGTCAAGTCCACGTCATCGGTGTAGCTATGGTGGTGATGAAATCCACCTCGTCTACATGCTAAAACAATATGATGAAGTGATTAAACGCAAGGTTCTTTCCAACTTGAAATAAATCACTAGCAAAAAAAAATAATTATGTACACGAGTGTACTTTTTTTTTTGGTTTCAATGAATTGTCTTTGAATGGTGGTATTTTTATGCGGGATTTTGTTGTTTTTGTTTTGTTTTCGTTTTCGACAATATTCCAAAGAACGTGGTTCTACGTAAAACAAATTAGTAGTTATCCCGCAAATGAAATGTTAGAAAAGTGATCATGGTTGTTTTTGATTTGCCGATCGCTCAAAGGCGCAAGAAAAGAGCATACACAACCAACGACCAAACAAATATTAAGAATATGACAAAGGAAAGTAATTATTAAAATGACAATTGTTATCCAAAATTCACCCCCAAGGTAAATTTTGATAACATGCATCAAATTCTTTAGTCCCAAGTAATTATATTGATTCACGGCAAAAGTCATGTTTCTAGGGTCCCCTCATATTTTTCTAACTCCCCTGTCCAAGGAGGAGAGAGAAAGTTCTGAAGAAAGGTGAAAAAATCGTAAAAAACAGGCTCGGGCCAGAAAAAATCATGAAAAATGGCTAAGTCCTAGTCCTCATGAAGTCAATCGGGACAAATGGGACAAAAGGGCGCGAACCGGTTGAAAGGCCGCAGCGGTCGTGCAATAAGATTTGGGACATTTGGGACAAAGGGACGCATGGGAGGCGGAAATCCGGATCGGCCGAAAATGGAAAAAGTTTGACTAACTATTGAAACGGGAAGTTCGGACGCTTGGCCAAAAATCTGAATCCGGCGGATCGGCCGAAATGAGTCAAGGCAGCCCGGAACAGTTGGGCCGAAAGTACGTGAAGTACGCGAACCGGCCGGATTGGCCGAAATGAGAACTTTCAGTCTGGGACGCGCGGGACAAAAGTACGCGAACCGGCCGAACCGGTGAATCGGGAAAATTTGTCCCAAACGGTCCAAAGCAAATGGGATACGCGGGCGCGAGTGAGTCGAACCGGCCGGTTCGGCCAAACAGGAACTTCAAAGACTGGACCACGAGGGACAAAGGGACGCGCGGGACGTGGATAGCCGAAAAGGCCGAAAGTGAATGGATATGTGACACGTGTCACCGGCCGAATGAGGAACAAGGAAGCCCATTTCGGGCGGATCGGGAGTTTATGTCCCAAACGGTTTGGGACATCCGGGACAGAAAGGACGCAAAGGGCGTGAAAGGCCGCAGACCCGCGAGTCAATCAAAGCATGCCACGTGTCATCCAGGTGGCAGCGCGCGGAAAGATCTTTAAAATGCAGTTTCTCCTGTTTTGTGCCCTAAAACTTCAAACGGCCATAACTTTTGACTCCGAGCTCCGATTTTGATAAAATTGGACTTTCTGGAACGAGCACGACGTCCTCTACGCCACAAAAACTGGATTTCTTATTTTTAATGAGGGTAGATATATTTAAATAAGAGAAATATATTCGGCTCCAGTCAGTTAATGCTCATTCCCGTCAAATGACAGAAAACGCCTGCTAGGCCCAAAATAGCTGCCCGCACTCAGAAGGCCATAACTTTTGCATTTCTCAACGAAATCGCACAAAATTGGTACCGTTGGAATCGTGGTTCCAATCCCGATGTACAGAAATCAAGAAATTCCATATTTGATCAAGAATTGATTAAGATTTTTAAGAAAATGTGGCCGGGTTCGAAGCAATGTGTTTTATTTGGTAGTTTGGAGTTCAATTAAGAGGCATGGTCATCACTCTTTCTCTCTTTACTACAAGCACATGGGACAAAAGATGGGGATCCTTTTGCAAGTAATGTGCAATCATTTCACTCAATTTAATGCCTCTTACAGGTGGTTGAAGGACAGATTTTGGGATTTCCATTTTCCCTTCTCTTTCCCTTCTCATTTTTCTATAAATTGGAGTGTTGGGCTCATTGTAAAAGGGAGAGTTTTTGGGTAGCAAAGCTCTGCCAAAATTGCTTTGTGAAGCCAGTGTGTTGCAGGCCCTTGTAGTGGACTCCTTGCATGGTGATCCAGGCCCTTATCTTGTAATAGACTGAACTGTGCATACCAGGAAGCAATAAAATACAAGTTTGTGGATGTATCTTCCCCTGCTGTGTTTTCTTGCATTCTTCTTGCCCTTTTATCTTTCCACAAGAATATTGTGTCTATTATTATGTTCTTGCAGGAATTCATTATCATTGTGTGTGCTTGGAATACTGCTGTGAATGCATTTTGCTAGATTATGGAGAACTGTCATCACCTCTTCTAGTGTGCACTTTGCCTTTGTATTTCACACATTTGGAGACTACTCTCACATCCTCCTTTTCTGGTGTATCACCGCTTTAGTGTAGGCTTTCATTTTATGTATTCTCTTTCCCTGGTCCCTTGGAAATTTAGATTAGAATAGTTAGCTTATCCTGCATTAGAGTAGATTGTGGCAGGTAGTTTAGGAGCAAGAACAACTTTCTTTCTCTGAGGTCTATCTCAAGTAAGAAGTCCCACAACTTGGAGATAGTACCCATGTTATCCAATCACACTTTGTGAGTTCGGTATATGCACAGGGGTGCTTTGTGATTTGGTGATAACAACAGTTAGAAAACAAAGCTAGAGAATCCTGCGCAATGTTAGAACAAGAATATAAAAATTGTGACCGTTTCTGATTTTCTAGATCGCTTGAAGGCGCAAGAAAAGAGCATACGCGGATACAATTGGAATAGTTTTTTTTTAAATATTAATAATTATTGCAATTAATTATGATTGTGAAATAGTGATAATGATTATTTTCACAAAAAGAAAAACGATGAAAGAAGAGGGTGAAAACGTTACCTAGAAGTGTTGTCGTGGAAAATTGAAATGTAAGGCAAAAAATTAAAAATTAAAAAAAATTGTTGTGCAGAGCCTGAGTGGCCTCACGTTTCTGATTTCCAAGATCACTTTTGAAGTGTGAGGAAAGAGCATACGTGTGAGGTTGTTACGTGAAATAATTTTTAAAAAAAAAAAAAACTATAATTTTGTTGTTTTTTTGTTAAAAAGATAGGTGTTAGAAGAAATGAAACCAAAATTTTTTTGTAAGTCTAAATCTAAAAATTATTTTTTCATTGCATAGATATTTTCAATACCTTTCCGTTAAAAAAAAATGAAGTCATTCCGAGTTTGGGAGAAAAAGTTATGGCTTCCGGAAGATGGGCTACGAGAACGCTCTGAATGAAAATTTTAAACGTGAGAAAAACGTCCGGGAGCTAGTTTTTTTTATTTTCTGACTTCTGTACTTCACCTGAGAAGCTAAAATTTTGACAGCAAGGTTAAAAAAGAACAATAAATAGAAAGAAAGAGTTAGATCACAAAATGATTGACTAAAATAAAAGAAAAAAAATGATTAACTTCCTACAAAGCAGTTATTTCAGCAAAAGTAAATAAATAAATACATTTTCCGGATTGGTTGTCCCATGACAGTAAGATGATAAACTAATGATTAGTTCATGTGTTTCTATAGATTACGAGTGAATAGCAAAATCAGAACTAGGAACTAAACACCAAGCACCAAGGAGATCAAAGACAGGATGAGCTTCATAGTTTCATTGTTGTTATAACTTGCAGATACACCACAAGACACCACACAACAAAAATACTACCCAAAGTGTGAAGGTTAACCAAAGAAGACCATAAGGAATAGAAAAGGAAATAATAATGAACAATAATAAACAAAGAACAGATAAAACCACTAATTGGGAAATTGATGGTAATAGATCGAAAGTAACCTAAGCGTGCTTAAATGTAAGCTATGAAAAATACACTACCGATAAGGAAGTAAAATACCAATAATCATACCTCCTTCTTCGCGTTCCGTAGCAAACCTTAGAATGGGCTAGGAAACTTTGATTGAGCCCTGATTTTGTGATATGTACGTGCTTTTCTTCAAGACGGAGCAAGACCTTCCTGCAACAACGATCCTCTTACTTTGCCGGATGGGAAAAAAATATTATGAGGCTATTTTGGCATTAGGACGAGGTAAAAAGATGTTCTTTTCTCAAAGGATGCAAGAACTTAAATATGACATGAAAGCTTATTCTCCGTGTGTCTAGAGGGGAGGGGTAAGGTTGTATTTATATCCTGGGGGAGTGATTAACTTAGATTAATTTAAGTAATCATGGTTTGAAAATGTGGGCAAGATTAGGTGAGTGGTTTGAAAATGTGGGCAAGATTAGATGAGTGGTTTGAAAATGTGTGCAAGATTAGGTGAGTGGGGGCCACGAAGAATGGGTGAGGATTTGAATTATATTTTTAATTCATAAGTGGAGGATTTTAGGTGAGTGGGGACCACGAAGGGTGGGTGAGGATTTGAATTTAAATTTTTAATTCAATAATGGAAAAACATGGAGAATAATGACATGTGATGAGGATTAGATTATTTTTTGGATTTTGAAATAGATAATTAATCAAATTATATTTGATTAATTTGAAATGTATTTTTGTGGGAAATGAGGAAGGGGAATTAATTGATTTAGGATAGATGTGAAATTGGGGTGTCTACAGATGGGATCAACCATGGTCAATCATATCGGCATTGGGGGAAACCATAAAGTAAAAGGTGTAAATCAAAGTGGAATAGATAGAAGAAACATAACACATGCATGTAAAATTTACATGATGATAAAACATTATGGGAAGAATAGTAATGAGTGTTAACAAGTATGGGAAAGGTGGACATAATGATGGTAACATGTGAACAAGAGAGAAAAATGTGAGGATGGGGTAACTACGACATCAATGAAAGCATAGAGATATATTTTCGAGGTGTTTTAGTCTTGCCCATGTTACCAAATTTGATCACCCCCAATCTTGTTAGGACCATTAAGGAGCCCCATTAGGAGGATAATGCATCAACGTCTCCTACACAAGAGAAAAAATTAAAAACGCAAAAATGAGGTGTATAAAGGACGCTCCCGAAATTCTAATATGGGAAGAAATCAATCCCTATGTAATAGGACTAGAGGAATCCATAATGTAATGACATTAGATAACTAGTTCTTATTAACCATGTTATGTATCTCATTAGGTTCATCATCATGTGAGTTAGCTAATGTGAGAAGGATGTCAAGTCTATATTCATAGAACTACATATATGGAACACTACACACCATAAGAGTAGTGGGAATACATAAGATATTATTAGAAAAAGGTATATATATTCCCCATGGGTTATGATTAACATGATGCTTATATAATTAGTTAGTATGGATGAGTTTAAGGCATTAATACCTAAATGATGAAACTATATGTATAAGGTGTTTCAAGGTATACCTAGTAAAAAATTATAAGAAAGATTCCTATCAAGATCCATGAGCTTAGTGTGAATGGTATTGGGTCCAATAGTAATATGGATCCAAATACAATCAAGTGGCTTATGATGGTATTTATCAAATCCACAAAAAATTAATTGGGTTTACATAACCTATCAAAATGGAAAATTTGAGGTTTTTATGAGAAGGAAAGAAGAAATATTAATTCTCAATCCCTCATCTAACAAGACTCTTTGTACTTGTTCATAATGAATGATGAAACTTATAAGAAGGGAGGATTTTCAGCACATAATAATAATTTTTCATTAATAATATCATCATTAGGGAACTCTATAGCTATAGAATGATAGGCTTGGAAATATGAAGTAGGATTGGTAGTTTCGATGTTGTAAATTTTGGGGTAAAAGAAAGGTGGGATGGAAGGATATTCCTTCGTTACTTTGATGGAATTGTCTAAGTGGTAGAGATTATGCATTCAATGAATATACGATTTTGTGGATATGTTTGCATGCTTTCCATTTGAAGGATCTTGCAATTCATAAAATTTATTTCATCAATGAAGTTCCATAATGGTATTTAGGATGATAATACATGGGTGAAGGATTTTGGTAGGATGAGGTTTTTTTGTAAGATTGGGCTATCTTATCCAAAGATGGAATCATATGTTCCTCAGACGGGATATCCATCAAATCCTTTAGATGAAGCCCAACTGAGGTTGTAGGCTCATATTGGTTTTCTCATGGGAAACATTAATAATTTTTTGTTCAAGTATGTGATGTCCTTTTGGGATTTTGGATTGTATCCTTATGTGTGGGATTGCATCTATAATTAACCTTATTCATACTTGACATATTATGAAGTGGGGTAATTTGTATCATAAGACCCTTCAATAGTACCTAAAAAATTGTTCATAGTTTTTTATTATGGTTGATCCTAGAATGGAAATTCTTATGAGATTGTACAAGGAATTTATATTTCTCATAATGTTCATAAATTTCATTAATGTCAAAATGAGGTCTAAGGAAGAAATTAAGTGAATCCTTCTTATAATCCCTTAAATCTTCATAGGAATGCTCGAGAGTGACATGCTACCAGCATAAGGGGTCAATATTAAAGGAGGTTGATGGTTTTTGGTAGGAGGAATGATGTGAGGGGTGGAGATAACTTGTAATAATTAAACATGTGATAAGGGTGGGTGGTGTGGGTTATAAGGAATAACACTTTTATTATTACTGTTTGAAAAGGAATGTGTGATGGGTTTTCCTTTATAACAAACTTGACATTTAATTTTATGATATGTGGATATGAGGGTTCTTGAAAGCTTAGATGGTTTTAAAATTCTCACATAAGGTAGTCCTCTTGCTTAGCATGCTCAAGATATTCTTAAAACATGGTGGGAGATAAGGACCATACCTTATATTGGAGATTAGGAACAAGATCCTTAAGAAATTTTTGACAAATATTTTGATTATCAAGATGATGATTTTTTTGATTAGATAAAATCTTCTATCACTTAAAATGATGGGTTGATTCATTAGGGGATTGTTTTAAATCGATGAATTTTGAAGCATAATTTCAGGGGAGATTATGTTGTTGATAATTATTCATTAAATTATTGAAAAAAATTCTATATCAATAATGGAGTTGATTAATCCATAATAAATCATCCCCTTAAAAACATTCTAGGATATTAGTTGTAGCATAGGTATTGGTTTGAATCCACTCCTTATAGATGTTTCCAAAGTTTTTAAGATAGATGGCTAGATCAATTGACCCATCATAAGAAATGGTAGGATATATCCCACTATAACCATAGATTTTGTATAAGGATCTAGAGCTTCATTATGTAATGTTTGAAGAGCCTTATTATAGATTGGAGGAGAGGGATGGGGTTCCCATTACTATCCAAAATATAATGAGGTGTTGACAATTGATTAGGACCTATAGTTTAAAATTTGATTTTGCATTTGAAACATGTTAGAAATATTTAAAGATTGCATAATGGCCATTTGATCAAAAATTGATAGTCATGAGATTATGATCAAGAGCTATATTCAGGCCACTTGAGGAAGTACCATTGGTATTATTTGTTTTTACATGGGTTTTTAGGGATTGATTTTGGGTTTCTCAATTGGTAGGATGATTTTTAGGAATAATAGGTTTTAAGGAGGATTTTAGGAGTCTCTCTTCTATAAGATCTATATATCGAGAAAAAAATATTAATTTCCCTCTTTTATGGGTGTAAAATATTCATCGTGTTTGATTTTTTAATGATTTGTCGGGATAAATTTTTCCAAATTTTTACCACATTAAAATCAGTTATAAGGTTTATCTTTGATGAGATCATATGTGGTAGCGCAAAGGGGAATTTTATTTATGTGAACTAGGGGCATATTTATATAGGTCAAACAATATCATCCTTGGTAGGGTAAAGTGATTAATGGTGTTGATCTAGGAAGTTTTGGTAGAGGAAACATATGGTATTAGTCACAAAGAGCTATATATAGTGATGCTTCTAGATAAAGATGAGGGAACAAAGGAAATTTCCATGGGGATTTTGAAGGGGTTTATACTGAAATTAAAAATTGTGAGTTTCATGATGAGGATTTGAATATGAATCTCATAAATAATGATTTTATTTATATCCTAACAAGATCGAGGTGCGAGAGATGTAAGGATTTTGATGACATTGGAAATCTAGTATATATGATGATATGATCAGCCATGTAGTCATGAAGTGGCACATTAGAAAAGGAAAGGTTGAAAACTATTATAGACATGATCCATTGGGTTGGAATTATAGAAAGGTTGATCATGTTAGGTTATGAAAAATTGATCACGAATGGAATCACATGTGAAAGTAAATTTACACAGGTACAATTGCATGGGAAATGAAGACAAAAAAGGGCTAAATGATGAAATATCTAAGTGAAGATGTTTATTTAGATGAACCAATCAATATGGTTATAATATTCACATTGGGTTCACCAAAATGTATGATAAGATAATATTGATTTGCATGGTTTTCCTCTTGTTTTCCAATAATATGAATTAGGAAACTAGTAATGGGGATCACATATAGGCTAGAATGTGAGATGTAGATACAAAATGTGCTTAGGGAGTGTAAGGATCAAAATTGATAGGATAGTAACTTATAGACACTAAATCATGCACTTTGAGTATTATTTAGTCTCGATCTCATACTACTATTCATATGATTTTTGAGTGAAGAATTTATTAATTAACCCTGATCTTTTGGCCTTTTTACTTTGTTTTCTATCATCACCGCCAACCTCCCGCACATGCATGCCCAGATCTATTTTTGTCATTTTCATCATTTTAGTCTTGAATAGGGCACCCGAGCCAAGTATTGGGGCTCCCATAGGTGCTCAAGTCCCAGACGGGGCACCTTGATCTTTTACCACTTTAATTCCATTTTTGGGCACTTTCTAACCGTTTTAGCAGATCTATATTTTTGGTGGCCGGCCTTTTCTGTGGTCAATTATGAAATAAGATCAAGAAAAATATATAAATATAAAGTTAATAGACCATGATGAGGTACCAAGCGCTAAACACTACGACCATCACCTAAGGTTACACTCCATCTAAGGCATATAGAGATCATTTGCATCCATCTAGCTCCATCACAAGAGACAATTTTGGTTCATATGCATTACACAACATATGAGGGAAGTTTATTTTATTCCATCCACCATTTTATTACATTTCTACACAATTATTTCTCGATACTTTCACAAAGTGTGACTGAACAAGAGAACCTAGGGCATGATTGCACACACACACACATAGAACTACATCGGGTATGAGATGTAGTGCAACACTCAATTAGTAAGTCCACCATTATGGTCAGCTGAGGACAGTTCCAACCCCTTCATTTGCATATTTATTTTTTTTGGGTTTGATGCTCGTTTTGGGATTTTGTAGGTCTACTCTTCATCTTTGATTACCAGCGAGATTTGGCACTATGCAGCAAATTACATGCGATAGACAGTAAAGGCTTCACATCACCTTACAACCCTACAAATATGGTTTTTGGACCTCCTGCACAAACTAGGGCACCCATAACTTAGACTAGCGCACCCACAGGCACCCCTGATCCTATCCCAGGTGCCCAAGTCCCCTCATATTTCTCAAATCTACACTTTTCTGGAATTTGGCATAGTCGTTTCCTCCTCCTATTTCTCCATCCATCTTTGTGACACAGTCCAGCAAGCTCGTTGAATCAGTTGAGTTCTTTCCAACCCTACTTGTTAATTAGGGTTTCACATTTTTATTTACTTAGTTACTTGGGTCACTTTCCTAATTTAGTTTAGAAAATTATTACACTTATGTACTTAATATATTAATTACTAAAATTCATATTTTAGTTAATCATTTTTGTGAACCGAATGCTTTCACGCTTAGGATCATCATTTTCCCTCTATCATGGCTTTTGAAGTCACTCAAGTTTATTTTTCTGATTTACTTAAAATGCATCCTAATTGCCAATCTATTCTTCAAAAATCCCTAGACACCATATATCATCCTAAAAACACACCACCACATGAAATAAGTCCTATATTCGATTTTTTATATGACGACCCTAGTCCTAGTGCTCCTCCATCTAATCAACCCCTATTGGAATCAATTCAAGCTTTACATTCTTTGTTTCAAGAAAAGTTTACGGTTATGGAATCCACGATCACATCTCTCAAATATAAAATCCAACATCTTAAGGATGCTTCTCAATCACATGTTTGTTCTCTTTATGCATGTCATTCACACTCAATGACTTCTATATGTGCTCATATTAGTGAGCCTCAAGTAATACCATTACCAAAACCTTTCATCTTCGATCGCAATGTTAAACAACATGACCTTCTTAATGAGATCCTTAGTCGTCACTTGATTACATTACCGCCTACTTATTCTTACCCTCCTTATCGGATAACAAAATATCAAGGTCATCTCAATTGCAATTGTCATCAAATAAATGGACATAATGATAATGATGGCCACACTTTACAATGAATAATCAAACATCTTGAGCATCAGGGATTTATCTCACTCACTACACAACATTATGTTGTATGCCCATATACAAATATTACATCTCAATGGGCTCCTAAATATCCTCCTTCTACATATACTAAGCATAAGACTATCTCTTCTAAGGTACCTTATTTGGTCAATAAATCTCTACCTATTCAATCCATTCCCCCTCCTCTCAAGGCATCTACAACACCAAAAAGTCAATCTCAGCAACCTCCCTTAAAATTCAGTGCAACTTCACCTCCTATCAAGCCTTCGGCAACATCATCAACACCACCAAAGCTACCACCATTCAAGATACCTATCCATCCTAAACCACTTCAACATCTAATCATTTTTGTCAAAGAAACTACCCCTTCTACTATTGGTCAAGACACATTACAAATTCCACCACCGCATGGTCCTACTATTACTCTTGCCCACCATGCTTCCACCACTTCACACAAACTTGGTCTTTGGTAGGTGACTCTTGTCACCCTACCTTCCT
Organism: Taxus wallichiana var. yunnanensis; assembly: GCA_018340775.1. Lineage (NCBI taxonomy): Eukaryota > Viridiplantae > Streptophyta > Pinopsida > Cupressales > Taxaceae > Taxus > Taxus wallichiana. Next base: position 190,265,769 of record CM031233.1, read on the forward strand.
GATGACACACTCATATTCTTATGGTTCTTATATGACTATTGAGGGGTCTATTATAATAAAGAACCTTGTTTCATCTTACATTATCATATTTATCTATTGCATACACATACATACATCTATAATTATTTATCACTCGTCATGCATACCATACAATTTCCCATCACTGAATTAATATTACACAATCTATGATACTTCACCACCTTCATACATCCTTTATCGAATAGTACATGTGTTACCATGCACTTGGGGGCATAGCATTTACACATCCCCCACCTTAGCATCAACACACCTTTCATCTTCGTATTGTCGTACATCAATCTTCTATCATAGGCATGTTAATCTACACTTTAGCATCATCATTACTCAATGACACACTCTTGTACTTTGGTTCACACTTGACTATTGATGGCATACTACGCATAAACCCCTCACAATGCACAATAGGTACTACACACTACATCTATTCACACATTGCATGTCATACATCTTACATTCTACATTTATTCTATATCATTCTCATCTCGACATTTACACATCTACACATCATACATATTATATATACCATACTAGTACTCATCATACATGTATCACACTCTCATGGTCTACGAGTCTCACATTACATACTCCTCATACTACATACTACATACTACATAGCGCAACTTACACTTTTAATCTATCTACACATTTTTCATTACATCTTATACATCATCCATTACACATTCTACACATCACATGGTCATTTAATCATCACACATCCTACATCTTCTTCTACGGACTGCACTCACTACCTTATTCCGCTCTTTAGTTCCTCGGTCCATACTCGACTGGTGAGGTTTTATAAATCAAATGGACCCTATCATACTTACACATTCATCATTCAACCTTATATCATACAACATTACTAGGTTAGTGACATACACTATAGGCTAAATGGTCACCTATCCCATCATCTTGTAGTGGTATACACTTTAGGCTACATCACCACTCCCTCTATTCATCTTATAGTGATATATACTTTAGGATACATCATCACTCTTACGCTCATCTTGTCGTGATATACGCTTTAGGCTACATCATCATGCATTCATCTCTAGGTTGCATATCATCACCACTACGCATACATGCTCATCATAGCACATTAAACACACAGAACACACAATTCTACCATTTCCCAATGATGCACTCTTTTTACGGTTCATTATTGATTGCTAAGTGGGAAAAGCAAATGAACCTCATTGCATACAACTGCATTCACTGGAGGGGCACACGGCTCATACCATCCATCTTGTATTTCATTCCATCCATCCACAACATATTACATATCTTGGTTTCTTTTACTCTTGATTACATTTGCTTGTATACGCTTGCTTTATTACACATGCTAGATATATCTCTTGTATGTCATTTATCTATACCATACCCACATGTGTGTTCAACTCTTTTTCTAGTTGTGATCACAGATACAATCCTCTTATACACAAAAGTATGGATGTTTGCCTTTTACCACTCCTACAACAGTCGTTGGGGGCATCCACATTCATATTTTCCAGTGTTATTGTTTCATTTTGTACTTAGCACTTTTCATTACTTGCTTATACACACTTTTGAAATATTGGTTATCTTTCTAACATGCTAACAGGTGCTTCATGTGTAACATTTGTTTTGCATGATTACTTACTTCCATGGCTATTTGTTGTTTGTACTTTCTTGTTTTGATTTCTATTGTATGTGGTCTTGGCCCTTTTTTTTTGTGCACACTTGTTTTTTTTATGCGGCCATCATGGACTTAGTGTCTTGCAACATCATGAGTGGTGTCCCATGTTTCTAACTCCTTTTCCAGGTCTATGATTGGCTTCTTGCTTGTTTACTTGATTTCTAGCTTACACATTGTTTGCGTAGCGTACATTTGTCTTTTTACATGCATGTTTGTTCATACTAACACTTGTTTCTAACCACTTGTTTATGTGCACCTTGGTTTCTACCAAGCGCATTCCCTTCCCCCTATAGGGCACAGTTTATGTGGTTGGTCCTCTTTTGGGGCCACATTCTCCTATCAGTGACATCACATGCACCCCCAAAGAGGGGGCATCATTTGGGATTTTACATACTACACAACGCTTCTACACCGGTTTAGTTCAATTCAATTTCTGCCCTTGGAATTTTGGGTTATACAACAAGTGGGTTCAGACCAGTCTATGAACCCCGTACATAGTGGATTTTATAGGACATGGTTGTCCTTAGCATTCTAGGGAGCAATTACAGTTAAAGGACACAATAGACTTCCTCTCTACACTACTTGATCAGCCTAAGTGGCGTGGATCGCCCAAAAATAGGTAGTATAAATATCTCTTCACACAACTTTAGTGAAGTAGTTACATGTTGATAATAATGCCGCTTTCTCCCTACACTTCTTCAACTAGGGTTGCGTGAGATCGCCCAAAAACTTGCGAGACAGATATCCTCTCTACACCCTTTCTCTCATCACGGATCAGGTGCACATGTTCTTTTTACATTTTTCATACTTTTGTTTTAGTCTTTTCATCACTATATATATGCTTCTTTACATGTGTTTTTGACATATATACATACATATTTGACTACATGATCGAATTCTCATTGTAGGTCCGACCGTATGAGAAGAAAAAAGTAAACAATAACAACGGTGTCAACAATAACATTTTGCATCTGCACACACCTCATACTAACATGTAGGTACATCACACACATCGGAAACTACACACGCGTTTCTACCCTAGGTTCACTCTCATCAATTTTTTCTTTTGCATCTTTAGTTTCCATGCTCCATCATCTTTTGTCACTCCATGCTTTTTCTAGTCCTTCGGTGCATTTCCTACATCACTCTACATGGACATTAGGTACACATCTCTATCTACTTTATGTTACCGATTGATCCACTCACCAACATAAAGTGGGGGAAAATGTAAACACTAAATCATGCACTTTGGGTATTATTTAGTCCTGGTCTCATACTACTATTCATATGGTTTTTGAGTGAAGAAAGTAATAATTAACCCCCATCTTTTGGCCATTTTACTTTTCTTTCTATCGTCACTGCCGACCTCCCGCACATGCATGCCCAGTCTATTTTTGTCATTTTACATCATTTTAGTCCTTACTGGGGCACCCGAGCTAGTACTAGGGCACCCAAAATCACCCCGGTCCCAAATCGGGTGCCCTTATCCTTTTCCAACTTTACTTCCATATTTTGGCCACTTTCTAACCATTTTAGCATTCTATATTTTTGGTAATCGGCCTCTTTAGGGTTAATTACAAAATTAGATCAAGAGAATCATATAAATATAAAGTTATGAGACCATAATGAGGTTTCAAACACTAAGCAATACTACCATAACCTAAGGTTTCACTCCATCTAAGGCATCTAGAGATCATTTCCATCCATCTATCTCCATCGGAAGAGACAAGGTTGGTTCATATGCATCACACAATACAGGAGGGAGGTTTATTCTATTCCTTCAACCATTTTATTACATTTCTACACATAGTTATTGCTCACTACATTCACAACTTGCAATTGCCACAAGATCACCTAGGGCATGATTGCACACACACACACATAGAACTACATTGGAGTCCGAGATGTAGTGCACGCTCGCTTAGTAAGTCCACCATTTTGGCTACTAAGGATAGTCTACCCCCTTCATTTTCATATTTTTAAAAAGGTTTTGATGCTCCTTTTGGGTTTTACTGATCTTCTCTTTCATCTTTAATTACCAAAGTGACATTTGGCACAATGCAATGAATTACACGCTATAGATAGTGAAGGCTTCACATCACCTTACAACCCCAGATCAGGTTTTTAGACTGCGCATGCACTACGACACCCGGAACTAATACTAGGGCACCCACAAGTTCCCTAATCCTCTCCCAGATCACCCCAATCCACTCGATTTCTTAGATCTGCAATTTTCTATACTTTGGCACGCGTTTCCTCCTCCTGCTTCTACATCCATCTCTCGTGACATAATCCAAGAAGCTCGTCAAATCAGTTGAGTTCTTTTTGCTCTACTTTTTAATTAGGATTTCACATTTTTATTTACTTAGTTGTTTGGGTCACTTTCCTAATTTATTTTAGACATTTATTACATTATTGTACTTTTTAGATTAACTACTAAAATTCATATTTTAGATAATCATAACCCTATCCCTAGAGATAACTATATGTTTTTAAGACCTTTATCTAAAGTAAATAGAGGTATCCTAGGATTGGGAAGATAGACATGTAAATAAATGGATAAAGCCAGGGGCATATGTTGGATATATCTAAGGGGAAGAATATAAATAAGGTAAAGTAATAGACTAAATACAATAAAAATCTACTCTAATTGAAAGAAATGAGTGATCATTCATCCACATAGTATAAATAAACATAAGATAAAGTAAAAAGAGGGGTTAGAAACACTTACTTGTAGTGTGACCACTAATGTGTTGAAATTCCCTAGAGAAAAAATAAATAGGATAAAACCACTACAAATGGAGAAAGGGAAACATAAGAAGAAGGCATGTAGTCCTAGTTCACTATCGTGACCGAAATATAATAAGGTAATCTCTTAGACCTCAATCTAGAAAATAAGAAAAAATGTGAAGATATAACATAAAGATAGTATGACATCTCTCTCGATAACAAATAATAAGATGAGATGTGTGTATATATGTCCAGATGTTTAAAATATTAATGATGAGATCAATCTTGGTTGATCCTCTTAGTAGTACAAATCAAAAAATTTAAATCCCGAAGGGATTGACCATGATCGTGTTGGATTTAGGGGAAACTCTAAAGTTAAAGGTATAAATCAATGGGTAATGGAGGTTAGAGACATAATAAAGACATGAATAAGGTATAGGATGACCAAAAGTGATGGGAATACTAGGGATGAGTACAAAAAGTGTGAAACAAGTAGACATAATGAGGGTAACATATGAATAAAGGAGAATATAATGTAAGGATATGGTAACTATGGCATCAAGGAAAACATATTTATATCTCTATAAGGAGTTTTGGTCTATCCCATATGACCAAATATGATCTCCCTAATTCTAATTAGGCCCTTAAAGAACCTTCTTAAAATTTAAATGCATCAACAACACTTTCATAATAGAAAATGTGAACATGTGTCACTAACAAGGTGTATGCATCCTACGTTATAAAAAGTTACCAAGGTGAAGTTTTCCTAGTTGGATGAAATTTTTCTTGATATGGATTCAATAAATATCATTGTTGGCATAATAAATATTTTGTTTGATATAATTCCTAATTGTATTTTTAATTTTTTGAAAATCATGTTTATGCGATGAGACTAGGGCTCCTTATTCTTCTTTACTTGGAGTCGAAAAGGGGTTAGTATAAATGGGTTGAATTTCCCTGGTAATTCCTACATAGCAATACTGCGGAGAGACATACAACCATCATAGCTCCCTACCGATGTATGTATGAAAGAAGTATATTATGACATGTTTTAGTAATGAAGACCCTATAGAACCTTATAAACTTGTAAATGATATTTGGTGTGATGTGGATTTATAAAATAGCCTAGGGAATCCATATAGGATATATGCAAACTTACTTCTAGATGAAGTTTGTAAGAGAGTGATTTAGTAATTGGGTAATTTGTTGTGATCTCTTAGATAGTCCCCAAAGATGTGAGATAAGAGGCCATTTAGATGGGTTAAGTAAATGTGATTTTATAGGTGACTATTATGAAATATTTCCATATTTAATTGACTCTAGGCTCACTTTGGGATAACTTGTGAATTTAAATAATTGATCATTAAGAATTTCAAGGATGAATTTTCCACTTAATAAAAATCCACCCAAATGGATTTATATGCATGGTTGAATCCATCCTAATAAGGTGAAAATTGCATTATGTCAGTAATATATTAGTGGCTAGATGTCCAAATATGCATCATATATTTAGAGTGTAGGTTTTTACTATAAATGATAAGTAAAAATTTGAATTAGTGGTCAAGAGTGCTAATTGGGAAATATGCATGTAGGAACTAGTTATTTAATTGCACAATAATTAATGGAATGAGATAAATACCAAGGATTAATCATCAAATACCATTGGTTTAGATTTAGGTATCTATATTCTACCCTATTTTAATCTTAAAATGAAAACCTTCCATAAGGATAAGGTATACACGAGAGTGGAATTTGTTTGTTTCCTTATTCTTTTGTGTATTTACAAACATGTGAACATGTTTTACACTTGAAAATATGTGTTTTAAACTCCAATTAAGATTCTTATGCAAAATCAATAAATAACATAAATTGAAAAGTAAAAGCATGAAATTTGTACATATATTTCCCTCACAAATCATATGTATGGGAAGATTAATTAAAACATAATATAATGGTAGTACTTGGGCCTACCTAAATCCATTCATAGAAAATATTGATGCAAATTAAATATCTTCTCTAGTAATTGAGCCTACTAAGTAGAGCTCTCTCTAACAATTATTCCTACTTAGTGAAATATTTCTCTACAAAATGAACCTACTAAGAGAATTCTCATGAGATATTGTGATGTAAATGTTGTGATATAGAATTGTGATGTAAAACCCATGTAGATGTTATGATGTAATACATTGAAATAAATCTTGCATGGTTAGATCATAACTCAAGGGCTTACAAATGATAATGATCAGTAGTAATTTGTATAGGGTATAGGAAGTTCCTAGAAAAATTATAAGAGATATATAGGCATGTTGGCCCCATACTTTTCTCTTCCTAAGACTTGGCTTATGCTTTTAGATGGAGGAAGATAGACTCTTTGATCTAGTTGAGTGGTTTATAACTATAGTATTAATTGGTCTTAATGATGTGTAACTAATTTAGGAATACTTAGGAGAGGATTGAGTGCTTTTGTAATGATATTTACAATAGGAGTTCTATGAAAGTGTTAGGTGAGCTATAAAGTGATATTAACTTGCTTATATAGGATTTTATGAGTTAAAGGTCACATTATGGAAAAACATGTGAAGATGAAGTGAAACGCATAATATGTTCAAATTATAAAAAGATTCATTAGATGTGAAGGTCCAACACCATATAAATCATTCAAGATCTTAGTCCACTATGGCCCTAAGTAGTACACTTTTTCCTTGCGATAATGAGATAAAAGAAGAAGTTCAAGATTGATTCTGGGGTTGAATTATTGTTTTTCTTAATTAATTCTTCTTGGATAATTGATAGAGAAGATTTTATGGATGATAAATTGAAGAGGGAGAGATAGTAATGTGTTGATTGAGCTCAAAACATGAAATTTTTTTCTTACTAAAGGAAGTGAGCCAAAAAAATTGTTGCAAAAGGAGAAGTTATCAAATTTAAGTGTATACATTCCCCCTTTAATTATGTTAAGGAAAAACCATAATTGAATGTGAACACACACTTTATCTTTGCTTGATATTTTTTTATGATGTGTTGGTGTTGACACGCTCCATGGTGAAACACTCGAAACTCATATTATAGTTAACATCTATAGTTAAAACTGAATTGCATCTCAAAATGTAAATAATGCTTGTAAATTTTGTAAAGTTAAACTTGCAAAAAGTAAAGTAAAAGAGATGTAAAACATGGAAGGAATACACATCGGGAAAATTTTAGTGGTGATTCTTCGCTAATTCATGAATATTTACATTTTTGAAATTTAGATTTGGCAATTTTTAAGAGTCGTCCAGAGCAACATTTCACCTAAAATTTCTGGGTGCAAGTTAGTTTGGCGGGTCGGATCACCTAGTGTTTATAATAAATTTCATATATATACATATAATCACCCCAATGCATCAATTACATATGCCAAAGCATATACATCTTGAGAATATGTATCTCGCTCTTTTAACAATAGCATAGGCCAAACACATGACCCAATAATATATTCCGGACACCCAACCACTCCTGCACACGTGATTGCTTACTCCGGATGCCCGGCCACTCTAGACACCCACTCTGGTTACATTTTGTAGACACCCAACTTAATTTTACAAACATATGGTTACGTATGCATCTCGGTAGTTTGCATATGCAACCGTTTAGTTGTACATGTAGCCGATGTCCGCATGTGTAGCCGCCTAGTTTTATATGTAGATAGGTGTCTTCATGTCCAGCCACCCAATCAGTATCTGCAACTGGTGTCTATATACACAGGTTGTCCTGGTTTTATTCATAAGTTGGGCATATGCATACACATACGCCAACATTTCACCTCAATATTCATGTATCCACCCATTTTTTCATCTTGTCGTACTTCTTCCAAGCATATGTACAATTGCATGTCTTTTTTCTAGTCTTTTCCCGTGAATCGATTTTTGGATATTCGCTACCCATTCTATAATAATTTTTTGGAGGGGGGTCTTAAAGTGAACCCTGATACACCTGTTCATTTTTTTGAGGAGAAACTCCAGTGTTGTAATTTGGAGATTTGGAGTTGTTGAAATTATGAAAGATTGGGGGTGATAAATCCCCAATTGTGTCAAAGGAGAAATTAGAGCTTTTATTAAATGCAGCCAACACCAAATAGGAAGGAGAGGTAATGTAACATCTTTTTAAGAGATAAGAGCATTGTATAGGAATATTTAGTAACCCCGATATCTTCCCCATAAATTTTAAAAATGAGAGGAAGGACAACCTAAAAATAACTTAGTCACTTAGATACCTTTCAAAACGTCATGGATCACACCACTTTGCACAAATTTTGTAAATAAACTATGCAATTAAAAATGAATGGATGCACCATGCCCCACTATGTGTTATACAACTAAGAGTAGGTATGTAAATTCTAAAATAATGTAAATAAAAATTAGGCCCATGCCCCCAAACCATGTTTTTGTAATTGTATTTGAGTAGTTAATGGAGAGGTAATGAAGTAATCATGCCCCTTGTATAATGATTTGAAATTTTTCGTCTATGTTTGAATCTATACTAAAATTTTGTATATAGTCGTGAAAATATTAAGCTATTGGAAACTTTTGAGAATCTACCCCTTAGTTATAAGTGTCTAGCAGGTTTGGACTATTCTACGGTCTTGACCTGAAGTGTATAGTTTTGACCAGTGTTGATTTCTACAATTTTTTTGTATTTGTAGATATTTTTGAGAATTTGTATCCTATAAAACCTATTCATATGTCTTGTAATTTGTTTGTGTTAGTTGTAGATGTAGAATATATCTTGATGATGCCCCCTCTTTTAAGGCACATGTGATAAATAATTTGAGCACATGGCTCAAAATAATAAATTTGTACCCATGTCAATAAGTCTAATATTTTTGTGGGATCACATATGAGGCTATAATGGTGGCCATCGATGAGAACCTATTTCGGAAAAAGGGATTGCACATGGTGGATACCATGGAGAAAAAAATAAAGTAACATGCAACATGCAAAAAAACAAGATAAGAAAGAGTACATGTGTGTAGAATAAATTAATCACATCAATGAATATATATTCAATCAAGATAACATAAAAAAGTATAGAAAATAGTCACATGAAGGCATAAAGCCAAAAAATGGGACAACCACAATTTCACAAGATAATCACAAAGAAGGAACTCAAGCCACATACAAAGAAGAAACTACATGAACATGGGACATCCATGGTGCCAAAATATAATCGCATAGAAGATGCTCAATCCACATACAATAACTAATCAAGTAGTCAATATAAGAAAGAAATAAAGCATTGTAGCAAGTAAGTATAGAAAATATTAGTGAAAGATAGCATAGAACAAGATAGGTGAGCTCTACACTAGACACATGTGTTAGTATCGTTATCTCAAAAGATAACATATACATAATATATGTAATCAAGCATAATGAGGAAGTGTAATGTTACCGTAATTAAACAAAAACAACTATATAGTGTAGTAGATGCCCCCAAAATTTAGTGTAAATGGGAAGAGATGAATATGAAAACTCTCATCATGTATCAATATATACATATCATGCATTAAGCTCAATATAATTTATGAACACATGTTTGTAAATATTATATAGAAAAATATGATACATATGAAACCAATATGAGAAAAAATATATGTAAAGACACTAGTTATCCAATCAAATCGTGAACATGTCTTAATTTTATATTTTTTAAATAGGTGAATGTTTTTGTATTATATGATTATTTGAATGTTTTTTTCATTTTTAAAATAGTTATGTACAAGGAAGTGGGGTAGAAAAAGAGCCACCTAGTAAGAGTTTCATGAGGAAGTGTGACATACCTACAAAGTGAAGGAAGCTTGGGCCTTGTAAGTGTCATAAGAAAATAAGGATAATCTGATAAAACTTTGTGTTGTAGCCATAATATGAGTCATAGGAGGCCTAGAATGGAAATACCTAATAGAGGGCCTACTTGGAGGCCAAAGGGGATAACAAAGAGTATAAGTATTATGTATACAAGAATTTGATTGAGCATTATGTTTCGTGAGATTGAATTTGATTTATAGTGATTGTGAATTGTTCATGACAAACATTGTGATTAAATTATTTTGATATTTTATGTGATGAGTAGGAATAACATCGTAAGTGTTAGCGAGGCATATCAAAAGTATCACCTTCACCAAAGTACACATAAACATGTATAGTGCAAGGAAACCTATTATATGCCCTTTGGAATTTCAAAAGGATCGAATTAGCCAATGATTAAATATCAAGTGATAATTTATAGACACACTAGAAGTAGTAAATAATTATTAGGAATAATATTAGTATCTCAAATGTAATTTTAGATGCTTGAATTCTTTTTCTTAGTTTTATTTTATAATATTAGTAATAAGGTACTACCACAAGAACACATCAAGAGGATGAGGATGTATATTGTAGTGGGTGTCATATTTGTCCCTTTATGGAGATATATACTTAGTAGTGAGATGTTGATAAATAAGTGATGCTTTTATTAAAAGAGTGTCCTTTATAGGTATATCATTTTGTGGTGGCTATTTATTAAGAAACACTTTCTTGAAAATAGTGTTGTACATCCACCAAGGTTTGAATCCTAAGGGATACTAATAAATAAGGGATGAGGCTAGAATTGTGCCCCCGAGACAATTCATTGGAATGGAAACCCCCATTATTTGGTAGTTAAACCTGAGAATTTTTACAAATAATCCTTGAAATTCCATATTCAATAAAAATAGTATCGTATATGTCTTGTACTAGATCTGCTTTTCCTTTCTCGAGTAACCTATATAATAGGATATGATTGTGTAATCGCCTTTAACATCATCGAATCAATATGTTCCAATACACGTGGAGATAATACCATAATCATAATCATCAATGGAATTGAAATTTAATGTGTATAAATGCTCGTTTGACATATCAAACTTATCATCATCGATTCATAGTAATCAATATAAAATTCATCTTATTTTGGAAATAAAATAGTAATGATAAATCAATACTATCTACAATTCAACATCGTATTTTCCTAATTAGGTGCTTGTGTACACTCTAAATGCTTTATAGCCATGTGCATTTTTTCTTGTTCCATGTTCCATGTGTAACTTTCTCTTGTGAAATACATATTGTTTCCTTTTCTTTTTGCACAATAGTATGGTGTAACACTTGTACCAAGGTTGAATCTTCTAAAGGAGGTAATTATTTATTATCCTTTTCATGGGTAGATGGATATTGTATCACAAATGAATTTGAATAATTTGTTATCACATTATTCTCATCTGATATATATTTTTTTATCTAAGTAACCATTTAGACTTAGTGACTTGATATGATTGCATAGGAGATATATCAAAATATCATGTATCAAAGGAAAGAAAACCCTTACACTCAACTTGTTGGATTTTTTATTGTAAAACATAACAATCATTCACAATGTTTGGTGATGCCATGATAATTACAAAAAAAATATTTTTTCAAGCTTATAGAGGGGATAATAATGATTAGGTAGTAAAGTGATTAAGAACTTATGGAGTATCTCGTAGAGAATATCATGTTGTCTAGTATTCATGTCAAACCAAAGAGGTGCTTTCGAATGTTTTTGACTTATTATTTGATATTAATTACAAGAAAAACACAATTTTTGCCTCTATGTAGGACTTTTATTTCACTTGAATGAGCACATGTATCATGTATATTATTTGTATTGCAATTTTTCCTTTAGCCTCACATGTAGAGTGATCATGATACATAGAGACATGATTAACATGAGCATGATTTCAAGGGATTCCTTATATCCGCTATCTCATCCTTGAGAAAATTGATGTTGGTACTCATAACTTGATTTTATAGTAAAAATATTGTTTTATCACGTGAATATACACTAGGATAGCCTTATGAAATATGTCATTCTTATGTGTTGATAAAGGACCCATAGGATGTGGCACAAAATCTTTGAACTATTATCCTTAACAAATAGACTTACACATGATGTAGCCATGAGGAATAAAACAAGGTTTCCTATAAATAAAAAGAGAGAAAATTAGATGCTTGTAGAGAGGCAAGAGTAATTTTACGCTTACTAACAAAGATAATCTCAAAAGAGATTTTTAGCATAAAGTGACAGCTTGTCAAATTAATAAAATGACCATTTCTAAAAATAGAATACAAATTTTTATGAAACCAATAGATTTATTTTAAGATATAAATATTTTGAACAAAAATTACTAGGATATTATCAAATAAATGTGTATTTATCAAATTATGGCCTTATTACTAAAAATAAAGCAATCGTGTAACTCCAAAAATTGTACCAAAATTTATGCCAAACAAAAAGAGGTTTTTGTTTAATTTAAATTAAAAACCTCCAAGTAATGTTAAAATATACTTTTCATGTTTGAGAGAAGTGAAAAATGTATTTTGACCAATAGAAAAATCTTTCAAATAGGCCCAAATGGAAGGAAAAAACATGAAACCTTAGGGTAAATTGTGGAGACTAGATTTAGAGCATCCAAGGTAGATGTGAATCAAAACTAAACCAAAATACAAAGAGTGGAGATAAAACCCTAGGGAAACCAAGGTTTCCATAACAAGGTGCATGATTCGATCATGATTCAATTTAACCAAATGTTTACACCCTAAATATATATGATAACTACAATGTGAAAAAAAAAATTAGATGTAAGGGGTTTTTTACACAGGGTTATTCAAAATTAATTAATTTAGAACTAACTATATACGATTATAATAACACATTAATACTTGTAACAATGATAAATGATACAACGATAGCTCAAAAACATATGAGGAGATGGAGAATTGTCTATAGAGAGTGGAACAAAGGAGATATAGGTGTGAAGATTAGAATAATATGTAATTCTAGACCTGAATATGAGCTTCATTTTAATGCCATAGCTAGAAATTGTCTTTTTCCAATATTGTATGGTCCTAAATTTATTATTTATAGCTTTTCCCTTTGATGTATAGTCTTATACCTTCTTAAAATGGGGTTATACAAAATTGTATCCCCTTTATTTGTCTGAAAACCTTAGAACTATTGTATTTCACTTTATCTCATAAAACTTTGACACAACCTGTAATGAACTACAACAAATCAAAATTCTAGATACTTGAAATACCCTTCATCAAAGCATTAGATAAGAAAAGAAGAAATCAGTGTGTGGGTGAGGTTGGACTACCTTTGGAGGTCATGTTGGAATCACAACCACTTTGGGGGTGAATCGGTGGTAATCAAAACATTTAATCACTTAATATTTAACCATTCATTTATCATCATCATCTTAACAATTCACCATTACTCATGCATTCAATAACCATAGAAAAACATGACAAAGAAGAACACATAAGCACATGGACACAAGGTATAAGAGGTAAACCCTCAAGGGGAAGAAAACCCACTAAAAAAACTTTATTATAGTCATGTTTCAAATTTAGTTGAACAACAAATCAACAAGGAACACTAACCCCTAGATTTAGTGAGGCACTAACCCCACAAAGAGCACCAACCCCTAGTTTAGTAGAGCACCAATCCTACAAGGAAACACCAACCCCGTAGATGACTCAGAACCAACCATCTAAAATGAATTCCATCTCTGAAATTTTGCTCCAAAAATTGATGATGACATAATGAATCTCACTCTTCCTCTTTATCTTCCTCAAAACTGCTCTCTAGCCTCCATGCCCAAAATTTCTTCCTTCAATATGATTTCCACATCTACCCTAACTCACTCATACCTAATATTTATATATAACCTCATAATAACATAATTACCCTCTTATAAATTTCTCAAGGACCTCCACCACCTTCTTCAAATAGTCTTCTAGCTTGCACTTTTCTCCCACTCTCACCACTTACTCAAATGAGCCTTCTAACTTGATTTTATACATATATTATGAACTTAACTCACCTAGGTTAGAAATAAAAGAGTAAACATACTCCTCACATCATGATTAAAGCATAAAAATATCACCCATAGGACCATATAGGTCACCAACATCACCTAGAGCCTTCTAGACCACCATTAGGACTCAAGAAGCCCTAAAACACCAAAACAAGCTAACTTGCCACAAAGGGAATGTTCTAGAGAAAAAAACTTCACAAAAACATGGAAAACACTTATAAATATTTCCTAAGCCTTCAAAACCTCTAAAAACCATGAAACACATTGGAACAACATCTCAAGCCATGAAACCTACTTGAGACCATGCACAACCAAGCATCCTCAAAACTAGTCTTCAATAAACAAGCCATAACTTCATCAAATGACCTCAAAAACTCAAATGTGATATACCAATGGAAATATAATGACCTCAGGGGCATTAAAATACTAAACTCATTCCACAAATCTATATGTAGCACCTTTAAACCACCTTTGCAACTAGACTACCCGAAACGCCCAAAATTGCCCCAAAACCGGTCTTCAAACATGAAGCTCAACAACCATCAAAGAACACAATCATGCAACCAAAACATGTATACAACTACAACATGAATTCAAGGTCATCACCATATGCTTTAGACACCATCACTCAGGTCTTCCAGAGACATATGAACATTTTAGTGCCAAAAATAGATATTGTCACCCAACAACAAGAAAAACACAAATATTCTTTCAAATCCTTTGAAGGTCGGCCAAACATGATCACAAAACTGAACCAAAAACTCAAAAATGCATTAAAACATTAATCTCATACTACATGTCCTAGATCACAGCAATGACAATCTTTAGACAGATTCTCAAGCATTCAAACAGACTTCACACACGAGACTCAAGCATTCAGTTTAGACTCCAAAGCCTTCAATTTAGAATCAAGCAAATAGAATAGACTTTAGAAAAACTTCAAGAAACTCAAGGAAGACTCTAAAGGATGTATTACATTAGTTGGCCAATATTTTTGGTCCAATACCATGATAAACCACAAACTTAAGACAAACTTTGAAGTCTTCGAATGCAGGACTTCGAGCAGACTTTGAAGCATTATGTATAAGACACCAAAACAACAAGCAACACTCTATTTTCTTCAACTGGATCTTCTACACCTTAGTCTTCTCATTCCAACAAACCTACATACCTATGATCATGAATTCTAAACCTCATTTTCATAATCCCCAAGCTCAACCAGCTGCTACATACTAGAGAACCACCATGACATATCATTTTGTTAACTAGGCCTCAAAACCAAGCATCTTAATCATGCTTGCACCATCCATATTGACCTCCTCATTTCTTTTCCACACATGCACTCCTATAAGAGCCTTTAAATCACTTCATGAAATCACTCCAACATCCTCACAACACCGCACTATCTCTGTAATACCTTTGTAATCCATCATACCCGCCTTGAGACACCTCAAGACATCATGTCATCTCAACATGACATGTCAATAATGAAGGACACTACCAATCAACCTTCATGCTTCTTACTTCATTTGACATCAATGACATCATCACACTTTGACATCAATGACAACATAATGCCAACAGGTCAAATCTTTCCAAATCAATCCAAATTTTGCACTACATTCCCTCGAGTGAGATAAAACCTTATGTAGTTATCCTATGTGTATGTGCAAGTGTGATTGTGATATAATAGAACCCTCTATGTGTGCCCTTGTGTATGTTTACACAAATATGATGGGATAAATATAAAGTAGAGAATTAACCTAACTGGTAGTAGTGTGATGTGGTGTGATTCAGATGCTAGACTAACCCATTTTGTCCTTTAAAGACCTTTTCCTATTCGTAGAGTGAATTTTCTCTTACAAAGACATGAATCTAGAACTTTTATATGCTTATAAATGGTGGAAGCTAGACTCTTTGACCTAGTTGAGTGCTTTAAAATTATAGTAATGATTGTTGTAAAGGATGTGCAAGTACTTTAGGAATATTTAAGAGATAATTGAGTGATTTTATATTGATATTTGAAATAGAAGCTTTATGAAAGTTCCAAGTGAGTTATAAATTGATATTGAATTGCTTATATAGGATTCCATAGGTTAGATGTAGCACTAAGTCCAACCATATGAAGATGAAATGACACACTTATGATATTCAAATTATAAAAAAATGTTAGATGAGAGGTTACAGGGCCACACCACTATGGCCTTTAGATATATCATTGTTCCCGGAAGATAGTGAGATAAAACTTGAAGTTCGGAATGATGATTGGGGTTAAATTATTGCTTTAATTAACTAATATTTCTTTAATCAATGACAAATAAAAATGTAGGGATGATCAAGTCAAGAGAGAGATAAAAATATGTACTAATATATCTTAGAATATGATAATTTGTCTAAGTAAGGGGAACAATCCAAACTTGTCATTGTCGAAGTATAAGTTACCAAATTTAAGTGTCTACGTAATGATAACTCAAGAAAGGTAAGAAATATGTCATAGGATGTTTGATCCTATCAAAATATATATTAAGTAACATGTTGTAGGATGTTTGTTCCGATCTAAAGGTATGGAAAGTGACGTATCATATGAAGTAAAAGAGGTGGTATGCTCTTAATGTGAACAAGCATAATGAAAATAGCAAATGGAAATCACACATAGACATCTATAGTATATGAGAAAGAAGATAGTATATCATACAATTTCACCAAGTAAACACAACATAGAACATACAAGTGCAAAAATCAAATATGGTATAAAATAATTCAAGCACGAGAAAAAAAACATATAGCATACAAATGCTTGATGAAATAAGGGAAAATAATATCATAACTCAAACAAGTGTTTACAATATTCATGGTATAAAATATCATATAGGAATTTAAAAAGTGCAAAAATAAGTTAATTTAATCAATTTAACATAGCAATAAAGGAATATAAGATGCAAGAGAATGGAGTAGTCAACTCATTCAATGGTGTACTAAAAAAAGTAATATAGAACACAAGAAAATGGAGAAGTCAAGTCAATCAATGTCACACAACAATAACGTCATGTAATACACAAGTATATATAGAAATCAAAATAAACAATCTATGAATATAATACTCAAAAACATGGAGAAGTCATATTAATCAATTCTAAAAGGAAATCAATTTTGAAAGAAAGATATTTTTATCAACAATGTAAGCCAATAATGTAGTGTGAGCAAGTAGGGTAGATTAGGAAATAAATGATAACCAAAATAGAATCCCAAGGCCAATAGTAGTGAATAATTAAGAATGAAAAATACAAGTTAGCATGGATTGTAGTCAATTTAATGTCTATAAGTAAGCAATGTGATCATTAGAATAACATGATATAACACATGTCATAAGTAGTAAAGTAATAAGGTGTGTGCAATGGACTAGTGTATAGAGATGGTATCATGATAAACTGAAATATATAGATGTCCCCAATGTATTTCTTCCTCCAATGTGGTAGGGATCCCCAAGATATAAGGGTGTAAGAATCTATAAGGTGCTCAAGACGTGATCAAAGTAAGCTCTGTATGTAAGATGCCCCTAGGAATGGATATATCACTAAGGTGATACTGTGTATAATGTCCATATGTATTAAATATTTAATTCATTATATGAAGCTTTAGTGCTACGGTAGTGTAGAATACTAAATATGAATGATCATAAGGCTCAAAGCTACGTAAAGAGCGAGCATGTCACATGTAGGTCTCAATTTTTTTATTTTTTCGATGCTCTAAATTGTTTTTGCATTTGTGAAATATGAGACTTAAATTATAAATGTCATACTAATGTCTCTATAGAAGTGTAAATAGATAGTGGAAAAGAAAAAGTGTAGTACTTGGTAAGTATGTTTCCCTCAAATAACATTAGACCTATTAAATGTGTTCAACATGGGAAGATGACCTAGTTAAGAACTAGTCATTAAAAGTATTATATACCATGTTTGGGTGAAATGTGCCATATTTTTTAGAAGATAACCAATGATCATATCTTGATGTGATATCCCATACCATGTCATGGTAAGTGAGAATAATTAGTGTTGGGTGTTAGATAATGCTCTTATAAATTGATTATTTAATCATACATAGTGTGATATTGATTATTGTAATCCTTAATAGTTTAATATGATTCTTAACCTTATTTACTAGTATTCATAGTAAGCATAAGCTCTCAGTGTGAATAAGAGTGAATTTTTGTCTCATGGTAGTCACTTCAACACAACTATTGTCAAATAATTGTGTGTAGTGCATGACTAGATAACATAGAATGAGTATAACGAGGAGGATAAATCACAATGTTTAGGTTTTGAAGCTCTATCATAGAGTGTCATGGGAATTATTGAGAAAGATGATCAATACTCTATGTATAAGGCTCTAATTATTTTATCGTAGTTCGAGGCATTGATTGTGTAGTATTTACATAAGAAGGTATTAGAGTAGATTGAATATGATACTCATATGGTATACTAGGAATTGATACCACCATGTTGTTGTGTATGATATTCAATAATTGGTGTGATGTTGAAGTAATAGTGCCCATATCATAGATCTAAGGGAATTTTAGTAACATATTGAATAACTTCGTTAGAAGATAGTATAAGGAACCATGTGTCCATCATATTAGATCTAACCTATATTGGTAATACTATGGTTCCAAGTGGTTGTTGTCATTTTCCATCAAATCCCTAAACTATCTCATTGGTGCGTATACATTATAGTGCTGTATAGATGAGATATGTAAAAAAATTACCATTGTAAAAATATTGTGGCTAGATCTATTGTTTAACATAACACTTTGGATTAATTGTGGACCCACATATACGTGAATGAATATCGGTTGAGGTACTTCATCATTATTTAGATGAATCTCTAAAATTAAGAAATTAATAGGTTGTGTAGGTGATTGGGTACTATGAGTAACACCAACGATACCATTAATTAGATGGGAATTATACACATAATTTAGTGGAGGAGCCACTATGTGATAAACCATGTGCACTTTATCTTTGTTATTTGTTTCAACATGATTATGTAATGGATCGGTGAATAAGCATATGCATGAATTAGGTTGTGCAACTATCATGTTTGTGGGTAGATGAAGATAGTGTAAATAAATATTGTTTTTATGAGAAATGTATGTATTTTATTGTGTAATCTAAAACATCTTTTGTAGAGTGTTTGAGGTATCGGTGTTAATCACAAGAGTAATCATTAAAATTAGGTCCTTGTTTCTTGGTAGTATCAATGACATTAGGTGATTGTGATTATATTAGATTGTGATAAAATTTCACAACATGATTTATGAGATGTAAACCTATGTACTATTGTATCACATGGAATTTCGAATTGAATTTTAAACTAGATCTACTTTTTAACACTTATTATGGAGTTTTAATTATGTTGTAACTAATTAGTTAACATTATAGATGAATTATAATCAAAGTAATATATGAGCCCATTGGTTAGAATTATAAATGTTATGTTCTTGTTCACCTATATTAAGATGAATGGAAATGAATGCACATGTTAATGGATTAAATGAAAATGTCTTAGTTTAATTAGATGAAAAATTGTATGTGAAAACATGTAGGTACTTATACTTACTAGTTATATGCATTGTTAATTCATTTATGATTATGAATGGAAGAGAATTATATAAGTTAAAATGAATGACACAACTTAATCTACTATGTTAGATAACTATGATTGGTTGTATTATTATTATCATTTCTTCTTATATGTGTTTTATTGTTAAGCATAGGACTAGGAAATCAAGAGGTATGGATTTTTGTTCCTAGTTGAGTAAGGGTGATTCAAAATTCTAGTTAAAAAAATCGTGTTTTTTTCTCGGTCACCTGTCAGGGGATTTCTATATTATACAAATAGGGCACCATAGAAAAATTACTTTTAAAATGAATAAAAACATGAAACCATTATAAAAATTGTGGAAAACAAAATTGAGAGGATGTAGAAGATAAAAATTACTAGTACTTCTAAAAATACAAAGCTAACATGAAACCCTAGGGATATTATGGTCTCAAGTGAACGTAAGGATTCAAACAAATGTCATGTTCACCAAATATTTTAACGGTTTCCTAATCATTTACATAATAAGTAGTGAATTAGGAACAAGATAAACCATGTGTCAAAATGATTATTCTAAATTAATTAATAAACATTAACCATGCACATTTAGAGTAAAGAAACAATACTTACAACTATGTTAACACAATATGACGATTGCTTAAAACATACAAAGGGATAAGAACTTAGCTACACATAGTAGTATAGGGATAATCTGGGTGTGCAAATTGGGAGAAACTATTGTTCTAGATGTAGAAATGCTTCATCTCTGATTTTGGAATTGGAAAATTCTTTTGTGTAGGACCGCATAACTATCATTGTACTGATCTTGATTGATGATGTATGGTTCTAACTTCTTTTTTTGGTCTTAAACATGTGCATAGTGGGGTTCTATAACTTCATCTATCATTTTCTTTCATAGAAAAGAGTGTCATTTTCTATAGCTACCTAGCTTGTAAAACTTTGAGATCGCCTGTAATACTCTATAATAAATATGAACCTTAAATACCTATAAAAACTTTATGTATGAAAGCATTAGATTACTAAAAGGAAAAAACAATGTGTGGGTGGGTCTAGACTACCCTTTTTGAACTGATTGAAGTGTTTTACTACATCCCTTTTAGTGGGAGAAAGCCTCATATAGTTTTCCTAGTGTAGGTGCAAGTATGCATGCATATCTAAATGAACCCTCTATTAGTTCCCTTATGTCTCATGAAACAAATATAATGCCCGACAACTATAGATTAAATGATGTACCCAACATGGTAGTAGTGTGATGTGGTGTGCTTCAGATGCTTCAACTATCCATTTTTCCCTTAATTGGAATGTCTTGCTTTTGTTAAGGCATGTCTATAGGACCTTTGAGTCCAAAATGGAGGAATCTAAAATCTTGAACTTGGTTTGAATGCCTCATACATGTGTGGTGGCTTCTCTAACTAATGTACAATTATTTTAGAGAGATTTTGGAGATCCTTGAGTGCTTTAGTGTTGATATTTGCAATGGGAGCTCATGAGAATGCTAGGTAATTTATGACATGTTATTAGTTTTCTTATATAGACTTCCATCGGTTAAAAATTTACATCAAGGATGGCCTATGAAGATGAAATGATACACGTAAGATATTAAAATTAGAAAAAAATTGTTAGATGAATGAGTCTCTGGATCAGTATAAGTCAATTAGGACCATTCTCCACTATGGCCCTTAATTGTACGATTTTGCACAGTATAATTAGTGATGTAAAATTTAAAGTGTAGGAGTGATTCTCGGGGATGAATTATTGCTTTAATTAATCAATATTATATGGATGGACAATAGAGCAAAGTGTGCAAAGATGAGCAATTCAAGAGAGAGATATATATTGATTCGGTTTAGGATGTTGTAGTGCCCACACCGGCACACACAATGTCAATAGTAAAATACCGTGATTTTTTTTTTTGACTTACAATACACGCTACACACCACACAAAAAGGGCTCTAAGTACGTAACTCGACTCAAATGCGACAATCACATAAGTCATCAAATCACATAAACACATGAAAACACCATATACATGTTGACGCTTACACTTTTTCCCAACGGAAGGTTCTTTAGTAGAGACCCAAACACAAGAACTCGACTTCAGAATGGCGAACCCATAACCCATCATTTCCTTAAATGTATTTTCAGTTAAAGTTAACATTCCAAGGACATTATGAGCAAGGATAAATTTTCTCGTTTGTCCACCTACATTTTCTTAAGTTTATTCCGCGGTTGAAAATACAATTCGACCTTCTCAAGTTGGCTTCTTATTCTTTATATAAATTTCCATAACTGACATACATATTTGGCATAATCAAATTGCATACAAAGTACTTAATTATCTTATTATTATGTTAAAAATATTCTTCTCCAACGTTTATTTGATGTCTACAGTTTTACCCTTACAACTCAAGCGAAAGTGACTTGATGTCCAAAACGCAATAAAAGGATTTGACGGAGATTTAGATACAGGGTAGCTTTTCACCAAAAATATTTCTCGATTCACACTATATTTATTTCCCTACCATTGTCATTATAGTACAATAACTTGCTGAATTCCAAATTTGATTTTTATAGGTATATCTTTTGTTTTCTCGACGTTTGGTCACACCAAGGCAATGTATATTCTTTGTAACACATGAAGATGTTTAAATTAAGTCATAAGGACTCCCAACGACATTATTCCTAACCTCAAATTTTGGTTTTACTCTTAGATGATTTACCTTTGCGTCGCACTAGGGTCTCATGATGACTATCATTTTAAACATAAGAGTTATGATAGTACTTGTCTGACATATTAACGAAGCACATGGTTAAGCTTAATTCCAGTTTCACCTAGGGCTTCAATCTCTATTATAGGTGTGATTAAGGTTAAAATGTGTTTACCCTATAAACCTTTCGTGAAAGATCAAGGCACTAAATTTTCACAAGCCCAAGACAAGACATTTATCTACGAGGGACAAAAGGGTTCACTAACGAGAATGCAAGACAAAGAACAACTATATCGCAATCTTCATTTAGGTCGTTTGGATCCAACAGGGATTTCATTCACTGATGAAGTTAATATCTAGATCTAATTTTGTAAGGCCCGAAATCCAATAGGATACAAGGGAGTAATATCTCTACCTACTCCATAGATGGGAGGGTTACACCGCTAGTCATTCCTTCTAACAAGGACTCATAAGGTGACTTCCAAGGCGATCTTCACCACTCAGCCTAGTGTCGGCTCTGAAGAGAGGAGATTCTTCTCGCGATTGCCAAAACTAGAAGGAAACCACATACTCTGGATAAGGTTGGACCATGTCATTCCTAAAATATGGGTTCACGATAATGTCGCTAAACCTAATGACTATGAAGGTAAACTCTAGCTAGGGGTTTTATTTACCTAACCTAGGAGGTCGCATCGAGAGAAAAGTTTAAGGTCGTTCTACGGTTTAATTTCTTATATGGTAAAAAAAGGATCACACAAGCAAGCAAGTTATACACGAATATTTTATTAAGGTTGAGTGTTCCCATTAAAACTCTTTATTATGTTTGCAAGGTAAGAAGATAACCCAAAAATTAATTTAATCGTTTATTGAATACTGAAAAGGTACTACAATATATTAACTTCAATTTCAATTTACTATGTATAAATCAAACCTTTTTCCATACACAACTAAGAAACAAATTGAACCGGTGATTAGATGCACATTTCCTAAGTATCCCTAAAACTAGCATATCATGCATATTAACAAATCTCAATTATAAATTTTCGTAACAAGAGACTACATTAAGACTTATTCATTTTACAATGACCTATAAAAATTACAATAATAATAATTAAATTACACATCGCCTTTTTCGTCATCATTCTTCCATCCTGCAAAACCCACGTGAGCATGATATCAGTGATAATTCGCTGGCATGGCATCCACCCTAATCAATCATAATTGTCATTTTTCAGTTTCCCATTTACATAAGATAAAAAAATTACAATTAGCAATCGAAACAAAAAGGTTTAGAGACATGTATTCATTACATTTCATTTTGCTTCTTTTGTAACCCAGGAGAGAGAAAGAGAAGGGAAGAGAGAGAAAACACCACTTTGGTCAAAAGTTCTAATACACACAACAAGTTTCATTATAGTGTTTTAAACAGTTATTTACATGTGTTTAAACGTTTTCAGGGTGATTTGGCAACCCTACGAGGTCCCGCAGCTTTCTATTCTTACATTTTCTCACTAGCTACGCAAAACATTCAAAACAGGCTCGGAGGCTAAGAAACTACTTCCAAAGGTTATCTTCCGATGAGCACGCACACCACGATTAAATTTCTACATGTCCCCAGATATACCAAGAATTCATAAAGAATCGACGGAATTGAAAAAGAGCGAATGGTTTGCGTTTGGCGGTTAGTTCTCTGGGGCCACTGGTCATAGTTCACCCAGTTGTAAAATGACAAAAGTTAGCTCGAGGGCCTAGAAAACCGCATCCAAAACGAACGTTCAATGGAGGAGCATGCAACAAGACATCTCCTACTAGTTCCCCTATATAAGGAGAATTCATCAGAGTCGACGGACTGAGAACTAGTAAACCATTTTCAAATGGCGTCAAGTTTTCTGGAGTGACAAGACAAAATTGGTCTAGTTTGACCTCGTCAAACTATGACCGGAGGCCTACAAAATGGCTTCGCCAAACTATCCCAAAAAGTGATCTTTCCTATACTAAATGTTCCATGCATTTGTCTAGTATAAACGCTAGAGGTTTGCGAAGACGGACGTGATTTCTCTTTCCGGGTTTCAAATGGTGGTCCAAAATGAAAGCCAACTTTCTAGTTTTAACAACTCTCTACTGTTGTAAACCGATGTAACAAGGCTCCTATAAGAGCGTCAAAAGGATGTCATATGATTGTTTCGGTCAAACCAAAAATCAAGGTGACTCCTCGTATACCAAGGTACGCGAATGAAACTTCACATCTCATTTCCAGAGTTGCGAAGGGTACTTGGTGAGTCTCTCGAAAATTGTAAAATTTAACTATTTTAAGCAGGAAGAAGGTCAACTTAATCAATGGAGAGTCAAATTTGTCTGGTTGATAAAACGATATTGGAGCGATCAAAAGGGTAAGAGTTTTCTAGATCATCTCAAAGTGAGGGTGATAGTTCATGGTTTAAAGTAGGTGAGTTATAATGGCTTCGAGAGTTGTGACACGACACTTTATTGTTTTGCAATGAGTTGAAGAGACATTTAACTGTATTTAAAAATCCCAATAATTTAAAATTCTATTTAGTTGCAAAAGAGAAACAAAACACGAGAATTATGAGAGGTAAGGGAAGAAGAACCATGCCTGGAGAGTGAAGTTAGTCGAAACTACGGGATTTGGTTCAGTAACTTGCTTGGGCACATCGTCAACCAGATCATGAGCATCAACAGCTCCACCATTTGGCATACACGTCTATCAATAAAATTTGCAACTACAGACTTGAAAACCATTCCGCTACTCTGATCACATTTCTCCTACCTTCTGGATTCAACCCACCACTTGCTGAGCATGATCAAATGGTTTCTTATTGTTGTTGTTTGGATAGGATGAGATCTTCCTCCTTTTTGTGCATAGCCTCAAATCTTGCAACCATTAGACCAAGATTTTTGAAGGCATTTAGTCAAACACTTCACATGCCTTAAGCATGCCTCCACATTTTGCACATTCTCATGTGCTCATCAAAACCAACAAACATAATGATTAATTTTTGGCATGATTCTACAAGAGGCACTCATGCCAACGAAGTATTTACAACCCTCATGCACTGAATCCTACCTAGCTAAATGCTAAGTAAACAAAATTGAAGCTTACATGGTCAGGGTATGTTCCATAAGACCACATCTCTTTGAGGCATTCTGTCAAACAGATCACAAGCCATTTTACACATCCATCTTGTGCATATGCTACCATCATGGCATTCCATGAGACAACATTTCTTTGAGGCATTCTACCAAACAGTTTATGTGCCTTTTTAACAGACCCGTTTTTTGCATATCCCGCTATCATCATAGCCCCTCAGAATCCGCATTTCTTCCATGCATTTAATCGAACAGTTCACATGCTTCCACATTTTGGCATATGCATCTACTAAGCGATCCTGAATGCAATGACACATATGACAAAAGAAATTTATCTTCCATGCGCTGAAAGGAGTCAACTAGTCTGGGTGCATTTTTTTTTACACAGGCTGGGTATTTGCTAGCAAATGAAGAATGAACAAGTTGGAGACCTGTTTGATGCGTGTCCATACTCTATCCCATAAGCTTTTGGCACTTGCAACAACATCTGGCAAACTCCCTCTCTCTAATGCTCGTTTTTCCCACGCAGGGGGTGTGGCGCGGCTTGGAGATCTTTGAGCGGTTGTGGAGTCCGGATTTACACGAATTGAAGCATTTTCTTGAAGGTTTTCAAGGTCGTTTCAACAAACTCATTCTTGTGTGCGAGATCCTGCGCCCCCAAACCAAATAGCCCCCATGCCCAAAACTAACTCATTCCAAAATCCAAAATGACAAAACCCTAGCTACGTTTTCAAAACGTGGGAAGGGTTTTTGCCCTAATCCGCCCCCACAGAGAATCACGGGTTTTCTTAGTTTTTTTAATTATTTTATTTTATTTTTGCTTGTTTGTTTTAACTAGATAAAAACACAAACAAGCCTAAAATGAAGAAAAAGGATAATAAACACACAGTAATGATCGCCATATTATTAATAATAATAACACAAATTTATTAATAATAATAATAATAATAACACAATTTTATTAACCGTATTACTAATGATCACCCGACAACGAGGAGTAATACAATTAATAAGCACAAATCGACAATATAAATTATAATATTATTACAAACATTATTATTATGATTTTACGGCTTAAAATAATGATAATAATTATTAATCCTATTAATGTCGATGACCCGACAAACTCGAAGAGCCGAGAACCAAATTTTCCTTTAACCGTATAACCGTCCATGACGCTACGGGGTCCACAGCTTGGGGTGTCGACAACGACCCGAAGGGAAAGAAGGAGAGGGAAGGTGAAAAATCTTCACTGCGACCTGGACACGGTCAACATCGGTCAACGAAAGCACACACACACCAGTCTCCCAGGCTTAGCAACAGGGTCGGCAGGTCAAGGACTAGGGAACAGCAAACGGGGCATTACAGATGTGAGGATTTGTCTTAGCATAGGAACAAATCCAAACTTGTCATTGCCAAAGGATAAGTTGCCAAATTTGAATGTCTAGATTACAATATAAGAATGTAAACTAAATAGTGAGAGAGATATCTATAAAAGAAGATGTATATAAAGAAGAAGAGTACATATAATAGTCTTAGAGAGAACTAATCATAGCAAGAGTATAAGTTTGTAATGATGTGTACAAGTGGCAATATAAGATATACATTACTCGAGACTTGTAATATATTTGAGGAATTATATAAAAATAAAGAGAAGATATTTGAGGGAATATATTGTGTTTTGTTATGTTAAAGTAGTGTATCCATTTCAACTTGTATTTTAAGTAAGATAATAACCAATATGTTCTCTTCTACATAATATCAACTCTAGTTCGGGCATCTTGAGATGAATAAAATAATAAATCATTTCATAGTTTATGTGAACATCTTAACTTCTTAATATGTTATTGAAATTTTATGTGTATTTATTTAGATCAAATATTAGAGGTATAAATACAAATGGTTTTGGGTCTAATTATTTAAAATATAAGTGGGTTTATTTATTAATATCTACAATAAAGGGTATTGTTGCTTTCCTAGTACTTACAATAGTAAGGTACTATTTATTTCATTAAAAATAATTGGATGCTCAAAAATTAGTTTAGTTTTTCTATATTAAGTATTTATTTAAGTAATTATTCACTAAACTATCAATTTTGCAATTGGAAAAAAATAGTAAACTAAGAATATATTATCTAATTAAATTATTTGTGTTCAAGTCACAACTTTTAATTCATTGGACTTGGGGCCTATGTCCCACACATGCCATATTTTATTTTTCTACTCTTAACAATATTATTTATATATATATATATATATATATATATATATATATATATATATATATATATATATATATATATATATATATATATATATATATATATGTCATATATTTCTTTCATAAATATGTAATATTAATAAATTTTTACGTATATAGTTATTATAAAAATATATAATAAAAAATAACATTACTACAATTTTTAATGATATTATTTTCTTAAATAAAAACTACACAAAATATTTAATATAATCAAAATTTTATTTTAAACCTTTATTTACTTATTATATATAATTAAATTAATTCAAAATTAAATATTAATTCTTTATAAAATTTACCAATATTTAAATATGTGTTGAAATTTATCCTATATTTATTAGTGTAGTATCTTTTGTCAATTAGCTTCATTTTTTATATTGATATTATTACTTTGCAAAAAGTACTCTTTTTTTTTTATTGAAGTATTTCTTTGCAACATAATTCTCAAATGTCTTGTATGTGTAACTATACATAACTTAATGTTGTCAAATTGTATGTACTATTGTAAATGATTATAACATATCTTCATTCACTATGAGTGATAGTAGTAAAAATATTTTGATACATCTATGTAAAATATCTTTTCAAAATTTTAATATATACAAATTGTGAATTTATTACAAAGATGCTTTTATTCCTTAAAACAATCATTATATTTGTCAATAAAATATTACTACATACTCATTATGTATGTACTTAAACTCTTTCCATGGGAAAAAACTTATTCACCACATATATTCTTTAAAACCATGTACTTTAAAAATTGTCTGTCTCATTATGTATGTACTCAAGCTAGTTTCATGGGAAAGAGCTTAGCCACCACATATATTTGAAAGGTTCAATAATCAACTGATGGAATGTTTATTCTTTAAAATGATAATTATATCTATCAACAAAATATTACTACATATTCATTATGCATGTACTCAAGCCCGTTCCGCTGTAACGAGCTTATCAACCACATATATTCTTTAAAACCATGTACTTTAAAAGTTGTCTCATCTCATTATGTATGTACTCAAGCTCTTTTCATGGGAAAGAGCTTATACACCACATATATTTGAAAGGTTCAATAATCAACCTATTGAATGCTTACCCATCTTTTTAAGTACTTTTTCATTAATTAGTTAACCATTCAATCTTACAAACATAAATGATCTTTAGACTAACAATTTAACGCTACATATTTCAGTTAGTTATGAACAATCTGATTGCCCTGTACAACTCCTTTGAGTTCTGAAACTCTATTTTATATTGTCTGTAAACTATACACTACTCTTAAGTGCCAGTAAATTGTGTAATCCAAATTCTATAAAAGATGCTCTCCACAGTCCATCTCTGCAGTATCTTTCTTCTCTGCTCTAGAAAACTTGCTCTGTTACATTCAATGTTTATGCAAACTTTGGAACATGGGAAGTATCTTATGTTTAATGTTTTCCTTCCTCATTTCCATCACCATGTTCCATGCTAGTTTTACGCGATCGGCGTGCCAAAGTGACATCATCGCCTGACACCATTAACAAACTCCAAATAAACTCAGTACGAAGCGGTGCCAGTGCCCTGTGCCAGTGCCAGTGCCTGTGAATCTTAGCTTTACAACTCTGCAAAAAGAAGTAGTTAACAGGGTGACAACTGTCGCGGTTGTCAAGTTTGTCGACATGCGGAGAAAATTAATTCATTCCGTTTCCTGTCTGGAAAACCCCCCACCAGATTCCAATGAAAGAGAGGCAGAGCTGATTTTGTAAGATACTGGCACTGGCATGGTTCAGCCCTGACTCCTGACAGACCGTTTGAAAGGAAATTTGGTCAATACCCACAAACGTGTGCATCCTTCAAAAGCCTGCTGTGACCCTGTGCTTGTACTATGTTCTTATATATATATGGTACACGAAATTATTATAAATATCACTTGTTTTCGGATATCAATAAATTTGGAGTAGTATTTAATAATTTAATGTGGATAAGTTGGTAAGATGTTAAGTGGAGATATTATTCAACTTCTAAATTTTTGTATACATCTCATAAATACACTATTTTTAAATATATATATATATATATATATATATATATATATATATATATATATTTCTTTAATATTTCAAATATCAAAATTTTGTTTGAAAGTTATATGATTTGTTTCAAAAGAGTCTTTGAAATTAAAAGTTCTTCACTATTTTCAATTTTATTCCTGCTTCTATGAAGATTAAAATCAAATTCCATGAATACATGAAGAAGTTGTTGCCTTAGGATCCCTTTAGCTTGATTTAGCATTTGCTCTCACCCGCTTAGGATGGAATCGATCATAGCTTCTCATAACATGAACATATATGTCAATTGTGTTTTCTAGAGCATAACAATGAAGAGCATTTTATATCCAAGTGTCTCATCTACTATGAAATTTGTGGAAGATACCATTGTCTTTTCAGAGATTCCAATGGATCTATGAGTCTCATTCGATATGAAGATTAAAAAATGTTTAACTTTGTTTATTCACGAGACACTTCAACTCCGGCAAAAAAAAAAATTTGAAGTCCTCAAATACAAATAATTGCAGGCATATAAGTTCTTACTTCCAAATAACTGATTTCAGCGATCTTAAGAGATCTCGTACATAGACAAGTTGGTCGAGAATCCATCAAACAACGAACATTCTATTAGTTTTCTTTTTCTTTTTGGAAATGTTTTTGACACTCCCTTTATGTTTTGGTTCTTGTACCGTCTTTCATTGTCCCATAAATCATTCTTGACCTTTTGTGAACATTAATATCTAAATAAATAACATAAAACATATATATACATAAAATGAATGGATACTATTATGTACACTCAACAGTGCCCATCTTACTGTCAGAACTATGGGCAGGCTTTTTCCCAAAAAAATATGATTGTTTTTCCTGTCTTACGTGTAGGACTTGGGAATCTGGGATGTGTTTATCTGAATAGCGGACAATGGTCCCAAATTTTCCCAATTCCCACTAATTATTAGGTACCAGACAAGAACAAGCGGCTAAAACTGGCTCAAATTGGTGGCCTGTCGTCCCGACTCCCGGACAAACACGCTGAAAATAGCAACCGCCAGTTTTATACAGCGGACATTCCATGTAAAATCGCCAATTACTTCAGTGACCCACCTAAAAAAATTACATTTTTTCAGGTGGGTCTTTAAGTAATTGGCCTGCAATTCACTGTTAATCTGTACAGACTGCATTGTCTTTTTCATTACCTTCTTTCTGAACCTGTACCGTGAACAGAAACTTGATTTGTATGAATTGAAAAGGGATTCTGAAATTTCTGACGTTCAACTTTTTATTACAAAATCTACTGCAGTCTGTTGCGCCAAATCTTACGGTCTCTGCTATTCTTTTTTATTCCTCTTTCTCTCTCTCTCTCTCTGTGCCTTGGAACTAAGCGACTTCACGAGCAGACCATGCGCGTCGATCGAGCATTGTTACGCCTCATGAGTATAATTTGACGGTTAAATCAGTAGTGTGTATTCAAAAATATGGCTCTAATTTACTGGCATTGAGCCATCGAATTTAACCCGTGGGTGTCTACTTACCGTTAGTCGCTGACTGGCTTCCCACGAGCGGTCTTTGGATGGAAAATGGAAATCCCAATGTAACGAATTAATTAACTTTTTCGAACAAGTCAATCACGTGCCACAGTCCTCACTGCAGTCTGCCATTATGCTAAATCCACCAACAGGGTTCAGGAAGTGACCCCACAGTCCAACTTCCTACTTTCATTTACTCACCATGCTGTGGTAGTCAAATTTGCAGGACTATTTAAGTATTAAGTTTTCTCTCTATTAAGTGAGGCTGTGTCCCTTAGATTTTGGTGATGTTCCAAGAGACTCAAGGTCTCTGTATATGGGACATAAATATGCGCTTAGAGTGTGTTCACAGGGGTCTTGAGTGCATTCGTACGCGCTACTCAACAACAAGGACCGCTGTCGAGGCATGTTGGGGAGCCCAATGCTCTATACGGATTTCGACATATGTGTCACATATTTACAAAAATTGTCAATTTAAATAAGTCACGTAACTACTCGTAGTTTTATTAATTATTTTAATATTCTAAACAATACAATATACGTAATGTCTTGTGTCACTTCGAGTCTCTCATGTGCGCAGGGAACGTAAATGTTGTGTTATGTCGCAGAGAGGCACGCATCCCAAACTTTTCAAGAACTTGGAGATTTAGCAAGTATGTCTCCCTCTTTAAAATCTTTTAATTTTTTTATGTTTTTTATATTTAAAATGTTATTATTTTTATCAAGAACATTAAATTATGATCTTGAAAGTACCTAGAATACATGTGTAAATTCCTAAATTTCGTTGAATACAATTAAAATATTCAAATATTAATTTTTATTTATTATTTTAATAGACATCCCGCTACCACCCCCAAAAAAATTTTAAAAAAATTGTTGTCCCAAAAATCTCGTGCCCCCTTTCCCATGTTCCCCTATCCCCAAGAGTTAGGTAACTATGGGGCTCAATTTTTATACCTCACTTTTTAGTTTCGAACAAAGTTTTATATATTGATATATTGATCGTGTAAAAACAAAGTTTTATCCCATTAATATTTTAAAATACAAGAAGAGTATATAAATACAAAGGATGTTTGAATAAATACTTTTATAAAATATAATTACGTCGGAGGTGTTCTTGTTTGAGAATGCTCATATTAGAAAACATCTATGTTTTTGTTGATATTTTTGGTGAACTTTTCAAGATACAATAAATTAATCAAGGCATCCATAGGGAACCACTCCAACATAAACCACTTTGATAGGTTGACTACAACCACGTTATTGATGGTTTTATTTTGCTTGTGCCTCCACAAAGTGTTACAACCTCTCCATTGAGAGGGGCTTAAATTGGACAACAGATTACACATTTTATTATGATTTTTTTTTCTCTTTTTTGTTGTTATTTTTAGCTATAAAATACATGCAAAAACTTTCAATGGTTTTGATGGTCATTCGCAATCTTGCAATTCACGGCGATGAAGCAATTACAAAGGACATGGATATCCTCATGAAGTAATATTGTTGTTTCACCAAATGTAACCAACATGTGAGCATGTGATTGGTTCATATCTACTAGCATAGTCTCGCTTTGTGTTATTATAGGAGCTTTGAAACTAGGCATGGCATACAATGAAGCATGATGGAGATGGGACAAGAGTTTTATTGGATAATTTATTTGTTTGTGTTGTGATAGATATATATGCAAAATGTGGAAGCATGCAATCGATATACAAATTGTTTGACTAAATATGTGAAAGAAACGTGACCTCATAAGCTATATAGATATGCACAATATAAATTTGTTGAAAAAGCCTTGTAACCTTTACAATAAATACAATTAATTAGTGTAAATCTAACCTCCACAATCTTTTCTTACATCCTCCTAGCTTCTACCAAAATAGGAGTTCAGGACCAAAGCATGTAAACTATTCAATAAAATGTCTTGGTGGGATGTGGTCTTACACGCTCTACGATGTCATCAATAAGCTTACCGAACCTCGTATGCAATTAACTGGAATTAGGCCCACACGTGAGATGACATGATTGAAAGCTCTGGAGAGTACTTGTGATTGCCTTGCCTAAAATCTCACGGTCTACAATCGGCATACTTACTTTTCCTTGTTTAAAACTGCAGAATACAGATTCGAAATAAGCCATCGACAGTAACACGCTAAATCTAACGAAAACCAAACTTTTTCCTTTCCCAACGAAGGAAGATTCAGAAGAACAAGAATCATGTTAAAGCCGAAGCGTTATGTGAATGTCATATTGAGTTCGAGTTTCGGTAAGGCATTTAATGTTGTTGTCTTTTCCATGACCTCATTTCTCTATTCCAACAAGGAACAGTTTCAGGTTTTCAGGCTACCGAAAATGGGTGCATAATGCATTAGAATATGCCGGATTCTGACAACCTGCTCCTCACATTCCTCGTCACCGCACACGAGCAGTCTTGGTTCTCTAGTAAATGTAGCACTGCGTGTGTATATATATATATATATATGCTCATTATAACTGTCAGCAGAATTTAGAGAACAAAAAGATAGATTTTAAATAAGAATTTATGATGGTTAACCATTCATTAAGGTATAAATTTCGAGAGAAAGAAACAATGTTGGTTTTGAGTCTCGTTAAGCTATAAATTTTGAGAGAAAGAAAAAATATTAGGTTTGAGTCTCTATCAATTTTGTAGATAAGATACCCTTCAAACTTTGGTACTGAATCAAAGAATGCCAATTGTTCAAGCACCCTTGATATCAAGAATATAACATATAAAATATAAAACACAAGAGTTAAGTTGTTGAGATCTTTTGTGAGACTACTCTCTATGACAAGAAATTTATTTGTTCCTCTACAAATGAGGTTGAAGAAATGGTTGTGAAGTTAAACCACGAAAAACAAAGTTGTCTAGCTAATGACCCTTAAGGATGCCATCTCTATGTTGGGTCATCTCACTCGTGAACAAATCTACACATCTTTCATCCTTGTGATAAATAAGATTTCATAAAGAGCCTTGCTTTCTTCTAAAGAGGCCATAAAACCTACCACAAATCTCGTAAT
Source organism: Taxus wallichiana var. yunnanensis (assembly GCA_018340775.1). NCBI lineage: Eukaryota > Viridiplantae > Streptophyta > Pinopsida > Cupressales > Taxaceae > Taxus > Taxus wallichiana. Next base: position 190,300,413 of record CM031233.1, read on the forward strand.
ACGTTGGGCACCTTAATACAAGGTGTTCCTAAGATTTTAGTTTATTAGTGTAAAATCTACATTTGCGTTGGTTCATTATTGCAAAATTAATATTTGTGTTGGTTTCACTAAAGAAAGTGTATTGTGTTATTTAAATCTAATGAGAATATGCTTGTAATCGACCCAAAGAAAATCATTATTAGAATAATGCAATCTAATCTTTTATCAATCAAATAAACAACTTTGTATACATGTTAAATATCTCCTACAAAGGTAGAGTCGAGCATTATCTCAAACCCAATAAAATCTCACTCATCACTTATCCTAATTGCTAATGCTACCTAGTGAGTTGTTACCACAACTCACATTCAACACACTAGCTCCTAATAACACCAATCTAGACTAATATTAAACTCAACTAATCTCCAACATTCCTCCTTAGTACAAACACTTTCCAAAAGGTTCAAAGAATCACATTTCATGAGAACTAGGGAAAACTTCATTCAAAACTAAATTTAATAGATGGGAACACATCAACAATCAAAAAAGAAATATCAAGAGATGAAACCATCACCGAACAAATATCAATGGATGGTAACACATCATCAATTTCTAAAAAGTAAATAGTAATGGATGGGGACATATTTTGCCAATCCAACAAGTAAACATCGATGGATGTGAACATATAACCAATCCAAGATCATACATATTGATGTGGACATCGACAAACAAGTTGTCTAAGTCACTACAAGGAGGCATGGGCCTCCACTTTTCATTTATTTTGCAACTCCTCTAGTTGGTTGGGCCTCACCGAGTATGTGCAAATCATATAATGAGAATGAATCCTCATTATGCCTTCAACAGTCTCAACCACCTCTTTGCACAATACATTTGTAGATGTTGCACTTAATCACCGCCCCGATCATAAATCACATAATGATCACCCATGTACTGGTCACCATCCTTCGTTTTAGTCTTTTTGGTGAAAGTTTTCTAAATCACATGTCATGAGTGTACATCATCAATGAAATTGATGACTACCAACTATTCAGTTGTGTTATCATTTGGGCACACTTATTTTTCTCACTACAACAATTAATGAACTTAGAATTACTAACACACTCTAAATTGATTGGTAGCCTCCTTCAATTTCCTCTAACCTCCTATTTGTTTAATCATCTAAATCAAATTGCTTAGTCTTCTATTAAACATCACACATTCACTAAATGTGCCCTTAGAATTTAATGATACACAAAACATCAAAATCTCCAAGAAAATACATCATTTATAAAGAGTGTATATTTAACTATTTTAAACAACACAACTAAACTATAAAGTTCAAAGAACCAATTAGCCTTACTCATTATTTTTTGTTAAACTTAATTAATAAAACATAATACACTAAGTAATAAATGGTTAATTAGAACTTATAGTATTTTTTACTATAAAATTGTAAACAAAACACAATATACATATTAAAATTAATTAATTAAGAAAACTTATATAATTATGAGAGACTTTTTTCACAATAATACAATTCATTATTTTTCATATAATGCGAGGGATTAATAAATATTTAAGGATCCAGAATCGCAAAGTTTTAAAAGATTTTCTACCATTAATATATTTAACATATTAGCTACTATTAATATATCTAAATTAATAGATTTGAATTATGCTTACACATTTTTCAACTTTAAACTTAACTCTTATGACACATTATTGATCAAACCAAATGTATATCAAGTCCATTCAAGCATTGATAGAGAAACCTTATAATGACACTACCTAGTTTTACCTTGAGAGCACTTATTTGATGCTTCCACTCCACACACCCAACATGACAAGGACAACATATTCTAACATGTCCACGTATAAGGATGCTAGATGTGTGATTTATTAAACATTCAATTTTTATATATAGTTTCTACCCTAAATTTCTTCTTGTTAGCTATTTTTCCCAATTTATATAGGCTTGTCCATGATTTAAATTTGATACATAACATCACATTTTAAAGTTTTATATTATAAATTACACTTAGTTTATTTGTACATGTCTTAATATTATAATTTTCACTTGAGACAATTAGTTTTTCTCAAATTTTGTACATGACTTTGTCAATGTTTCGTTAGTAACAAAAAATAATAATTAATTTATGTATTATGTTGAAAGGCATTTTTACAACTAAAAACATGCCCCCTCTAACTATGTATGGCATCCGATGAAGATATGGAGCATCATTTTTCTAAACGCGTCGAGTCAATTCATGCCGCGTTTGCTTCGGTTGCTCCTTTCTATTGCCTTCATCGTAGGCTTTGTCTACCTTCCGACTCATATTCGATATTTTGATAATTGGTCATAATGGTTTGGTTGATACCCGACTATCTCTTCTCATATCTCTCCTTTGTCCTCATTTCTAGCTTTTAACACCTCTCGAGCCCTTGAAGCATTCTCATTTTTCGTTGAATTGATTTTAGACCCAACTTCCCTTTCTTCTCCAACTCTTACTGGTGATACTTTGGTTTCTCCTATGGTCTCCCGGATGTTACAATGGCTCCGCTCGATTCTCGCATTTGGTACTTCGGAGGTCCCCGAGGTTATCCCCTTTCTACTCCCATGGATATTAATATTGATCCAAATATTCCTAAAGTTATTTTGGGTCTCTCTTTGGCCTACCTTGACTCCCCTTCTACAAAAAAATTGGGTTCTCCCACTATCTATGTGGTGGATACTAATATTGTTGTAGCGTCGAAAGCAACATCTGGAAAATGTCCCCCCTACCCACCAGGATTATGATGAAGCAAATATTGTGCTCAAAATTTTGAGGAAACTTATTAGGGCCTTCTCTACCAAAGAGTGGAAGTAATACACCGACGAGACTTGGAAAAGCATCAACAAAGACTTCTTGGACCTCATCAAGTTAGCGGATGGGTTGGTTGACAAAAATGCTACTGCTGCAACTACGAAGCAACTAATACTCTCAAGAACATACATACTATGTAATGGCCCTTGTTATATGCAAGGCTTTTGAATTTTTGCTTTTTGCTACCTACGAGCATGTTCTCTTTTGGTTTTATCATTATATATTTCCTTGAGGACTTTTTGTACAAGGATGAGGGTCCTTTCAAAACCCCCACTTTTACCCTATTTCCAAAAAAACTCTTCAAATTTTGAGTGTAACTATCTCAAATAACTCGTCAAGTTGAAGTTGTATATTTTTCTTAAAAAAGAATCCTCTTAAGACCCCCTTTTGGCCCCCATTTCCGTGCACTTACCCACTTGTAGGTTTCAATATCATAAACGTGAGAAAACCATGGATATACCAAAGAATAGAAAGAATCTATCTCATTTATTCATGAAGATCATAGGTTCACTTTACACTAAAAATACACAAACATTTAAAGAGAGATGTAGTTTGACAAGGTGGATACACCGGCTCATGTATAGATATATGAGAAACATATGCCCTTTTACTTTTTCATGTAGGTCTTTTAAGATCACAAACTTTGATACCAAAACGTCATGACCAATTTTTCCGGAAAAATAATATATTTTAAAGGAAATACTCTATAATCATGGTGTACAACAAATCCAAATAAGTATTATAATTGATTATGTGTATAATTACTAAAGAAACAATTCCTTAATATATAAAGAAAAGATGAATATAAACACAAACTAAACATTAAAGTCTTTATTTCATTAATATTAAGAGGGTTTAAAATACATATCTAGAGGGTCCCCGATGGATGGCTTTACAACCCTATCAAGTACGAGACACAATCCAACACAATTGCACTTGTGTGAACAAGGAATCCATATCATGAAATCATGTACATACAATTAACTTACCCCAGGGGCCGGGGACATTTGGGGTGTATTATGTACCCCCAATCAGATGCACTATGTGTACCCTGTCCCACTCGTAAGGTACTTCCTCTAGGCTCTACTCTCAAAGGTTTCCAAATTATTCTCAATAATAAAATTCACCCCTTTATAATATCCAAGGGGTAGTTATAACCAACACACTCTTTTATTATTTAATTAACTCATTGTTTTACATGGTAAATCTCATTCAAACCCATCATTAGGTTGACTTATCATTTTACAAAGAATCATTCCTTCTTTACCAAATATTTTCACAAGATAACCTAATATTAAATATTACTTTTGAGTAATATTTTATTAACCACTCATTATTTTCATCACTTTACACATTTATTAATATATGAAGATTTAGTCACATAATACAAGCATGAAGGCAGAGATGAAGGCAAAGATAGAATAAAAATTGATAGAATGCCTTGAAATAATATTCAATGAACAAAGCCATATAAAGGCTGCGGGAGGAAGGAGGACAGATTATAACTGTCCATCAAATACATAACAAACAACAATGTAAACTAAACTAATGCTAACATTCCCCCCCTTATTACATTGTTCGTACAAACATACATTTCCTGAAACTGGATGTCCCCTCCCTTAATGAGAACACCGCAAAGAGGGTCTTCACACGAGCATGTGCCTACATGGTCTTGATACACATGGTTTTTCTAAGGTTGACCATAAACCTAGAGGGACAGGAGCACTTTCTCGACTGTTCACCTTGGTGGTTTTACAGGATTACCACGAACCAAGAGGATGATACCTCGGTGGTTTTACAGGTTTACCACGAACCAAGAGGATTTTACCTCGGTGGTTTTATAGGTTTACCACGAACCTAGTGCGAGTACCATGTGCTGCTTTCAGTGCTTTTCTGTTCCCCACGACGCTTTTCAATTTAGGAGGTCCCAAACAAGAAACTATGCAACATCTGCACTTTATTGAACAACCAAACAACATAGGAAAACAACAAACAATACTGACAAATATTCCACATTCACTTCTAAGAATCATAGCAATCATGTTCTTAGTTGTAGCCACTGATGTCGATTGTCGTTTAGCCAATCTTCAACAACAAAGGAAACAAATCACTGCCACTAGATGTTGCCCTTGACTAAGTCATTTTCGCCCATAATGTGAAATGTGAATACTGAGAAAGAGACTGCATCAAGAAACATGTTATTGACTGGATCTCGCCACTTAGACCTTGTTGCACATGGTTCATGTTGCAAGTGAACGTATTCACAAGCAAACCATCTTCTTTTCAAAGCACGACACTCAGAGGATCAATTCAAAATGAAGAACCATTGCAAACAACTATGCTTCAGAGTAATCCATTTTCAGCATCCGATCACAAAACAACAGAACACGGAACAAGATAGAAACTGAAATAAACACAAACCAAAAGTTGAGGAATTGGTCCTCAATTAGCCACAATATCATCGGCCGCCTCGTCGCTTGCGTCTTGCAAGAGGTCGTTGGATTTCCTCCAGCCTCCTTTGTTGTTGCTTATAGTACTAGAGATGATGTGAATCCAATCTCATCAACAACTTCCTCACTCTCGTCATAATCTTGTGGATCTTCTATATGAGCAGTATTAGCTCCATTGTGTTTTATATTTCCTTGTAGAACATCTCAGTGAGGACCTCCAGACTGCACAACGACATCCCTCGCTGCAATGGCGAGAATGTCCACACATGATACAATTTGGGGACACACAGACTCCAACTAGCTCTTCGCATCATCGATTACGTAAAACGTGCGTAGTGAGACATTGGGTGCCGCATCTTTCTCTAGCAATATTGTTGGTTGTGGAGTCTAACAGCACCGACCCATCACATCCCCAAATGAAGCAGTCATGGAAATGCATGCGGAGAATGCGAGCAGGGATTTTAGGGTCGAATCTGGTAGCGTTGTGAATGGTGTCTCTAATCACATTCTCTACGTTTGGGCACGTCTGTTTGTAGTAATCTTCACTTAACCCAGTTAACAGTCCCTCCACCCCGACGTTGCAAATGTAGATGATGCAGGCACAGAAAAATGCCATCATTGCCCTGATTCTAAAATCCATACTACTCACTCTGTGTCCGAAGAGCAACACCAACCTCAACCAGAGCATTTCTAGGATTCCTTCACCACTCGCTTCGACAACGCATATTATAAAAATTTAGTTGAGGGAAAAGGAGTGTTCGGCCGGACCAGTGCTCGATACCAATGAAGGCGAGATATAGAACAAAAATTGATAGAATGCCTTGAAATAATATTCAATGAACAAAGCCATATAAAGGCTGCGGGAGGAAGGAGGATAGTTATAACTGTCCATCAAATACATAACAAACAACAATGTAAACTAAACTAATGTTATTTCACAAGATAACCTAATATTAAATTTACTTTTGAGTAATATTTTATTAACCAACCTCAACGCGGGAGCATTTCTGGATTCCTCCGCCACTCGCTTCGATAACACATTATAAACATTTAGTTGAGGGCAAAGGAGTGTTCGGGTCGGACCAGGCTCTGATACCAATGAAGGCAGAGATAGAATAAAAATTGATAGAATGCCTTGAAATAATATTCAATGAACAGAGCCATATAAAGGTTGCGGAGGAAGGAGGATAGTTATAACTGTCCATCAAATACATAACAAACAACAATGTAAACTAAACTAATGCTATTTCACAAGATAACCTAATATTAAATTTACTCAAATAATATTTTATTAACCAATCTCAACGCGAGCATTTCTCGATTCCTCCGCCACTCGCTTCGATAACACATTATAAACATTTAGTTGAGGGCAAAGGAGTGTTCGGGTCGACTGTGCTCGATACCAATGAAGGCAGAGATAGAATAAAAATTGATAGAATGCCTTGAAATAATATTCAATGAACAGAGCCATATAAAGGCTGCGGGAGGAAGGAGGACAGTTATTACTTGTCAATCAAATACATAACAAACAACAATGTAAACTAAACTAATGCTATTTCACAAGATAACCTAATATTAAATTTACTTTTGAGTAATATTTTATTAACCACTCATTATTTTCATCACTTTACACATTTATTTATATGTGAAGATTTAGTCACGTAATACAAGCATTCCCTGGTTTCGTAACTTTCCATTTTTTCCTTCCTCAAACCCAATAAATTGGTGTGCATGGATGGATTACTTCCAAATATGTAGCCTCGTGAATCATTAAAAAGTACGGGTTTCTTCAATTTTTCTTTCCCCTTTCAGGTCCGTTGTGGATTCACAATCCAAAAATTTCCTTTACAAATACATACATGGAGACTCAGTTTCATACAATCCCATAAATGCCATAGAAATAATTCTTTGCATTATTACTAAAGTGTTTCTTAAGAGTTAACCACCTCAAGGTATATTAGACGATGCAATATATTTTTCATGTATTATTTTTTTATAACTGAAAGAAGGGAACCTCAATACTCATAACGTATGTTATTTGGAATACCTTTAAATAATTTTACATTCATTAATGTATGCGGTGTGTCAAGATTGAGCATACACTGAAATCCTAGATTTTCTCATATAAATATTAACTAATTTTAAGGAAAAATGTGTTTTCTCACTATGTTTTAAAACATCAATATGACCTCTTGTTTTGTGTATTTGTGATGGACGATGGAAAATCCAAAGGTATTCATTTATGTGGTAGTGGAAAACATGTTGACTAGAAGAATCATTATGGAGATGTTTGTCATTGTGACATCAAGGTGGAAAATAACGTCATGTCTTTCTACATGAGAGAAACATGCGTGTAAAAATAGGAGGGGCTCCTACGGTTAAATGTTTTTACCGAGTGATCACTAATTTTATGTATTTATGTTCTTCGTCAACAATGGAACCCATATTAGAACTTTGACTCTTATTGTTTTAGTGCTTGCTTAGCTATGTGATGTATATGTTTTTTTGCTCGATCTTTCTCTCTATTCTAAATATATGCCTTAATACTACAAGTTAGATTTTCCTCATCAATGCATCTTGGTATTGCTTCTACAACTCAAAATACTCTTCATTTATTCAAATTTTTATTCTCATATTGGTTTATATAGTTTTCTCAAGCAACATATAAAGCTCGTTATAGCTTTAAGCTTATGCCAATATGGGTGACATCGCAACGGAAGTTCCCCCTTATTAACATTATGGTTAATTTATTGTGGGATGAGTATAGTTACTTAGTCGACCTTCTATCCTTCCATTGTCACTTCATAATACATCTTATTAATCCAAATATCTTTTCCAACTAATGTGATCCACTCATAACCTTTAATTTATAGAGATGGGTAATGTTGTTGTCTAATGGTAGGATTTTATCGACACATCCCACGAATTCTTTCCGTTTTGTAGGAAGGATAATTCATAAAATTCGAATGGTTTATGAGGGCGGGGGTACAAATCTTTCACGTAGTTGAGTATCCAATTACACGTGTGTGTATATATCCCGAAAAGGATAAACACACTTACGTTATTATCGCATGCGCAAACATGCAACACTTGCTTGTCATTAACCGACATTCGTAAATTATTTAACATTTTACACTTATTGTTGTTTTGTTGTGCTTGAATGAGGTTATTTTTTCTTTGTTAAGAGCATGGGTTCGTAATATCTATGTGCGGTTTGGTTTTTATAATTGGTTGGGGATTACTTATCTTATTGATGGTTCACAAATGAATAGTAAATTTGTTTTTGGATGATTTTACTTTCTTACTACTAAATATGTTTACCCAATATTGATAAATATGCCTCCTATTGGGATTGTAATATTCATTAAAAAGGAATATTGATAGGAATATATATATATATATATATATATATATATATATATATATATGTTTGACTAATGCATGGTGTTGATTTTGTCGGTTATGGATCATAGTGCATAAGAGGATCTTCATTACTATGTTGATAATGTTACATGGCATCGACAAAGTACCATTAATTGTTGGATAAAAACTTATTATAAGTGACGATAAAGTGAATGTGGGAAGCTAATAGTACCATTGTTGACACTAATGATGATAGAGAAGATAATGGTTCTTAGTGATTCCATAATTTGGTAAGTTAAGCAAGAATGAAATTGAGATTATATTGATAATATAACCATATTGTTAATTCATGCTATGGTCTTCGATCATGAAAAGGGTCACAAGATTTCAAAAGGTTATAATCCTAATGGTTATAGATATGGTCTTTGACGTGTGCATTGATTAATGTTTATTAACAGCTTTTGGTACCGGGGTAAGTGCACGAAGTTGGGGGACCAAAAAGTGGACAAAAACCTGAAAATAGACAAAACACGCTCACATTTTATTTTTTTAGCTTGGTAATTACCGAACTTGTAACGCGTACGTGTTATAAGGAAGGAAAAACACGTACGCGTTTTAAAGAAGGCAAAACGTGTACGCGTTTTGAATAGTATGGACCATGTATATGTTTTTGGGTGTCTTATACTTACAAAAATAAATGTTTAAGATATATTTTATTATTTCTTATACTTTAAATTTATTTTAGTAAATATAAGAAATTAGGGTCACTCTGCACCTGATGGAAGTGGTCTCGTAGCTCCAACAGTTATAATCTAGAAGATAGTTTTTCAAAATCTAATCTGTTAGTACTTACTCATTTTCAAGATTTCAATAAATGACCTACAACTTTTAGGGCATATATATTGTAGTCGGTCTTTGTTTTGGGAAAGCATATAGTCATTTTTAGGATTTCGAACTTCTAAAATTGATTTTGGCCCTACCACTACTTGAATTGGTACTAATTTTTCAATTTGGTCCATACATCACTTTAGTGACCATGAATCAACTCTATGATTCTTGTCTACTTCTTCCTAAAAAGAGATCCTCACTTTGTAGATAGAGGATTGTTACTAGAATGGGATTCCTGTCCTATGGCCAAAATGAGGTGATTGTAATGTGCCTCCTCCTTAAGGTGTGATAACACTACTAGGTATTGAATGAGTTGTTATGAATAAGTACCAAGTGAATTACATCAAGTGAACTCGGATGATTGCTCATTCTTAGAAACATGGTGCTCCATATAAAGATCGTCCCTCACCTTCCCTAGCTCTAAAAGCATCCTTTCATGGAATAAAATTCATGATTCTCATACATGTTTTTGCTCATATGTCTCTTATGGAGACAAACGATGCCTTAATACTTCACAAATAACGGTCCTTGATAGCTTAATGACATGACTAGCTCATTTTAGCTTGTTCTTAAGGGTGTTCAATTAACTATAGAATGGCCAAAAATGCCTTTTTAGGCCTTCAAAGGAAGTAGTCTCTCATCAAAACTAAATGAGTTGATTGATCACCTTAAACACTATTCCCTACACATTGAAACATGTTGAATGATCTTTTTAGGAATTTCCTTTGGGTGAGGGTTTATGATTTAGGGTTTAGGGCTCAGGGGTGTAGGACTCGAGGTTTAGAGTTTAGGTTTAAGGCTCATAGTTCAGATTTTAGGGTTTAGGGTTTAGGGCTCAGGGCTTAAGGTTCATGGTTTAGGGTTTATGGTTTATGGTTTAGAGTTTAGGGTTTATGGTTCAGGGTTAAGGGTTGAGGGTTTAGGGTTTAGGGCTCAAGGTTCAGGGTTTAGGGTTTAGGGGTCAAGGTTGAGGGTTTAGGGTTTATGGCTAAAGGTTAGGGTTTAGGCTTTAGGGATCGAGTTTGAAGGTTTAGGGTTTAGGGTTGAGGTTTTATGTTTGAGAGTTCAAGGTTTAGGGTTTTGGCTTAGGGCTTATGGCTAAGGGGCTAGGGTTCAAGGCTTAGGGTTTAGGGATTAGGGCTCAAATTTTCGGGTTTAGGGCTTAGGGTTTAGGTTTTAGGGTTTAGTGTTTAGGATTTAGGGCTTAGAGTTTAGGTTTTAGGGCTTATGGTTTATGGTATAGGGTTTAGGGTTGAGGGATCAAGGTTTAAGGTTTACGGTTTACAGTTTAGGAGTTAAGGTTTAAGGTTTAAAGGCCGTGGTTTAGGATTTAGGGAAAAGGGTTTAAGGTTTAGGGTTTAGGGTTTAAGGTTTAGGGGTTAGGGTTTAGGGTTCAGGATTTAAGGCTCATGGATTAGGCTCACCCATTCAGTCACAGTATTGTTCTATGTCTTACCCATTCTTATAAGTATTGACAAAGAGTATTCAACTAAAAAGGGTTCATCTACTTAGTAGGTAGAACATTCAAGGGAGCCATCACAATTTGATGCCTTTCATCTACTAATATTTTAAAGGAGGGAAATTCCCATTGCATGTGAACTATTTCACTCATCGTAATGTTGTGTCTTACTCATTCTTATTAGTATTGAGAGTATTCAACTCGAAAAAGGTCCATCGACTTCGTAGGAACAAAATTCAAAGAGATTCATCAAAATTTGATGTCTTTCATCTCGTTGATATTTTGGAGGAAATTCCCACCTCTCATAAACAAGATTGTTGTAAAAGAGACTTAATGATGGTTCTAGGCACAAGACTAAGAAATATGGTCCTAAGATATTCAAAAATGAACTCACTCATGAGACCTACTGGAAATATATGGGGTTTAGGGGTTAGAGCTTAGGGTTATGGACTTAGTGTTTAGTGTTTACGGCTTAGGGCTCAGGGCTCAGGGTTCAAGGTTTAGGGTTTAGGGTTCAAGTTTTAGTGTTCAGAGTTTAAGGTTTATTTTTTTTTAGGGTTTAGGGTTTATAATTTAGGTTTTAAGTCTCAAGGTTAAGGGTTGATGGTTAAGGGTTTAGGTTGCAGAGTTTAGGGTTTAGGGTTTAGTGTTGAGGGCTTAAGGTTTAAGGTTTAGGGTTTAGGGCTCAGGGCTTAGAGTTTAGGGTTTAGGATTTAGTGCTTAGGGTTTATAGGTCATGGTTTAGGGTTTATGATTTATTTTTAGGGTTTAGGGTTTAGGGTTTAAGGACCTTTAGGATTTAACATTTAGGGCTTAATGTTTAGGGTTTACCATTTAGGGCTCAGGGTTTAGGGTTTAGGGGTTAGGGTGCATGGTTTAGGGTTTATAACTCATGGTTCGGGGTTCAAAGTTATAGGTTTAAGGTTTAGGGGTTAGTTACGGGTTTAAGGTTTAGGGGTTAGTTACGGGTTTAAGGTTTAGGGGTTAGAGCTCAGGGCTCTAGATTTAGGGTTTACAACTCGGGGTTTAAGGTTTAGGTTTTAGGGATCAAGGATTATGGTGTAGAGGTCAAGACTTAAGGTTTAGGGTTTATGGTTTAGGGATTAGGGTTTAGGGTTCATGGTTTACGAGTTAAGGTTCAGGATTCAGAGTTAGTGGGTTTAAGGTTTGGGGGTTAGAGCTCGGGGCTCTAGATTTAGTATTTAGGGTTTAGGGCTTAGGGCTTAGGGTTTTGTAGGTCAAGCGTTTAGGGTTTAGGGTTTAGGATTTATTACTTTGGTTTTAGGGTTTAGGGTTTATAGTTTAGGGTTTAGGTCTCATGGTTGAGGGTTAAGGGTTTAGGTCATAGAGTTCAGGGTTTAGGGTTTAGTGTTTAGGATTTAGGGCTTATGGTTTAGGGTTTAGGGCTCAGGATTTAGGGTTTAGGATTCAATTTTTAGGGTTTAGGGTTTAGGATTTAGTTTTCAGGGTTTAGGGTTTAACATTTAAGGCTCATGGTTCATGGTTTAGGGTTTAGGGTTTAGGGTTTAGGGCTTAAGGCTCAAGGTTTAGGGTTTAGGGCTCATGGGTAAGGGCTGAATATTTAAGGATTAGGGTTTAAGGCTTATGATTTAGGGTTTAAGGTTTATGGTTTAGGTTTTATGGTTTAGGTTTTAGGGTTTAGGGGTCATGGTTTAAGGTTTAGTTTTAGGGCCTCAAGTTTAGGTTTTAAGGTTTAGGGTTTAGGGTTTCGATTGTAGAATTTAAATGATAAAAGATTTAGGTTGAATGTTGAAAGCTTTAAAATTACCTATGTATTGACTAGATTATACTATAAAAAAATATCTCCTAAATCGTGACTAATGGAGCTGTGAGACTAGTTCCATAAGGTGCAGAGTGACCCTAATTTCTTATATTTACATAAATAAATTTAAAGTATAAGTTTTTCATTTATTATTATTTATATTATAAATATTATAAATGAAAAACTTATACTTAAACATTTATTTTTGTAAATAGAAGCATGTCAAAAGCATATACAATGTTCATACTATACATAACACATACGCGTTTTTTGTTTTCTCTTTTTCCAAGCCATGCCTCAAGGCTTGGGATCTGTTTGGATCCCCAACCCTGAGGCATGGACCTGCACAAACACAACAAACAATGTGTTTTTGCAGGAAAATGTAAAAATGTCACTTCCTCTATGATAAATCAAAATAAAACAATCGATCCATTTTAAAAAATTATACAACGATGTAGAATTTCTTTTTTCTAAAAATATAATTTTTCAATTTTTCTGACTAACATAAGGTTTCCATATTATTTATTTTCTAACTATATCTTTTTATAGCTATTTTTAGAAGTTTAAATATGTCTATCTTTCATCATGTATCTTTTTTTGGGTCATCAAATTGAAAAAAATTATACTAGCACAAACTAGGCATAATTATATACATATTAAAAAAAATCTAATTTTCAATATTTTTTGAGGTAGTTAGGGGGGGCACAATGAGTCAGAGCTATTTTTTTCAAAACATAAAATTTATGTACTAGAAAAATCATAAATAAAAAATACTCATTAAAAAAATTCTAACACAAACTAGATGCTCCTAGCTATCTTTCTACCAAAGGGTTTTCAAAAATACTCAATGGTGCTCAAAAAATGGTGGGGCACAAAAGTCACTCTATTATGTTTTTAACAAAAATAGGAGCACCTGTTGGTATTTTAGTTATTTGACCCACTTAAAATTATTTGTTTTCAATAAAATTTAGTATCTTAGAAACTAGACTCAAAATTCTACGATTCATATTTCTACAACATCTTCCAATTTTGAGTGTAACTATTTCGAAAAACTCGTACAAGTTGAAGTTTTTATTTTTAGAAAAATGTGTCCACTTAAGACCCCCTTTTGGCCCCCCAACTTGGTGCACTTACCCACCGCCTCCGTTGATTTATCACCATGCAAAAAGGAAAAATGGTGATTAATTTATATTAACATGTAAGTTATTAGATTGGTCTTTGTTATTATTAACACTATTCGATCTAAGGATGAATGACCATGCACTATCAAAGGTTTAGTTATTGTTATATCTCACATTGGTAAAATCCTGCCGATAATCGGAAGGTGGTGGTAATAATTGAAATTGGGTAAGGTAATACTTGGTTTGATTGTTGTCGACCATAATGGGAGTAACTTCGTAAATTTTGTGTGAACAACTCTATATGAAGGGATTAAATACCCTATAAATGGAGTGGTGATCTACAAGGTATTTATATTTATATTAATAATGGTCTTAAGACCATATGCATTGGGTTGAGTTTTGTTGTTGTTATATTTTTAGCCATATTTGATGGCTCTATCAAGGAAGTATTATTGTTGCATCTAAATCACCACCATGACATTGTAGAATATAACTTCCTAACAATTTTGAAGGCATGATCCTTTGACCGATCAAATAGGTCACTATGTAGATAAAGGCTTAAATTATAATTATCAAGAAAATGTTGTGATCCATTCGTTGTCCTTATGGATTTCGTTGAACAACCATGCAATGGTAAAAGTTTAATCATTGCTTTGATTTTATCATCTGCAAGCACCACTAAACTTAGAGAAAGTTTTAGTGGGTGGTGGAAATTCAATAAGCAATAAATGGCATTAATAGCCTAGAAAACTACGAAGCTTCATCGAGAAGCTACCATGTGCATGTAATTTTTGGGAATTTAGTTGTTGTTCAACTCAAGCTCTCAAGCTCGCATAAAGTTTTTTTTGGTAATCTTTGGTGGGAGATCCCCACATGCAAATCAGTAGAGCTATTTTGGGTAGAGTCAATCAGGGGCAAATATAAATAAGTCATGAGGATTTTTATGTTTTACTTTATGAAATCAAGTCTCGAATCTTTGGTAAAAGTTGTTCATCGTGCTTAAAGTTGCAGAAAATCCAAATACGAGTAACACCGCAGAGCATGGGAAACCTCTCTTTTCTCCCGATATTTCATTTTATAACAATCAAATATTTACTAGGTGATAATGGTTATTGGTCCGAGTTTATATGTCATTTTGTTTGTAAATTTAGGGATTTGTAAACTTTGTGTTTGAATGTGTAATTCGATGGCTTATTTAATATTGTAAAAGCTATGTGCTACTATTTATGGTTGGATAAAGAAAACCTTGCTTTTGGGTTATGTGGTTTCTATTAATTTGAATAACCATATCTTATTTGGGGGCAAGTGCATAAAGATAGGGGTAAAAGTGGACAAAAATCCATTTTTGGCCATTTTGGCCATAATGCACTTGCGTATGGCTCGACGTGTTATAATGCAACGAGAGAAAAATTAGGATCGCGTTATAACACTATCGCATTATGGTTTGGTAACTCCACGCTATAACGCGAGCGCGTTATGGTTTGGTAAGTCGAGCCTTAATGCAAGCACACTATAATGCGCTCTCGTTATAACACGCTCTCACCATAACGCACTCGTGTTTCAATGTGTTATGTGGTATATGTGTTTGTGGCATGCTTCTATTGACTAAAATAAATGTTTAAGTATAAGTTTTTCTTTTATTATTATTTATATTTTATTATTTCTTATACTTTAAATTTATTTTAGTAAATATAAGATGTTAGGGTCACTCTGCACCTTATGGAACTAGTCTCACAACTCCATCTGTCATGGTTTAGAAGATAGTTTTTCAGATTCTAATTTGGTCAGTACATAGGTATTTTTCAGGATTTCAACATTCACCTTCAAGCTTTTAGGGGCCTTTTCAATTGGTTATTGAAATTTGTAGGAGTTTTAGATGTGTCAAAACTATATATTCACAAGAACCTCTTCTTCCTTGAAAGTGCCTAGTTTGTCTCAGTAATGATGTCTCCCTGTATCCAAGGATCGAGGACTATTGGGGTTTGTGGTAGGATTGGACATTCAAGAATCATTGAGTGTCTGAATCAAAATGTCATTGTATCTGGAGAAACATTTTCAAACATGGGAGTAATGCATCTTGGAAAATAAAATTGAACCTCGAAATCCTCTCAAATTGCCAACTTACACAAGCACTTTGAACATATCAAGCTATGTTCTTCGAATGAAATCTTCATTCCCAACAACTTATGAATCGAAAGAATTATTCAAAAGAGCATAAAAAATGATCAAATTTACTTGGTATCCTAATATGTCAGACCCAAAAATACAATTGGACTTGCTATTCTCAATTTAGGGTTTAGGGTTTAGCATTTAGGGCTCATGGTTCAGGGTTCAGGGTTTAGGGTTTAGCGCTTAGGGCTCAAGGTTTATGGTTTATGGTTTATGGTTTAGGGTTTAGGATTTAGGACTCAAGGTTAAAGACTAAATGTTTAGGGTTTAGGGTTTAGGGTTCAAGATTCAGATCTTAAGGCTCATGGTTTAGGGTTAAAGTTGTATGGTTTATGGTTTATCATTTAAGGTTTAGGGTTTGGGGTTTAGGGTTTAGGGTTTAGGGATCAGGGTTTAGGGTTTATGGTTGAGGGTTTAATGTTCGGGGTTACCAGTTTAGGGTTTAGGGATCAATAATCTAGGCTCAAGGTTTAGGGTCTAGGGATCAGGGCTCAATTTTTAGTGTTCAAGGTTTAAAATTTAGGGTTTAAGGTTTAGGGTTTAAGGTTCATGGTTTATGGTTTATGGTTTAGGGCTTAGGGTTAAGGGTTTAGGGTTTAGGGTTTATGGCTCAGGTTTAGGGTTCAAGGTTTAGGGTTTAAGGTTTAGGGCTTAGGGCTTAAGGTTGAGTGTTTAGGGTTTAGGCCTCGAGTTCGGGGTTATGGCTAAAAGTTTGGGAATTAAGATTTAGGGTTTAATTTTTAGGCTTGAGGGTTTGGGGTTTAGGCTTAGGGCTCGAGTTTAGGGTTCACAATTTAGGGTTTAGGGATCGGGATTAAGGGTTTAGGTCTCAGGGTTAAGGGTTTAAGTTTATGGTTTATGGTTTAGGGTTTAGGGTTTAAAGTTCATGTTAGAAGTTTCATCACTCAAAATCGGTGGTAGGACAATCAATGTCTACCACGTGCCACCTCCAAATTCCAAATTTCATTTCGTTTAAATTTGCTTCAAGAAAGGTTGAAGAAATGAACTCGTCATTTTCTTCACGCCTTCAGAGGTCCAAAATGTCAATTCAACCCAAATTTGGAAAATATGGAGAACTTGGAAAGCCGAATTGCATTTATAAAGATAAGCTCAAAGCAAAGGAATGCATTTTATAAGTAATTCCAGTCAAATTTGTTTTCTTTTTTATTAATCCTGTTAAAACTAGCCTTACGATTGCATCCTGATAAAAATAAGTTCCCATGGATCTAAGGGAGATTTTAAACTTATCACACAAGCATGGGGAGTTCTCTTTGATAATACTAGAAAGGCTACCTATGATGTCATGGGGAAAAACCAACAAGGGCACAACCCCACCTTCCACCAACTGAATTCCATAGGCACTGCCACTTGTCATTGGCATTACAAACAATCTAAATGGGAATAATTATTCAAGTGTGGATTCCTTTCCTAAAACTTCCATATTCAATGACCATGACCAGAACTAGAAACAAAATAGAAATAGGACCAGGAACATGACCTAGACTAGGACCTAGATTGGAAATTTGAGAGGATTTCTAAGGTTCAATTTTATTTTCCAAGATGCATTACTCCAACATTTGAGAATGTTTCTCCAGATGTAATGAAATTCTAATTCAGACACTCGATGATTCTTGAATGTCCAATCCTGCCACAAACCCCAGTAGTCCTCAATCCTTGGATACAAGGAGACATCATTACTGGGAACAAACTAGGAACTTTCAAGGAAGAAGAGGTTCTTGTGAATATATAGTTTTGACACATCACATCACACCCTTCATTAGGCTTGATGACTACCCCTATCTTTTTAAGGTGCTTTTGAAAGCATCCATGGGTTTATCATAGAAGGAATTACCAATGAATGGAAGGTCACTAAGCCATAGGCTAACTGACTCCCATTCAGAACTAAACAAGAAATATTTACTACGATTGATAACTCCTTTGTGTTCTTAGTCATACCCCTATTGCTATGCTTATTTTGCACAAGCAGACTCAATGATGGTTCTAGGCACGAGACTAGGAAATATGGTCCTAATATTGTCATGCCCTCCTAGTCGAGTAGTCAAAATCCATATTAGTCTTGTTGATACTTAGTACTAATTACCAATGAAATATAATTCTCCAACTTTCATTTTCTTTACTCATCTTCCACGTCATACTGAATAACCGATTTGATAGGGGAGTTTCCCTCTTCGATGATGATACATCGAATATGAATATGATCCTCAAGAGGGGAGTTGCACCTAGAGAGGTATCATCTGATCCTACACCTAAGCCCTAAGTCGTAATCCCTAAACCCTAAATCCTAAACCTTGAACCCTAAAACCTAAACCCTATTTTTAGCACCTTGAACCCTAAATCCTAAACCCTAAACCCTAAGCCATAAACCATAAACCCTAAACCCTAGAACCTAAACCCTAAACCTTAAAACCTAAACCCTAAACCCTAAACCATGAACCCTAAACCTTAAAACTTAAACCCTAAGCCATTAACCCTAAACCATGAGCCCTAAACCCTAAGCCTTAAACCATGAGCCCTAAACCCTAAATCCAAAAGCCTTAACCTTACACCATAAACCCTAAATTAATTTCCCTCAACCCTAAACCCTACATCGTAAATGTATGATGGAAAAGTGACAAGTGAGCGTGGGATTCTACAAGTAACTCTTCCTCGCACCCGACCTCCCGAGGTCGTGCCAAGACAGCCGGTGGGGATGGAATATATGTGGGGTATAGGCAAACTAGCTAGGTAATCTTATATCCTCGAGACACACTAATGGAATCTACGAATCTAAGGCAAATAAGGCCCTTTTAACTCGAATCGGCATAATAGATCGGTCGGCGAGGATGATCGCTCAAGGCTCCAATCAATATCGAGCTCTGGCATGATCTGATCTAGAGGTTGTGGGATACAGGGAAAATGACTTGGAATTGTTTCGTGTATATCTCCATATAGGGTCATGAGATGGATGATAGAAATAGTGGATTCTATGGGCGATTCTCTAGTCTAGTCCAAAAATCCTTAGCTTGATTTGCTGCTATGTCTAGTGAAGATAATTGTCTGATAATCATGGGTGGAAGTGGAGAGGACCTAAATACTAATGTGTGTAAACCAGCATTAACGTCCTGATTGACCAGTGGGCCCGTTGGGTTGTGGGACTGTGGATCATAACCGTAGATGCGTGGTTGTTGTGGACCTCTTATGGTCATATGCGGAATCAATCCCTAATCCCTAGTATCCAGTAGTCGTATGCTTTTTTGGCCTCTATATTGAGAACTAAAAGTTGTGCAACCTTCTTAGAGTACCTCACGGTGTTCGCAACCTAAATTCTTAAGCTAGTGTCTATGTCAGTGAGAACGTCTCCTGCATTTGGCTGTGGGACCAAAGGATCACAACCAAACGTTTGCTCTCTTTCAAGCCTTTCTAAAGTCATGTGGATATTTATCTAGGGTAATCTGTAGTTTGGCTGGTTTGACCAAAATGTGTGTGCTTGATCATCTTCTATGTTTAGTCCTCTCGCCATGCACCGATATGTTGTAAATATATTGTTGTTCTAAGACTTGGATTTTAATATTCGATCTATGTCGCTTATTGCTATAACAAAATTGGGTTGAGGCACGATTAGCTCGAATACGTATTCTCTGGGCTCCCTAGGTCTCGTGATTGTCATGTAAAAGGAAATGATACAAATCTAACTAATGACAGAATAAATTAACTATGCAAGATATATCTATGTATATTCCTCTATTTTGTATTATCGATAAACTATTGAATGCAATTTAAAGAGAAATTATTTAATATATCTAGAAATTGAAAACTAAACTAATAATGAAATTAAAAACAAACAAAGTAAAGCAGAGTATAGCTACTTACTTGTGCGATTGTAAATCTACTCTAAATAACCGGATAATTGATCTAATCTATTTGAAAGACTTTCGATCCTACCTCGTAGTGAGGAGTGAATCATAGTTTCTCGAAACTATCAATCCCCACACTTCCCGGTAATATTGAAAGTGAGATTAACCTGAAATGAAATGATTTACTATTCATTTGATATGTTTTAACTATAACTTTGAAAGCTTGAACTTGGATTTTGCGAGTAACAATGGCGAATTCGATGGTGTGTGGCTTTGTCCCTCGGTGTGATCTCCTCGTTCCTTCGTGCTCACGTGAATCCAGAAAAGCGTGTGATGTTAGCATCAACAGAAGTTGGTATCAAAATAATGGCAGCCTAGGATGCAGACTGAATACAATGCGAGTAGGAGAGGGATAGCGCAAGAGAACAAAGCTTGGCTTATGCAATTCCTAGCGGGATTTATTGCGAGTCATACAACGTAAAGCCCGTAACTCCGAAACTAATCCTTTTTATGAAAAAAACCTGCAACTTTAATGGCTTCCTACTGAAAATTAAAATGTCTTACTCCAATTGATTGCATGAAACAATAACAACACTAGCACAAGAAGATTATGTGGCTTCTAAACAACAAAACAACACTAACTATGCATGCAAACAAATAAAACTATGGATTCCTAAGCAAAACAGAAAGACTAAGCTATTGAAATGAGAAAATGAGAGGAAAATTTGAGGGGCCATTTGCTTGAGCACAAGCCAGCTATTTATAGAATTCCAATTCACTAAAAGGTGAAAACCAAATTGAACTCTTTAACCAAAAGCAATGCAAAAACACTATTCCAGGGAACCGAATCATAAATACAAGCAAAGGCAAAGAAAAGTTAGTAAACATTGATTTTTATGTGAGTCGCGATAAAAGGAACGTTTTGGAAAAATGCGTGCAGGACCGCCACCCTGAGCAAGGTGGCGGTTACAGGACCGCCACCTTGCCTGGGCGGCGGTCACGAGACCGCCACCCAGGCAGGCGGCGGCGTTTCAGAATCAAGATTGAAATGCAAAGAAAAGAGGGGAGAAAAGAAAAAGTAAAGCACACAGGGGCTAAGTGGGGCATGCGGGATGTTAACGCATACTTGGAGAGCTTTTCTGGATCCCGAACACCTTGCAAGGAGACCTGTATCATCATTGGGGCACGTGTAATGTTGTTCCGGTGGTGCAGTACCCTACAATTTTGGGTACATACATATTGCCCCCTCGGAGAAGCATTTTAGCCATGAAGAGGCGTAAAATGGTGGGTCCGAGTATGGCGGTCCCGAAATGGGAGGTTAGAAATTATACCTGATACGCTTGCGTGTGGAAACGACGCCATCCAAGATTCCTGCTACCTGCAAAATGAAAAGAGGACTCAAGTGCAGATAGACAAAATAAATCGAAAATAAATACTAAAATAATATGAAATGAGGACGTGCCATTTACATGGGGATAAGAACTTACCTCCGTTGGCGCTCCAAACCTGCGAAACAGGCATTCAAAACAAGTCAAGATGTTATATATGTAAAAATGGGCCCATTTTCCTATTCATTTGCGTATGTTGATTTGATTGATTTTGAGCTCTGGACCCACAGTGATGGTTTTTGATGAGAGTATAGTCAAAACATTCGTGACGAGATAGTGATCATGCCTCCACGAGCGGAACACCAACCCACGAGATCACATGTTAGTTCTTCTTGATTTAATGTTTTTACCCCTAATATGTTAAAATGGCAAAATTTTTGTCACGGGGATTATTTTTGAAAATGTCAGTGTTAATAGGGTCACTTAGGGGGGGCACCTAATGGGTAGGCTTTATTTTGGTCAAAATGGTCTTTGTTTTGTGTTTTTAGGTGTTGTTTAGGGCACGTGACCCATGCGGAGATTCGGGACACGACCGCCGCCGCTAGGCGGGCGGCGGCGGTTACACAACCGCTGCCCCGATTAGGCGCGAGTTACACGACCGCCGCCCGATTAGGGCAGCGGTTCTGAGACCGCCACCTTTAAGGCGGTGGTTATGGAACCGCCACCTTGCTCAGGGTGGCGGTCCTTTACAGAACTCCAAAATCATACTTATTTGAAAATGTCTTTGTATTTTTAGCATTCCTACCTGCTTTCATGTTTTTTCCAATGTCATTTGAATACTAACTTACTCCTTTTGCGTGTTTTTGGGTGTATGCAGGCGAAGGAGGAGTATATCAAATGGAGCCGAGAGAGAGAGAGAGAGAGAGAGAGAGAGAGAGAGAGAGAGAGAGAGAGAGAGAGAGAGAGTGACTGTGAGCTTCCAGCAGTGTTGGATGCACTTTCTCGGATGAGTAGGACATTCTTCGAGGGGCGGTATATTGCGTATATCACGGGTTCCTCATGTCGCACCTTTTAGTCACATACTTTGTAACTTGTTTTCATATTGGGATGCTGATCGAACACTTTTCAATTTCTAGGGGTTAGGGGTGAGTGGACCATCACTTTGGAGGATGTTTACCGCATCTTGGGGGTCCCGATCATGGGGAGACGGCTCACACTTGAGACAACAGGGTCACGGGCTCAGATAGCACAATGGGCTTCATACATGGGAGACGCAGTTATCTCCACTAGTTCGAAGAAGGGGGTGAGGGTCCATTCTATTCCTAGCTTTCCTATCCCCTTGATTCGTCAGGCCATTATGGGCATCCTTACCTCAAGATTGATCAAGGACAAGGGAGGGGACACCTTACTCTACTATTGGTCCCCTATCATTGCAAAGTAGGCACATGGTTGGATTTATGCTTGGGGAGCCAACATTCTTGGGACTACCTATCATGATTTGTACCAGGTGGTTCGCTTACAGGGGCAGTCATTGAGCCATCCGACCCTGGTTATGAGCTGGGTCTATGAGCATTTCATCCCTTATGGGAGAGGTGTAGAGGTGGTAGATCCCAGAGCTGTGAGGGCAGCTAGATGGACATATATGTCGGTGCTTAGAGCACCCCACCAGCCAGTTGCCTCCCTGACCACTGATGATATGGAGGTCACACCTTATCAGGCCATGACAGGGTTATGGGGTGAGGAGGCCCTCACTTTGATCTCTTGCTCTACCATAGGGCAGCTTGTGGACAGGACGGGGAGGGTGGAGACACATCATTTTGATCAAGTGCCTCAGCAGTTTGGCCTTCATTACGTTGGTATGCTCTACCCAAAGGTGCCGTGTTCGACTCGATTCGAGAGGCGAGGGAGGTTCTAGAGGCCGTGGTTGGACTGTTGTCATGCCAGCATCCCTATTACAGCCGGCAAATGGTACATGCTCGAGGAGAGCCGTGCTCTCTCAGAACCCTTACTTCAGATTGTCGCCGTGATCCCACCCACAAAGCGGCGACCCCATTGATATAAACTCTGAGTCTGAGGAGTTCATAGGGGGAGAGACGGAGGAGGAGAATTAGGCTGAGGAGGTCAGCGAGTTAGGTGGAGATGAGGACAACGATCCCGAGTGACATGACACTCAGGAGATCTTACAAGCCGAGAGGGTAGAGCGGAGTGCGGAGAGGGTGACCCTAGCTTCAGAGGAGCCGCTTTCTTAGGATTTGGGTGGAGAGGATGAGTCTCGTAGTAGGACGTTATGTGGCCCCAGGCACAGGAGGAGTACATCAATCAGTGGCGGCATCTGTGGCAGGCGCTGACCCTAGGGATCCATCTTGGAGGCCCGGAGATCCGAGTGAGTTATCATCCTTCTCTTAATATTTGTTTTAGCTAGGATTGTCTTAGTTGTTATCTCTCCTTTTTTTTACTTTTGTTTCTATCTTTTGATTATTTCTAATTTGTTTTTCTCCTTTTCTTGCAGAGACTGCCGATGAGTGGTGAGACCTAATTCGCTGGGTATGCACTGATACCGTGATGATCCCCATGGAGAGGACTTGCGCGGAGCTATCCGTGGATGCAGGGGAGCCTTCAGCAGCCGGTAGGCATACCGATGTTTTTTCCCCTGTCTGGCATGTGGCCAAGATGGTGACTACCCTCTGTATCAAGTTAGCTAGGTATAGGACAACAGAGCACCTCATGAGGAGTCGTTCTCATAGCAAGATCCGTAGCTGCTCTCTCGGGACCGTGAGCCCTCGGTGCAGATAAAGCACCGCATAGCCGAGTCCTAGACGTGGTTGTGCACCTTCGGAGGGATCTCATAGGGGTTGAGAGGCCACTTGGCTCTCATAGATTTTTATATGATGTATTTTGTATTTCCTAGGCTCTTTGAGCATTTTGACCATGCCTAGCGCATGATGACATTGTACAAGAAACTTGATTATATATATATATATTCTTTTTGGATCGACCCTTTATCTAAGTTTTTGTAATTTGTTTTCACTTTTATACTATGATGTTGTTTTTATATTATTTTCGAATGTATAATGGAGGACAAATGATATAAATGTTTTTTTATTTTTGTATTTCATGATGTTTGATATATGATAACACGAGACACAATGTGATCTTGAACTTTAACTTCTATAAGTAATTTTCCAAGACTTCATATTTATTTTGACAACAGGAGATGATAAACTGGTATGATGAGCAGATGAACTTGCCCCACTCCTAACTCCACGTAACTAGTAAGATGCGAGGGCTCACCACCAAGAGCTAGAAAGGGCACAAGCTATGAAATTTGTTGAATGGTAGTGATGAGAGATAGAAAAAGATTTGGTAGAACCAAATTAGGATACTACAAACCTACTCTACTCAAGTGACTCCATAGTTTAGAATGTTACTTGCTTTGCGGTTTATCTAGACTTAGATCCGTAGATGGCCACATGGTAGACAAAATCTGGTTTTCAAGGTTTTGAGCTCTCTTGGAATTTTGGACATCTGATTCATTTGTTTTTGACTCAAGATTTCAAAGGTTCATTTGAATTATTTGCTTACAACCTTCAACGTTTATTGTCAAGAGGACCCCCCACACCGTGCCCCATGCTACTGGTAAGAAGCATGGGCTTATCACCATGGACAAGGCATAGATGAGTAAGGGAATTCCCATCCTTTCCCAACCCTACATCACTAGTAAGAGACACAAGCTCATCACCGAAGGTTGGTAGGGCAAGGAAATGTGTAAAAATAAAATTTTCTGTTTGATCTATATTTGACTTGTTTATTTGAGCAAAATGTCAATATGTTCTTATTTCCAAAGAGATATACGTACGGGATAGATGTGACACTATGAAGCTTCTAGAACAGACCATAGGCAAGACACCTATCCTAAGAAGAAACCAAAAGTGAGAACAAGCATGCAGACCTTGGTATGGTTACCGTTAAAACTTTGTCATATCTAGCTTTATATGGATGAAATGATTCCAAACAATTGATGATGTTATAAAATGAAGAAGTATGATTGGAATGCTTATGCCAATACCATCAGAATTTTGTAATGAATTGCTTTGAGAATAAGTTCCTTGATCACAAAATTGTACGAAACAAGTGGACAAAATGAACCTAACTACATGAAGATGCAATGTAGATATAATTATACAAATAGTGCTGGTCGCTTATGCATAGAATCGTTTAAGATGCAAGGAATTGACTGTTTCGTTGAATTCCTCGCCTTCTAGTGTACATAAGAGATATGCACCATTTCCATAGTCTTTCATGACTCGGTATGGGCCCAACCATTTGGGCCAAAATGTCCTTCCTTTGCCGATTTTTTATCAATCTGGCTGTCTAGTCTTAGGACTAGATCTCCTTCATATATATCTCGTTCATAGACCTTTTTGTTATACTATCGGCACATCCGGTCAACATAAACTCTATGCCACTGTTCAACATCCAATCTGGCCTCATCTAGGCTAGGGTTCATTTTAAGACACCTCTATAAAATTATAGGTGAAAAATACCTGGCGAATATACCCAAAACTAGTTTTAGCAAAAGGCGAATTTGACAGTATTCCAAAACAAAAATTTCACCTGGTTTTTCATGGCTCCATCATTGACGTGCGACAACAAGACGTCAATAATCACTCTGACGCGCGTCAATGGAACGTCAATGGTCTCGATTGGCGTCGTCATCGATCCAATCGACGCGCGCCATCGGCTCCAATCGACGCGTGTCGTGTCATTGGCTCCAATCCGACGCGTGCGTCACTAGCTCCAACTGACACGCATCATCGGCTCCAACCGACACACGTCACTGGATCCACGCGTCAGCTAAGACAATTGACGCGCGTCAATTAAAGCCATTGACGCCCGATTTAGCCTATAAATACCATTCAACCGTCATTTTCTCATTTTCACCCTCCCGCTCTTGAATTTTTGCAGGTCTCAATCGTTGTCAAAGATGCAAGTACAACTATAATGTCGACTTCACATGCTTCCCAACTGCAAGTTCAGCAAAAAAATCAAGAGAATCCAATTCAATCGATTTCCAAGATCAACTACAGGAATCCCTTATGCCCTCACATCCATACTATTTTAAAGATGTCTTCAGAATATAAAGATTTGATGGATGCGTGTGAATTTATAGGGCTCGTTAATATGCCCCATTTTGAAACAGATCTGGATATTTTGAATTACCTTCTGTCATCCTACAATTCAGAGGACGGCATTTTTTATGTGACTCTGAACGATGGCCAAATGTTCCAATTCAGTATCGAAGCAAATGACATCCATCGGTTTACGGGCCTTCCGTTCAAAAATTTACCAATTGTTACAACCAAGGAAACACTCCTAGAAGAAGACAAGAAATTTCTCGAATCAACATTCGGTTTCCATGTTGATTGTAAGTATAATTCGTTTTAATTCATATTTTTTATTCTGATACAATTTGTTGTTATAAATTTATAGTAATTTTCACTATTTCGCATTTACATCCCATGTCAATAAATCCAGGCATGGTGTGGATACACAATCAATTACACACCACTTTCTTGCTGCACTTATTTCATTTTTTCAATCCAGAATTGTTTTGCAGGGTCACCAAACTGATATACCAAATTGGGCCATTGCATACATTGTTGCCACTATCTCAAAACAAAAATTCGATTGGTGCACATATCTATCCAAAAAAATAAGAACTGACATAACAAATTCAAAACTTTCAGAAAAACCTTTCATTTATTCAACAAACTATCTCCTCGGCCTTTATTATGAGGCACTTTTAAATTTAAAAGATAAAAAAATTCCTACTTGCACTGATGAGGAGTTGATGAAGTTGTCAATTCCGTTTGAAGAACAACAGGTATAAACTATTTAGTTTGTAATTGTATTTCAATTTTCGACATTACAGTGCACAGTTATTAAAACTTAAATTTTAATGTTTTGCAGAGAAGATATCTTGAAGCCCTTCCCCGAAAAAAGGCGTTATCGAGAGGAAGAGGCCAACAACACGCTGAGGCTTCAGGGGACTCCCAATCTGAAATGGAAGCTCACTCCTCTCCAAACCCTCAATAGTTTGAACTCGTTAAATGCCAGAGAAGTAATACCTTCTCATATATTATTTACAAATTCCAAAGTTGCATATTTATTTTTCAATTTAAATTTTAACCAAATGAATTGACAACATTTAATATTGATGAATTGCAGGGACT
The DNA here is from genome assembly GCA_018340775.1 of Taxus wallichiana var. yunnanensis. NCBI lineage: Eukaryota > Viridiplantae > Streptophyta > Pinopsida > Cupressales > Taxaceae > Taxus > Taxus wallichiana. Next base: position 190,327,904 of record CM031233.1, read on the forward strand.
TTGGAACATACACTGTTCACAAACTCAACCTTCTTCCCCAACTCACTCCATATAGTCACATGCATTCATATCTTCTGAACAGACACTGAGTACAACTCCTACAAGGCCACCCGTAGCACCGAGAAAAACAACCCCTCGACAACAAGGTACAACTCTTCGATAGTACGTTTAATTTCAAAAAAATTGACTTTATGAATTGTTTTCCTATTTTTTCATTTTTTTCTTGTACTTTTCAGCACATGTCAGTCCTGATCAAACCGTGGCACCGACACCCACTCAACCAATAATTTTTAAAATGCCAACCAGAGGAACAGTGAAAAAGAACATTGGTAAACACATGCCTTTTGCTCCGGCCCCTAGTGGGACACTAAACATTGCCTCCTCCTTTCGAATTCCAACTCTCTCACTTGGTGGCTTGCCCGATCAGCGAGCATATCTCATTTTGAACAATATAAATTTAGATGAAGATTATTTGGGCATTGATAGCAATGACCCAACTGGTTTTTTCGATACCCACGAGATGATTCAAGGCCAGCAGGTATACTTCAAATTTCAATTTAAATATGCTTTACAATTTTGAATTACATTTCGATTTAAATTTATTTATCTAAATCTTGATTAATTTTTTCACAAACAGGATCAGCCCACCCAAAGGCAGAAACAAGTAGCAGTTGATCTTTCTGAAAGCCCCCATACTTCTCCAGCAAGATCGTCTTCATCAGATTCAGATAGTGAACAGTTGCCACCTTTTCCTTTGGAGAACTTAATTGGTTATGATTGTCAATCCCATGTCAGTGAGTTTATTCTTCCTCATATCAATCAGCTTATAGAATGGGAGAGAAGGGCTAAAGTTCTTATCAATGAGATTATTAGTCGTTATGAAAATTATTGGCAACGAGATAGTTTATACGCTGCAGTCTAGAATCAACCTGCGAAGATGGATTCCTTACTTACCCAAGTAAGAAGTGGGACTGTCACGTATAACAACAACTATAAAGACGACATTTTAGATAAGGCATTAAACAAATTGGAAAATATTAGTGCCGAGGCCCAGGCATATTTTAACAAATGGTCCAAGGACAAGGATTTGGTAGCAATCGCAAATGCCGAAAGAGATAGAGCGGTTGTAAGTACTATTACATTCAAACAATCATTCTTGTTAATTTGAAATTTTCATTTTTTAGTAATATTTTGAATTGACATTACTCTTTTTGTGTAGTTGAAATATGAAAATTTGAAGAGTCAGGCGAAGGTTTTGCAAGTTCACTTGGAAGCAAGAAAAAACGATTTATCCATTGCAAAAAAATTTGAAGAAAAATATTGTTTTGGTTAACAAACAAAACAATACACTAAAGCGGATAATTAAAGAGCATGGTTTCGACCCTGACATATTATTCAAAGCTAAAGTAGCAGCTGATCCAAATTTGCTTTGTCGCATGGAGATGCGACAAATCAAGAAGAAAGAATTTTAAAAAATCTGGATAGTGTTGCGGAAGATCTTATAAGTTCAGGGGTTATTTCTAGTGTTGGGGAAAGAGGTACAGCCATAGTGGAAGAAGCCGTTGGGGAAGAGAGTAGAGGAGTAGAATTGGATAAAGAAAAAGAGGGTTTTGAAAACTAGAAACTTTTATTATTGAGGAAACTTTAAATATTGAATTTGAAAACTTCTACTATTGAGTATGTACTATGGTATTTGAATTTAATTATATGGATTTATATACAGTCTTTAATTTTAATTGCATTAGATGGTGATTATCATGAATTATATGTATGTTTCTTGTTTACTTGCATTGTCATGAATTGTATGTGGACGTAGATGATGAATGATGATAATTGATAATTAATGATAGATGATGCTGAAAGACGATGAATGACGATAATGATATGATATATATGGACGATGATCAATTTAATGTGGACGTAGATTTATCATCAAGCACAGTAATTCTTCTTCTCTAGACTTTTGTACTTGTTTTAAGATAATTATTCTCTATACTTGTAACGATATGAGCATAATGTCATTAGAATGGATATAGATGATAAATAAATGGAATGTGTTATAATGGATATAGATGACATTAGAACGAATAGAATTGTAATGATATGATAATGAATTATTTTTAAAAAATTGAATTGTTTTAATAAATTTAAAATAGATAAATAATTGTGTTAATAATAATTGTAGAGTCGAGTCGGGGATATGATAATGATATGGTGATGATATGATATATATGGATGATGAGGAATTTTATGTGGACTTATATTTAAAATTGTATAATGTATTGTTTATCCCACAGTTAAAAAAATATATCAAAGGATTTTGCACATATAAAAAATAAATTAAATATAATTCTAAGAAATCAAGAAAGAATCATCACTGGTAAGAAATTAAACATAATTGCAAATATGATAGGGTTTAGCTTACCTCTTGCGTATTAGATTGTTGTGAAATCATCAAGGGTAACGTGCTAGATCTTTGTTTTACCTGACATTGTAGATAGAGGGGTGAGTTGCCTGACATTGTCAGTCCTGAGAAGTGCCAGCAACATCTTTAAATATATAGACCAACAATATCTTTAAATAAATGTAAATATATAGAATTAGACCTGTAACATCTTTAATGATAACAAGAGCTGAAAAAATGTAAAGTAACAAACAATAAGATTATGTTGAAGAAGATACCTATTTAAAATTGAAATCATCACCGATAATGTGTTAGATATTTGTCTTAAAAAATTCAACACAAAAATGGATTAGTAGATAGATGGGTGAGTTGCACGACATTGTCGATCAGAAAATAACAAACTTCCTCGAACGGATGTCAACCCACGTTTTCAAAAATAAAAAGATTGTATTTAACTAAATGTAAATACATAGACCTGTAACATCTTTAATGATAACCAAAGCTGAAAAAAATGAATAGTAACAAACAATAAGATTAAGGGGAAAAAGATACCTCCTTAAAGTTGAAATCATCACTGCCACTGGTAATGAGCTAGATCTGTCTTTTAAAAAAACCCAACAAGAGAAATGTATTAGTAGATAGATGGGTGAATTGCCTGACATTTTTAGTATATAGACCTGTAACATCTTTAATGATAAAGATAAAAGATAGATAAAGAAGATACCTATTTAAAGTTGAAACAATCCATTATCAATAGATTCATCAAACTCGATGTTGTCTTTTGTAGAATGTGACGAAGAGCCAATTACACTCTCAAGGTTGGAAATATTTGTACTTGTAGCTGTATTATTCACACCTCTTCTTTCGCAAAGGGAATTCCAGTGCGCAATTGCTCTGTCGAACGGAAAGGTTTCGATGGAGTATCGAGAAACATAACACCTCATGCAACTTTCCAGATTTTTATCCAACCTGTTTCTCAGTTTTGATTTTATAAATGACAATGCACTGAAAACCCTTTCATCCTCCACAGACCCCAAAATCATTGTTTGGCATAACTCATATAATCTGAAATATTCACTGATATCTTCTTGTAAGATAGAACTTTGATAGATTCCTCGCCACAGCCTTGTAATAGCACCACTTTCAGAAGGTTGATCTAAATTCTTATATTGGTTCCTCATTGTTGTTGCAAAATTTGTTAACTGAAACTTTAATAAATCAGCATTCAGTATACCTTTGATTTCCATACCCTTGAGCTCTGACGTCTTTGTAAATTGTTCCATTATTGTACCCATTGATTTATGGAAATGCTTTCTGACAAAGTCTGCACAGCCACCTTCAGTATTCCAAAAATTAGGATTCATCACACCCATGGCTTCAAGAATTTTATCTTTACGAAACGTTCCTAATTTCGATGACAAGGTTTCTGAAATTTTTTTAAGCTTTATTCTTGTTTCAATTATAACAAACTCAAACAAATTACGTGTCACGGGAACATCTTCTCGTTCCGATCCTGTAATATCTTGACATTTTTGCAAAATGTGCATTGGTATTTCCCTCCCATTAACAGTGATGCATAGGTGATCGTGGATATTAAATCTCAAAAAGGTGTTAGGATTTTTAAGATCTAATAAATCTTTCCAATTTTCAAAAACAGGTGCATCAAAACTATCCTGGGAATAGTACAATATATCAAGACTTTGACATACCATTTTCCTCATCCGTATAAAATCCACAATATAGATTAATCTGCCCTGTGCATGCTTCATCAGTGTATTGATCTCCTTTAACATTGGAAGAATACCAACCAATGTAAGCAATGTCTCCAAATCAGTTAAACGGAACAACAAGTCCCTTGCCCTATCAACTTCATGACGGTATTTGTGCATGAAACCAACCAATGAAGGATACTCCTCACGAACTCTGCAAGCAGGTTCATACAAAGAGATCCATCTAGTCTCCACATCCTTCAGAAGTTTTTGCCATCTGTAATTCCAATTGCAAATTTTTGGAACTTGAGAAAACGCTTTGGGCTGCTTGACATATAGGCATGAAGTTCTCTTATAAGGTCTTCTAATTTAGCAACATTTTCGTGGTTGCTTACCATTTTATACGCTAAATTCATTTTGTGAGCCATACAGTGAATTGGTAGCATATATGGGGCCACTGTTGTTTGTAATCTAACACAGATCCCTATTCAGTGAGCCTGCATGACAGATGCACCATCTGCTCCAACGCATACCAACTTCGTAGCAATTTCATAATCAGTCATTCCAGCAACATCTTTCAAATGAGAAAAAACTATTTTATATAGGTTTTTGGCATTGTAGTTTTCAACCATTTTCATAACACCCAACAGATGAGGTGTCCTTATATGATTTTCTAAAGTATAGATGTGGATACATACCCATGCGGTGTTGTCAACTGCTGTCACTTCATCAATTGAAAGAGAGATAAAGTTTGCTTTTTTTACATTCTCTTTCAAATCTTCCTTCTCTATCATCGAGAGGCATTTTGCCATTTCCCATCCACTACTTTCAGACCAATGAGACTGAGGTACATTCAGCATTCCGTTAAATTGATACAAAACTTTGAAATCGAGGAAATCCGAAATCACTCTTCCTTTTTTTAGTATTTGAAAAAGAGTAGAGAATTGTATGAATTTTACATGTAGATTTGTTTCTTTCATCTTACCAACATGCGATGTGATCATTCCTCCCTTTTCCAACAAATTTCGTGTTTTTACTTACTTTGCCTCATATTCCATTGCATATCTAACATGCATGCATTCTTTTTAGTTTTCCACCTATGTGTTTTTTTTTCTCGGTCATCCGCCCCATTACTGATTAAATATTGTTTTCCACAATGTGTTTTCTATAGTGTCAAGCTTGATTGCATTTTTGTTGCTTTCCCAATTTCCACGTACATATTGTACATGTACATTCAGATGGGATTTCTTCAGAATTAGATGATTGTACAGGTTCAATAAACAGAAATTTAGCTGCCCAATCAAACTTGTATGTCCTGCCAATGGTCCACATATTCTTGTTCGTTTTCAATGCTTTACTTTTTTGAGTAGAATTTTGAGCAATATCACAATCACCTGGTTTCCTCTTTCTTGGACCGGAGTTTGATTTTGATTTTTGTCTTCCATTTTGCTGAGTGTTTGTATCTGTGATATCTAGCTACACTTCTGGTTGCACCCCAATAGGAACAATATCTTCAAGATCTGGCATATTATCGTAGGTTTCATTTGTTTGACTTTGATACTGTGCAGAATGCATGTCCACCTCAATAATACCTTCCACACAATCGTTTCGATTCTTTGTGGTGGCATCTATATGATTGGTATTTACTGATATCTCGTATCCATGAGTTTCCAAAATACTTGAAGAGTGATTTGAGATTTCTTACTTACTTTTAGGTTATTCGTATTCTTTGGTGGCACCTTTCATTATTCTGAAAAGAGTCCAAGTAGCGACTTTGTCCAGTGTCTGAGGTCTTGTCGTGTGTCCCCTGTCTGAGGTCTTTGTCACGTGTCAACTCTACACTTGTCACGCGTCAACAACCCTTTTTTTCTCGCGCGCGTCCACCGCTCGTATATACTTTGCCGCACGTCAACACTGCCCTTGTCGCGCATCAACTTCTTTGCCCAAGTCATGCATCAAAACTTCCTCTCCGCATGTCAATACAAAATGTTGTTGCGGCCAACAATGCCCCTTGTCATGACGTCAACACCGCATTTGTCACACGCGTCAACAATCACAAAGCAACATAAGAATCAATCATGCTTAAGGGTATGTGAGTTCAAATTTCAATCAAGATTGGTAATTTGTTAAGCTACTTGAGGTATACTACCCGAATCTCTAGGTTTTTATAGGGATGTTTTTAAATGAAGGTGAAGTTCAAATATTTTTAGTATTGGTAATTTAATTCACCTTTTCAAAATTTCCTAAAATGAAATTTTCACCATATTACTAATATTCACCACTAAAATTATCCCCGATCTAGGCTTTCTAGTTGGGAGAGACTAGGTTTTATAGGAGATGTTTTTAAATGAAGGTGAAGCCTGACCCCCAAAAAAAATATGAGATATATTTTAGGCGAAGGAGAATTCACTTTTCAAAATTTCCTAAAATGGTATTTCACCACTAAAATTATCCACGATCTAGGCTTTCTAGTTGGGAGAGACATGCTTCTCATAGGCTTCTTCATCCGAATCCCTTGTAGTGAGATGCGGAGACTAGGTATTTCAAGCTCAAGTGGGAGAACTGCCTCCGAATACCAATGAGAAAGGAGTTGCTCCTGTTGGTGTTCTTATTGAGGTTCAGTGGGCCCACAAGGCTAGATATAACTTTAAATGCCAATCTCGTTTGTTTTCTTTTACCGTTTTAAGGAGAATAGCTTTCAATGTTTTGTTTGTTGCTTTAGCTTTTCCGTTGGCTTGAGGGTAATACAGGGAGGCTGTATGATGATTTATTTTAAATTTACTGCATAGCTCATGGACCTCGTCATTCTTAAAGGAAGTACCATTATCTGAGATAATGATTTGTGGGACACCGTACCTACAAATGATCTGGTTTAAAATGAACTTGGTGATCACGGAACCTAGTACAGTGGTAAGAGGCATAGCCTCTACCCATTTGGTAAAATACTCGGTGGCCATGATTATGAAGTTATGGCCATCTGTTGACAAGGGAGAGAATTTCCCTATCAAATCTAGGCCCCACGTAGAAAAGGTCCAGGAGTAGCAATTGGTTGTAGAGCTTCTGTTGGCATGTGAATCTCGTGGGAAAATTCTTGGCATTTATGACACTTGCGTACAAACTCTACTTTGCATCATGCTCTAGAGTGGGCCAGAAATAGCCCATTCGGTGTATTTTACGAGCGGTGGCGTGACCACCAAAGTGGCCGCCACATATTCCGCTTGTGAGATTCGTAGAGGATCTTCTTGGATTCTTCTATGTCAACACACCTTAGAAGCATTCCATCGAAGGCCTTACAATAGAGCACTTGTTCTATAACAACGTACTTAGCTACGATAATGCGTAACCACCTTCTTTGTTGCAGTGTCGCACCTTCCGGATATGTATGGTCCATGATATAATTAATAATATCAATATACCAAGGACATTCAGAGATAGGAGGTCTAGTTTCGATGTAATATATGCATTCATCAAGAAAATCTAGATCTACTAGATTGCCTCTCGTCTAATGGGTTCTCGGCTAACCAATCTGCAATGATTTTTCCCTTAATGGACTTCTGGTTTACAAAAGTTAATTCGAATTCACCCATTAAGGTTATAAAGTGTCTAGCCTTTTTAGACAAGGACCCTTACGTGAGGAAAGTTTGTAAATGGTTTGTTTTTACAATGACCCTTGTTTCTTGATTTAGCATGTAATTTCTTAAGCATTTGGTTGCGAAGACTATGGCAAGGCATTCTCGTTCTACTTGCGTATAACGTGTTTCATAGTCGAGCAACGTTTGGCTAATAAAATAGAGCGCACTTTCTCATTTGTCATCATCTTCTTGAGCCAGCATACAGGCTAGCGAGACATTGGAAGCTCGCGAATATAAGATTAAAGAGCTGATGCAGCTTAGAGACATTAGCGTGGGTGGTGACAACAAGAAACGCTTAACTGCTTTAAAAGCTTCATTGCAGTCTTCAGTCCAATCGATACTATAATCTTTCTTGAGTAGATTGTTGATTGGATGAATGGCAAAGCTCAAATCTAGGATGAATCTTCAGATTACATCGAGTTTCCCAAGAAACGACCTGATTCCAGATTCATCCGAAGGTGGGATCGTTTCAAGAACAACCCGGATTTTGGGTGGGTCTACATCAATCCCTCGTGATAATATAATGTAACCTAGGAGCTTCCCTCCTGTCACACCAAAAACACATTTTTCTGGGTTTAGTGTGACTCCGTATTCGATCAAACGTGAAAGAATGACGCAGAGCACTTCCAGGTGATCACAACACTTCCTGGCCTTGGCCAACAAGTCATCTACATAGGATTCCATGATTTTGTGAATAAGATCGTGAAATATGTATATCATTGCTAGCTGGTATGTAGTGTCAACATTCTTGAGACCGAATGGCATAACAACGTAGCAATAGGTTCCCCAAGGAGTTATAAACGTGGGTTTGGCTTGGTCTTGTTCGGATATTCTAATTTGGTTGTATCCTCGAGAATCCATCCATGAGAGACAAAATCTTAAATCTAGTCTGTTGCGTCAACGATGACATCTATGGATGGTAACGGGAAGTCGTTGTTATGGCACACCTTGTTCATGTCTTGAAAATCTATGCAATTGTGTATCTTCCCATTCTTTTTTAGAACGGGAACGATATTAGATACCCACTGAGAATAATCAACTAGCTTGATGAATCCTACTTGGAGGAGTTTCATTACCTCTTCCTTCACCATGAGAGCTACCTTGGGTTTCATTGGTCTCGATTTTTGTTTAATTGGCTTTACATCTAATTTGGTGACGAGGTTATGTACCGCGATGTGTGGTGCAACCCCTGTCATTTCTTTATAATTAAATGCAAAAGCCTTCTTATGTTCTTTGAGGATTCGAGTGTGTATTTCTATTTCTTCTAGAGTTAACGAAGAGCTTAGTTTTAAGATCTTCGGTTCATCCTCCTTTCCGATTTTAATACAATCGTTTCTTTGATTAAATAAGCGTTACCTTCTTCAAACTCAGGTGGGGTTGGAGGTAGTTCCAGATCCTCTCCATTCTCTACCGCGTATATGTCAAGCTCCTTTTGTGGGGGAAGCTCTATCATGGGATTTCCAAAGTAAGAAGATGAATGTGGGATTAAGGACAAATCCACCACGTGATGGGTGAGATGTAACTCTGCATAGGTGTTTAGGTAATCAAGAGTGGCTCTATCACTATCAACATGACCTAAGGTAGTAGGTGTATTCTCAGCTATGTTCGTTAAGAGAGGATTTGACATTTTCTTCACTAATGGTTCAGTACGAAGGGATACCATGAAATGGGTATCCTCCAACTCACTGTTTGGAGTGAAGCATGAAGCTGAGGTTGCTATCGAATCTGCGAGAAGATTTTGTTCTCGCGGGATTGCTTCAATTGATATGAAGTCAAACTCTTTGCTCAAATCTAATACTGCTATTTTGTAGAGTCAGTAAGTGTTCAACTCTAGTCTCATACACCTCAGAGACTTGGTTTGCTACTAATTGTGAGTCTCCTAATACTCTGATGTTATTAACACCGATCCTTTTAGCTATGATGAGACCAAGGAGGAGGGCTTCATACTCAGCGCCGTTGTTTGTACATTCAAAATTTAATTTAAAGGCGAATGGTAGGATCTTTCCTTCGGGCGAAGTAAAGATCACACCTGCCCCAGCCCCATAATGACACCTAGCTTCATCGAAATGGAGAGTCCAATATTTAATTGGGAAGATGGATGTTGGGACATTCGCTACGTCTATTTTGTCTGTTTTGGTTACTTCTACCATGCAGAGATCCTTTCTTTGGAAGAGAACCACCACCTAGGGTATATCCCGTGCCTACATAATCAAATGGTAGTAAAATTGGTAAATCATGTTCTAGAAATTTGATAATCTTGGCAAAGAGTTCCTAATGAATCTGTTTCTACAACTTTAGCCTCATCCTTGAGGGCTGGGATATTCTTGATTAGGTTCGTAACTTCTAACTCGGTTGTAGGTATCAACTTTTCTTCCGGTTTCACGTTGGTTGGTTTATTAAGTTGGTTTGTTGGGAGTTCAAACTCAGAGTGAATGCCTGGCCTTTTCTTCAAGTCCGCTAGGTGTATATCGAATGGTTTCGAGATCACCTTTTGCTACAAATATCTTTCCTAAGTGCAAGAATCTTACTTCTTGAAATAACGTAGAAGAGATTGCCTTCATACGGTGTATCCATGGTCGGCCGAGGATCATATTATAGTTGGTTTCTCGATCTATAATATAAAACTCAGTTAGGATTGTTTTGGGTCCTAAGGTGACTAGTAGTATTATAGTCCCAATTGAAGTGGCTTTAAGGCTATCATAGCCTCTTAGTGTATTCCGAGTCGTGGAACAATTTGTTTCTCCATACCCTAGCTTTTGAAGGAAAGAGAAGGGAACTATGTTAACTGCTGCCCCATCATCAACCATTGCGCATTTAACGTAATTATTATAAACCCACACTTGCAATTGTAAGGCTGGATCACCCCCGCATGTAATCTTAGCGTCATAGCATTTTGTTTATGTCGAATATAAACTCGTATCCCTATCCAAATGCCCGGAGGGTGGATATCAAAGTCTATATGGTTTACCCGTGTTTTGGGAGGTGGAGTGATGTTAATTAAATGACCTAAACCTAATGCTTCTAAAAGAGCAGCCCTATGGGGAGGAGAGTTCTTCAGCAAGTCCAAAAGGAGATGTGAGAGAAGGTCTTTGTTAGGTCATTAATTAAATCATAGGCACCTAGGGGTTTTACTATTGGTTGTTAGATGTTATCTGTCTCTAGTGGGTAACTTGGATTTGGCTGAGAGGAATACTCTCATGTCCTTATTCTGATTTCTACGTGTAGCTCAATGTCTAACTCCACTAAACCGACTATCTTGGGTCATGGCTGACTTCCTAATTGCGGTGCGACAGGTGGATTTAGTGAAGTCGAGGCTTCATGATCATTGTTTCTGTCATTACACCCTTGTTCGTCCCATTTGGATTTAATTTGTTGTTATTGTGATTTGGGAGTGGATCGTTGAAGATCTTGAGGGGTGCGTTTTGAGGGGAGACTTCTCCCATGAAAGTATTTGGCGCAAGTGATGCAAGCTCTGCTAAGAACATATCTATGAAAATTTGTCGTTGTTCTTCTGGAAAATGTTGCATGAATTTATTGTAATCGTGGAAAGTCCTAGTGTCGTGGCCTTGAATTTTGTGGAAACCACAATATGAGTTAGGATTGTAATTCGAGGTTCTTTGGTTTGGCACATACTTGTTGTTTTTGGTTTTGGTTTTGGTTTTGATATCCAATTGCATTTTGTCTTGGACCTTGTGTTTGGACGTGTCGTTGTTGTTGTTGTGGACGATTAAAATCCACTGCATTGATTGTTGGGGAAAAATTATTGTTCTATTGACTATTAACCAGTGGTGGAGTATTTACAACATTTCCTTATTTAGCTTGGTCGATTACCCCATTTTTGTCACCTCGTGATTCTTGTTAAGGATTTTAGGTCCTTGATTGGCATTTACTGTATTAGGATAAGTTGTAGTGTTTTGGTTGGGGGTGATTAACCACCCGTTTGTTCCATACGTTTTGCGACCGCTATCTATTGCAGCTTGATCTATTCGGAGAGCGCTCTCGAGTACTTCATCGTAAGTTCTTAGCGGGAACTTCTGGACTTATTCCTTTACCTCTCTGCTGAGTGAATGAAGGATCAAATCGCATAGTTCCATTTGATCCATGTTCAGAGTGCTTGCCGAAGAATAAAGGATTGTACGCCATCTTTGGATGAAATGAGCAACATATTCATTGTGTTCTTGCTTAATATGCAAGAATTCCCCGATTCCTATTCTCAATAGTTTGTTCATGTAAAACACCTTGATGAACTCAAACGAGTTGTTTAAATGAATGTATTGATGCTTCGTATTCTCAGAGTACTAGTCGAGGCAATGCCCTCAAAAGTTTTGGGGAATATTTTAGCAACAACCCCATCCCAAGGAGCAGCTTCTCGAATGGTCATGGCATAGGCCTTGATATGTGCGTTAGGGTCTCCTTCCACTTTGTATTTGGGTAAATCGAGAAGAGGTCTTGGAAGCATGATGCTTCGTATGGTGAAGTCTAAGGGCTCTTTCAAATATTTTGAATAAGTCCCTATCACATAGGTTTCGACCATTGATGGTGCCTGCTGAGGGGGTGGAGGTGGAATGGGTTGTTGATATGGCGTAGCATATGTATTTACAGGGGCATAAGGAAATCCATGTGGTTGAGTGAACATGCCAGAGAAGAGAACATATCTCCTTGTGGTGATTTGGAATACATGTTTAAGTATGGAGGAGCATTGCCTAGGAGTGGATTGTTTTGTACTAAACCGGGAGGTATCGTATTCTCCATGGGAGCGGCGTTTGAGAACACGGTTCTAGTTGGCGTTTGTTGTGAATACTGAGGAGGCATGCCCAACGTGCCTATTCCTGTGAGGAGGTCTACTTGGCTAGGATGATGTGGAGGATTGGAAATTCCTGCCTGCATGAATTGAGAATTTTGACTCACTTGAGCAAGTTCTAACCCTCTAACTTTTTCTACTAAAGTTGAGATGACTTCATTTGGTGAAGTCATAGTATTCTACCTTAGTGGCGTTTGTTGTATATTCTGAGGTTGTATAGGCATATGGTACCCTACTATGAACTAATCGTTGCCTTGCCAAGTTTCACCGAGGGCATTTCCTATAGGTAGTGGCATGGAGGTGTTTTCTTGAAAAGAGACCTCGGGTTGTGTTTGTAAACTTCCTATAGGTGGGTACATACTCTAAGAGCGTTGTTCACTCCTGGCATAACGCGCTAAATGTTCATCATCTAAAAATAGGTATGGATCTGATTGTCTACTGATTTGCGGTCTAAGAAAAACCGAGGGATGAACCAGATCCTCCAAAGTGAGCGTCATGTTGTTCGAGCCTCAAGGCTCTGATTATGGCGTTTGAGTGAGCTGATTCAACTCCTTTATTTGGAAAGATGAACTATATCTAGTCCTTTGAGGTGGAGTTTGCGTTGAAAACTAGTTAGTTGAATAGTTATCACCCCATCTTTGAGAGTGAGGGTGATGGTTGTCTATTCAATTGATCGTAGTATGCTTCAAGACCTAGGAGAGGTCTCCTTAGCCATATGCATCAAATCCCGACATATTCGGGGTATATGAAACCCACGAATAATGGGAAAGAAACGAAGGTGGATAAAACTAAAAGAAGATTGTGAAAGTGAAGAAATTGGAAGAACAAGTAGAAATAAGACTCCGAACTAGAAGGTAGGAAGTTTCACGTCAGTTCACCAATTTTTTTGGTGAAGCTGATGTGAAGGATAATGAGGTAGAGAAGGTGAAACAGTTGTTTGTTTCACGTTGGGTTCATCAATTTTGTACGATGGAAAAGTGACAAGCGAGCGTGGGAATCTACAAGTAACTCTTCCTCGCACCCAACCTTCCGAGGTCGTGCCGAGACAGCCGATGGGGATGGAATATACATGGGGTATAGGCAAACTAGTTAGGTAATCTTATATCCTTGACACGCACTAATGGAATCTACGAATCTAAGGCAAAGAAGGCCCTTCTAACCTGAATTGGTGTAATAGATCAGTTGGCGAGGATGACTACTTGAAGGCTCCAATCAATATTGAGCTCTAGCATGATCCGATCTATAGGTTGTGGGATACAGAGAAAATGACCTGGAATTGTTTCGTGTATATCTCCACATAGGGTCATGAGATGGATGATAGAAATAGTGGATTCTATGGGTGATTCTCTGGTCTAGTCCAGAAATCCTTAGCTTGATTTGCTTTGCTATGTCTAGTGAAGATAATTGTGCGATAATGATGGGTGGAAGTGGAGAGGACCTAAATACTAATGTGCGTAAACCAACATCAACGTCCCGATTGACACAGTGGGCCCATTGGGTTGTGGGACTCGTGGATCACAACCGTAGATGCGTGGTTGTTGTGGACCTCTTATGGTCATATGCGGAATCAATCCCTAGTATCTAGTAGTCGTATGCTTTTTCGACCTCTATATTGAGAACTAAAAGTTGTGCAGGACCTTCTTAGAGTACCTCACGGTCGTTACGCAACCTCGAATTCTTAAGCTAGTTTCTATGTCAGTGAGAATGTCTCCTACATCTAGCTGTGGGACCAAAGGATCACAACCGAACGTTTGCTCTCTTTTAAGCCTTTCTACAGTCATGCGGATATTTATCTAGGGTAATCTGTAGTTTGGCTGGTTTGACCAAAACGTGTGTGCTTGATCGTCTTCTATGTTTAGTCCTCTCGGTTGTGCGTTGATATGTTGTAAATCTATTGTTGTTTGGAAGACTTGGATTCTAATATTCTGATCTATGTCAGTTATTGCTGTAACAAGATTGGGTTGAGGCACGATTGACTCGAATACGTATTCTCTGGGCTCCCTAGGTCCCGTGATTGTCATGTAAAAGTAAATGATACAAATATAACTAATGACTGAATAAATTAACTATGCAAGATATATCTATGTATATTCCTCTATTTTTTATTATCGATAAACTATTGAACATAATTTAAAGAGAAATTATTTAATATATCTAGAAATTGAAAACTAAACTAATAATGAAATTAAAAACAAACAAAGTAGCAGAGTATAGCTACTTGCCTGTGCAATTGTAAATCTACTCTAAATAACCAGATAACTGATCTAATCTATTTGAAAGACTTTCGATCCTACCTCAGAAGTGAGGAGTGAATCATAGTTTCTCAGAAACTATCAATCCCCACAGCTTCCCCGGTAATATTGAAAGTGAGATTAACTGAAATGAAATGATTTACTATTCTATTTGATATGTTTTAACTAGAACTTTGAAAGCTTGAACTTGGATTTTGTAGAACAGTGGCGAATCCGATGGTGTGTGGCTTTGTCCCCTCAGTGTGATCTCCTCGTTCCTTCGTGCTCACGTGAAACTAGAAAAGCGTGTGATGTTAGCATCAACGAGTTGGTATTGAAATAATGGCGGCCTAAGATGCAGATCAATACAATGTGAGTAGGAGTGGGATAGCACAAGAGAACAGAGCTTGGCTTATGCAATTCATAGTGGGATTTATTACGAGTCATACAACATAAAATGTCCGAACTTGAAACTAATCTTTTTTTACGAACAAAACTTGCAACTTTAATGGCTTCCTACTCAAAATTAAACTGTCTCTACTCCAATTAATTGCATGAAACAAGAATAACACTAGCACAAGAAGATTATGTGGCTTCCAAAATGTAAAACAACACTAACTATGCATGTAACAAATAAAACTATGGATTCCTAAGAAAAGCGAAAGACTAAGCTATTGAAATGAGAAAATGAGAGGCAAATTTGAGAGGCCATATGCTTGAGCACAAGCCAATATTTATAGAATTCCCATTCACCCAAAGGTGAAAACCAAATTGAACTCTTTAACCATAAACAATGCAAAAACACTATTACAGGGAACCATAATCATAAATACAAGCAAAGGCGGTGAAAAAATCTAGTAAACATTGATTTTTACGTGAGTCGCGATAAAAGGAACGTTACGGAAAAACACGTGCGGGACCGCCGCCTGCTGGTGGCGATCATGAGACCGCCACCTGTGCAAGGCGGCAATTTCAGAATCAAGACTGAAACGCAAAGAAAAGAGGGAGAAAAGAAAAAGCAAAGCATGCGGGGGGCTAAGTGGGGTATGCGGGATGTTAACGCATGCTTGAGAGCTTTTCCAGATCCCGAACACCTTGCGAGAGACTGTATCATCATTAGAGCACGTGTAACATTGTTCGGTGGTGCGGTACCATACAATTTTGGGTACGTACGGTAAACCTTAAGCCCATAGCCCGAAACCCTAAACCTTGAGCCCTAAACCCTAAACACTAAACCCTAAACCCTAAACACTAAACCCTAAACCCTAAACCATAAATCCTAAACCCTTAACTTTAAACCCTCATCCCTAAACCCTGAGCCATGAGCCATGAGCCCTAAACCCTATTTTTACCACCATAAACCCTAAACCCTAAACCCTAAGCCCTAAACCTTGAGCCCTAAAACCTAAACCCTAAACCATGAGCCCTAAACCCTAAACCCCGATCCTTAAACCCTAAGCCCTAAACCCTAAACAATATTCCTAAATCTTCCTAAATTACCTCCAATCAAGATTCTCTGACATCACCTCCAGATGCTTAATATATTTCTTGAACTATCCTAGAGGGTTTAGGGTTTAATGTTCAGGGTTTAGGGTTTATTGTTTAGGATTTAGGGTTTAGGATTTAGTGTTGAGGGTTTAGGGTTTAGGGTTTATGGTTTAGCATTTAGGGCTCATGGTTCAGGGTTTAGGGCTATGGGTTGAATGTTTAAGGTTTAGGGTTTAGGGTTTAAGATTAACAACTCAGGGTTTAGTGTTTAGTGTTTAGGGTTTAGGGTTGAGGGTTTAGGGTTTAAGGTTTAGGGTTCATGGTTTATGGTTTATGGTTTAGGTTCATGGTTTAGGGTTTAGGGTTTAGGGCTCAAGGTTAAGGGTTTAGGGTTTAGGGCTCAGGGTTAAGGGTTGATTGTTTAGGGTTTAGGGTTTAGGTTTTAGGGTTTAAGTTTATGGTTTATGGTTTATGGCTTAGGGTTTAGGGTTTAAAGTTCATGTTAGAAGTTTTGTCACTCAAAAACACAATATGGGGTGTTAGGAAGGTGTTTTCAACTCACAAAAATTGGCCTCATCCTCATGAGATCCTTACCCATGGTACACAATAGTCTATTTATGATAGTACCCATTCCCAAAGGTACTTATCAATGTTTACAAATATTAACCTATCACCATGTGGTGATCATATCTTTAGTACTTACAAATTTAGGGCCATTTTTGTTTGGAACCGAAAGGGGTAGCTACATTATCTTGAAATTATTCATGAAACCTTCAATTCTTAGAGAAAAATGGATGTTACCAACATGTATAGGATTCACATATATTTCTATTTCCTATTTATTTTCCTCCTAACTCCTTATGGAGCTCCCAAAATCATCCGAAGAAGTCAAATTTCACCATTAGAGTGTTTGTTCCCTGCACCTAGAAAACTCGTTGTTGAGAAGATTGCCCTTGAATGAGTAAACATTTCCTAAATATTCCTAAACACTCCTACAAATGTCAATAACCAATCCAAAAGCCCCCAAACCTAAAAATGACTATATTATTTCACAAAACAAATATCGATTATATAATTTAAACCCTAAAAGATTAAACACTGAATGTTGAAATTTTGAAAAATACCTATGTACTGACTAGATTAGAATATGAAAAACTATCTTCTAAACCATGACAGATGGAGTTGTGAGACTAGTTCTATAAGGTGCAGAGTGACCCTAACATCTTATATTTACTAAAATAAATTTAAAGTATAAGAAATAATAATAAAAGAAAACCTTATATTTTATTATTTCTTATACTTTAAACATTTATTTTAGTCAATATAAACATGCCACAAACACATATACCACATAACACCTTGAAACACGAGAACGTTATAATGCGCTCGCGTTATAACGCACTCGTGTTATAATGCACTTGCGTTTCATCTCTTTTGGATTTTAAATTCCCAATCCATAGGCTTGGATTTGCCTTGGATTTCCAAACCAAAGGTTTGGACTATTTCTACGTGATTAAAACCGTTTTTGACAGAAAAACATAAAAAATTCACGTGTGCACCCCAATATCTTGTGCATTAAAAAATAAATTATAATACGATCTCAAGCTTGGTTTTACCTTGATGAAAATATAATTATTTCCAAAATCTGATTAATTTAAGGCTTTCATCCATAATTTCTTTTACTAATGTCTTGTTTTCTTGCAAAAACCTATACATACATTTAGGTGCACAATTTATGATATTTTTCATCCATTTTTTTTAGAAGTGGTTTTTTATAAACTCCATTCTACACGCACTCAAAAAAAGAAAACTAAAAAATGAATTTTTTCTCAAAGTTATGGGGGTGCACACACAAATATTTCCTTTTCGGAATATGTGCACTTTGAAAATTGACAAAAATTATATAGTCATCCAAAAATTATGAAAAATTAATGGGACCTTGTACATGGTCTTAGCTAAATTTATACTAAAGGGATTTAAAATAAAATTTATAGAACTAAAAAATGGGGGCACACACACAATAGGTTCTTATCTTTTTGACACAAAAATAGACATACTTTGTGTGCACACCACATTTGACCCTCTTAATCTCAACCATTCTTTAGAAACTAGATTCCATGCTCTACGATACTTATTCTTATCACTTTGTCAAATTTTGAGCCTAGGCATGTCGAATTATTCGATGAAGTTCAGGTTTTGCTGATTTTAGGAAAAAGGTGTCCCTTTTTTACCCCTTTTTTCCCCCATCTCCATGCACTTACCCTCGGGTGCCTAGGAATATTATTCTATAGAACTTTTGTTTCTTTTATGGGTTTAAATGGACTATTTGGAAAATATATATTGATTGATAATACCATAAAATGGTACACATATTTACCTTATAAAAGGGAATGTATTTTCCCGACTTCTTCATTTGCTCAAATTGTAACTAGTTCCGTTTCGACCTATGAGGTCGATTGAATGTTTTGACATTTAGAAATAATTTTACATCGAAAACCTATAAGGGTTATATGTGTGGTACAATCGTTTTTATGACCGTCTCTACTCGACTAGTATTAATGAGTTAATGGAATTCTCGCATATCCGATCTCTTGAGTCAACCTTGTAATACTTTTGTTGGAATGTTGGAATGATTGTTGGCTCAAAACGTATTCATTAATGTTAAAGGTATATTGTATATGTTATTAAATCGAGTTTTAGAGAAGTTCTCTAAGACATTCGTTGGGATGGTTGTATGGATACCTATTTTATGATTTGATAGCAATGTTCACGATTTGAGACTTTGTTGCGATTAAGGTAATATATTTTACCTTAATATTTTCAAGCAACTAAAATGTCTTGGTTATGGGATATCGTTTCACAGTAAATAAAAGCACGTGGCCCCAACTTTGTTGATATAGAACTTCTTGATATCTCATCTCTTTACTCATCGAAAGCGATTTCGAGTTTAGATCCCTACTTTCATTAGGAAACCTTGCTTGTTTTGATAAGTCAAATCTATTTTATTTAATAAGTTTACGATCGAGCTAATATTGGCTTTGTTGATTGATTCGTGGATGAATCCGAGACCTTCTATTTGTGTAGACATGTTTTATGTTAAATGGTATCACCCATTGTTTAGATTAATTGAGGCGATATGTAATGGGGTTTGTATTACGTTTATGGTAACAAGTTGAAAAGCGTGTTCAAAATATGAGGTCTGCAAATTTAGGGATTTGTAGTATGGGTTTGATTATTTGTTTGAGGTTCAAATGATGAGTAAAGAATAAATAATACTTTTTATGGTTAAGTTGTTGAAACTCCATAATTAATAGTGGATAGTAGTTTCATTTGCCTTTATGATTAAAGTATTGATATGGTGTTGTTAATGCGAATTAAGTTACCACAACCCGAGTTTAAACCTATGTAATATGATGATTTGTTGTTGATTATCATAGATCTTTTTATTATTGTGATCATGTATGGAATTTAGATGTCTTTATCTTGTATTAATGAATCAGTTAGTAGATATTTTATTGTTCCAAAATAAAATGTCTAGGAAAAAGGAGAGCTAGTCCATGTCAGTTCTAGGAAGAACTGACCCCATGTGGAAATATGTTGTTTTCCCCAGATTGCAGAATTGAGAGCAGATTCTCAAGTTGAAAAATAAAGAAAAGGATAGTTTGTCTTGCTTTGAATATTTGTACCTATTTCATGAATGAAAAGGATGTATTCTTATTTGATCTAAGCGAAAGATATATTTTGTACTTGCATTTGTAATCAGGAAGAATAAAATGTAAAGGGGAAAAAGCCTCGGAGATATTCATCTATGTTCTTCTATAATAAGTCACTTGTGACTTTGTAATTGGAATTGTCTCACACACACACACACACACACACACACACACATATTGGGATATTTTGAAAATTATGATTTTGTTTCAAAGGTATATTCATATTGCATTATTTTAATTAATATTATCGATGATGTTGGGAAATAGGAAAGATTCAATTATTACGGAATGCCGATATGAATCTTTAAATGATCAATAAAGTAAGAAATGATAAAAATGAAAAGGGGATTTAAATTAATGTACTTACGTAAGTGAGATGTTAAGTATCTAATAAAGAAAAGAGTTAATTTGAACAAAGGAGTACAACATAACACTGAAAGAAGTCATGATATGGACATACCTATTCATAAATAACTCACGTGAACGCATAATCTGGATTACGAGCGTGGAAGCATACTTGTAGGAATTAGTATAAAATATGAACTTGTTATACAAGAATAAACAAGTTGGTAAAGGTTTAGTATACCTGATGCTAAACATGATGTTTAACTAAGTTATATGATGAAAACAATCCGATAAAGGCTATTGCCTTCTACCATCAGTGACACACAATTACGTGGTAGAGTACCTTCGTGAACAACCAAATCACGATGGTACGGAACGAAAGACTTAGGCACTTTGTGATTGCTTGGTTAGTACCAATGTACTTACTAGTATTAGTAAACTAAATGAACCTAGTAAATAGGAATGGACATTAATGAATGCTTAAGTTGTTAACAATGAACTTAATAACTTAAGAATCGGAAAAAAAACTATATAACTGAACTAGGTGAAGGACAAGTTCCTCAAGAAGAATGTGTTGTCACGGAACCCAGCATGGCAAACATGTCTTTGAAACTTTGGCCAAAGTAGTGTAAGCCGCTGATTACACTGTCCCAAAATCACCAAGATCTAAGATGTCGGATGCCCGATGGATACCTTATTGCCCCTATCAACATTTCCATTGTAACTTTATGGTGTGATTGCTAGTATTAATTAAATGTAGACTTAAGACTCTCATACTAATTAAAGTACAATGATTTCTTATAACTCTTCATCACGAAAGAGTTGGTTTGGTTGAAGATGACAACTATTTTGGCGCCATGATGGACTTATGGCCATCCAAAACATACATCCTTCGATTTGTTACGTATATAACTTGTAATGTATTTTGATTTTTTTTGGTGGTAAACACACATTGTGTACCATGATTTTGTGGTAATACTGTGATTTTTTGGGCGTTTGCCACAAAATATATATACCTACTACAAGTTTACAGCGTGATATGAAAACATGATTTGTCACTTATTATTGCAGACGTCTTATTAATTGTCCTACATGGTCACAACGAAGTGTAACTTCGTATGCATCGTATGACAGTGCACCATACTACCAGAATAATGTTCACCAGAATCATAGGCAAGTTGCAACCAAAGATGCATGAACCAGTAATACAGCCAGATTTCTAGGGAATAAATGAGGTCAGCATCTACGGTTACAATGTCACCTCGAATCTCGATTGCCATCAACTGGAATTCGGCACACACGTGACGTGACGTGACGTGACTGAACACAGCCCACTCACACGGGTTCATTTCACCTTTTAGCCAACAAACAAAATAAATCGCACGCTTCTTCCGTCAGCAATTCATCCGCACATTTCGCAACTCCCAATTGGCAACTTGCCAACATTATTCTTTCGCACGATTGCTCTTGGTTGTATCAATTTTAACGCTAATATAACGAAAACCCTAACTTTTTCCTTTCGCAACCTAAGAAGAAGCACCATGTTTCTCGTTCCCCAACAGAAAGAACAAGAACCCTGTTAAATACTTTGAAAATTAGTTGAGGACGAAGCGTTATGACACGTTTCAGGTCTTGAAAATGGGTGCATTAGATAGAATACGCCGGATTCAGACATGAACTTTGAAAAATCTCAGTGGGTTGGTTGCCCCAAATCTCACGAGACTCTGCACTGCCTCGCCCGCTGCTCTTCATTGAGATTCGAGATTAACAAAACGAACGAACCATGCGCGCTGTATTATTCTTCAGGAAATACTTAGTAATCAGCGTCTTTCAGTGCATATTTTGCATCTGCCTATTATTTTTTTCCTCCATGCTCCGACAACCTGCTCCTCGCATTCCTCGTCACTGCACACGAGCAGTCTAGGTTTTCTAATGAATGTATCACTACGTGTGTTTTGTAGTCTTTTGTATATGTGTTCCAACAAGAAAATATATTTTAATTACGAATTTGCAAGGGGAAAAAAAAAAGATAAAAAACATAGGAAATTATGGTGGCTAACCATTGTTTAAGGTACAAATTTCGCAGAGAGATTTATAAATAATGTTGGTTTTGAGTCCTAGTGAATTTCAGAATGAATTTTCCTTCAGCTTTGTAAATTATTCGTGCACTCTCTTTAATATGCAAACATGTCTTACAAGGATTGCGATATTTATTTTTTATTGGAAAAAATAAAAACATAAAATATAAAATACAAGAGTTAAGTTGTCGAGATCTTTCTTGTGATTATTGAGTATGATGACAACTTTATTTGGGTCTCTATAAACTAGGTTGAAGAAATGAGTATGAAGTTGAACCATGAAGCAAAGAATTGTCTAGGTAATGACTCCTAAGGACGCCATCTCTATCTTTAGGGTCATCTCATTCGTGAACAAACCTACACATTTTTGGTCCTCATAATAAATAAGATCTCATAAAAATCTTGATTTCCTCTAAAGATGCATTAAAACCTACCACAAATATGATAATATATTAGGCACCTAAATACACAATGTTCCTATGATTCTATTTCATTATTGTAAAATTTACCATTGTGTTGATTCATTATTGCAAAAGTAATATTTGTGTTTTTTTGCAAAAGAAAGTGCTCTACAAATCTATTGAGAATATACGCGTAATTGATCAAAAGGAAATCATTATTAGAATGATGCGATCAAATATTTTGTTAATCAAATTCACAACTTTATATACACGTTTTATATTCCAAATAGGTGGAGCAAGCATTATCTAAAATCTCACCCGTCACTCATCCTAATTCATAATACTACCTAGTGAGATTTTACCAAAATTCTGTTCAACAAATTTACTCCTAATAATGCTAATCTATACTACTATTAAACTTTATTGATCTCCAACATTCCTCTTTAGTATAAACACAATCCAAAAAGAAACAAATCACATTTCTTGAGAACTTGGGAAAATTGTAGTTCAAAAGCTAATATTGATAGATTTGGGAACACATCATCAATCCAACAAGAAAATATTGAGAGATCGAACATCACCTAGAAATATCAATGGAAGGCAACACATCACCTATTTCGAAAATGTAAATATCGATGGATGGGAACATATCACCAATACAACAATTAAATATCAATGGATGTCAACATATCACCAATCCAAGATCATGCAAATTAATGTGGACAAGGAAAAACAAGTTATCCAAGTCACTACACGTGTGCCATGGGCGTCCACTTTTCCTCTATTTTGCTCCTCCAAGTTTGTTGGGCCTCACCAAATATGTATAAATCATATAATGACATTGAGTCCTTAGTATGCCTTTAGTGGGTGTTGACCACCTCATTACACATTGCATTTAAAAATGATGTATTTGATCATTGCCACCACTGATCATGGATAACATAATGACCACAATTACACTCGATCACCATTCTTCACTTTAGTCTTTTTGGTGAATACTTTCTTAATCACATACATCATCAATATTAGTAACATACTAACAACCTTTCAATTATACTTTGATTTGGACATCTTTATTTTTCTCATCATTACAATTAATGACTTTGAAATTAAAGCGACACACTTCAAATTGATTGGTATCCTCCTTCCCAATTTCATCAAACCTCCAATTTGTTCAATCACCTAAATCAAATTGCATAATATTATATTAAACGTCACACATTAAATAAATGCACCCTTATACAAAACATCAAAATCTCAAAAATAAAATAAAAAATAAAAATATTATCATGTACAAAATGTATATATTTAACTTCTACAAATGATTCAACTAAACTATAAACTCGAGAAGAACCTAGCGACATTACTGATATTGAGAAAACAACTTTTTAAAAATTAATTTCTAAAACATCCTAAAAACTATACGCTTATTAAAAATTTAATTAATTTATAGTATACTTTCTATGACTCGTGGATTTGTGAATAAGACATAATATACATTAAAAATGCTAAAATACTTATGGGAGACTTTTTAACGTGGTACAATTTGCTTTTTTAGTCCAAAAGAATTACTGAATACTCAACGATCTAATGTTTTTTTGTTTTAACAAATTTGCTACCAATAATATATCTAGCAAATTTACAATTAATATATGTGAATTATGCTTAATTTTCTTAAAAAAATTATTCTATAAAACTTAACTCTTCTCACACATCATTGATCAAACCAAATGCACGTCAATTACATTCAATCACTAATTGATAAACCATATCATGACACCAACTAGTTTTACTTTGGGAGAAATTGATGTTTCCCTTCACACACACAATATGAAAAGGTTAAAATATTATGCACAATATGAAAAGGTTAAAATATTATGAATGTTAGATGTGTGCTTAATTAAACATTTGAGCTTTAAATTTGATGTATGAATCCATATTTTTTGGGTTTTATATTGTAAAGTATACTTATCTTCAACACTAGTATTTATTTTTAATGTGAGAAAATTAGTTTTCCTCATTTTTTTTTTTTTGCATGATTAAAATTGTAACATTTTATTAATGTTTTATTGATAAAAAATTAATAACTAGTACTTGTACCAAAGGAGGTTTAATGGTTGCAATGATAATAAAATATGATGATTTTTAGAGTTATAGAAGAAATTCCAAGACGTCTTGAAGAGGCTTATCTAAATTACGTAGTAACCCATGTATGCAAAGGTAAGTTTTTAGGGAGTTTATGATTTTTGAAACCTCAAAGGAGTAGAGGGAGGGTCGAGCAAGAAACGATACTCACATCACAACCAATCAACCATTATGTTAGTAAGAGGGCCACTTGAATTGCAACAAACATATTTAACATCCAAAAGTTTGAACTACTATTCGAGAGAGGTTATAACAAGTTAAGTAAACTTTAAGCGCCTTACAGGAGAATTGGACGGGATGAGTGATTAAATCATCCTCCTGTCATGTCATAGTCCATGCAATATGTTGGCCTTGTCGACATCTCTGCTAGCAAGAGTATTCTATTTTTTTGTTTTAGGTTAGGATTAGTTTGGTTTGATGTTTGAATGATGATCATGGAAGCATCCTTGTCCATGGTTGTAATTTATCACTTCCTTTTGAGTCCTTGTAAGAATTGTCTCTCTACTCTATTAGTACCACCCCACTTCACCTACCATGTCTTTCACATCATGCGTTGATATCGTCCAAGAGAAAAACAAAGGTGTGGGGGTGATATCTAATCCAATTCTTATCCATGTGCATACAATATGTGTTTACGCAAAACATGGAGTGGATCATAACCTATTTCATGGAAGCCTTGGTCATTAGACTAATAAAGTTGTGTATAGTCCCGCACATGGTTTCATATCACTCAATCCGAAGAAGTGCATCTTTATAGTTCCGCAGGAAAACTTAAGGTCATGTTGTCTCAAAGGAAGGTATTACTATCGACCTAGAAAGGATCTCATCCATTCTTTCTCTTTCATTTCCATCTCACAAGAAAGTGCTACAATATTTCCTTGGAAAGATTAAATTTTATTAAGAAGTTCATTCCTAGCTTTGTAGGACTTGTTAAGCCTATCACCTTAATGTTAAGGAAAGAAACAACTTTCAAATGGACCAAGGAAGGAAAAGAAATATTTCCAAGGATCAAACAAGTAATTTCCCAAACACCCACTCTCATTAACCCAAATTATTTGAAAGATTTCATTCTCTACACCTATAGAGTTGAAGCTAGCATTATTGTGGTATTAAAACAACAATGTGGTAAAGGTGCGGAACAACCAATATATTTCTTCGATTAAACTCCAAAGTATTATGTGTTGAGATATATTCATGTGAAGAATCAATTTTTTCCCATCATAAAATCATTAAGAAATTTAAATCATGTGCTCACAACTAACCACATCAAGGTATTAGTCTCCCATCCCAATGTGAGAGACTTCATCATGGGACTAGAGATTAATGAAAAGATAGCTCGATGCGTGACAAAAATAATGGAGTATGATGTGACTATCAAGGCTACCAAATTTGTTAGAGGAAGAGCATTGTGCGAGCAACTAACTTTGGATGTTGAAAATGATCCAAAAACCTCCTATCTCTTGGAGGGAAAACAACAACTGGATAAATAGAATGGCCAAATTCTTATCTACCGATTAGTACCCTTATGGTTTGAGAAAGGCTAAAAGGCATCATTTGAGGTTGCAATTCATTCCTTAGCGTTAATTGGTGGATTTATCTTTAGAAAAATCCTGGATGGAATGTTACTGCGATTAATTGAAGGAAAGAAAGTGAACAAAGTCTTGGTAGAATTCCACAATGGCTTCTCTGGAAGACATTTCTCATAGAAGGACACAAAAGTGAAAGTATTGGAAGAAGGATACTTCTATCCCAATTTTTTCATGGATTCTCATCAATGGGTTAGAAATTGCAAGGAGTGTACTCTTTTCAAAGTGGTAAGAAGAAAATGGTCACCCTCCCACTTCATCTAATTAATGGGGATGAACCCTTCTCTCAATGGGAGTTGAATTTATTGCCATGATCAATCCACCGTAAAGTGGGGGTCATAAATGGGTCCTAAAAGTGACTGATTACTTCACCAGTGGAAAAAGAATGTAGCACTCAAGGAATCAACTAAATCATCTATCCTTAATTTCTTGGAAGATATTTTAACAAGGTTTGAGATTCCCAAACTACCATTTTTGACAATGCTAAGGCCTTCTTTGGATAATTTTTTTGACTCGGCTCTCAAGCATGGCATACACCTGAAGAATTCTTCTAATTATTACCCCGAGGTAATGGCTTGGTCGAGTCTACCAACAACAACTTGATAAGGATAATGAAGAGAACAATAGAGATGAATCAAAGGTAGTATCATACAAAGGTAAAAAAATGATCTTCAGGCTAACAAAATCACATCTAAAAGAGAAATAGGCAATTACCCTTTCATCCTTATATATGGTAGAGAATCCAGGCTTCCATATCTCTTGAGTTGACTTCACTAGAGATGACATGATAGTTGGAATTAGAAGGAGGGGATAATAGAATAGTAAGAATGAAATACTCGGTTGAACTTTAAGAATTAAGGTAATCCGTGATTATTAAATTAGAAGATAATCTTGAGTGTCAACTAAATAATGGTTTGATAAGAAAGCCAAAGGAAAGGATTTTAAAATAGGAGAGTTGGATCTGAAATGCGGTGCGAGATAGAGATAAACCAGGGGAGAAATTTTATGTTTGATTCACTTTAGAGTGGGCCATATATCATCACTACACCGTAAGTAGGATAAATCATTTGAGTTGTTTAAGCTTGATGTGGAAACACTTTAAATCCTAGTCAATGGGATCTATCTTAAACCTTATTATTAAGTTTGTTTCGTTGCATAATACAAATAGTTGTTGTTTTTCTGTCCTTGTTATGGTTGGAGGATCCCTCCTTTTTTCATGTGGTGATCATTGATTGAGTTCCTTTTCCTCAATCCTTGTGGTGATCATTTAAATAAGTGATTTGTTGCACAAGTGTTGGTTCCATTTATATTCTTTAGGTTGGAGGCCATAACATAAAGTAAAGTTGAAAAGCCATGCCAGAAGTATAATTCATGGGATGAAGGAAATATTTATTTCGAGGTCCGTGGATGGTGAAAGAACAACTTGGTTTCAAAGTCAAATATCAAGAAGTATGCTAAATCCATGCCCGGTGGATATTCAATACTCTTGATTGACTCATCTAGTAGGAAAATATTGCTTGAAAGTTTCCAAACGGTTGTCCAAAATAACTCAACCATACTATTTATATAACTTTAGTTAAGTTCAAAAATTTGGCACTTTTTTTTAGAAATCCTGGAAGTGAAAAACTCTATAGTTGACAAAAATCCAAAAATTAGTGTTCCTTGGGTTTACCTAAGCTATGAAACAAAGGCTAAGTACTTTATGGAATCGCGGGAAATGATAAGTGTTCCTTGGAGGTTGAAAAGTTAGTTTTCCATGGAATTAGAAGGTGTAGTGCATCGTGGGTTTTATAAAATCCACACAACACGTGAAATGCCACGTAATTTGTGAGCTCGTATGACACAAAAAACCCATAGAACAAAGGAATGGTCACTGCGCTGAATAAGGTAAATCGGGACCCACACCATGAAGTAATGACCATCCATAGAACAAGGAAAATACAAATCCTTGCTAAAAATAGTTTACGAAAAAAATGCCACAAAACATATAAAGAATAAGAAGAATGCAATGTATTATGTATAATAGACCAAAAGGTTGTGGGTGGTGAAAATAATTGCGGAGTTAGCGGTTGTTTACTGGATCAAGGAAGAAGTTATAAATAGAGATACGGGTCACCAAAAGTTTTGCAAATATGATAGAAAGTTGCGGAATACATGATCAAGGTGGTGGGACATCAAAAGTTTGTGAAATACAACAAAGTTACACTTAACTCGATCCAACTTCCAAAATTTAATTTTTAATGGTGTCATCCTCTTGCACCGGTGATTTGATGGCTTACGATTAAATAAATATGGGACACCCATACTTGGTCTATAAAATCAATGGAAAATGGTCCTTGAATCTTTGGAAGAGTGGTTGAATTCATTCATCACTAGATTGAACAATCCATTCTCCTTTTCTCTAAAATTTTAACACACATGCACACACAAGTGTGAAAGCACGTGTAAAGGGTTTGTATTTTTGCTAAGTTCAAGATCTCTTCCCTTTTAAGATTGATGTTTTTTCTCACACACCTCTGTGACTTGTGAATATTTAACGTTCCTTGACTTTAACATACCGTAAATGGATACGTTCTTGATATTGAATGCAAGTGTGATTTCTCTCCTTTGAATGCTTTGGTGTTTAATGTGAATATTCCTATCCTTTTTCTATTTTTTAGTATTATTATGTTTATTTATATCTAAGTTCTATTTTCATTGTCTTAGGTCTTTACAATTTTGTTTTCATACTGTGTCCCTAGAGCTTAATCAAACCCTATTCTAGCTTGGTGCATTAGCTCTCTTTATTTTAGCATTTTTGTCTTTCAACTCGGTCCCTTTGAATTCTTAGGATATGATTAGTTAGCAGTAGTGTAGTTTTGCTTAGTTAGTCACAAGTAAGCTAGGATATAAGGAAGCCAATCTTATCCAGATATTGAACTAAAAATATTCCATTTTCCCGCAATTTAGAGGTCTTTCCATGTTTCCTTGAGGTGGTTAATCTAGTTTCAATAAGGGTGCAATCTCGGTGAAAACAAGCATCATCATTGTATATTACCATAAGTTTTTATACCAATGAGATTACGTACTATAGGCAACATAATACCAAGGACCCTTTTAATGAGTTCTACGAATTAGCTTTGAAGAACACAATCTTCCATATTAGGATAATGTTATAGAATGGTTTGCAAGATCCATTATGAAAGGTAAGAACTACATGTCATGGTCAAATAATAACGTATATGTGTGGAATAGGAGTGATCACTATATTTATTTATTGTTAAATGATTCCACTAAACCATTAAGATACACCATTAGAACTATCGTGACATTACGAGTTAGGAGGATTTCCTAGCTCTAACAAGCTCAAAGTTCCATTTCTAAACCACAACTATACCACCATTTACAATTGCAAGGAGTTATCTACCAAGTCCTTAGGTTAGATAGTCAAGTTGGTTTGAAGGAACTACCCGAGAGCTCTTATAGGAATGATACCCAAGAATAGTCTCTAAAGGATGGTTTCACTAAGGTTCACCTAAAGAGGAGAAGCCACCCAACAATTACTTATGTGTGCCCTATGAACTTAAGCCCATGAGAGTTAATTTTTTTATGTATCCATTGGGTCATGGAAATACGTTCTAAATCAAATAAATATAACCATATTCAATTTATATTTTGAATGGTGTTACAACACATATCCCATTTAAATAACTACCCTCCCATTAGCTAATTACCATTACAAGTACTAAAAAGATGATAAATGATCTAACTGCAATATTCTATGAACCCACGACTTATATAACATGATGGAGAAAGGTAAAATGTGTATACACCTAATTAATCATTTTTCATCTTTCATACATGTTACTAACAATTTCCTTTGTGTAGATAAGGGTCACTAATGCATTTATTTCTGAGCGAGTACCTTACGGGGCTGTTGGGATTGGGTAATGGTTATTCAGGTAACCATTATGGGTTAGAGATAGTACATGAAGAGAGTGTCGCTATTTGGCCCCATCCTTATTTTTCCTTGAATTAGTTATCATTTTCCTCCTAGGTCTCATGCATATCATATTTATGATTTCTTTCTTGCATTCCACCATTTTGTACCTTTTCCATCCTCTTTCACAACCCATGACACATTTTTTTACTTTGCATGACAAAATACTTCATTTTTGAATCCTTGGCCGACATAATCACCCGTGGGAAATTGTGTTGGTGTTATATCTTCTCATGGTTGACACCATCTCCCATGAGCGATGACGTCCTATATATACCTCCATCTCATTTGACACTCAAATAAGGTCATGAAGCTAATACATTAGAACTACCATTTGCTCTACTCTTTTGCACCATCTTTGCATCTACTCACTCTGATTTTGGTTCATCTTGTATTTTGCTTAGATTACATTGGACAATATTCTTCTTGGATGATTGCTTGCACTATTGGGTCATCATATAGCAAGTCTAGGACAAGAATGGTCTTCCCCTACTCCACCTAATAGTGATTCTCTCTCGCATGCTACTTCTCAGGGGAGATAGATGCATCAATGACCACCCTATAGGTACAAGTGAGTGCTATAACCCTTTTGTGTTAGCTTGCATAGGTTAATTCAATTCTTCATATTCATTGTGCTATGTTATCTTAGTAGTGTACATGTTTGATGCTATTTAGCATAATACTCTTATCAAATATCAATTCCTTAGTTACTTTCATTTCAATTATTGTATGCTTCTCTTTCTCTTTATCCATACCCCTCCATACCCAATCATAGATATCTCGGGGTTCATTCCTTTATCTTGATCACGGGCCTTAAAAACCCTAGTTTTACCTAATGTAAGGGTTACTTCCCTCTAGATATGTGACCCTAGTGCTCACTGTAACCCCTTTAAGTCTATTCCCTTATATACCAATAAAAGTGTGTGTCTCCTACTCGTTACCTCGAATACCTTCGTTGAATAGATGAGTAAGAGTGCATAATTGATTGAAACATAACATTTTTATTACATCCATTCTTTGGTGAACTTGATGTGAAATGAGCATGTAACATTATGATTGAGTACAACTCATTAAAAGTACCCATAGTTTTTTGAATTCATCTAAACATCCAAAAATCCTAAAAACCCAAATAATTTTTTTGCACATACACCATCACCCAAGGACGATTATGTCATATTCTGTCACATATACTTTCAGACACCTTTGACCCATGTGTAAACCTTATTGCAAGACCTATCTTGTCTCTTCCTATCTCCTCACATCCAGATGCCTTTGTCCCATGTGAAGACCTATTTAAATACAGCCGATCATTTCTATTTGATCACATCCACTCCCAGATGCCTTCAGTCCCTATGTGTGATTTTTGTAGGGCCAATTTTGTATGTAACCTTCACTAATGGACCTTTTATCAGCTAGATTGTTACTCCATCATGGAGTATCTAGGACTAGGGTCCTCTAACTCATCTGTTGAAATCATTTCCGTAAACCTACCATCCCGAAGATGAGTTTCCTTTTTGTATAGATTGTTGTGTCATATGAGCACCTAGAAAGAATCCTTCTACCCGTCACAATGTCCCACCTGAGGATGAGGAGGAAGAAATCTAGAATGATGATAATTTTTACCATCCTCCTGAGATTCAAATTTTTTTATCTCAGTTTCCTCAATAAAAGGGAGAGTCAAAAGAGATGCTTAGCAAATGTCTTCTTGATTTCGTCTCCGAACAACTTGACCATAGGGAAGAAAAATGTAAAACCGATGAAATAGGATCATCGAGAAAATGCCTCAAATTTCTATCATATCAATCTCATCCTACAACTTATTGAAAAAGTGAACCAACAAAAATCTTCCACTACCACTCAACTCCTCCAAATGCAAGCCAATATGGCTTGGTTAGTCAACCCGCCTCGATGGGATCTTGGGGCACCGGAGACCCCCTCTCCTCATGGGCCTAATACAAGGTGCCAACAATCAGCCCCCATTCAAATAAAAGTCTTTCTAGCGGTCCAACAAGAGCCATTAGCACCTTATATTTATAGTATGGATATTAGTGGCATTACCCCATCTATCTCTTATGACGGGTCTATTGATCCCACTTTTAACAACAAGGCATTTGGAAATATTTACAAAAAGTGGATCAAAACTAATTCATATGTTGCCACCAAAATTCTAGATCGAGACTCTTCTTGGAGATGCTCTAGATTGGTATCAAAACTTGCCTCCTAACTCTATAGTTGAGCTAGAGTCCCTAGTGAACTCCCTAGTGAAAAAGTTCCAATATCATGATTTACCTTAAAATAACATCAATACTTTCATCAAACTGTAAGTAATCCAAGAAAAAATCAACACAAGGCTTTATCAAGTGTTCAAGACCTTATCCATGCAGGGAATAACATAACATACCCAATAATATCCTCTTTCAACTTTTCTTACGATCCCTTGAACCTCACCTTCAATACAAGGTGAGGTCCTTTTCTCTTACTTCCTTGGAACATGCCTTTAAACAAACCAAAAACTAATATTATCTCATGAGGGAGTTTGAGAAGGGTCCTCCCAAGCCACACACTAATAAGCAAGTCCATATCCTTCAATGATATAAGAATAAAAATGCAATGGATGAAGGAGTCTTAGATACTCTTTCTCCTATTGCATCCTCAAAAAGGAATATTTTCAATATCAACCAACAACCTACTAACAACAAAAATCAACCTAACTTTCATCAACCAATGAGTAAGTGATTTAACAGATATTGAATTTGTAAAACCCTAGAGGATATTTTAGAGTCACATGTAATGATATAACAGTAAAGTATAGATATGAAACAAGCAATAAGCAAGTAGAAATTGAAACCCTAAGTGCAAGAGAAGGAAAGAGAGAGACTTAGTCGATTCACAATAAATCATGAAGTATGATGAACTAGAAAACTCTTGGAAGAAGGGAAAAATGTCATAAATATGCACAAAAATTATAGAAGTGTTGGAATAAGTCAACCAGGTACCTAGGATGATATTGGGGTGCCTAGGTCTAAAAACCTTGTTTAGGTGCTGTGATTACTTAAAAGCTTAGAAATTGGTTTTCGTTGTGACGTAAGGGTGTCGTTAACCTTCACTTTTGATCACTTTTATGTCGGTGGATATCCACAAAATTATCTTGTAACATGTAAAGAGAAATATATCCCGCAAAACCCCAAAACAAATAAAATCCTAAAAAAGAAAAAAGATGTAAATGGGGAGTCAGATTGACCCCAATAGTCACCCGACTGAGTGAACTTATGATCTAAGCACTATGATACATTTTAGACACCATGTAGTTCTTATTTGTGTGTGTGCAAGAATCGTCTTTGTAGGAGTCTCTTGTGGAAGATGCACTTGATAACGAGCAATAAATAGATGTAGCAATGTAAATAGATGTGTGTATGTAAAATTGAACTTCCCCTCCTATGAAGTGTATGCAGAAAATGTAGTCCCTTTTCCCTTGAATGAAGATAGATGGATGCTTTGATGATCTTAGTAATGCCTTTGGATGAAACCTTAGGTGATGGTAGTAGATTCCTAGAGCTTGGTCCTTTTTAATTATATAACATTGTATTTATGTTATTCCCTTGTTTGAATTTTGTAATTAACTACTAAAAGGTTGACCCATAAGAAATCAAGATTCCCAATAGTTAGAAGAGGCCTAAAAGAGGCGAGTAAGATACAAAGAGGTTGGGGTACCTAGAGGGGACAAGGGTTCCTAGGCATTGGTGTCCTCGGCTAGATGTTTGGTGTCCGAGATCAAATAAATTGAAGTGACGAAGGTTAGACTAGGAAGTGGGGTGTGTAAGGCCAAGAAGAAAACTAGAAAGAAAGCAAAGAGGCCAAAGACAATAGTCAATTAGTACTTTTCTCACTTAGGAATCATATGAATGCAAGTATGTGATTAGGACCTATAAATGTACCCAAATGCATGATTTAGTGTCTACATTTCCCCCACTTTATGTTGTTGAGCGAATGCTCGATAACATAAAGTAGATAAGAGATAAGTACCTGATAGCCATGTAGATAGATGGTGAAAGCATGTCGAGGAGACAACAAAAAGCGTGGAGTGAACAAAATGAAGCATGGAGGCTAAGGAAGAGGAATTGACCCTAAGGGTGAAGCATATGTGTTGTGTCATGTTGTACTGTTGTCTTGTCACTTGTACTTGATGTGTTCAAGATCTACAAAGAGAAGAGAAAAAGAGTAGTCAAATATGTGTATATGTAAAATTTGATCCAAATAGGTAAAAAGTTTGTAAAAATGTGAAAAAGGAACATGTGCACCTGATTCGTGATGAGTGAAACAAAAAGTGTCCTGGATGCTATAGAAGGATGAATTTTTCAATTGATCTCACGCCAAGAGCGAGTTTTTGGGTGATCTCATGCCATGATAGAAGAAGTGTTGGGAGAAAGATCTCGATCCCCGATTGCTTCCCGAAATTTATACACCATTGGAAATGGTGTGATCTGCTGTTCGGTTTGATCTAGTTTGGTCTAAAAAAATAGAGAAGGAGATAGAATATATTCTGATTTCGGAGGACTGTGTCGTGCATTACTGTACAAACCGCTGTAAATTGTGTC
The DNA here is from genome assembly GCA_018340775.1 of Taxus wallichiana var. yunnanensis. Taxonomy (NCBI): domain Eukaryota; kingdom Viridiplantae; phylum Streptophyta; class Pinopsida; order Cupressales; family Taxaceae; genus Taxus; species Taxus wallichiana. The sequence continues at coordinate 190,363,011 of CM031233.1, forward strand.
AATATGAGAAAATCATTGTAACTTCCCCTATTCATAGGCACCCGGAAAGGTAAGGAATGCCCGTGTGCTCATGTCTCAGTATTTGAACGCCAAATTTTGTATTGTGTTGAGGATGCAAGTCATATTTTGGGTCGTTCTATGATTGTATGATTGTTCTATTCCTATGATGTGCATTCCTGAATGTGACTTGCACTGCTGAATGGGGATGCTCGAATGGGGATTCCCGATTCACCCAATGTATGCCCCCTCATTTGGGGTGCATACAACATCGTTAGGAGAATGCAGCCCAAAGGAGAGGATTGGATGTTGATATGAATTTAATATCCTCTATGGGGAGGAAATGTGCTTGGTAAAAACCAAGGAACATGCAAAAAAGTGGATGGAAACATGTGTTAGTGCAAACAAGACAAATACACATATAGAAGACTGTGTAATCTCGAAAGTAAGAAGATAATGTATACTGCAGAGATAGCAGTTGCAAACATGGGACACCTCTCACAATGTCACAAGAAAATTAGGGTTGAAGAGGCCAAAATCATACAAACAATGAACAAGAAAGACATAGGGCAAAGCCCACAAATAATAGGATACAATATCAAACGGTAAAGCAAGTAAAATATCAGATAACCATGGTAGCAAATAAGTCCCGCAAAGAATATGCTGCACATGAAGCATCCATTAGCATGTTATAAAGATAAAATCTATGTCAAGACATGTATATATTTATAGATTAGTGTGCTAGGAAGAATAAGTAGTATAAAATGAAACCATAAAACCTGTAGTGTGTATAAAGTTAGATGCCCTTAAGAGCCTCAATAAGACTGGTAAGAGGTACAATGGCAAACATCCATGTTGTGTGTAAAGATCTATGTAAAAGTTGCATTCATAACTAGAGAACAAGTGAACGTGCATGTGTATATAGAAAAGATAATGATATACAAAATATCAGTGACACATAGTAAGTGAAGTGTACATGTGAGTATAAGTAAGCAAGAACTCCGTGCAATTGAGATATGAAATATAGTGTGAGTGAAAATTGAATGAAATTAAAAGTGACCGTGATAGGATCAATGTGCCCCCTAAGTAGATGTGAATGAGTATGAGTAAAATGAGGTTCATTTATAAAAGACACCTTGACAGATCAAGAATGAGCGTTAGAACAAGAGTGCATCATCGAAAAATGGTTTGAACTATGCGCTAGAAAGAGAGATCAATGATTCATAGAGTGTGAAGAATGTGAGATGAGGTGACGTTCATTTCAGATTTAGAACCTCGGTAGTCGATTATTAACTATAGAACTAGTGTGTGTCATCGAGAAGTCTCATGTGAGAATGTGAGGCTAGAAAGATGTGTCATGAATGCACTGAGTGTAGAAGTGTAGTGTGTGAGGTTCATGTATGTAGTATGCCCTCAATAGTCAAGTGTGACTCATAACACAAGAGTGCGTCATTGGGTAATTGTGATATAAATTTATCAAGATGTGTAAGATTGCTCAAAGATGTGAATTACGAAGCATGGAGCGTAATAGTAGTTTACGATAGCCACCTAGTGATGCTTAGAAGGGGGAAGATTTTTTGAACCTTGTGCATTGATGTTGTCATTGATGTTAGTAATGGAAAAGTGGAAAAGTGTTATTATGAGGTGTAGTGTAGTGTCTTTTCATGCAATTATTCATTGTGTCTCAATGTTGGTATTATGCCTCCAAAGGTCAGTATGAGTATTGTCTTAGTAAGTGAAGTTGAAACCTTGAGAAGTAAGTAATAGTCTTAAGGGTTTACGTGCTTGTTCTATCTTGAGATTTCTTAATATGAACCAAATTGTGTTTTTACATGTTCTAGGAGGTGTATTAGGCATGTAAAGAAGTGTTGGGCCCTTAAAATATTGGCTAAGTATATGAAGGTGCATGGGTGCGTAAGGCCTATTCGAAGAAGGGCGCGCGCGAGGAGAAAGTGCGTAGGACATGGTTTTAGGAGGTTTTAGTAGAACCAGTGGTGTGCATGCGCAAGACAAAGCAAAGGTTTTGGGACTTAGCCATATTCGGCATATTGGGAAGAACATGAGGAAAGCATGACCTGAATGCACATGCATAGTGGATAAGGTGCCACTTGACAACTTGATGCCAATGAAAGGAATATACCTTACGACGAATATTCCAGAAGGTCATCATGGTGAAGGATGGAGAGCTCACATTTGAAGGAGCATGCTCCCATGGAGGACCAATTGGACACATGGCAATCAATCTACAACTTTAGAAAGGCATGGCGGTACTTGATAAGGCTATATATATGAGCGCCTGTAGAAGATATGTAGGAGTATGTTGTATCAAGGGGATGGGTTTGAATATTTTTATTTGTACTATGAAGGGCTTAAGTCCAATTCTGATGCATGACATTGGTCTGCACTATTATATGGATCTGTGATTGCCTCAGTAAATGTAATGTGGTTATCAACATACTTAATATGAATATATGTGGTTCCAGTTTTACTTATATCTGTATGGATCAGGTTTATATATATTTCATATGAGTAGGTGTAAACCCATGTGCATTTCCTTTTTTTATGATTTAGATCCATGTTCTGTAGTTCTTTTCTTATCTAGATAAATACATTGGTCTAAAATCCTGTTCTGAGCTCTAAGATGAATGTATGGTTCATTTCCATTCTCATCACTTAAGTTTTGTCATAAATAATGCATTCTCACACAAATCACACAAAGGAGGGGCTCAAAGACTCAGCACCGCGCGTGCCTTGGGTGAGCACCCAGCGCCCCACTGGGTGATAGGTCGATGCGCATGGGATTTCCTTGTTCTTTGAAAGGATATAAAAATGACTACATCTTGGTTTCGTTTCTCGGGACCTCTTTTTGAAGTTGTTGTGAGAAATGGCATGCATCCTTGTCCTTGTGATGTGTGATGATAGAGCACCTAACTTTAGAAAGTATTAAAACATGGTTCAAGAGCACGGAGGACAAGTTTTCTCAAATATTCAACACTGGACCTGAGTTTAATGTGTGTAAATGGGTAGAAGAGAACCTATACCATGAGTTGTATGAGAAATTATTTTGTTGCTTCCCAATAGAGCTATATGAATGGATTTCAGCATACACATCTAGATCAAGTTGGTACTATAGATCACGCATGTGGACCCAAGATGACTACCGAGGATGTAGGATGTAGATTTGACCTGGACATGTGCTATTGATCACCTGGAAGGAGGGAGTACTAGCCAGCTTACACTTTAGAATACACCATTTTGACATATGCTTTCTCGAAAATTTCGAGTTCGAGTTTCTAAGGGATCCTGAGGATCATTTCTCGAGTGCCATTCCTTTGGCTATGGAGGTTTGTGTCATTACTTTGAGTTTATAAGCCTTCCCCATGGCTAGGTAAGCTACTCGAGTGTTGGGAAAGAAAGCTAGGGTGGAGGAAGATGGCATAAATTATGGCTAAAAAGGAAAAGGAGGAGAGATGACTCAAGTATAGCGAAGTTTGTGAAAGGAAGATGACTAGACAACGCGAGGTTGCAAGTGTGATGGATCTATGGAGGTAGATATTGCGAGAGGGTGTTGAAGTTCATGTGGAAGACATGGAGCATGAGCAATCTGTGCTACCCATCTTGGCAAGCATGGGAGAGAGGTCCCTTTAGCTTCTGATGAGAGTTCGTCGCATGGAGAAAGAAGATCCATTGATGTACATCTCGAATCCACATGGTGACTAACCCCGGTGCTTGGTTTCCCAAATCAAGGGAGAAGTGTTGATAACTCGGTTGGTATCAGTGGGAGTGACCGATTGGTGCATAGGAGGTATACTTTTTCTTTTGGAACATCCATGGATGCACATACCATTCCGGTGTTTGGAGGAATTTTTGGACAAAGTGCAAGTATGCAAGGTTTGAGCAACGTGTCTGGGAGTGGTGTGGGATACACTTCTGGAAGTGGAGCAATCTTGCAGACCATTGGCGTGTAGTTCGGTGGGGCGTTGGGGACACTAGGCATAACCACTTCCACCCATTACCAATTATCGAGGATCTAGAGGTGGAAGTGGTGGATCTGGACGTACAGGACCTGGTAGATCCAATGGATCTGGTGGAGGGAACATCGAGGGAGGAACCAAGGATCTATTAGGTTGTGGAGCCTATTTTCATGTGTGAAATTTTTAGGAGTGTACACTAAGAGTACTTGTACACTTTCCACGGTTGTCTTGCCAAGGTTTGGGGGTGTAGCCCCGAGAATTTTTTTTTGGGCCTTAAAATGTGCCTGATACATCGGGAAACATGCTTTTCTCATATGGATCGGGATTTTGACCCATAGGTTTATGGGACATGCTTTTTTCCATGGTTTTGATACCCATGGTTTTGTAAAACTGCTTAAGTAGTTGTCCAATTATATGGTTTTATGCATATGGTAGGAATAATGTAACATTGCATATGTGTTTTTAATTCATGTGTGAATTCTGTAGAGTTTGTTGAGCATAGCTCCAAACAGATTTGGGTATTGTATTGAGAGAGAGGTGGCTTGTAATAAAATCTAAGCAAGTGATTCTTGGTGGATGTAGCCCAAATTGGATGAACCACGTTAAATAATGTCTCTTTGTGTTGTGTTATTTTATTTTGAACTTTTATTTGAGATTTGTATATTTTCTGCATATTCTACTGTTGCGATTCTTGTGAGGGATTATTCTCGCATATTTTATCCATTATTTGCTAACAGATCTGGATCAGGAGGACAAGGGCCTTAGCCACCTCCTCAGGTGTTCTTTGAAATGTCTTTACACTTGCTAGATTACCAAGGTATAGAGGATGCTATGGAACATGTGCACAAGTGTGAATTACTACAGTGCGCGAAGGGGATCACTACCCCAGAGCGAGCATAGGCGAGTCGGTTGCAACAACGTTGCAAGAGGCACACATATAAGCTCGGTATAGGAAGTACAAACCCAATCAAATGATGGTAGAATACAACACATTGAAGAATTCCTTCCTAGCAGAGTTCCATATACCGAGTTTGAGCATAAGAACATCGGTGCTTTGAAGGAGCAGGGAATGGCAAAGAGTGTGCGAGAGTATGATGCATAGTTTAAAACTCTCCTCTCAAATATGCCATATGATATTCACCCTTCACAACATGCTCAAAGTGGTTTGTCGAGGGATGATCACTCCATTTAGGAGGGAATTGTCACATAAAACATTCATTGACCCACATGAGGCTTTAGAGAGTGCCTTACGTGTTGAAGCAAATTAGGAGCATTGATCTTTTGTCGACCCTTTTTGAGGCTCAAATCACGCCATGGCCAAGTGGTTAGAGAAGTTGTCTGCAAACTTTGCACATGAGACTTGTAGTGGTCTTTGGTGCGTGGATTGTGAGGTAGAGGGGCTTGCAAGGATAGCTGCCCCCAAAGTCAAGATGCACCATAGCGAGTAGAATTATGAAATGTGTCACGGGAACCATGATGCGAATAGATGTCCCTTGCTGCAACACGTAATCTAGAAGAATGTTTCTTGCTACTGCAATATCTGCACCTCTACGACCCATGATACTAAGGATTGTAGGCTTATTGACCAAATCCATGAGGCCATTGATCATGGTGTGCATTAGACAAGCCTTGTCAAGTAGTTCCAAGGAAGATGATCACCGTTATGAAGGGCGTGCGGATGGGGGCACATGTGATAGGTTTTCGCAGAGGATTTTGTGGTCACAATGAATCCGTGGAGGAGGAAGAAGTGAGTTCCCACGAGGAACCTGCTATAACTATGGATCTATAGAACATCACAGCGCAAGTGTCCAAATTTATTGCAGGTGCTCATGGTGTGGCGAAGCATAAGTATCGAGTGCCCCGAGTTGTTTGAGCACACAAGCCAACAACACCAAAAGGAAAAGGACACTGGGATGGTGAGTATAAAGAAGGCTGACACACATGTGGATGCCTAAAGTAGTGCGTGAGTTAGGATTCGAACTGTTTTGGTGATAACACAAGCGGAGGGCACACGTGCCAAGGAAGTACCAAGGTAAAGGGCTCTAGTCTCAAGAGAAGAAGTGGTGGATGGGAAGTATCCAGACCTTTCCCACTAGAAGGAAGTGTATCAAGAGACAATAGATGTCATTCGAGTTTATAGGAGAAATCCAAAGGTGTCTAAAGGAGCAAAGGAGGAATGTTGAAGCTCCGTGAAGGACGTCGATGAGGTCAAGGAAGTGTGCAAAATTTTAAGGAAAGAGAATATTATTCCCTTGCTAGGAGAATGGCTACGAAGAAGATGCCACACGTCGGAGTAGAGCATGAAAAGGCGAAGTTGCATGCAAACCTCCCCCATAGCCTTGACTATGACAAAGAGATCACACTGAATGTAATTGTAGATGGTTGGCTACTAAGTAACATATTGATTGACATAGGATCAGAGGTTAATGCTCTTACATTGGATGCTTGACATCAAATAGGAAGGCCCACATTACAGACCATCTTCGAATGTGTCAGATATGGCAAAAATACCAAGGAAATGCCCATTGGATTATTGAAGGATGTAGTGATCACCATTCGGGGGACCAAGTTTACTAAAGACTTCAAGTCTTAGCACTCACCAAGGAAGACAATTTTCCAAAGCATTGCTTGGGCACTCATGGTGCTATAAATACAACACGACCTAAGGTTCAACAAAGGATATATCAGTTTCAAGAACAAGGAAGAACGAGTCATCATCCCTTTAACGGATGGGAAGTCGACACCTTATAATGAGCCTTTGAGAGAATAGGTCCTTGATAGAATTTATGTGCACTCCATCGTGAGAACCCGAGATAATTCACCCTAAAGAAGGGGTTATCCAATTTGAGGATGATCAGTCTATGAGTGATACAAAAAACATTGCGTGTGAAAATTGGGTGCACGGGACCTATGTGTTAATTGGGTAACAATTAAGGGGGTCTGTAATAATGGTAACCAAAGTGTGCTCACTCAAGCACCTAGGAGGAAAGAATTTGCCAAGTTACTCTTGGGGAGCATACCCTAAAATTTTCTTATAGGACATGGAATCTCAGTGGAGGAGTGAGGATAAAAGAAGAGGTATGTTGAACTATATCCTACTCAGGATTGCAACACAACAGGTTGGGGCTACACACTGCGAGAGTCTTTTAGAATGGCGCAAAGTGAGGATTACCTTCTCTTTTAGATTCTCTAGAAGCAATGTGCCGATTGTCATCCAAGAATATCATGGCAAGGAGCCCGCCTCACCGCACATCCAGCTTTGAGAAGTCATGGGTAGGAGGTGCATAAGCCTTGCCACCATCATTATGGGTGCATAAGTTGTATTCCACACTACAAGGTTGTGAGCGCGCGTGGTATTCCAATTAGAAACATTCCGCTAGACGGAAATTGACAGATTTGAAAACTGATCTCATCCAATCTTTTAAATATTAGAGAACAATGTCATTTGTGGATAAGGCATTGTAAGTGATCAAGCGCATTACAATGGAGGATAGTGCCATGGCAGAAGATAGACTACTAGAGTTGTTAGGTGAACCCAGTTTAGAGGCATGCTTTGATGAGGATGAATATGAGGAGATACAGTTTGAGTGCACATGTATAGAAAAGGAAAAGGGGAAGATGGTTTATGTCATAGATGGTGAGGAGATGGAAAGTTTGGATGTTAACCACTCTATAGGTATGCATGATGTTATAGATAGCGCTGATGAAAGGACGCGCACTTACCATGAGCCCCTAAAAATAAAGAAGGTTAACATTGGGTTAGAAGTAGAACCCAAGGAAGCTATCATTGGAGACTATTGGTTAGAGAAGGAGGTCTCAAATATCATTGATCTGTTATGTGAGTTCCAAGATTTGTTCCCACATGGGTATCATGAACTTAAAGGCGTCCACCATTCCTTAGGGGAGATGAGGATAAAATTGAAGGAAGGTGTGCACCCAATCCGGAAGAGGCCATATTGGATGAACCCAAATTTATGCGTATGGGTCAAGGAGGAGATAGACAAGATGGTAGCGTCAGGTATCATTGAGGCCGTTGAAGATTCAGAATGGATAAGCCGATGGTCATCAATATCAAGAAAGATGGAAGGACAAGGATTTGTGTTAACTACATGGACCTGAATGTAGTATGTGTCATTGATCCCTTCCCAACCCCATTTACTGAAGAAATCTTAGAAGGAGTGGCCGGGCGCAAAGTCAACTCCTTCACGATGGCTTCTCAGATACAACCAGGTGAGGATTGCAAAGGAAAACCAGAGAAAGATAAATTTTTCCACTGAATGGGGATGTTTTACCTATACAGTCATGCCTTTTGGATTGAAGAATGCGCCTACTGTGTTCTTGTGCATTATAGTACAAGCCTTTCAGGACTTCATCCATAAATTTCTTCAGGTCTATTTGGATGATTGGATTGTGTATGATCTAGTCAAAGACCATTGTGATAACTTAAGACTAATGTTTGAAAGGTTTCAACAGCTTGAGAATATCCTCAACATTAAGAAGTGTTTCTTTGCTACACCATTTGGAACCTTATTGGGACATGTCATATGCAAGGAAAGCTTACTAGTAGATCCCACCAAGGTTACAGCCATTGTGGGTTTAGGGGAGCCTACTAGCCAAAGCACTTTGTGCATTCCTTGGGCATACAAGTTACTATAGGAAGTTCATCAAGGGATATGCCAAGATCTCCGCACCCTTGGAGGAATTGTGTAGACACAAGAGTGCCTTTCATTAGGGAGAGGCGTAGTAGAGGGAATTCGACACTTTGAAGGATAGGCTTGTCACAAAACCCATTCTCCATTTCCCGCTTGGGATAAGCCCTTCCATGTTCATGTGGATGCCTCTGCACAACCGTCGGAGTAAGACTGGCACAACCAGGTGAAGGGATTATTGACCATCCCTTATGTTTTGCAAGCAAGAAGTTAACATCAGTAGAACGAAATTACACCACTTCTAAGCGCGAATCACTATCCATGATCTACATGCTACACAAGTTCAGAAATATCTACTAGAAACACTATTTATATTCTACACAGACCACATGACATTAAAATACTTGGTAAAAATCCCGTTCTACAAGGGCACATATGTTGATGGGTCCTGCTATTCCAAGAATTTGAGTTCACAGTGGTTGTCAAGCCAAGAAAGAGTAATTCTAGACCCAATCACTTGTCTAGGATTGACTCAGAGAGGATGTGTAAAACATTGAAGATACCATGCCAGACGCGCAACTTTTTAGGTTATGGCATGTGCCCTCGGACTTAGAGGATATTGTGGTGTTTCTCAAAATGGGTGTGGCACCAAAAGGGATGAAAGAATTAGAGAGGAAGTAGTTAGCCATACACGCCACACCCTACATGCTGGTTAGTGGTGATTTGTACAAGCTAGGATGTGATGAAGTGTTACACCAGTGTGTGCTAGAACATGAGTGCCTAACTATTATGGAGGAGGTGCATGGAGGAAGTGTAGGTGGACACTATGTAGGGGATGCCACTGTGTGTAAGATATTACAAGTTGGGTTATGGTGGGAGACCCTATATCAAGATTGTAAAGAGTATTACAAGGCATGTGATCATTGTTAGCACCTTGGCAAACCAGGGTGGAGGGATGAAATGCCTTTGTGCCCTATTCCAAGTATAGATCCATTTGAAAAGTGGGCCATATATTTTGTAGGCCCCATTTCGCTAGCCGTGCGTAGGACGGGATCACGCTATGTAATCACTTGCATGGATTATTTGACAAGATGGGCAGAAGAAACACCTACTAAGGATTGTAAAGTGGCTACAACAGCCAGGTTTATATGGGAAAATATTATTACAAGGTATGGATGCCCATTGAGCTTAACTAGTGATAGGGTGCACATTTCCTAAATGAGTCTATCATGATTCTATTCGCAAAGTTCATGGTGGCTCATCATAAGACTACCCCTTACCATCCATAAGAAAATGAAACTATCAAGGCATTTAATAAAATACCGAGTCATACCCTGACCAAAATTTGTGACGTTGGTAGACAAGATTGGGATGACAAAGTATCAACAGTTTTATGGGCGTATAGGACAACCTACAAGAGGTTGAATAAAGCCACACCATTTTAATTGGTGTTTGGTGCAGAGGTTTTCCTACCCATTGAATTCATGTTACCTTCTCTGCGTATAGTACGCACAAGAGGATTAGTTGATGAACAAGTGCTTTGAAGGGATTGACAAATTGATGAAATTAGATGAGAGATGATCATTGGCTAGGTGGAGTCAAAAGGTTGAAAAGGATAAACAAAAGGCATGACATGATCGCCACATTAATTTTTTTTTTTGAGGCTAGGCGTATGGTACTTGTTATATGATTCCAAGTTTCTACACCATCCTGGAAAGTTGAAAATCCATTGATGGGCCCTATATCATCTCGAAATCCTTGATTCAAAGCGCATGTCGGTTGAGAGCACCTTTGGATGGGACGAGATTGCTAGGCCATTTCAATGGAAGTAGGTTGAAGCCCTACTATAAATAAGTCTTCTTGGTGTATGTAATAAGGCAATATTGCCAGTTAGTTTAGAATTTCCCTTTACTCAATTTCCTTTCTTGTGTTTCCCTTTCTCGCCGTTTTGTTCTCCGTTGTTTGTTTTGTCCCTTGGGCACCAAAGAACCACATTAATTTTTGAAGGTTGTGCATGTGCATGGGACCACACATCTGTTTTAGTGTGGGGTGGAGTGATGAAAGTATAGGCCCGTAATACAAGTTGAACTGATTGAAGTTGTGATGAATGGCCCAATTGATAAATACAAAGTGCATAAGGATGAAGGAATCACATGAAAGAAGAGGTGGATGATAAAGGTTGATGTCAAGATAAGACCTCATAGAAACCATGTACAGAGGAGGAAGAAGCACAGGAACAATACGAGGTAGGTGAGAGTAAAAATCAGGTGAAGGATAGAAGAAATGCCTTCGGTGCTTTTGACATACACGTAAGAGTCTTCTGCCGATGGATGTTTACGCACTGGAAGGTTGGAGAATGTTTTGTAATATTGGGCACCTAAGTGAAGGTGCATAAGGTCGAATTAGTTGAAAAATCCACATTTAGTGGTAAGTACAGTGGTAGGTAAAATAGCATTTAATGTTGGAAAGAAGGAAAAGCTATAAATAAGAAGTCAGACACTTCATTATTTACCTTGCATTTACAAAGTGAAAAGAGTTCTTGGTAACTAGGGCATCCAAAAGTGATTTGTGTGAAGAAAAAATTATGAAATCTGAGAGGACGTGACTAGAGTAGATCCGCAATCCAAGAGGGAAAGGAGTACACGAATGTGGAGGAATTTGTTAAGGAGGAAGTTGTTGAGAAACGCCGTCTTGTGGAAGAATTGTTCCAGTTAGGGTTTGATGGCTAGGGCACAATGTTAGGAGGGTTTCTTCACAAGATTGAGTCTTGGGATTGGATAAAGTGGTAGAGTAGAGCAAGGAGAAGACATTTGAAGTGTAACCTAACCAGAAGAATGGCACCAAAGAAAGCAACCACCTCACCTAAAAAGCAGAAGGGAAAGGGGAAAAGCAAATGACTATCGTCATAAGCACAAATGAAGAGTGGTACACAAAGATGTAATACTCGGATGTATTTCTAGGAAAAGAATGGGAGTCTCATTTGTGGAAAATGACTGTAAGTGACTATAATCATTGCACCAACATGATAGAAAAATAAATGGCTTTGGATTTGGTTCACCCAACAAACAAGAGGACACCGAAGGGCATGCCCATATACAACGACGAAGTAAAAGTTAAATTGGAGAAGGTAGGGTTACTTTGAAACTTTATGAATTACCCTACTTCGGAAAACTTGAGCACCTCTATCAGTGGCTAATGGCGCGTGTTCATGAATACCATTTTTATTTTTGGGGTGCAAGATGCGCATAAATCCCCAGTTGATTTCCAAGTTCACATGCCTTATCTAGTGAGGGGGATAGCATTGATGATGACCTAAGTGATAAGGAGGCCATCAAGGAAATAGTAGCTACGTATGACTACAAGAAAGGATCACAATACTTTGACATCGCAAAGATTCTAGACCTTGTGATGAGGATGGCTACACACTTGGTAACCAAGCTCAATGATTAAGAAAGATGGAATCAAGTGAACAAGGCATGGCTAAACTTATGATGGAAAATATTCGAGGGGACCATCTACAACTTGTCCACTTTCATCGTAGATGAAATAATTAACAATGCACAAGAAGGCAAGAAGATACTATTTGGAAATTTCCTCCTCACAATTGTTTTCTCAGAGATCGAAGTGCCCGATGGGCCAAAAAGGTTTATTTGGGAGTACCTAGAAGAGGATCCCTCACCCACGAAGAGATTCATGAAATATACTTGTGAGACCATGACAACCACTCACAAGGCATGCTTAGAGAATTGGTACAAGCACATGAGAGATGTGTTCGGGGTGGAATGGAGGATTCCAGAGTATTTACCTATGCTCATAAAGGGAGAAGAAAAATTCATAGTGTATCAACACTTATGCATTGGAAGATCTAGGTTGATAGATGAAAAAATGAACCCCTAGTGCAATTTACCCTTCTCCTTCACCGTACAGTACTTCCAAGCGGGGGTGAACAAGTTCAAAGAGGCCAAGAGACTAAGGTTTGACCTTAGTGAGGTGGATCAAGACCACAGAGAGCTGCACAAGAAGTTAGTCTACCCTAAGAAGCACGCATACGTGGAGAGATATGTCTCCCACAAGATAGAAATGATGAATCTTGTAACATTTTCAATCGTTGGAAGGGTCAGTAGAAAGGATATATCTTTGTATAAGTCTCGAAGTTTGAAAAATGCGCTTACTTGGAAAATGATGTATCCATCCCTGAAGACCCCATAGGAAGGAATAAGCACGCACCAAAGAAGAGGGAAAGAGAAGAGGTGTAAAAAGCACCAAGTGTTCATACTACACAAGTGGTAAGTGCACCAGAGACAAGTGCTAAGCCTAGTACTTATGCATGGAGAAAGAAGTCCCCAGTGAAAGAAAAGACTCCAGAAGAAGAAGCAATAGAGCACAAAGAACCCATCACTCAAGAGAAGTCACTAGAGGAGGAGGAAAAGGAAGCAAAATATCCTATCAGGAAGAAGCAAAAGGTGATAGAGGAGGATGAATCAGAGGGTATAAAGAGCTTGGAGGCCTATAGAGGCAAAAGAGACGACGACGATGATAATGATGAAATTGAGGATGTTCAAGGCCCTCCCGTATTCGAAGTACATGACTCGAAGGAGGAAGGAGAGGAAGAAGAAAATGAGTACATATTTTTCAAGAGGAAGAATGAAAAGGAAGAGGAGGATACTCCGGAAAAAGGGGTAAGAAAATAAGTTACAAAAGAACCAAGGAATTAAAGCGGGAGGAAATAATCAATGCTCAACTAAGGTGTCGCTTAAAAGAAGAGAAGGAAAGGGTACTCGAGGTTTACAAGAAAGTAGAGATGATCACATATGCCATTATCTCAAGCATCCAACTCGACACTCGCCAAAGGTGCAGAAGTATAGATCCACCCCGGAGTGCATAGAGGACTTGACCTATGTCCTCACAATGGAGAGGCAACCACTGGTCTTTTGAATCTGTAGAGGAGGCATCAACACAAAAAGAGAAGGAGGACAAGATGAAGGTTGTGGAAATTATTGCTCAGTACAAGAAAGTCCTCTTTGATGTGAAAGTCATCGCACAAGTCGCTGAGGCCACCTATGACAACCGCACCGATGGAGATAGAGTGGCGAGCATTTTGGTTTCCACTCATTAATCGAGCTCAAGGAGTTCCAAGAGAAGAAAAAGGGAAATAGAGTAGAACGGGACATAATTCTAGCCAAAGTGGAGAAGAAATCAGAGGCTATTGAGACCTTGAGAGGCTTAATAAAAATCAGTCAAGGATTTGTATCCCCGCATCACTCAAAGGATGGACTCATTTGAGGATTTGGGAAAACAATCGAGGGGATCGTGGAAACAATGAATACCCAAGGAGAAGGGTTAATATTTAAAGAGGTGAGTGCCCTAGTTGGCAACCTCTCACAACAGCACGAGTGAGGTCGATACTTGGAATAAGTTGGAGGCATATTTGACAAAATATTTTCCCCTCCTATCACGAAGTAATCATAGTTTCCCATTCTTTCATTCTTCCCCTAATTATTCATTCATTTATTATTTCTTCAAACTATCCAAGGACATTCATTATTTATTCATTGAGAAGGTGTTCTAGAACATAAAATAGGTGTAGTGTAGGGTGATGTTGGGCCCCTAAAATATTGGCTAAGTATATGAAGGCGTGTAGGCATGCAAGGCCTATTTAAAGAAGGGCACGTAAGGTGAAAGTGCGCAGGACATGGTTTTAGGAGGGTTTAGTAGAACTAGTGATGCGTGTGTAAGGCAGAGCAAAGGTTTTGGGACTTAGCCATATTTGGCATATCGTAGAACATGAGGAAAGCATGACCCGACTGCGTGCATGCAGAGTGGATAAGGTGTCAACTTGGAAACTTGGTGCCCACAAAGGAATATACCTTATGATAGAAGATTCCAGAAGGTCATCATGGTGAAGGATGGAGAGCTCACATCTGAAGGAGCATGCTCCCATGGAGGACCACTTGGACACATGGCAATTGATCTACAACTTTAGAAAGGCATGGTGGTGCTTGATAAGGCTATATATATGAGCACCCGATAGAAGAGAAAGACACACATGGAGAGACCAAGAATTGAAGAGAGGTGAAGCCATGCAAGAATACTATGAGGGCTCTATGGGTTGGGTTTAGAGGATCTGTAGGAGTATGTTGTATCAAGGGGATGGGTTTGAATATTTTTCTTTGTACTATGAAGGGCTTAAGTCCAGTTCTAATGCATGACATTGGTCTGCACTATTATATGGATCTATGATTGCCTCAGTAAATGTAATGTGGTTATCAACATACTTAATATGAATATATGTGGTTCCAGTTTTACTTATATCTATATGGATCGGGTTTATATATATTTCATATGAGTAGGTGTAAACCCCTGTGCATTTCCTTTTTGTTATGATTCGATCTATGTTACGTAGTGCTTTTATTATATGGATAAATACATTGGTTTAAAAGCCCGTTCTCGAGTTCTAATATCAATGTGTGGTTCATTTCCATTTTCATCACTTAATTTTCTATCGTAAATAATGAATTTTAACACAACTCACACAAAGGAGGGGCTCGCGCCCCGCGCCTTGGGTGAGTTCCCAAAGCCTACTGGGTGATAGGCCGACACGCATGGGATTTCCTTTTTCTTTTAAAGGGCATAAAAATGACTATAAGAAGGTTTCATAAAGATGAACATGTAAAAATTGATGATATATGGGTTAATCTTGCTAATATGGGTATAACTTGAAGGCCTATTCCTAGTAGGTCCTAGTGTACGATGGGTTAAAGTATAACAAGGTCATTCCAATCTTGTGAGGTGTAGCGAAGCATTTATCAAGGCATATAAATGTGTAAAATATTAGAAATCAGGGATTTGAATCATAAATTTGGTCAAGTGGAAATGAAGGCTTGAGAACATGCCTAGTAGTCATAGGAAAATGAGATGGGACAAGAAAATTCAGAGATTCTCATGACAAAACAACCATGGGAGATGTTGGAGGCATGAGTTCTCATGGTGTGAGAAAAATTTCAGGGTCAAAAAGTGAAAACCAAGCATGTGGAGTCACATTCTTCAAAACTAGGTTTTTGAGAAGTGCAAATTGAGCACCTAAACTTCTTAGCAGCTTATAAATTGATAGGTTTTCTTCGATAAGTTAGAAGATACATTTTTGGAGGAAATTGGGATAAAAATATAATGTAAAATTTCTAAGATCAAATGATGGTGAAATAAAGAAGTTCTAACCATTTTTCTAAGTTGGTTTCAAATCCTCCATAACCCTCTCTTTGAGCGATAAAAGAAATATGCAAGGTATGGACATAAAATGAATTTTTCTAGCTTATTTTATGTCTTATACACATAAATGAATCTCCAAGGCTCAAGAAAATCTAATTGTGCATCTACAAATCTGATTGTATGGTACAAAAAAGGTCTAATTTTAATAAAATTTGTAGGTATAGGTGTATGCCCGGTGCTTGATGAAGAAATTCTTGGTGCTCCAGATATCTCTTAATGTCCCCTAAGTTATCACAATGTGTTTTGAGCAAGGTGTGTGAGATTTTTTTAATTTAAGATACATTTCTCTTTCCTACCGCTTGCCGTTTTGCATGTTATAACCAAATCATGGTGATTTGAGGAAGTTCTTGTATGTAAACCTGATATTGGAGCGTAAAATGGTTATGATAATCTAATACAAGTCCATGATGACTTTAATAAGTCCAATGTATGCTCCTATGAAGTGAGTTGAAGTCTTAGTCTTGTTGATTTCCAACTGCCATAT
This sequence comes from Taxus wallichiana var. yunnanensis, assembly GCA_018340775.1. NCBI lineage: Eukaryota > Viridiplantae > Streptophyta > Pinopsida > Cupressales > Taxaceae > Taxus > Taxus wallichiana. The sequence goes on from CM031233.1 coordinate 190,379,381, forward strand.
TTGTATGTTCAAGAAGGCTAATAACCTAAGTTGAACTGGTAAATCTTCCTTAATAAATCTTGCATACAAGTTTTTGGTAATGGTGTATAAGATCTCAAATAAGTTATCACAAAATCATAGTAGCATAAAAGTGAATGACAAGGTGGATTGAGCTTCCAAACAACAAGCTAGGGTTTGGTGTGTCAAAACCCTCACTATGCACAATTTTGGGAAAACTAGCTTATTTGATCTTGTTGGCATGCTCTTAGACAAGACAATGGACATGAGAATTTGTACAATGATCATAACATCCTGTAGAAATGTCTCTACAGCCTCGGTTGACTAAGAATGTACATGGATTCTTATAATCTCTCATTTTTGCAAGACTGTGTTGAGAAAAATAGTGAATGCCCAGTCTTAGAGCTTGTGTAATGAAGAAGTCTTGTGATGACTTGACCTCTTGAGTATGGTGAATGGTAATATGCTCCTATGTCATCATCTTCAAGTTGTGTAGATGTTGAAAGCTCATCCTTGGTGGAGTGTCATGCTCTTTGTTGACTGAGACAATGTGGTTCATGAATGTGAGTTGAAAGGTTTGAAGTAACAATGATCAAGAGTTCTATACTTCTTTTTCTTTTGACCTTCAAGTCTTGAAGGTTGGTGAGATACTCTGCAGTCCTTATACTCCTACCACAAGCTCAATTTGAGCTTATATGTATGTTCATTCTTCATGAGATAAACTATGGTGATCTATCCTTGCACCTAACTTGCTTTTGTGGCTCAAATGAAGAATGTGAGATAAATGGTGAAGGTAGAAGAATAAAGTACGAAGAAGGAGGCAATGCTAAGGATAAATAAAATTTAATAAGATACTCGTAATGTTCAAACTTCGATAGAGATTTTTTTGTACTAAAAGAGAAGTTCTTACTCGTTGAAGGAAAGGTCAAGAGTTACATGAATCATTCTGTAAAGCTTTATTTCAAAGGTTTGAATGGAATGTCATATGTTATGAACGGATGTCGAGATTTGAAAAGTCTCTATCTCATCTTAGTTGTCCTCAAAATAATATTCACATAGCTTATAGATCAAAAGACATAACTGAAACCTGTCATAAGTGCTTAAGACAAAGTTGTGTCAGTTTAGAAGACAAACCTATTAAATATTTATACAAGTAGTTAAGGGATTAAGATGAAGATCCTTTGAAGATGAAGAGAAAAAGTAATTTTTGTGAGTGTGATGGTTTCTTATAAAGCTAATTTTTATGATCTTGATGTTGCTTGATACAGACAAAGATACGAAAGAGTGTCGATTTGTGAAGTTGGGTGCAAATGAAGTGAAATAACTAAAATAGTGATCACAATGTGTTGATGTAAGAAAATAAGTTGAGGGTGATCAAAACTCATTAATGAAAGTTAGAAATTCTGAGATGCTTGGTCTTGTATTGAAGTAGGTGCTTCAAAATCATTTTAATTGTTGTAGGACATTTGTCCTTGATATTACTATGATTTTCGTGGGGTTTCTCCCTTATTGGGTTTCCCACCTTAATTCTTGTGTCCACATGTGTTTTCTCTTTCTTATTCTATGATATCATGCTTTGATCAACTCGTTGTTTGAAAGGATACTTAATGAATGTTTTATTGATTGCTAAGTTTAAATTCAATTTTTTAAAAAGGAACTGATTCACCACCTCCCCCTCTTAGTGCTTAAATGTTCAACATTATGTATAAGAGAAATTACCTTTGGAGAAAGTATAACCACTTCAAGGAGATCCTTCTTACACAAAACATGGATAACAATCAAGCACAAAGTGGTCTCTCCATGACCAGGGCACCCTTTTTAGTGAAACTAACTACACCTCTTGGAGTGTCTGGGATGAGTGTATACCTTAAGTATCTTGGACATGATATATGGGAAGTATTTGAGCATGGATACATCATTCCTAGTACACCTATCACTTCAGAAGTTGACAAACAAGCTCATGATAACAACTTCAGATCTATGAATGCCATCCTTTGTGGAATATCTCGAGACATAATTTGTAAATTAAATGCACTATAAAACAACCAAGGACATGTGGGAAAAAATAAAGAATATATATGAGGGAGATGAAAAAGTAAAACTTGCCAAATTATAGACCTATAAAACACAATTTGAAAGCCTAAAAATGAAGGAGGATGAGAGCATTGCTTCTTATCTGCAAAGAGTGAATGAAGTGACAAACATGATAAGAGGGCTAGGTGAAAAACAAGAGGAATATGTGATTGTATAGAAAGTATTAATGTCCCCGGCTCCTCAAATTGGATGAGCTTCATGACATCTTAAGTGCATATGAATTGAGAAGCTTAGGAGCAAAGTCGTAAGAAAGAAGATGATTTAAAAGTTGACAAGAAACTACACCCAAAGAAAAATAAAGAATAATTTGATGTGGAATTGGATGATGAGAAGATAGAGGCCATGTTTGTGAGAAAACTCAGAAAAGGATTAGGTAAATATAAGGGAAAATTTCCCTTTTAATTTTTCAATTGTGGCTAAGTAGTCACTTTGCATCAAAGTGTCCTCACAAGAACAAAGAGGAGAAAGATGAACATGAAGAAAAAGGTAAGAGACATATCAAGCACAAAAAGAACTTCAAGAGAGAAGGAAAGAAGTGTTTTTAAAAAAATAAAAGAAACTTCTACACCAAGGAGGATTCAAGTTCAATTGAATCAAGTGATATTAATGATTCTAAATGTTAGAGATCACAAGCATTGAGAGGGGGTGAAGCAATGTAGATTAAAACCTTTAATAAAATATCAATTTAAAATTCCTTAGTAAAGCACAACAATATACCTTGAACATTTAAGCAAACATATTCTCAAAAAATAACAATGAACACTTAATTTATAGTGGGAAACACTTTCGAAGAAAAATCACGTTGAAACCAAGGATTTATTAGAAAACCAATTCCAAAGCATACAATATCTTGGTTTTGGTTGAGCACCCACTTCAGATTATCCAAGCACCCACTTCAGATTATTCAAGCACCCACTCAAGATAATCGAGCACCAACTCAACATATTTTATCAAGTTCTAACTTGCAAGGAACACCCACCCCTATAATCTAAGCACCCACTTAGAAATATAATATTACAAATACATTGATCACTTAGAATCGAGATTGCTTACACAATAGATTATGATCAATTTTATTTATCTTTCTATTCTTGCTCATTCAAGATTTCTCATTCAACATTTTGTGTCTTTATCTTTGTCTTTCAATCTCAATATGGGTTTCTAATTTTTGTGCTTTGTCACTCTCTCTACAGATTCCGAGTCGAACCCTCTTTCTCAATAGATCAACAACACTGACGTTCTTCTCATTTGATATGATCTTTTACACTTCATCTGTTGGCTCTCCTTTTGATTCTCTCTTCCTTTGTTTCCCCTTCAACTCTAATGCATCCCCTTTCTTACTTGAACAATAAACTTATTTTATCGGAGTTCTTTTATAATTAATACTCTCCCTCACTTCCTTGGCATGTCGTGCATTCTTCCATTCTATCACCTACAAATCTGGTCTATTAAATGCATATAACAAACTCTAGATTTATTCTCTCTATATTCGACTTGACTTTGTTGTTTTCTCAATGCATTAAATATTCACTATATTAATTCAGAGCCATTAATGAGATAATTTCTATAAAAATTATTTTCCATCATTGTAGGATTTTCAACCGATCAAAAAGAGTGATCCATATTTCCTCTCTGATATGTAATTATGCCTTAAAATAAGGATTTTAGATTTCATGATTTCGAGGATGTAATCAGTTTCCACAAATTCAAAGAGCATTAAGTGTTGATAACATGATCTGGAGATTTCTCAAATCAGGTCTGAGATTTTTTCGTGGAGTAGACACAATGTACTACCTCTCCATTTCATATCCGAATAATTATATATTTAAGAGAACAAAGTCCCACTTGACCATATGTAAAGCAATTTGATTGCATTCGAACCCCGTCTAATTCATAGTGGTTCATTCTGCAAATTTTAGTTGCTTATGTGACTTTTTCCTTTGTGTCGTGGCTATATGCCGTGTTCCATAGATTTTCTTTGTTACCTACAAATTTTTCAGTCTTCTACATATTTTCCGGTCTTTTTTTCTTCCGCAGATTTTCTTTCACATCTATGGCTTTGTCCCTTTACCCATGGCTCTCACTAAACCTCCGAGTCTTCTACTAGACTTTGGAGGCTTCCTTCCCATGTCCATGGTATTCTCAAACCTTGATTAAGCCCCGTATAACTTAACCTTAACCACTCTTCTTCACATGCCATCATCATACATTCACTTGGAATTGATCTAAGAGTTGAGACTAACAATTAACCTTCACTTCTCTTGTTAACACCTCTTCCATACATGGTTGACCTTGAGACACCTACACGATTTGTACCACCCTTTTTTCCATCAATGCATCTTTACATAAATGAAAACACTCATGAAAATGAAAAAGGTTAAACAAACTCCCCCTTTTCCATTGATGACAACTATCACAGAAACACTAGACCCTTGATGGAAAAAACATTTAATCTCTCTCCCTTTAACATCTATGACAAAGGGCCATATATGCCGCATAATGATGAGGTTACGAGAATGCGTATAAATTGGATGGGTGCATGTTCTTACCTCATAAATCTCCCTTTAGGCTCATGCTTCTCACTTAGTTGTATAGATTTTGATGCACCTTTTTCTCCATGTCTAAAGAGAGGACCCATGTGACCGTATCTAATTTGCGAAAGCTCCACCTCGAGCCGATGCATACTTTGATGAGATGAGCTAGCAGACTAGCTCCCCCTCACATGAAGACTTTATTACACTGATTAGGAGCTGATATTGCATGATAATTCTCCCTTACCTTGTTTCCACACTTTCTAGTTGTTGGTGGGATCAAGAATGACCCCCAATTCATTCCTCAGGTGCTCAAATGTTGCTTTTGAAGTGGTTTGGTCATGATATCAGCAATTTCTTCTTTTGTGCTCACATACTCAAGACTACTTTTTTTTGTCATTCACTTGTTCCCTCAAGAAATGATATCTAATTGGAATGTGCTTGGTCTTTGAGTGGAACACATGGTTCTTGGAGACACTTATAACACTAGTACTATCACAAAGAAAAGGAATTGGGCTATCATATTTTACCTTGTAATCCTCTAATGTTTTCTTCATACAAAGAACTTGAGTGAAACACATCATGTGATAGCTATATACTATACTTCACATGTTGAGAGTGCCACCAATGATTTCTTCTTACTTAACTAGGATACCAAGAAATTACTAACAAAGAATGCTTCGCCACTTATACTCTTCCTATTATCAATTATTCTTACCCAATCAACATTTGTATATGATTTTATGTTGAAGTCATTACTTTTGGGGTACCAGAGTCCATATTCAAGTATTCTTGTTATCCAAAATAACTCCCCTAGTTATTCGGGTAACTTATATTTCCATTTTGGTTATAAGGATCTACATTACAGATTGTGCACACTTAAAATTGTTCTTTTGGAAAGTTTCCTCGCTGCGCCTCGTGCGTCCTTGTGCGCTCCTCCTTTCATGTGCCTCCCATCTTCTCTTCTCATTTTACTCTATTTGTTCCATGTTCCCTCATGCCCAATCTCTACGCGCTTACCGTCTTCCCAAAGAGCTTCATGCATCCTCCACGTGTGCCTTAGTCATGCTTACCAAATAAGCTAAGTCCCTAGAATTATTGCGTGCCACGTTTAATGATTGCACCTCTCGCCATGCATTCCTATGGTAGTTATTCCTCCCTTTCCTCACGTGCACACTATTTTTTTGCACCTTTTCCTCTATTTCCCTTCGCACCTTTCTCTTCCGTGCGTACATCTTCGTGCCTTCTTTCATGCCCTTTTGTGCTATGTGGTATATGTCGACATTGAGTGTACTACACACAACCAATCAAAGGCATGCCAACTACACGCCAAATCCATATAACCAACCAATGTATGAAACATAGCAGAAAAACAAAAAATTGATGCAAATTTGGCCGATCTCCCTTTCAATCAGTGCGCACCATGTGTCTTGCGTGTTTAGAACAACATGTAAAATTTTGACATCATAACTTTGTTGCATGGCTTTGACACACATGCGTTTGGTCTCATTTGAAAACTATTGATGTGGGCTACAATCCAGATCATTCAAATTAAAATTTTAGTGGGATTTGGTAGGTGAGAAACAAGGAAACATATTTTTGGCCATTAATTAACATATCTGATTGCTCCAACCACCCAGATTTGATCTGATTTTCCCTCCTTGCTTCTCCTACTCACCAAATAGATATGGGGAACTACATTTGACAGATTTGTAGGTGGAATTGTAGGCATTCATTACGGCTATGAATCAAATCGGAGTTTGTTAGAACTATAATATTAAGTGCATCATAATATTTAGTTTATAGTTAAATAATATAGAATAGTTTATATTCTTATTATTTAAATATAAACTTTGTATTAGGTTTGTTAGTTATTAATTAACTAACTATTTATTAAATCGAGGTGTGCCCCTGTCACTTAATATGGACATAACCCTTCAGGTTATTTAAATATGACTATAGGTCATATTCAAGATAATCATGTGAATCATTATTGATTCGAGTAAATACATGGAGTAGAAGGAGGGAGGAGTTACTGGACTGTAATGTAAATGTTTCTCTATAGTGGATTATTCTTCCGTGGGTTTTTACCCATTTACGGGTTTTCCACATTAAAATATGTGTCACTATGTTCCTTTCATTTACTTTGTTTATTTATTTCATTCTTATAAAGTTGGTTATAATGTTATATTAATATTAATTATTATTTCAATTTTATATCTCAGCCCTGACATGGTACCAGAGCGAGATAATTAAATTTAATTTAACCTATTAAATGAAAGGGTGTAACCATTGGGAAGTTAGGTAGTTTTGGTTGAAATATTATATAACCCCCTCCCTTCCCTTTTCGAATGTTAGTTGCACAGGTGGAAGTTATTTGGACTCTCTACAACAAAGTGAAAACTCATTCAAATTACCCGACCTGCAAAATCAAGGTAAGAACTATTAAATATTTTTGAAATATTTTGTATAGTTGATATGGTATGCAGGAATTCAAGAAATCCAAGTAAAATTTTCCAAGTGAAAATCAAGTGCACAGGAGACAAGACTTGAGAAAATAGGCACTTTAAATTTTTCCATTGGTCGAGTAAAAACCCTTGTCTCCTGGTAATATTGTTTTTACAATTTGAAATGGGAAACCCTATTTTACTTTTGAAAAGTTTTTCGAAATACTTTTGTATCTATAATCTATACAAATAATTGTATAGTTTTCATACTTTATAAATATAAATATAAATATTATATATATATAGTTGTTATATAGATACAACCATATATATAAATACTTACATATGGGTTATATAAACCTAATTAAAAATATATATATATAAATATTAAAAACATATATATTAAACCTAATCTAACCCTATCAAAATAGGAGCACCCCCTTCCTAAGCGAATTTTCCAAAATCGTGCCAAGTGGCACTTGCCGTAGCCTTCGGCGCATCCCTATGAACTCGGGCCATGTTCCCCTCTATTGTTAGTGACCCTTGTCAACCCCCTATCTCCTTTTTTACATGGATTTTAGTCCCACATGGGGGATGCCATAGCAATGGGGAAGGATTTATAAGCCTTCCCAAATGGCTTCAGTGGTGTGACTTAGGTCACACCACCCTTGTGTTTTTGGCCCTTCTCGGGCATTGTTGGTGGCTCAGTTGATATTAAAAGCGGCTCAACCGTGATCCTTTCTATCTTTAGGAAATGGTATTAAGTGCATTCAGTTAGCAATATAAGTTTGAGTAATATGTGGTAACAAATTTCAGTTAGTAATGTGGTATAAATAAATGGCTCACCGAGTTAATGAGATGACTCGACCAAGTTGATTTAGATAGCTCATCATATCAAGTTGATTATATGGGTAAAAGCACAATTTTTTTAAATATATAGATTTTTAAAAAATAATTTATTTATCTTTTCAAAATATACAAATTCTAAATTTTTTTTTGTAAAAATAATAAAATTATCACTTTTTTATACCTATATGATGAATTTTTGTCGTCGTAATTTATTGCAAAACTAAAAAAATTCACTCACGTTTCGATTCAAATTTTTGATATCGTTCTAATTTTCTCGTGTATTTTTATATATACAGGGATCTCCTTTTGTCATGTAAAAGTGATCGGGATCAATTACGAGGATTGAAATATGACAGGGGAATTTGTCTATCAAACTCTTATTTTAATCCTTGTTTGTTAATCATTTTTACGCACAAATGGGATCTAATCAATTTTCAATTGACAAATCACAGATGTTGAATGGAAACAACTACAACATTTGGAAAATTTGATTAAAAGTAGAATTCATGGCTCGTAAATTGTGGGCAATTGTAAATGGAACAGAGAGAGCTCCTACCGGAAGACATGCAACTGCTGATAATGTTGCTATTAGTGCAAATCTACAACACCCCCTAAATGACCTTCAGATTTGTAGTCCAGAATTGGGTCATTTAGTGTGATTACTCAACATTGAGTTTTCTCCAAGGTGAGAAAAATCTCCAGAGAAAGCTAGTTCTTACCCCTCTGTTTAGGTGTATGCATGAATTTTGCAAAGGTTCAATGCTAAATCCTACTCTAGATTCCAAGGAGACATAGTTAAAAGATGCAAAAGGAAACAAAACTAAGTAAAAATGGTGATAGACCAAAGGAGTGATGAAATTTTGTCTTGCAAATAAACACGATCATAGAGATGTAACACCAAAGCATGCATAGACTGCAGTAATATAATGAAAGATCAGAAGACAATGATAAACACATGAGAGGATTGAGGATCATTCACAAAACATGCATTACCATTCCCAAGTTTAATACAATGCATTACAATGGTAGAGAGGAAAAAAACATGCCACAATCTCCATGGAAGGTCTGAAACTCCTCAAATTCATGTGCCAAGGGGAAGAGGGGAGTCTGCAAGAACAAAAACATCCAACCCTTTACAAATGAGCCAAAATTGGATTTTAATGATGAAGCATAAAACGAAGGAAAGGCAAAAATGTGGGAAATTTATTTGAGATCTCCAACCACCGACAAGATCCATTAAAATAGCAAGGGAACCCTCACAAATCCATTTTTCGATGCATTTGGCCATGTTGGAGAAGAAACGAGTGCCATACCTCATCAATTTTGGTGGTTGGGGTCGTTCTACATTTTTCCTATGCCAGGGAAATTTCTTCAATTTTCTCCCATAAATCTCCACCAAAAATCAAAATTGAATAGTCCATCATGTGGATAATTTCAACATCTTTCCAATGATATAAAAATGTGAAAATCTGAGCTCTGGATCAAAAGATATGGCCCTCTGAAGATTTAGGGCAAAACATGCAAAATTAGGGCAAAATTAGGGTTCGCGGGCTGAAATTCAAACTTTTTCCTCCTTTTTTGAAATTGGGAAAAATTCCCAAAAATATCCACCAGCCCGACTTGTGCTGCCATGTGGCACCCTCTGGTTGATCCACGGGTTCAAACGATCATTCTGCCCCTTTTTTGCGAAATTGGAAATTTTTCCAAAATACTTCGCGCCTCCGCCACTTCGGGGACATGTGGCACCATCTAGTTGCTTGGTGGGGATGCGCTCCATTTTTTACCTTTGCATCATTAACCACTTTGGAGAAAATTCCAAAGTCCTTTTGCCACTCCAACTCCCGCCACTAACAGGACACGTGGCATTTTCTCATTGCTCGACGGGGATGTGCTTGTATTTTTCCCTTTGACGCACTTTGACCAAACGCCGAAAAAACTTGAAGTCCTTCCACCCCGCTACTTGACTACGACTGGCACGTGGCACCATCTCATTTCCTTGTGGGATTTTGGGCCAAAATTTTCCCCTTTACCCTTTTGCCCCAAAAGGCTAAGTGCCAAATTTTTTCCCGTGGGCCCGCCTTGGGAAAATTTCCCCTCCAAACTCTGCCGAGCCATAACTTGCAAAATACAAGGAGTTAGGAGGACTTCTTTACCTTTCTAGAAAGGGGAGAAAATTATCTATCTGATGAAGCAATACCTAGAAAATTTTGAGTTCCTAAAATGTGTAAAAATTTGACTGAGGCACAAGGAAGGAAAGAATGAAGACAAGTTAGCCAAAATAAGTAGGGGGCTTATTTTGGATAACAATTTTGGTGACTCAGAGGGGTCATCTGCCTGCTGGATGAAGTGACTAGCTTCCTGAAGCAATCCATTGGGCAATGGAGTCATCAACTTAACTGCTTTGTTACTCTCAATTCATTAGAAAATCTCTAAGATGAAGATTGTGAGAGTAGAAAATTACTTTGACTGGAACATGATCTGCAAAAGATGCATCCTTGGGCAACAAAACTTGTGCCAAAGCACTTAGGGAAATGTAAATCTAAGCTACAACAAAAAAATGTGCATAGGCACTTGGAGGAATGAAAAATCTAAGCTAATATGTACAAGGTGAGAAGTTTCCTTCTAGTAGTAATGCTTTAGATGGATTCCATTAACTGAATCTGCAGCTTCCTCACCCTCCAATATAGATAATTGGAAGGCATTGATTTTTTTGCATTTTGTGACTATGTAGGGGCCACTCCAAATGGCATCAAATTTTGAATGCCTTCCTAGCTTTTCTCGGTCTGCATCCCATTTCAACACTAAATCTCCAACTTGGAAAGGTCTAGCCTTAGCTTTCCTATCAAAGCTTCTCTTGATCAAAGCTTTGTCCTTCTCCATTGTTTGGGCTGCATGCTCTCTGATTTCTTTGAGTTCCATCAATTATACATATCTAACCTCTATGGGCTCAAACTCCAATAATTCCAATTGCTTCATGAGTTATAATGTTGGAAACTCAAGTGACATAGGCAAGATTGCCTTTTTACCATAAACAAGTCTCGAATGGAGAGGTACTCGCGGATCTCTTGGGAGTTATCATATCAACCAATAGAGCTGATTTGAGCTCGTGTGCCAAGTCCTCTCTTATTTTCATCAAGAGTCCTCTTGATGATCCTTAATATATTTTTGTTTGTGGACTCAACTTGGCCATTACCTTGAGCGTAATAATTTGATGAAGTGCTCAAATAGATCCCATTTCTAACAAATTATTCAGCTTACCTTTGATCCTATGAATGCCAACGCATTATTTGATATTATAGTGGCACAGTATACCAAATCTGGTTGCTATCCCCTCATAGAAGTCTAGAATTCTAGATTCATTTGCCTCTTTGAGTGCCATCGCCTTAATCCATTTGGTGAAGTAGTCTGTTGCTGTTAGAATCCATTTGTGCCCTTGGCTTGAGTTTGGATTAATGAATCCAATGAAATCCAAACCCCATTGCATGAATGGCTAGTCAACTAAGATTAGGTGCAATGGAAGTGCTGCTAACCTCTCTTTTCCTATGAAGAATGCATAATTCTTGCACCTCTTGATCCATGCATAACAATCACTAAACATTTTGGGCCAATAATAACCAACCTTCATGATTTTGAGAGCTGTCACTCTTGGAGAAAAATGACCCCCAGCTGATCCACCATGGAACTCTTCTAACATTTTCTCAATCTGATTTGTCCCAATGCATCTCAGCAACACTCCATTGATATCCCTTTTGAACAAGACACCATCAACAAGTGCATATGGAATAGCTTGCAATTTGAAGTGTCTTCTTTTGGATTTGTTCATCTCTGGAGGGCATAGGCCTATTTGTAAGAAGTGCATTATGTCTTGGGTCCAGCAAGGAGTGAGCATACCACCATTTTCTTCTTGAATATCTCTTTGTTCTTGGTTGTCTTGTAGCACCAAAACAACATCCTTCTCTTTGCTTGCTTCAATTGGTTGACTCAAGGCCAATTGCTCACACAATCCCTTTCCTTGTACCAGCTTGGTGACTTTGATCTCAATTTCATACTCCATGACATGAGTAATCCACTCTGTACATTTGTCATTTATATCTTTGTTGAGGAGGAAGTCTTTAACTCCCACATGAGAAACCAATAGTTGAACCTTGTTGTTTGAAACTAGATGCTTAAATTTCTTCAAGCTCCTAATCACTACAAGAACATGCTTCTCAATGAAGGAATACCTTACTTCATAGTCCTCCAAACTTTGGCTAAAGAAGGCAATTGGCTACTCTGTATTTTCTTCTGTTCTGCTGTACTAAAATTGTAGAAATTGTATCACCACCACCAAATGCATAAAGGATGAAATCTTTGGAGAAATCTGGGTTAATGAGAGTTAGAGCCTATGAGATAGCTTCTTTGATTGCCTCAAAAATTTCCTTACCTTCAACTATCCATTTGAATGCCATACTTTTCTTCAACATCATAGTTATTGGCTTGACAAGGGCTGCAAAGTTTGGAACAAACCTTCGAACAAAGTTGATTCTTCCAAAGAAAATTTGAAGATCCTTCTTATGTCTTGGCAATGGAAATGCTCTTATTGCTTCAACCCTTTTTGGATCAATTGCCAACCCTTCTTTGGAAAAAATGTGGCCTAGGAGCTTGCCTTCATGAGCTAGAAAAATACATTTTTTGGGATTCAAGGATACCCCAAATCTTCTACATCTTTGGAACACTTGTCTCAAATGAAAGAGATGGTCTCACGCACTTTTAGAAAATACAAAGAATATCATCTAGGTATATCAGCACTATTTTTTTGATCATTCCTCAACACCATATCCATTTCCCTTTAGAAAGTAGCTCCGATGTTAGACAACCCAAATGACATTTTTCTATATGCATAGGTTCCCCATTTGGTGGTGAAGGTTGTTTTGAACTGATCCTCTTCCTTTACCATGATCTAATTATACCCTGAATAACCATCTAGCAATGAAAACCTCTTAGAGCCAGCAACAACTTGCAAAATCTTCTCCATAGAAGGAAGTGGGTAGTGATCCTTGAGGGATGCTCTGTTCAAATCTCTAAAGTCTACACACAACCTGATTTCTCCACTCTTCTTTCTAACTGGAGCCAAGTTTACAACCTAGCTTGAATGCTTGATGGGGAATATGATACTTACCTCTATTAACTTATTCGATTCCTTCTTCATGAGAGGCTCAATGTGTGGGTTGACCATCTCGTTTTTTCCCGATGGGCTTAACACTTGGTGTAGACACCAAATTTGTGTCTGACGACCCCCCGTGCCCCGCATCTCATTTCGCAACCTAACCTCATCACCTAAACCTTACACAATTATTTATTAATTACCTTATAATTAATAAATCCACATCGCCATACCTGCCACCTCATTTTGCCACCTCATCATGACCTAGTCTTAACCCTAAACTAACCTAATTAAGACCTATAACTTGGTCTACATCCACACCCATGACTAATGACTCCTCACCCGCACCTAAAACCAACCTCATAATGACTTGACCAAGCCCGCAACTAATCCCTCGGGAGAAAAGGAGGGAAGGCTGGCTATTTTACTAAAAATAGCCCACCTTGACCTGACCGATACCGGTTCCTACTCGACCGCCGTCGGTTACGTAACCGCCATCGGTTCCCTATAAATGACCACTCCCAACCAAAAACAAAGGGTTGGATTTTCGTGGATCCGAATCAGAAGTCATTGGAAGGATCCATAATTTACTTGGCAATAACAAAGACAAGTGAAAGAAACAAGACGAGTTTGCAGAGAAGGACATCAAGCCCAAAACTGCAACTGAGTAACCAGATCCTTGTGACACTCATCTATTCGTTGGGAGGGAAGATAGCTCATCTCCGATTGTCAAACAAATGCACTCTACGGATCCTACCCGAGTTCCGCCATCGTCATCACAGCTTCTTGACCTCGCATCCTTATCAATAATTAGTAAGTAGTATCTTGTATGTCCTTTTAATAACATTTCTTGAACTTCTGAATCACAGTCACACCATCATAAGTCTATTCCTAGATCTACTACCCAGCAACACACTACATCTAACTGTCATTCCTCTACCCTTACGTTACCCTAAGAACACCCCCATACTCTCTCGAGTCTTTCTCATCACCCCATTACCTAACCCCACCCATTTATCACCTTATAAAACAACACAACCACTTTACAACCAACCTTCACCAAAAGCCCCTAAAACATTGCCCTCTTTTGATATCATCCCTTGAATAACAATCCATTGCCCATTACCACTAAAGATCGGCACCGTGATTCTAAACCAAGACCAGCCCTTTCTCTATTGTTCTAACAAGGTAAACAAATTGTAATTAGACAATAGATTATTTGTTAGAATTTGTGTTGATTCATATTAGCAGGGAACTAACCACCTGAAAGGAAGTTTTATATTCCCGGCCCAAGCAAGCTTCCTCTTTATTTATTGTCTAATTAAAATCTGGTGGTCTTGTATTCTTACTTCAGTAGTCCTTCCAAGACAAAAAGGAGTTCTTCGCAATGATTTGATCTCTCTCTCTCGGTACGCACACACCCTCTCGACATTCAACAGGTATTCCTCCTAGCCCTAACCCTTATCTCGCTTTCTCAAAGGAATGAAAGGATAGAAGCAAGTCTATTCCAAAAACGGAAACATTCCGTGCGAAAGACTTGGATCTAGTTCAATTGTGTGTTGAGCTAGCTTGGGATTGAAACCCATCAAGTCTTAATAGCTCCAAGAAAATACATCCGGGAACTCTTGGAAAATTGCATGAACTCATACCTTTCTTGCTTCGATCGCCACTTTACAAATTTGAAGTGGCTTGCCTTCTCCAATTGAGATGGGCTCTGAATCCTCTCCCTTGACTTGGATGTTTGCTTTATCCTTCCTAAATTGATCATTAGGATTGAAAATAGACTCTAAAGTCACAAGTCCCTTTGGTAGTTTGTTGGTTCTCAGCTGTACCACTTGATCACCGTACTGCTATTCTAACTTTTCCTGATTTTTGGTTGAGAACTCAGCTTCCTCTTGTAAGAAATTGATGATTTGTTGGTCACTCTCAAACACTTGCCAACTTGCATTATTTTCTGGCACTGATGGCCTCACAATCACATGGATGTTTGGCTGCATTTTATCTCTTTTGATACTTTCCAAAACATCAAAAGTTTCTCCAACTGTTGTAAGCCTATCAATAGCTTGGTTCTCTTTCCTAGGGATGGAGTTGATGCCAAAGCCCTCAAAATCCTTAATGAGATCCCACACCCTCTTCTTATAAATTTTGAGCAGGTCATTCTTGGTAGCATGTTTTCCTTTAAATTCATTAATAATCAACTCACTATCACTAAAGACTTGTAAGTTTTTGATGCCTCTCTTCCTTGACCAATGCAATCCATGTATCAAAGCTTCATATTTAGCAATGTTGCTAGAACATGCAAATTGAAATCTAAAAGCTAATTAATTCTTAATGCCTTGAGGTGAAACAAGCATAGCTCCTCCTCCTCGCACCTTGTCTAATCCTTGATCCATCAAAGAACAACTACCATACCTCATTGTCATCTTTATGGTCCGCTTGGTGATGCTAGGATTAGGTTGATTTTCTTCATGCATGTAATAAAATCCTTGTTCGATTCCTCTATTTCCTTGTAGGGATCAAAAGCATGTACCTTGCTTTCCCATTCATCAAGAGTCAAATCTGGAATGATTCCAACTTTGGTGTCAGCTTCATGTGTGCTTAGATAATCCTCTTGATTAAACACTAAACAGTTGGCATTGATAAGGCTTGGAGTATGAAGGTCAATGTGAAAGTTTGTAATAGGTTCAGACCTGATTTTGGCCTTGATCCATACCTTGTCCTAAACAACATGTGTGACCAATTAGAAAATAGGTAGCCTCTAATGTTAGCTATGAAATCCTTGACAAACATATGGGAAAGAGTGGTGGCAAATCTATCATCGACACATCTTACAAAATAGCGACATTAGGGGCATGCATGCAAAGTAAGGCTGAAATCTTTAATTACCCCAACTGTTGTTACTACTGTCCCATCTAATTACACTACCCCCTTGGAGATGACTTCATTTTAAAGGCCCAAATGATCAGCTATTTGCTTGGGCATCACGTACTACTTGCCCCAAATCAATCATACAATTATGTACTAGTTTATCCCTAATGATTAATGAAACATAGAATGGAGGGGATTAAAATTTTTACCTTGTTGTCCTCCATGATTCCTCTCAAGCCGAGTAGCATTTTTGAGTACCTTCTCTTGTATATGAGCTATCTGATTTGAGGTTGATTAATTTTTCATGGCAGCTTGTAATAGATCCCTTTTTCCTGGGATGGATATTGACTCCCACATAGATATGTTCACATTGGTCTTCTTCATTTGTTCAATGATGTTAAATGGGGATGAACCATCTCTTTGCTGCCCTTTAGTTTGCATTTTATTTTCTTGTACATGGGCTACAACATCTAGCATTTGAGCTAGTCCTGAAAGGTGGCTTGGGCTGCCCTTACACATTTGGAACTGCATTTTTCTTGCCAACACCTTATGGAGTAATGGAAGGTTGTGAATCACTTAGAATGACTTCCCTTCAAAAATATTCCTCTTCTTTGACCTTGTGTTAGCTTCTACACTCTAAGAAGGTGTTTGATTCTTACCACAAAAATCTTCAGCCTGCCAATTCACAAGTGTAGTCTCATTTGGAGTTGTATCTTGTTGAGATGTCCCTTGTTGTTGGTTTGTTTCTCGACTCGCTTCCTCTCTCTACACACTAGTTGTTGTCCCCATAAAATCTTGGTTCAAAGAACCATTGAAGCACATAGATTGATTGTGAGGTTCATAACATGGGAAACACCAATCATACTCTTGAGCTATATTACTTTGTACTGGCACTAAGGCTTTAGAGGTAGATGCAACATTGGGGTTATAGGGATGAAATGGTCTATTGGCAGGAGGCCTTACTTGATTTTGATTTACAACTAAGTTGGGTGGCCTATTAGGCTGATATGGTTGTCTATTAGGTTGAGTTTGAGGCTAATAAGAAGGCCTAAAACTTTGAGCTTGTTGCCTCTTGAGCGTAACCATCTCATTGCCCAAATTTTACAATTGTTTCATAATTTCTTGAAGCTCATTTGAGGCACTAGAGGATGAAGTAGAAGTTTCATTTGAACTTTGATTTCTAGGAGTGGGAATAGGAGCTAAAGTAGGTGCTTGACTAGTACTTGGGATTTCCAACTCTGGATATAAGGGCATAGGAGGCCTAGGTGCAAGTTTACCAGCTTGGATCAAACAATTCTCATCCCTAATGGCAATGTTGTAAGCTGCAGGTATAGTTGCACCTCCCATGGATTAGATCAACATAGAAATGTCAGAATTTAAAGCCTTGAGAAAGTATAAGAAAGCACCTTGAGCTATTGGCCTCATTGCTAATGGGATTCTATCCCACATTCTTTGAAATATGAAATTTAAGTCTGTTAGCTACTCATTGGGATCTCTCTTGATAGTTGTCAGTTGCTCCAATAGAGACAAGTTGTCCCCTTTCTCTCCAAATTGGTTATGGAGGGCTGTGCACAAATGGTTCTAATTTTGGATAGAGCTTACCTTAAGGATCCTAAACCATTGCAAGGCTTTCCCTTTGAATGAAGATGCCAACAATTTGACAACAATTTACATCTCAACAATCTCATGGATTGCACAAACATTAGCAATGTCTTTGACATGATCACCAGGGGTGGTCTGATTTTCTCCAGTAAAGTATGGGATGTTCTTTAATGCTGTAATTAGAACTGGGTTTTGTGCATTGAGAACAAGTGGTCTACTGCCAATAAAGTTGACATAAGGATTGGGTTGTGCAATTTTGATTGGCCTGAGAACCCTTGTTGATTGGATGAAAGGTCTACCAGGTGGAGGAGTTGATAGAGTTATGTTTGGTGGAGATGGAGACCTTTGAATCCTTCTTCCTCTTTCTCCTCTTTTTGGGGATAATTGCATATAGTTAAAAAATCCCTCTTCTTTGTTCCTTGACATTTTTGGGATCCTTCTCATGAATCTTCAAGCTTAGACTGTTGAGACCAGCTTGATTATATCCTTCCTGAGTCGCCGATGTGTAAATAAGGGCTCTTTCAAAGAAGAAACTTACAACAATTGCACATCAACTTTGCTGTAATAGAGATGAAGACCTCTAAGGTCCCACTGGGTGTGCCAAAATTGTTAGTGAAAATCTACAGCACCCCCTAAATGACCTTCAGATTTAAAGTCCAGAATTGGGTCATTTAGTGTGATTGCACAACATTGAGTTTTCTCCAAGGTGTGGGACCTTGCAAGGTGAGAAATATCTCCAGAGAAATTTGTTTCTTACCCCTCTGTTTAGGTGTATGTATGAATTTTGCAAAGGTTCAATGCTAAATCCTACTCTAGATTCCAAGGAGATAGAGTTAAAAGATGCAAAAGGAAACAAAACTAAGAAAAAATGGTGATACACCAAAGGAGTGATGAAATTTTGTCTTGCAAATAAACACAAGATCATAGAGATGTAACACCAAAGCATGCATAAATTGCTAGAATATAATGAAAGATTAGAAGACAATGATAAACACATGAGAGGATTGGAGGATCATTCACAAAACATGCATTACCATTCCCAAGTTTAATACAATGCATTACAATGGAAGAGAGGCAAAAACGTGCCAAAATCTCCATGGAAGGTCTGAAACTCCTCGAATTCACATGCCAAGGGGAAGAGGGGAGTCTACAAGAACAAAAACATCCAACCCTTTACAAATGAGCCAAAACTGGCTTTTAATGATGAAGCAGAATGAAGGAAAGGCAAAAATGCAGAAAATTTATTTGAGATCTCCAACCACTGACAAGATCCATTAAAAAGTAAGGGCTCCCTCACAAATCCATTTTTAGATGTATTTGGCCATGCTTTGGAGAAGAAACAAGCGCCATACCTCATCAATTTTGGTGGTTGGGGGTCGGTTCTACATTTTTTCCCATGCCAAGGACATTTCTTCAATTTTCTCCCACAAATCTCCACCAAAAATAAAAATTGAATATTTCATCATGTGGATAATTTCAACAAATTTCCAATGATATAAAAAACGTGAAAATCGAGCTTTGGATCAAAAGATATGGCCCTTTGAAGATTTAGGGAAAACAGGCAAAATTAGGGTTCGCGGCTAAAATTTGAACTTTTTCCCTCCTTTTTTGAATTGGGAAAATTCCCAAAAATATCCACCAGCCCAACCTGCACTATCACGTGGTGCCCTCTAGTTGGTCCGTGGGTTCAAACGATCATTCTCCCTTTTGTGAAATTGAAATATTTTCCAAAAATACTCCGCGCCTCTCGCCACTTCTCGGGATAGGTGGCACCATCTGGTTGCTTGGCGCGGATGTGCTCCATTTTTTACCTTTGTGCCGTTAACCAATTTGGATAAAAATCCAAAGTCCTTCCACCACTCAAACTCCCATTGCCGAGGACACGTGGCATTTTCTCATTGCTTGGCGGGGATGCGCTTGTATTTTTCCCTTTGACGTATTTTGACCAAACACCAAAAAAAACTCGAAGTCCTTCGCCTCGCCACTATGACTTGACACATGGCACCATCTCATTTCCTTACGAGATTTTAGGCCAAAATTTTCCCCTTTACCCTTTTGCCCCAAAAGGCTAAGTGCCAATTTTTTCCCACGGGCCTGCCTTGGGAAAATTTCCCCTCCAAACTCCGCCGAGCCATAACTTGCAAAATACAAGGAGTTAGGAGGACTTCTTTACCTTTCTGGAAAGGGGAGAAAATTATCTATCTGATGAAGTAATACCTAGAAAATTTTGAGTGCTTGAAATGTGTAAATTTTTTACTGAGGCACAAGGAAGGAAAGAATGAAGACAAGTTAACCAAAATAAGCAGGGGGCTTATTTTGGATAACAATTGTCACATATCAACAAAAAGTACAAGAGGCAATGTCAATTATCTTACGAAGTGTACAAGATGAATTTATTCTTCATATTGGAAATCTTTAAAGTCCTAATGAAGCTTGGACACAATTGAGTCAATACATGAAGGTACGCATTTATCAGTTATTAAATTGATTTTAGAGCTTATGACAACTCCCATGAAGGAGATGAAAAAGTGATTAATTATCTAGCAAAAATAAAAAATATTAAGTCACAATTAGATGGATGTGGTAGTAATTTGATTCATGATAAATTGCTCTATTTTATTATCCAATTAAATATCCATGAAAAATTTAGAAATTTCATTTCAATTTTGAATTCTAAATATCAAACAGAACAAAACATTCTAGATTTGTAAACCCTAAGTTCTCTTCTTATACAAGAAGAACAAGTAATGTCAAATTTTGATTCTAAAGAGAATTCCTCACAAGCACTTCTCACTTAGAAATCAAAAGATAAAAAATTTAGATTTAACAAAAACACAAAGCAAACTTTTAAACCTCCTAGCAAGGATAAGAAACTTGGAAATCTAAGAGTTAGCTTTGATGGAAAATGTCATAATTGTGGTAAATTTGGACATAAGAAAGATGATTGTAAATTTAAAAATAAAACAAATTCTAAATTTCAAAATGGTAAAAAATTTGTTCAAAAACAAAAAAAAATCAAAACAAAAATTAAAAAAACCAAAAACCAAATGTAATTGCTTTATATGCCACTTTTGTTACTACAAAAGAAAATAAATGGATATTAGACAGTGGTGCTTCTAGGCATATGAAATTTAGGTATGATATTCTATCTGAACTTAGTGAATGTAATGAACACATCTATTTAGGAGATCATTCCATTCTTGATGTTCATGGTCAAGGAAAAGCAAAAGTAGCAAATGGTTTTATTAACAATGTATTGTTAGTACCTAAATTAAAAATGAATTTGCTTTATTGTTCCCAATTAACTCAAAATAACTATAGTGTTACATTGTTAAAAGATAAATGGTTTATTAAAAATGAACATAATGTAACTATAATTGTGTAATCCTCGCGAAATTGACTAGGGCAATTAGCAGGTAACTATACCAAAATTCTGTTTTGACCCCTAAAGAAGTTCGATAACGTTTGAAATAGCCCAAAACTTCCTTTCAAAAAATCAGGTTGTTTCAAGGCTTAGTTGGTTTTAGCTAATCCTTCGGCGCAGAATTTTGGACGTCAACATGCCTAAAACTGCGCCCTTTTACTCTGGGCGCATTTTTACTCATGTCAACATCAAGCAATGAGCGCCCCTTTAAAAATCCTTTAACGCCAAAATTGTTATGTCAAAACCATGAAACTTGCGCCATGCATTTTCCTCAAGCATGAATTTTCCTATGTTGACATCCGTAAATGTGCGCTTAACATTTTTCTAAGCGCTGAAAATGTTGTGTTAACGTCAATAAATTTGCGCTAATGCGCATTTTCCTCGCGTTAACACTTTGAAAATTGTGCCAAAATAAGTTGGTGAGGTCATAAATGTGAATTTTTCTATAAATATGAACCTACCACATGTCATTTTCACAAATTGAAAATTGCGAAAGGTATTTTCTCTGTGTGTGTCAAATCATCCTCGTTAGCCCTCACATGCCGCTTTCGAGCCTATGGACCCCGCGCTTTTTTCGTCTTTTATAAATCCAGTGAGTGGCTCCTCTCCCATTTGTGGTTTTTGTTTTGTTATGTTGAATGTTAGAGCTTGTATCAATAATTAAAATCTAAAGGACACATTCAAGATCCTCATCCAAAGCTGAAATCCTCTTTCCCTCTCCTTCCAGATCTACAAATCAAAGGGTTCTCATTACTGAGTAAACCAAAAACCCATTTGTACCTACTTTCAGCCTTGCCAAAAACGTCTCTTTCTTGCCATCAAATCCAAATCGAAATCAAGAAAGTGATAAAAAAGAAATTTGAAACTATTAACTGTTATCCTTTGGCACAATTTCTAGAGATGTTACGTGCTTAGAAAGTTTGCCAAACAAATAGAACACACTATTTTACCCTACAACCTGCCAAAATTTTGCCTTGGCACACTCTACCCTCTTAACATACCCTTTTTTGTGCCTAGCCAAAAGAACACTTACCAGATTTTTCATAAGGTGCAAGCACAACTTCCACAACATCGACATGAGATGTTGTATGCCATGATCACGCCCGCGCTTTACCCTTTAGTGCTGAAATTAGCCATGTAACACCTTCTAAAACCATGCCCTTTCTAACTTGGCATAAGAATTTGTATTCTGACACCCCAGAAAGTGTGCCTAGCAATAAAAAGGCCCCACACCTTTTGTAAGCTTGCACTTTTGCGCTTGAGGCTTAAAATTGCTTGTACTTCCTTCTGCAAACTAAACCTAACTGTTTTCTCACACATTCTAAAGTGTTCTTTCGTTCTTCAAAATCCCATTATGGATAACATGATGGTTGACATGGCCCTTCTGTGTTGGACCTTCTTGATACTTCTTGCAGAACAATAATAGCATCTCGTCCTCAAGCTCACATATGTCTTCATCAAGCAAGAAACTAGCTAAAGCTAAAGCTAAACAATCAGAGAAAGAAATGAAGTACAAGTACCAGAGAGTCATAATGCCTGACTCATATGTAGAGAGTGACCTTGACATCGAGACTTTGAGCCGGGTCATATTGACATGGATGACTTCTCGGGTAAGGACCACCCAAGTAAGCAAAGGGGCCCATAGATGAAAAAATTAGTAGTCGTGGATTGCTTTTTACAAATGGGCTTCCGGTGAGTGCCATAAATAATGAGTTTATCATGTTGGTTACCTGATGCTATAACAAAGACACTAAATGTGTCAAAATAAAGAACAAGTAGACAATCATAAACCTCACAGCTCATCACTTCGAGACGATCCTGAGCATTCCTCATCATAGGCAATATGTGGAGATAAGTATTGAAGACTGCAGGAAAGCATGGGATGATAATTAAGATCAATGCATGTAGATGATGAATGAACTCTATCTGAAGAATAAGAAGCCGTGTCTGATGGCCACAAACCGTCTACAAAAGTGATTTTAATGAAGAATTAAGTGATATAATCACATTCTTGAGTAGAGTATTTGGGCTCCCTAATGCCCATCATTTCCATAAATGGATGCTGAGATACCTAGAGAACATGAGCAAGAACGCACCTGATCAACGCTTCATTGGGGTGAAATCATCAGTGACACCATCTCACAGTAGCTTCAACAAGTTCTAACAACTGGGAAGTTCTACATGAATTCCTACGTTGTATACGTTTGCTTTGCGTCAGAAAGGGATTTCACAGGGTTAGCTCGAAATGGGGTATGGCCCCAAGTCAAGATATACGAGTTCTACCCAGAGCTAAGGCTTGAAGCCAGCATCTCCCAGTTCTCTAAAATAAATGATGCCTTCTTCTATGAGGTATTTTGTTTATTGAGACCAAACATGAGACACAGTCGAACCAGCCCGAGTGTGATTGCTGCTACAAAGAAATGGGGAGCGTTGTTCACACAATTCCCCACATTCACATACCTCAAAGTTGTGAATTTCGAGGGAGAACCAACAAAGCTGCCAAGGTTTGCGGGCCCGAAGCTGGTCCTTTGGAACTGTCAAGGTAGTTAATCACTTATCATGAAAAGTGCATGAAGAGAAAGAAAGGAGGAACTCCATTCCCCCTTATAGTTGGCCGATACACTTGTCCTACACTTGCTAAAGCACAGGAGATGTATGTTGAGTTAGAGCTATTGAATTTGAAGCACAACTTCCTAGCAAGGCTGACCTTCGATTGCCAAAGTTGCCTCCCAAAGGAAAAAATTGATCCCATCCATGTTCCCGAGATCGAGGAAATTTGGATAGACCTAACTCACGAGATAGACATTAGGTAGAAGGATCACTCTCGGCTGGCTCTAGAGGAAATCATCCACTATGGCGTTGCCATTGTCCCAAAGAAATTCAAAGAGACTGATCAAGAAATTGATTAGGTTTACATTGACATAGATGGGGACAACTGGTCGTTCATGGAGATTGAGAGAGCTAAGGCACCAAAGACCATTCAAGAAAGGGTCAAACCCACATTACAGTGCACCAAACATTGGTGTAATCAGGATGGCCTAACATACCTTGGAGTTTACTTCACTACTTCTCCTTCAGTCATGCACCTCCAAGGCTGGACCGTGTGCTGAAAGGAAAAGGGAAGGACAAGGAGGGTGAACCAAGTAGACAAGAAGAAACTCCTAAAGGCCTTCCTCGACTTCTGAGAAGCAAGTAGTCGACCTGGTGTCTCCAGGTAAAGAAGAAACATAATATGTTTCAATGGATACATCCACCCAGGATATTATCACAACTACAACTACTGAGGTACCTAGCGTTCCTTCTTCCGCTCCTCCTCCTCCTCCTATCATTGAAGCATCTATCCCTATGGATGTGTCTTCTCCTCTCCCTTCCTCCCTTCCATCTCCCACCTCTTCCATCTTCTCCTCTCTTGCGGATATGTCACCCAATGTTTCCTCAATCCTAATGACGATCCCTTCCATTGCCATATCGTTCTCCTCCCCGTTAATAACTTCAAGCCCCACAAGCATCGGTGCATTGGACTCCCTATCAATGCCACCACCGAGTGTTTCAACAC
Organism: Taxus wallichiana var. yunnanensis; assembly: GCA_018340775.1. NCBI lineage: Eukaryota > Viridiplantae > Streptophyta > Pinopsida > Cupressales > Taxaceae > Taxus > Taxus wallichiana. The sequence goes on from CM031233.1 coordinate 190,403,892, forward strand.
ACTTCCCTAAGGCCTCTGTAGTTCTCCCTCTCACTCCCGTTTCTTCTTCTTCCTCCACTCCCATAAGTCCTGGTTGGATTTCTGACCATTTGAGCCAACATAAGAGGAAAGTTCCCATTGTAGCCATGGATTTCTCCATTATTCCGAAGAAGGGAACCAAGAAGTAGAAAGTGATAACTCACTTTTCTAAAGGCACTTCGGGAGAGAGTCATGGAGATAGCTTACTTGGATCCCACCAAGAGAAAAGAAGATATGTCTCCCACAGACTTCATGGTGACTCAAGTCACAATGGGGACCTTGTCTGAAAGCCTGTAAGGGGAAGCCTTGTCTCATTGTGGATGCTCTCTAAAAGAATATCCAAGAGGCAAAAGAGGAGAAAATGATACTTAAAGAACAAAACAAACATCTCCTACAAGCATTGCAGAAAATGGGCAATGCTCCTCCTGTGACTACCGCCAAACCCATTCAAGTTCCCAGTCAAGATAAAATAAATGAATATATTAAGATTGGTGAACAAGGAACAACAGTATGATCTTGGATCAAGTGGATCCTCAAAGATGGGGAAGAAATGATTGGGAAATTTACATTTCTCTATCAGGATATAACTCAAGCAAACAAGGAGCTACAAGCAGAGTAAGTGTCCTGTTTGAAGAGTTGATAACACCAGGTTGTAGCATGAAACGTTCTAAGCAATGGTTAATTGCTCAGCTAACAACCTATTAAAGGTCAGCATTATCAATCACCCGTGTGCACATAATAAATCTCTCATTGCATTAGATTACCGGGTTGACCAGATGGAATATATCCTGGAGAGAATCAATAAAATCAAAGATGAATCCCTGACGCACGAGACAACATGGAGCGATAATTACAAAAATGTCTCCAGGGATGCTCAATGAATCATATAACTTGAGGGAAGTAGATGATACATTCTAGTGCTTCAAGGCTATCATCACTCAAGGTTTGGCACCAGAGGTCACTTTCAACCGAGAGTCAATCAATAACCTCTTGGCCTGCCGTGATTTCATTGACTTTTTAATCGATGCATGTGAAATTTTTCCGAGTTACCCGAAAAGCTAAAGAATGAGAAATAAACTTGCATAAGTCATTCACAACCATTTTAATGGTCCCAATCATGATCAACTTCAAGCAATGATCAGCAAGTTTATAGAATATCGAGCGTAGTGTCACATCGACTCTCCTAATCAAAAGCAAGACACCAAGTTTGAACAGAGGGATGATGAGGAGTAGTTTCTCCTCTTGTGTATGTGTTGATCATTTTTGTAAAATATTTAAAAAGAATTTTGGCATATATAATGACCTCATCCATGTTGTATCATGGGATTTTGTCATCCAAAACTTTCCCAAGTCAACCGTTGAATTTTTAGATATTTTCTAGGCCTTTTGTAAATATCTTGTAAGATATTTTGTAAGTAGTGGGTTTTCTTTTGTCTTCTTTCCTTCTCTCCTTCTATAAATACTTGAATACTTGTTGTATTCAAGGGTGGACATTTTTTATATGAAAAATGAAGTGAGGAGAGAAAGACTTTGTGTTTTCTTAATGTAAAAAAATATTAATACATATGTTCGGACTTTGTGCTTAATGTATGTGTTATTTGCATCAAATATTTCTTAAGTTAGATCTGTGTTTTTATTCTTTTGGATTCATTCCTATTATTGTCATCTGCTCATTGGTATTTCTTTAATTGTTTATGTAAGTAAGTTTGGCTTTGTTTACTATTGGCTCAAAGCATAAACCTTCTGAACTTTCCATCTTGGAATTCATTTCTTTTCTTCCTTCAGATCTACCATCCTCCATTCCCTCACTCCTACCTTTTTGTTCATAGTTGAACTACCTCTACTGGGATGAGATCCCAACCCCCTCGAAGTTAGAATAGTGTAGATTTGCATAGATTCCTACTTGATAGATTAGCAATAAACCGCCACTTTCTTGTCTCAAAGAAGGGCTATGCCTTGCATACTGTTGGCCTATTTCCCCATGACTTGCCTAACCAACAGTTTTTCATACCAACAAATTGAAGGAATTCAAAGAGATGGTTTATATGTATTTTCTGGTTTTCCTTCTACTTCTTGTATGAAAAACTCAAAGAAGTGACTTGCAATTGTGGCATGAAAGGCTAGGACATGTCAATTTTAGAAGTATATATGACATGTCTCGTCTAAACCTAGTAACTAGTTTACCTATTTCCCAAAATCACGAGACTTGTGAAGGTTGTTTACGTGGTTGTAGACACTTGTAGTTTAATCAAAGCACTATTATCTCTAATATTGCAATAACTATTCTATTCCTCAATAATTGATGACACATCGTCAGTTAGATCTATCTAACTCTATTTTATGACACTCTTCCGGTCTTATTTCTCTTATAAGTCAATTAAATAGGATATATAGCCTCTTCTTGGCTAGAATCCTCTTCTTCACTGCCTCTATCAGCTTCCTAGACTATCAATCCATTTCATTGGATTGATTAGGCCTTTTAGAACCCTCCAAAAACCCTAATTTCTCTATAAATAAGATTAATTAGTCTAACCCAAGTTAATTACCCTAAAAACATGATCAACCTCTTCTAAACTTAGTCAAATCTTGCTTTGAATTGCTAATTAACATGCTGAGTCCCTTTTAGTCCCACATGCACCAAAAAGCCTTCCATTTCCCAAATGGAAAAACTATAAATAACCCACTACCCCCTCTCATTTTCAAGAACACTTCTTTCCTCTAACATAAACTATAGTATTATTGCTAGGATTAGGAGTTTTATTTCTTCTTATTGAGCTATCTTGCTTTGTCTTTTGCATTTCACCACACAACATGGAGTAAATGGGAAGAACCATTGGCCTTGAATCCATTAATGGTGAGATCCCATTCTCTTAAAGCATAAACTGATTGCTTAGATCCTTATTAGGCTCATTTGATTAAGCTTTCAAGAATAGAGGTTAATTACATTTGCTAAGTTTTCTTGTTTGCTTTAAACTAATGCATGCAAAGTAGGAATCCTTGTTTATTTCTTAACTGATGGTCCATTGATCGGTTTTGCACAAAGCTTTGGGGTTCTTGAGTGTTCTTACCCCATTCCATAGCTTTTGCAACCTTTCTTTGAACACATTTGGCATGCCTGGTGGGACACTTATGTCCATCCTCCATTAATGGAGGTCTTTTAAGTTTTTCAAAGTTCACTTATAGGTTTTTAGAGGAAACAACTTGTTATTTTCTTATTTCCATTTCTAAAGCTAGTTAAATCACCCTTGTTTACATATATTTAGTGGCTTTGCTTTTGAAAATTTCAAAATCCATAAATTTTGTAGGTTTTTTTGGGAGGTACGCACATGTGTCTTGATAGGCGTGCCTCCATCGAAACCCTAAGATCGGCGTTGAGTTGGGCCGTGCACCCATTTGAGCATATTACCTAGTTGACAACTCATTTAGAATGGTCCACATCTTCGTCCGAGAAGTGGGCATCTCCGTCGGTTGGCGAGCATACCTGTCCTCTGCAGACACGTTAGCGTATATTGTCTTGCTATGTAAAATCTATCATTTTGACTTGGCCACGTCTCCATTGAAAATTCGGTGTCTCCGCTTGACTATCGAGCGTCTTCGTGTTTGTGGATGCATTGGTGTCTCTGTCATACTGTGTTTTCTAACATTTTTGCCTCGTAGGTGTACCCATTGAACAAAGAGAACACATGTTGAAACCCTAACGTACATGTCTAACAAGCCTGCGTAGGTGTTATACCCCTTTGTCTATTTTTCTTGCCACACGTTTGCATTGGTTTTGGGTAGGGCACGCTGGTGTCATTCTAGGCGCGCATGCGTCTGTGTTAAAATTTGAAAATATTTCTCCAAGTTATAAACTCATTTTGCTAAACGTTTCTAAGGTTTTTTAAGACTAACAAGGTAGATGCAGGGTTTTGTTATGTTATTTCAGCTTTCATAGCTTAAGTGTCTTCATTTATTGGCTTGAACGAAGTTTCTAAATTGTGTATGCTCTCTCCTCGCACCTTCTAGGTGATCTTGGAGATCAAAAGCACTTGAAAAACTTTATGTCGCACTTTAAAAACACTTGTTCTATGACTCTAAAGAGTAAAATAATTTCCATATGATTCGTCAGTAGTAGAATTTTCACATTGTGTATGCTCTTCCTTCACGCCATTTGATGATCTTAGGAATCAAAAGCAAATGGTCAATTCTCTTTCTTGATATCAATTTTTGAAATGGAAAATTACTAAACTCATTGTCTACAGGACCTAACGCTTGCTAAAAGAAAGGCATCAAGACAAAACAAAAAAATTCTAATACATGTGTTTACATGCAGATTGCCAAATGGTGTGCTACTTGAAACCACATTTAAGTTAAAAAGATAAAAAACACACCATTCCCCTTCACACTGTATTGTAGGTTTCGGAAAAGGGTACGTCCCTATCCACTCAATTGGAACATAACCCCTTTGGCATAACACATTAAGCTACAACAATGGGGGTGGTTCCAAGAACCCTAAAGTAATCCACCGCTGAGTAACCTCGTGGATGAAACAGGAAGCGCTCCGCTTACCCACTTGACTAGTACACCTTGTGAGTTAGAGTCAAATATTTTCCGTATCATGGCTCCAGTGATGGTACAACTAAATGCACTAGTTTCTCATTATATCAGAAGGGTGTACCCTAAATTTGAGATACTCCCAAATTATTCATTGCGAATCTTTTGGGAAAATTACACTCACATGTAGACAATCTTGTGACACCTAGTTGAGAGAACTTATTAAGGATATTCTATCTTGGATCCCACTTTGCTAGTCCGTTGTCATGTCAAGCCATCACAAAGTGAAAAATCACTTGGAATCTAAACCTTGTTCCTTGAATAAGGTAAAGAGCCCACGTAAGTTTGAGCTAAGTGTCTTTTATCACAAAAATTAGACAACATCTAACTTAGCTTAGCTCCTTTCTACCTTTGGATGAGGTGAAGCTCAGCCCAAGTGGTGCTTAGTTTTTTTCATCTTTTTGATCTATACCCATGCATTCTCACTTTCCAATTTTGGGGTGAGAAGGAGGCATACCTTGCACATTTTTATCAAAGATAGTACTTGCCACTTTTTTGTCTATTTACGCTCATCCATGTTTGCGGCTGGGTTGTTAAACATTTAAAGTGCGCAGGTACATTTTTAATATATTTGATAAATTCCTTCGATCTTGATTTCAATATCATCTTCACTGTTGTGAGTTCGGTTCATCATTTGTATCTTCTTGAGTTGATATTTTTCTCACATTCTAGTCACACAATCTTGGTACTTACATCGTGTTTTCATTTCTTTTGAGAACATGATATAAGTCCCTTTATTGTGTGGTTACGCTGCTCACACAATTAAAAACTCCTTGTCATACTTATTACTTGGTTTCAGTTTTGATGTCATCTGAGTCTTTTTAAAAGTGTCGATATCACCTTATATATATCGCAATGATGTTGTCTTGATACTAACACCTTGCTTGCTTGGTTAATGTATCAGATAATGTTGTTACAATTTATCAAGTCACAACTTCCATTTTTCAAAAGAATTAGCTTTCATTTGCATTCAAACTAATTTTAAGTATACCTCGTGGCAGAGACTAGCGTCAATACCATTTTGATATTTAGGTCTTTTTAGAATTATAACTTGACCTATGCTTTGATATGATATTGTCACTATTCGTTTTGGGGTATAGGCTTGGTAAATGAAAATTGAATGATCAATACATTTAGGTGTGCATATGAGTATTCTTTGATAAAAACAACTACATAACATTGCATCTAGGACACACTATGGCATATTTCAAACATCGCCTCAAACGAATTGAAAAATAATACATTTAGGAGCCACACTAGCTTCATATAAATGTTGGCTAGCAATGCCTAAAATCATGAAGATGGAAACCAAATCAAACGAGTATGACTTAGGAGAAAATCCTTTCAAAACCTTCCCATTTATTGGTAACAACTTAGTGCCTCTCTTTTCTCAAGTCAAGGATGTAGAGCCATTAATTGACCATAGTGGAGAAGAGTCAGAATCTTCCAAAGAGCAACAAATATTAGACCTAGGCATATTTGACAAAATCCTATATTATAACAGAGATAAATTACTTGCAAGAGTCTTAGAATTAGCAATAAACTTCCCCATGAATGTAAAGTAGAAACCAAGGTCATTAATAAAAAAGTAGGAGAAAGAGCATCTCTCTTAGACATAGATAACCCCTTTGAGACATGGTATGCTTCTACTTCTAGGAAACATCATGCCATTGTCGAAGGAGACCCATCATGACGGCCTCACTACAAAGCTTCACGTAAAGTGAAGATTGAGCATAAAGCTTCACCTCCTCCCAAATTCGATGAAGAAGAAGACCCTCTAGTTGAAGAGGAGATCCTTCAAAAACAGATCTTGAAATTGAGCCAAAAATTAGCAAACCTAGGCTCTTCAAGAAGAAACATATACAAAGACAAAGAAAAATAAAATCCAGTGAGTATCACTTTGATCCATACATTAACACTACCTTTAAGGTGGCTCAGACACAAAGACCAATGTCACCTACTAAAGAACAAATCATTTAGAAAGAATTACAATCAATGAAAGATACACTTGCTACACTACAGGAAGGAAATGTAGGCCATAATAGGAAATATTCGTATGAAGAACTATGCCCTTATCCTTTCAATAAGGACATGTTACGGAAACCCTTCCCAAAACACTTTACCATTCCCAAGTTTGATAAGTATAAGTGCAAGAGTGATCCTCGTGATCATATAAAAGACTTTTACATGGCTTTCCAAGAGGTCGCATATAGTGATAAATTCTTAATACGAATTTTTTCTTCGCAGCCTAGGAGTACTGGGATTAGAATGGTTCTATAGTATTCCCAAGGGATCCATTACAACATGGCCCACATTAGCATAGAAAATTCATATGACATTATTCCTATAACATGGAAAATGATATCACAATGAATGATCTATGCAATACGAAACAAAAACCCAATGAGACCTTTACAAGATTTTTACAATGATGGCAAGGGTTAGCAAGTTGTTTCCCTTGTGCATTACCGGAAAAACAACTAGTGAGCATATTTGTTCCTAACTTAAACCCAGAAATAGCCTTCCATTTACAAATGCATTGTGGCTCAAACTTTGAAGAGGTCATAGAGAAAGGTGGTCAAATTGAGAAAGCCCTCATTGCAAAGGGGACACTTAAGTCTGTTGTTAAAAACAAACATGAAGCCAAATCCGTAGAAAAATTGAAATTCTTCAATAAAAATAAACATGTTGTTGGTGATGGCATTATAGACTCCAAGAGAGTCCAAGCCATGTAGATGGGCCCGCTTTTAAAGCTTTCACAAGGACCTCATCCCAAGGCACCCACTAAACGTACGTTCACACCATTAATGGAATCCCTATCTTCCATACTAAAGTAGTTAGATAATGTAAAAATGGCGAATATCCAACTCGCAACAAGATCTGCACCCAAAAGATGCTCTAAAACTTGGTTGGCTTAAATACCATGGGTACTATGATTTCCACCGAGTTAAAGGACACAAGATAAATAGGTGTTTAAGACTACATCACTACATACAAGACCTCATTGAAGAGGGTAAGATCACTATAGATTCTCCCCTAACTCAAGACAAGGTCCAAATGAGAAAATGGGTATCTACAAAGAGCCTTTTCCTAATCACACGATAAAAAGAAAAGGAAGCTAGATCATGGAAAAACCTCCAATGATTATAGGATTGTTTCTTATATATACCCCACTAATGACAGTCCCTTTGATTCTCTCATAGGATGTATTTGTTCATCTGATGAGCAAGTCAACACTATCCAGATCTTAGAAAAGAGTTGCGCAGTAGGGACGAGACATGCTTGTTTAATCATACCAGATCCCCTACCTATCCCTCAGGAAGGCCAATATAATTTGATAGAGCAGTTAGAGAAAACACCTGCTAGGATATCCATTCTTGATCTCCTCAAAATCTCTACTACCCATAAGCATATACCGTATAAAGCATTACAAAGTTCAGGAGTCTCTACAGATGTAGATCCCATACACCTCCAAGCCATGAGTACACACCTCAACTCCAATGATCATATTACTTTTGATCACACCACAATCTCGCGTAATAACCCAGAACACAAATTACCCTTATACCTAGAAGTGGTGGTTACCCATTGTAAAATCAAGAGGGTACTAGTGGACAGTGGATCTGGTCTAAATATTTGCACTTTAAATCTAGTTAAGCAACTAGGCCATTCAAAAATAGATCTAGGAGCTAAGACTATTACAATCACAACATGCGATAATGAAGAATGAGAATCAACTAGTACTATAGTAGTTTCCATGGAAGTAGGCCCAACTTGTCATGACACGGCATTTCATGTCCTTGAATTAGAACTTCCATATAACATGCTCTTGGGGAACCTATGGATTCATGCCATGTAGTCCATTCCATTGACTTTCCATCGTTGTATCAAGTCATGTGTCATGAGGGACAGTGGTTATCATTCGGTGACCTTGAACCATTCACACATTGTAGGGCATTGCACATTTTTTCTCATGCAGCTTATGAGTGTCCTTTAGCGGATGTTGTTATCCCCCTAAAAACAGAAGCTATTACGAAATAGGTAGATTCAGAGTCACTCACACCTTATAATCAATATTTTCATTCATTAGTAAACTCGTTCTCTTCATGGGAGGCAACATCAGGAAAATATGGCCCAGGTGATCCATTCACTCTTGAACAAGCTTTGTTAATATTAGATTTATTAGTATCTCCTAGAATACGGGGTAATCATTATTTTCAGTTCAAGAGCACTCGGGAGCAGTTTCCTAAACCATTGGAAATTTTTTTCCATAGTGGTCTCCTATATGAGGAGAAAATGTTAGAAGATCCTACTAGCAGAGTACCAGAAGGTACCATGGCTTCATGCCATCAAGCACCACAGTACATCAAGGGTCATCATATGATGTTTGTCATGGGTTATAGTGGGTTTTGATGTGGAATCAATGCACAAGGACGACTAGAGCCCATTCCCATCTCCCGTTTCAAGTCAGATAAGAATTTCTTGGGGATAAGGCCTCATAATGCTCTAACCTCTTAGATTGATGCCACCTCTTTTGAATGTGAGGATGTTTCATTTCATTCTGATAGTGACGCATGATTCCCAATGTAGCCTCTATAAGGATCTTGCTTCCACTAACCTATTCCCATTCGATTATCCTTACCTTATCTAAATCCAACCCCCTAACCAATTATCAAATAGCCCTTGTGTATCCTGAACTTATAGATTGGGATCAACAACTTCACATGCCACTAGACTTCTTTGAAAATGATGAGGAATTTGTAGAGTTCATGGGACTCAAGGATTCTATTCTAGTTGGGGATCATAAGAAAGGATTTTCAATTCAACTAGACACATGTGCATACTTTGGAGAAGAGGCAGAGATGTGTGGATGTTTGAATAAGAAGGTGGTAAACAAGAGTACAAATACTTTAGAGAAACCTTGTAGAAATGATAAATGGAAGTCTCATAGTGACAAACTCTTTGAAGAACTCGTAGATAAATAGAACAAAGAGTCTAAGGATGAAGTGGTTTATTCATTTAAAGATGATGATAAGCTACCGTAGGAAGTTGATCTTACTCTTCCTCCGATCCTACATGGATGGAAGATGATTCTAAAATGCTTGTTGAGGAAATAATTAATGTCAACATTGGCTTAGAAGAGCAACCTAGAATGATAAAGTCGGAGCTTAACTCTCACTTCAGAATAAAAGGTATTTGTAGAGATATTAAGAGGATACACATATATATTTATATGGACATACGTAGACATGCCCGGTTTGGACCAAAATTTACTTGAGCACAACCTCATTGTGCACCAGATGCCTAACCCATCAAGCAAAAGTTGAGAAAGATGCACCCTAAGATGGTGCTTCTTGTCAAAGAAGAATTGGAAAAACTATTAGCTGCTGATTTTATTAAACCCATTGACTATTCAGAGTGGATCTCTAACATAGTCCCTATACAAAAGAATCTTGTTGGCATAAGAATCTACACTAATTTCTGCGACATCAATAAATCATGCCCTAAGGATGACTTCCCTTTTCCTAACATTGACATCATAGTTGATTCCACCGCTGGTTATTAAATGTTGTCTTTAATGGATGGGGTTTCATGTTATAATTAGATATAGATTGCAGAATAAGATCAACATAAAATAACCTTCATTACCCCTTGGGACCTTTTGCTACAAGGTCATGCCTTTTGGACTCAAGAATGCCGGGGCCCCTTATCAACGGGCCATGACTATTATATTTTATGATACTATAAATGACATCATGGAAGATTATGTTGATGACATCCTTGCTAAATCCAAGAGTAGAGGAGAGTACCCTGAAGTGCTGAGACATATTTTTCAGCACCTCAGGGATTATAAGGTTCGCTTGAACCCTAAGAAATGTGTCTTTGGTGTTTTATTAGGAAAACTCCTAGGGTTCATTGTTTCACAAAGAGGGATATACGTGGATGGTGGGCCCCTGGAATATTGACCAAGTATGAAGGTGCTTAGGCGCGTGGGATCCCAGTTATAGAATGGCGCACAAGGCACAAGAGTGTAAGAGAAAGGCTTAAGGAAGCAAATAGCACATGCGACATGTGAAAGGAGGTTCAAGACTTAGCCAAATTGAGTGCCCAAGGCATAGAACATGTGAAAAGCGTGATCGGTTGCGCATGGATAAGATGCCAGCCTGGCAACAGGTTGGCCCAGGAAAGAGCATGCCCCGGATGGAATCTTCTAGAAGATCATCATGAGATGGAATGGAGAGCTCAGGCTTGAAGGAACATGCTCACATGGAGGACCACATTCGACACTTGGCGACGGATCTGAGTGGGTAGCAAGGTGAGTTGGCAGCCTAGGAAAGTGATAAATACAAGTGCTTCATTGTGAGAAAAGATATGGAGATATACACAAAAAAAGGATATATCATCTAGATATACATAGGGAATAACAGGTTAGAGAGAGAAAAAAGCTCTGCAGAATGTTGCGAGTGGATATTTTGGTTCAGAAAGGATGTACTAAGCATGGGGTTGTTATTTTTCTTTTCTGTTAGCTTAGCTACATATGTCCAGTGATGCGTATGACTATGGTTTGCACTCTGTGACACTCTGTAATGAATCAATGAATATATTGAGGTTACCTGTTATAAATAGATATGAATATCAATGGGTTTAATGTATATTTCATTCATATGAGTTCTCTTTCCTGCCATGATACGAATGAATGGTTGTATCTTTCTTTTTGTTAGAGTATATGTTCTGGAATCTGTTAAAGCACTCGGTCTGAAGTGACTGTAAGGATCTGGAAGCCGTTATGAGCCCTAGGGTTCTTGTATGTCTCAAATTCTTTCCTAAATACTCTTACACTAATCATAGATAATGCTTCCCACTAAACTCACATAAAAGAGAGACTCAGCACCCACACGTGCCTCGGGTGAGTGCTCAACTTCTACTGGGTGATAGGCCGGTGCGCATGGGGTTCTTCCTTTTGTGATAGGAGTAAAAATGACTACATCTTGGTTCTATTTCCAGGACCTCTTTTCAAAGTTGTAGTGGGATATAACATGCATCATGATCTATGTAAAGAGTAATGATGGATCGGTTAACATTGGAAAATGTTGAATCGTGGTTCAAGAGCATGGAGGATGAATTTTCTCAGAGATTCAACACTAGACCTGAGTTTAATACACGTAGATGGGTAGAAGAGAACCTCTACCATGATCTATATGAGACTTTTTTTTGCTACTTCCCAATAGAGTTATATGGATGGCTTTCAGCCTATGCATCTAGATCAAGTTGGCATTATGGATCACGGATATAGACCAAAGAAGAATATCAAAGGTTATAGGATGTAGATCTAATGTGGACCCGTGTTGTAGATCATTGGTGGAGAGGATTACTTGCTAGCTACACTCTGGAATACGCCATTTCTACGTTTTCTTGCTCAGAGGTTGTTGAGTTTTAATTTCTATGAGAACCTAGAGGAATGTTTCTATGTGTTATTCCTCTAGCTATGAAGATATTGATGGTTACCATTAGTTTAGAGGTGCTCCCAATGGCAAGGCTAAACCGTTCGAGATCTCGGGTAAGGAAGCTTAGGTGGAGGAAGATGGAAGATGATACAACATAGAAGGGGAGGGAAGAAAGACGGCTCAAGTATAGTGAAGCACATGAAAAGGAGATTGTTAGATGACGTGAGGCTGCTAGTGTGATGGATTTATGGAGATAAACATCAGTGGGAAGGATTCGAGGTTCACGCAGAGGATGTGGAACCCGAGTAGTACGTGCTACCCCATCTTGGTAAGCGTGTAAGAGAGACCCCTTCAGATTCTGGTGAGAGCTCATCGCATGGAGGAAGGAGAGGCATTGGCACATATCTAAACCCACCCAATGACCGAGCCCTGGAGCTTGGTTTTCCCAAACCACGAAGAAGTATTGATCCAAATTGAAACTAGTGGAAGAGACAGTATGCACTTACGAGATACAATTTTTGATTCCCTTCTTCTATGGCTGCACATATTCTAGTATTCAGAGGAGTTTTTGGACAAGGGGAAAGTTTACAAGATTTCAGGCTCACATCAGGGAGTGGCACGAGAGAAAGTAGTGGTAGCGGGGTGCTATCACAGACCGTTAGTGCATAGTTCAGTGGGACCATGGGAGCGTTTTGCACAACTCCTATAGGACCTATTAGACCTAGTGGTTCTAGTGGATCTAGTGGCTCGGAGGTACATGACCCAATGGGACCTAGTGGATCAAGTGGTGGAAGAAACACCGGAGGGAACCAAGGCTCTGGTTCAGGACAAGGACCCCAGCCACCACCTCAAGTATTCTTTGAAATGTCTCGCATTTGCCAAAATTACGGGGTATTGAAGATGTTTGCGAACACGTTCACAAGTGTGAACCGCATGGCGTGCAAAGGGTATCACAACCCTAAAATGAAAGGCTATTCAATTTGCAACCACATTGTAAGGGCATGTGCATAGATGGTATAGAAAGTATGACCCTCATCAAATGGTGGTGGACTACACTACTTTAAAGAATGCATTCCCCGATGTGAGTTCCACATTCCCGAGTTTAAGCGAGAAGAGCATCAGCGCTTTGAAGGAGATTCAACAAGGAATGGCACAGAGTGTGCGGGAGTATGATGTGCATTTTAAAACTCTCTTGTCTAAATTATCATATGATATTCACCCTTCACAGCATGCATAGTGGTTTTTGGAGGATTGATCACCCCTTTTAGAAGGGCCTTGTCTCATAAAATTTTTACAGATCTGCATAAAGCATTGGAAAATGCCTTGTGTGCCGAGGCCATTGGTAGTATTAATACTGGCATTAGCCTATTCTTGGAGGCTTAGATTGCTGCTATGGCCAAACAATTGGAAAAATTGTCTACAAACTCAGTCCATGAGACTTGCAGTGGTTTGTGGTGCATGGATTATGAAATAGAGGGGCACGTTAAGGATAATTGCCCCCGTGAGGATGGTACACACTGTGATAGTAGATTGTGAGATTTTTCATGGGGACCATGATGTAAGTAGATGTCCCTTACTGCAGCACATGATCAGGAAGAATGTATCTTGTTATTGCAAAATTTGCACCTCCACAACCCATGATATGAAGGACTGTAGGCTCATTGATCAGATCCATGAGGCCATTGATCATGGGGTATGCCAAACTAGCATTGCCAGTGGTTCTAAAAATGATGATCACCGTACATGAGGAGCGCGTAGATGGGGGTGCGTGTGGAAGAGGTTTTCGAGGAGGATTCCATGGATGAGGTAACCGTGGAGGAAGAAGTGAGTTCCCGCATCGAACATGTTTTAACTATGGATCTACATAACATTATAAGCATGAGTGCCCGAACTTGTTATAATGCTCATGGTGTGGAAAGAAGCATAAGTATGAGGAGTTCTGGAATTATTTGAGCATATGAAGAAGTAGCATTGGAAGGACAAAGGCGTTGTGATGGTCAGCATCAAGAAGGTAGACATATAGTGGATGCCTCGAGTAACATGGGATGAAGGTTTGGAGCCTGTCTTGGTAACAAGGGCGTAAGCCATGCGCGCAAGGATGGTACCAAGACAAGAACCTGGTTTCAAGAGAAGAGTTCATTCATGAAAAGTATCCGACTCCCGCACATCGAAGGAGATATATCAGGACACCATGGATGTTATTTGAAGCTTGCAAGGGGAGATCCAGTGTCTAAAGGAGTAATATAGAAAGGAGGAACAAGGAAGGATAATCGAGGCACAAAGGATGACCTGATGAGGTCAAATAGGTGTGTAAAATGCTAAGGTGAGAGAACATCATTCCTTTGCTAGGATCTTGGTTGAGGGAGAAGGTACCACGCGCCGAGAAGAGCGCAAGAGACAGTCTTGCACATGAACCTCCCGCTCACACGGCCTCGACTATGATAAGGAGATTATATTGAATGTAGTTGTAGATGGATGGCTCCTTAGCAATATACTCATTGACACTGGCGCAAAGGTTAATGTTCTAACTTTGGATGTATGGCATCAGATGGGAAGACTTGAATTATAGCCATCTTCGAATGTGCTGTATATGGCAAACAAGACTAAGGCAATGCGCATCAGTGTCTTGAAGGATGTAGCTATTAATATTCAGGGAGCCAAGTTTACTGGGGACTTTGAAGTCTTAGCGCTCGCCGAGGTAGACAATTTGCCAAAGACTACTTGGGTGCCCTTGGTGTTACAAGAATAATGCAGACCTTCGGTTCAATAAAGGGTACATCAGCTTCGAGAACAAAGAGGAATGGGTCATTATACCCCTGGTTGATGGGAAGTCAACACCCTATATTGAACCATTGGGAGAAGAAGTTCTGGAAAAATTTATGTGCACTCAATTAGAGACCCTGAGATGGTACACCCTACTAACGGAGTTATCTAGTTTGAAGATGCTTAGTCAGTAAGTGATACCACCAGTCTGGCTTGTGACAATTGGGTGCATGGAACTTATGAATTAATGGGATGGTAGTTGAGAGGGTCGGTGACCAAGGTAATAAAGGTGTGCACTATTAGGCACCTTGGAGGAAAAGAACTACCCAAGTATTCAGGAGGAGCCTTCCTGAGATATTTCTGCAGGAGGTAGAAGCTTAGTGGAAGAATGAGAAGGAATGGAAGGAGATGTTAAGTTATTTCTTGCTTGGCACAACAACTTGTTGGTGGGCCACACATCAGGAGAGCCTTTTATAGTGGTGTGAGGTAAGAATTGCTCTCTCTTTCATTTTCTAGGAGTAATGTACCCACCATCATCAAGGAGTACCATGGGAAGGAGCCCGCCTCTTTATATATCCGAGTGTGAATGTGTGTCCTGAGAGAAGGCACAAAATCTTTACCACCATCCCTCTAGGTGCACAAGTTGTATTCTACACTATAGGGTTGTGCGCACACATGGTACATTCATTCGGAGACACGCCGCCAGACAAGGAATTGACAAGAGCTCGCGGATGACCTTGCAAGGTATCAAATGCCTTACCATGGGGGATAGTGCGGAAATGTAAGATAGGTCATGTTAGAATTATTAGGTGAACCAGATTGGAGGCACGCTTTGAAGAAATTGAGGAAGTAGAAGAGTTACAGCTTGAGCACGCGTGTTTGGAAAAAGAGAAGGGAAAGTTAGTATATGTGACTGATAAAGAGGGATCAAAAATTTTAGATGTTAGCCATTCTGTGGGAATGCGCGAGGTAGTGGACAATGTAGATACTCGCACGTGCCTACCATGAGCCTTTAAAGATGAATAACGTTAACATCAGTTCAAAAGAAGAACCTAAGGAAGCTATTATTGGGGATTACTAAATAAAGAAGGAAGTATCAAAGATCATTGATCTGCTACATGAATTTGAGGATTTATTCCCGCACAGGTACCATGAGCTCAAAGGAATTCACCATTCCTTGGGGGAGATGAAGATAAAACTGAAGGATGGTGCGTGCCTCGATTAGAAAAATGCCCTATCGGATGAATCCCAATTTGCGTGTGAAAGTTAAGGAGGAGATAGACAAGATGATAGCTTTTGGGATCATTAAGGTAGTGGAAGAATCGAATGGATAAGTCCGATGGTAATCAACATCAAGAAGGATGGGTGGATTAGGATTTGTGTGGACTATAGGGAATTGAATGTAGTTTGTGTCATTGATCCATTTTTGACCCCCTTCATTGAAGAAATTTTGGAAGGAGTCGGGCGCGAAATCTATTCCTTTACGGATGGATTTTTAGGATACCACCAAGTTCGGATTGCAAAGGAGGACCAGAAGAAGACAACTTTCGCCACCGAGTGGGGAATTTTTGCATATACGGTCATGCCCTTTGGGTTAAAGAATGCGCCGCTATTTTTTTTTCGCATAGTGGTGCAAGCATTCCAGGACTTCATCCATAAATTTCTTCAAGTCTATTTGGATGATTGGATAGTATATGGTCTGGTTAAGGACCATTGTGACAACTTGAGATTAATGTTTGAAAGGTGTAGGCAATTGAGGATATCCCTCAACATTAAGAAATGTGTGTTTTCTACTCCCTTTGGGACTTTATTGGGGCATATCATATGTAAGGAGGGCTTGCTGGTAGATCCCGCTAAGGTTGTAGTTATTGTGGGGTTAAGGGAACCTACTAGCTAGAGCGCAATGCATGGATTCCTTAGACATATGGGCTATTACAAGAAATTCATTAAGGGATATGCCAAGATTGCTACACCTTTAGAGGAGCTGCTTAGACATAAAAGTGCCTTCCATTAGGGAGAGGCGCAATAGAGGGCATTTGATACATTAAAAGATAAGCTTATTACCGTGCCTATTTTATGTTTTCCCTCTTGGGAAAATCCCTTCCATGTCCATGTAGATGCCTCAGAACCACCATTGAGTAAAGGTGCTTTCACACAACCAGTGAGGGGATTGTTGATCATCCTCTCTGCTTTTGTGAGAAGGAAGTTGACACAAGTAGAATGCACTTATACCACTATCGAGTCGCGTTTAGAAAGTATCTCATTGGCAACACCCTTTGTATTCTACACTCGACCACATGGCATTAAATTATTTAGTAAACAAGCCCGTTCTTCAAGGATGCATATGTCGATGGGTGTTGTTGTTTTAAGAGTTTGAATTCACTATTGTAGTGAAGCCCGGAAAAAGCAATTGTGGACTTGATCATCTTTCAAGAATTGATTCAGGAGAGGACACGCAAAGTATTGAGGAAGTAATGCCAAACCTAACTATTTAGGTTGTGGCACGTGCCCTCGACTTGGAGGAGATTGCAATATTTTTAAAAGAAGGTGTGGCGCCGGATGGAATGAAGGCATTGGAAAAAGTAGTTGGCCATATGTGTCGTGCCCTACATGTTGATTAGTGGAGACTTATACAAATTGGGACATGATGAAGTTTTGTGCAGTGTGTGTTAGAGCATGAGCACCAGCCATCATGAAGGAAGCACATGAAGGAAGTGTGGGTGGGCATTACGTAGGTGATTCCACCACGCATGAGATATTAATGGTAGGATTAGGGTGGGAAACCTTGTACAGGGATTGTAGAGATTATTGTAAAGCATGTGACCACTTTGTTAGCGCATTAGAAAACTAGGAAGGAGAGATGAAATGCCTTTACACCCTATCCCTAGCACGGAGCCTTTTGAAAAATGGGTGATAGATTTTGTGGGACCTATTGCACCAGCAACACATAGGACTAGGTCACGTTATGTCATCACTTGCATGGATTATCTCACAAGGTGGGTAGAGGTAGCCCCAACTAAAGATTGCATGGTAGCAATAGCGGTAAGGTTCTTATGGGAGAACATTATCACGAGGTATGGATGTCCGTTGAGTTTGACTAGTGATAGGGGTACACATTTTCTAAATGAGACCGTGAGGATCCTATTATTAGAGTTCATGGTGGCTCATCACAAGACTATGCCCTATCACCCACAAGCAAATGGAACTGTGGAAGCATTCAACAAAATACTGAGTCATACCTTGACCAAAATCTATGATGTTGGAAGACAAGATTGGGATGACAAAGTATCGACAGTGTTATGGGCTTACAGGACTACATATAAAAGACTAAATAAAGCCACACCTTTTCAATTGGTGTTTAGCGTGGAAGTTGTTTTTCCGGTTGAATTTATGTTACCTTCTCTACGAATAGTGCATGTAAGAGGATTAGCCGATGAACAAGCGCTGGAAGAAAGAATTGATGAACTAATGAAACTAGATGAGAGATGATCACTTGCATGTTGAAACCAAATAGCAAAAGGAAGAGCAAAAGGCTTGGCATGATCACCATATTAGAAACAAGAAGTTTGAGGTTGGGTAGATGGTGTTATTGTATGATTCCAAGTTTTTGCGCCATCCTGGGAAATTGAAAGTCCATTGGTTGGGTCCCTACACAATCTCGTACATCCTTGATTCCGGTGTGTGCTAGCTACAAGCGCTGGATGGAACAAAGTTGCTTGGACACTTTCATGGCAGTAGGATGAAGCCCTACTATAAATAAGTCTTCTTGGTGTTTGTAAATAAGGTAGTTTTGCGCTTAGTTTAGAAGTTTCCTTTATGCATTTTCCTTTCGTGTTGTTTTTTTCTCGCCTAGGGCACCGTAACCTTATTGCTATTTTTGGAGAATTTGTGAGTGCGCAGAGGATTGCACATAATTTAAGTCCGGGGTGGAGAAATTGAAGAAGCGCATGACTAAAGTACCAAGGAAGTTGTGTTGAAGAGCCTTGTTGTGTAGCCCGGTTGAAAGAGGTAGATGAAGAGAAAAGATAGAATGGTTGGTGCCAGGATAAAGCTACTTGTAGATCCCACATGCAAAGGAAAAGAAAGCATAGTTAAAGCAACATGAGGTAGGCGAAAGCAAGAATCTGGACAGAAGAAGTGCCTTTGGTGCAGGTTAAGCACATGCAAGAGTCTCCTGTTAGGTTGGTTTGGTTGTGTGCCAGAAGGTTGGAGAAGTTTTTACATAGGAAGGGTGCATGAGTGAAGGCGCTGAAGATGGAATTTGTTTGAAAAATGAGCATTAAATGAACAAAGTACGGGGTTAGGTAAAGTAGCATTTAATGATCAGAAAAAGGAAAAACTATAAATAAAGAGTTGGGGCACTCTCATTTTTACTCTGCAAAAACAAAGAGTTGGAGATATAAGTGAGTGTTATAAACTAGGGTTTTCAGATTCGATTGAGTGGAAGATCTGTGTGATTAAAATGTGAAGATCTAGTTTGAGATTATGAACCAGAAGGAATTACATGGGCATGGAAGGAGTTGAAAAGGTGTTGTCTTGTGAAGGGTTTATCCAAGTTAGGGTTTGACAAACTAGGGCATGGGTTTAGAAGAGTTATATCATGGATCTGAGATCAAAGGTTGGGAGAAGAAAGATAGAGTAACAAAGAGAGGATAGTAGTGATAAAAATACCTCAACCATGGCACCTAAGAAAGGAAAGGGAAAAGCTAAGGCTAAACAACTAGAACTGAAGTAGACACAAATGAAGAATGGTATGCAGAGATGTAATACCTAGATGGGGTGATGTTGGGAAAGGAATGGGAATCCCACTTGAGAAGCATACCTGTTAGTGACTATAATCACCACACAAACACCATAGAGAAAGAAATGGTGTTGGAATTGGTACACCCCACCAACAAGCGAACACTTGAAGGTTTGCCCATATATGACGATGACGTTAAGGTTAAATTGGTGAAGGCAGGGCTATTACAACTCTACAAGTTGCCTTATTTTGGGAAGCCATATCAATTGTATCAGTGGTTGATGTATCGAGTGCATGAGGACTATTTTCACTTTGTTGGGTGCAAGATGCGCATGACTCCCAAATGATTTCACAATTTATAGGCCTCATATGTGAGGGAGATAGCCTAGAAGATGACCTTGGTGACAAGGAGGCTATTCAAGAGACCATCACTGAGTATGCATGCAAGAAAGGGTCGCGGTACTATGATATTTCAGACATCAAGGACCCCATTATGAAGATGGCCATACATCTAGTGACTAAGTTGAATGGCCAAGAAAGATGGACGCAGGTCAACAAACCTTGGCTTAATGTATGTAGGAAGATTACGAGGGAACGATATGCAACTTATCCGTGCACATTACAGAGGAGATTTTAAGTGCGTGAAGGAAGGAGACAAGATCCTATTTGGAAATGTCTTGCTCAAAGCATATTATTTGTAGAGATTGGAGTGTCGGATGCCTCAGACAAGTTTGTGTGGGAGTACCCAACCAAAGACCCTTTACCCGTGAAGAGGTTCAAGAAGTATGCTTGTGATACAATGATGACTCCCCACAAAGCACAGCTAGAAAAGTGGTATACACACTTGAGGAATGCATTCGGGCAGAGTGGAGGATCCCTAAACAACTCCCAACAGCCACTGAGGGAGAAGCTGAGTTCGTGGTGTACCAACACTACTGCTTGGGAAAATTCAAGCTTATTGACGAATCATGGAGCCCTTGGTGCAAGCTTCCTTTCACGTTCACTGCCCAATACTTCCAAGTGAGAGTAAACAAATTTAAAGAATCAAAGAAGCTAAGGCTGGAACTAGGAAGGTTGGACCGGGAACACAAGGAGATGAGGAAGAAGCTGAATTACCCCGGTGGTAAGCGCACATACATAGAGAAGTATGTGTCGCATGAGATCCAAATGACTAGGCCGATGACGCTTCCCATCGTTGAAGGATCTGCGGCGTGCGTGTACATGCACATAAGGCTGAAGTTTGAAAAGGGCACATATTTGGAGAATGAAATCTCCATACCTGAAGACCCCTTGGGAAAGAAGAAGTCAACATGTAAGAAGAGAGATAGAGGAGAGGAAGGAACACCAAGTGTGCCGATTGCTCAGACGGTAAGCATGCCATCTACAAGTGCCAAGCCAAGCACCTACATATGGAGAAAGAGGTCTCTAGTGAAGGAGAAGACGTCAGAAGTAGAGGTGCTCGAGTAACCCACCACCATGGAAGAATCACCAAAGGAAGAAGAGAAGGCCGAATCTCTTGATCGAAGTTGACTCGGAGGCAACCGACATCTTAAAGAAGTACTTGGGGAAGGATATGATGAGAGTGAAGGAGGCGGTGATGAGGAGGAAGAGCTTGAGAAGGAAAAAGAGCCACATGTGTTTAGTGTCTATGACTCAGAGGAAGAAAGTGGAGAGGAGAAGCAAGAGTTTGTATTTATGTGGTGCAAGGGCGCACAAGATGAGGAAGGCACCGAAGACACGAAGGAAGATGAGAAGGATGCCAAGGACCAGGGAGCCATAAGCCTTACAAAAGAGTAGATTACTGAGATAATAGAGTGAGAAGTGAAAAAGATGCTCAAAGTCCTTGTAGACTAAAGTCCTTGTAGACTAAGAGTTAGAGTGCAACACGGACATAGTGCTTAAGGAAGGGAATGAGGAGAGCATTGAAAAGGAACATGATAGCCTAGGAGGCACCGCTCTGACAGTTAGCTTCCCCAAAGGAGCACGCTCGGGCAGAGAACTCGGATACATAAGAGAGTTAGATAATGGGCTATGTGGATGACACGAAGAAGGTGTTATGCACATGGTTCCAAAGCACCGTACCCACGGAAAGGATCCTAGCCATGAGGTCTTTTGAAAAGGATGACGCTTACCCTAGGACTAAGAAGATTCTCTCTTGGGCGTTCGATTCACACATTGACGAGCCAGACTTTGAAGTCTGCAAGAAAGTGCTCATCTTGTTGCCAGAATTTAAGGGAGACAACCCCTTAGTAAATGGTCGAGCTTTGATGATGAAAGTATGCAATACTCTGAACAAATTTTCGGTCGAGACTAAGGCTAGGCTGTTCATGCGAAATGACAGAATCAGAGCATTGGAGGTGACGTTGGGGAAGAAGGAGGAAGAACTGGTGGAGAAGGCCAAGAGTTTAAAATAGGAGGAATTAATCAATGCACAGTTAATGTGAGAGTTAAAGGAAGAAAAAGTAAAGGTGCAGGAGGTCTACAAGAAGGTGGAGTCGATCAAGAGTGCCATCATATTAAAGCACCCATACCTAACGCAAATCCCTTAGAGGTACGCATCAACTTTGGAATGCTTAGAAGACCTAATGCGTGTCCTCACTATGGAGAGGTGACCCTTAGCACTGGAATCTACAGAAGAAGTGGCCGTGCACTTGAAAGAGGAAGATCGGTTGAAGGTAGTAGCAATATTGCCAAGTACAGCCAAGTACTCGTGGAGATTAAGGTCACTACCTAGTCTGCAGAAGCCGCATATGACACATGCGCGGATAGAGATAAGGTGGTGAGCTCTTTTGTCACCACGTTTGAAGTATAACTAAAAGAGTTCCGAGAAATGAAAAAGAGAACAGGTAGAGATTGACAAGGTTCTGGCTGAGGTAGAGAAGAAATCAGAGGCAATTGAGGCTTTACGAGCTCAATTAAGGCCCGGCTGAAGGAACTATACCCCCAAATTACCAGAAGAATGGATAAACTCGTAGACCTGGGTAAGGAAATGGAATAGATTGTGGACAATTTGGGTGCCCAGGGGAATTGGATTGAGTTTTTATGAAGTGAGCACCCTGGTGGGCAACCTATGCCAGAAGGCGAAGGGCAAGGTCGAAGTGTGGAACAAGCTAGAGGCAGATCTATGAAAGGACTTTCCCAACCTTTTGAATTGATGTTTCCCCATTCTTCATTCTTTCCCCTATTATTTCATTCCTTATTCATTTTGTAAAGTATAAGTCTACATCTTGGTCCCATAAAACAGCTTGCCTCTTGGTCAAGTAAAATGTTTTCGAGGATGGAGAATAGGCATAGTGTGGGGTGATGTTGGGCCCTTGGAATATTGACCAAGTATGAAGGTGCTTAGGCGTGCGTGATCCTAGTTATAGAATGGCGTGCAAGGCAAAAGCATGCAAGAGAAAGGCTTAAGGAATAAAATAGCGTGTACGATACATGAAAGGAGGTTAAGGACTTATCCAAATTGAGTAACCAAGGTAGAACATGTGAAAAGTGTGATCGGTTGCACGTGGATAAGATGGCAGCCTGGCCACAAGCTGGCCCAGGAAAGAGCATGCCCCAGATGTAATCTTCTAGAAGATCATCATGAGATGGAAGGGAGAGCTTAGGCCTAAAGGAACATGCTCACATGGATGACCACATTCAAAACTTGGCGATGGATCTGAGGGCGCGGCAAGGAAAGTTGGCAGCTCAGGAAAGTGATAAATACAAGTGCATGCCACGGGAAAAGATATGGAGATATACACACAAAAGAAGGATATATCATCTAGATATACATAGGGAATAATGGGTTAGAGAGAGAAAAAGCTTTGTAGGAATGCTCATGAGTGGATATTCTAGTTCAGGAAAGGATGTACTAAGCATGGGGTTGTTATTTTCTTTTCTGTTAGCTTAGCTACATACGTCCAGTGATGCGCATGACTGCGGTTTGCACTCTGTGACACTCTGTAATGAATCAATGAATATATTGAGGTTACCTGTTATAAATATATATGAATATCAACAGGTTTAATGTATATTTCATTCATATGAGTTCTCTTTCCTGCCATGATATGAATGAATGGTTGTATCTTTCTTTTTGTTAGAGTATATGTTTTGGAATCTATTAAAGCACTCGGTTTGAAGTGACTGCAAGGATTTGGAGGCCGTTTTGAGCCCTAGGGTTCTTGTATGTCTCAAATTCTTGCCTAAATACTCTTACACTAATCATAGATAATGCTTCCCACTAAACTTACATAAAAGAGAGAGTCGGTACCCGTGCATGCCTTGGGTGAGAGCTCAACTTATGCTAAGTGATAGGCCGGCGCGCATGGGGTTCTTCCTTTTGTGATAGGAGTAAAAATGAATAAATGGACCTTGTAAAGGTTATGAATATCATAGAAATGCCACCACCTACCACTCTCAAACAACTGAGGAGTCTACAAGGGAAAATTTAGGCAATCCGTTGCTTTATTTCACAACTTGCGATAAGTGCCACCCCTTTACCCATTTACTGAAGAAGGATGTTGCATTCAACTGGGAACAAATTTCCAAAATGCCTTTGCACTACTAAAATAGTACTTGGTCAACCCACCTATACTCATGCCGCCTACCCCAGGTGAACCTCTCCTCTTGTACATTTCCACTACCTAGTTTGCTATTGGTGCACTGCTTGCCCAATATGACCTAGACCATAAAGAAAGGGCAGTTTACTATCTTAGTCACACTTTGATTTCTTATGAGTTAAATTACCCACAGATTGAAAAGGCCTACTTGGCAGTTATCTTTACCTTCCAAAAGCTTCACCATTATCTCCTAAACAATAAAACAAAACTCATATCTAAAGTTGACCCTCTAAAATACCTTTTATCTAAACCTTCCTTATAGGCCAAATGGCTAATTGGATCATTCTCTTGAGTGAATTTGATATTGATTTTGTGAATTAGAAATCCTTGAAAGGAAAGGTATTGGCTGATCAATTAGCAGAAGCTTATCTCCCAGGATGAAACCTTTGTGCTTGGATCTGCCAGATGCATCTATGATGTACATCGAAGAGTTTGTAGAATGGCAGGTCCATTTTGATGGATCTTTCACCTTCCATGGATTCGAGCAGGAGTGGTGCTCATCACTCCCACAGGGGAAGTCATACCAAGAGCATTATGGTTGGGATTTCCTATACTAATAACATTATATAGTATGAGGCACTCATCACCGCCTCAATCTAACTATTACTTGGAATATCAGACAACTATGAGTCATCGGAGACTCCCATCTTATCATTAAACAAGTTAATGATGAGTATAAAGTTAAAGATGAGAAGCTCATTCCATATAGGAAAATGGTCGAAACCTTGAAGGAGTATTTTACATAGATCATATTCTAGAAAAATCCAAGTTCGCATAATAGATCCACAGATGCTATGGTTATAATTGGGTCTCTTTACACATTACACCTCGAAATTAAGATTCCTTTCTTTGTATAACATTTACAGGTGCCTACATATGATATGTGTGAGTCATGTTTAGCATGTGAAGTTGTTGGTCTATTATCCCCCTGGTATGACCCTATTTTTCAATGCTTATAAGATGGAACTTTTCCACCAAACATCACCCATCCTGAAAAGAAAGTCCTTATTCACAAAGCAGTATCCCGTTATACCCTCCTAGAGTCACCCTTTATCGTTGTGGCTATGATAGGATTTTTCTTCACTATTTGGATGTTAATAACTCAATCCACGCTATTAAGGAAGTACACAATGGTATTTGTGGAGTGCATACTAGCGGCATGGTCTTAGTTAAAAACTATTAAGAGTAGGCTATTATTGGCCTACCATGGAATCAGACTATTGCAATTTCGTAAATAAATGTGAACTATGTCAGAAGTATGGAAACTTAATACATGTGCTAGCCTAGGCTTTGCAGCCTATCGCAATGCCTTGGTAATTTTCTAAATGGGGTCTAGATCTCATCATCGCCACTCGAGTATTGTACCAAATGGGTAGAGGCTATGCCTCTTACTTACGTCACCGGTGCATAAATTTCTAAATTCATTATGAACCATCTCATCTGCCATTATGGTATCCCCTTTGCTATTATCACTGATAATGGTAAGTCCTTCAAAAATAAAACAGTTAAGAAATTGTGCCAATGTTTCCATATTCAACTCAAGTGGTCTACCCCATATTACCCCCAAAGTAATAAACAAGTAGAGGATACTAATAAAACCCTTGTATGAATTATGGATAAAATGGTCAAGTAAGACTGGCCGTAATTGGCACTTACAGATATGTCTTGCCCTCTGGGCTTATCGAACCTCCATTCACACTCCTACCTAAGTGCGACCCCATATTCAATTGTCTATGGCATTGAATCCATCATACCTATGGAAGTGGAGCTTCCTTCCCTGAGAATATCTCTCAGGGACTATCTTGATAAAGATGAGGAATACAGAGTTGCTTGGCTGGTAGAGTTAGAACTATTAGATGAAAAGCGTATCAGAGCGCTCAATGACCTAAAGATCTATCAGAACGAGTATCCAAGGGATACAACAAACACATCATTAATTAGGAATTTTATGTAGGAGATCTAGATCTAAAATCAAATTAGAAGAACACCATCAAAGATAGAGAAAAGAAAGGTAAGTTTGAAGCTAACTGGTTAGGCCCTTATGTGGTGGTTACCAAGTATGGATCAAGAGCCTATAAACTTGCATACTTGAATGGTGAAGAGATTCCATAATGTATGAATGCCATGAACCTCCAGTAGTTCTATGCTTAAGCATGATGAGAATATCGTATAAGAACCGAAAAGTAGAAAAATAAAGAAAAACAAGTAACAAAAACTTAGAAAATAGTAAAAAAAAAGTAGGTCATCCACATGTGAAAACCACACAATGGTGATGTAGTGGGTAGTTTTTGAGTGAAAACTGGTCCCCAACACTCAAAGAAGATTTCACCGGTCACAAGTCACTCTTACAGCAAGGAGAGTAACCCTCACTACTTTCTAGATACAACTTCCTTTTCTAGGTCTAGGAACCCTACTTGAACCCATCTTCGCCGAATTGTGATCCAAATTATTTTCTCTTATATCTTCATGAAGAATATTGCCTTTGTTTATTCCCATCTAACGCTGGGGGCACCTTCACATTCCACTTTCTCATACATATGCATGTGGCATTATACCTTTTGTATATTCCCAAATCACGTTGGGGCATCCACATTTCTTTGTCCTTGTACATTGCTTTCAGAACATGACCTTAGGAAATAATTTTTTTGGAAAAGATACACAAGAAACCTAAACATTCAGAAAATCTCCCTTCTAGGGACGAAGCTACACTAATTGCATAATGTTGTCTTGGAGAAACCTCAAAACAATGTGAACAGTAGCCTTGAAAAAATCTTATCTTTCTAGATAAACCCAAAAACATTAGAAAATATATCAATGTTGTCCCGCAAAAACAAGGTAATAATTTAATTGCTTTTAGTTGTTGGTTTGTATAGTTTTGATTGAGAATACTTTTTCATGTGATGTGGTGATTCATTTTCTTATCATGGGTTGGATATTGTTTAAATTAATTGTATATGGCATTAGGTTCATTTGTAGCTTGTATGCATCTATTAGGATTCATTTTACTTACTTAGATTAAATGTCAATTTGATCTCTTTGGTATGTTTAGTAAATTCATGTAGTTTGCATCTTGGTTATGTTGTGTTGTATAGGTATAGTTATTTAGCTTTGTTAACTTTTGCTTGTGTGTTTGTCTCTTACACAGTTGTTTGTTATCACATCTATCATCTACCATTCATCACATATAAACATCATCTACTACATCATATATACAAAAATGCTAAGTATTACATCATGCATGTATGCTAAGCTAATCATCACATATTGTATCATCAATGGGGGCAAGAGGGGTTGCACATAATCAAGAATCTATCCCCCCACACCAATATCATCTAGTATCATCCCAAGTGCTAGAATAGTAAGCATAAACATTCCATAAATCCAA
This sequence comes from Taxus wallichiana var. yunnanensis, assembly GCA_018340775.1. Taxonomy (NCBI): domain Eukaryota; kingdom Viridiplantae; phylum Streptophyta; class Pinopsida; order Cupressales; family Taxaceae; genus Taxus; species Taxus wallichiana. The sequence continues at coordinate 190,431,438 of CM031233.1, forward strand.
AGCATGTGATACTATCTATAGATATATCATCAATATAAAAACATGGAACATACACATCTCTAAATCTAAAGTATGTCACATACATAGAGGAAAGGGAAATCATACATCATGATACAATAATTGCAAAGCAATAACCACAAATTGTAAAAGGCATAATCACAGTATAACATGAAAAAATCATCATCGAATGTCCATATGATACATGTATAAATGTCTATCTCAAAACTCAAGTATACATCATCGATACAATATGCCATCTAAAAAGGGCATGCATAAAAAATTGAGCCTTCATCAAGAGGCATCATCAAAATAATGGTACATTAATCTATACATCAAAATCAGCCTTCATAAGAGGTATGTATACAATATGCTTGTATAAAAGGACAAATGAGGAACTCAACCACAGCTCGTGCTCTCACCGGGCTCTCGCTTGATGTCCCGGGGACGGAAGAGTGGTGGCTGTGATGGATGGGAACTAGAGGTATCACCATGCTATTTTCCCGGCATTGTTGTCTAACTGGATGCTCTGCAATGGGCTGCCGATGATCTAACTCAATGACCCGACCTCTATGACTTAGAGCCTATTGTGATCACACATGACTGCTAAAAGGTGCTACCCAATCGCCCTATCGAGAGTGCTCTAAAATAGACGGTCCTATAGTATAAGGCCTCACTACCAACCCTCATAACATCCTATATCAAATCGACATATTAAAAATTAGTAGCTTCCTGTACATAGGCATCTCAATCACCTATCAATCACCCTGTCAACATGATCGTGTCTAGTAGCAGCGGCCTCTCGGTCTCTATCTGTAGTAATAGTCTGCACCTATGCTCATGCCTGATCCTTTTGACTAACACAACCCTATGATTGTGCACAGGCGTGGTCCTCTGCGTGTGAAAACCATTTACACAGGTCTGGGTAGATCGATGTAAATGGCTCAAGATCTCGAGCCCCCTGTCTTTAAAAATTCCCTAATTTAGCCTAATCTAGCATAAAATTCCCTAATCTAGCCTAAAATTCCCTAAAAATGACTTTAAAATGCGTAATTCACAAGGAAGGATAGACCACTCATGTAGGGTCCATCCGTTGGGTCTCGCATGAACTCTTGAATGTGATATGCTCGCCTCCTCCTACTCGGTAGCCTCATTATCTCACTCCAAGGCTATCGCTATTGCTCATGGTAAAAATTTGTAAAAGCTCTAGTAAAAATGAACTGGTCGTGATTGATTTACCCCCGAGTGGGTATATTAGGCTGCCACGATGCCCCTGAGTCATGTTTTCTCCATCGTGATCATTCTAGCCCTTATTCTATCCATCGAGGTAATTATTTTTCTATTAAAATAGTTATTTGTACTTATTTTGGCATGTTGGGGCACTTAGTGCCACCATGCGGTCACTTCTTCATTGCACTGGAATAATTTACGCATATTCTAGGTGCCATTTCCTATCATTTTCTTCTATTTTTCTCTCTTTCACCTGTCATGATGATTATTTTTATTAAATAATTGTTTTTGTCTTGTAATTCTTCTCACCTGGGCATTTTATGTGCTTGATCGACGCCTTTACCTTCACCGTTGGGAAGTTCCACATGTCATTAGGAGATATTTGATCTCTTATACAAATTCTCCTAACCGATCAAAAAAATTAAATTTTTAAAACCATTCAAAAAAATAAATCCAAAAACATCATAATACTTCAAAAATGAACTAAAATTGGTAAAAGGTTCAATTGCGGTTGACATTTGTATCTCTCGCATGGCACTCATCTCGTATCTTGCTGAAAATTTTCAAAGGTTTTGAAACAACGACTTGTGGATCATTTGAATCTTCAATCATCTATAAAGCTTCACGCTCTTACTTACTTAAATCATACTGGGAACTATCAAGTTTTCCAAGTATTGTTTTCATTTTACACCTTGCTTTTCATTGGACCCAAGTGTCCTCAATATTTTCCCTTGCATATCTGATTGCTCAGGGGCATCATTTTTAACCCTTGGTATTTATTAGAACATTTGGGCCTACATCTCGATAACAAAATATTAGTACAACTATCTTAAACGTTTTTGGTTTGAGTGTGTGTGATTGTACTCATTTCCTGTTAGAAGATTTTTTTACTTTCTCGTATTACATTACATGTTTGTATGTTGCATGGAGTTATTATTTTAGCAATGGAAAGTTGTTTGTATCATGGATTTTTCATGTCATTTTACGCTTCTATCATATGCTTACATCTTAATAAGGGCCGATGATGAGGATTCTAAGAAAAATGATGATTTAAAGTTGTTGGCACTAGTTTACGGATAGCTCAATATCCCCTTTTCTTGTTGTTTTTCTCATCTCCTCTTTACACTTTCTCTTCCTTCTGTTCTCTTTTTGATCGTCAATCAAGTTCTTCTATCACCCCATTGACACTCGAGGGGGCATCCTTCATCCTACCTTTGTCCTATTAATTTTTCTTCTACCCCTTCAAATTTTTTCTACTCGTTTATACTTGTCTACTTTCCTCAAGTGACGTAGGCTTACATCACCCCAAAGAGGGGAAAACGTGACATCTGTAGTTTTATCAAAGAACTATTATCTCTAATATTGCAATAAGTATTCTCTTCCTCACAAATTGATGACACATCGTTAGTTAGATATATCTAACTCCCCTTTTACGACACTCTTCTGGTCTTATTCCTCTTATAAGTCAATTAAACAAAGCTATTATAGCCTCTTCTTGAGATAAAATCCTCTTCTTCACCACCTCTATCAGCTTCCTGGACTATCAATCCATTTCATTGGATTGATTAGGCCTTTCAAAACCCTCCCAGAACCCTAATTTATCTCTAAACAAGATTAATTAGTCTAACCTAGGTTAATTACCCTAAAACATGATCAACCTCTTCTAAACTTAGTAAAATATTGCTTTGAATTACTAATTAACACGTTGACTCCATTTTAGTCCCACATGCACCAAAAATTCTTCCATTTCCCAAATGGAAAAACTATAAATAACCCACTACCCCCCTCTCATTTTCAAGAACACTTCTTTCATCTAACATAAACTATAGTATTATTGCTAGGATCAGGAGTTTTATTTCTTCTTATGGAGCTATCTTGCTTTGTCTTTTGCATTTCACCACACAACATGGAGTAAATGGGAAGAGCCATTGGCCTTGAATCCATTAATGTTGATATCCCATTCTCTTAAAGCATAAACTAATTGCTTAGATCCTTATTATGTTCATTTGATTAAGCTTTCAAGAATAGAGGTTATTTACATTTTCTAAGTTTGCTTGTTTACTTTAAAATAATGCATGCAAAGTAGGAATCCTTGTTTATTTCTTAACTGATGGTCCATTGATCAGTTTTGCACAAAGCTTTGGGGTTCTTGAGTGTTCTTACCCCATTCCATAGCTTTTACAACCTTTCTTTGAACACAGTGGTAAAGCAATCTGCAAATCCTTTTCGTAGTCATCATGATGGTAATTCCTTAGAACCTTTAGAACTTGTCCATAGTGATGTTAGAGGGCCTCTGGAAGTTCCCTCTCTTAATGGTTCTCTGTATTTTGTCACTTTTGTTGATGATTTCTCTCACATGATTTGGTCATATTTCATTAAAAAGAAATCAGATGTCTTGTCAAAATTTAAAGAATTTAAAGCTTTAGTCAAAAAATCTTCTAAATTTAAAATTAAAAGGCTTATACCGACAATGGAGGAGAATATGTGAGTCATGAATTTGACTCATTTTGTATTGAATGTGGGATTCAAAAGGAATCAACCAATCCCTATTCTCCTCAAAGTGAATGGGATTTCGAGAAAGTAAAAACCACACTATTTTGGAAATGGCTAGGACCATGATTCATTCTACTCAAGTTCCTAAGTTTCTTTAGGTAGAAGCCATGAACACTGTTATTCATATCTTGAAAAGAGTTCCCACTAAAGCCTTGGTAAATTAAACTCCTTTAGAAAAGTGGTCAAACCAAAAACCTAGTGTATCTCATTTGAGAATATTTGGTAGCCCTACTTCTCTCTTTATTCTGAAGTCAAAATGAAAGAATCTTGATCAAACTTTCTTTCCATGCATCTTTGTAGGATATGGTATACAAACTAAAGGTCTTAGGATCTTTGATCCCTCTAAAAGATAAGTTATAGAAAACAGAAATGTTAAAATCTTAGAAAAACCTTTTTGTTCTTCTTCATCTTTTATTTCTTATGATGTTTTAAATGAAAATGAAAATGAATTTGAAAATTTTGAAAATGATATATGTAATGAAGAAACTAGTATAGAACCAATGGTTAATAATGAGATTGTTCCTAGTACTTCTGTAACTAAAAGACCTAGATGGGCTGAGTATGTTATTCAAGACTCTAACTTAGGTAACCTTCAGAAAATGACAAGAAGTCATCATACATATCATGCCTTGATGACCTTGTATGAACCTGAACCCCAAACTTTTGAAGAAGCCTCTTCTAACGAAAGATGGCTAGATGCTATGAAATCTGAATACACTACTTTAATTAAAAATCAAACATGGGAATTAGTCCCTCCTCCTGAAAATGAAGTATAGTTAGATATAAATGGCTATACAAAATAAAATATAGAGCAGATGATGATCTAGATAAATTCAAAGATTGACTTATAGCTTGAGGGTTTACTCAAAACTTGGCATTAACTACGTATGTAAAATTTTGCACCAATTTCAAAAATGAGCACAGTAAGGATTTTGATTGCCTTAGTTGCTCAGATGGTTGGGAAATCCATCAAATGGATGTAAAAAATTCTTTTTTGAATGGATTTACAAGAAGAAATTTATATGACTAAACCGAAGGCTTTGAAAACCGAAAAAAAAAGTATGTTTGTAGATTTAAAAAATCCTTGTATGGTTTAAAACAAACTCTTAGAGCTTGGTATTCTAAAATCAATAGTTTTTTTAATGAATTTGGTTTTTCTAACTGTGCATCTGATAATGATTTATTTGTTAAAATTGAAGAAGATGCTATTATTCTCATTGTATTGTATGTTGATGATTTACTAATCACTAGTAATTCTAACACTTTAATTATGAAAATTAAAGAGAAATTAATGCAATATTTTGAGATGACAGATTTAGGATTATTACATCATTTTTTAGGCATGGCTATATTTCAAGATAAAATTCTATTGTAGTATCTCAATCACAATATGCAACTAATTTACTTAAAATATTTAATATGTTTGATTGTAAACCAATTTCTATTCCTATAGAAGTAGGATGTAAAATTGATCCTAAACCTGCATGTGAAAAAGCTAATCCTACTTTATACAAATGAATTGTAGGTAGTTTGATTTATCTAACTATTACTAGACTTGACATTTCTTATGTAGTAGGGATTGCTTCAAGGTTTATGTAGGAACCTTATTAGGATCACTGGAAGTTAGCAAAAAGAATTTTATGTTATGTAAATGACACTATTAATTATGGTTTACATTATGTTTCATCTAATAATGCATATTTACATGGATATTGTGATTCTGACCATGTTGGTGATGTGATAGATCATAAATCTACAATTGGATATATATTCAAGTTTGGTGTAGGTGTCATTACTTGGAGTATTAAAAAGTAACCGATAGTTTCCATTTCTTCTATTGAGGAAGAATACAAAAGTGCAATGGAAGCAACAAAAGAAGCCATGTGGCTAAAAAGGTTGTTGGAAGAAATACACATGGAAGTTAAAGGAAGTAATCCTCTTCTATGTGATAGACAAATTTGTATTTCTCTTACAAATAATCTAGTTAAACATAAAATAATGAATCATATTGAGATACATATGCACTTTATTCGCTAGAAGGTTCTTAACGGTGATATAGATCTCCACTATTGCCCAACGAAAGATTAGGTTACGGGCTTGTTGACGAAGCCATTGCGTCTTTGTGAAGTTCTGTAAGTTTTGTGCAATGCTTGGCCTTTTAGAGTTTACATTGAGGGTGATTGTGCATGGAAATGCCATCTCCTAATGGATGGCTATTTATTTGACTCCTCTTCCTCTATACTTCTAGTTTGGTAAAAGCATTGTAAAAAGATCTTGTATGATCTAAAATTAAAATGATAGAGTTTACATGTAAAATGATAGAGTTTATGGATTCGGTGTGTGCATCTATATGTAAATACAGTTCAGTGTGTATCTATTTTTAAAGGATTCCCTTATGTTATAACAGGATCCTAGAGAAGCAGTATAGGAATATTTCCACGAGAAACGGTGAGATGTAGTCTCACAAATCATGCTTAGCCTAAATCATATGTTTGATTTATGGATTCCAAATCCTTTTGTACCAAAAGGTAAGTTTAGCATGATGAAGGTGTTATAAATCCTTCAAAAGTACATATGTTAACCTAAACCTTTAGGGTTTATGGATTTGTAAATCCTGTTGTACAAACAGGTAATGTTGGCATATGAATCTCCACTTAATATTAAGGGGGAGTGTTAGAGATATAATATTAAGTGCATCATAATATTTAGTTTATAGTTAAACAATATAGAATAGTTTATATTCTTATTATTTAAGTATAAACTTTGTATTATGTTTGTTAGTGAGTAATCAACTAACTATTTATTAAATTGGGGTGTGCCTTGTCACTTAATATGGACATAACCCTTCAGGTTATTTAAATATGACTATAGGTCATATTCAATATAATCATGTGAATCATTATTGATTCCAAGTAAATACAGGGAGTAGAAGGAGAGAGGAGTTCTTGGATTGTAATGTAAATGTTTCTCTATAGTGGATTATTCTTACGTGGTTTTTTTACCCATTTACAGGTTTTCCACGTTAAAATATGTTTCACTATGTTCCTTTCATTTAACTTGTTTATTTAATCCATTCTTATAAAGTTGGTTTTAATGTTTATGTATATATTAATTATTATTTTAATTTTATATCTCGTCCCCCATGATTTTTCCATCCTTATTCTCTTATTCTCTCATCGATTCATCTTTAAATGTAAGAGCATGGCTAATTGTAAAGGGTTGGGCATTTTGGATCCTCTAGAATTTTCTAAGGATTTTGTATCTGTACAGCTTTGAGTTGCAGACCTCTAGATTTGGTCCTCGCGTGTGGGTATTGGCCAAAATAGACTGTGTATTTTTGGAAGTAATAGAAGCATTGTTTTGTGGCTACTCTCTTCCTTGATGCGTTTCTATTATTATTTCTTGTCTTTCCTTTGTATTGCGTGCTTGACGTGTCATTTTAAATCCTTTGCAACTCCATTTTCTTATTGTGTCTCATAAAATGATTGTGTGAATGCATTTTGTTTTATGCTAGATGTGCATAGCCTCCCTTTATGTCTTATCCTCCATTTTAAGTCAAAAAGATAGTCTTCATCCCACTTTTTCTTGTGTTATCATCTTCCTTAGTTTATTTTTCCATTCTCATGTTCTCCTTCTATTCTTGGTCCCTTGGAATTATTATATTAGGATTCACTTGCAGCATTAGGAGTAGCTTGAAGCATTAGAAATAGGTAAGGGAAGTGGCCTTCTTTGGAGGTCTGTCTGGCAAGCATGCAAGGTCCTGACAACTTGGAGACAGGTCCGATTGTTGACTCAACAACTCGTTTCTTCGAGATCTAAGACACAGGTGAAATTTTGAGCCCCAAAATTCCTCATGATATATCCTAGAATTATTTTGATTTGCCTTGAAGTATGTTTCCCTTGGATCTTCTTGAAATCGATAAACAAGGGCCACAACCTACATAATATCATGTATTAACACCATGGCATATAGGAGATTGCCTATTATGGATCTGTACAAAGTTTTATCTAATTTTAGTGAAGTGTCCTTTTTCTTAGATTGCATCCTACTTCCATTGGTGTTCTATAGTCTGCTGCATTCTTCCATCCTAAACCTTTTCAACATTTATTTGATATATTTGGTTTAGGATATGAAGATACCTTGGTCTGACTGATTGATCTGTAATTCGAGGAAGAATGAGAGATCCCAAAGCATAGACATTTCAATTTTTTTTCATCATATAAACAAATTCAAGAGTCATTTTATCTTGATCTCCTCCTGTAGACACCAAATTTGTGTCTTACGACCCCCTGTGCCCCGCATCTCATTTCGTAACCTAACCTCATCACCTAAACCTTACACAATTATTTATTAATTACCTTATAATTAATAAATCCACATCGCCATACCTGCCACCTCATTTCGCCACCTCATCATGACCTAGTCCTAACCCTAAACTAACCTAATTAAGACCTATAACTTGGTCTACATCCACACCCATGACTAATTACTCCTCACCCACACCTAAAACCAACCTCATAATGACTTGACCAAGCCCACAACTAATCCCTCGGGAGAAAAGGAGGGAAAGTTGGCTATTTTACTAAAAATAGCCCACTTTGACCTGACCGATACCGGTTCCTACTCGACCGCCATCGGTTCCCTGTAAATGACCTCTCCCAACCAAAAACAAGGGTTGGATTTTCATTTGATCTGAACGCGAGTCATTGGAAGGATCCAGAATTTACTTGGCTGAACAGAGACAAGTGAAGGAAAGAGAGGAGTTTGCAGAGAAGGACATCAAGCCCAAGACTGCAACTGAATAACCAGAGCCCAGTGACACTCATCCAAGCATCAAGAGAGGAGATAGCTCATCTCGGATTGTCAGACCATCCTACCTGAACCCTACCTTCGTCATCACAGTCCTTGAACCTGCATTTTTCATCAGGAACTAGTAAGTAAGTCTTATACGTTCTTTTAATAATATTTCTTGGATTTCTGAATCACAGTAATTACAAGTCTACTCCCAGATCCACTACCCGGTAACACCCCCCATCTAACTATCATTCCTCTACCCCTACACTACCCCAAGAATAGCTCCCATACCCTCTGAGCCTTCTCTATCACCCCGTTACCCATCCCCAATCATTTACTAGCCTTATAAACACCATAGTCATCTTATAGCCAACCTTTTACCAAACCCCTTAAATCACTACCCCTACCGATATCGGTTATCATCAACCGGCACCGGTGACACTGACCGGCATCGGTCACTGTGATTCAAAACCAAGACCAGCCTTTTCTCTATTGTTCTAACGAGGTAAACAAATTGTAATTGGACAATAGCTTATTTGTTAGAATTTGTGTTAATTCATATTAGCAGGGGAACTGACTACCTTCGAAAGGAAGTCTCATATTTCCTGGGCCCAAGGCAGTTCCCTCACTTATTATCTAATTAGAATCTGGTGGTCTTGTATTCTTACTTGCAGGTAGTCCTTCCCAGACAAAAAGGAGTTCTTTGCAATCGATCTGATCTCTCTCTACGGTACGCGCACACCCTCTCAACATTCAACAGGTATTCCTCCTAGCCCTAACCCTTATTTGTTTCTCAAAAGGAATGAAAGGATAGAAGAAACTCTATCCCGGAACGAAACCATTTCTATGCGAAACATTTTGGCACGCCCGGTGGGACCCATTTCGGGTTTCTTTCTTTCTTGCTTGCTTTCATATAGGGAGCATACATGCTGTTTTCTTCTTCTAAAAATTTCACACGATATTTTGTTATATTTGGTAAAAGAATTTGTCTTGCTTTCCCAGCTTTGCATTAGTGAAAGTCATCTTCTTTGCTTCATCGAATAACATTTTCAATTTGGGTTTAAAACACGTGCATCCCATTTTTGCGTGTTGTTTTCAATTCTAGTGAACGTAGATTAAGTAACAGGTCGTACACGTGGGGGTGATTTCCATGGTATTGACAAGAAATTAATCTTACTTTCACTGCACAACACATACCGAATCACTTCACAATTAACACAACAGCTCAAAACATCCCCCTTTTTCCACGGTATTCCTCCACCCGATTGAGGTAACCTTATAAGCCAAAACAAACTTGACATTTCCCCTAAGTCTTTTGTTTAGGATTCTGACATCATTCTGCGTCTAAGGGCATAAGCCCAAATTGATTAAAACTAATCCTAGGGTTAGTCTGTTAATTTGCTTGTGTATCTTGCTTGTTTTCAGTTCTATTTCTCTGTCATACACTATTTTCTGTGATCACTTCATAACAGTTTGGTAGGCATACTAAGCACTTTTAATGCCAAATCAGCAGCTTCTTACGCTTTCTTATACCGGTCTATTATACCGACATCGGTTAAGTGACCGATGTCGGCTCACAGATAAACGACATCGGTTAGCAGACCGATATCGGTTACAGTCTTTTACAGTCCTTGACAAACCAGCAACCTACCAATTTTAACATTCTGGGGTTGTTTCTGTTCCTGATAGATTGAAACCCTACTGTTTACTCTTGCCCATGGTTGTTATCACTCGAAAGCAAGCCGCCGCAATGGTTTCACATGCCTGCTCTGTGCCTTTGCACGATCGCCCCTTCACATTCTATGGGGAACCCTACGGACACCAGTGAGGTTCCCAAAATCCCTGTAGGAGATAAGGAATTTGCAAAATTTTTGGACGCTAATCCTAGCGCTGTACAATATTATTTGTCTCATGCCCCTGACCGTATGCCCGATGGTCAACTCCTTGTTGGCATGCCTATTAGTATAGCTGCTCATTTAGCTCCTTCTCCGCCTGATAACTCCGCTTTGCCTTCTGCATCCTTAGCCCCGTTTCCCAATCCAGCGGCTTCAGGGGTTCATATGGCATAGATTGGCTTTCCTTTGGTTAATCTTGGGCCCCACATATCATTACCACTGACCACTCCTACCTTGTCTCTCTTGCAGACTGCTCCTTTCATGACTTGCTCTCTGCCACCTATCCACACGAGCTTTCCTTCTCAAGCTCCGCCCACCTTTTCATTTCCACACACGTATCCGGTGACCTCAACATCTTATATAGGACATCCCTATTTGGTCACCTCAACACATTCGTCCTCCATACCTTATCAACATTTAACCCCACCATTGTCTAGTGGTGGCCCTTGGCCCAATCTGCCTCCATTTACCGCAACCGCACCATCATCTCATCCAACTACTGATTTAATCAAACAAATGATGGAAAAAATGTAAAATATGGAGGCTTCTGTTTCAGGAAGTCGTAGCGCCCTGACATACGAGCAAGTTTGTCGGGAGCCTATCCACCCTTCTGTCCCTCTTCATTCATATCCTCCTCAATGGGAATTACCAAAATTTACTCATTTTAATAGTAAGGAGGATCCTCAACAACACTTGCGCTCATTTAGACATGCCTGCTATCTAATTGCTCATGACGATGCCTTACTACTCTACACCTTTCCCATGTCCTTATCGGGACTCGCTTGGAGTGGTACAAAGTGCTTTAACCCAAAGACTCAAACTTCTCTTTTAACCAACTAGCCCAATCTTTCTTGGATCATTTCTCCATTAAAATTACCAAGAAAGTATCTATCACCGACCTCTATGCGATCTGAAAATTTGAAGAAGAATCCATCGTAGATTTCGTTGCACGATGGTGGGGCCTTATCAACCAACTTACGTATGCCTTGCCTCAGGCCGAACTTATTGAACTTTTTACGCGGGCCTGCGCTAAGGACATCTCTCCTACCCTCCAAATTCAAACTTTCCACACATTTGACAAGGCCTTTACTATGGCTCGAAAAATAGAGATTCGAGCCTTAGAGGAAGAGAAATTGCGGTTGCGCAACAAAAACCCCAATTTCAAACCCAAGATTCCATCAACAAACCTAACACCACCAATCCTCACCCATCGAATGCTTCGAAATCAAAAGGAGCTGTGCACGTGGTGATGGTCAAATCCCAACCACCGTCTAATACCCCGCCAAAAACCACCTATAAGTATAAAGCTGAACCCATCAATTACACTCCCTTGGGAGAAAATTATGGTGTGATATTGGAAAAATTGCTTAAAGCAGGAGCCATTACCTTACCTCCTGTTAAACCTCACTCCGGGTTTGATTCCACCCGCGCCATACCTTCTTGGTACAAAGAAAATGACTTCTGTAACTTCCACCGCATGAAGGGACACAGTCATGAAAACTGCAAGATGTTGAAAAACATCGTGCAGGAAATGGTTGATGCAGGAGATATAGCCCTCGATAATCCTAACGCTCCTGCTAACCGAAATTTGAAAATTTTCAACAAACCATTCCCGAATCACTCTTCTAACAGTAACATAAACCAAGATATCTTAGCCGAGGAGAGTGTTCATGAGATCCATGCAGTCTTCGACTCCCAGCCAAAAGCCTCTATCAAAAATTCTGAATCAAGCCTCTTCACTAACACAGGAACCCGAACCCCCTTCATCACCATCAAGACAAGATGAAATCCTTGCCATTCCTTTACCCATCGAGGAATTAACCACCCAGAGGTCTCTTCTTACAGATGCGCCTTCTTACACCACATCCTTGCAAGACTGTGAGCGGATGTTATCTAACTTATCTATTTCCCAAACATCTCCTTCTACCATTCTTGCTGTACAAGAGGAAGGCTCGCCACTTCTTTTGTCATCCTTAGATGAGAAACCTCTTGCACTGACATCACCACATTCTTTAATCATGATAGATCCTCTCAAACATGCCCTCCTACCTATTAGTTCTTCATCGCCTAAATCTTTTCAGCGACCGGTTGACCTCTTAACGCCCCTTGATACAGTGCCTCATCTACCCCCTGTATCACACCCACAGTGGACCGGAATCACAACCCACCTTTCTTCCATACAAAATTTCCTATTCACACGTGAGGATTGTCATCCCTCAGAAGATAGACGAGTCCTATGGGAACGTTTGAGTACCCCATATTCTACTCAAATGCAGATGACCGATCCAGACGCCTCTACCATATACCCGAAGTGTTTACAGAAGCTTAAAATGCCTATGTCCTCATCTTCACCCCCCTCATCTCTACCAAATACCTCATCCACCTCTATTAGCCTAACCAAATCTTCCCCTATGCTTGGGACCTCACCAATACCCAGTCTAACACACCCACCTAAGCGGCTAGATTTATCTAAAAATAAAGCCGTCCATCCACTTAGGAGACAGACTCAATCTCCTCAACCTATGCCTCTATCACAACTAAAACCATCGTCGTCACACCTACCTTCCATATTGGGACCTCATCCCTCCACCTTGCATCAATATATCATACCTCCTGCGTTTTCTTTAAAATGACCTACGCCTTCTGCACCCATACAGAGATCCAAGGGTATATCAACACCATCATCCCGCGTATCCTGTCCTTCTATCAACCCTAAACAAATTCCATCATCAAAATATTTGTTTGTTGTCACTCCTATTGCTCCGTGGTTGTTTTATGATACCACATCATCAGTGGCCTCATCATCTAACCAGCTAAACATAGCTTCTTGCCAAAGAAGCCACGTTTAGTTAAATCCCATTATCAAAATCCCTTGGCTAAACCGCCACCCATACAAATCAACCATACCCCGTCATTACCAAAAACTACCCAGTCAATAGCTTCATCTTCCTCTAACTTTGACCCACTCAAAGGGTCTTACGCCAAAATCCTTGCTATATTGGTGGAGAATGCGACCATTTCCCTACCCCCACTTAGACCTTATGATCCATCTAAACCTCGACCTATAGGTTATGATGAGTCTAAAATCTGCTTACCACCGCACACTAGGACATGATGTAGAAGGATGCAAAGTGTTGAAAGCCATACTTCATCAGTCACCTCTCTCAGACAGAAAGGTTAAACAAGACAACTTACGAAGGGAGAAACCTTTAGCTTCAATCTCCTCTCCTATACCACCTGTCCTCACTTCATCAAGATCTATCATTATTACAACCCCACCTCTCGAAGACCATGACTTATCCCTACCATCCTCCTCCTCTCATGTTCACGAGATCAACATGATTAGTGTTGCCACTCGAGGGCAGAAAAACAACGAGAAAGCTAAAGGAAGCACACCTGCGGCCTCTCTTTCTCCGTCCGCCATCCCGATCGCACCACCACCTAAAGTGGTTATTCATGGACCTGCCTACCCCGTCTCTAATGGAGTTGCCCACCGTACCATGATCAAACAGCTTCACCAATCACCTGTAAAAATGACACTGTATGCGATCTCATTCAAACTTCTGAATCTCATCGACAAGCTCTCGTTGAAATCCTTCAAGGGATAGAGGTCTTACCTAATGAAACCTTGCCTATTACCTCCATTCTAACACCCAATCATGTTGCTTCACTCACCAAACAACCTATCTCCCCAACCACTTCGCCTCTCTGCATGCAAGCCGCCGCTTTGTCGGTTTCTCCGAAGACGAAATTGTTGACTTTGGTGTAGAAGATCCTGACCCTGGTCTGTTCATCTCAGCTTATGTCCGGGACATTTGGGTACGTCATGTTATGATTGAATGGGGTGCTAGCCTAAACGTCATCTCTTCAAAAGCCTTCCAACAAATGAATATCCCTTTTAGTTGCATGTGTACCAACCCCATTATGTTGCGGTCATTCAATGATGCTATTACTTCTACCTTAGGCACCGTGATCCTTAACATTCATGTAGGACCATGTACTTTATAGAACTCTTCTATGTCCTTGAGGGAGAGTTCCAATACAATATGTTGTTAGGCCGCCCTTGGATCTGGGCTATGGGATGCGTTCCCTCCACCTTACATAGATGCATAAAATTTGAGTACGAGGGGAAGTCCTACACCGTAAAAGCTGATCCTCCCCCCTTCAAAACCTGTAATATGTTATATCGCCCTAATGATGTGCTTGTACCAGTCAAGACACCCATTCATCCAACCCAACCATCCACCTCAACCGCACCTACGCCTTCAACCAATGAAACCACCGTTGCAAATACCACTTCCTTTCCCGCAGACAAAATCCCAACCTCAGACCCCCTAGTAGATGTTTTTCAATGCCTTACGCTGGGGGAGTATCACCTATATAACGTTAGCTCTTTCCATACCCCACAGGAGTACGGACAGTTACATGCGCATCCTACCTACGACCATCACGTGGGGGAGGTAATCTCTTATGGACCACCTAATTACCGCACCAACCTAACGTATGGGGGTGTCGACGCATCCTCCGTTACCCCTGAACCTCCTCTTGGTGTGGTTCCCTTCCAATCCGATTTTCAATACTTGACAAATCGTCGTTTCGCCCTCACCTTCTTGACTCATTGTGCTTGGAAAGGCTTTGGTTTTGGTCTTTATGAACAAGGCCGACATACAATCATTCCCATAACTACACGCAAGCACAATGATCGTAGTGGTCTCGGATTTCCTGAAACACTTACACCGAAAGAACCTCGTGTCAGTTGTATTCTGGAAGATGAGGATGTCACCCCTACCGAACCATCATCACCCATTTTTCCATTGTCACCCACAGAGTCGATAGACCCTGAATCTATCCCTCCTAACTTTTTTTTTTCATAAATGCTATCTTCCTGGGTCCTCTCACTTATCAACGTGATAATGAGGACCCATCTTCTCTTCCCCTTCTGTATCCAGACATGATCGAAGAGGATTCGCCTTCAATCAATGTTGTTGAGTGCCAGGATGACGACTCCATCCTCACTTACCTTGGTGCGGACGACTCCTATATTCAACATGCCTTACCATCTGAAACTCAAACCATGTTGAATGAGTCGACTATAGAAATCAACATCCACACAGAGGATGATCCTCACATTGTGAAGATCGGACAATCCCTTAACGCATCGGAACAAGCCGCCTTTACTACCTTTCTCCGTACCCGACAACCAAGCTTTCGCTTGGTCCTACGCTGACATGCCAGGAATTGCTCCTGACATTGCGGTCCATAACATTACCCTGAAACCTGATTCCAAACCAGTTAAACAGAAACTGAGAAAAATGCATCCACGCATTGCCCTCTTGGTCAAAGAAGAACTTCAACGACTCCTTTCTGTTTCCTTCATTTTACCTATTGACTATCCTCAATGGATTTCTAATATCGTACCTGTCACTAAAGCAACGGGGGGACTTCGGATATGTATGGATTTCCGAGACCTTAATCTCGCTTGCCCAAAGGATGACTTCCCCCTACCAAGTATTGATCAACTTGTTGATCTCACTGCCGGTCATGAGATGCTTTCTCTCATGGATGGCTTCTCGGGATACAATCAAATTTTGGTAGCCCCGGCTGATCAACATAAAACTACCTTCATCACTCCTTGGGAACCTTCATTATCGTGTCATGCCGTTTGGCCTTAAGAATGCTTGGTGCGACCTATCGATGGGCTATGACTTACATTTTCATGACATTATGCACACTATCCTTGAAGATTATGTCGATGATCTTTTGGCAAATCTAAACATCACGGTGAACATCTCGATGTTTTAGCCATTATTTTCGATCACTGTTACAATATGGTGTTCGTCTTGACAACCAAAGAAATGTGTCTTTGGTGTTCTTTCGGAAAACTCCTTAGTTTTATTGTCTCTCTTTGCGTGGCATCGAGGTCGATCCATCTAAAGTCAAAGCTATCCTAGAAATGCCCCCACCCACTAACCTCAAACAATTGCGTAGTTTGTAAGGTAAACTTCAATCTATCCGGCATTTCATTTCCCAACTCTCGGATCAATGTCAACCTTTCCATCACCTTCTTAAAAAGGACATTGCCTTTCAATGGAGCGAAGAGTGTCACCAAGCCTTTGAAGCTCTCAAAGCCTATCTCTTGCAGCCACCCATGCTTATCCCACCTCAGGATGATCGCCCTTTCTACCTTTACCTTTCTGCCACTGACCATGTTATAGGAGCCATGCTCGCACATCGGGACTCGGCACATCGAGAACAAGCCGTTTATTATATAAGTCGTACTCTCATGGATTACGAGACTAGGTATACACATGTAGAAAAATTGTGCCTAGCCCTATCATTCGTAGCCACCAAACTCCGACACTACCTCCTGAATCACAAAACTTTTGTCATCACCAATGTGGACCCCATTCATTATATGTACGCCAAACCACATCTAAACCAACGCATCGCCCGATGGCTTATGCTCCTCACTGACCTCGACCTTGAATTTATACACCAGAAGTCAATCAAAGGACAAACTATTGCAGACCAACTCGCGGAGGCCCCTTTACCTGGGGAACAATTTACCAATTTTAATTTCCCCGACGAACTCATCGCTACTCTTTCACTCAGGGAGGAGTCGTATCCAATGACCCTCTTCTTCGATGGATCCAAATGCCAGTGCATGGCGGAGGAGTCGGCGTTGTTCTCATTCCTCTTAACGCTGAGCCTATGCCTCTTTCATTCCAGCTCGATTTCCCCTGCACTAATAATACAGTGGAATACGAGGCCCTTGTTTTGGGTCTCCAGGTTGCGTTACACTTAGGTGTCAAATCTATCAACATTTTCGGCGACTCTCAATTGGTAGTCAACCAAGTTATGGGCATCTACCAATGTAAAAATGAGGAACTTCAAAAGTACAAACACTACGTAGATTCACTTTTGACCTTATTTACTCATTATTCTATCCAAACCATTCCCCGCTCCACTAACAAATTTGCGGATACTATGGCTTGCTTAGCCTCACAAATTCCTACCTCACCAACTGACTCTGACATATTCGTCTTGGTCCAACAACTCTTTGCCCCATCTTACTCAGCCCGGTTGTTTGTATGATAAATAATGTGTTTGCTAATTTGCAGGATACCTGGTATCACCAATTTCACGACTACCTTACAACCTCTATTCTCCCACTTGACCTAACGAGTACCGGCAAACATGCTTTTCTTAAAAGTGTTTCTCGTTATGTCGTCATGGGGGGACTCCTTTATAAACGTGGCTTTGATGGCATCCTCCTTCGATGTCTAACCGGCGCGGAGGTCACCTATACCATCCGACAAGTCCATGATGGTATTTGTGGTGGACATTTTAGTGGCCTGGCCATGGCCAAATGGATCCTTCGCCTAGGCTATTATTGGCCTACTCTTAATAACAACTGCTACGAATATGTTAAGCGTTGTGTTATGTGTCAACAACATGCCAACCTTCAACATACTCCTAGCCATCCGCTACAGGTCACACGAGATCTTTGGCCTTTCTCACAATGGGGTTTAGACCTTATTGGTGAGATTCATCCACCCTCTTCGCAACGTCACCAATGGATAATCACAGCAACCGAATATTACACAAAATGGGTGGAGGCCATTCCACTCATTTCAACCAAAAAAGAAAAATTGTCGAATTCGTTAACCATCAAATTATCTGTCGTTTTGGTGTTCCTCATCGCCTGATAACAGATAATGGTAAATCTTTCAAAAATAAGTTGTTACAAGACCTTTGTAACAACTTCGGTATCAAACTTAGCTTCTCGTCACCGTACTATCCACAAGCAAATGGCCAAGCCGAATCTTCTAACAAAACCCTAACCAAAATCCTCATGAAAGTTGTTAATGATTCTGGAAGAAATTGGCATGATCATATCCCCTTTGCCCTTTGGGCTTATCGTACTAGCATTCGTACCTCCACTAATGCCACACCATTTTCTTTGGTATATGGTACCGAGGCTGTCTTGCCTCTCGAAATACAAATACCCTCCCTCAGAATATCTCTTCAGGATATTCTCACCAACGATGATTTCCGCCAAGAGCGGTTAGCCCAATTAGAGCTTCTTGACGAGCGTCATCTTATGGCTCTTGACCACCTTCAAATCTATCAAAAACACATCAAGCATGCTTATGATAAGTGACTTCATGAGCGTACCTTTAAGGTTGGTGATCTTGTCCTCAAAGAGAATCAACATGTAACCAAACTAGAAAAGAGCAAACGTGGAAAATTTTCTCCTAATTGGATTGGGCCTTACATTATCACTCACACTTATGGATCAGGCACTTATCGTTTAGCTTCACTTAATGGTAAACCTGAGCCTGAGCCCCTTAATGCCTTGCATCTTCGACCATTCTACTATTGAATTTAGTGTTATATCACTTCTTATCTACCTTGCGCTCGTCCCTTGAGCTCATTTACCACCGCATACACTTTGTTTCCTACATCTCAAAATCAAATCAAGCTCACATGGTTTGATTATCACCTCCCCTTAAAGATGCCTTCCCCTTTTTAGTCTAGTCCATGACTTCAAAGTATCAAAATGACACATTCTTAATTAAACACTTATGGGATTTTCTTGAGTCAAACTTCCTACAAAACTAGATGCTTTATGCCCAACGGACATCTAGACCTCTAAATTATACATAGACTGCTCCCTCGAAGGACAACTATATGCCAAACTATTGCTGCTATTATATATAGACTGCTCCCCCAAAGGACAGCTATACACAAATGCCGCATCTGCTACTATAAATAGACTGCTCCCGTGAAGGACAGCTATACATAGTCAGCCTTTATCAGAAGCTTCTCGCATTGATCAGCTTCGTGAAGACCTCAAGAGTAACAAAATACATATCCCATGTAGACTTCCCACATCGATCAGTCTATGTCCAAAAACATAAAAAGTAGTATTCCAAAAGCACTTTTGAGTCATGGACTTGTCTATTTAGGTTTGGTCCTCTTTCGTCAGAATAATCACCTTGTAACAAGCTCTCAGCACCCTCGCCCATATCTACCACCTCACCTCACCATTTATCAAAGCAACAAAACTCAAGGGACGTGACGTAATACCCGATATATTGTGATTATACAACTCTTTTCACCTATCGACTTCTCGTCTATGCAAGGTACCTAGAGGTTCAAGCTCATTCTACGTTATTATGTGGTTTGTTTAGCTCTTCTCAACTACGGGACACTTTTGCCTCTTTTTCTCGACTCTAGGATTGTGTGTTGACCTTAATCAGGATACGGTTCCCTACCACTTGGGTAGGCTAACTTTCGCTTCACCTATACCTATACCAACATCGCCAATTCCTTACCAACACCAACAACATTACCCTACCAATATCAATATTTTTACCAACCAAAAATTTACTAACCATACCTAAATTGCCTGAATTCACCTCTCCCTGGTCCTAAGGGAGAACTACATCGGTCTGAGGCCCCTCCTTGCTTTGTGCAATGGGCTATGTAGGCAGCACTTAGGAGACATGGGGTCTCCCAAGGTTAGCTCGACCATCCCCTACCATACCCTATCATGTGTTGTAAATATAAATATTTTTGTGTATTTCTATTTTGACAACATTCATCTTTATCCTTTTTCAAAACAAACAAAAACAACATCCAAAACACAACCATTCTTAGTACTATCATCACTCAAAACAACATACATATTTAGTTTTTAGATGTTAAACAAATACATCTTCTCTATCATCGACTCGCAGGTCGGCATCCTTATTTATTCTTATACTCCTATGAAATTCACTTAGACCCTTGCACCTCCTCCCGAATCAGGTGGTGATCATGATCGTCGATGCCACTCACTTGGCCTCTCCATCCTCAAAGGTGCCACTGCTATTGGTTCCTCCCACTGATCTACCAACATCTCCTGTAACATACGAATACGTCCTCTAGCGTGGAGGAATCTTGCCTCCAGTCTCTCCACTCATAACTGTGAAACCTCTAACAATCCCGTTGTCTCATTCACTTGTGTTTGAAGCTGGTGAACCAAATCCTGCAGATGATCTCTCTCCGCTGTAATCACAGCTATGTCAGGGCGCTCACGTGCACCTCGCAGCTCTGCTACCCACCATACTCTATAGGCCTCTGTTGTTCCCGCATCCATTACCCTACGATCGGCTGCTATCTCTTCTGGCCCTTCTGGAGGTGTCGGTAGGGAGGTGAGAATGCTGCCTCGGCGTCAATCCTCATGTATGGTCTATATGTCATAGGTATATCCTGAATGAACCCAAATTGTCGCCGCATGCGATCTAGAGGAATCCTCTCGTACTCACCCGGCCTGTGCCCTGCGATCCACCTCAAGCACTCTACACCCCTCAACTCCTCAGCTATGTTCTCTGTCACCATATAGTTCCCGTAAGGCCTCCAAAAATATCTGCAATCGTCACCATCTCCCATACCTGTCTATAATACTCGATGTCATCTATCACGACTGGGATCTCGCCTCTTGTTCTGTCTGGACCCATCATCTGAATCCCAACCTCTGCACTCCTGTCTCTCCCGACTCGATGGGTCGGCCTATTGGTGCACACAAACTATGTGCTCATAGGCCCAACAATGTAATAAGTATGAACAATCCAGTGTCGTCCTGTGTTTTCACCTGCAGGCCCATAAACCCCTGTATAACTCTGCCAGATATGCGGGTGCCCATGTGAAAGTCACGCTCATTTCTATCATTTCCCAAATAACACTCATCAATGCTTTTGGAAATCTTCCACCATCCACCCTCGGTAATGCATAATACCCCACCGCTATCATTAATACTACTGCCAACCTTGTTGCCTCAGGGTGTGTTGCATACATTATACCATAAGTGAATGTCAAACCTCGCTGTGTCAAATCTCATGTGTATGGACCAAATACTACTGTTGTTATCGCTCCCCGCGCCATGCTGGGCAATGCCTGATATACTGGTCTTCTTGTAATTGGGAGTCTCAAAATACGGAACACATCTTCCAACGTCACTGTCATCTCCCCTGTTGGCAGATAGAAGGTATTCTTTTCTGGATTCCATCTCTCAATCAACGCCTGCAACATAGCATGGTTACGTGCGATTCGTGAATAATAGTGAATTCCACTTAACCCCAAATGATTTATCAATGCCCATTCAGCTGGTGTTACATCCGCTCGGATTCGTGACAACAACGCTGGCACAGTATCATTCATCCTTAACCCTGCTTCCACCTGCATACATCAAAACGACACATAATTATTCAATAAAACAAATCTCCACGGGTTTTTTCTCACATTCTGGAAACTCCTACAGTAACCGGTATCGGTTATAGATAACCGATACCGGTTATCTCTAAACGATACCGGTCACTGTCAAAAATATACACCCTGCTTAAAAACATACACCTACGGTAATTATTTTGCCCGTTTACTCCTATCTATACCTAACAACATACGTGAACACCCTACTTACCTACCCCATAGCACTCACCCCATCCCAAACCCTTGCCTATCACCTTTTCTTTCTCATCTTTACCCACTTACTCTCTCTCATCCTCTTCGTAAAACATGCAAGAATCAAATTACAACCAAACAGTTTACCTCTTGGGATGTAGCAGCTTGAGGTGGAACCTGTCTTCCCTCTTGTCTCTGCCTGCTGGATGCTTCTCCTCGTTCAGCCATGTTCACCACCCTCTTCAAATATAACTTGTCTTTCTACCTTCTGAATCTCAGCCCACACTCACTTCACCTGTCTCTTTCCTCCTTATCACTCAATTCTTTCATGCAATTACCTGTATCCGTCGTCAAACAGCGTCGCATTCTCGTATTTAACTTGTTGCATGCTTCTAAAAATAAGAACTTAAGTTGCTTCAAACCAAGCGCTTCTATTTCTAGAAAATATTGTTTTGGCATAACCGATATCGGTTGCATAACCGCTATCGGTCATATAGCTACCGACATCGGTTACATAACCGATATCGGTCATGTGCCCCGTTTTGCTTAAACCTAGGCCGTTTCTTCGTTTTTGCAAATTTTTGTGGCGCCCGCCTCTTTTTCCTGCATCACAACACCATTACCAATATTTGTCATCAAAATCACATCAATATATTATCACTATTTCATCAACATCATCTATCTACAATAAAACAAACCATCGACAAAACACATACAACATTTCATATACACCATGTAGATCAAACTCATCATACATTAAATTTCACAAACCATCGACAAAACACATACAACATTTCATATACACCATGTGGATCAAACTCATCATACATTAAATTTCACAAACCATCGACAAAACACATAAAACATTTCATATACACCATGTGGGTCAAAATCATCATATATATATATATATCAAAGGTTTCAAATATACAACTTGCCCTCCATAGGGGCCTCTGTGATCTCAAGATAATACAAAGCTGGCACGCAGGCCGCAATAACTGTCAAAATCTCGACTCGGCTCGCAGGCCGGTCTCTCATATCAAAAATATACTCGCTCGTGAGACCGTATCAACTATCTGACCCGTACTCTCGGCTTGCAGGGCAGTATATATGACAAGATGAATAAATGAATGAAAGAATCATATGTGGGTACGCGGGAGACCGGTGTCTCTATCCAATATCCAAAAACACAAACTATCTCCTCTGTAAGGATACCTCAGCTCTCTCCATCACTCCCCTTGGCTCGTCTCCTGCTTAAGGTCCACTAGTCTCTACCTCTCTCTCCTCCTGTAACGGACCCACCGAGTCCCACCTGGCACACTTGGCCCAGGATCTCTCGGCTCATGCGAGGTCTCGCTCTCATGCGCCGCATATGGCTGATAGTCGGCCCGCGGTATCATCAAGGACGTCCCGATAGTACTGGGCCTCCGCTCTCCCTCCATATAACGGGCCCGTGCCACCATAGCCATTTCTTGGGTGGTCCCAGAATCCTAATAATAATGGCCCCTATCCTACACCACACCTGTGCTGTCTTTGGGCGTGTGCCTACATATTTTACCGAACACATTCAATATCTGTTTACTATCTGGCCTGTCTTTGATCCATTGGTGTGGTGTGCTACTACTGCACTGCACACAGTGCTGGGCTAAAGCCTGTAATATCCCGATCTGTGCATGCCCAACAGTAATCTATCCTAACCACATAACCGCACACATGCCTCAAGAGTCCCTCTCTCTTTATATCACCCTTCCTAAATCTGGGCCTCTGTGCGGGTCTCTCTCCTCACTACTCTCTCCCTTCCCACCATTCCAAAAATGACCTGTGCAGTAATAGGCGTCGTCCCAAACGGTATCATCCGCCACCCTCTCTATTACCCAATCTGGGTCCACGGGCGTGGTGGTGCCGGCGGTGGGGCCTCTACATCCTCCTCTTGATGCGAGGGAAGGGAGGTGGCTCATCTGTCGTAGCCCCAATCTTCCCCTCTCCCTGGGTATCTGCTCATGCTCTCCCGACCTCAGTCCCAACTATCCAGGAAAGTATCTGGATCTAGCGCATTTGTGATTAGGCTCTTCCTCGGGGTGATGACCTCTATAAGGCCTCCATACAATATCCAATGCGGTCAGGCCCTCTAGCATATGACGGTAATAAGCTACATCTCGTCCTGCAAACACCGCTGTGGCCACCCACGACCCCAACCACCTCTCACGAAAGCCATACCTCTATATCACAACTTCCATGGGCTTTTATTAAAAACATGGTTGAATACATATGATGTGCTCATATGCCCAAAGCGTTAAAAAAATGTGGAACAAATCCCGAATCACCTCATCCTGTGATAAACCCACAGGTCTCTGTATAGCTACACCAGGGTATACTGGTGCCCAAGCATAGCACGTATGCTCCTCCACCATCTCGTGCAGCACCCCCATCAATGCCCATGGAAAGCGGCCTCCCTCTGAGTCGGGAGAGGGGAAGCATGTAATGCCTATCATCATCAACACGGCAAGCTGTGTCTCTCAATATGTCGTGGGCGCGATACATATCGCGATAAGCAATACTCGCACTTTTGTAGGTCAATAATGTGGCTGCATCCCCAAATACATGAAGAATGCTGTCCATAGCCGTCTCTACATCTACCTGGAATACTACCTCTCCTATGATCGGCAGTCTCAGGATGCGATATACATCCTCCAGGGTAATAGTCATCTCTTCAGTCGGGAGATGGAAAACATTGGTTGCCGGATCCCATCTCTCGATGAGGGCAACCATAAGACTAATCTCCTTTCCCTCTCCACAGCCCTATACCGCTGGACTCCACCAAGTCCCACCTCGCGCATAATGGCCCAGTGCATTGCGGACACATGTGGCCGCATCCGTCTCAATAACGGGGGCATTCGATCTCGCATAGTCAACTGCTGACGTGCCTACATACATAACCCACTTCATTAGACCTACACTTTCAAACTACTACTACTTTAACCCTCTATACCCCCTTTTACCCACCCGACCACACCTCGATTCTATAACACATACCTACACCCCACTTGTTTTTACCATAAAACCTTTACGATATCCCTTGCTACACCCACCTATTTTACCCTAACACATTCACGATATCCCCTTTCCTTATCTCGCACCCTACCAATCACCCAGATCTACTCTCGCCATTTACCTATGCCCCTACCAATTTAACACCTCCCCATTCATGCACAACACCTAATCTATCCTAACCCACCAACCACACAACCGCCCCATTTTCCCCACCCACCAATCACCCTTCCTATCAACCTCCTGCTTTTTAGCTTCCTCTTCACCCCCAAAACACAAAACCCAAACCACTAATAACAAACACCCAAACAACAACCCAAACAATAACAAAACACCCAAACAACAACCAAACAACAACCAAAATGCCAAAACAACAACAAAACCAAACCAACAAAATAAATAATCCTAACAAAGGACCACTCTTCCTATGCCTTGGATACTGGATTATATCACCCTTGTTTGGATAAACTATTGACCTTTGCCTATGAATTGCTTGTTTGCTCTTCGATCATGTACCACAGGTCACACTACTTTGCATTTCAACGTGCGTGCAGCTTCCTTGGGCTACCCCACCATCTTACCATCTTACCATCATCTCAACACCATTTACCCTTTATCAACCCTATCCCTGATTTCACACTACCTCAATTTGTGATAGATTTGAGGGGGATTACCTATACCCTTAACAGGGGTAACCACTTCTTATTATTGTCCATGCAGCTTTACAAGACAAGTTACACGACAACAAGGGGCTAATGTAGACACCAAATTTGTGTCTTACGACCCCCTGTGCCCCGCATCTCATTTCGCAACCTAACCTCATCACCTAAACCTTACACAATTATTTATTAATTACCTTATAATTAATAAATCCACATCTCCATACCTGCCACCTCATTTCACCACCTCATCATGACCTAGTCCTAACCCTAAACTAACCTAATTAAGACCTATAACTTGGTCTACATCCACACCCATGACTAATTACTCCTCACCCACACCTAAAACCAACCTCATAATGACTTGACCAAGCCCACAACTAATCCCTCGGGAGAAAAGGAGGGAAAGTTGGCTATTTTACTAAAAATAGCCCACTTTGACCTGACCGATACCGGTTCCTACTCGACCACTGTCGGTTACGTAACCACCATCGGTTCCCTGTAAATGACCTCTCCCAACCAAAAACAAAGGGTTGGATTTTCATTTGATCCGAATGAGAAGTCATTGGAAGGATCCGGAATTTACTTGGCTGAACAGAGACAAGTGAAGGAAAGAGAGGAGTTTGCAGAGAAGGACATCAAGCCCAAGACTGCAACTGAATAACCAGAGCCCAGTGACACTCATCCAAGCATCAGGAGAGGAGATAGCTCATCTCAGATTGTCAGACCATCCTACCTGAACCCTGCCTTCGTCATCACAGTCCTTGAACCTGCATTTTTCATCAGGAATTAGTAAGTCTTATACGTTCTTTTAATAATATTTCTTGGATTTCTGAATCACAGTAATTACAAGTCTACTCCCAGATCCACTACCCGGTAACACCCCCCATCTAACTATCATTCCTCTACCCCTACACTGCCCCAAGAACAGCTCCCATACCCTCTGAGCCTTCTCTATCACCCCGTTACCCATCCCCAATCATTTACTAGCCTTATAAACACCATAGTCATCTTATAGCCAACCTTTTACCAAACCCCTTAAATCACTACCCCTACCGATATCGGTTATCATCAACCGGCACCGGTGACACGGACCGGCATCGGTCACTGTGATTCAAAACCAAGACCACCTTTTCTCTATTGTTCTAATGAGGTAAACAAATTTTAATTGACAATAGCTTATTTGTTAGAATTTGTGTTAATTCATATTAGCAGGGAACCACTACCTTTGAAAGGAAGTCTCATATTTCCTAGGCCCAAGGTAGTTCCCTCACTTATTATCTAATTAGAATCTGGTGGTATTGTATTCTTACTTGCAGGTAGTCCTTCCTAGACAAAAAGGAGTTCTTTGCAATTGATCCGATCTCTCTCTACGCACGCGCGCGCACACTCTCTCAACATTCAATGTGGTATTCCTCCTAGCCCTAACCCTTACTTGTTTCTCGGAAGGAATGAAAGGATAGAAGCAACTCTATCCCGGAACGAAACCATTTCGTGCGAAACACCTCCAAATATGATATCATCCACATACACAATGACAATGAGCAAATGATCATATTCTTTCTTGATGTAGAGATTATTGTCAGCAACACCTTTTCTGAATCCTTGTTCAATGATGTATGATTCCAACCTGCTATACCAGACTATAGGAGCTTGTTTAAGTCCATACAAATCCTTTTTCAACCTACACACATAATCTTTGTCATTAGTTAAAGAAAATCCATCAGGTTGTTCAATATATACCTCTTCATTCATAAAAACATTGAAGAAGGCTGATTTAACATCCATCTAGAAAACTATGATTTTATTGTAAGCCGGATATGCCAGAAATAGTCTGATTGCTTCCATTCTTGTCATTGGTGCAAATGTTTCATCAAAGTCAATTCCTTCCATTTGCACATAGCCTTTATATACAAGTCTTTCTTTGTTTCTTTTCACTTATCCTTTCTCATTCAGTTTTTATGAATACCCATTTAGTTCCAATCACATTCTTGTCCTTAGGTCTTGGCACAAGCTCCCAAGTTTCATTCTTTTCAATCTGA
The DNA here is from genome assembly GCA_018340775.1 of Taxus wallichiana var. yunnanensis. Taxonomy (NCBI): domain Eukaryota; kingdom Viridiplantae; phylum Streptophyta; class Pinopsida; order Cupressales; family Taxaceae; genus Taxus; species Taxus wallichiana. The sequence goes on from CM031233.1 coordinate 190,459,105, forward strand.
TCAAGTTCTTCATTCATGGCATCCACCCAATGTTAATCCTTTCTAGCTTTTGCAACATTCTTGGGTTCTATCATGGATAGGAGTGTTATGTCTTCATGATTCTCTGATCTCTTAGCTTCCTTCTTATGAGAATGCCACCTTCTTTGTTTCCATGATTTAATTTGTTGGATGATCCCTCTTGACTTGTCTTGAGGGTGTTTTGGTGTCTTTTCTTTCTTCCACTTCTTCTACTTCTTCACATGTACTTTCCATTTCTTCAAGATCGTTTTGATCTTCATGATCACATTGGGCTTAGTGTTGGATTTGGCAAGATAAGACTCATCAACTTTTACATTTTTTCTCTCAATCACTTTCTGTAACCTTTTGCAGGTAACATATGTACATTGCACTAATAATTGAGTGACCAAGAATTATGCCTTCATCACATCTTGAGTTGAACTTTCCCAAGTTATATTGATCTATATTGATGTAAGATTTACTTCCAAAGACTTTTGTGTTTTACATTGGCTAGCCTATTTTTCCAAAGTTCATAGGGTGTCTTGTCACACCGTTTATTCTTAATTGGGATATTTTTAGAATGTAGACTGCTTCACTCTAATATTTGTCAAGAAGTTTAGATTCATTCAACATAGTTATTTTCATTTCTTCAACAATCTTGTTCTTTCTTTCAAAAAACCATTTTTGTTGTGGTGTTACGGAGGTGAGAATTGTCTTCTAATCCCATGTTCTTCACAAAACTCATCGAACTCATTGGACCAAAATTCTCCACCTCTAGTCTGATCTTAAGCATTTGATTTTGGTATTCTTCTCATTCTCCATAAGTGCCTTGAAGGACTTAAATATTTCCAGAGCTTCTTATTTGTGCTTCAAGCAAGCCACCCATGTCATCCTAGTGTAATCATCTATTAGTAGCATGAAATACACATCTCCTTGTAAAATTTCAGTTCTTGTAGGCCCACAAAGGTCTATATAGATGAGTTCCAGAGGTCTAGTGGTAGAATACTCTTTGGAATTGAGCGATATCCTTCTTTTTTTGTTGTCTGCAAGCATGCTTTACAAAGAGTGTCTCAGTAGGTTTCAAAATCTTTGGCATGCGTCTCATTCCACCCTTAGCTTATTTTCACAAGATTTTCAAAACTCATATGTCCCAATCTCCTATGCCATAACCAATTGTAATCAACTTTACTTGTGAGGCATTTTTCTTTGTTTATCTTGTTGAGAACATACATATTGTTCTTGGTCTATTTGGATTTTGCAACTTTCTTTCATGTTTTTCCATTTATAATATCACAACCTTTGTCATGGAATATCAAATTATAGCCTTTCTTGCACATTTGACTCACACTTAAAAATTGTGCTTTAGTCCTTCAACATATAGAACATTCTCAGTAATAGTTTTTCCATTGTCTAGACTCAAGGTTCCTTTTCCAACTATATTTTCTAAATTATTATCACCAAATCTAACTGATGCATTGTTTGACAGAGAGATGAATTTTCTTTTATCACCCGTCATATGACTGAAGCATCCTATGTCTAAATACCATATTTTATCTTCATCTTGTACATAAAACATGGTTTGTACTATTAAGCAAGACTCTTTTATTTTGTTGGATTTTCCTTTAGAACATACAGCCATTTATTTTGTTTAGGAGGTTCTTATTTACTTGTTGAAGCTATATGATATTTCTTGTGATATTTGTAGTGAACAAAATTATAGTTTAGTATTTTGTAGGATGAGCTATAGTTTCTACCATAGCCATAACCTATAGCATATATTATACATTTAGCAAATTTATGTCCAAAATTATTACATGAAAAACAATAACCATAGAATGAATGTGTGTACCTCATAACATAGGTGATTCTGGAGCACTATTTTTATTTTTGGCAGCTTTGATGACTTCTTTATTTATCACAGGAAAGGTGCTTTGTATTGACACAATTTTGTTTTCTTCCTTCTTTGCAGGATTCATTTCTTTTCTTTCTTCCTTGATACCTATCCCTTATTTGTCATGTGTATCCGTTGATACTCAATATGCTAGTTAGAACATTTGAGATCTTTTCTAGCTTCTCATATGTTGTCGACTTGCTTGTCATTTATTACGCTTAGTCTTGATTGCTCCAATTATGAGTTCAGATTTATGCATTCATCCTCCTTTGATTTGTAATATTTGGAAATATTTTCCAGCTGAGTTTCAAGTTCTTTGAGATCATTAGTTTCTTCCTCTTCCTTTAAAATTTTTCTTTTCTCAAAGATGCAAATTTTTTTCTTCATAATATTTTAATGTGCATCTCAACTTTTGATTCTTTCTCCTACACAGTTTCAATTCTTCAAGAGCACAAACAAGTTCTGCTTCCAAATTTACATTTTCTTCTTCTTCATCAGAGTCTTCATAATTAACTACATTCTTCAGAGACATCCATGGCCATAAAAAACATTCAAATTGAGTTTCATCATCCTCATTTTTAGAGCTTCCTAGGTTGTTTGAATCAGATTCACTTGACTCTTCTTTTGAGTAGAAATTCCTTTTGTTCTTAAATAATTTATTCTTTCCATATTTTTCTTCTTGAAGTTCATATTTTTCTTGTTGTGTTTGTGACTTTCTTCATCATGATCAGACTGAGTTTCTTTATTCTTGTTTGGGAATTTAGCAGTGAAATGGCCTACTTGTCCACACTCAAAACATTTGAATGGAAGTTTACCTTTATACTTACTTGAGCCTCTTCTTAGTCTTCTCATGAACATTGCTTCAATCTTCTCATCATCTACTTCATCCTCCAAGTCTGATCCTTTGTTTCTTATTTGTATTGGGTCTCTTTCTTGGCTTTAAATGTTACTTATTTCTTAGTAGACTTAGACCCTATTGTCCTCATCTCATATGCTGATAGGATGCTATGTAGTTCATCCATTGTTAGAGTCTTCATGTCTTTGGATTCTTCCACAACTGAAACCTTTGCATCATATTTGGAAGTCAAAGATCTTAGAATATTTTGGACTATAACAAATTCTTCTAGCTTCTCACCTAGGCCTTTGATCATATTGATAACTTCATCTATTCTCTGCATGTAGGCTGTTATACTCTCATCATATTTCATCTTTAGATTCTCAAACTGAGCTCTGTAGGTCTATAATTTTGCTAACTTGACCTTATCATCTCCTTCATAAATAATTTGAAGCCTAGTCCAAATATCCTTTGTGGTTGTACAAAGTGCATTACTTTTACAAACTTTGTTTTAGTTTGGCCACATAGGATGGCATTCATGGCTCTTGAGTTGCACTCATATTTTTCCTTGTATGCTACAAAAGTGATTTGTGTGGCTAGAGGATTGTACCCTTTCTCAACACATTCCCATATGTCAAAGACAAGTGACATAAGATATGTCTTCATCTTTATTTTCAAGAACGCGTAGTTTATTCCAGTGAAGAGAGGTTTTCTTGACGCAGTGATAAACCACCTTTTGCTTGATTTGTTGCCATGTTTGTGACGAGAGGATCTCATTTAAGATATTAAGCTTCTCGCTTAGAAGGACTCACTTTGATACCAATTGTTAGAGATCACAATCACTGAGAGGGGGGGGTGAATCAATTTAGATTAAATTTTTTAAGACAATACCAATTTATAATTCCTTAGTAAATTGCAACAATATACCATGAACATTTAAGAAAAAATATGCTAGAAAAAATAACATTGAACACATAATTTACAGTGGGAAACCCTTTTGGGAGAAAAACCCGATTTGAAACCAAATATTTATTAGGAACACCAATTCCAAATCATATAATATATTTGTTTTGGTTGAGCACCCACTCAACTTGTGAAGCACCCACTTCATATTCTCCAAGCACCCACTCGAAGATAACTGAGCACCCACTCAATAGATTTTAGCAAGATCCAACTTGCAAGGAGAAACCACCCCTATAATCTAAGCACCCACTTTGAAATATAACATGAAAAATACATTGATTAATTAGAATCGATATTTCTTACACAATAGATTATGATCACTTTTCTTCTCATTTAGGCACTCTCATTCGGTATTATGTCTCTTTATCTCTCAGTATTTCAATCTCAATATGAGTTTTTGATTTATGTGCTCTATCACTCTCTTTGCACTTCTGAGTCAAACTCTCTTTCTCAATGGATCAACAATACTGATGCTCTTCTCATTTGATATGATATTTTACACTTCATTTGTTGGCTCTCCTTTTGTCTCTCTCTTCCTCTGTTGCTCCTTCAAATCTAATGCATCCCCTTTTCTCACTTGAGAAACACACGTATAATCTTGGAGTTCTTCTTTTATAACCAATACTATCCCTCACTTCCTTGGCATGTCATGTACTCTTCCATTCTATCACCTACAAATATGGTCTATTAAATGCATACAAAAACTCCAAATTTATTCTCTATATATTGAATTGACTTTTCTATTTTCTTAGTGCATTAAATATTCAATACATTAATTCAGGAGCCATTAATGAGACAATTTCTAAAAAAATAGATTTCCCATCATTCTAGGATTTTTAACTAGATCAAAAAGAGCGATCCATATTTCCTCTCTGATATTTAATTGTTCCTTGAAATCAAGATTTTAGATTTCATGATCTGGAGGATGTAATCAGTTTTCCACAAAGTCAAAGAGCATTAAATGCTAACAACTAGATCTGGATATTTCTCAAATCATGTATGAGGTTTTTGTTGATCGACGTAATGTACTACCTCTCCATTTTATATTTAGATCATTATCAATTTTAGAGAACAAAGTCTTGATTGATCATATGCAAAGAAATTTGATTGTTCTCAAACCCTATCTAATTCACGGTGGTCCATTATGAAGCTTTTATTTGCTTCTATGACTTTCTCCTTTGTGTCGTGGCTATATGATATGTTTCACAACTTTTCTTTGTTACCTACGGCCTTTTCATTATTTTGCATATTTTCTAGTTTTCTTTCTTTCGTAGCTTTTCTTTCACATCCGTGGCTTTGTATCTTTACAGGGCTATCACTAAACCTCTGCGACTTCTACTAGACTTTAGCAACTTCCTTCCCATGTATGCGATATTCTCAAAGCTTGATTAAGCCCCTTATAACTTAACCTTAACCATCCTTCTTCACATTCCGTCATCATACATTCACTTGTAATTGATATGAGAGTTGAAACTACCAATCAACATTCAATTCTCTTGTTAACAAATTTTCCATACATGGTTGACCTTGAGACACTACACAATATCTGCACAACCCTTTTTGCCATCAATATAACTTGACATCAATGATAACACTCATGAAAATGAAAAAGTTCCAACACTAAAATTGAAAAGGATGAATTCTATAGTGAAAACTTGTTCATGGACTTTGAAACATCACATGAAAGTATCTCTAAAGGAAAGAATCATGTTGAAGTTGAAGACTCGGATGAAGAAGGTGATGTGGTAGATCTTGAAGTTGAATTAGTGAGTGCTCTTGAAAAATTGTAGTTATCTAGAAGGAATAACCACAAGCTACGATCCAAGTTGAAGGACTATGAGGAGAAAATTAGTATTTATGAAAAGAGACTCAATATGAAGGAGAGAGAAGAGGAAGATGAGTTCAAGGAACTAGAAGCTCAACTAGAGATAATGTCACTATCATTCACATCTAAAGAAGAAGAGTTCCTAAGACTCAAATTAGAAATAGAACACCTAAAGACTGAGCTGGATCAAATGTTAAGAAAGGTGAAGTTGTTTGAGAAGTTTGACAAAAGCACACATGATCTAGCTGATCTTCTAAGTATCCAAAGAGATGTAAGTGACAAATCAGGTTTATGATACAAAGAAGAAAACAAAGATGTTGGAACAAAAGATAAGAAAAATGGAAAGAGTGCTCCAGAATCATCTTACACCACTAATAAGAAGATCAAAAATGATGTAAAAATATGGACCAAGCCATTCAAACACTTCCATGCTATCGGTACATTCACTCCTTTTATGGTTACTATTTTTCATGCAACATGTTTGGTCATAAATCTATCAAATGTAAGAAAAATGCTAAAGGTCATGATAGGAATTATAATTCACAAAATATGAGAAGAGATAAGGGTGTAGTTTTTATAATTTCCAAAAGAATGGACACATAGAAAAGGCCTATAATTAGAAACCTCTTAGAAAAGATAGAAATATATATGTATTTAAGTCTCGATCCTACAAAGAAGGAAGAATAAACTATTATTACAAAAACAACGTTTCATGTTCAAGATGAGGGAAAAATATGGTATCTTGATAGTGGTTGCTCAAGTCACATGACAAGTGATAAGAACAAGTTTATCTCCCTGACTAAGAATGCCTTAGGAGATGTCAGATTTGGAGACAACAATTCAACTAACATTATTGGTAAGGGATGATTAAGCCTAGATAATGGAAAATCAATCACTAAAAATGTATTATATGTAGAAGGTCTCAAGCATAATCTCCTAAGTGTTAGCCAAATGTGTAAGAAAGGGTACACATTAGTTTTCCATGACAAAGGTTGTGACATCAAAGAAAGAAAATCAGGAAAGAAGATTGGAAAAGCAAAGAGAACTAAGAATAACATGTATGTGCTAAAGGAATTCCACAAATGGAAGTGCATTACAACCAATGAAGATTATAGTTAGATATGAAATAGAAGTATATGGAACTTAAATTTTGATAACCTTGTCAAAATAAGCTCAAAAGGATGTGTTAGAAACATGCCAAGAATAATCAAACCAGATTGATACACTTTGTAAAGCTTTCCTACATGGGAAACAAACTAGGAGGAAATTCAAGTCAAAAGAATATTCCACATCAAGGCCATTAGAACTGATACACACTGATCTTGTTGGACACGAAAGAACTACAAGAATCCAAAGAGATTATTATTTTATGCTACTTATTGATGAATATACCAGGATGACTTAGGTTGCATGTTTGAAAGAAAAATTAGAGGCATTAGAAAGGTTTAAGGAATTTAAAGCCTTAGTGTAAAATGAAAAGAATGCAAAGATCAAATTCTTGAGGTCAGACAAAGGTGTTGAGTTTTGGTGTAATGATTTTGATATTTTCTATGAAGAAAATGGAACAAGGAGGAAATTTTCATCAGAAAGGACACCTCAACAAAATGGGGTGGTTGAGAGAAAGAACAGGACAATTTAAGAGATGGCTAGGAAAATGTTGAATGAGTCCAAACTTTCATATGGTTATTGGAAAGAATAAGTGTTTATAATTGTATACATCTGAATAGGGCACAAATAAGAGTGAATAAAAAACAAACTCCATTTGAGCTTTGGATAGGAAGGCTAGAAAATGTAAAGAATATTAGAGTGTTTGGGAGTAAATTCTACATCAAGAGGGATGAGGACAATTTAGGAAAGTTTGATTCTAGATGTGATGAAGGAATATTTCTAGGATATTATTTAGTAAGTGTAACATATAGGTGCTATAATAAAAGACTCTAAAAGACAAGTGAAATTAATAATATATAGTTTGATGAGTCCTATCATTTGAGGATAAATAACCAAACCAAAAATGATGAAAAAGATGTAGAAAAAACTCCATGCATATAAGTTCAAGAAGATGGTAAAGAGGAAGAAAAGAATCATGAAGAAGCAAATGAATAAAAATAGAGACTAGACACAAAAAAAACTTCAAGGTATGTCAAGAAAGATCATCCAGCTGATCATATTATTGGAAACAAAAATGCAAGCATACTCACAAGAAGAAGGTTGAAAAACTTGAGAACTCATGAGAAACATCCCTTCGATCCATGGTAGAGCCCAAGAATGTTAAAGAAGCTACAAAAAATCAACATTAGTTGAAAGAAATCAATGAATAATTAGATAAAATTGGGAAACATGAAACTTGGGAGTTAGTGTCTAGACCCAAGGACAAAAATGTGATAGGAACAAAGTGGGTGTTTAGAAGTAAACTAAATGAAAAACATGAAGTAGCTAAAAATAAGGAAAACTTAGTATGAAAAGGTTATTCCCAAATGGAAAGAATTAAATTTGATGAAACCTTTGCACCATTGGAAAGGATGGAAGCAATTAAATTTCTCTTAGCCTATGTAACACACAAGAGGTTCAAAATCTACCAAATGGATGTTAAATCAGATTTCTTGAATGGTCACCTAAATGAAGAAGTTTATATTGAACAACCAGATGGTTTTTCTCTCACTGAAGATAAATATTATGTATGCAAGTTGAAGAAGGATTTGTATGGGCTCAAACAATCTCCTAGAGCTTGGTATAGTAGGTTAGACAAGTATCTAGTTAACCAAGGTTTTAGAAAAGGAGTAGTTGATAGTAACCTATACATAAAGGAAAAAGAAGGAAGCGATAAATATAAGAAAGAAATGCATATCTGATATAAATATAAATAAATTAAATCAAACTTGGATGGGTCGGTGGAAACTGGAAGTCTGTAGAGGCCTAGTCGATGGTGACTGGAGTACATCAATTGAAAAAATAGAAGAAAATGTAGATACGAAGGAATTAGTTGAAGAGCCGAAGCCGATGGTGAGCTGATATGGTAGACAAGAACCTCAAGAGATCTGGAACATGATATGAGAGAAATAATGCAATAAAGTTAGGAAAAATCATGGTAAATGTAATAAATATAGATTTGATCGATGATGACTAGGTTGAGTTGACAATGACTAGGGATGGAAAAATAGACCTAAGATGACAGAGAGATAAAATGACAAGATCTAGATATTGGATGGATGAGAAAACAAAATGATGATGATAGAGGATTTGAATGACAAAGAAATTGATAGAATGAAGAATGATTGATGGAAACAAGACATAGTCGAAGGACATTGGGTCGAGGTCTAGGATGAGATACATGGAAAATGAAGGATGAGAAGGAAAGAATGAGGGTTGAGGCTATGAAAGAGCTCCAAGGTGGTTGATAAAGACCTGTAAGAGGATTGGAAAGTTACAAATTTGATACAAAATGATGACAAGATGATAAAAGGGCTTCACACAAGACAAAGTGTCCAAGATCTCCACAATGATAAAAATAGGTCTTTAAAAGGTCAATCCAAGATGAGGGTATTTGCTTCTCAGAAGAGGAGAAACCTACAAAAACAAGACAAAGCCGAAAGAGACCCAAAATTTCATCCTTTTACAAGGAGGAGGTGAAGGTGGATTTATAGGGTTGATGGTGACCTAGGTAGGTCAATGGAAACTACATAGAGACATCTATTTAGGTGGTGGAATGATTCCCAACTTGATGTAAAATGATCTCAAAGAGATCTGGTTAGGATTTTGGGTGATAAGGACGAGCTAGGGTGTCTAGGGAAGATAAAAGTAGGTGAGAGATGAAAAACATTAAATAAAGGAAAAGGTATTATGAAATTATTAAATGTGGACCTAAGAAGGATAAAATAGAGGATTTAGGAAGAATAAACAAGTTAGGCGATGATTAATATATGAGTAAGGGAGATCAGGGATAATTAATATAGATAAAATAATAGGATGGGTAAGATAGGTTTAAAGATGGGAAACAATAATAAAATGGAACAAATGGGATTTGGAAGGAAGGGGAAGATTTGAATAGGTGCATTCATACAAGAAGAGAGTGAATGTGGGGTGAGGGGTAGCGATACAAAAAATTGGTGTCTAAACTTGGTATAGCAGAGTTAGACAAGTACCTAATTGACTAAGGTTTTAGAAAAGGGGTAGTTGATAATAACCTATACATAAAGGAAGAAGAAGGAAACTTGCTGATTGTTTTTGTATATGTGGATGACATAATCTTTGGGGGAGACAATGAGAAAATGACACATGAGTTTTTGAATTCATGAAGGAATAATTTTAGATGTTAATGTTTATGGACTCAACCTTCTTCTTTGGGCTACAAATCAACCAATTAGAGAAAGGAATATTCATATCTCAAACCAAGTATGTTAAGGAGATGCTTAAAAGGTTTAACATGGACAATTACAGACAAGTTGGGACACTAATGATCATGGGATGCAAGCTCAGTAAAGAGGAAATCTCACCAAGGGTTGATCAAACCTTGTATAGGTCCATGATTGGCACCTATTGTACACTACTAATTTTAGGCCGAGATATAGTAAAAGATTTGGGGTTAGTTGAGATATTTCATGAAGAACCTAGAGAAATTCATCCTCAACCAGCTTAAAAGGATATTTATATATCTAATTGGAACCTTGTTATCACTTTGAATCAAAAAACCCTCTGATTTACACACATGTGTGTTCTTGAGCTCATGGTTGATTGAGTAACATGGGTACTATCTCCAAGTGTGGGACTTGCTACTTGAGATAGACCTCTAGAGAAAGTGGTTCTTCTTCCAAATCCTAGTACACACTAAATCTACTGAAAGAAAATAAAAAAATCCTCATCCACTTCCAAGGACCAGGAAAGAGAAAGAGCATGAAAAAAATAGAAATCTACACTATAAAGGTGATGCACCAAAAGAAGGGCATGAGAATAATCCGCAATGTGTGAAAATGGGAGCAAAACATAGATTAGAAAGGGTGATAACAGTTCTCCACATTCTAATACAAGAACTCACAACAACATTTCCATGCTTACACAATAATAGTTAAACTATGTAAGAGCACAAATTGGACACAATACACCTACAATAATATTGAAGAGGTAAGAAGAATGCAAACAAACATAACAAGGGAAGATACATCCACAAACTTGCATCTATTGCTTCATGGATATGCATAGTTCAAAATATTATAAATGAAAGGCCTAGATCACCATGCAAGGAGTCCACTATAAAGGCCTGCAACACATTGGCTTCACAAAACCAAAATGACAGATTTTTGCTACTCAAACTATCCTCTTTACAATGAGCCCAACACTTCAATTTATAAAATTTTGGGAAGATAAAGAGAGAGAGGATTCAATTCCTGAAATTCACTTTAAAACCAATTGGAAGTCATGATAAATGAGTGTGGTTGGTGATTTTGGACCTGCAGAAGCAATCTCAAGGTTTCCCATAACTTGCAACAGTGAAAGGAATGATTTCCCATGCTCATTAAATGCCTCTCCAACCACTATCCAACAACCAAACAGAAATGGTATTGTTTTCCTAAAAATCACCATCAAATATTCATCAATTTATTTATTTCTTGCTTTTTGTGCATCTGGCTTAGAGCCATGGTTCCAATGAGACCAATTTTATGAAAATTCATTGAGGATTGCTCAAGTTATGAGCTTCTGAGTGCAAGTAGGTAATTGGAGTTGCACAAGTTTTTGTTCATTGTCATGTGACTGAGAATTAATTTGGAAGTTGGAATTCATCATTTTAAATATTTTTCCTTTTTAAGTGTCTTACATATCTTAAAATGGTCTTGGTATTTTAATATTGGTTTTAAGCCCACCATGTTTTCATTGCTTATAATGAGGGGGAACTTTGATGTTTTGTTATTTAACATACCAACTCAGCCAAGCCGGCTGCCTCTTTCCATGTTGCATTGGACATTGGTTACTACCCAAAAATCTCCTACCCACCGAGCCACGTAACATTCCAACTTGGTGTGTATGTTTGACTCGAAATTTACCTCTATTGCATGTGGGTTCATTTTAATGTGGCGTACTTAATTTTTCATGTCTGGGGCCATTAGGGCTAATTCGACCCGATTCACTCACATGAGAGCCTCTCCATCCCAATAGACCCATGCAACTCATCCATCTTCCTCTTATCGTAATTGTGTTTCAGTTACCCCCACCTTACCCACATGTCACTATAACTGTGGCGATTTTAGTTCTCCATGGCCCAAATGTCCTTGGGCCACATGGTTCGCTTTTTCTCTACATTCACCGCGAAACATCGGTATGGGCAGCTTGGATTTTCCATGCACAAGTATCCCACACTCAATAGAGCCATTTGTGCCGTGTATTTCCACTATCCCCATAACTTTCCTTGAACTCGGCTAAGGCTTATCGCTTATTCCTTCCTCTTTCCATGACTTAGCTAAGTTCCTACCATGATCGCCGAGGTATCGAATCACTTCTCATTGACCTGAGATTCATAGAGCTCGCTCTAACAAAATATCTCCATGTTTCTTGAATTCTCCCATTACTACGCTTCATGTGATATCTCTCATGCCATCAATTGTAAAAAAATGATCTCGTGATCTCATCTTTACATGACTGAGCTACCTCGGGGTCTTCCATGATAGCCATCGAGCCATCAAGCTCTCCTACATGCCTAAGTGAAACTCTTAATCTTCCTAGTTTCACCATGATTTACACGTAACTGTGTGTGTTAGTCTTCCTTTTACCTATTTTCTTGGGACAATCCATTGCACGAGCTCCTCCAATGCTAATTCGGTAGGATACTGAGTTCCATGATCCGAGCTTAACGACTCCTGTATGGTTCTTCTACCAAGCCGACATGTTTCCTCCGTATGACATGGCCTCCAATCATTAAACAAGCCTAATAAGGCCTAAGATTGTTCATTAAAATGGCTTGGCCCCATCGAGTGGATTGGCCCCCTCTTTAGTGACACAACTTGCATCCATTAAAAGTAGCTCGATATTCTAGTTGGACTCGCTAACCACCATGAGTTTGATCATTTACATTCTAACGAGCTTGTTGTTACCATTGCTTCTTGCGAGCCCAACTCAAAATTCAACTCACTCAGTTCATCCAAGGAATCTCAAGGTGCACATTTTAGCTTGGTTCCCATACTCCAAGCAACTCAATTATGAGTTCAATGAGTTCATTAGAACAAAAGGTGAGTTTTAACCTTCTTTAACATTGGGAAGGTGTATAAATACTGAATTCTACCCTCTGATGCTACAAGTGGGCCCCACTACTGGTTACCTTAATTGAATAAACTTGGGATTAAATGAAGACCAAGAAGAGGAGAAAATGTCCTCTTGGGAATGTCCAAATCCTTCTAAAACCCCTCGGACACTGAAGTCATCATACTTCTTCTAAAGACCTCTGGGTGTAAGCCTACCCTCTTCTCCAAATTTTCACTAGGAGGGTGGAAATTGATAACAATTTGGCGACTCGCGGGGCCATTTTCCTGATAAGTGGAGCATGATCAGTTGTCTATAGCTATCCATTGGGTATGGGGTCCGTATTATCATCATGGGCTGTTATGAACTATGAAAATATTGACCCCAAAATGCTTGAAATGTCGCTTTTTCTTCTCGGAGCTATCTTTTGCTTCTCATACTCACAACTTTCATAAGAAAATATTGAAATCAAGAATTTTGAGGGTAGAAAAGTGTTTTAAAAATTAATTTCACCCATTCCCACAACTGTAATCCATGAGGCTGAATGATGAACACCTGTTAGCTTGGAAATCATGGAAATCTATTAAGTTTCTCTTTCTTTCTTCTTCTGAATGTTCATTCCTTTCGACCAATTGCTTGGGATACTCGGAAGGCTACAAAGGCTGTTGTCAAGCCTTGAAGATATGAATAATGTATTATAATTACTTCTTAACATTTTTCAAAGGATGAGTGAAAATTAAGGATTACCATTTGTTACTATTACAAATTTTCCCCAATATTGATATCTTGATTTAAGAAACTCAGCTCCCGATTTGAGGAAGCAAAATAATTGAAGATTTGAAATCTATCTTTTGACTTGATTTTAGTTACTTTGCATTTGTTTGAACTTGAGGTTTGAAAATTTTATGAGCAACTATGAGCTTCCCTACCATAACTTCTCTTTCTTGAAGCATGATGAACTATATACAAAGCATACACTAGAAACATAGAACATGTGCACCAACACTTAGGGAAATTAAAACCTATTCTAACAACAAAAATAATGTGCACAAGAACTTAGAGGAATTGAAAAGTCCTAGACTAGGTAAGTGCACTAACTGGGAGGCAAAAAGGGGTCTTAAGTGGACACATTTTTCGAAAAAAAATTCAACTTGTACAATTTTTTCAAAATAGTTACACTCAAAATTGGAAGATGTTGTAGAAATATGAATCATATAATTTTGAGTCTAGTTTCTAAGCTAGTAAATTTTATTGAAAACAGATAAGTTTAAGTGGGTCAAATAACTAAAATACCAACAGATTCTCCTTTTTGTTAAAAAACATAATAGAGTGACTTTCATGCCCCCACCATTTTTTGAGCACCATTTAGTATTTTTGAAAACCCTTTAGTAGAAAGATAGCTAGGAGCATCTAGTTTGGGCTCCCTTTTTTTACATTTTTCTGTGAATATTTTTTTATTTGTGATTTTTCTATTACAAAAATTTTATGTTTTGAAAAATAACGGAGCTCCGACCGTCCACCCCCTCCCCCGCCTCCAACTACCTCAAAAAAATATCGAAAATTAGATTTTTTTAATATGTATAGAATTATGCCTAGTTTGGGCTAGTATAATTTTTTTAATTTCGATCACCCAAAAAAATACACCATGAAAGATAGACATATTTACACTTCAAAAATAGCTATAAAAAGGCATAGTTAGAAAATAAATAATATGGATACCTTATATTAGTCGAAAATTTAGAAAATTATATTTTAAGAAAGAAGAGACTCTGCTCTACGTCGTGGCATAATTTTTAAAAAATGGATTGATTGTTTTATTTTGATTTATAATAGAGGAAGTGTCATTTTTATATTTTCTTGTAAAACTCACCATTTGCTGTGTTTGTGCAAGTCCATGCCTCAGGCTTTGGGATCCAAACCGGATCCCAAGCCTTGAGGCATGGCTTGGGAAAAGAGAAAACAAAAATGCATACGCGTTATGTAAGGTGTACGCATTCTCAGTGTAGTATAAGCATTTTGTATGCTTTTGACATGCTTCTATTTACATAAATAAATGTTAAAGTATAGTTTTTCATTTACTTTAAATTTATTTATTAGGCGATTAAACATTTATTTATGGCTAAGAACACTAAGGGGTTATCAATCGCCTAGTAAATCTTTCCCTTTAATTCTAAATGGGAGTTACCTGGCCTATGACTTAGTGACCTTCCATTCATTGATAATTCCTTAGATGATAAACCCAAGGAATTTTTCAAAATCCCGTGAACAAAAAGATAGGGGTAGTCATCAATCCTAGTGAAGGGTGTGATGTGATTTCCAAGCAACTTGAAATTCATATAGATTTAGAGGTCATAACACGAATTTTCAAATATCTCTATCATTATAAATGGAAGCCAAGTAACAGTGTCTCCTTGTACATCCAAGGATTGAGGACTACTGGGGTCTTTGGAAGGATTGGACAATCAGAATATGACATTTCCCTCCTTCAAAATATCAACAGATGAAAAACATCAAATTTTTATGACTCTCTTTGAATGTTCTAGCCTACAAATTTGATGAACCCTGAACTCTGTGACCTAAACCCTTAACCCTCAACCATGAGACCTAAACCCTAAACCCTAAAACCAAAATAATAAATCCTAAAACCTAAACACTAAATACTAAACCCTAAACCCTAAACCCTGAGCCCTAAGCCCTAAACCCTAAATACTAAATTCATAGCCTCGAGCTCTAACACCCAAACCTTAAACCAAGAATTCAACCCCAAACCTTAAGCCATAAACCATGAACCATGAGCCCTAAACCATAATCCCTAAACCTTAAGCCTTGAACCATACACCCTAATCCTTGAGCCATAAACCTTAAACCTTAAACCCTGAGCCCTAAACCCTAAATCTAGAGCCCTAATCTCTAACCCCTAAACCTTAAACCCGTAACTCTGAACCTCGAACCCTGAGTCATAAACCTTAAACCATGCACCATAACCCCTAAACCCTAAATCCTGAGCCCTGAGCCCTAAACCGTAAACCCTAAACCTTAAGGCCTAAATGTTAAATCCTAAAGGTCATTAAACCCCAATTCCTAAACCCTAAAAACTAAATCATAAACCCTAAAACCTCGACCCTAAACCTTAGAATCTAAACTACAAGCACTAAACCCTAAACCGTAAGCCCTAAACTCTAAACCCTAAACCCTAAACCCTAAACCCTAAGCCCTAAAGACTAAACCCTAAACCTTGAACTCTACGACCTAAACCCTTAACCCTAAAACCTAAACCCTAAACCTCGAGCCTTAAACCCTAAACCCTAAACCCTGACCTTTAAACCTTAAACCCTAACTCTTAAACCCTAAACCGTAAACCCTAAATCCTCAACCCTAAACCTTAAACCCTAAGCCCTAAACCCTAAACCTTATACCATAAACCCTTAACCCTAAACCCTAAACTCTAAGCCCTAAATCCTAAACCCTAAACCCTAAACCCTATAACCTAAACCTTGACCCCTAAACCCTAAACCTAGAGCCCTAAACCCTAAACCCTAAGCCCTGAACCCTAGGCCCTAAGCCATAAGCACTAAGCCAAAACCCTAAACCTTGAACCTTTAAACATAAACCCTCAACCCTAAACCCTAAAAAAACCTTGAGAACTAAACCATGAACGCTCAACTCTCAACCCTAAACCCTCAACCATGATCCCTAAACCCTAAACCCTGACCCCTTTGCCCTAAACCCTAAACCCTGACCTTTAAACCTTAAACCCTAACTCCTAAACCCTGAATCGTAAACCCTAAATCCTTAACCCTAAACCTTAAACCCTAACTCCTAAACCCTAAATACTCAACCCAAAACCTTAAACCATGAGCCCTAAACCCTAAGCCCTATAACATAAACCCTAAGCCCTAAACCCTAAACTCTAATCCCTAAATCCTAAACCCTAAACCCTAAACCCTGACCCCTAAACCCTAAACCTTGAGCCCTAAACCCTAAACCCTAAGCCTTGAACCCTAGGCCCTAAGCCATAATACCTAAGATAAAACCCTAAACCTTGAACCCTCAAACATAAACCCTAAACCGTAAACCCTAAAAAATAAACCCCGAACCCTCAAGTCTCAACCCTAAACCCTAAACCCTAAACCCCGATCCCTAAACCCCGATCCCTAAACCCTAAAACTTAAACCTTGATCCATAAACCCTAAACCCTTAACCTTGATCCCTAAACCCTAAACCTTGAACCTTGAGCCCTAAAAGCTAAACCCTTAACCCCGAACCATAAACCCTAAACCATAAACCCTAAGCCATGAGCCCTAAACCCTAAACCCTAACATCTACACTATGAGCCTTAAACACTAAACCTTAAACCATAAACTCTAAAAATTGAGTCCTAAACCTTTAGCCCTAAACCCTAAACCCTAAATCATAAACCCTCACCCAAAAGAAAGTCCTAAAAAGATCATTTAGCATGTTTCAGTGAGTAAGGAATAGTGTTTAAGGTGATCAATCGAATCATTTAGTTTTTATGAGAAACTACTTGATTTGAGGCCTAAAAGGAATTTTTGGCCATTTTGTAGTTAATTGAACACCCTTCAAAACAAGCTAAAATGAGCTAGTCATGTCACCGAGTTATCAAGGACCATTATTTGTGAAGTATTAAGGCATTGTTTGTCTCCATAAGAGACATATGAGAAAAAATCATGTATGAGAATCATGAATTTGATTCCATGAAAGGATGCTTTTAGAGCTAGGAAAGGTGAGGGGATGATCTTTATATGGAGCACCATGTTTCTAAGAATGAGAAATCATCTGAGTTCACTTGATGTAATTCACTTAGTACTATTCATAATAACTCATTCAACACCTAGTAGTGTTATCACACCTTAAGGAGGAGGCACGTTACAATCACCTCATTTTGGCCATAGGACAAGAATCCCATTCAGGGAACAATCCTCTATCTACAAAGTGAGGATCTCTTTTTAGTAAGAACTATCTACAAACATCATAGAGTTAATTCATGGTCACTAAAGTGAATTATGGACCAAATTTAAAAATTAGTACCAATTCAAGTAGTGGTAGGGCCAAAATCCATTTTAGAAGGTCAAAAAACCTAAAAATGACTATATGCTTTCTCAAAACAAAGACCGACTACAATATATATGCCCTGAAAGTTTTAGGTCGTTTGTTGAAATCCTAAAAATGAGTAAGTACTGACTAGATTAGATTTTGAAAAACTATCTTCTAGATTATAACTATTGGAGCTATGAGACCACTTCCATAAGGTTCGAGTGACCCTAATTTCTTATATTTACTAAAATAAATTTAAAGTATAAGAAATAATAAAAGAAATAATAAATTTAAACATTTATTTTTGTAAGTATAAACCACCTAAACACATATGCATGGTCCATACTACACAAAATGTGTACACATTTTGTGTAGTTTGAAATGCATACACATTTTCTTCGGTGATTCCAATAAACTTGTTCCCTTGTATAATAATAATGGCACCCTTCAATAATCCAATGGGCATGATTTTAGTCCTATTCACCATATACAACACATTTGAATACAGATGTAATGGTGGTCTCCCCATCTAATTCCATTTATCCAAAGTGATCACATTTACTTCGCACTTGTATAAATCAATATTTTGTGTAGTAACCACCCATCAACAATTGCATTTGAAGTGATTTATTTATCATATTCAAGACTATGAGGAGGTAAGTTCACATGTAGGATTTTTCTCTCATGCTCGGTACAACATGCGTTATTTTATCCCTTAGACATTCCCCTAAAAATTAATGATATTTTCTTAGTGCAACATCTTATAAGCATCCTTCAAGTCATCAACATATTTCTTAGGAAGTTGAAATTACTTTTCCTTATCTAGCTTCCTTGGTTACTCCTTCAAAAATTGTATTTCACCTTATAAGTTCCTAATAACCTCCATAGTCTCCTGATAAAATTCCTTCTATTAAGGAGGATCTAGATATTTCGCATGTAATACCTCCTTTTTGTAATAATAGGTTTCTACTTTAGATTCTCATGAGCACGTGCAGCCTCACCGCATGTAGTCACCAACATAGGTATTACCTCAAGATCAGGTACTAACTTTAGCATCCACTAATATTCTATAATGTGTTATACCTTTATCATCCATGTGCCCTTATCTTACTTGTGTTGCTTCCTCATATGATCATATAAATCAAGGCACTCTTCAAACTTATGTTATTTTCTACACCATGAGAAAATAATGTTTTGAGGGCATCCGTGCATGTAATGATCAAGGTATCTCGCATGTTTAACAAGTAGCTCATGGGAAATCACCTCTACCTCTGCCATGACCACAACCTCTATATCCACCTTGGTAACCTCTACCTCTACCACCTCCATTAGAGCACCCTTCATTGTGGCTATGATTATGATGTTCACCTTGCTCCTTAGAACCGTTTACAATAATAATCTCACATACACCGGTCTCAATAGCATCATTAATACGATTGATCAACCTATGATTCTCCATGTCATGAGTGTTGGACTTTGTAAATTTTACAATAAAAAGACACGTTCTCCGGAATGCACGTTGTAAAAGGGGCACCAACTTGAATCATGATCCAAGGGAAAGATCTCCAATTCCAACAACATAGTGCATATCAATTTATGGGGGAAGCTATCCTTAGTATGTCCTTCTACCTTATAATCTATACACCATATCCCACTTTACGTCTCATGTGCTGAATTACCGATAGTTACTCCAATCGCTTCGCCATAGAAGTAATTTGTGCCTCAAGAATGGGTTAACTCCAATGACTATGCTCCAAAATGTCTCAACACATAAATCTACCTCCAAAGCATTATGTGGATCTGTAAACATCTTATGATAGAGTACCATTCTCAAAAGGTGTAATAAAAAAACCAACAAATCATTGTGCATATTGGCTAGGGTGGATATAATAAGACAACTTTGATAACAAAGTCTTAAAATGTGCATCATACTCCTTTACACTCTCAACCATGCCCTGCTTAATTTCCTTAAGTGTATTGATGCTTTTATGATCAAACTCATGTATATGGAACTCAACCAAGAAAGCATCATGTAATGCATTGTATTCTACAATAGTCCTGGTTCGAGATCATACTTCTTATACCAACTATGTGCACGCCCTTGTAAAATAGTAGGCAACTGACTTACCTTACATTTGGGAGATGTGATTCCTTTGGTGTGTCATATTATCTCACACTTGTGTACATGCTCTACAACATCCTCAATACCCCAGTATTATGGAAAGTGAAGATACATCTCATAAAATATTTGCTATGAATGATGAGGGTGTAGGCCTTATCCACTAGATTTGTAACCGAACCCCTATTAGTATTTCCTCCACCACTAGAACTACCTGATCCACTTGATGTTGAACCTCCCGATCCCTCATCGCAGAAAGTATCGTACTTAGAGGATGAAATAATTTGTGTTCTAGATGTTTTACTAAGCTAAACTCCCATAGTATGTAAAGTTTTTCTACTTCCGCAGACGTATTTTCAATGTTCTTCGCACCCACACTTTGTCCCGATGATGCGCTAAAAATTATTCCTCTAATCGAGTCCTCCAAAAACAAAGATGATGTCACCTACGATGCCATAAATGTTATCTCGATGCACTCCTGTACTCAATGGAAAATGAAATCTACCTATCACTACTCTATCACCAATACTAGCTTGTTTTTCAATAAATGTTTTAGGAACTGGAACACCAAGCGTAAGGGAAAGTTTTCCAGGTGGGATCAAATGTGCACCTACGGTCCTTAGCCTTTGTTCCTCCTACATTCTCTCATCCAAGATGGAGGGGATTCTCTTCCACATTTTCCTAAATGGGGGTGTACTAATTTCTCAAGTTTCACATCCTTCATGTGAACCTCAAATATTTTGCGCATCACCCGTGTCCACAAATCCATAGACTCATCAACACCACACTTCTTCACAAATTCCCTTTCCAATGCTTCATTATACTTAAGTTGTATTTCCTCTCTTTCTTTTTCTACCATAAGGTCAGCCATATTTCATCACACTTGCTCCTTCCCCATGCGTGGTGGAGGTTTAGCTAGCCATAGGTCATTCTTCCAAATCCAGAGTCACCAATAAGATCTTGATTCCTAAAGTGATATAGTTCAAATAAGATCCTTTGGGTTTAAAAAAGAACTAAAACTCATAAACTTCTGAATAGGAATAAGTAAAGATAACATTATCCAACATGTAACTATGCAAAATGCCACTCCACCAATGATCTACAACATTTGTCCAAGTCAAATCAACATAATGTAAAGTCTTGTAATTTTCTTGTGTCCAAAAAATGCTCTATACCTCCAATTTCACTTCGATGCATATCTTTACCAGCCACTCATAAAAATCTATAGGAAAATAGCAAAAGAATGTCTCATAGAGTTCATGATACATATTTTATTTAACCCACGAACGTGCATCAAAATCAAGCCTGTGGTAACATCTCGTGAGCAAACTCTTCCTCTAAATTTTCTAACCAACTTTCAATGTTTTCCAAAGCCAACCGATATGTCTTCATCATGTAACATCCTTACAACAACTTGAAAAGATGTCCTGGAAACGAAACCAAAATGTTGTATGTTTTCTTACTCAAAACCCTAGATGCACTAGAACATCACTCAAATAGATTTGAGCGCTCACCCGAAGTACGCAAAGGTACCGGGTCCCTCTTTTTGATACCAGCTTTGTCAAGGTGTTAGAATGATCATACAAGTATTCCATATTCATAACAAGTAATTAAAGGTAAAGCATAACAAGAATCAGAACACACCCATAGCGCATGATGAATCAAACAAGGATCAATATCATATTTACCATACAATAACCAATAACAGAGATGTCAACAATCAATATCCATTCAAAATGATCCATTATATTAATTCATCAAAGCACAATAGCTGAATACATCATAATAATGATCATAAAGCTAGGCGTGCAACTACACTAACAACATAACTCCGTTATATCCATTCATACATGATCTCCCTAACCGTGCAAATAAATACATACATACATACATACATACATACATACATACATACATACATACATATATATATATATATATATATGTATATATAATGTATATATATATATGTATATATGTATGTATATATATATACATATATATGTATATATATATATATACATATATATGTATATATGTATATACATATATACATATATATGTATATATAGATATATACATATATACATATATATATATATATATATATATACATATATATGTATATATATATACATATATATATATATATATATATATATATATATACATATATATATATATATATATATATATATATATATATATATATATATATATATATATATATATATATATGTATGTATGTATGTATGTATGCATATATATATATATATGTGTGTGTGTGTGTGTGTGTGTGTGTGTATATATATATATGTATGTATATATATATATATATATATATATATATATATATATATGTATGTATGTCATATATATATATATATGTATGTATGTCATATATATATATATATATGTATGTATATATGTATATATATACATATATATGTATGTATATATGTATATGTATATATGTAGTGTGTACTTTACCTTCACCACTCATGCACTCTCAAAATAGGCTACATGCTAACAATAGCCATGCACCACTACAAAAGAAACTATAGAAGTATGCAAGATTTGCTAATAATAGATTACCTATAAATAACTCTAAATCTAATCCTATTATTAGCTCTAACTCCACATGGCACTTCATCTTCCTCTTGGTCCCAAAATAGATTTTGCTTTGTCCACAAGTCTTCTTATCCTTATCCATTGCGTATTCAACACTCAATACATTCTTATCCCATGTATGCAAAATGGCTAAGTTTTGAACTCCAAATTTCCTTGGCATGCCCCGTATACGCTAATCTTTTGCACGTACCTACGTGCCCACTTCTTGTTCACCTTGATCTCATACACCTCTAGAAATTAGGCATAAATCTATCCATCCAACAATGTACCTAGTAACAATACACACTAATATCTAATATTTTACAAAAGGTCATTGCCAAGGTTTTTAAATATTGAATTCAATGATATGTATCAAATGGACCCTCTTGCACCTCTTATAACCCGAAAATGGTGGAAAATGACATGAATGAAAAGGATCTAATGGATGAGCTAAAGAAATGGTCATTGCATCTTGAGACACTTAGTAAGAAGTAAATTTTTTTGCTCCCCATGGCCTTATTATAGTCCAACATTAGAGTGGGAATTTTTTTACTTGAAAATATTTTATGGTTTGGATAAGGATGACCATGTTAACAAATTTTAGGTCCCTTTACTAAGGATGATTATTACTAGGAATAAAATAGATTTTGGAGTAATATTAGAGTGTAATTTGAATATAGTATGAAAAATGGTACAATAGGGGTGGATATTTGTCATGATTTATTATTTGGTAGATTCCTTCTATTCATATTTGACCTTTGTTGTTCAAATGTGCAACAGGGAAATTGAAAATTTCCGAGCACGACAACTATACCCCTCGTACAAAAATTTTCGAGTCTATCACTCAAGACAACCTTGCTACTTCCAGCAAGTCCAAATGACCTCCTGAATAATGTTATACCATTCACCTAGGTGATTTAGGAAATTCCATTCATTCCCCCTAGGTGATTTTAGGACTTTATTTGTAAAGCTACATGTAGTTGTGGGAAGGGCTATCACTGGCCTTCCTAGAGCTGGAGCAACCTCACGTAGCAGGAAAAATATCATAAGTGGATTTTGAGGTGATCCAAAGGTCTTGGTAGATCATGGATATGATTTAGGAAGATTTTGCAAGGTCTTGGAGAAGTTGGGGCAGTTTTGCCAGAACTCGTCAGTTCACGGGCGTAGTCGGTGCACGTGTTAAAACAACTACTGGGCTTTAGAAGAAGATTTTGAGAGCTCCGGATGGAGTTAGAAGTAAAAAAATACATCATTGGAAAGATTATTACAATACCTACATGATGGAGGAATAATATTTTTCACAACACCTTGGCGCATAGGATATTCGGGTATTTTTTCTCAAGCATAGGTGGACACTCAAATCACAAATATGATTTTTTAGGGATTATATTGTTGAATAAAGACATAAGACTCCCACCATTGGATTAAAAATTCAATTTATAGTCAGGATCATATAAAAATTCACCAATAAAATCCACTGGGAGCTTAATTTATTATCATCCCAAGTTTCCCTCTCAAAGGCAGTTCAGGAGTTAGTCAATTTTCAGGAGGACACATGTTAGCACCAAGAGCTTGGTGGGTTTTCATGTCCCAAAAATCCTTGAGTTTAGGTACACCAACCTTAGAAAAATGCACCCAGTCCTCTCATGTGACCTCTCGGGACCCTCACGTGACCTCCGTTTGACATTCAAATTTCTACAATTTGGAGCATTCATTCCCTGTCGTTAAATCAAGCACCACGTGTCAGCTCCAAGACCACCATGAAAATTAATGTCCCTCATTTCCCTGAGGTCAATGACATAAATCATGGAAAAATGTGCCTAGACACTATGGGGAGTCTTTTGTCACCTACATGACCGACTTTCACCCCAGGTGCATTTTGGAGCATCCATTCCTCGTCGTCGAATCAAGCGTCACGTGTTAGCTCCAAGACACCATGGAAATTTATGTCCCTCATATCCCTGAGGTCATAAAAATCAATTCATAAATTTTTTTCCCAAGCTTCTCTTCCATGATTTAAAAAATTCAAAAATCTAACTATTGCTTCCAGTGCTTCTAGCTGCTTCCACTCCCGTGCAAGTGATTTTCTCCATTCTTCCTCTACAACTTCTCACCACCATTCCTCCATTTCTAAAACTCAAACCATACTTGAAAAATTGTACTTCCCTTAACTCCATGAAATCATGCAGGTCCTAGAAGGAAAATTGGAGCAAACACAAAAGGAGAAGCACAAAAAAAAAAGGAGAAAACAAAGAAAACTCCATGGCCATGAAACGAGAAGTTGAAGAAATCTCCCAAAAGATGCATGAAACAAAAATTTATATTTTTTTGTTCATTCCTCTACCCAAGGCCATTAAGAAGAAACCTTTAAACTCTCCTTCCGTGTAACAGAGCATCCACGATAAAGAAATCCCACTTCTGGCTCAACGAAGAAAAAAATTCAATTTCCTGTTAAACCATTTGGGTAAAACGGGCAAGTAGAATTGCACATAAATCATCAGAAGAAAAAACCTATCACAATGAAATTTATTTCATCACAAATGGAGGAAAAAACCAGACCTACAATTTTGAGGTCCATTAATGGTTTCCGCATCTAGAAGCATTGTCAGGTCTGAAATTTGAAAGTTTAAAATCTCCTGGACTATTAAGCGGGTGGGTCTAAAATTTCAAAGGGGAAATATTGGGAAAAAACCCATATCAAAAAACTTTTTTCCATGTCAATCAGACCTCCAGAAGCCCACTTTCTAAAAATAGTAGGTCTTCTACATAGGGATTGCTATTTCGGAAAGTCAACAACAAAAGAACTTGCGAAGGAGATGGAGACATTGGAGGTGCATGACAACTGATAATTCACTAGGATAGAAATTATTTGAAACTTACTAAAAATAGTAAGTGGTCCCACAGACACTTGCTAAAAATAGAAAGTCACATTGAAAGAGTAGTTTTGGCACAATGGGACATTCAGAACTTCATCGCATCAGATCTTTCCATGAACGAGGACCGTAGAATTTCATCATGGGAAACATCTTCTCCTCTTCCCTCTCCCCCAACTTTATCTCCCTTTAAATGTTCTAATTATTCATTGGGGTTTGCACTTTTTGATATGCCTTTAAGTCACTTAAAAGTGACTTTAGAAACATAATGTAAATTAAGTCACCTTAATTTTATAAAAGGGACTTAAATATTTTGTAGGAATATGAATAGTCTAAAGTTACAAATAAGGAATAAGGAGGGTCATGAGGAAGATGATAAGTCACCTCGTCTTTCTATAAATTGTAATGCCATTCCCATTTCAGGGGGATGACAATTGATCTTGTAAACTCAAGAGTGTATTGTACCTAGAGAAAGCAAAGGAGATATCCATTTTCCTTCTAATTTCTTTCACTCTCAAATTTCTTCCATTCTTACACTATGTACAACTTCTGTTTAAGCATCAATATAAGAAGAAGGAGTTTCTAGCTTTCTTTGACTAAGGGATTTCATGATACTTTGTGTTCATCAAATTCTATTTGGTCTTGTTTCCATTTACAGGGTTGTTTCCTCTTAATTTAGTGCATGTGATGAAGTTTCTAACTAGTGTGTGTGCAGGAATATGATTTTCTACCCACAACATTAGTTCTCTTATCTAATTTCTCACTCCCTTTCCCACTTTCGAAAAATGTTTTCCTAGCAGAGATTGCTAGCTTTGCACGCAAGCTCGGTGGAGTGCCCCTGTTGGATCCTCGGTCGAAAGGCCACCACATAATTCCACATTTTCTCGTGTATGCATATATGACAGCTAGACTAGTTAAGTAGAGGGACTTAGATTCCTAGAGCGTTGGCAAGAAATCCACAAGTGTTTCCACCGAAATGTTTTCTCTGTGCCAACAACCTTAAAAGCCTCATTTTTAAATCTTATCCCTACATTATTTTTTCATTTCTGTCTAATTCTTTCTAGACTATAAGCATAATTATTATAGTACCATATGGATATTTGTTAAGTGTTTTATCCAACAATTTACTAATAAATTAATGGTACGCCAAGATCTAAGAAATGTAGTTAGAAATCTATCAAGCTTATTTGAGCATATTTTTACCGCTCGACATGACTCTAATCTAAATTGAGGGTTCCTCAAACCTTTCCGTTATTTAAAAATATGGGTCCTTGAGATGTTAATTGCTACATAGGCTTATTAACAATTTTAAAAGGGAATTAGAATATGGTACAAGTATGTTTAACAAAGAACTTATCCATATATAACAATCTCATTTGGAAAGAATAATTTTATAACATAACCTACACTAAAAGGTTTTCTCAAAAATGTGAATTATATTAGGTGTTTAACTTGAACATATTATGAAATTGGGATCCTCAAAATAGGGTAGTTTCATACTTAAGGACCCTTAACTAAATATATCCTATTCCGTACATGCATTATGATTCTATAATGAATCCAATCCATATGAACATATATAGTTTCTATGATGTATTTGATATAATGGGAATGGTATGGATCCTTATAGTTAAGCATCGACATGTAAAGAAGAATAATCATGTTATAGGTAGGATATATGAGTAGATGGAGGCTTATTTAATTCTTTATTTTCTATAAAGAGTTTCTCATCATGGTTCTCTCAATGTATCTAGGACTATAATGGGTATTAGGTGTGTGTATTGTATGTTAGGAGTAAGTATTCCACCTACTTTTGTTTTTCTAAGTGTTTCACTAATAGGAAACAAGTGTTAATGTCTTTAGTTACTTCCATTCCATTTATCCAGTCTCCCATTTTACATGGTTGATATAGTAAAATTCAAATTGTTTCTCCAATAATTGTAGGTAAAATGTAAGTGGTGAGACCAATTACTACTACTATTTCAACTCCTACAATGCAATATCTAGTTGTATCATTTTAAATTTTTCATCATATGATTTGTGTGGATTAAGAAACTTGTTGAAAATAAACATAAATAAAAGTAATCCACTTATATCAAGAATTCACCAATAATGATTTCTATACATATTTAAAATAAAATGGTGTTCATCATTAAATTGTAACTCCTTATAGTCCATAACAGAATGAAATTGCTAAGAGAAAAAACCAAATTATCATGGAAATGGTGTGTAGTATGATATATGATATAGGTTTGGTAAGAGCATATTTGGTTGAAGAAATAAAAAACAACAATAAACCTACTAAAAATTCCATGAATGTTTCCACTTGATAACACTACTCCACATGCAATATGGTAAAGTGATAAACCACATGTAATATGGTCAAGTGATAAACCATAAGTAAAGCATCTAAAAGTACTGGAGGTAGAGAACACATGTTGATCACGAAATAGAAAAAAACCAAGTTATAAAATGGTTCAAAACCTTACTCCTTATTGATTAAGAATTAATGGGATGGGCATTTATGATTTAAAAATACAAAAGATATACATAAGAAGGGGTGTAAAGTTTAGCAAAAACAAAGTTATAAAATGGTTCAAAACCTTACATCCTTATTGATTAATAATTAATGGGATGGACATTTAGGATTTAAAAATATAAAATATATACATAAAAAGGGATGTAAAGTTTGATGAAAAAAGTGCTTCAAGGTCACTCTCCATAGACTCATAAATTAATAGTAGTAATAATAAAAATATGATCAATAATGATGATGTAGAGTAAGGGGAATATGATAATGGGATTGATGGTTAAAGTTAAGATTGACAACTGATAACATAATATATGCCAAGGAGGTTTAAAAATTTGATTAGATATGCTAAACTAGATAGTTTTTTAACCACATCTATGTTAAGACCACAAACTCATAGAAAAGGAAG
The DNA here is from genome assembly GCA_018340775.1 of Taxus wallichiana var. yunnanensis. Classification (NCBI taxonomy): domain Eukaryota; kingdom Viridiplantae; phylum Streptophyta; class Pinopsida; order Cupressales; family Taxaceae; genus Taxus; species Taxus wallichiana. The sequence continues at coordinate 190,487,433 of CM031233.1, forward strand.
ATAAGAAGTCAACATGGACATGATGAACGTTTTTTTGAAAAAATTAACCCACCAAGGTTCGAAAAGCTCTAAATTCAATACCCTATAAAGAATCCATGGAGGCTGATTATCAATTTTTGATCAAGGAAAAAACATGACAACTTATATATCTTCAACGTGAAAATCTAATTGGTTATAAATGTGTTCTCAAAACAATATAAAAGGTATATGGAAGTGTTAAAAAAAATAATGAAAGAATTTTTGCAAAGGGGTATGCACAAGGAGATGGAATTAATTATTTAGATAAATGTTATCCTACGACTAAGATCAAAACAATAAAGGTGATGTATGATCTAATTTTAAATTTTGGATGGAGATTATATGAAATGGATGTAAAGAGTGGTTTTCTAAATTTTTATCTTTGAGAAGACTTCTATATGAAATAACGAGCAAGTTTTTCCACTTAAAATTAGTAAAGAAAATGTGTAGACTCATAAGTCACTATATGGTCTAAAATAAGAACCCCAATAATCATACTTAAAGATTAATGAACATATAATTAAAAATCTATGATCCCATTATGTACCTTAAATATAAATGCAGGAAGGTGGTCATATTTATAGTATATGTTGATGATAGTAATAAGTTGTATTTCAGTAGCTATGATTGATGCAACAAAGGAAAAAGTTGAATAATCACTTGAGAAGACAAATTTTAGGATGCAAACATTTTTTTGAGTCAAATATTGTATTCCAAGACAATTCTTTAGAAATTTATAATGTTGTAATGAAAAATTATTTATATGTATATGGAGGAAAGGCTTCAGTTCAATCAAGTAGATCCACCACCTCAAGTGAGCACAACATTGTATATATAGTTGATTGGGAGTCTCTTTTTATTCAAATATACTATGAAGGATATCAATTATACGTGAGCTACATTAATTAATTCATTTTATATCCAAAATAAAGTCTTAGAAAGTAGGGAATTTGATAGTGAGTTATATCAAAGAAAAAAATTGACTATGTACTAGAATTTAAGAAAAATGACTTGTTATTTTTGATAGGATATATGGAATTAGTGCATGCTTTGAAACATTGATGATAAGAAGTCCACTTTTTGATATGTATTTTCATTGGTTTTTCTACTTTATTATTTGGGAGAAAGAATTTTATTATTATTTATCATTCTTCTAATGAATTAGAATATTATGTTGTAGAATAATTTTTCTACAAAGTGACATGACTATGCCACATTCTTGAAGCTTTGGGTATTCCGTAAAAGCATCATACAATCTTACACTATTAAAACACAAGTGTAGTTAAACTTATTCATAATGGATTATTTCATGAGCGCACGAAATGTATTGAACTAAAGATTCATTACATATGTAAATAAGTTCATCAAAGTGACATGACTATGCCACATTCTTGAAGCTTTGGGTATTCCGTAAAAGCATCATACAATCTTACACTATTAAAACACAAGTGTAGTTAAACTTATTCATAATGGAGTATTTCATGAGCGCACGAAATGTATTGAACTAAATATTCATTACATATGTAAATAAGTTCATCAACGTAACATATAGCTCCAAGTTTTCTTGATAGAAGAACATTAAATATAGTCACTAAATTTCTTCCATGTGATGTTTTTAGGCATTCATAAAAAATTTCACCCGGTCACTTGACATCATATCTAATTTAGGTGGAATATTATAAATAATAATTTATTTGTTATTTATATAGTTTATTTCTCAATAAGGAACATTTGGATGATGGTCTCAATAGGTGTCATGGTACCAGTGCTTCAATTTTACTAGGTTGTTCACCATCCCGTGAGTTATCTTTTTATGTTCAATTAGTAAAATGTACTTGTAGTTTCTATCATTTTATTTTAGGAAATATTTTAAACTTTATAGTTATCTATTTTACTATTGTAACAATATTATAACTATGTTGTCCAATATCTATAAATATTGTATAAAGTTTTATATAAATGTAGTTTTTAGATTTGGGTGGTGCTGCTTACAAAGTTCAAAGTACTTTTAGAATGTTATCATCACATTGGTACAAAATCATCCAAAAGAAGATGGAGGAATCATATATTACTATCTAGGATGTATGGTTCCATCCTTAGTAGTATCTCACTATACCACTTATAATTTTCTATAATATATAAATTTTACAGTGTTTTGATATAAATTTAGGGATGAGTGGCACAATATAGGGTAGAATTTAGTGCATTCATTATAGAATTTGGGTTATATGAATAATTCATTATCTTGAAAACACTTACACTAGACAATTTGGGGTATGATCCTCCTACTTATTGTGTATTTAACATTACATACTTGATGAACACGAGACATTGTATGATACGGGAATGACTATACTTTGTTTCCTTTTAAATTTTATCTATTTTAAAAATTTGGGCCTAGATATGTAAGAATCCGTGTGATCCATGTGTATAAGATTTTAGGCTAATAAAATATTCCTGCAAACCTCTACTTATGACCTTTTTAGAGTATTTTGTGATGGATAAAAATCCTATGACACCCCTCATGTTTATAGAAGTGTTTTTAGAGAAACTAGAAATCCATATGAAACCCATATTTGGTGTTGGATCAAGTAAAATATAACTAACTAATGGCTCTAATCTTTATATAATAAAATCTACATTTTATTTCCTGAATCCTCTACTTACTATGTTTGAATTCATCTCTCCAAGAAATTCATTGAGGATCTTCTCCTTTGACAATAAAAATAAGTGTAATCTTGTTTTTTTCACTTTTCAAATTCGTGATGTCCAAAGTAAATTTAAAAGTTTTAATTATATTTTATAATAAGATTTAATGATCAATTATTTATATGGACATTAAATACACTCTATATTTCAGATTTCACTATAGAGATCATGTCAACAATCAAGAAAATTAAGCACTTTGAGTGAATGCAAAGTTTGCTTACACACTCGCATATCTTTTCCTCTAATAAAGTTTTTTTCTTGGATCTTAATAAGGGGAAATGTAGAAACCTAAATTTGGTAATTCATCACTTCATAATTTTTTTATTGGATAAATACCTCATTATAATTTGTGTGAACATTGTACTCTCAATATACTATATTTAGTCCCATACATGACTTTATATCCCTATATTCACTACTCATATTACCATAACATTCTTTACAACATTTTGTTGTAATATATCACCTCTACTTTGCAACCCCAAAAATTTCATTCACCCTACTCCCTACCCATACAAGATTTCTAAATAAAAACAAAACCATCCAATGGTTTTACATGAAGCTACTCATTTCTTCCTTAGTCACTCAAAGTGATAATTTTATCAATTTGTATATTTGTATGGGTTGGTATTAATGTGATATTATAGTTACAATCCCCTACATAAACTATTCAAAGGCACTAGCTTACTATCCTGGAATATTCAAGAGCACTACTTGAAAATATCATTCCAAAATATCTCTAAGGTCTCCTAGATTCCATTAAATTAACACCATGGTTTGGGAGAAACCTTTACACATGTCCTAAGAACACTCAACATTTAAGACTAACACTTTACACTACAGAGACCATAAAAGATAATTCAAGTAAAACACACAAAACCATCCACTACATTATGAATTGATAAAATTATCAAATCTATATGCATCCATATACATATATCATGTTAGGTGTATAAAGAATGTATATTATAATTCCTCTTCGCTTTATTATCGGTATAGTGGTTGCAAAGAGAGCGATTATAACTAACCACTAAACATTTTATAGGGTTTACACTTATTTTGAATCATCAAAGGTTCCAATAGGAATATGAAGTGAAATAAATACATCCTATCTATACGAAAACATAAAATATACAAACCATCCAAATGGTGTCATAAACATATAATAGTTTCACACCTATTCATTTTGCAGATTTGGACTATATCTAGAGATAAATAACTTGAAAATAATTTCAATCCTATTAATCTATCTTCCAAACACCATGTCATTCTTATAATCATTTAATTAGATAACTACATATTCCTTATTACACCTTGACTCTTTTAAAACTTCTGAAAAAAATCATTCTATCTTGCATATTTCTAATTATAATATTTTTGATCTCCATATTAATATTTATTTAATAACCTAAATATGTAAAACCTTTAATAAAATATAAAAGATATGTAAACACCCTAATAATTACTATTAATTCTAGATTAAAAAAAGGCCATGAGTTGGAAAAATTTAAATATTTGGTAAATAAGATTTTAAAGAGTAAGAGGGCCAAGGCCATATGAGTTGTGAATATAGTCTTACAAGGGAATAGTTAGGGGTGTTATTTGGTATCCTCGGAAGATGATTGGGAGGAGGAGAAATTACAAATACCTACATGGAGTGGGGTGAACATACAAACCAAGAATAGCCCACCACCACATGTTAATGTTTATAGCTATAGGAGCATGTTAAATAAGCTATAATAAGTGATTAGGAATCTACAAGGGGGTACAATCCACTTGATAAATAGAGACAAAGTTGAGGTAATAGTAGTGTAATTCTTCAATGTTAAGATAAATGATATAATATACCACATTTTTAGAAATGATGTATTAGGAAGGAGTGTTACTCTCAAGATTCCATAATAAGATAACATTATGAGATTGAAATATTATCATATTGCAGATCACATAGGTTATGATAAGGAACTATTATTATAAGAGTAAATCAATAGATGAGATAGAAAGAATATGTTATTTAATTCTAGCATTGAGATAAATATTATAACTAAGGATGTGTGGAGAAGGTTAAGGAAATCCTTCATTGTAACCTATGTTGATTATATTCATAATTAAAAACAACACGAAGGAAATACCAATTGGAATCTTTATTGTAGAAAAGTAAGATTTTATAGAACTATAATTTGATATAAAAATCAAAGTAATTGAGATTACATAAATAGATAATTTCCTTGCTCTTTTTAGTCAACCTTGGTGTTATTATAATTAGGAAGAAAAAATATTCAACAAAATGGTGATGAGTTTTGAGAAGAATGGAAAAAATATAATTTCTACCTCTGGATGATTTCATGGGACTCCCATATGTTTAAAGTGTAGATATGGGGAAAGAAGTCAACAATATCTATAGTAATTGTAAAAGATAAAGAATACCTTGACTCAAAAGATTAACTAACATAGGGTAGGAGAGTATTAAATTGGTATCCAAAACTAATAACATTAAATTTTTGAATAATGGTTTATGGAATAATACAATTTTAGGCTATAAATGAATTGGAGTTTCTTAATAGAGAATCAATATGAACAAAACAACTTAAAGTGGAGCAGTTTTTAAGATTATAAATAACTTAAAAATTATGATGAAGTTGGTTTGAAACATAGAACCTTCGATAAGGAAAGAGATGAGATTTATTAGAGATTATTTAGATAAGTTACCCACATATATTGATTTTGTTTCCATGAATGCTTATACGGTTAATTTGGAGGTTTGTTTACCCAAAGGAGGAGACAATATTTTTCAATATACCATACTATGGAGGAAATTAATACTCATTGATTGATAATGTAAAATCCATTTTTATATGGGAAGATATAAAAGAAGTCATGTGTATAAGATTTGAAAGAAGCAATACAAATAAAGGGCTTTTGGTTTATAAGTGGGATACTACTCTATATGATCACTTTTATAAACATAAAAGGGTTCAATATTTGTGTGATTTATTCATACCATTATTGATTTGGGTCCATGTATTGTATGAAAATATGAATATGTGGGATAATTATGTCTATTTGAAAAATGACAATATGTTAGAAACTTTTGATTAGTACATAATGAATGAATTATTTATAAGGAATATTACATTCAGTAATTAGAGAAATTTTTGTTGTAATTTTGACTATGATATTAGATTTGATTTTTTATAAGGATACTATGTGGGAGGAAATGATTCATAATATCTATGATGATAAAGAGTACTTAGTAAAACAATTTTTTTTTGTAAGACTAGAGTATCAATCTAGTTTGGGTAGGCTTGACCACCAAACAAAAGATTTTTAATTATGTGGAGGTGACAAAAGAAACCAAAAGAGAATACATAACAAAAATAGAGGTTTCTAAAGGATAATATGTTATAAAATATTTCTATAACAATACCACATAATATTATAACTATCCCCTTCAAATGAAATGGGTGAGTATTCAAAATAGGAGATAATACATTTAGTACCATACACATGAACCATGCTTTCAGTATATGCACTAATAGATGGATGAGAGGTATTGGAAATGTTAGAAGTTGCATTGTTGGTTAAATCAAGATTGGATTTATTAGATTTGGAGTGATCATAAAGGGGCTCATTGTATATTTTAAGGAATTTGTTAGCTTGAGGAACCACTTCATCAAAATCACATTGTGCAGATCGTTCATATGCCTTGGGAGCCTCATCTATCTTTTATCAAGTAATGTATTCATGATAAAATTTGTTTCCAAGGAGGAAGGTATATGAAAAATACCAAAGGGCATGCCAATTATCATATGAATAGCCTCAATTGGCATGTTACTAGTAAAATTTGTTTTCATCATTCCATTGAGGGAGAGGTCAATGAGGATTTACAACTATATTGAATGGGAAGGGTATACCCCCTCATAGCTCTTCCTTGTGATTGAGGTTAGTGACAATAAGAAGAGATATGGGGTAGAATTATTTTTGATATTTTGGTAGAGTGATCAATGTTATGGATAGTCATATTTGAAGAGGTGCCTTAAGGAAGAGTATATTTGAATATGTCATTAGTGGCATTCTTGTTTCTATGATGCATTAGGACTTGAATTTTCTTGGGGGTTTTTTATTGTGAAGAAGGTTCTCTAAAATCTCTCACAATATAATCTTTACATTTAGTTTGTTTGAATGGTTCTTCCAAAGAGGCAAATGAGAATGACCTAACCTTGTATCAAAGGAAAAGATCAATTTATCTAAACAATGTTTAGACAAGGTCTTCCAATGTTTGATGAAATATTGGGAATATTGGTTTACCATTTATTTAGAATTGATGAAGGCAATGATTTTATTATTAGGAATATCCTCCTATTGGAATTCACTAACTAGCACACTCACCAAGCTTTCCATCAACAATGGAACTAGTCTATAATATGGTATCAATCCAAGGAATCTCATGTAAGTGTTGTAGCTAATATTTTGGTGATATCATAGGAGTTTTTTTTTATTCAATATTTATAGATATTTCCAAAATCATTGATATAGAGAGTGGGCTCAGTAGAACCATCCTAAGTAATGGAATGGTTGACACCTCCAATGTCCATAACAACGATTTATGAAGCAAAAGTCTCTCATTGAATGAATTGAATGGTATTATTATGGATGGGATGTTATGTAATGGGAAACCCATTTATTCCAACTTGAATAAAAGTGTATTACCTTGATTTTTCATGCCCCAAGAGACAATTTGAGTTCAATTAGTAACTTTGAGCTAGATTAGTTTGAAGTTTTAATAAAGTATTTACAATCATAGTCTATAATTTCTAACTTACATTGTTAATGAGTTGTATGATGAGTTGAGTCAAATAAATATTAGAATTTATATTGGTGTTGTTATTTAGATCACATTTTTCTCCATTTGGAGGAGGTGTACCACGATTTATATTTGTATCTAACTTTTGAGAAAGATAATCTTCAATATGATTGTATAACATTTCAAGTGACTCTCCTATGTACTCAAGAAATTTTTGCATAGCAAGATTGTAATAATATTTATGGACATCCTCATGTTCCCCTTATTTTTAGGTTTCAAATTGTATATATGGTTTTTTTATTTTGTGTACGGGATTTTACTTCCTAATGGTAGCTCCTATGGTAATAAAATAAGTGTAGTGAGGAACCAACCTAGGAAGGCCATCGATTTAAGAATTATTAAGGCACATAGAAATGGATTTGTTGAGGATGTAGTGGAATCACCAAGTAATTTATCCGTGATGCAACATAGTTTCCTCAAAGAGGCTTAGTGGAATTATTTTTCTAATATTATTGGTCGTGCAATAACCTTGCATAGGGATTGATGGTATCAAGAGGAAATTGACTATAAAAGTGTGAAATTTTTAATGGGATCATCTATGAATAAATTTTGCATAGGGGTTTATGCATATCCATAAATTCACTCAATCATCATTAATCCATTTATTAGAAGATTATATATCATCTTGCACAATCAACCAAAACCAATGAATTTTGCTCTTGCTATGGAAGGTAAACTTGCACAAAAAAGGAAAAATGTAAAAATTATTGAACCAAGTGCTAAATGAATCTTCAACATGATCAAAACCTCCAATATAACATGTTTGAGCCATTAAACAACTTTCAACTCACCATTTACACCTATTTGATTTATAGACCTAGTAAAATCCTTGTATCCCTCCAAAATAAAAAAATATGATGAAAAAGACACATTCCAAGGAGTTAATCTTTACTAGTAAACGTTTCAAATACCCATGTATCCTATTTAGGTACATAAAACGTTTCAGGGGATAAGTCTTCACCATTTCACTTTTATTCTCTTTTTAGTGTTTTTTGTTAGGTCTTGTAATCCTCATGGATTTCATGTTTAGAGCAATCTACAAACTTCCAGAGAATTTTTTTAATATATATGGATACCCATTTGGTAGTTCATGTTTTGTGAAAAATTTCAGTTCTTAACTCTCTCTCTATCACTTCCAACTCCAATTTCTCCTTTTGGCTTGTTCTATTAAGTTTAAGTTAGGGTTTGGTAGCCAAATCTAGGGTTTGAATCTTATATCATTGTTAAAACTTCTCATACACCTTGATCCACTTTAACACATATTTTTCATGCTCTTTTTATTTACCATTCACCCTTCTAGCTTCAACCATCCAACATCGCATGTTTTTTCCTCTTAGGTTTTTTGTCTTATTCTTGACTCTTAGTCTCAATAGTATACTTAACTCCAATTCTTACCTTTCTCTAACTCTTCTCTTTTTTTTTTTTATCCCTTTATTACCTTCTTTAACACTACCTTGTACCTCTCTCAAACTCCCTCAACCACCTACTCACCTTTCTCTTCAAGATACTCTATAGAAAATCTTATGTGCTCTTCAAGTTCTTCTAATGAACTGAAATAGGGAAGTGAGGTTATTTTATGACTTTGAATTTGGTGAATTTCTTCACTCACTCTTCAAGGGTTTCAATCATCCTTCCCATAACAATAAAATGCTTTCCACACCCTACTATTATCTGGATTACTAGGTTCTTGTCTCATGGATCCAATAGGATTGCAATAGTTTAGTGGTTGATTGTGTAACTCACTTCCTTCTATGATTCAATATTCTAAATATTACAAACCATTTCCCTCATGAAAAATTCTCTTATCATAATCAAAACTATCCAAGATATTGTTACCAAAAATCTTGTTCCAATTATCACAACCAATTGACTAAAGACTGTCCTAAGTTCTTCTATTGACCGTACGTGCATTTTAGGATTGTTACATTATTTATCTTTTGGTTTCTTCTATAATTTGAGTCTAAGTGACTTCCTCACTGTCCATAGGTCTTATAATATTTTCATTTAATTGTTTGAACCTCCTTAGTATCCTTTTATTCTTCAAATTTTCACCAAAGTAGCCATCCTTGAAGGGTATGGTCTACATTTTTTATTTTTTGAATGGAATGGCCATCCTTCAAAGAATCGGTCCATGAGTTTGATAGGTAGCTATCCTTCGAGGGAGTAGACCAATTTTTGATATAATTGTTTAAATAGTTGTCCTTCATGGGATCAGTCTATTATAACTAGATGTTTTGGACAAATAAGCATCTAAAGAAATTATATTGTTGAGCTAAGGGTAGAAAACCCTGATAAACCAATTTTAAGGAGGGGATAAGTGTATATGTGCCTGACACCCACATTCCCCATGTCATGATACTGGTAGATAGGTGGAATGATTTCAAGGAATTGATGTAATGGAAGTTGTTATTTGCAATAATGGAATGATGGGATTTGACTAAAACTGGTGTCGTGGTGATCAATCATTTAACAGTGGAAAGGCCATAAGTGAAAAGCATTCAAGGGTTCCACCTCATGTTCCCCATCAAGAGAAGTGAGATGATACACTCCTGACCCATATTTGTGAGTGATAATGTAAGGACCAATCCAATTGGGGAAAATTTTCCATGTTTACTCCACTCTAATGTAGTGACATTTTGATTCTCTTTAAGTACAAGATCCCCAATTTTAAAGTCATGTTCCTTAACATGTTTATTGTATGCTCTGCTAATACGTTGTTGATAAACTTGATGATGTTCCAGAGCTACTAGATGCTTTTCATCTAACAATTCTCATGGTGTTAATCGATCTTGGTAGTATTCTTTGCCAAGGATGAAATATTTGAGAGATACATGGAGTGATGGAATCTAAATTTTAAGGGGTACAATGGCTTCAGAGCCATACACTAGTGAGTAGGGTGTAGCGCCGGTAGGTGTGTGGATTCTAGTTAGACCGAAAGGGAAAAAAAGATTTGGAGATGTCAATTCTGCTTCAATCATTTAGTATTTTGATGAGAATTTTGTTGAGTGTTTTTTTAGAGGCCTCAACTTGTCCATTTTCTTGAGGATAATATGGTGATGAGAAGCTAAGTTTGATATTAAATATATCACAAAGATTTTTAACTTCTTTATTTTTGAAGGATTTTCCATTGTCTATGATGAGGTTGTGTGGGATGCCAAAGTGACATATGATGTTCTGATATATGAAGTTGATGATGGGTCCAAATTTCATTGAGGTTAAAGGAATAACTTCAACCAATTTAGTAAAATATTCAATTAGAAATGATTGAGTGATGTTGTTGTGATTATTTTGGATTGATTGCACTAATGAGGTCTAACCCCCATTAAAAGAAAGGCCATAGGTCATGAGCCAGTTTGTAGCACTTGACTAGGGATGTGAATGAGATCAAAATGGAGTTGACATTTAACACACTTATTTACGTATGCACAACAATATTTGGTGATAGTAGGCCAGTAATACCCAAGCCATATGATGCATTTAGAAATGAAATTGTGGCTGAAGTGACCACCATAGATGTCATCATGAACTTATTCAATTTCTCTGATTGATTCGTGTGATTTAAGACATCATAATAAAATGACTTCAAAACTGTGTTTATAAAGGATACCTTCTATGATAACAAAATGACCGACACGTTGAAGGAATGATTGTTTAGTGGATTGTGACAGATCCGATGGGAGTTTAGACTCAACGAGATAATAATATATCTGACTGTACCATAGGTCTGATGGATTTTCATCAATGATGTTGATGGAAGGAATATCATTTTGATGTGAAGGATGATGCAAGGATTGAATAACTACAAACATCTTGTTTTTATATTTTGATTTTTTTGTTTCAAAGGGAACAAGGAATCAAGGAAGCCATAGTGTCAAAAAACCTATTGGAAGATAATGGAATGGCTTAAATGGTGTAATGATCAAATGTACCGAGGATAAATTATACGAAAGATTTATATTTTTGAAGTATTTCATTCTTACATTGGTATTCTCCTTTGTCTCGAATAATGAAAAATTATGAGTATCCATAGATTTCTAAGATTTAGACACCTAAGAGAATAGCAGTTTGTAGGCCCATGATTAAGGCTTCATATTCTTCCATGTTATTGGTACACTCAAAATCAAGTTTGAATGATAATAGAATGGGAATGTTCTAAGGTGGTATGATAACAACCCTAGCTCCACCACCCTCTTGACATTTAGCACCGTTAAAGAAGAGGATCATTTTGATAGGGACAAAATTAGATTCATCATTATCAACTTCGTTGATGTGGTTGATGGACTCATTAGGAAAATGTTTGTGAGGTGGTTGATTATCCGGAAGGGGTGCTTCAATGAGTTGATCGGAAATGGCTTGACCTTTAATGGATTTTTGCAGATAATTTCAAGATCAAATTTAGTCATGAGCATAAGCCATCGAGTTATGTGATCATTGTGATAAGGTTTAGTGTGCATGGCTTTAAGTGGATTAAAAATAGTGACGACGTATGTTTTGTGATTAAGGAGGTAATGTCGAAGTTTAGAAGTGGTGAAATACAATGCATAACATAGTTTTTTCAGCTTCAGTATAACGTGTCTCATATTCGTGGAGTGTGTGGCTGATGTAGTACATGGCCTGTTCATGACCTTTATTATCACGGCGGAAAAGCATGGATCCTAAGGCATGTTATTAAGTGGATATGTATAAATAAAATGGCTCCCCTTCACAAGGTGGAATAAGCATAGGTGGTGATAATAGATAGTTTTTTATATCGAGAAAATATTTATGGCAACCAGAATCCCAATGAAATTCTATGTCTTTATGGAGAAAGTGGTGAAATTGTTGACAATGGTCAAATAATTGTGATATAAAATGTCAAATGGACTGTAATTTCCCTTGAAGGTTGCGTAGCTTCTTAAGATTGGATGGAGGAGGCATTTCAAAAATTTCTTTGACTTTTGTGGGATTGAATTCAATGCCTCGAATGGATATGATGAACCCCAAAAATTTTCTGGTAAGGACACCAAAAACAAAATTTGTAGGATTAAGTCGAAGATAGAATTTGATGAGGTGAATGAAGATTGATTCTAGGACATCAAGATGGTTTTGTCATGGCATTCGATAAGTGATTCCCACATTTTAAAGCCCAAATGGCATGACACAACAGCAGAAGGTTCCCAAGGGGTAATGAAAGAGGTTTTATGTTGATCATCAGGAGTGATGAGAATTTGATTATAACTAGAAAAACCATCCATAAGGGAAAGCATTTCATGGCCTGCGGTTAGGTCGATGAGCTGATCTATGTTTGGGAGAGGGAAATCATCTTTTAGATAGGCAAGATTGAGATCCTGAAGTCTATGCAGATGCATATTTTTCCTAAGGATTTAGTTATGGGGACAACATTGGAAACCCATTGTGGATAATCAATGGGTATGATGAAATTAGCAGATAGAAGGCATTATAAGTCCTCCTTAACAAGAAGAGATATACGAGGTACATTTTTGAAGTTTTTGTTTGATCGCTTAGCATCAAGGTATGTGACTATGTTGTGTATGAAATTTTTTGGAGTCAATCCTGGCATATCATTATATGACAAGACAAAGGATTGACAATATTTTATTAAGAATGCTGTGAAATCTTGTAATTCTTGTGGATCAAGGGATTGACCAACTTTAACTATATGGGGATCTTGAGGGGAATCTAAGTTAACATCGATGGTTGATTCGTTAAGAATATTTGGTTTATCGATGGTAGGGATTTCTAAATAAAACTATCCTCAGCTCCCATGTGAGAAAGAATATCATGGTCATCCTAACACTGAAGGATATGTATAGTAGGAAAATCTTCGTCGATGTGTTTTGGCCAAACAAGTGATAACGATTTAGTTGAGTGATTTGATTGATAAGTAAGTGGCCCTAGAGATATAACATTGATTAAAAAAATTTAGATGGGATGGGTATATTGTCGTTGCCTCGTATCCATGAGGTCTTGAGGATTTTTTAAAGGTGTTGGTTCTATTTCAGAAATAGTTAGGGATGAAGTAAGCTTGGATGTAGTGGCCTCACACATGTCGGAGATGAATATTTTGTAACCTAATCCTCTTTTGTCATGATCTTTAAGGAAACACAAGATGGGTTGATCATGGATTCCTTTTTCATAGCATTCAAACCAAATGCTCTGCATACAAAACAATGCAGATACATACAGTGAAGTTCATATTAATAAGGGATTTGAAATTTAATGTGGATGACATGGTGTGATGTGGGTTGATAGCATGAGATGGAGGGTCATCGATTCCTCCATAAATGAGGTTTTTTTTGAGATACGTAGGACCATAGGAGATGACATCTCCCACGTTTGGGTCATACATAGGTTGTTTGTCAGGGTGACCATATGTTTTGGGTGAAGGGATGGAGTTGAGCATAAGGAGATGATATTACCCTGAGCATAAGGTGTTTTACCACATCATCGAGAGATAAATCATTTGGTAATTTAGAAGAAGGAATAGATGCGCTAGTAGAAGCTTCATCAAATGGCTCAAGTATAGATTTAGGTACAAGGACATCATTTGGGTGGTACATCATATAACAAATAACGAATGGATTTGAATCAATTGGGAACAATATATAGTTCATCCTCATGTTCGTATTTGAGACAATGATGGAGGGTGGAAGGAACACAACACATGGTACGTATCTAGGGGCATCCTAATAACATATTGTATTAGAATTCTCCTTCAATAATATAGAATATTTATGGTATGTTTTTGACACCAACTTCAAGCGTAAGTATGAAAGTGCCTAATGTGGGTGCAATAATGTCATTAAAGGATCGTAAAAAGAACCGGAGTTTCAAGCGACAATGGTTTTGGGTAATTTAAACTCGGTCAAAGGCAAGGGATGATATGATATTGATGGCAACACCATTATCAATCATGACCCTTTTGATGGTGATATCATTGATATGAATGGTGATGGATAATGGTAAATCGTGGTCCTTTGGTCTAAAAGAAGGAATTTTATATGGTTTAAAATATATAAAATTAGATGTCTTGAGAGCTCCTACAAAGTTTTTGAATGTAATTGGGTCATTAGTGGGTACAATGATGGATTGAAGGTCCTCTATCATGGCCTATTTATGAAAAGGATATTTTTGGACGAGTTCATAAAGTGACATCCGAACAGGGGATTGGTGTAGTTGTGACAACAACCTTTTGTATTGCAGTGGAATTGTGGTGTTGTTTCTTGTATAGAAATTTTGGCTTTTAATGACAACATTTGGTTAGAATCTTCAAGGGATAAGGGAATATACACCTTAGGCTTATTTGAGGAAGCTAAATGATGACGGAGATGGAGGTATAGCGATAAAGATCTTAACCTTCTTAGGATTGGGTGATTATTTGTCATAATCTTGTGACCTAGTGGTGATATGTACAACATCAATTTAAAGAGTAGATGTTTCATGAATGGATGCTTCAAGTTTTGATGATGATGATGTTGATTCTGGCATTGTGTTTAACTGGGAAGGAAGGAAGGGTGGATTTCCAAGTTCTTGTACTTTCAAATGAAAGTCTTTATACCATTCTATGGAGTGACAATGTGTCTTGTGGTAATCACAAAAATATTTAAATCGTACCAAGAAGGTTTCCACCCATGATGATCTGATGGCTTAGGAGGTGGTAGCATAATAAGTGATCATTGAAGGAGGTCATCTAATAGGGTGGCGTAACATCCTTTAGGTGTAGACGTATATGGTGATGAGGTTGCGTCTATACTCATGTCGAAGGAAGTAAGATGGGTTGTTTAACAATGGGTTTTTATTTTTTAGGTCATGGAGGTATTTTAGCTATTACAAAATATGGAGGATGAAGATCTTGTAAGGGTGGTCATGCTATGGAAAATGGAAAGACTATGCGTAGGGGATGAAGGGCGAGGATCCAATTTGGATGCCCATTGTGGAGACATAAAATGTAGACTCAATGTGGGAGCTTGGTGGATGGGATTTTCCCTATAAAAATTGGGTGATCAACCGGTATAAGGGAATGAGGACCATGCAAGGGACTCTAATCTAGAGGGACATAATGAGGGACTTTAAAATATTGAATAGTGTCTTGTTTAGAAGGTCCCGTAGGCATCAATCTTGATGGAAAGAGGGTCTCTAAAAGAGGGCATGTCCCTCATAGGAGGAGGTGGATGAAAAGGTGGAGGGCCATAGAAACAATATGTTTCATCATAATAAGGACTTTTAAAGACCTGAATGACGCCCTATTTTTAGGCCCCTTTGAGGTTTTGGATGAACTAGGTGTGTTTGTTGAAGTTGATGCTAATGAAGGAAGAGGAGTTTGGATGGTGCGATTAATGTATTCTAAGTGATTTACATGCTTTATATTGTTTGTTTTTATGGATTGAGGGTGAATAATTTGCATGGTTGGTTTCAAATGGAGGTGATTATGCTAAGAATTCTTCAAGAGGTATCATAGTTATATTTACAAACCTAGATGCAAGTACAGTGTGGTTGTACTAAGGACGTGGGTATGGGTTTGGTAATGGTGTGTGACGAGGATGTAGCAATAGTCTTAGTAATATTTTGTGGTTTAATAACTCTTGGCTTGTTGGATTCTTATGTTGATTTAGGAGGTGTTGATTTGTTAAGTGAAAACGATGCAGGAAGGGTTTGAGTGATGGTTTCAACAGATGGAAGCTTTGTAGTCATAATTTTAGGCTCATTGGCTCCCGATGTTGATTATGCAAATTTTTTTCATTAAGTGACAAGGTGGTTTGAGGGATAGGCTCAATTTTTGTTATTATATTGATTATGTGACCAACATTTGTTTGCGGTTGATTGTATGATGAAGGGTGATTTGGAAAATGTTGTTTAAATATGTCAAGATTTTGTTTCAAAGGTGCATTTGGATTGTCTAAATGAAGGTCACCTTTTTCGATCAAATCTTGAAGCACGTTGCGGAATGTATGACATATTTTGATCTCATGACCATTTATGTTATGGTATTTATAATAGTTGTTATCTCGGTACCAAATGGGCTTGGATACCTATATGTCAAAGGGCCGAATGGGAGGGAGAGATATCATGTTAGAAGAAAATTTTTATTAAAAAATGTGTTATAAGTCTCTCTTATGGGTGTATAGTTACATTGTTGATGAGGACGCTTGATGATAGGTTTTTCCTTGGGAGAGGATTTGACTATGAAGGCATTGGCAGATGTTTTTGACTTATCATTGTTGGATGGTGATTTTGATGGGAATTCAGCTTTTGGTTTCTTAGGATGAAGTTTTACCCATCCATCTTCCAAAGCTTGTAGTTTCCATTTTACGGGCCATGGTAAAATCCTCATCGAAAGTTTGGAAGGATTAAATATATAAAGTGGACGAAATATATTTGACACATATGTGACATAAGACCTCGATTAACTCTTTTTGTGGTAATGTAAACAATAGTTGATTAGTCACATCTCTCCAATAGGTGACGAAGTCGGGATAGATTTGTCCTCGAATTGTGTAATGGCATATATGTCGTTGATAGTGATTTTGTAGGCTATGTTGATGGAAAAGTTTTCTAAGAAGAGTTATGAAATATGTGCAAAGGAGAATAGGGAATGTTACAAAATGTTGTTCTACCAGTCTAAGGCGAGACCGGCGAGGGACATGGGAAATGTCCTTAGCATCAAATCTTGATCATGAGATATTAAATAGCATGCAAGAAGGAGAGGCACAAATTTGTTGTTGGGGATCTTATTTGATGTAAAATTTGATAAGCTTAGGAAGTTCCCAGTGGGGTGGATATGGTTTATATGGTACTTGAAGGGTGAATGGGCTCATTGAAAATTTTATCATAAGAGAGTGTATTCTTAGATGAGGATGAAGAAGCTTCAAGAGTGGATATGCAGCTTAGAAGGGCTTGAGGGGATCCGGTTGTGTTTTTTGTGCTATGAGGAGGATCCAAATTGGAATAAGGAGTGGCTATGTTGTGGATATGCGTGGTACTATTAAAAACATTTAATTGGTAGGGAATATTTTGTTGATGTGAAGCATTGTGTTGATAAGAGTTATTCTATTGAGGGATATGGTATTGTGGAATATTTTTTATTGAGGTGTGTATTGTTGAGATATTCTATATTGAGGAATGTTTTGTTGAGGGATGTTCTGATGATAAGGGTTGTTCTATTGTGGGATGTTTTGATGGGATGAGAAACCTTGTTGTGAAGCTATAGGTTGTGAGGTTTGAATATACTAATATTGTAATGGCATTGACATATAAGTAAGTGGTTGTGAATATGTAGGTTTTTTCTAGGAGTACATGGCGAAGCGTGAAGAGGATGGTGCCTATTGTTGTGACATGATTTGTTGTGGGATACTATATTGTGGGATGTTTTATAGGGGTGTGGATTGTGGCATAAAGATCAATGGTTGTGAAGGTTATGGTATGTATTGTGAAATGGGATGTGTGTTGATGTGGTGCAATCGGTATCGACCACTGTGGATGTAGTTGTGGGAATATACATAGTGATGTTCTAAATGGGACTAGTAACATGTTGGGAAGATACAACAATAGTAAAGGCCACGGAACCCAATGGATATGTTTGTACCTATGAGGAAACTGGAGGAGTAGATGAGGAAGCAACGATACTATTTAGAGGAGGTGTGGATCCTGTAGAAGGACTTGGTGAAGATGTGGATTGTTGAGTAGATGTGTTTTGTGATGAAACCATATGGAGATCATAAATGGGGACCGTAGAGACCTCGAGTGCTTCAGGTTAACTGGTAGAGAATTGTTCATTCGATGTATCAAATGGGTTAGTGGATATGGCGGAGATCTGGGATTGATTGTTGTTTGGTGTTTTAGATTGATTTTAAGATTATGGATATAATTACTGGACAACATGGTCTTGGTTTTGATCAATGAGTTGTGCAATGGAAGATAAGGGATTATAGGTATGTGGTGTAGGTTAGGGTGTGAATGGTTGCATTTAAACATTCCTCGTTGCTAAATAAGAATTGAGGGAAATGGGATTTCAGTCTATCATTTCTTCAAAAATGAGGTCTCCCCTATTGTAGAAAGGAGGTTCAGATGCTCTAAGAGAGAATGGATGTTCTAATTCTGGTGTATGAGGGATTTGATCATGATATTGATGTGGAGAATAAAATGATTGTTGTTCTATTTTGTTGTTATAGTTGACTCCTGATTCATTCCAAGTTTTTTGGGTGTCAGAAAAGGGATTGGATGTGTCTGTTTGATAATAAGGGATTTTTTGTTGGAATGCGTGGTGGTAGAGTAGACATATTTTTATAATTCTATTTTTAAACTTGTTGTCTAGTAAGTACCATGATAAGAAAAACACAAACTCCTAGGAAATGAAAAATAACTAGATGGGTTGATTTACAAACAATAAGCAAAGGAAAGCAAAGTGTTGTTTTGTATTAATCTTGATTAATTATAGAAAAAATTGAAATGTGTAAGATGGTTAATAAGGGTCCTAGGAAATAGCAAGCTATGGATGGTTTCAGGTATGTTTAAGTGCAGATTCCTTGATATACATGAGGCCCAATTATGTACTCTATACTTCGAAGACGAGCATGTATATTTGGGCTTACCCCCTCATTCCATAGCCCCAATGCGATAAGGGAGTCAAGTGTTGAGCCAAAATATACTAACAGATAGGAGATTATACTTGGCCAGAACACCAAGTCGGTTTCCTATTAGGTGATGAAATCCCAATCAGTTTCACTTGGGTGGGAATTGTTTAAATGTGTTTTTAATTTGATAGTGATTTGGTTGTGTGTGAGGGAAATATAAGTGAATGCAATGATTTTACCTCCTAATTAAAACTAGATGATCAAGAAGTATGAGATGGTTTGTTTTAAGACCCAAAATGAAAAGTTTGATTTTGATGAGGAAAAAAAAACAAGAATGCAAAATAGAAAGTAATAATATGGTTTTAAAATTTACCATGAGAATGCTCCTATTTTATTTTTATTTAATTTTTTTAGAAATTTTCCAAAGTGCATGTTTAGCAAATCCAGAGAATAAAATTTCCAAAGAAGGAAGCCCCGTGATCGATTAGAAAAAGACAAAAAATAGAAAAAAAGAAACATCAAATGTTTTATGAAATTTAAAAACTACACAGAGGAATCGTAGGTGATTGGGCCAATCATAGGATATTAGCCTAATTGTGGATGATTATCAGACAATTAAAAATAATGGATAAACTATTGATAAAATAAAACAAGGAAAGAAGGTTCAAGTCCCACGTGATGTGCTAGAAATTTGATCACAAAGTGTTTACCTTGGGTTTTCTTGATGTCTCAAGGGGGTAACAACCTAACTAAACCAAAGTATGGTGGGGTTTTCTAGGATACCCGTGATATATGATGGTATTTTTGCACTCCGTGAGGAATGTAAACAATGCTTCTTTTTCCTGCAAGCAAGTTCCTACAAATCAAAAATTATTAAACAAGATATAGTTAGTAAGATAAATGGGCAAGTTTTCTGGAAAAATCCAGTCCCCGGAAGTCAATGACTTCCTTAAGCGATATCAACCTGCTTATGAAACAATTAATTTTATTGATGATGATGTTGCAATACAATATGATAAAATGAAAATGTGACTAGCTGATATCACTTATTTAGATGGTTACATACATAATATAATAATGACAAGCCTAGAACTAAAGATCAGATTCTTGATCCATGTACAAGTTCTCAGAAAAATTGGATCCTACAGAACCAACTAGGTCTTCCTCCTCAGTGAAATAAGACTTGGGCTCATAAATATAATCCTCTAGAAAGAAGTCAGATACTTCTTCCCGAGTATCATGAGAGTGTGCAAGAATGGTGTCAAGTGTCGTGGATTCTAATTTGGCATTCGTTCTCAAATTCAGATGTGGGGCGAATCCTATAGAATGTCTAAGCTAGCTTCATAGTTGTATTCAATTTGTTTGAGGTCATCTTGGATTCTTTGAACTATGTATTATGCCTCCCAAAATCCTTTGTTGCTTCGTGGATGCACCGAGTTGATGCAAAAATGGTCTCCAAACAATCCATGGGTGCAACGTGAATGGCATAAAGTTCTAAGTTATGAAGTAAATCATAATGCTCCCAGTACAGAGGATAACAAATAATGGATAGAGATTCAATGCTAGTGATTGGAGAATTATCACCTTCTAAGGCCATCTGACATCACCATGCTGGGAAACATGTTATAAAATAACAAAAGCAAGAAGAGATTGTAGGTAGATTTATAATAAATTTTTGATATAAAAATATTGAGTAGGAATTATTGGCGATCGTGCCAATCGCAGCGATCATGTAAATTTTAATAACCTATAGAAACAAAGATTAAATCTGAATTAAACTATGATTTCAATGGATTTCAAAATGTAAATGACATAATAGTTAGAAAATGAGAAATATTACCTGCTAATGGGGACAAAATGACGAAAATGAAATGATTACCTTGTGTGGATGATTGAATTGGCCGATAGATAAGCGAGGATGGATTTACAATGGCAACAAGTGATATGATTATCAAATTGACTATTTTGAAGCAGCGTAATGGTAATGGAGATTTGTTGATGATGATTGGTCTCCTGGAATGTCTTTAGATGAGAGCAATTTCCTTGCAAATGTCCAAAATCCTCGCCAAAGGAGGTTAGCAATTTTTTTATATAGATCACTGGTGATTTGGATAATCATCGATGATTTCAAATAACCTCCTACTATTTTGGTCTTGATTTTGGAGGATTTCGAAGGAGGTTAGGATGTGAAGTGGGAGAGACTCAAACTAAGACTAAGTTGGTTAGGATGAGGATAGGGGTCATTTTGGAAAGTTGTTTAGTTATAACTAGTTAAGTGTGGAGATGTGGTTAGAGATAGGTTAGAGGTAGTTGAGCAATATTTATAGAAGGTTTACAACTAGTGAAGGTGTCTAAGTTAGCATGGTGAGGTGTGAGGGTATATTAACTAATTTAATTTAACTAGTTAATTAATTAAACCTAGGGATGTGGTGGTGTAAACATTAGATTAATTTAATTAAAGGGGACCAAAGGGTAACTTAATGTCCTGGAGTATCGTGAGTGGGTTATTTTGATCATGAATGGGTTTGAGACAATGATAATGAGGGAGTGTAGATTTTAGATTTTAGGTGTCTATATTTGCCCCTTTTTTTCTAGGCATTTTTGGCAAATCATTAGACAAAAATTATGAGAAGATTGTGTTGGTATGGGTGATTTAAATGTAACGCAATAAAATGAACACTGATTTGTTTTGTTTCAAAAGGTTATCCCATTCGAAGAGGGTACAGAGTGAGAACTGGAGAATTAATTGACAGGGTGGCCAAAGGGCTCAACACCTATGAATGCATGACTCTTACCAACTAAATTGACGAATGGGAAAACCAAGTGATGGGGGCTAAAGGGCTCGTCTCCCATGACGAATGGTGAATCCCAATTTTTTTCTTAAGTATGGTTGTTCGGTCAAAATATTTTTAGGGATAATACCTTTTGATAACATGGCACACTTGTCCAAAGGGTGAAAATAACATGGTTTTAGGTAATGTAGGTAAAAAGGCCCAAAATAGTAAATTATCGGTGATTGGGGGAAATCATCGGTGATTAGTGCAATCACCGGTGATTATGTCGTATGAAAAAAAGGATTATAAATAACCCAAAGGTGTTGTTTTTTTACCAATTAGACTATTTGGGGACAACGAATTTGTTAGAGTGACCTATGAGAGTGAAAAATGTGTTTTTGAAGAAAAAAAGCGTGGGAATGGCGTCCTCAAGCCGAAAATGTAAGCCAGTGTTAGTCGAGGTAAGTTTATAATCTACTTTTGTTTTGTTTTTGTATATTTTTCATGATTTTAGGGTTGAAATTCCATGTTGGTGGGCATGTGGATGCCCTAATTTCATTTAGTAGGTATTGCCAATAATTCATCCAATCGCTAGCGATTGATGTGAATCGCAAATGATTCACCCGTGAAAAAGACAATTTACATTTTGAATTGGAGCTTATGTTTTTGATGAATGTTTTAAACTTTTTGGAATTTTTATGGTGTTTGGATGTTATAATGTCATTTTTTTAATAGATGTCATTTTTTCAATACCATTGTGATAGTACTAATTATTGTCTTGTGTGTTTGTGTTTTACAGGTTGATGCACAGTTGACCATCCGTGACCACATTCCTTTGATGTTGGATGAGGTGCAAGAGGATTTATCTGATGATGATTGGGAGAATTTAGAGGTAGTAGGATTTGGTGGCATGATATTTTACAGGTGAATCCACAAATGTTGTAGTTTGATATTGGTGTTGTTAGAGAGGTGTAATCCTTCCACCAACACTTTTTGGATTCCTACATGGGAGATGGCCATTACCCTAGAGGATGTTCATTAGATTACGAGACTTCCAAATAAACAAGCTATTTATTACATCATGGAGGAGCAGAGGATAGATACCATGTAAAGGTTATATAATGGTCATGCTCAGGATTTGAGATACTCGTCAGGGGATATTGATTACCATGCATTATATGAGGTTGGTAGAGTAGGTTGTCCATGGATTACCATGATGATGATTGATATCTCATGTTTTGCATTGTCATATTCAAGAGGTAGGCGCTTCCATTGGATGATGACATGTGTGGTTGTAGAGATGATGGAGAACCACATAGTTTTTGAGTGGGCACCTATTTATTTAGCACAAAAATTCACAGAGTCAGGGCTTGGACTACCCATAAGCATTATGGGATTGATGTTGATTTTATTACAGCGTTAGCCCACATGAGAATATTGTGATTTCTTTTCCATTGGGTTTGCCTTGTGATATTGATGTGAGTAATCTAGGTTTCATGAGATTGAGTAAGAGCCTTCACGGGTGAGGAAGACTAAGGTGCCTATTTATTATAAAGATTTGATATCGAGAGTTACAGTGAATGATGTGATATGGAGACCATATGTGGATTTTCATTATTGGCTTGAGTTCCCTCAAGAATTATTGTGTTTATAGTAACATATTTGGATTTAGGGCCATAGAGCTGGGGAGGATGAGTTGTTATGTTTCAATGTTTAGGAGACAATTTGGCCTTGTTCACGATACCTAAGGATCCGGTTCAAGATACATGGGAGGATGGGGACACCGATACCTCGCAGGTCAGTAGTGGTAAGGCCTATGGTTATCAATGAGCAGCTGGGTGCTATGGGTCCTAATGAGGATGGGCATATGATTCGATTGATGACATAGGGGTGACCCCATACTTTTCTACATGGTGGGCCCAATCATTGAGAAATTTTAAGAGGGCGAGGGAAACATATAGAGCTACACGTATAGTCGATGAGTGCGTGCTTGTGAGGTGGGAGGAGAATAAGAGATATAGGAGGAGATATGTGAGGGTGATGATGTTATAGCCATAGTTTTTTTAGTAGTGACACCAAGAAGGTTGCAGTGGAGATAGAGAGAGACACCGCTCGAGAGAGCGTGATGATCCGCGCAGAGTCTATGATACTCTTATCAGTAGAGAGGTATGGTCTGATTATTGAGCATGATGGTCTCTAAGTGGAACTTGTATAGGTCCCTTCTAATAGAGAAAAGTACAAGGGAAAAATGGACACATTGAGGAAGGCCTTGGGGATCACAATGCATTCTATTTGTGGCTCGAGTTATCGTGATGGCTTAATCTAGTAGACGGGGGTACCCGCAGCACCTACTCTTGACATGATTTCAATGTCGCATTACGAGGCCATATGAGTGGATAGAGATTATTATGTTGACATGATCGTTAATAGCTAGTGTATAACTTGCGTGGGATAGCAACATGCTAGTGGATGGTACATAGAGATGGTCCGTTAGAGTGGAAACAATTGAGAATAGCCTTCTCTGCGCTAGATGTGCCTCCTAAGAAATGTGAATTCCATGGGAAGGATTCTACTTCACATCACATTTAACAATGTGAGAGACTCTATCCAAAGGTGCAAGAGGCCTTACCACCTTCACTATGGGTGAAAATGTTCTACTTCACCTTGTGAGGTTGCATGCGCATGGTATATCGATGTAGAGTTGAATAGAGAAATAGTGAATTAGCAGAATTACCGGGTATAATTCAAACCTTTGAATAATTTTCTACTAAACCTCTAGTGAATGAGGTGTTACATGTTATGAAGTACTAGAATATGGGAGATAGTGTAAATTATTAGGAATTTATTTAGGAGTTACTAGGTGAGTCGATTTGCAGGTGTGTTTTGAAGAAGAAGAGATAGATGCAAAATAGCTTGGGCGTGCCTACCTAGAAAAATAAAAAGGTAAGATGGTCTACGTAATTGATGATGAAGAAGTGGAGAATCTAGATGTTAAACATACAGAGGGTACGTGCAAGGTCTTAGATAGTGCAGATGAGAAGGAAATCACATACCATGAGCCTATGAAAATGAAGAAGGTAAATATTGGGAGAGATGTCAACCTAAGGAGGCCATCATTAGAGATTACTTGTCCGACTCGAGGTTGCTAAGATAATTGAGTTGTTGTGCAACTTCCGGACTTATTTCTAGAGGATATAATGAGTTGAAAGGGGTACATCAGTCATTGGGTGAGATGAGGATCAATTTAAAAGAATGTGTGCACCTGATTAGGAAGAGGCCTTACAAGATGAATCCTAATCTGTGTGTGAAGGTAAAGGAAGAAACTGATAAGATGCTGAATTTTGGAATCATTGAGCCCATCAAGGAGTTAGAATGGGTTAGCCCTATGGTGATCAATATAAATAAAGATGTAAGGATAAGAATTTGTGTGTATTATAGGGATTTGAATTACGCATGTGTAATAGATTCCATTCCCACACCTTTTACTAAAGATATTCTTGAAGGAATTGTAGGGTGTGAGATCTACTCCTTCACTAATGGATTTTTGGGTATCATTAAGTGTGGATTGCCAAAGAGGATTAGGAGAAGAAAAATTTCACCACTAAGTGGGAAGTTTTGCATACACAATTATGCCTTTTGGATTGAAGAATGCACCTGTAGTCTTTTTGCACATTGTTGTGTAGGAATTCTAGGAATTCATTCATAAGTTTTTATAGGTTTACTTGGATGATTGGAAAGTTTATGGGCTAGTGAAAGATCATTGTGACAATTTAAGGCTTATGTTTGAGAGGTTCCGTAGTTGAGCATCTCCTTAAACATTAATAAGTGTATTTTTGATACACCTTTTGGGACTTTTCTAGGACACATTATCTGTAAAGAAAGCTTGTTAGTGGATCCTACTAAGGTTGGTGTTCTTTTGGGCTTAGAGGAACATTCTAACTAGAGTGAGGTGCATAGATTCTTGGGGCACATGGGCTATTACCGAAAGTTTATCAAAGGGTATGCTAGGATTGTCACACCCTTGGAAGAATTGTTAAAGAGTAAAGGAAAGTTCCATTGGGGTGAAGCACAACAATGTGCATTTGAAACATTAAAGGAAAGGCTTACTACAATGCCTATTTTCCACTTTCCTTTACGGAACAAACCTTTTCATGTGCATGTGGAAACCTGTGTCATGGACATTGGCATGGTATTATCCCATCCTGGAGAAGGTATTGTTGATCATCCTATTTGTTTTGAAAACAAGAAGTTTACCCTAACTGAACAAAATTATACAAGTATAGAGCGCGAGGCCTTGTCTATGATCTACGCATTGCATAAGTTTAGATAGTAATTACTCGCTACCCCATTTATAATCCATATAGATCACATGACACTTAAGTAATTGGTGAACAAGCCCATTTTGCAAGAGCATATATCTTTGTTGGATTTTGTTGTTTCAGGAATTTGACTTTATAGTGGTGGTTAAGTTATGCAAGACCAATTTTGGACCAGATCATTTATCAATGATTAATTTAGGTGAGGATGTGTAGAACATTGAGGATATAATGATGGATGCACAACTATTCAAATTGAACCATGTGCCCTTTGACTTTGAATAATTTTTTTTTTTTTACTTAACCGGTGGTGTGGCACCCGAGGAATAAAGAGTATATAAAAGAAGTAACTTGCCATATGTGTTGGGCCTTACATGTTGATCAATGGATATTTATAAAACATTGGTCGGGATGAAGTTTTATGTTGGTGTGTACTTGAACATGAGTGTGCATTTATTATAGAAGAGGCTCATGGAGGGATTGCTGGTGGACATTATGTTGGGTATGCCACCGTGCGTAATATTTATTTTGCTGGCCTATGGTGGGAAATATTGTATAAGGTTTTAAATAATATTGTAAGGCATGTGACCATTGTCACTACCTTGGAAATCCTGGGCATAAAGATGAAATGCCTTTGAGGCATATTGTTAGTGTAGAACCTTTTGAAAAGTGGGTAGTTGACTTTTTGGGTCCTATTTCCCCACCCATGCATAGGACTAGATCATGCTACATTATAACTTGTACAGATTATCTTACAAGGTGGGTAGAAGTGGCACATACAAAGTATTGCACAACAGCTACAACAATAAGGTTTTATGGGAGAACATTATCAATAGGTATGGATGCCCATTGATTTTGACAAGTGATAGGGGTACTCATTTTCTTAATGAGACTATCAGGATATTATTGGTAGAATTTATGGTGGCACACCATAAAACAACACCCTATCACCCATAGGAAAATGGAACTGTTGAGGCTTTCAATAAGATATTGGGACATACATTGACTAAGATTTGTGATGTTGGAAGGAAAGAATGGGATGATAAAGTCTTTGTTGTACTTTGGGCATATAGGAAAACCTACAAGAGGTTGAATAAAGCCACACCCTTCTAGTTGGTGTTTGGAGAAGAGGATATTTTGCTAGTAGAATTCATGTTACATTTTTTACGTATTATGCATGTAGGAGGTTTGGATGATGAGCAATCACTTGAAAATCGCATTGATAAAATCATGCAGTTGGATGATATGCACGCTATAGCATGATGGAGTCGAAAAAAAAAAAGACCAAGAAGAATGCTTGACATGATAGACATATAAAGGATAAAAATATTGAAGTTGGACAGATAGTTCTTCTTTATGATTCCAAGTTTTTGCGACACCCTAGAAAGCTCAAAGTCTATTGGTTGGGACCTTATGTTGTGAGTTACATAATTGATTCAAATGCTTTCAAGTTATAGGCACTAGATGGGACACGTTTTCCTAGTTACTTAAATGGGAGTAGGTTGAAGCACTACCATAAATAAGTCTTCTTGGTGTTTATAATAAGGCAATATCTCCATTAGATTAAGTCTCCCTTTAATGCATTTCCTTTCTATGTGTTTCCTTTCATCATTGTTATGTTTTTTCAATTTAGTTATGTGTTGTGTGCTTATGTCCCAAAGAGTTGATTACATTATAAGTGCTTTGATGCATAGAGGACTCGCATACCCTTAGTGTGGGGTGGAAATATAGAGTTAGAGTCTTCAAGAGAATGACATGGAAGGGTACAGATTAACGAGCAATTATGGGTGGTGATATCAGTTTTGGAAGATGGTGGTCATAATAATGTGGTAAAATAGGTTAATGTTAGAGGAAAAACCATGCACACGTGTAGCGCAAAGTACAATGTGAGCTAGGCAGCAAACGAGGGGATAACTACAAGGATTGAGGCACATAAGGAGATATGCTTCAACATTGGGAGCACGTGAAAGGAGTTATGTGGCCATGGTATTTTGTGCACCAGAAGGTTATAGGTTTAAACGTGTGTTTTGAGCGCATAGAAGCCAAAAAAGTGGGAAAAATTCATTTATTGCTGCACTAGGTGGTAGGTGGTGTTGTAATTAATGTGGGTAAAAATAAAAAAGCCTATAAATAAATATTCATGGTAATTCATTTTAACCTTGTGATAATTTGTGAAAGGGCTCTTACGAACTAGGGCATTCTTTCGAGAAATTAAAAGGAATTGTGTGTGAAGCTAAATATTTACGAACCAGATTGGAATGAAGGATACGTTTGAGTAAAAGGAAGTTGGTAAAGGAGATTCTATGGTTTGAGAGGCAGAGTGTGAAGTTCACAAGAAGAAAATGGTTATCTAATTATGGTTTTGCAGAACTAGGGCATGGAGTATAGGGTTCACGCAAGAAGAGTGTGACAGAGCACTCAGAGGTGTAAAAATATGAAGGCACAAGGTGAAGCTTGAATCTACACGAGAAATGGCACTAATAAGGGTAAAAACCACACCAAAAAATAAAAATTATTGTGGATTTGTTTAAAATAATGTAGAGTGAAGTGGACGGATGGAATTCCATGGAGGAATCATTAAATAAGGATTTACTTATCCTCCTTACACATGGAGCATAATTCTTTCATTCTTTGGCACAAGATAGGTATAGTTTTAATTCCTTATTCTTTCTTTGAGAAGTTGAATGTTTCAGAATGGACAACATCATTATTGTGGGGTAATGGTGAGCATATAAAAATGACTAAGTAATTAGAAAGATGTTAACACACGCGGAGGCATTGAAGAACAAACATGCATTGGGAGGACAGGGTTTGTGGTGTCAAGACACAAAAGGATTGTGTGCGAGGGTTATTACTTAGCTAGTTTTGGTATGCAGTTCTAAATATAGACTTGGAGTGGTGGCCAAGTAAGGTTTTGAAGATAATATTAAAGCGTAAGGAATTTTAGCTCAATTAAATTCTATATTTAGGATCAAATTCCATGCAACGCTTTAGGCTATTAATAGGATTAAAGCAAAGTTAACTATAGATTTTCTATTTTTAGGGAAAGCTTGCATGCTTTTGTATTTATCTTTGTGAAAGGTGCATGGCTATTCTTAGCATGCAACCTATTTTGAGGATGCTTAGGAGGTGAAGGGAAAGTCCCCACCTCTATAAATATGTAGTGATTGGCATGACCTATAGGCCAGATCAGACTGTATTGTAAGGTTATGATGTTATTTTTCTTATGCGCATAATCTTATGGAGGAATTTATGATGTATTCAACTATTGTATTATTTTTGGATTAATATAATGGAGTTTTGTGGATGGATTCTAGTTATGAATAACAATGTTAATGGATCTTGTAGAGTAGATATGATATTTGTGCTTTTTTAAAGTTCATTGTGCTATATGTTAGATCCGATTCTTGTATGCTTAGATATGGTTTTCTTGTTACTATTATGGGATGTATTATATCTTTGTTGGCCAAAAAATTTATCGGGTGGAAAAAATTATGGATTTATTGCCAATGCTCTAGGAATCTAAGTTCCTCTACTTAACCGATGCATTTGTTGTATATGCATGCGAGAGTAAAGGTGGATTTTCTGGTGGCTTTGTGGATGGGAATATAATAGGGGCACTCCACTGACCCTATAACAAAGCTAGCAATATCTTTCTAGGGAATAATTTTTCTGAAGAGTGGGAAAGGGGAGTGAGAAAAGAGGTAGGAGAACTAATGTTGCAGGTAGAAAATCATATTCCTTCACACACAAGTTATAAATTTCATCACATGCATTAAAATTAGGAAGAAACAATACATGTAAACAATAACAAGACCAATTAAAATTTAATGAACACAAAGTTTCAAGAAACCCCTTATTCAAAAAGGCTAGAAAATACTTCTTCTTGTATTGATGCTCAAGTAGAAATTTCACATAGAATGAGAATGGAAGACATTGAGAATAGGGGAAAAGTGGCTAAATATTTTCACTCACAAGTGAGAAAAATCTCTCTCATGAACTTACAAGAATACAACCAGCTAGAAGAATTTCAGAATTAGAACCCCTTGGAATGAAGAGATCATTACAATTTATAGTAACCTGAATTGTCCTTTCACCTCCCTCACATGACTCTTCGTTTCCATATTCCACTCATGACCTTTCATTTTCCATGAATTAAGTATTTCTCTTATAATTTTGAGAAAATAATTTTTACAAATTTAAAATAGGTCACTTAAGTGAATAGGAAGAAATATAATGATGACGCATAACAAAGAATTAGAATGGGGAGATAAAGAAGAGAGGGAAATAGAGGAAGAGGGAAGGGATTGAGGGGAAAACACTCATCGTGACGAAATTCTTTAAATGCCTTGATGTAGCCATGAAATTTGAGCGAAGATTTCTACCACTAATGAAGATTGCTCCTTGAATAAATTTGAATCATTTTCCCAATCTAGTGATGACCGCAAGCTCTATGATGCATGGACATCTTGGACCATAGAATGAGTGTTTAGAAACATTGTTATGATGTTTACCACTGCAAGCTCGAGATGAACACATACAATGCCCACAATGACCCTCCTTGAAACTTGGTTGATGAACTCCTTGACTCATTGAAATCATTCTGATCAACTCTCTTTGAATCACCCACTTCTTAAGTGATGAAGATGAATTCACATGATGTGCCTTGTGATGCCCTACTTTGTAATATGAGATGATCATTCCAAACCATGAAAAACCGCCATCTCTTCATGATTGATTACACCTGAGAAACTAGACCAACCTGTGCACTTGAAATTCATGTTTCCTTAACACTTACTATATTTGGAAGGGACAACTTACTATCTTTAGTAAGTGTTAGATTTTTCCTTTCTGGACCCCAAATGGTGATATTGACCTGAATGATTATCCCTCAATGTCTTGTTGTGCCAAACTTTCCCTTTGAGAACAACCTGCTATTTTTAGAATATGAGCCCATGCTCGATATTCGGAAATATTACATGTCTTGCTCCGCCACATTCTCGAACCTGTTACCATATTTCTAACCTCCTCTGTTCCCAAGATATTGCTATTTTTAGCACATTTCTATTTTTATCAAGTTGCTATTTAGGGACCTACTATTTTGGGAAGTAGTCATTTTCATGTCTTACATTCCATTTTACCCCTTTTCTCGATTGTCGTGAGAGATCAAACTTGTAATTCAGTGGGGCTCACCATATATAGCATGTGAGGAAGTATAACGTATGATATTTTTAATAATGGTGAAAATGATCTCTGTTTGCGATGGGAACAACTATTTTGGATTCGACTCTTCGTCACGAACTCGTGTTCCAATTTTCATCATGATTCACTTACAAGAAAGCTCGTAAATGAAAAATTAAAATTTATGCATGTTGAGTAGAAAATATTGTCCTAAGGGAAGACACACATAGGATGCACGCGCGGGAAAAAGGTGTACTTGAAGGTGCGGAAGGATAAGGAAGGAAACACACGCCAGAAAAGCTAATTCAAGACTTAGCCATTTTTCATGGATGCGGGCCATTTTTGGAAGGTAACGTGTGGATCAAACATTAGGATGGAGAATTTTGCGACACACAAATGCTATTTTTGGAATGAGTGTATGATAAGCACCATACATGAGTTCAAGATGATAACAAGATTAATTCTTCCAATTAATTGTAGGATGTCTATTATTAGCGCACTTGCATGTGTGCATGTTAATGTAAAGGCACATGGATATTATCAACATACGATCTATTTTGGGAAGTTCGTAGGGAGTGAAGGGAAATTCCCCACCCCTATAAATATGTGGTGAAATGTGTAGTTAGATATACTAAGTATTGAATTATGGTAGAGTTTTTCATTGAACTGATGCGTGCATAACTTATGGTGATGCTTTGTAATGTAAGAAGCTCCTATGTATTACAATGTATAATATAATGGAGTATATTGGATGGATAATGGTTTTAAACATGACTGTAATTGGTCCTTGTATGGTTAATATTATTATAGCTATTATTTAATTCATGATTCTCTAACATATAGATATGGTCATGCTATGTGGAAGTTTTACGCTTATTTATGCTTTAGAATATAATGTATCTTAATCACACCGACATCATGTATAAGAAAATATGAAGAGGGGCTTGGTACCTTTGCGCGCTTTGGGTTAGCACACATCTCAAGCTGGGTGATGTGCTAGCATGCATGAGTATTATATAGTAGATTATAGGTTGCATCATTAGTTCCGTTGTTGGGACCTCTTTTTAAATTTTTTTTAGAATGTTTCACGATAAAGATGTACCGGTTGACCTTAGCAAGTGTTGAGGAGTGGATAAAGCATCTGGAAGAAGAGTACACTCAGAGGTTTAGCCTTGGATAAGATTTTGAGGCACGCACGTGGGTGGAACAACATTTGTTTGACTATTTTTATGAGAGTTTCTTTGTTATTTTTAGGTAGAGTTGTCATTTAGTGATTGGTTACTTAAGCATCTAAAAGGAATTGGAGGTATTGCATAAACAATTGGCTAAGTCTTGGATGTTCCTTTCCATGGCACACTCTACTCCAACTAACACATGTGCGTGCCTCCACACCTACTTTGTGTGCCTTAATGATTCATGCACCCTCTTGATACTTAGGTAATTTAGCCAACCTAACATTACCCCACACTAATTAATTTTTTTCCTCGAAATGAGGCTGCAAAACTTATCTCTCCAATGAAAACATAATAAAAGAATAAGTTTTTCTAGAATGAAAGAATAACCAATTTTCCTCAACCTTCAGTTGGAAGCAAGAGTTAGGGATACTCCTTATTTATGTCAGCCTCCAACTCGTTCCACTCTCCTATGACCTTCTTTTCCTTATCGTGGGACATCTCCAAGGACTTTATCCATTTCTTCTAGAGTCATATCCCCCTTTGTTCTTCAATTCCCTGTTACTCCAAGTAACCCTGATATCATGACATCCATGAAGTCCATTCTACGTGTGACCAACACCATTAACTCCTGTATCCACAAGTCATGAGGGTCCCTAACAGCCTTAAGCACATCACACTTTTTCACTACAATGGTGTTTTGATGCAAATGTGCAACAAGAAAATTTCTAATTTGCAAGCATGACAACGAACCATAATTTCAAAAAAATCAAAGTCATACCTTCCCAAGACACCCCGAGGTCATTTTATTCCAACCACCAGTCCTATCCTGTCAGTCTAATGATCCCTATGTGAATGTCAAGTGTCCCCTAGGTTATTTAGGAAATTAAAATCAATCCCCCTAGGTGATTAAATATCTTTTGGAACATGCAAGCATTTAAGAATTTTTGGGAAAGGCTACCATTATACTTCACAGGGACTAGTACACCATCTCTGGAGTGGATCGAAGGGAAAAAATAATTGGAGAAGAGTATTTGAGTGCTAGGAACATCGGGAAGTTATTTTGAAATATTCATTGAATATTTCGAGGTGTTGGAAATAATTCAACGAAAACGAGTTTTCGTGCTCAAATGAGCACACACCATAAAGGAAGACCTGGGATTCAAAAAGAGATTATAATATCTTCTTAAGGATTTTAAATCCCAAAAAAATACATATGGAAATCATTCTCCATGTCATAAATGGTGGAAAAGATGGGATATCCTGGAACATCATACACTTTCCTAGGCAACTCATTCTTTTAACACACAACTGGTAGTCCCAAGAAAAAGTGGGAAATTTGGAGGTGTTTATGATAGATTCAATGTTTTATACCCTCACTAAAAATCTCAAAACGTTTTGTCCAGAAGAATCATATAAACATTTTCCCAAAATTCATCTAGGAGCTCGAGATATTACCTCTGCAAGTTGGTCCCAAGGTGTGATTTCTCATACTTAGCCATTTTTCATAAAGGACACATGGCATCATGTGGTTAAGGTTGGATTTCATGTCCCTTTAATCCATTTATCAAAGGGACAAAGGGAAAAAAATTCCACCTCCCCATTTATTCCCTAGGTCACCAATATGACCATGTACTTGCCAATTAAGCTCCCAAGTGCTAAAGTTCAACCCCCTCTCCAAAGTGCACACCAAATCAAAAAGGACAAGTGTTGTGATGAGGCACAAAATGAAAATTGATGTCCCCTTATTCCCTTTTGCCAAAGGGATGAAATGGAAAAAAAAATCCCCCATCCCCTTCTCTTCCATTTTCAATCTATAGATATCAATACTTAGCCAATTTTTGCCATTCTTCCCCCACACTTCTATAGCCTACC
The DNA here is from genome assembly GCA_018340775.1 of Taxus wallichiana var. yunnanensis. Lineage (NCBI taxonomy): Eukaryota > Viridiplantae > Streptophyta > Pinopsida > Cupressales > Taxaceae > Taxus > Taxus wallichiana. The sequence continues at coordinate 190,521,912 of CM031233.1, forward strand.
GAAACTCTACCAAATTTCTTCCTAATCCAAATACTCCATTTTTGCATCCAGATTTCCCATCAATCCAATGATGGAATCGAGCTAAAATTTTGAACATAGACCTCAAATGAAAACCTATCCAATTAGAGTCAATTTCATCACAATCGGAGAAACAATTAGACCTGCAAAAAAATTCATGACTCTATTAATGGCTGCCATGGTAGCTCCATGCCCAAAGCTCTTGCTAGGTAAAAATTTTGTTTTTTATTTTTAAGTATTCTTGTGGGTGAAATCAAGTGAAATTAAGGGGATAATATTGTGATGACGAACAAAATCTGAAAACATGTGTTCCATCACAAACCAAGCACTAGAGACACACTTCCCAAAAATAGTAAGCTTTCTTACACAAGTTTGTTATTTTTGTTAGTCTTCATTAGAAGCAGTGGTAGTGAAAATAGTGTGCACTAAAGATAATCATGAGGTCAGAATGATTGTTCAAAGTAGAAAATAGTGAAAATGACCACTTATTAAAAATAGTAAGCCCCCTATATGGGTGCCTTCCATTTTTAGTAAGTCACCTCATAAGAGAAACCCAGGAGGAGACCATGTACATAGGGAAAGTAAAACATGCAAATCTCATTAGTGCAATCATCTTAGCCCAAAAATCACCACTTACTAAAAATAGTAAGTTGTCTCATAGGCACTTAATATAAATAGTAATTTTTTCTAGAAGGAATATTTCACAAAGGAAGCATACAAGAAGATAAACATTCAAGTTGAAAACATCAGTTGGAGTTGGAAGAGGTAGATTCTGACACTTATTAAAAATAGTAAGTTGTCTCTTAGGAACTTCCAAAATAGGTACCTTCTCTTTGGAGGGCGATTCTAGGAGCTTCATAAGGAGTTAGAAGGAAAAAAAATACTCATTATAAAGTTAAGAGAATAATCTATAAGTTTGAATCATAAGGTTTGTTAAAAAAAATCTTGGCACTTTTCAGTGGAGCTCATTATTTATAGGGATAAATAGAAATATTGATAAAAAAGGGGCCATTTAAAGGAGTTTCAAATAGAATTGAAATATGATACCCATCCCATTGATCTTTTAAGGTTTTTGGAGTCAAAATCATATAAATTATTACCCAAAAATACCTCATGGAGCTTCGGAAATCTCAATCTCAAGTTTGTTCTCTAGATCAGCCAAATTATTATGTTTTGCCTATCAAAAGTGCATGGTGCATTTTTGTGTACCTCATGTCCCCTAGAAAAGGTACAATGGGACAGTAAAATTTTCCCATGCATAATTTTTTTCTCTATTTCTCTGTTTGATCCCAAATGTTTTACATTGTGTGTATATTGGCTCTCCCCATATAGTTTCATGTCTTAAAGTGCAAAATCATGCCTCTAGGAAAAAGCCGGGTTTTTCTATCTCTCATGTCCCCTTGGTGCAGTAGAGATAGTAAAATTCACCCATGCATAAATTTTCCCTACTGATCCATTCGTCACAAAAAAAAATTTGTATTACGCACATCTTGCCTTTCTTTGAAATGCCCCACGCTTTTTGGATCAAAATTTTCCACCTTAGTACACTTACTAAAAATAACATGTTTCCATGGCGAGGCATACTAAAAATAGAAAGTGGATAAAAATGGAATTGCATCATCAACATAGAAGGATTGAAATGTGTCAAAGGTTTTGAAGGAATTAGGATCAACTCAACATAGCCTTCTAAGAGTCGACATGAGGGGATTCTTCATCAACATAATGTTCTCTCTTCTTTCTCTCTCTTCTCTCCCCCTACTTTATCTCTCCTCCATGTTCTAATTCTTCATTGGAGGGTGCAATTTTTATATGTCCTTAATGAAATTAAAAATCAACTTTATGTTTCTAATGTAAAATTCACCTTTATGTTATAAAAAGGGACTTAATATTCTCCTAGGAAGTTGAAAAGTTTTAAGTTGCTCAAGGACATATGAAAAGTCATTAGGGGTATATGAAGAGTCATTTATCTTCCTATAAATTGTAAAGCCATTCCCATTTCAAAGGGTTGGTGATTGATTTTGTAAACTCAAGAGTACATTGTGCTTAGAGAGAACAAAGGAGATAGCCATTTTATTCTATCCTCCTCTTGCATATGTTTCCTCCTTTTCCCTACTTTGTACAAATTTAATTGAAATGCTAAGTAAGGAAGAAGTTTCTATTTTCCAAGGCATATCAATGTGTGTGTATTTGTATGCATGGTTTCCTCTAGCTAGTAGCATGGAATTTTTATTTGTTTCTTCTCATAAATGCATGTGTGAAATTTCTAACTAGTGTGTGCAGGAATATGATTTTCTACTTGCAACATTAGTTCTCCTATCTCTTTTCTCACTCCCTTTTCCGCTCTCCATAAAAATTCTTCTTTAGAAAGAAATTGCTAGCTTTACCACAGGGTCAATTGAGTGCCCCTTTTGGATCCCTGGTCACAAGGCCACCAAGAAAATCCATCTTTTTATGTGCATGAAAATATGGGTGTTACATCGTTTAAGTAGAGGGACTTCGATTCCTAGAGCGTTGGCAAGAAACCCAAACATTTTTCCACCCGACAAATTTTCACACAAACAGTTTTGGCACCCACCGTGGAGCAGATTTAGCAAGATCTACACACCTAAAATATGACTACAAGGTCTAAAAATCCCCCAAAAAAAATATCCAAAAAAATCAAGTTTCAAAGAAGATCATTTTTTATGGGAACTCTGTCAAGGAAAGAATCCTTGTCATGTTTGTTTCCCACATCACAATGAAGAAATTTCCGTTGGATGAAGTACAATGAATGAAAGTGAAGAGGAAGAAGATAGTTATAGAGAAATCAAGATTTTGATCAGCCATGGTTCCAGACTATCCCTTCCAAAAAGGATAATTCAAGAGTAGTAAAATGGTCTCCTACTTCAAGCAAGAACTTAAAATCAGACAAAGGAAAGAAATTAAAAATTTCTGATGAAGAAGAAAGTAGGGAGTTGTTGGAAAAGATTCAAAGAAAATATAAGATAAGGTGTGAAGCTCAAGAATATGCCAAAGGTAATACCCTCACTTATGCACAATTGAATGAAAATATCAGGGCCATGTCTTTCATCACCCTCCCTTGGGATTATTTCCTTACATATAGGAACGATAAAATGGGAATCTTAAAAATTGAGTATATGGAAAGAATCATAAGCACTATGCAAGGAAATTCCAACCCCCAAATCTACCTTGAAATTTTGAAATATGTTGAAGCTATGCAAGAGATGCAACTTGAAGCAACCCATAACAAAGATGAAGAAGAGGAGTTTTTTCATATGGAGGAAGATCCTCGAAGATTGTTCATGCTATAGGGTATTCATACCTAAAATATTCCTAAATGTTCTTGAAGATAATCCTATTCTTGAGCCTTCCGATGAAGATCAAATCAGCACTATGGAATATGATGAAAGGTAGAATGATGCAAGGTCAACAAAATAAGATCTTGTTCTTGAACCCTCCGTTAAAAATCAAATAAACACCTTTGAAGATGATGAGAAGGAGATGGAGACGAAACCACCATTCACAATTTTTTTTTGGCTCGAGGCACATCCCATGCGAGGAGTAATATATTCAATAGAGGAATATTCTTGTTGCATAATGGATGACCTTCTGAAGACTCCACCAATGATGAGGAAATACAAGATGATAAGTTCAAAGTAAGCATGAATAATCTCCTTTCAAATTTTAATATTTCAATTAATGATAGAATGGAGGTATGTGAAGAAACACCTGAGATCAATCCTACATCATGGAACGAATATGGTGAATTTAAGATGGTCATGGATGACTTTCCTTCCTATTTTTATCATTCAAGTGATGAAGGAATGTTGAATGAAGAAATGGAGACAAATGAAGAACCAAAATCCTTTCTCGATTCAATCATGAATAACCAAATAGAAGAGGCCCACTTCCTTGTTGAAGCCGAGGAGCGAGAATGATCAAGCACGGTGAGTATGAAGTCTTTCATTGTCCATATGAGCACGAAGATTCAATAATGAATGATCAAGATAGAATTGATGATCCTTCCCATACTTCTACCCCAACATGGTCCTATGCTTCCCATTAAGAAGATGATATGGATTTTGAGCTCGAAGGAGTGCTTTTCCCACAAAGCATGGACCTCTTCTCCTTATCATAATGTGTCATGAATCAAGTATGCCTATGTTTGTAAGAAAGTGAATATTGGGCAACAAAAGCATGGAAGGAGTGAATAAGGATGTTTCAAATCAATCATGGGCCCAGATGGATCAAATTTTCAGTCATCTTTTGGAGGCAAAATGTAGAGACTCTTTCAATAAAAATGAAGATAAGCCTATGGTGAACTTGGAAGAATAATCTTTACAAGACATCTTGAAGGTTGTAGAAGAGACTAAAGATCCTCAACTCATTCTATAAGTCTTAACCAAAGGCTATGGAGATGCAAGTGATGAGGGTCATCAATCCTCTTCATTAATAATGTCAATCCAGGGCTGGTGTCCGATGGTTGTATGCATTAAGAGAAAAAGATCTTTGGAAAACAACTTTGTTAAACACAATCCAAACTTGCATAAAATAAATCACACATGTAGAAATGTAAAGACACACTTGCAGAAATAAAGTTTGCATGAAAGAAATCACACTTTGCTGAATTAAAAATAAAGGAAAGATAAATAGGACACCTGTAGGTTCACAAAAGAAATTGTATTGACAAAAGAATTACATAACATAAAATCAGAAATCACAACAAAAGGAAACGATGAAAATAAAGAAATGAACATAACACATGGATCCATCTTCCTTGGAATGAGTGGCCAGCTCATTCCTTGGAAGAGGACTTAATTCATACTTTTAATTCAAAATATGCAGAATAATTTCTCTCAGAAGATTAATGAGGAAGAACAGATATATTATTTTTGGTAGTGAAAATTACATATATGAGTGTGGAAGGTTGCATTTATAATTTATGCATCTAACCAAATTATTATTTTGGGAAATACAATCTATTCTTATCTTTATTCCAATCCTAACAACTAAGATCTCCATCTCCACAAAATATGGAGAGAGATATATTATTGGATTCAAAGCTTATCTTGCTTATTTTAGGAAGATTTACTCCCAAATATTCTCCTTGATTTTTAGTAACAAGAATCACAATGATTTTATTCTTCTACTTTATTGGATTATTTTTTTCCCTAAAAACATTACTTTGACCGAGATACCTCTCCCAGTTTTCCATTTGATTTTTTGTTTCTAATTGTGGAACTTTTGGTACTTATCTCGATATACTTTTCCCTTGACCGCATCTTAGTAAAAGTTATATTTCTTTTTATTGGTAAAACTCAGTAACAAGTATGAATGATTTTTTTGTTAAAATCATTTCTATGAACAAAAACTCTTTCGATTTCCATTTGAGTTTTTGTTTTACGGGTCATGGGAACTTTTAATGCTCGTCGATACACTTTTCCTTGACTTGCAACTCACTAAAAGTTAGATTTAATTATATTGGTAAAACTTGTAGAAAATATGAATGATGTTTTTGATAAAAAAATTCTATGAACAAAAACCTCTCTCAGATTTCCCATTTGACTTTTCTATTTCTGGCTATAGAACTTTTAGTGCTCGTTTGATACACTTTTTCTTGGACTGTAGCTCACTGAAAGTTAGATTTCTCTTTATTGGTAAAACCTGTAGTAAATCTGAATGAGGTTTTTGTTAAACACATTTCTATGAAAAAAATATCTCATATTTCCCATTGGATTATCTGATTATTCACAATTCCTCATTTTATGTAGGTTTTAAAACTAAAACTGCAAGTTCCAGAACTCAAATTGCAAGTTCCGTAACTAAAACTACAAGTTATGGAGCTAACTCCAACTGTTTCGGAGCTAAATGCAATTGTTCTGGAACTAACTCCATCTATTATGGAGCTAACATCAATTGTTCTAGAACTAAATATGCAAGTTTCGAAGCTAACTCCAATTGTTCAGCTAACTTAAAACAACTATAACTTTTACACATGATCTCGGATTGAGATGATTCTTTTTTTGAACTTGCATAATTTTTTAAGAGGAATCTGAATATGAAATCATATTTGAGTTTAGATATACTATCCATGATCAATTCCACTTTTTCTAGAACTAGCATTATCTTTCCTTTATGGCCTGCATACACAATACTTTGCATCTTTCCTAAATAATCAATAGGATTAGTCAAAAAATAGATAACAAAATACTTATAAATAATGAACAAGATATATATCCTATATTCTATCTTAAGAAAACTATAATTTCCAAGATTACCTTTAAATCCACTTTCAAAGGTAACTTGGAAGGACAAAATAATGGTAATTTATGACCAATTTATGGCCTCATCAATCAGAAGACAAGAATGAATCAATTTTCACTTCCTATTTTGGTACACCAATTTTTGATGTTGAGATGGAGAAGTTGGATAAGATTGATGACTTCCCCAATACTTTGGTTGACGAGAGTGAACGTGAAATCATGTCTTTTTCTTCCACATTGTGTGAAGAAGTTTATGAGTGCAAAAGAAGGAAGGTTCTTGAATATCCTTTGGAATTCCTCAATCTTGAGGAAAACACCTCCACTATGAAGGAAGAAAAATGAGGAAAATGCTGATCTGATTTACATTGAAGAGAACTATTTTAAACAAAGTAAAAAATTGCAAGACTCTTGGGAGTATGTTTAAGGTCAACTTGTTTATGCTATTTGAATACTTTGTCATTACGAGAAAAAAGATCTCATATGGAAAAATGCACTTGAAGGTAAAAATGCCTCTATAAATAAGTTGAGGGTTAAAATTTGGAAAATGATACCAAGATGAACTTCAGGGAGATGGATGATGATGATAATTTCTCCAAACAAGGTGAATGTGCAGGGAATCTTGTTAACAAATTCAAAATCAAAATATGCTTACCATTCTTTAAACTCCAATATGCCTTGAACATGTTCCCATGTCACAACATTTCATGAATATTGATGAGGATTCCATCTCAATGATATAGCCTCTGTTTTGGGAAGTACTCGGTGAGAGTAGCAAAGCGAGATGTTCACGGGACTCCTCAAATGCGAAGGAAATAAGTTTCTTCTCACTCCTAAGTACCTTGCTAATATGGGAGATGATTTTAGGTTGTCATCCAAGGATGAATAATGTCTCCATGATGAGGTCAATATTTCTAATTTTGAAAGTATGAAGGAATGGTGTATCACGCCCACAAGATATCAAGAGGAAGCCTCAAAAGGAAAGAGTTTCAAGAAGGTGACCAAATTTTCAATGGATGAAAGAACATTCTTAGTGCAGTGTGAGTACGAGGATGGAATCATGATCAGTATTCTTCTTCTCAAGCCATGAAAATCCATCACTAGAGCATGGTTTGATCAAATAAAAGTTTGTGTTGCTCGAAGGACAAACTTTATTTCACTATTCACGATGTCATGCACATTTCTCAACCCATTGTCGGGTATGTGTATATTATTTCCCCACCTCTGTAGATATCCCTCCCCTTGTATATAATTTCCCTTTCCTACTATGGGTGTTTCCCTTTCGGTTGTGTGCATTCTTTCCTTTCCATGTGTTGTGTGTTTCTTATCATCATTTTTGTGTGAGTTCTTCCTTTCTTGTTATATCTCACGCAAGTTATAAATGAATCCTATAAAGCCCAATGGATAAGGCACTGGTCAATGTATTGTAAGCTGAGATTATGGGATTTCTCATGTCATGTATTTATTGTGTTCAGTCCATAACATGTCCCCAAGCTAGAGCCAATTGTTGTCATGAAAATGTGCAACAGAAAATTTCCAATTTTCAAGCATGACAACAAACCACAATGTCAAAAAATTTCAAAGTCATACCTTCCCAAGACACCCACAGGTCAGTTTATCCAAACCTATAGCCCTATAATATCATTCTAATGATCCCTATGTGAATGTCAAATGTCCCTCTAGGTGATTTAGGAAAGTAAAATCAATCCCCCTAGGTGATTTAGGATCTTCTGGAACATGCAAGCATTCAAGTAGTTTTGGGAAAGGCTACCATTAGCCTTCCTGGACTAGTACACCATCTCTAGAGTAGATCAAAGGGGAAAAATCATTGCAGAAGATTATTCAAGTGATAGGAACATCAGGGAAATGATTTTGAAATATTCATTGAAGATTCGGAGGTGTTGGAAACAATTCAATGAAAAGAAGGTTTTCGGGACTAAACGAGCACACACCGTGAAGGAGGACCTGAGCTTCAAATAGAGATTCTAAGAGCCTCGTGAGGATTTTAAAGCCCAAAAAAGTACCTATGGAAATTATTTTCCATGCCCTAAATGGTGGAAAATACTGGGACATCTTGGAACATCATACACTTTCCTAGACAACCCATTCTTCTGACGCACAATTGGTGGTCCCAAGAAAGAAGGGGAAATTTGGAGGTGTTTCTGATAGATTCAAGGTTTTATACACTCAAAAATCATCTCAAAATTATCTTTCTAGTTAGAAGCATATAATTTTTTTTCCCAAAACTCATCCAAGATCTCAAGATATCACCTCTACAAGTTGGTCCCAAGGTGTGATTTCTCATACTTAGCCATTTTTCAGAGATGAAACGTGGAAGGTTGTGGTTAAGGTGGGATTTCATGTCCCATTTTTCCATTCTGTAAAGGGAAAAATGGGACACAAAATTCCCCCTCCCCCATTTATTCCCCAGGTCACCAATATGACCATGTACTTGTCAGTTAAGCCCCCAAGTGCTAAAGTTCAACCCCCTCTCCAAAGTGCACACCAAATCAAAAAGGAAAAGTGTCGCGATGAGGCACAAAGTGGAAATTGATGTCCCCTTCATCCCTTTGGCCAAAGGGATGAAAGGGACAAAAATTCCCCCATCCCCTCCTCTTCCATTTTCAATCTATAAATATCAATACTTAGCCATTTTTGCCATTCTTCCCCCATGCCTCCATAGCACTTTCATGAAACTCTGCCGAATTTCTTTTGTAATCCAAATAATCTATTTTTGCATTGAGATAACTCCATTAAATTAATATCCATAAAAAAATGAAAATCATAGAAAAGAATGGATTAAAATGGTAGAGAAATGAAGAAAAACGAATATTTTTCGCTAGATAACTACGAAGTCTCCCAATCGAAAAATATTCATATCTTACAAAATACAAGTCGGATTGAGATGAGATCTTTTGTAGAATTCCTCATTTTTAGAGACAATAAAAATGAAAAAAATGGAGATTGAATGATGCCCTAAATCATTTGTTTCATAAAAACCCATTTCGTGCCCTAGCTCACATTCGTCGAATTTCCCATCAATCCAATAATGGAATTGAGCTAAAAATTTGCACATAGACTCCAAATGAAAAACCTATCCCAATGGAGTCAATTTCATCATGATTAGAGGAAAAATCCAGACCTAAAAAAACTTCATGAATCCATTAATGGCTTTCATGGTAGCTCCATGCCCAAAGCTCTTGCTAGGTAAAATTTTCATTTTTTTATTTCCAAGCATTTTGGTGGGCGAAATCAAGTGAAATTCAGGGGATAAGATCGTGACAATGAGCCAAATCCAAAAATATGTGTTCCATTACAAACTGAGCATTAGAGACACACTTTCAAAAAGAGTAATATTTCCTACACATGTTTTCTATTTTTGGTTAGTCTTCATCGAAGCGGGCGTAAAAAAAAGTGTGCACCAAAGATGATCATGAGGTCAGAATGATTTTTAGAGCAGAAAATAGTGAAAATGACCACTTAATAAAAATAGTAAGCCCCTTATATGAGTGCCTTCCATTTTTAGTAATTCACCTTAGAAGAGAAATCTAGGAGGAGACCGTGTACACAGGAAAGTAAAACAGGAAAAACTCATCAGTGCAGTCATCTCAGCCCAAAAAACTACCACTTACTAAAAATAGTAAGTTGTCTCATAGGCACTTGCTATAAATAGTAAGTTTTTCTAGAAGGTGGATTTCACAAAGGAAGTATACAAGGAGATAAACATTCAAGTTGGAAACATCAGTTGGAGTTGGGAGAGGTAGATTCTGACACTTACTAAAAATAGTAAGTTGTCTCTTAGGCACTTCCAAAATAGGTACCTAATCTTCAAAGGAAAATTCTAGGAGCTCTGTAAGGATTCGGAGGCAAAAAAATACTCATTGTAAATCTAAGAGAAACCTCTAAAAGTTGGAATCATTAGGTTATATATATATATGCACTTTTTAGGGAGCTCGTTCTTTGTAGGGACAGTGGCAATTCGATAAAAAAGGGACCATTTCAGGGAGTTTCAAATAGAATTAAAAGATGAGACCCATCCCATTGATCTTGGAAGGATGTTTGGAGTCAAAACCATATAAAATTTCACACAAAAAGTGTTAGATTAATTCATGCATTATATCACCTTAAGTAATTAATTATTTAATAAGGTAATTAGTTTATATTTTGTTATAAAGTTTTATAACAATATTTGTCATATTATTACATAGGTTATATTTTTACGTAGCTGTAACAATTATTTTTTATTTATATTTAATTATTGTTTCTTCTCGAATGTATTTTTGGAAGTCATTGTGATTTTTGTTGTACATGTGCAACCCATTTATTTGTTTGTATGTTGTTGTCTAATATGTATAAATATTTTAGCACATCTATTGTAAATTGATTTTGATGATTAATAAAATAATACAAAGCTTCCATCCTTGTTTCACTTTTGGTTTCAAATCAAGTTGAAGGATATTGGAGGATTACAACAGAGTTTGAGGAGCATTGGAGAAGCTTGTGCAAGAAAATAAAACCTAAAGTTGCCTCTGCAACTTCCTAGCCCCATCCCCTGCAATACCGCCATCAAATTCCTCAAAAATGCCATCAAATTCATCAAAAACACCTTTATTCATTGCAATTAAGGTTGAGGAGGATAGAATACACCAAGGAAGAGATTACAAGCTCAAAGGAAGGAAACAAAATTTATCTAAGGTGCCATACACACTTAAAACCACATTCATACTTGCCAAAACCACTTGTCATTTTTTCTCTTTCTTTGGATTTTTTTTTCAAAACGACCTTTCCCAAACTGTTGTTGTTTAAAGAGGTATGGTTTTATAGTTTGGAAGTGTTTAACTTCAATTTGCTCTTTATATGTACTTGTTTAGTTTAGCCACCCAAGTGACTAGCATAAATTTTGTATGACACTTCCCATCAAGAGAGGTCAAGGGGTCAATTCCCCTCCCTCACCCACTACCAAATTTAGCAAGAAATTTAGTGGAACAACTAACTTTAGTAAGAAATTCAAATTTAGTTCTAACTAACTAAATTTAGGAGAAAAACCCTATATTTGGGCAAAAACAAAATTTCTCCCACTCTACATAATTTTGCATTCCAAATAACATTTTCCAAAGGAGGACTACCTAAAACCTTCATTTTGAGCTAGGTTTTAATGGTTTTTTTCTCAACAAGTCGTATTGGGCTCCGGAGGCCACCAAGGCCCTGAATAACAAAAACAATTTACGTGCTATTCAATTTTTCCAAATTTTTGAATGTAATTGTATACTTGATGTATTCTACTAATTTCCGAGTTGCCTAGTCAACCACACGCATTATAATCGCTCAAAAATTGGCAAAGAATTATAATAAAAACAATGAAATTTGGTTGTAAAACACTCACGAGATCCTAGATCTCATTCGCAATGTTTGGTATATAGATTGCCTCTGGGAAGCATTTTTGGGTAAATTCATCACGACTACTACTACACTTAACACCTAATATAGCTGTAACAATGTCATCTGGGCATCGAACCTTTAAATCTATGGGGAGTAATAAGGACATGGTGCACACACTATGAGCCATCACATCATCTGTGAATGATTTCACGACATAAATCTGATCGAGAAATTATTCAAGTATATAGGCGAAGTTACACACGCGTATGAGTATATTTCTTTGAGTGGTGTAAATAATCACATAGATCCCTTTTAGTACTATCTTGGTACCACGTATCAAATTATTTCATATATGTTAACACCTCTTTCATGTACCACCGGGTATATCGAAAGGGAAAGATTCTTCCACATACCGATGGGTATATCAAAAGGGTGCATATATAGAAAGGTTTGGTATATCAGACTGATGATATATAGATTGGGAGACCTTATACCTAGAGTGATAAGAGCCTAACCCTATTAGTGGATTATATAAAATGGGCACCAATGCCCCCAAATTCTTTCTTCTAGATTCACAAATACTTAGAGGAAACAACTATACTACATGGAAGACTAAAATCAAGACACAACTTGAGTTTAAAGATATTTGGCCTATTTTGAATCTCTGTCCGGATCAACAATTGATAAACCACAACAACAAAATTTTGATAGATCAAATCATAAGGACAAGTTAATCATCTTGTTTGGAGTGTCCGATGATGTGCAACCCCACATTCAAGATGCCAAAATAGCTAAAGAAGCATGTGATAAGTTGAGCATGGTATATGAGGCCAAAAACAAGAATGTCATTCTGAATTTGCAGAGTCAGTTACACACATCGAAGTTTAAGAAAAATGAGAAAATTGAAGCTTTCTTAAGAAGAGTTGCAAAGTTGAGGATTCACTTCTAGCCCTAGGAGATGATGTCACTAATGATGCTCTCGTTCCCATTGTTCTGAGAGAACTCCCTCCTTCATACCACATTTTTATAATAGAACTAAATTTGTCGAGATAAGAAAGTTAGTTTTGACAAGCTAGTAAACCTACTACAATAAGATGATGCCATGCATAATAAGGATGATGAAGAGGAGAAAGCACTTTCTTCTCATCAAAAATGGAAAGGAAAATGAAAAGGAAAACCTAATTCCCATCAAAAGTCCCAACATCAGAATCAGTATCAACATCAAGGGGACAAACAACAAAAGAAACAATGTCTAATATGTAAAAGAGGACATGAGTTAAAATATTGTTGGTATAATACATATAAGAAAGGTTCATCAAGTAATTATAGACCTTAACACCAACAATCTCACAAGGTACATATGAACTACAATCAAGGGAAGAAAAAGGGGAACTGGAAAAGAAAACCATATCACCAAGGAAATATTGCTAAGAAAGAAGAAAATTTAGAAAATGAAGACTAATTGTATACTACTCGATCAACTGAACCTTCCACGTTATCTAGTGATGTCTCGGTATGTTGACTTGGGAGCCACTCGACACATGACAAGCCACAAGGTGATTGGTTTACCTCAATGAGGGACACGCCTTCGAAAAACCATGTTTCATTAGGTGATGATTCTTCACACACAAGTCTGAGGATTGGGAACATTTCTCTACCTCTTTGTTCACACAATTGTAGATTTTCAGATGTTCTATATGTCCATGGGTTGAATAAAAATCTATTGTCATATAGTCAACTCCTTGATCATAACTTAAAAATTTACTTTAATAGTCATTTTGGAAAGAAAACATGTTTAATTCGAGACAAATCACGAGGCTTGAAAATAGTTGCAAAAGCCTCCAATGTGGGACACATGTTCCAGCTTGATTTTGTCCATAGAGATGGTCAGGCACTTATGGCTAAGAACTCCACCTCTATACAATTATGGCATCAGAGACTTAGTCATGTTAGTTTCAAGTATCTCGAGACACTTCACCGACGTAATATGGTACATGGGTTACCATCTCTTCAGAAGGATACAGACAAGTGTCCTCACTACCTAGCAGGAAAACAACACATAGCTTCATTCCAGAAGAGTAATTTTCGAGCTCATGGCAAGCTTGATCTAGTTCATACCAATATTTGTGGTTTGATGCAACCAAGTCATTCTAGATTACAGTATTTCATGCTTTGTGTTGATGAATACTCACGAGAAAATGTGGATATAATGTCTTTACAAGAAAATTGAAGATTTTGAAACGCTTCAAGAATTTCAAATTAGAGGTTGAGAATGAAACTGGTCATCACATCAGAACTCTCCGCTTAGATTAAGGGGGGGAATTCACTAGTAATGAGTTCAAAGACTACCTACAATCTCATGGGATTGGTCAACAAATTCCTCCTCCACACACATCGTAATAGAATGGTGTTGTTGAGAGAAGAAATTATACTATCATGGAAATGGTATGATGCATGATGACTCTAGACTCTCAAATACATTATGGGAAGAAGCAACAAAGAAATTTATGTATTTATTGAACAGAGTGCCCATAGTTTCTCTTGATGGAGTAACACCACATGAAGCATGGTAAAAAAAGAAACCATTTGTTGCACACCCTAGAGTATTCGGGTGTAAATCAAGTATGTATATACCCGAGTAGAAAAAAAGAAATTGGACATGAAGTCACAAAAATCATTTTCATTGGCTACAGTAAAGAGAATCTTGGGTGCAGTTGATGGATCCAAAGACATGGAAATTATACACCAGCGAGAGATGTTGAGTTCTTTGAGAATTAGGAAGAAGAGGCTCCTCCTCCGAATCACATGATGTAGATTCTTCACCGTTGTAAAACCGAGGATGATGTTCCCACAGATGATGAAAGTGATGATGGTGATGATCCAATAGAACCATGACACATGGAAATATTTTAGTGTATGCCCAATGGTATACTAACACGTTAAGAGATGCAAGAATGGATGCTCCGCTAGATACATCCACCCCTAGACCACAAAATTATAGTAAAGAAAGAGAAGAAGTTAACTTTGATTTGATGAGTAGAGTTATTGAATCTAATGAGCCCTCTATATTCCAAGAAGCCCTATAGTTAAAATCTTGGAAAGATGCCATGGACTATAAATATCGATCAAGAATAAAAATAACACTTGGCAGCTTATTGATCTTCCACCAGGAAGAAACCCATTAGATGCAGATGGATATTCAAAATAAAGTACAAAGTAGATGGGACAATGGACAAGTATAAAGCGAGACTAGTAGCAAATGGGTATGCACAAAAAGAAGGCATTGACTATAAGGAGACATTTTCTCCCACATCTAAGATCAAAATGATTAGGATGATCTTTTCTCTAGCTACACAGTTTGGTTGGAAAGTCCATCAAATGGATGTAAAAAGTGCCTTCTTGAATGGATATTTACAAGAAGTCTATATGACTCAACTTGAGGGATATGTTGTACTTGGTCAAGAAGAAAAGGTATGCAAAACTCAAGAAATCTCTGTATGGCCTCGGACCAGAACCCCGCATGGTAAATCAAAATTGATGAACATCTTTCATAACATGGATTTTTAGAAATCCATACGATCCCAATATTTACCTCAAAAATCGGTGGGGAGATTGTGATTGTCATTGTCTATGTCGACAATCTAGTCATCACTAACAGTTCAGTGAGGATGATCGATGCAATGAAGAAATATATTAATCAATCATTTGACATGACAGATCTTGGGATAATACACTATTGTCTTGGATTAGAAGTATGACAAAAAGAGAATCACATCTTTTCTTCTCAGATGAAATATACCAAGACAACACTTGAGAAATTTAGGATGATGGATTACACACCGATTGCTACACCTATGGAGAACAAATTACAGTTATATCATTCAGATCCATCTCTTGAGGTAAATGCCACTCTCTATCGAAATTGATTGGGAGTCTCATTTACCCAATATACACTAGACCAGATATCATCTTTGTATTGAGCTATCTATCTAGGTTCATGTAGGAACCCAAAGTTTGTCATTGGAAAGCAACAAGGTGCATCTTGAGATATCTCAAAGGATCAGTAGATCTTGGTCTAGAATACAAGAAGAATGACAACTTCTTCTTGTCAAGATATTTGAATTCAGATCATGCAATAAATATTGATGACAGAAAATCCACTTCAGGATTTGTATTCTTTATGGGATCTGGACCAATATCATGGGGAAGCAAGAAATAACACTTTGTTTCTCGCTCTTCCACAGAAGCCGAGTATCATTTTGTAAGAGAAGTTGTATGTGAAGTGATATAGCTACATCGTATACTTGAAGGACTTGTAATACCACAAGATGAACCGACCACCATGTATGTTGACAATGAAGTTGTTCTCAAACTTGTTTATAATCTAGTTTTTCATGAAAGAACAAAACACATTTAGGTACAGGTAAATTTCATACACAGACATGTCTTGAAGAACAATATACAACTTTAGTTTTGTCTAACATCTGAACAACGAGCAGATATCTTCACAAAGTCACTTGCACATGACAAGTTTGAGTTGTTCAGAGGGTTCCTCTCCTAATCCCTTGAGGCAATAAAAATCAAGGGGGTAATGTTAGGTTAATTTACACATTATATTACCTTAAGTAATTAATTATTTAATAAGGTAATTATTTTATATATTGTTATAAAGTTTTATAAAAATATTTGTCATATTATTACATAGGTTATATTGTTGTGTAGTTGTAACAATTTTTATTTTTTTGTATTTAATTATTGTTGCTTCCTGGATGTATTTTGGAAGTTGTTGTGATTTTGGTTGTACCTATGCAACCCATTTATTTGTTTGTATATTGTTGTCCAATATGTATAAATATTACAACACATCTATTGTAAATTGATTTTGATGATTAATAAAATAATACAGAGCTTCCATCCCTGTTTCACAAATGCACTCTCTTAGAGCTTTGGAAATCTCAATCTCAAGTTCTTTCTCTTGGTGGCCAAATTCTTATGTTTTTCTGTCAAAACTGCATGGTACAATTTTGTGCACCTCATGTCCATTTTCAAAGGTGCAATAGGATAGTAAAATGTGCCCATGCATAAATTTATCTTTATTTCTAAGTTTGATCACAAAAAAATTTACATTGTGTATGTATTTCCACTCCCTAGTTCCCCTCCAGCTTTGGTCTTAAAGTGTAAAATCATGCCTCTGGGAACAAAGTGTGGTTTTATGTCCCTCTCATCCCCTTAGTGCAGTAGGGACAAAAAAATGTGCCCATCCATAAATTTTCCCCTCTTGATCCGTTCCACATGAAATGTTTTGCATTGTGTATGTCTTTCCTTGCTCTATCATGCCTCGCAATTCCTGGATCAAATTTTTCCACCTTAGTACACTTACTAAAAATAGCATGTGTCCATGGTGAGGCATAATAAAAATATAAAGTGGGTAAAAAGGGAAATGCCTCATCAACATAGGAGGATTGCAATGTGCCAAAGGGTTCAAAGGCATCAGGATCAATTCAACAAAGCCTTTTAGGAGTCGATAAGAGTGGATTCTTCATCAACATAATTTTCTCTCTCTTCTCTCCCCCTAATTTCTCTCTCCTCCATATTATAATTCTTCATTGGAAAGTGCAATTTTCATATGTCCTTAATGAAATTAAAAAGCAACTTTATGTTATAAAAAGGGACTTAATATTATCCTAGGAAGTTGAAAAGCTTTAACTTGCTAAAGGACATATGAAAAGTCATTTATCTTTCTATAAATTATAAATCCATTCCCATTTCAAATGGTTGGTGATCAATTTTGTAAACTCAAGAGTACATTGTGCTTAGAGAGAACAAAGGAGATAGCCATTTTCTTCTATCCTCCTCTTGCATATGTTTCCTCCTTTTCTCTACTTTGTATAACTTTAATTGAAATACTAAGTAAGGAAGAAGTTTCTATTTTCCAAGGCATATGAATGTGTGCATATTTGTATGCATGGTTTCCTCTAGCCAGTAGCATGGAAGTTTTGGTTGTTTCTTCTCATAAATGCATGTGTGGAAATTTCTAACTAGTGTGTGCAAGAATCTAAGTTTCTACTTGCAACATTAGTTCTCCTATCTCTTTTCTCACTCCCCTTTCCCACTCTCTAGACAAAGTCTTCTCTAGCAAGCAATTGCTAGCTTTGTCGTAAGGTTAGTGGAGTTCCCCTATTGGATCCTCGACTGCAAGGCCACCGGGAAAATCCACATTTTATGCACATGCAAATATGGAAGTTGAACCGTCTATGTATAGGGACTTCAATTCCCAGAGGTTTGGCAAGAAACTCAAAAAAATTTCCACCTTACAAAGTTTCTCACTAACAAATGGTTAACTTCTCTTCCCTGCTCAAGTACTCTTCCTTTTTAGTGTCTCGAACTTCATTCTCTTCTGCAATGTGTAGGCCTTATGGATCTTCTCAAGATCCTCACAATTGTCCAAAGGCTGCAAATTTTCCTTCTTCCATTCATCTTTTAGTGTTTGGAATATGGCATCATACTTTGTAATCCAACATGTTATGGTCTTCTTAGTCCTCTCTTTCTCATCCTTCGATTATTCTTCGGTCTTTCCTTACACAACTAGTTTTTCTTTTAGCAGGAGATAGATACAATCTTGCCTAAAACGTAAGGCTAATGGATATGTCTTATTCATTTGTTCATCAAATTATAGACACGCATCTAAAATTTCTCTCACAATCTCTACAACAAAGTCTGTAATATCCCTTTTTACTTCTTAGGCCTTATGTGCACCTAAGTTATTTGCTCAATCTTCTTTTTCATGTTCGATTATCTTCAAGTAACATTATGAGCATGGCCGCTTTGTATAAGTTCATTCGTAATACCTCTACCAACATTTTTGTCAAGGCATTACTTTCCCGCTCATCTCAAAATCAGGTTGGTTTTATTTTCATGTGTGATGCTTGGGGTGATTTCTTCATCTTATTCTGATATAAGCTTCCTCTTTTACATTGAACTCTAGTTCATCTATATATGCTTGCATTCTGTATAAAATCTTCTTCCTCATGCGCATATTCATACCCTTGGGATCTATCAACTCCCATACATATAACTCCTCATTCGCAAGAGTACTTTAAAATCTTGTGTGGATGATATTTGAAGGATCATTAACATATCCCAAGTTAGGGGTCTTCAAAATTTCATCTCCCTTATTCCTACCAGACCACTTGCCCTTGGGGATATGTGTTTCTTCTCCTAAAATTGGGCCCTCACTTGTTACATCCCCATGCTAACTAGATGGTTCACTTGTACTATTCTCTTTTTCCTACTCTTCTCCTATGGGGCCCCTCTCCTCTTCATGCCAACTTTGTGCCTCCACAATATGTTGGGTTTCATATTCTCTAAGATCCTCCTCTCTTTCCCCATTAATAATTTATGTGAAATATATGTTCTACACGAGCTCCTCAGAAAATATTTCCCTCACTATTACCTCTGAGGCACATACTTTCACATTCACTTTGTCTTCTTTTTAGGCTTGGTTTGATGGGAGATAGATCTGCGTGACCTCATAATTGGTTGCATGCCACTACCACCCGGTTTTATGTCTTTTCAATTTCCTCCTACCACCCTACTCATTCGTGTCACCTTCCACTTTTTTTGTCTCTTTGACCTCGGTATCGGTCCTTACCTCTTCTACCTTATCCCTAGGGGGAGTACTCTCACGTGGCCTCTTAACTCCTGTAGTTGGTTGTCTCTTAGTGCCATGTTTAAGTAACACACTATCTTCCATATCCTCTTCCTCCTCCTCATTAACGGGTTCTTTTCATCTACTTTAGAAAGATATGATTCATTCTCGTGCATGGTTCCAACTATGTGCCTTCCTTTAGGCATCTCGGGGAGTTTTGTAACATCCCGAATCATGGAACTCAATATTATCAATAAATCTATTTGGTTGTTCCTTCTTGGTTGCATTTTTGTTTTCATTATTCGTTCATCAAAGGTATGAGTATAAAACATGAAGGAATGGAAATTCGTCTATATACACATATAGGTATGATCATAGGTATGCGAGCATATATACTTATATATATAACCTAGCATAGTTGTGTGCATACACATGCGAATATACACACAAGTGACCACTCTTACGTGAGTTAGCACTCACCCTTTTGATTGGGTAACAATGTTTTGGCAGCTTCCGGTGGGATATTGTTTAAATTCGGTTGTTAGCCTAACTAACATAATATATAGGTTACGTGATCTAACCTAAGCCTAAATTATGATGGTATGTTAGTAACATAACCAAGTGTCGAAATATTATCTAGATGTTTTTTTACTCAACCATACTAAATGCTTGGAATTTTGATTTGCTTGGTTAATGAGCTCGACATTTAAATGATGCTTAATTGTAATGATATTTTGTGGAATTCGACTTATGAGTTATTTTGGCATTAATTTATGTGTTAACTATTGCTTGTGGAATTTGGCACGTAGTTTTATTTTAAAAATATATAATAAAAAGTAAAAATAAACTTAGCCTAAAGCTAGGTGGTGGCATATTTACGAAGTTTAATTATATTTAAATGGATTTTAGAATCCATGGAATAAAGGAGAGTTAGGTTTTGATTTTTACCATTTAGCATGGCGTGAAGAGAGGAAGAAGTAGAGGGGAGACCATGTCAAAAAAATATGGAGGAGTTCATGGAAGTTTTTACGACCATCGGAGCTGATTTTGGGTTTTTTTTTTGGGATCTCGCCATTTATTATTGCAACAAAGTTGGGGAGAAATTTTCTAGAAAAATAAATAGGTTTTTGGGTTTTATTTTGTATGGTGTGGAGATAAGAAGCTTGAGGAAGAAAATAGAGAAGGAAAGAGGAAATCACAAAGGGTTTTTGATCTTCTTCATCTTGAATCTTTTAGGAAAGGGTTTCTTGTTTTTATCTATGTAATATTTTACAAATAAATGCATACTCAATTTTATTCTTCTTATGGGTAATGAAAAATATGAATTATCTATTGTGGGTATTAATATTTTCAAATCAATCCTTTATGGGTATTTGGAAAATGTGTTTATTTTAATATGGGCATTATATATTTCAGATTTCTTAAGTACGAGAGCACGAGATTTTGTTTTACCTTTTTACTTGATATCTAAAATTAATGATGTTGTTCACTTGGGTGTTGAGAGAAGATTTCTTGACATTCTTGAAAAAAAAGTTGGAATGCTATATTTTTGTTGATTCGTTGGTTTGCTTCAACTGTTATAAGTTGTGTTATTTGTTGTTGTAATGGCTACTAGAAGCGTTGTTTTCTTTATTGATTTATTGATGTTGTAACAACTACTAGAAGTGCTGATTTTTTTATTAAATTATTGTTGCATTTGTTACTGCAGTGTTGGCTGTTATAGCACTCAATTTTGGTTATTTCCTTGCTACGTTTAGTTATATTTTGATGTGTTGTTTTGCTGCAACACTAGCTAATAAAGAACGGTGCTTTCGGATGATTTCTATGCTCCAAATTTGTAGTTAGATTGTTGTTTTATTTTCTGCATTTTTTGTTTCTAGTACGTTGTATCTTGATAAATGGTTAGTGTGCAATAATTTTCATAAGCATTTTGAAAGAATGTTGTGCTATGACCTTTTGTCAAACGATTAGTGTGAAATCATTTGGCTAGAATATTTAAAGAATGAGGTATTGGGACATTACATCAAACAAACGATATGCAATCTTTTATTGACATAAATACACATGTGGATTATGGAATTTTATCATGCTGATGAAATGAATTCATTAGAATTTAAGTGAATTTATTTTATGGCATGTTACTTATCTTCTTTGGAACAAATTCATTGGAATTTATGTGAAGTTATTTTATGGCATTTTATCATGCTGTTGGATTGGATTCATTGGAATTTATGTGAAATTATTTTATGACACTTTGTCACGCTGTTGAAATGTATTCTTGGATTATATTGGAAGTTTACATTATGACATTTTTTCATATAGTTCACATGTATTCTTTGAATATAAAGGATTTGTTGTGCCTTTTGAAAATGCGCTATGTTGCTGATCTCGAGGCGGCATGTTGTTCATTTTGAGCTTGTGAAGTGAAGTTCATGATATGAAA
The DNA here is from genome assembly GCA_018340775.1 of Taxus wallichiana var. yunnanensis. NCBI lineage: Eukaryota > Viridiplantae > Streptophyta > Pinopsida > Cupressales > Taxaceae > Taxus > Taxus wallichiana. The sequence goes on from CM031233.1 coordinate 190,543,660, forward strand.
TTTTGGTATACAATTGGTATGCATTCCTTGGAATATAGGTGAACTTCATTACAAGAAATTTTGTCATATGGTTGGCATGCATTCTTGGGTATAAAGGATTTGTTGTGCCTCTTGAAAATCATGTCATGTTCATTTTGAGAATTGTGAAATCAAGTTTGTGTTGATATTTTGTCAATTGGTTATCATGCCTTCTTCTTTTTGCATGAAGGTTGTATGTTATATTTCTTGAAACAGTTGGTATGCTCATTTGATTTGGCATGAAATATTATTATGAAATGCATTATGTAATCAGAGTCTTACGTGAGGTAAGTTTAATGCATTTTCATGTAATATGGTTAAAGACACCACTCTTGAAAGATATTATGAACTTGGTTAGTTCTTGCATGTATACATGCTTTTTGAAATCATTATTATAATAATGAATGAGTTAGTATGATGATGCATGATCAGTATATTCTGAATACATTTTCATTTGTAGAATACTACATATATGAAAATGGAAATCCTTTCCATTTAGTTTGAGTTGACCCCTTGTCGAAAATATAGACCATTCGGTGATAAGGAAAAGGAAAGATTTTGAAGGGATTCAAGCTAATTTCAGATCTTAATCGATTACTTTTATATTTCGATTATGGAATAAATTGTACTTGATGTCTTCAATGAAATAATCAGTATATTATATAAGCTTATGAGGCTCTTTACCATTGCATGTAACCTTATAATATTGTACCAAGATATTGAAAATAATGAAATGTCCTTTGGACTCAAAGCTGAAATTTATTGATCTGTTTCACACATATGATTTTTGTATAATTGTATGATTTGATTATGTGTGAAATCAACGTATCAATTAAGTAATGGGAATAATGGGAGTGTTAAAAAATGGTAATAAATCGAAGCGGTGGTGGTGTGAATAATTCAAACCAAGGTCGTGGTGTCTCGAAGGGAAGAGCTGGAAGAGGTACATGTAGAGGAATCGGTGAAAACATTAACCCCGTCCTCAACCCCATTGAAGAAGTCCTAAATGAACTTCTTAGGATTGTCAACACCTTACAAGATAGATTGTTAGATCATGAGAGGAACCTAGAGAAAAATAGTGGCCTAGGAGGTAATCAAGTAAGACATGACCAGCATGAGGTAAACCTAGGAGACTTGAACAACCAGTGCATGCTCATGAAGATGTACCCATAGGGAATAGAGTAATAGACCCCTTCCTCAAGGAATTGAAGAAAGTTCCTATTCCTAGATTCAAAGGGTTATCCACGACTCGGGTGATAAAGTTGAGGCTTGGTTGTTTAACTTACAACAATACATTGGCCTACATGATTGCAAATCCAATACCGATGCCCGGATTGTAGTTTACCACCTTGAAGAACATGATGTCATGTGGTGGGCTCATTTGAAGCAATATAAGGGTTATGTGGATTATACCATTACTTGGAAAAATATTGAGAAAAATTATGAACTAGATATGTCTTGATTAATCACCGAGAAAGGAAGAAAATTTATTTTCATAGTTTGAAATAAAATAACATGATTGTAGCTGAGTATGAAGCTCAATTTTTAGATCTGATCTATCATGTGGACTATATGAAGGATGAAGAGTCCAAGGAAACCAAGTTCAAAATGGGTTTGAGAGAGGTTATCTAGAAAGACGTAAATATGGTCAACCTTAAGAGTCTTCAAAAGTAGTTAGTCTGAACCTATAGGGTAGAAGAAAAAGAGCAATCTCAAATTTCTAAAATACCTCCATGAAATGAAAGAGAAGGAAATAAACAGTAAGAAGACTATTGTTTCCTGTTCTTGACCTTACTAGAAACTTGATTTCAAAAGGACTGATTGTAATGGCAAGCGCGAGAACAATGGAAATTTTCATGGAAATAATAACCGGGGGGGCAAGGCCTCTATTAAGCAACAACAAAATAATCGGTAGGATGGTGGCAATAGATACACACTGCTGCTACATGATCGAACAAGGTTCTAGTGGAAAATAAATAACCTTAAAAATATTGTTGGACATGTGGTAAGAACCATTACCAAAGAGATTTCCCGAATTCCTTGCAAGTAAAACAACAAGCCACCAAGTCTATGTAGTGGTAGATAACCGCAAAATTTGAGCATGAAGCAAACCCTATTGAGACTAGAGGTTACATCTTGGGTGCTGAAATTTTTGTTTTATTTGATTTTGGGGCTTATGATTACTTTGTGTCTCCTAGAATAGTGCAAAAGATAAATATGAAAACTATTCCTATGAAAGAAAAATGGAAAGTAGAATTTGGGAATGGTAAGATAGTGTAGATTTATGAATATTTATATCAAATAGAATTTGATATAGGGATGTTTAAAACTAGATTAAATCTACATGTTGTTCCTTTTGGATCTTATGATCTGATTATTGGAATGGATTGGTTGCAAGACCAATTGTATTTTATAAAAAGAAATATGGTACATTAAGGTCGTGTATTGATTACCGCATGCTAAATAAGGTTACCATTAAGAATAAATATCCACTTCCCAAGATAGATGATTTATTTGATCAAATGAAAGGGGAAGTTGTATTTTATAAGATTAACTTAAGGTTTGGTTACCATCAACTTAGAATCAAAGAGGAAGATGTGCATAAAACAACCTTCTATACAAGATATGGACACCATGAATTCACGGTTATGCCTTTTGGTTTGACCAATACACCAACTACTTTTATGAACCTAATGAATAGTGTTTTCAGATATTTTATGGATAATTTTGTATTAGTCTTCCTGGATGACATTTTAATCTATTCTAGAGATGAGCAAGAACATGAAAAACATTTAAGAATGGTTATCTAAGGCTCAAGGACCACAAATTATATGCAAAATTATCTAAGTGTGAGTTTTATACAGATAAAGTGAACTACTTAGGACATATCATTTTTAAGGATGGGATTTCTATGGATACATATAAGATTAAAGCTATTGAAGAATTTCCATCTCCTAAAAATGTGACAGAATTACGAAGTTTCATGGGCTTGACTGGGTACTATAAAAGGTTCGTGAATGAATTTTCATGAATAGCCTATCCTATCACATCACTACAGTGAAAGAGTAAATGTTATGAATGGACTACTAGGTGTGAGGAATTCATTTTAAATTTGAAACATGCTCTCACTACAACACCTATCTTACTGGTTCCTAATCCAAACAACCCTTTTAAGGTCTGTAATGATGCATCTCTAGATGGTTTAGGGGGTGTACTAACTCAAGAAGGAAAGGTAGTGGCTTATGAGTCACAGAATTTAAATTCTAATGAGATGAACTATCCCCCACATGACTTAGAGTTGTCTGCAGTAGTTCATGCTCTTAAGAAATGGAGACATTTCTTATTGGGTAAGCCATTCAAACTTAGAACAAATCATAAAAGTGTCGATCATCTGTTTACTCAAGACAACTTGAATTCCTGACAAAGTAGATGGCTAGAATTGATTAGTGACTATGATATAGACATAAAATATGTCAAAGGTAAAGAGAATTGATTGGATGATGCACTCAGTCGTAGTGTTCATTTTTTTGTTTTTCCTAGAATAAATTTTTTGCTAAAGGATCAGTTGTTACAACAATAGAAAATAGATATTTTACGTTAGGAAATGGCGGAAAATTTGTTGCAAGAAATAGTGGATAACAAGTATGCTAGGTACTCTTTGAACTTCGATGGTATTATAAGGTTCCAAGGTAGAATTTACGTACCTTTTGAAGGAAATTTCAGAACTATTCTCATGAAAGAAGTGCATTAAGCTCCTCATTTTGCACATCCTGGAGTCACTAAAATGACTCATGAATTGAAACAATTTTATTTTTGGCCTGGTATGAAAAAGGATGTGGCTATATTTGTTTCTAAATGTTTAGAATGTCAAAAGGTGAAAGTGGATCATTTTCATCCCGACGGTAATATTTTTCCCACGATGTTCCAAAAGACAAATGGGCAACTATAACTATGGATTTTATTTCTGGTTTGCCAAAATCTAAAAAGAGGCATGATACTATTTTAGTTGTTGAAAAGCTAACTAAGGTTTCTCATTTCATTTCGGTAATATAACAGATGATGCACTGTCTTGGCTAATAGATTTGTGTAGGAAGTTGTAAGATTGAATGGAGTGCTTGAATCCGAATATTACGATAGAGATACTTTGTTTACATCTCGAGTTTTGGAAAACTCGGCAGCTTCTTTTGGCACAAAGTTGCATTTTAGTTCTTCTTATCATCTTGAAATAGATGGGAAAACTGAAAGAGTAAATCATGTATTAGAAGACATGTTAAAAATGTATGTTATGGACCACTAAAACAAGTGGGAAGATTTTATGCACTTAGTTGAATTTGCTTATAATAATACTTATCATACTTCTTTGCAAATGGTTCCTTTTGAAGCTTTATATGGCAGAAAAATGTAGAACACCCTTTGGGTGGGAAGGCCTTAAAAATAGGGTAACCATAGGTCTTGATGTTTTAAAAGAACACGATCAATGATGATTGTTATAAGAAAAAAATTATAGGTTTGCAAGTGATAGACAAAAGAGTTATGCTGATTAGAAAAGGACTGAAAAATAATTTTAGGTGTGTGAAAAAGGGTTTTGAGGTGAAACCTCATAAAATTTCAATTAATTTTAGAAAGGCATCTAAACTTGTACCTAGATTTGTTGGTCCATTTGAAATTTTAGAGAAAATTAGTGTTGTAGCTTACAAGTTAGCATTGTCTCCTTCACTTTATAAAATTCATGATGTGTTTCATGTCTCACTTTTGAAAAATATGTGCATGATCCCTCACATGTTCTAACTTGGTAGAAATTGTAAGTAGATGATAAGATAAACTTTCACTTGAGTGGTAAGGATATTATCGTATCAAAGCATTAAGTTGCGAAATAGAGATATCCAACAAGTTATGGTCCAGTGGGACAACCTAAGTGAGCAGTGCCACTTGGGAAGATACAACGTATGTAAGAAAAAACTTTCCATTTCTTTTTTAGTCTTAGTAATCGTGACATTACCCTTGTTAATTGGGGAGGATGTAACATCCCGAATCTTGGAACTCAATATTATTAATAATTCTATTTGGTTATTTCTTCTTGGTTACAGTTTTTGTTGTCGTTAGTCATTCATCAAAGGTGTGAGGATAAAACACGAAGAAATGGACATTTTTTTATATACCCATATGGGTATGATCATAGGTATGTGAGCATATATACTTATGTATATAAGCTAGTATAGTTGTGTGTATACACATTCTAGTATACACACAAGTGCCCACTCTTCCATGAGTTAGCACTCACCCTTTTGATTGGGTGACAATGTTTTGGTAGCTTCCGGTGGGATATTGTTTAAAATTAGTTGCTAGCCTAAATTACCTAATATATAAGTTACGTGATATAACCTAAGCCTAACTTACGATGGTATGTTAGTAACATAACCGAGTGTCAAAATATTATCTAGATGTTTTTGACTCAATCATAATAAATTCTTGGCATTTTGATTTGCTTGGTTTATGAGCTTGGCATTTAAATGATTCTTAGTTGTAATGATATTTTGTGGCATTAAACTTATGAGTTATTTTGGCATTAACTTATGTATTAACTATTCCTTGTGGAATGTGGCACATAGTTTTATTTTAAAATATATAATAAAAATAAAAATAAACTTAGCCTAAAGCTAAGTGGTGGCATTTTTGAAGTTTAATTATATTTAAATGGATTTTGGAATCCATGGAATAAAAGAGAGTTGGATTTTTATTTTTACCATTGAGCATGGTGTGAAGAGAGGAAGAACTAGAGGGGAGACGATGTCAAAAAAAAAAAAAAAATGGAGGATTTCATGTAAGTGCTTCGACCATTTGGAGCTGATATTGGGCTTGTATTTTGGGATATTGCCATTCTTTATTGCAGCAAAGTTGGGGAGAAATTTTCTAGAAAAATAAATAAGGTTTTGGGGTTTTATTTTATATGATGTGGAGCTAAGAAGCTTGAGGAAGAAAATAGAGAAGGAAAGAGGAAATCACAAAGGGTTTTGATGTTCTTCATCTTGAATATTTCAGAAAGGGTTTCTTGTTTTTATCTATGCAATATTTTACAAATAAATGCATATTCAATTTATTCCTCTTCTGGGTTATGAGAAATATGAATTATCTATTGTGGGTATTAATATTTTCGAATCAATCCTTTATGGGTATTTAGAAAATGTGTTTATTTTAATATGGGAATTATATATTTCAGATCTCTCAAGTATGAGAGCCTGAGATTTCATTTTACCTCCTTACTTGATATATGAAATTAATGAGGTTATTCACTTGGGTGTCGAGAGAAGATTTCTTGACATTTTCGCTATGGGGTTTGGACCGATCTCTAAGATGAATTTTTGTAAATGTTGGAATTCTACATTTTTATTGATTTTTGGTTTGCCTCGGTTGTTATAAGTTGTGTTATTTGCTATTGTAATGGCTTATAGAAGTGTTGTTTTCTTTATTGAATTATTGATGTTGTAACAACTGCTAGAAGTGTTATTTTTAATTAAATTATTGCTGCGGTGTTGGCTGTTATAACACTCGGTTTTGGTTATTTCCTTGTTGCTTTTAGTTATTTTTTGATGTGTTGTTTTATTGCAACACTAGATAATAAAGCACAGTGCTTTAGGAGGATTTATATGCTCCAAAGTTGTAGCTAGATTGTTGTTTTATTTGCTGCAAGTTTTGCTGCTAGTACGATGTATTTTGATAAATGGTTAGTGTGCAATCATTTGCATAGAATTTTGAAAGAACAATGTTCTATGATATTTTGTCAAACGATTAGTGTGAAATCATTTGGCTAGAATATTTAAAGAATGAGGTGTTGTGACATTACGTCAAATAGTTGATATGCAATCTTTTATTGACATAAATACACGAGTGTGGATTATGGAATTTTATCATGCTGATGAAATGAATTTGTTGGAATTTAAGTGAAGTTATTTTATGGCATGTTATTATGCTTTTGGAAAAAAATCGTTGGAATTTATGTGAAGTTCTTTTATGGCATTTATCATGTTGCTAGATTGGATTCATTAGAATTTATGTGAAATTCTTTTATGACACTTTTCATGTTGCTTTGAAATGCATTCTTGGATTATATTGGAAGTTTATATTATGAAATTTTTTCATACGGTTCGCATGTACTCTTTGAGTATAAAGGATTTTTTGTGCCTTTTGAAAATGCGTTATGTTTCCGATCTGAATCGGCATGTTGTTCATTTTGAGCTTATGAAGTGAAGTTCATGATATGAACTTTTGGCATACAATTGGTATGCATTCCTTGGAATATATGTGAAGTTCATTATATGACATTTTGTCATATGGTTGGCATGCATTTTTGGGTAAAAAGGATCTTTTGTGCCTCTTGAAAATTATGTTATGTTGCTGATCGGATTTAGCATAATGTTCATTTTGAGAATTCTGAAATCAAGTTTGTGTTGACATTTTGTCAATTGGTTATCATGCCTTCTTATTTTTGCATGAAGCCTATATGTTACATTTCTTCAAACAGTTGGTATGCTGATTTGATTTGGCATTAAATAATATTATGAAATGCATAATGTAATTAGCCTTACGTGAGGCAAGTTTTATGCATTTTCATGTAATATGGTTAAAGACACCACTTTTTAAAGATATTTTGAACTTGGTTAGTTCCTACATGTATACATATTTTTGAAATCATTATTATAGTAATGAATGAATTAGTATGTTGATGCATGACTGTATATTCTAAATACGTTTTCATTTGTAGAATACTACTTATATGAAAATGGAAATCCTTATTAGTTCAGTTTAAGCTAACCCCTTATGGAAAATATAGGCCATTCTGGAGATAAGAGAAAGGGAATAGTTTGAAGGGATTCAAGATGCTTTCAGATCTTGATCGATTACTTTTATATTTCAGTTATGGAATAAATTGTACTCTATGTATCTTGCTGAAATAATTAGTATATTATATAAGCTTATGAGGCTCTTTTCCATTGTATATAACCTTATATGATTGTACAAGATATTGAAAATAATGAAATGTCCTTTGGACTCAAAGCTTATTTTTATCGATCTGTTTTGCACATATGATTTGTTTGTATAATTTTATGATTTGATTGTGTGAAATCAACATATCAATTAAGTAATGAGAATAATGGGAGTTGTAAAAAAATTTGGACCTTGGTTTTTTAGGTCCTTACAGGTTGGTATCGAACGAGGTTGTATAACACTTAAGCCTCTCACGGGAACGTTATCTAATATTTCTCTTTATACTTATTAGGAACAATGGTAAGAAATCGGAGCGGTGGTGGTGTGAATAATTCAAACAAGGGTCGTGGTGTGTCGAAGGGGAGGAGATGTAAGAGGTACATGTAGAGGAATCGATGAAAACATCAATCCTTTCCTCAACCCCATTAAAGAAGTCCTAAGTGAACTTCTTAGGATTGTCAACCCTTACAAGATAGATTATTAGCTCATGAGAAGAACCTAGAGAAAAATAGTGGCCTAAGAGGTAATCAAGTAAGATATGAACAACATGAGGTAAACCCGGAGACTTGAACAATCGGCTACATGATCATGAAGATGTACCCATAGGGAATAGAGTAATAGAACCCTTCCTCAAGGAATTGAAGAAAGTGCCTATTCCTAGATTCAATGGGTTGTCCACTAACTCGGGTGATAAAGCTAAGGCTTGGTTGCTTAACTTGCAACAATACTTTGGCTTGCATGATTGCAACTCCAATACCAAGACTCGTATTGTAGTTTACCACCTTGAAGAAAATGTTTTCATGTGGTGGGCTCATTTGAAGCAAGTTAAGGGTTATTTGGATTCTACCATTACTTAAGAAAAATTTGAGAAGAAATTAAGAACCAGATATGTCTCAGCTAATCATGAAGAAAGGAAGTAAACTAAGTTTCATAGTTTGAAACAAAATAACATGATTGTAGCTAAGTATGAAGCTCAATTTTTAGATCTGATCCATCATGTGAACTATATGAAGGATGAAGAGTCCAAGATAACCAAGTTCAAACTAGGTTTGAGAGAGGTTATCTAGAAAGATGTAAATATGGTCAACCCTAAGAGTCTTGCAAAAGTAGTTAGTGCAGCCTACAGAGCGGAAGAAAAAGAGTAGTATCGGCTAAAATACCACCAAGAAATGAAAGAGAAAGAAACAAACAGTAAGAAGACAATTGTTTCCTCTTCTGACCTTCTACCTGAAACCGAGTTCAAAAGGAATACTTTTAATGGCAAGAAAAACAATGAAAATTTTCATGGAAATAATAACCAAGGAGGGACAAGGCCTCCCATTAAAAAAAAAAAAAATTAATAATAAATACGCTGGTGGCAATAGATACACACCTGCTACAAGAGCGAATAAGGATCCTGTGGAAAATAAAGAACCTCAACAAGGTTGTTGGACATGTCATAAGAATCATTACCAAAGAGATTACCTGAATTCCTTGTAAGTAAGACAACAAGCCACTAGGTATAAGCAATAGTAGATAACTGCAAGGTTTGAACACCAAGCAACCCCTATAGAGGCTAGAGGTAAAATATTTGCACCGAAAATTTTGTTCTATATGATTAGAGCATCTGATTGCTTGGTGTCTCCTATAATAGTGCAAAAGATAAATCTGAAAACTATTCCTATGAAAGAAAAATGGCAAGTAGAATTTGGGACTAGTAAGAAAGTGCAAATTTCTGAATATTTAGATCAAATAGAGGTTGATCTAGGGATGTTTAAAATTAGATTAAATCTGCATGTTGTTCCTTTGGGATCTTATGATCTGATTATTAGAATGGATTGGTTGCAAGACCATAAATCTCAGATTGATTGTTTTGACAAAAGAATACAATGTTTTGATGATTTTGGCTTTGAACAAGCTCTATTTGGTATCAGAAACAACAAGTTTTTACCCACTCTTTCTGCCTTAAAGTTGAAAAGAGTAGTTCATAAGGGATGTTTCTTAATTTCCTTACACATGGAAGAGTCTTCTGAGCTAAAGGAACCTAGTTTGCATGATTATCCAGTATTAAATGATTTTAGGGATGTTTTTCCTAAGGAATTTCCAGGTCTACCCCCAAAAAGAGAGTTTGATTTTTCAATAGATATCATGTCAGGTTCAACCCCTGCCTCTAAAGAACCTTACCGAATGAATATATAGGACTTACAAGAGCTAAAATTTCAGCTGCAAGAACTTCTTGAGCAAGGAATGATTAGGCCAAGTGTGTCCCCTTGGGAGCACCAGTTGTCTTTTTAAAAATAAAGATGGTACATTAAGGTTGTGTATTGATTACCGCATGCTCAACAAGGTTACCATTAAGAATAAAACCACTTCCTAGGATAGATGCTTTATTTGATCAAATGAAAAGGGAAGCTGTATTTTCTAATATTAACTTAAGGTCTTGTTACAATCAATTTAGGATCAAGGAGGAATATGTCCATAAAACAACCTTCCATACAACATATAGACACTATGAATTCACAGTTATGCCTTTTGGTTTGACCAATGCACCGCCATTTTGCTTTTATGAACCTAATGAATAGTTTTTTCAGATATTTTACTGGATAATTTTGTATTAGTCTTCTTGGATGACATTTTAATCTATTCTAGAGATGAGAAAGAACATGAAAAACATTTAATAATGGTTCTACAAAGGCTCAGGGACCAAAAATTATATGCAAAACTATCTAAGTGTGAATTTTATAAAGATAAAGTGCACTACTTAGGACATATCATTTCTAAGGATGGGATTTATGTGGATCCATCTAAGATTAAAGCTATTGAAGAATGGCCATCTCCTAAAAATGTGATAGAAGTATGAAGTTGCATGGGATTGGCAGGGTACTATAGAAGTTTTGTGAATGAATTTTCATGAATTTCCCATCCTATCACATCACTACAGTGAAAGGGTAAATGTTTTGAATGGATTGTTAGGTGTGATAAATCCTTTTAATTTTGAAATGTGATCTCACTACAACACCTATCTTAATGGTTCCAAATCCAAATAGCCCTTTTGAGGTTTGGACTAATGCATCTCTAGAGTGTTTAGGGGTGTAATAACTCAAAAAGGAAAGATAGTGGCTTATGAGTCATGGAAATTAAATTCTAATGAGATGAAATATCCCCACATGAATTAGAGTTGGATGTAGTAGTTCATGCTCTTAAGAAATGGAGACATTTCTTCTTTGGGTAAGCCATTCAAACTTAGAACAAATCTAAAAAGTGTGGACCATCTGTTTACTCAAGACAACTTGAATTCCCTACAAAGGAGATGGCTAGAATTGATTAGTGACTTGTGATATAGCAATAAAATATATCAAAGGTAAAGATAATCGAGTGGCTAATGCACTCAGCAATAGAGTTCATTTTGTTGTTGTTTCTAGAATTAATTTTTGCTAAAGGATCAGCTTATTACAACAACGAAAAATAGATATTGTTTGTCGAAATGACGGAAAATTTGTTGCAAGAAATAGCATATAACAAGCATCTTTGGGTACTCCTTGAACTTAGATGGTATTCTAAGGTTCCAAGGTAGAATTTACGTACCTTTTGAAGGAAATTTCAGAACTATTCTGATGAAAGAAGTGCATCAAGCTCCTCATTTTGCACATCCCAAGGTCACTAAAATGACTCATGAATTGAAACAATTTTATTTTTGGCCTGGTATGAAAAAGGATGTGGCTATATTTGTTTCTAAATGTTTAGAATTTCAAAAGGTGAAAGTGGATCATTGTCATCCCGGTGGTAATATTTTTTCCCACGATGTTCCAAAAGACAAATGAACAATTATAACTATGGATTTTATTTCTGGTTTCCCAAAATCTAAAAAGAGGCATGATACTATTTTTGTTGTTGAAAAACTAACTAAGGTTTCTCATTTCATTCCTAGTAATCTAATGGATGATGCAATGTACTTGTTAATAGATTTGTGTAGGAAGTTGTAAGATTGAATGGAGTTTTTGAACTGATTATTACTTGATAGAGATACTTTGTTTACATCTTAGTTTTGAAAAACTTTAGCAACTACTTTTCGCACAAAGCTGCATTTTAGTTCTTCTTATCATCCTGAAACGGATGGGAAAACTAAAAGAGTAAATCATGTATTAGAAGACATGTTAAGAATGTATGTTATGGACCAATAAAACAAGTGGGAAGATTTTACTCGCACTTAGTTGAATTTGCTTATAATAATACTTATCATACTTCTTTGCAAATGGTTCCTTTTGAAGCTTTATATGGCAGGAAATGTAGAACACCCTTTGGGTGGGAAGGCCTTAAAAATAGGGTAACCATAGGTCTTGATGTTTTAAAAGAACATGATCAACGGATGATTGTTATAAGAAAAAAATTATAGGTCATGCAGTGATAGACAAAAGAGTTATCTTTGATAAGAAAAGGACTGAAAAAGAATTTTAGGTGGGTGAAAAAGAGTTTTTGAGGGTGAAACCTCATAAAATTTCAATTAAGTTTGGTAAGGCATCTAAATTTGCACCCAGATTTGTTGGTCCATTTGAAATTTTAGAGAAAATTAGTGTTGTAGCTTACAAGTTAGCATTGCCTCCTTCACTTTCTAAAATTCATGATGTGTTTCATGTCTCACTTTTGAGAAAATATGTGCATGATCCTTCACATGTACTAACTTGGTAGAAATTGCAAGTAGATGATAAGATAAACTTTCACTTGAGATGGTAAGGATATTATCGTAGCAAAACATTAAGTTGTGAAATAGAGATATCCAACAAGTTATGGTCCAAAGGGGACAACCTAAGTGAATGAAGTGCCACTTGTGAAGATGCAGGGTATGTAAGAAAGAAATTTCCATTTATTTTTAAGTCTCGGTAATTAGGACATTACCCTTGTTAAAGGGGGGAGGATGTAACATCCCGAATCTTGTAACTCAATATTATTAATAAATCTGTTTGGTTGTTCCTTCTTGGTTGCAGTTTGTGTTTTTGTTAGTCATTCAGCGAAGGTATGAGTATAAAACATGAAGGAATGGACATTCATCCATATACCCATATGTGGATGATCATTGGTATGCAAGCATATATACTTATGTATATAAGCTAGCATAGTTGTGTGCATACACATGCGAGTATACGCACAAGCTCCCACTCTTCCGTGAGTTAACACTCACCCTTTTTATTGGGTGACAATGTTTTGGTATCTTCCGATGGGATATTGTTTAAAATCAGTTTCTAGCCTAACTAACCTAAGATATAGGTTATGTGATCTAACCTAAGCCTAACTTATGATGGTATGTTAGTAACATAACCGAGTTTCAAAATATTATCTAGATGTTTTTGACTCAACCATGATAAATACCTGGCATTTTGATTTGCTTGGTTAATGAGCTCGACATTTAAATGATGCTTAATTGTAATGATATTTTGTGGAATTTGACTTATGAGTTATTTTGGAATTAACTTATGTGTTAACTATTCCTTGTGGAATGTGGCACATAGTTTTATTTAAAAAATAATAAAAAAATAAAAATAAACTTAGCCTAAAGCTAAGTGGTGGCATATTTTTGAAGTTTAATTATATTTAAATGGATTTTGAATCCATGTAATAAAGGAGAGTTAGGTTTTTATTTTTACCATTTAGCATGGCGTGAAGAGAGGAGGAAGTAGAGGGGAGTCCATGTTAAAAACAAATATGGAGGATTTCATGGAAGTTTTTACGGCCATTTGGAGCTGATTTTGGGCTGTATTTTGGGATCTTGCCATTATTTATTGCAGCAAAGTTGGGGATAAATTTTCTAGAAAAATAAATAAGGTTTCATGGTTTTATTTTGTATGGTATGGAGCTAAGAAGATTGAGGAAGAAAATAGAGAAGGAAAGAGGAAATCACAAAGGGTTTTTGATCTTCTTCATCTCGAATCTTTCAAGAAGGGTTTATTATTTTTATCTATGCAATATTTTACAAATAAATTTATATTTCGTTTTATTCCTCTTTTGGGTAATAAGAAATATGAATTATCTATTGTGGGTATTAATATTTTCGAATCAATCCTTAATGGGTATTTCAAAAATGTGTTTATTTTAATATTGGGCATTATATATTTCAGATCTCTCAAGTATGAGAGCATGAGATTTCATTTTACCTCCTTGATATATGAAATTAATGAGGTTGTTCACTTGGTGGTTGAGAGAAGATTTCTTGACATTTATGCTATGGGTTTTGGACTGATCTCCAAGCTGCATTTTTTTAAATGTTGGAATGCTACATTTTGTTGATTCGTTGGTTTACCTTAGCTATTATAAGTTGTTTTATTTGTTGTTGTAATGGTTGTTAGAAGTGTTGTTTTCTTTATTGAATTATTGATGTTGCAACAGTTGCTATAAGTTTTTTTAATTAAATTATTCCTGCATTTGCTGTTGCAGTGTTAGCTGTTATAGCGCTCGATTTTGTTATTTCCTTGCTGCGTTTAGTTGTTTTTGATGTTTTGTTTTTCTACAACACTAGCTAATAAATCACGGTGCTTTGGGATGATTTCTATGCTCCAAATTTGTAGGTAGATTGTTGTTTTTTTCTTTGCAGTGTTTACGCTAGTACATTGTATTTTGATAAATGGTTAGTGTGCAATCATTTGCATAACATTTTGAAATAATGTTGTGCTATAAAATTTTGTCAAACGATTAGTGTGAAATAATTTGCATAGAATATTTAAAGAATGAGGTGCTTTATGACATTTTAACAGGTTGATATGTAATCTTTTATTGACATAAATACACGAGTGTGGATTATGGAATTTTATCATGCTGATGAAATGAATTCCTTGGAATTTAAGTGAAGTTATTTTATGGCATGTTATTATGCTGCTGAAACACATTCATTGGAATTTATGTGAAGTTCTTTTATGACATTTCATCATGTTACTGGATTGGATTCATTGGAATTTATGTGAAATTCTTTTATGACATTTTGTCATGGTGCTAAAATGCATTCTTGGATTATATTGGAAGTTTATATTATGACATTTTGTCATACGGTTCACATGTATTATTTGAGTATAAAGGATTTGGTGTGCCTTTTGAAAATGCATTGTGTTGTTGATCTGAATTGGCATGTTGTTCATTTTGAGCTTGTGAAGTGAAGTTCATAATATGAAATTTTGGCATACAATTGGTATGCATTCCTTGAAAAATAGGTTAAGTTCATTATATGACATTTTTTCATATGGTTGGCATGCATTCTTGGGTATAAAGGATCTGTTGTGCCTCTTAAAAATTATGTTATGTTGCTGATCTGATTTAGCATAATGTTCATTTTGAGGATTGTGAAATTAGGTTCGTGTTGACATTTTTTCAATTAGTTATCATGCCTTTTTATTTTTTCATGAAGCATGTATGTTACATTTCTTCAAACAGATTGGTATGCTGATTTGATTTGGCATGAAATAATATTATGAAATGCATTATGTAATCAACCTTACGTGAGGTAAGTTTTATGTATTTTCATGTAATATGATTAAAGACACCAATCTTGAAAGATATTTTGAACTTGGTTAGTTCCTGCATGTATACATGCTTTTGAAATCATTATTATAATAATGAATGAATTAGTATGTTGATGCATGACTATATATTCTTAATACGTTTTCATTTGTAGAATACTACATAAATGAAAATTGAAATCCTTGTCGATTCGGTTTGAGCTGACCCTTGTGGGAAATATAGGACATTGTGGAGATGAGGGAAAGGAAAGAATTATAAGGGATTCAACCCGATTTCAGATCTTGATCGATTACTTTTATATTTCGGTTATGGAATAAATTGTACTTGATGTACTTTGCTGAAATAATTAGTATATTATATAAGCTTATGCGGCTCTTTTCCATTATATGTAACCTTATAATATTGTACTTAAGATATTGAAAATAATGAAATGTCCTTTGGAATAAGAGCTTATTTTATTGATCTGTTTCACACATATGATTTGTTTGTATAATTGTATGATTTGGTTATGTGTTAAATCAATGTATTAATTAAGTAATGGGAATAATGGAAGTTGTAAGAAAAACATTGGACCTCATCTTTCGAGGTCCTTACAGCTTTGAATTCATTTTAAACATATTTCCTATTTAGCAACTTGGGCTTAAGTTTGAGGTACACCTTATCCCCAACCAGCTTCCCAATAATCAAGTCATAAAATTGATAACAATGTCATCAGATATCATTGTCTCAATGTATGCAAACTTACCCAGATAATAATAGGTCTTCTGGGCGTGTGGTACTCATAGTCAATTTTTTCTCGCATCAAACCTCAACTTGTGCACATATGAAATTCTATTAATAGAGGCCTTGAAACAACGCATTGGAAAATCACGGGAGGTTACACCACAAGCTTCATTTACTATCCTTCATCTTGAACCTGTCAACGCAGTAGTGCTAAAATACTACAAGCTCTGCATTCCCATCCACCATTGAAGGAAATTCCTTGGGTATTCATCATTCATGTTAAAGGCCTCATCATGTGTGCTTATACTAAAGCTCCTACATTTTTTTGTATGTGCTACTGGATAGCTCATTCACAAATGTATTTGGCAAACCTCTCGGCTAGCGACTTCTCTTCTTCTAGGAACTACCATATTTTGTCTTTAGGGAAAATAAAATAGATAAAAGAGAAGCACCCCAACTTATATTATCTCCCTCGTGTACCTCTTCAATGATATTTTCAGTTATGAACATAGACAAGTTATACACAGTCCCCTTCACCAATTGTTATACAATTTCAATCCTCTTCTTTTCACCTAGCCCCAACTCTCGTGGTTATTAAATTTGTACCATAGGGTCATCTATCTTCAAAATTTCCATCACGCACCCTCTTTTCAAGTATGCAAACTCCATGAAATTTACCTCTACACCCACTTCGTCATCAAGATCACTAGCAGTTTTTGTTCTTGGGCTCCTTAATCTAGTGAGCTTTCCAATGAATGGCACAGTGAGTCATACTCTTCTACCAGTGAAGTAGAAAAATTCATCATCGAACCTCAACATCAGCCACTAATAAATCCCCTATGGTTTATTAAAGTATGACATTTTACGAGATCTATGACCCAAACTTTCTCTAAATTCTTCTTACCTTCATCATCATAAATGGTGTTTTCATCTCCAGTCCTCAAATATGTCTTCTTAACCATATATTTTTCAATTTGATCTCGAGTTTACAACGGTGCAGTGATTTTAGTCATTCACCTTACTTTTTCTCATTGGAAGTCCCATTCATGCCCCATGATCACTTCCTTAGGTATTGCATCTCAAAAATCTTCTTTTAGGCATGTCTTCGACATCTACCTCTTGCTCATTTTTATTCTTTCTTCTCATCATTTCTCCAGGTGCTCTTTTAGGTGTCATTTCAACCGTTCAATATTTTCCCTTACATTCTTCTCCTTCAAACGTTGAACTCACTTATCCTAGTCCTAGTTCAAACCCTAACTCGTCAAAGCCTTTTTCGCACGCCTTCCACTCACTCTAAAACTTCCCATGAAGGAGCTCACGAAATGTTTGTGATCAAATTCACCTTGTCGATTCCATTCTCAATTGAAATCACACTTCACACTTTGTATCACTTCAACTCAATTTTTCAAGGCTAAAAACTCAAATATGCAAGGTAAGAATGAACTTGCATGCACCCCTTTTATAGATTTTACAAAATTTCCACATTAATTACTCCTCACCTACCACCATATTTTATCTTTAATGACTATTTTCTTATTTATTTCACACCCTAGTTATAGTAAATGGTGTTGCTTTAATAAGTATTGTCTAAAATTGTACATCACGTAGATCATAGAAAAAGCTTCACACTCAGTAGTTGTATAATTTTGTTCCATGGGTGTCAAGTTCCTACTTGCAAATCAAATAAGATGGTCCATTATTCTCTCATGATTTTGTAATCACTATTCCTATTGCCATGTCGAAGCATCAACAAACATGAAAATATTTGTCCCATGAAGGAAAATGTAAAATAGGTGTAGTAGTCAGATTTCATTCGAGTGCTTCAAATTCTTGTTGTTGCACATCACCCCAATAGAATTTCCCTTTAGATTTCAACAATTCTTCCAAGGGTGCAAAAATATTTGCATATCCTTTAATAAATTTTTTTGTAATATCTGTATGTCCCATAAATCCACGCACTTCACTCTGATTGTTAGGTTCTTCCAAACTCAAGATTACAACTACATTGGTTGGATCTACCAATAGTCCTTATTTACAAATTATATGCCCAAGTAAAGTGTCAAAGGGTGTTGCAAATATGCACTTCTTAATGTTAAGGGAGATGCTCAACTATATGCACCTCTCATACATGAGCCTTATATTATGAATGTGATCCTTGAATAAACCAAAGATTGTCCAGTCATCCATATACACCTGCAAGAATTTATGAATGAAGTCCTGAAAGGCCTACAAAACAATGTGCAAGAACACCACCGACGCATTCTTTAGTCTAAAGGGCATAATTGTATATGAAAAACTACCCCACTCGGTGATGAAAGTGGTCTTCTATTGATCTTCCTTTGCTATATACACTTGATGATACCTTGAAAACCCATATGTAAAAGAGTAAATCTCATGCCTAGAAATGGCTGCAAGGATTTCTTCTATGAACGGAGTGGGAAAAAAGATCAATAACACATGAGGGATTGATTTATTTGTAGTCCACAAAAATCCTTATCCTCCTATCCTTATTAATGCTTATAACCATAGGGCTAACCCATTTCGACTCTTCAATAGGCTCAATTATACCAGACTTGAGAATTTTGTCAATTTCTTCCTTTACCTTCACGCAGATTAGGATTCATCCTGTAATGCCTCTTCCTAGCTAGGTGCACACCTTTTTTCAACTTGATTTTAATCTCACCTAAAGGAGGGTGTACTCCCTTTAGCCCATGATATCCCCTTGAAGTCTTGAAAGTCACACAATAATTCAATAATTTTAGCCACTTCCTACTTTGACTAGTAATCCCCAATAATGGCCTCCTTAGGCTCTTCCTCTATACCAATGTTAACCTTCTTTGTTTTCATAGGAGCATGATATGTGCACACCTATTCATCTATAGTGTCTATTACCTAGTGTGTATATTCAGTGTGGTTAACATCTAGGTTATCAACCTCATCATCATCTATCATGTACACCAATTTTCCTTTTTCTTTTTCTTTCCAGTACGAACCATCTCTTATTCATATCTTTCATCTAGATCAAGGCACACATCAAGATCAGGTTCTCCATATAGTTCTAACATAATCTCTTTAGCCTTCACAATATCTCCCAAAGTGATGCACTTCATTATCTGTAAGGATTCATTAACTGAAGGCTTACTAGAAAATTAATCAAAGGTTTGAATCATACCTGAGGTCATCTCCTGCCAATTTTTTGTTTTTCTTTTCGGTGCATGGACATACCATGCGTGTGCACATTCATGCAAGGTAGAATAGAACTTATGTACCCAAAATGATGGTGGTAGAGCCTCCTTTCCTTGCGACCAAGATCTCTCACTCCTGGATGTGATGAGAGGTAGAAGACTTCCCATGAAATTCACATGTTTGTGTAGGTACATTGCTCTAAGTGAACCTGGTGGAGAAATCGATTCTCACTTCTTGCCACTCCAAAAGGCCATCTCTATGTGTTTCCCACTATCCCGTAAAGTATAGACCAACATATTTCTTCTATCCCCTTCATTTTTCCATTGATCCTCCATGACACACATAAATGCATTCGAATTTCCTTCTTTAGTATACCTTAGTACCCTATTAAATCCAAACCACCTTACCATGTGTGGTCTAATCATCCTTATGACTCATCCTTTTACGTCATTTCCAATCATTTTGTACATTCAAAGAACCCAGCTTATCACAAGCAATACTTTTAGTGTTGCTTACAAATCGCGTCTTCCCAATGAAGTATGACCTCCTTAGATGGCTCCAAATTCTCTAGATGACGCACTGAATGAACATAAATTCTATTAATCTCTTCTTCACTCAAGGTATCAACATAGGGATCTACCTTCTTATTCAACAAGGGTATAATCACACGCTCTTCCTCATTCTCAAAGTTGATGTATCTTTTATTAAAGCACAAATCTTCCTTATTCACATAGCACCAAGGTCATCTAGGTAATACTGGGAAGTTTTTCTTCTTTGGTAAGCTCTAACACCTCAAACTCCTCAGTAAACTTGACTCCCTAAATTGTAATAGTTTAATCCTTCAATAAACCGATAGGCATAGCCCTATTTTTATTTTCCATGTACAACACATTCGTTGATGGCTACAAGGTTGGTCTACCCATCTGATTTCAAGCATCTAAAGTTAGTACATTCACTTCCATGCCAGCTTTCAATAAAAATGTTGTGCAATAACCAATAATAAATTACTTCATCAAGTGTAATATCCTTGTCAAATTCAAGATTCTGAGTTAGTAAATTTATATGAAGTATTTGTCTTTTGCGCTCGGATCTAACGCATGCAACCTTTTCTTGTATCCATTTCCCTAGTATAGGAATGATGTTCTACTGATGTAGCATCTTACACACCTCTTTCAATTCATCCACATTCTTATATGGGATTTCAACCTTCGTGTATGATCCATGTCATATGCTTGTTCCTTTAAACAATGTATATCTCCTCGCAAAGTTATCGATAACTTCCATGGTATCCTGATAAAATTCCTTCTAGTTCATAACATCTAGATACTTAGCATGTATCACTTCTTCATTGTAATGATTTGGTTAATGCTAGCATGTGCATGCCACCTCAACACGAGTGGTAACCTTTACATCTACAATTCATGATCAAAGGTATTTTTCAGCATCCACTAATCAGCAACAATGCGTTGCACCGTGATCATTCTTGCACCCTTTTCCTACTTATTATTCTTACTAATTCTTATACAAATCTAGGAATGCTTCTATCTTATTAGGATTTTTGCACCATGAGAAAGTAATGTTCGAGGGCACTCACACTGATAATGATCAGGAGATTTGCAAGTATAACAATTTCCTCATGGAAATCTACCTCTACCACGACCTTGACCTCTATATCTACCTCTAAAGCCACCATTCTTGTTATTTCCATTATCATGCCCTTCATGGTTATGGCCTTCATGCTCCTTAGATCCACTAGCCACACTTGTCTAGCGCACTCCTATCTCAATGGCTTCATGAATGTGATCAATCAACTTACATTCAGTAGTGTCATGAGTGTGGGACTTGTAAATATTACAATACATGGAAACCTTATTTGTAAGTGCACACTACAATAGAGGGAAATCTTAAACATCATGGTTCAGGTGTAAAACCTTATAATCCAATAGAAGTGTGTGCACCGACCTATGTGGGAAATTGTCTTTAGTATTTCCTTCCACTTCACAATTTGTGCACCAGATTCCACTGCGCTTCTCATAAGATGAATTAATAGTAAACTTCTCCAACTACTTTTCCATGGCTGTAATTTTTCCCTCCAAAAACAGGCTCACTCTAGTATAAATTCTCCCAACAGCTTCAACACATAGAGTTTCTTCTAAGGCTTTGCACCCTTCCGAAAGGGGTGAAAATTTCACCAACAAACCATCGTGCATAATGACTAGGATGGATATCATAAGATATATTTGAAAATAAAGTTTGAAAGTGTACATAATATTCTCTTAAACTGTCATCCAATCCTTGCTTGATGTCCTTGAGTGTGCTAATAATTTTCTACTCAAAATCTGGAATATGGAACTCAAATAGAAATGTAGAGCATAAAGCATCATAATCCACCGCATTCTAATGTGGATCATACTTTTTATACCAACTATGTGTGTGCCCTTGAAGAGTGGTAGCAAACTAACTTGTTTTTCTATCTAAAGTTGTAATTCCCTTAGCGTGCTAAAGGAGCTCATGCTTGTGGACATGATTTGTTACATCTTCAATTCTTCTATATTTTGGAAAGTGGAGAGACATCTCATAATATAATTGTTGAGGTTGATGTGGGTATTTTTGGGGATGTGGGCCTTGTCCACCAAATCCGAACTAGAATATCCACCAATATTTCCTCCACCTTCAGAACCACCTTATCCACTTTATCCTGATCCTCTTGATCCTATTGACCCACCTAACCATCCTATAGTGGGCACCAAACCATTTGATGTACTTCCTTACGTCCAAAATGTAGTGCTAAACTAAACACCCATATTTTGTAAAGTTTTAGTAATTCCAGGACTTATTCCTAATGTTCTATGTGCCCACACTCTATCTTGATGACTCAAGAGAAAATATTCCTCCAATCAGACCTCCAAACAATGATGTTGATTGTATTAACATGAGTGAACTAGTAACTTTATCTCCTAAAATCAACACAAAACGATAGCTACTTGTCTCTTCCTTTTTACTAACACTAGCCTATTTCTCAATGACTACTAGATCTGAAACACCAAGCACAAGGGCTAGGTGGCTAGATGGGATCAAATGCACACCTACGGTCCTCATGTTTTCCTCTAACTTGCTCTCATTTGAAGGTAAAAGGGATTCTCTATTGTACTTTCCCAATGTTGGGAAAACCAAATGTCGTGGCTCCTCATCTTCCATGAGACCTCCAAATACCTAGCAATCCATTTCTTCCCTTAACACCATTGACTCTGCAACTTCTCTTATTATCTCCCTTTCCAACCATTCATTATATCTCGAGCTTTCTTTAATCTCTCTCCATTACTACTTCCAGTCTTCCATCTTCACCATAACTTCTTATGCCCCTGCGCGTTGTGGGAGTTTAGTTATCCATAGGGAGGTGATCTAAGTCCAACTCTATCATCGGGATCTTGATCAATAAATGTATAGTGTGCGAATAATATCCTCTAGGTTCATGCAAGAACAATAACTTATCTTCTAGTGGACACGATACATTGAAATAGCATACTCCAAAATATAACTGCGTAATACTCTAGCCCACTAGGGATTTGGCCTTGACTATATTGTGACATCGTGAGTGATGTCCCATGTTTACAACCCACCTTTTATAAAATACATTATATTCTTGGGTGTTTATACATTATTTGCATAGCTTACATTTCATCTTATACATGAGTTTTTTCTTTTATTGTACTAACACTTGTTTTCCTAGCCACTTGTTTGTGTGTGCCTTGGTTTCTACCAAGCACATTCCCTTTCCCCTGTAGGGCATAGTTTTAATATAGTGGTCGATCCTATTTTGGGCCGAATACTCCTTCTACGACGTCGCATGCACCCTAAATAAGGGGGCATCATATGGGTGAATTAGTCACCCCATACGAGTTACACATAACACATACTGGTATAGAAAAAAAATAGTTTTGGAAAGGGCTCAGAATCAAACTTGGGTCTTAATACACAATGACCTTCCCTAAGTATCGATGTGGGGAAATTACATAGTTCTTCATCATGTCATAGAGGTTTTTGATAGGCTTGATAGTTCTTTTGCAGACCGGGCATTTACACAAAGTTTTTATAGGGTAGAGAGTCCTTAGCACATACACACCATCTGCAATGGTGTTTTACATAGCGGGAAGAATTTAAAGGTTGGCGGATGACACCAGATAGTTCTCCTACCCTTATTCCATTACATTAGCGTGAGATCACCCAAAAATAATCATGCGTCAACATAATTTTCATGATCCTTTCTACACTCTTTTCCTCATCGTATCAAGTGCACATGTTCCTTTTTCCCATTTTTTCTTTTACTTACTCCTTTACATGGTTTTTACACATATACATGTGTATTTGCCTATTTTTCAACTTCTCTTTTGTAGGTATGTCTATATGGTAAGCAGTATTCAACATCAACAACATCACACACATCGACATTGACAACATGTACATCATGACATCTACACATGTGTCTAGGTTTATTTTCATCACTTTTAGCACTTTGTCCTCCTTAGCATCCATTCTTCATATTTTTGTCAATTCATGCTTTGTCTAGTTCCTCGGCACATTTTATACATCGATCTACATGGATATCAAGTACGCATATCTATCTAATTTATGTTATCGAGATTTTCACTCACCAACATAGAGTGGGGAAAATGTAGACATAAAATCATGCACTTTGGGTAATTATCTAGTAATGATTACATACTACTATTCATATGATTCCTAAGTAAGAATGGTACTAATTAACCCATGTCTTTGGCCACCTTTCTTTCCTTTCAGTCATTTTTCTTAGTCTTACACTTTTTCTTACTCAATCTGTCTTTTCATACTTCATTTATCATCTTGGAAATTGGCACCCATCCCGAATGCGAGCATTAGGAGCCCTCTTCTAATCTAGGTTACCTTGTCCCCTTTGTACCTTACTCACATTTTTTGTCTCCTTTAAAGTTATGTGATTATAGGACCAAGCACTAATCATCTACTATCTCCACCTAAGGTTAAATACATCAAGGCATATAAGAGTTCCATTGCATCCATATAACTCCATCACAAGGGACACAATGGTTGGTTCATCTGTATACACTTCATTGGAGGGAAGTTAAGTTTATTACATGCACACATTTACTACATTTCTCTACATCTAACTACTTGCTCACTTTATGCTAAGTTTGACTGGAACAAGAGCAACCTAGGGCATGATTCCACACACACACATAAAAATACATTGGGTTTGAGATGTAGTGAAGTGCTCAGTTGTAAATTCACCATTGTGGCGGATGAGGACAATCTGACCCCTCATTCTACATCTTTCCTTTTTGGGATTTCATGTCTATCTGAGGGTTTTGAAGGTCTATTCTTCCTTATAGGTTTATTGCAACCTTGATGATCCTTGTAGACTGATTGGGATTTGATCACCCAATGGGATGTCACCTCAGAAACTTCCTAGCCATAACTTACCCGAAACCAGGCATAGTTCACATTCTCTTAGGTCCTTTGTTATTCAATCCCCTTTTCTTTTTTTTCACATTCTTAATCAAAACATAAAAGGAATTATTTTCTTGACTTATCTACTTAAAAATGTAATCAAACTTCTCCTCAAGAAATTCTCGACAATCCAACATGACCCATCCAAACCCTTAGTTGCTTCTAGACCTTCTTCTAGTACCATCTATGACTACCTTCACCGTAGACCCTCTACTTCCCAACCATGCCAATAGGTGGATTCTACTCCTTTCTTACCATCTTCCATCATCCTTTCTTCATCTAATATCACCATACCTAGCCATTATATTAACATTTCTGTCTCTTGCACATCATATCTCCCCATCCAATCCCCACCATCTTATTATGATCCTACTTCTCCTTATCATATATCTCCTCAATCAATCCAATATTCACCACCTGATATCTTCAGACAATCATTCCCCAATCCACCACCAACAAACTCATCCTCACCTCCTACATCATATCAATTCAACCCCTTTTCAATCAACACCATACATCAGACATCTTCCCCACATCTATTTTACCATCTTCATCATCTACCCCTATCTTAGATATTATGCCTACTACCCTTCAAGGGCTATCCTCACATCCACTATACCCACAATCCCATTACCTACCACCTTAACCTCCACTTCTTCTCTTTCATCTACAACTAGTCCCTATGCTTACCACATTTGCACAAGCCTTGACAAAGACCCATCTCTCTATCCACACCTATCATGCCCAAACCATTATCTACATCCCATCACTCCCACACACACTAGTCACTACAATTATCTCTTCCACATCCAAAATCCATCCAAGTATACCATGGCATCACTATCACATATTTATTTACCCATGCCCACATCATCCAGTCCTCCAACATCTACCATTCTTACATATACAACCACAAAGCCTCTTGGAAAATTTAAGACAAACACAAAAGACATTCACACTTCTCCCACACAACCCCTCATTTCTACATCGATTCATCCACCATCTATATCATCCCCCTCTCACATAGACATTATTAACCACATAATCCAAACACCCCTTTCTATTTCCATATCCACATCTACTCCTGCCATTGATTCCACACTTGAATCTACTCAATCCATTGCATCGACCTTGTTCCCCATCCACATCTCTTCCACCTTTTCCCATCATGTCATCCTTAGATTCCATACCAGTTCCTTTTTTGTGCTTCTTCCCACACCTACCACATTAACTATTGTGACCACATCCCCATTATCTCCTTCTTCTTCTACACTACCTACATCATTTGAGAAATATTAGAGAGCACTTCAACTTACACTACCATAGGTGATCCTCTCGTCTCATCCACATGACCAAACATTCCCACATCAAACCAATCCCCATCCTCCTTGGAATAAATCATGAAAAAATTAATTCCTCCATCATCCACAACCTTATCTTTGGATCTGTCGGTTGAAATCATTGTCATCCCTTCCAAGGGCACTCCTCAACAATCCAAATCCAAAACCTTGGCATCCTTCCACAACAACCAATCAACCAATCCAAATCCAAATAGTCTAATTCCTTCCAAGGACTAGCATCCTCATCGAAAACACCTCCACTTGTCTAGCCATACGGACTAAATCATCTCGCCAATGTGTCTTCTTCTAGACAACCTAGACCTCAACCCAATCCACCTTCACTTTCTCTATCCACACCATATTACAAAACTTTCCCTAGTGCCTACATGGAATCATATGCGAGAGGTCCTCTAACATATACTTCAAAATTCTTCCATCACGCTCCCACTAATTAGGGATTTCAAATGAACCATCTAAAGACCTCTTGGTTTGGTCCCTATTGCATCTATGCCTATTATCACACCCTAGGCCATGGCCGGCATTCTAAGGTCCTTCAAACTATCATCTGTGATCTTATTAAGTAAGAGGACCTCCTTGATAAGTCCCCTTCTCTATATAATACTTCATCCATAGCTCATCCGATCACTTTTACCACATCGCTATCTGCCCAAATTTCTAGGTCTCTTCACCCATCTACATCATCTCCTAACACTCTTCTTGATGAGGGTCCTCTCTTGTTCATCGATATTATTCACCTTGATACACCATCCTCCTGACATCCATATCCTTTGACATCCACTATCTTATTCATGTCCCTTTCATTATGGGAAAATTTTCCCCCTTGTTATTGATCTCTTAACATCATTCTTCTCATCTCCATCAATTTATCCTCCCACGCTAGGGTCCTTCTTTATAGGAATTTTTTGTTTACATATTAGTCCCTCTCCACATTTGACATCATCTTATCTTATCTAGCTTGATTCATCTGATCATACTTTTATCTTCTCTTCCTATGACCACTTTCGTGGCCATATCTTTGTCTAAAATAAGCCATTTAAGGCGCATGTTTTGTGATTTTTTATTAACTCATCTCATCTGGTCCTTGATTATCTTGACTCTCTGGGGGACCATTTGTTTATCTTAGACGCATACCTTTTACTCCCGTAATAGGCATCACTTGCTCTTATTTTCACTTGTTCATCTCGTCATGTCTCTCTTACGAGACATTAATGATGGAAGCCTCAAAAATTTATTAGAATGTCACGACTCTAGAAAGGATCGAACGTGGTAACTTTTCCCCTAGCTAGATTAGACCATATCCTATGATGCATAATTATGGGTGGGAGCCTATCATTTTGCCTCCTTTAATGGTAGATGGGAAGTGGAACCTCTTAACACACTACACTTACAACCATTCTATTGTTATCACATTTACCAATGTGACCTTATTCATATGCTTAGATCATTCCTCCATTTTATCTTCTTCCATCTCTCATCGTGATGATTTGGAATTATGTGGTTTTCCATCACTACTTAGGTGAAACCTTAAATACGGGCACCACGACTCTACCCATAGCATATTATTTATGGATAGGGTCTCCCCTTTGTGAGAACTCCATGATCATCACATCCATCACCTTCTTATTCACCTATTGGAACCATGCAAAAGGTCCAGGGTTATTTTTGTACATTCTTTATCCACTCTGGGTGGTCTACTTCACTATTTCCAGCTCTCCCTCATGTAAATTAAAAATTCATGGATGCTCTTATCAAAAAAGAAGATCAAAGTTATCAAAAATAGACTGCTCCCTTGAAGAATAGTTGTTCATGCAAAAAAAGAGAAAAACGTGTAAATCAAAATCAAAATAAAAAACAAATAAAAGGAAATAGATTGATCCCTCGAAGGATGGATATCATGTATTATTCTTTCCATCCACATATTTTTATAAATTGGTCCATACCATCAAAGGATGGTTACTCCTTATGGAATTTGAAGGCTTCTCGCATTGATCAACCTTCAATTTTATTAAGCATTTTAATAAAGCTTCCCGTATTGATCATATTTCTTCTAGAAGACTTATCACCTTGATCAGTTCACTTTTTCCCCTTCCCAAAGTTGGGGCATAGTTTAGGGACACATTTTTTTGGATAACCCTCTTCCCTTGTACAAGTACATCTCAAATTCCTTTTTCATGTTGACATTAGGGTCTTCTCATCCATTGTTTCCTTATGATCCTTGAAATGACTAACTATTGTTGGTTATCTACTAGCATTAATTTTGGTTACATGTTCCTTGCGTCACCTGGATCCCCCTTTTGTTTACCCCTAATGTAGTTGGAGGCATATTTTACTCATATGTTCCTCGTTATAATGTGGTGTTGTTCGCACCTATAGGTCACCACCATTGTTGTGGGAATTTTTATCCTAATCCTATCACATTTTTATTTCAACACATCTTTTCTCACCTTAATCACCTATATACTATCTATCTATCATGTAACATATTTATTCTTACATCCTTCATTAATCACATTCATTCTCAATTTTTTTTCATCACATCTTACCCATATAAATTTTAATCATCATGATCAAATTTAAACACAAAACATGTAGCCCTAATCCTCATCACACATTTATATCACCATTTTATCCATACACATGCACATACAAGATACCAATATAATCATACAAATTTTCATGATCATCATCAAATATAAAGTAAATATATAACCTAAAATCACCATCACATCTAATCTAAAATCCATCATCATGACATATAATCTAAAATCATCATCACATTGAATTAAATCCATCACATCACATAATGAACACATAATAATCCACGTTGAAATCATATATCATATATGAAAAAGGATATCAATACATCATGGCCCTCTAGGGAGCTCCCTCAAAGCATAAATGCTATCAAAATTGGTGAAGTGAATGTCTGAGGCTCTAGAGTCTTCTCCCTCTAGGGAAGGTACAACACCTAATCCCTGCGCATCTCCACTACCCTCTACTCATTGTGGATGTGCCACACTTGTTTTCTCCTAGATTGCCTAGCTCCTCCTTCCTCCATCCTCTGTAGGTGCTCCTAGTAGCGCATTGTCTTCAGTAGCTTCTTGAACAAGATACCCTTGTAATATCTTTCTTATATGTCTAGCATCATGTATCTTTCCATATAAATCATGTCATGGGATTATACCTTTCCCGACCCATGTGGAGCTTCTTGGGAATCACTCACTTTGAATTTGTCACCAAAATAGTATTTAAATCACCAAAACCTTTTGTGACCCCTATGGAGCTACAAAGTTGTGTATCTCTCTACCCTCATATGCTCTAATGTGATGTGTAATCTTGCCACATCTTCAAACTCTCCTTATCCACTAGATTCACCTCTTCGAGGAGCCACCGAACATCAATCTTGATATCCTCTATCTCCTCCTCCTCATCTCCTCTCTCCACAACCACCCTATCTACCTAGATGACAGTCATCTAATAACTAAATCTAACCCCGAATCCTATGTATTCATCCTCATCCCATGGTGTAGGATCCTCCTCCAAAGGATATGTCATGACAGGGCTCGACAACTTGCTTTCTATCTCATATCGTCATGAAAAATAGGATCCTGGGCACCTTTGTCTAGATGAATCCAAATTATCATCTCACCCTATCAAACTGAATGTCCTCTATCATCTCTAGTTTTATCCCATGCATCCACCTCATACTCCGCATCCATGTCAAATCTATGTCTACACCCCGGACCATGTGGTAAAATCCTATACACTCTCCACCTTATATTCTCACCATCTAACTCTGTGCTGATCTACATACCATTCCACCCTCCTCTCACTTTTGTCACCAAAGGTCTAATCACCCTCCATATAAAAATCCCACCTCAAACTGAATGTGGTCTCATATAACCCATGAAATCCTGGTGGTGAATCACTATTATATGCTCATACGTCCAACAATGCAATATGGAACTCGCATCCAATCCTAACCTCCTATCTTCTCTATACATGGAAAGATTAGTATAAAATTGAGCCAATTGACCAGTCCCTGAATGAAAAAAATATCGGTGGTACACAATGTCTTCCACCACACTAAATGCCCATTGAAATCAATCCCCACTAGAATCCAACAAAGCATAACATGACATAACCATCATCTCCATGCGGTTCAAATGATTACGTAGTACCCAGGTCTCATATCTCAACTCGTATGCAAAATCCCTAAAGAAAATCTAATGTGGGCCGCATCATCTCCAAATAAACACGTAAAACCCCTAATCCCTTCTAGCTAGTAATGGTAACTACCCGCTTCCCCTATATTTGAAATCTCATAATTCAATACACATCCTCTAAGGTGATGGTCATCTCCCTATCCTGAACCAAAATGTCCATGTCTATCAATCCCATCTCTCCACCAAAGAAATCATGAGCCCCACATCCCGTGGGATCCTCTAATATAATATAGATCCACCCAACCCCACTACAGCCAAGTGATCCCACTCAACATCTATCACATCTCCTCTAATCTTATCGTACTAAGAAGGAACTCTATCCCTTAGATACAAGGTCTCTCTAGCTTGCGATCACAAAAAAACATGCACACATCGAGTCAAACATACAAAATTTGGTCATAATCAATTAAAATTCATCAAGATTCAAAATTTTGATCCTAATCCATTAATTTTCATCCAAAATCCAATCTAAACCCTAATCTATCCAATCTAACCCCATTTGATGCCGACTAGGTTGGGTCGATGCATTTTGGGGTTGATCGATGTATGCTAAGGGCTTGGGTCGACATCAACTCACTCGGGTCTTTGACAAATGCCCCGGTGTCATCCACTTTTTGTAAAAAATGCAAAAAAAACATTAAATTAAATTAAAAAACTATTGTGGTTTTTATTACTCACCATCCTCTACACCCTTTGGTGCTTCTTCGTAGCTTCAGAGGCTTCCATCTCCTAGTTCTTTGTTTAATCACTCTCCTCTTTCTCTTCAACGTTTCACATGTAAATGAGCATTTTGAACCGACCTATGAACTTATATAGCCGCCATCTTCTCGTCATCATCGACTCTTTTGGGTCACCATTGATTGGACATGGTCATCGTTGACTCCGTTTGGAAATAATTGTTTTGGGATTTCCCCCCCCTTCATGTCTTCCTTTCCTAGGGCATCATCTATTGTTTACCTTTAAGTCCACATTTGTGGCCATAATCATTTTCCTCTAGGAATTTTGATCCAACATTCAAACTATTCCTCCTTCGGGCATACATACTTTCTAAGTCCACATCTGTGGCCATATCTATTTTTCCTTTGGGCATTTTAATCCTAAATCCACCTTTTATGTCTATAATCACTCCTCTTTTGGGAATTTTTAATTCACAATCCTATCTAATCCATGCACGAATTCCTCCTTTGAGGCCATATTCATCTTCCCCTTTGGGAATTACATTCATCATATTAAGTCCACTCTTGTGGCCATATTTTTTCCCTTCTTAGAGCACCATATTCTCATTCTAAGTCCACCTTTATGGCCATACTTTACCCACTTGGGGCATATTCTTGTTTCTATTTTTTCCTTCCCAGTCATACTTTCCCGTTTGGGGCATATTACTTCATCACACACTTTTTCATTCTGTCATCTCGGCCTTTTTTAATGTCCCACTTGGCACCATACCTTTCATCATCATCCCTTATAGATGCATACCTTTTCACTTGATTCCTCATACACGAAGTATTTCACATATCCTTTTGCATTCATTTGCACATACTTTTATGACTTTCCTATGACCCATTGGTCATCCCGGCTTACATCCATACTGCAGAGGTATTCACCCACTCACTGGTCCGTAGAATGTTGTAGCATGTCCGCATTGAGACCAAAATTGTCCTCTACCAATGTGATATTGAAGTCACTGCCATAGTTTTTATTGATATTGCGATCCTTTTTACTTGGGGCATCTTGCCTTGGTAATCATTTTACCCTTTTTTACCCATGCGCCCTTTATCATATACCATTTTTCAAACCCGTTATTGATCCCTATTTTAGGGGAGCTCGTCAACAATCCTTTTATTTTCTACGCCAACTCTCATCATTTTTGTTTCATGGTTTTCTAACTCAAACCACTCTAAAAAAAAGGCACAAAATGTAGACACCTAAGTTTGATATCTATACCTTAATCAGCCACGTGCACATATTTTTATTCATTCCCCTTTATTTAATTAAATGCCCACCCAATCCCCATTAATTAATTAATCATTTAAATATCTTACATGCCCAATTATCTCATCCATATTAATCCTTATTCTTATTAATTAATTAATTTGTATTATTTAATTAATACCATTCATCTTGCCATGTAGGATGTTCTTATCCTAAATTCATCCCTTTTCTTTTCTAAGATTTTCTCCCATCTATTTTTATGCCCTAACTACCTTAAATTCATCCCCAAGCAATCCAATCCCACCTACATGATTTAAAGCATTCAGCCAATCTTTAAAAACACAAAATCACACCAAAATCGAACAATATTGCCCATTGGGGAAACTTTCCCCACAATCAATGGTGACCAAGCCTAGTCGCTATCAACCCTATAAAATTAGCTTCTTTCTTTCTATTCTTCAATCGATGCATTCAACATCGAGGCTTTCTTATGAGTTGAGCATCCTTCCTATGCTTGAGCATTCTTGAAACATTTATAGACCTTCCAGACATACTCTCAACGTGCTTACATCTCTTAAAATCATATTTTGTGAGACTTATTGGTATCTCTATACAAATTTATTGTTATTTTTGTTGGATTATATTTGTATCACTCGTATCTAATATTTTGCAGGATCAGATCAGTTCTAGCAGCACTCACATCTTCTCCGAAACTTTCTCCCTTATCCTTTTTCTTACAAGTTTTCTTTCTCATCCACTCATCCTCAAATTTATCTAATTTTGTTACGAGTCTCTGTCGTCCCTATCAAATCACCATTGACCTAGCCCAATTTTCCAAGTAGATTTATTCTACTTCTTTTCATCCATTTCATGGGGTTTTCTATCTTTAGTCCCTTATTTTAGACTACCCATATCACATACATACCCTTAACATCCTCTAATTGCAATTAAGAATCTCTAGGTCTACACATTCATCCCACATTCCCAACACATCCGGGTGACTCCCAAGGTTAGAATCCGGTGGTTTTAGTAGCCAAATTATCTCAATTTCATGAGAAGAATCCAAACATGGTTAAGAACTAGAGAAGAAGGGATATTTGAATACTTGTAGCTATCCCTAGGCAAAGGAAGGAGAGGAAGAAAATTTTAGAGATATCCATCTCCACTAAATACGACTCTTTTAACACATCCACCTGGTAGGCCATTTCTTTAATCAAATAGAGTTATGAGACTAATCAAAATGTCTCAACAACCACCAAACCATTTTTTCAATTTTACGGGCAGTAGTCCACTTAATCTAGTCCAATTAAAAACATCCCATATTTCATTGGAGAGAATCACACAACCCCAATTGATCACATCCAGTACATTGAAAATATATGTGTCATTCATGAGATTATTGATATGGATGTGGTATTCAAACTTCTTGTCTCTTCTTTCAAAGGAGAATCTTTGCAATAGTTCAGAAGCTTGGCAGTATGATCAATTCAAAACTGAAATGAACTATGCTTAGGACTTTGTAACTAGTTCGGGAAAGAACAGACAACTTATCTCTTTTAGAGCAAATTGACTACTGATCAAGAGAGAACCAAATGAACAAATGGATGACTTGAATTTCAGATTCCAAAGAACATGGACCAGATTCCAATTTTCATAAGACCACCTACTAAAGGTGCATTTCACTATTTCCTTAAAGCTCTAAATTCTAATATATTTGTCATGATACAATCTATGGTATGGATAGCTTTACCAAGAGCTTATGCCATAGCCATTAGAGTTGAGAATTACTTAATTCAAGCTGGTAAGCTTGCACTTAGGCCACCTATGCCTATTTATCTAAAAATGGGGAATCCTAGTTCTAGTCAAGAACCTACACTAGCTCCCATTCCAACTCCCAAAAATCAGAATTCTAATGAATCTTCCTCCTCTTCAAGCACCTCAACGAGCTTCAAGAAGTCATGAAACAATTATAGAACTTAGGAAATGAGTTGGTAACAATTAAGAGGAAGCATGCCCAAAATTTTAGACCATATCAACCTCAAGCCCAACCAAATAGGCCTCCATATCAATCAAACAGACCTCCATCTCAAGCTGCAAATCAAAACCAAAACCAAGGACAACCTCAAGCTACCAAGCCATCTCAACCATATCATCCAAATGCGGTTTCAACATCCGTGGCCTTGGTTTTAATCTAGAACAACTTGGCAAGAGAATATCAATGGTGTTTCCCTTGTGTTTTACATCATAATCAAGCAACATGATTCAATGGTGTAAGTCATTGATGTGTCTCGGAAGCTAATCAAGATGAAAATCGGTAGAAAGTAGCTACTCAAGAAGCACTTCCAAGTGAGACTTCATTTGTGAACTAGAAACTCAAGGATTTATGCAGATAAATCAAGCTCCTTCTCGGGATGTGAAAAAAACACAAGATCTAAGAAGATAAATATAGAGGAAGTACGGTCATCAAATTCCAATTTTTCTCAACCTTCTACCACACTTCAAGGATTTAGTAGTTGAAATGTAGTTCCAAGTTCACAAATTCATCATGGATTACATATTGTGGCAAACAAAGGGTAGAAGAAAGACAACCCATCTCCATTCAACATCATTGATAAAATGAAGAAAACGAATGTGAGTATTTCAATGTGGGAATATCATGACTATTCTAGAATAGAGGGATTTGTTACAAGAAGCCATGGCTAACCTATCCATTCCAAATCAAACATCCAAGGATCACGAAAAATTTATTACAAATGCAACTCAGGTAAGAAGGGGGTCAATCATGTAGAAACATAAACCCTCCTCCATTTTACATATATCTCGATAATTGGAAATAGTTGTGTACACAATTGTATGATCAACTCGGGGTAAGTAGTCAGTGATGCCTAAGCAAATAGTAGATCAATTAGGTGTAAAGTATGAACTTGTCTCAAAATGAGAGGTACAATTAGATGGGATAATATTGGTAATAGTTGAAATCATCAAGAATATGAATTTAACGTTGCATGCATGCCGAAATGTCACAGCCTAACAAGACATATCAGTCATTGGATTACCATCACTCTTTGCTTTGTGCTTGTCTAGGGACTTCACAACTAAAATTTGTGGATACCTATCAGTTGATTGGTCCCACATGATTTTTAGAAGAAGATATGGAGCTGAAGCTATAATAAGATCAGAACCAATTATAAACTA
This sequence comes from Taxus wallichiana var. yunnanensis, assembly GCA_018340775.1. Lineage (NCBI taxonomy): Eukaryota > Viridiplantae > Streptophyta > Pinopsida > Cupressales > Taxaceae > Taxus > Taxus wallichiana. Next base: position 190,579,265 of record CM031233.1, read on the forward strand.
CCACATTCAGCCTTGCATGTCAATTCAAATCAATGCCCATTTCTCATATTTCAATCAAGAGGATTGCTTAAGCACGCCAGAGACAAATACTAAATTTGGAGGCATTTCATACTTAACATTAGATTAATGGGAAAAAAGACGCATGGCTATGATCCATATAGAGAAATGGAAGAAGCTAAGTTGGGTATTTATTGCTTGCATGAAGAAAACACACCTCTCCCTAACATCACCAAACTAGATGATGAAGATGAGAACGAGGTCTGGCAGATGTTTTTTGACGGTTCGAGGAGAAAGGAAGGTGCAGGAGGAGGAGAAATGATTTTATATACGAAAGGTAACAAGTACTACTTAGCTTTTCATTTCCATTTTAGTTGTTCTAATAACATAGCTAAGTGTGAAGATTTAATCCATAGATTACACTACAAAAGGAAAAGAGGTATAAAAAAGTTGCAAGTTTTTAGAGATAGTGAGGTAGTATTCAACCAAGTTAGAGGACTAAATGTTGCTAAGAATGATCTTCTCAAGAGCTATAAGAATTGGATATGGGATCTCTTTAAGGATTTCGAGGCATTTAACACAAGTTCCACACCGATGAATAAAAATGAGGCTACGGATTGGCTTGCAGCAATTGGAGTAGCATTTCACGTGGTTGAAAGTATCAAAAATGATCAAACTCAACCTCATAGCAAAGTGGTAATGAGGCCAGTTGTTCCAAACAATAACACTAGTTGGCAAGTGTTCGAAAATGACCAACAATTCATCAACTTATTATAAGAAGAAGTTGATTTCTCTATAATGAATCAAGACAAATTGGAAAGGCAATGTGAGGATCAAGTAGTCCAGGCTGAAAATAAACAAACTCCCTAAATTCTTGGTGACTCTTGAATCGATCTTTAATCCTAATGACCAGTTCTAGAAAGAAGAATAAATCTTCACGGTCCAAGGGAGAGGATTCGAGAGTCCATTTTAATTGTAGAAGACAAGTTGATCCAAATTGGAAAATTAAGTACTCAATAAGAAAAAACTCATTTCATTCAACTTTGTCAAGAATTTCTGGATATATTTGCTTGGATTTATAAGGATTTGAGATTTTTTTATCCAATATGGGCACATCATACTATTGAATTGAATCCAAAATCCAAGCCCATCGGGTAAAATAAAAGGCCAACGAACCCTCATATTGAGCTTCTCATGAGGAAGGAATTAAACAAGCTCATTGAAGCAAGTATTATTTTTCCAATCAAGCACTCATCATGGGTGGCTAATATGGTGCTGGTTAGGAACATAAATAGGGAAATCAAATTATGTGTGGATTTATAGAACTTTAACAGAGCTTCTCTCAAGGACCTTTATTTGCTCCTTTTCATAGAGAAAATCTTGCAAGTAGTAGTTGGATCGAAAAGTTTCTCACTCCTAGCCGGTAATTTTTATAAATTACATAATTCATTTTAGTATTGGATAGGAAGAAATGGTGAAAATAGAAAATATTGATTTTGGGGGCACTCCTTTTTTTTCTCTAGCTCCCCTATTCAAGAAAAATCTAAGTAGTTAGCAAAATTTTGCCAAAAAGTGGAGAAAATAAAAAATTGTCCAATTTTAATGTGTTGAGGGTCTAGGATTTGTGGATGGAACTAAGGTCACCCACCCTCGACATAGTTATGAAATGACAAGAGATAGTATAATGCGGTAAATTCTGGTCTACAAGGCCCATGCGGTACAAGTTCCTTTGGGGCTTTACTTCCTCGAAGACCAAATGGCTGATTTGTTAAGGAGTTGAAGCGAGTCCCTTGTATTGCGGAAAAGTAGTGTTATGTGGGCCAAGATGAGTTGTGGAGAATTGGGGCCTAGGAGGTATCATGTTCCAACATTTTCAAAGTTCCCTGCACTTCTATTTTCTCAAAACTCAAAGGCATAGTGTTTTAAAGATCGAATGGGTACAAAGTGGCATAAGGTTAGGTTGGAACAAGTTCCCGGAACACCAAGTTCCCCACAGGACACAATGAGCCACAAAGAAAAGGGAGGGATCTATAAGGAGTTAGTGTTGTAGAAATGGGAACGTTAGATAGAATGATGTAGATAAGATAGAGTTCCTAGGAACACCAATTTCCACGCAAGGTAGTTAGAGTCAAAAGAAAGAAAGGACGGGCCACAATACATTATGAACAAAGTGGAGTTTATAGGCTCGTGAAACCCTAGTTTCCACATACTTGTGTTCTCTTAAGACCCTACATACTCAAAAAAAAAGGAAAATGATTTTTGTTAATGTGGACTATGTATTAAAATTTGGAACGTATTCCTCACGACCTCTCCAGGTTATCATAGCTATAACGTTTGACTCAGAGATCCATTTTTCAAGAAATTGGACTATTTGGAATCGTTTCTTCACGCTCTACATTATGGAATCCATAAAATAAGATTTTAGAGATAAGAAATGTATAAAAATTGATTAAAAACATGGGAGTAGAACATTTCCTTGGGCTCTAAGCAAAAACCCAGCCAAGTGTCAATCATCCTTTGTTGGTAATCATTTTGGAACTTCTAGAAGGGTTGGGACCACTGGAAACATGCTCTGGAATTCTCTCTCTCTCTCTCTCTCTATCTTCTCTTTAGGATCAATAAATGTAAGTGCTAAGGAAAATTTTATGGGGGAATGTTCTTGTAACGAAACTTTGCTAAAACTTTTCCATAGCATTGTTGATTTGCAAGCCTTTGATCTCGAGTATTCTCAGTAAGAAGATACTTACCTTCTCTTGCAATTGTAATGAATTGTACATCCATTTAATCAATAAATTTATGTTGTGGCTATTTTATATGCTTGCTATGTTTTATTAAATTACCCCGTCTTTCATTTCATATTATAGGTTTTTGCATTCTTTATTATTCTTACAGTTCAAGTTTTTGTGCTCAATGGAAATGATGTTAACAAATGCAGTTAGGGATTGCGTCACTTGTGTATGACCTCTCTCTTTCCCATTCTATGTCTCATTTTCACTCATCTCGATATTTACCCATCCCTTTTCTTGTGCATCAAATTTATAGGTATTATTTCCATTTGATGCAATCTCTCTCTCTCTAGTCCCTTATATGCTTAGGATAGAAGTAGATAACATAATTTCCCTTCTAGGAGTATTTTAGAATTAGGAATAGGTAGAAGAACCATCTTTCTTTGGAGGTTGATCTCATTTGTGCAATTCCCACTCTTGTGAGATCATACCATGTTTTCCGTAAAGTAGGATCTAAAAAAACCAATCAAAACTAGGTTGTTATACCTCTCTTTCTGCAAATTGCTCTTAGCTAGGGTTTAACTAGGGTTTTAGACCACTTTATCTTCTTAACATTCATTCATAAAAAAATGATGATCAACTGACCTAATACTTTTTAACCTTCTAAAATCACCATAGAAACATCCCCTGAAAGCCACAAAGACCTATACAAAGCACATAATTTACAACGAGCATCAAAAGTTCAACTTCGAGCTAGAATTTCACTTGTTTTTGACCTTGTCTCACATAAATTGTCATATCTTACAAAATTCACATCATGGAAACCTAAAAATTTCTCAAAGCACTATGACACATCCCTATAACATATCCAATCATCAAAATGCCAATACCATACCAAAATCTTTCTATCCATTAAGACTTACCTTTGCTTGCATGCATTTTGTCACTTTGTAGAAGCTAGGGTCAACTTAAAGAATGCAATAAATGATCATAAAACCTCCAAAATTACCCAAAAATACCTGATATTCCATCATATACCTAGATATAAGATTTCATGAGCTCATATCTCTCCAAATTACACTGCACACCTCCACGCTATCATACCTGCTCCCAATGAGAACTTGTAACATAATGAACCACCTGTATCTACACCATGCCACTATTGTGATTTCCCAGGCACCCTCAAATCCTTCTCTCCATCATGTCAACATTCTTCTTAAGGACCCGAGAAGTTCATATTGTCAAGCTACATCACCTTGCACTGAATAGGCTTACAAGAGAAAGCACACCTCACTGAATCTCATTATACCAGCTCAAACACATCTGAACCATCATGTCAAAATCATGTACATCATCATAAAACCAAAATCTAACATCCACTTTGTCTTTAATGTGGTTTTTCATCAATGACAACACCTATTAGGACCACATGCCAAAAATAACAAATGTTATTCTTGTGTCCTCAATATCAATATATCATCAAGGTACACAATCAAGAACTTTTCAAAAATGATTTTAGGACTTCACGCATCAACCTCATAAAGGTACTTTGTGCATTTCTCAATACAAATAGAATAACCAAGAACTCATATAATCATTGTATTCTTTTATTTTCACCAAATTACTAGGTCACACCGCACTTCATTCAAACAAATCAACGCTCTCCCGAAGTGTGCAAATCCTACCAGTTCCTCCTTTTTGTTGTCTTTTCAAGATGTTAGCATGAAAGTTAAAGATTACCATAATCAAGCATATATTCATATATAGATCATTACAACTATCACCATGAAACACATGTTATAGGGAAACATAATCGATCATACCAATACTAAGATCCATTACACTATGTATTCAACATACTTAATTACTTTAATTTACCAGAATCTATCCACAATTTTTCATTAATACTCAAAATATTACATCACGGAAGATTACTACATGACAATATTCACCAGAGAGCCATGCGTGCTAGAACATCATAACAACATAACTCTATTACAATACAGATTCTAATACATGGTACTCAAAACTATGCACATCAACTAACATATATAGGGGTGGGGACTTTCCCTTCACTACCCATGCATGTCAAGACAAACCGCATGCCTAAAAATAGTCATGCACTAGTAATTGCATTCTTTTACAAAGATACTAATAATGGATTAAAGTAAACTCTAATTTTATTGTATTATTAGCACAATCTATGTGTGACCTTTGATCTCCAGTTAGTCCGAGAATAGCTCTTTCTTAGCCATAAATTCTTCTAGATTTTATCTTTACTTGGGCCAAAATACAACTACTTTCCCTATTTTTAGCTTTGTAACATGTTAAATTAGCTAAGTCTTGGATGTTCCTTTCCTAAATGCACTCAACTCCAACCAACACATATGCGCACCTACGTGCCTAATTTGTGTGCCTTATTGATTCATATGCCATCTTGATACTTAGGTAATTTAGCCAACCCAATATTACCCCACACTAATTATATTTCCGTCCTCAACAATGAGGTTGCACAAATTATCTCTCCAACGAATAAAAATATAAGTTTTTACACAATGAAAGAATGAATCAAATGAAACAATAAATCATTTTCCTCAACCTTCAATTAGAAGTAGGAGTTTGGGATACTCCTTATTTATGTCAGCCTCCAACTTGTTCCACTCTTCTAGGCCCTTCTTTTCTTTATCGGGACATCTCCAACTACTTTCTCCATTTCTTCTAGAGTCATTTCCTCCCCTTGTTCTTTAATTCCTTGTTACTCTAGTTAACCCCGATATCATGTCATCCATGACGTCCATTCTACGCATGACCAATGCCCCTAGCTCCTTTATCTGGAACTCATGATTGTCCCTAGTGGCCTTAAACACATTGCACTTTTTTGGTATAGTGGTGTTTTCATGCAAATGTGCAACATGAAAATTTCCTATTTTCAAGCATGAAAAAGACCAAAATATCGAAAAATTTCAAATTCATACTTTCCAAAGACACCCCCTGTGTCAAATCATCCCAACCTCCAACCCTATCCTATCGCTTTAATGATCCCTATGTGAATGTAAAGTGTCCACCTAGGTAGATAGCCTAGGAGACCTCCTAAGTGGTTCCACACCACTCTCTTGAGGTTTGGTTCTTTTCAATTTCCTCCTACCACCCCTCGCTAATCTGCGTTGCCTTCCCTTTTTCTATCTCTTCATCCTCATTATAAATCCTTACCTCTTCTACCTCCTACCTAGGGGTACTCTCATGCAACCTCTTAACTATTTTAGCTGGATATCTCTTAGTGCCATGTTCAAGTGATCTTATATCTTCCATCTCCTCCTCACCATCATTAAAATTTTCTTTTTAATATGCTTTGGAAGAAGACAATTCATTCTCGTATGGTGCCAAATGTGTTCCTTCCTTTGGGCATCTCGGGAGTTTGAATTCATTTTAAACATATTTCCCATTCACCAACTTGGGCTTGAGATTGAGGTACACCTTAGCTACACCCATCTTCCCGGACACCAAATTCATAGACTTGATAACAATGTCATTAGATATCATTTTATCAATGTATACAAAATTACCTGGATAAACATAGGTATTCTAGAACATGTGGTACTCATAGTAAAATTTTATACATCAATCCTCAGCTTGTGCACATATGAAATTATATTAACAGAGGACTTGAAATAATGTGTTATAAAAGCATAGGGGAACTTACACCATAGGATCCATTTACTATCCTTCATCTTGAACTCCGCAATGCAATAGTGCTTTGAATACTACAAAATCTGCATTTCCATCCACCATGGAAGGAAATTCCTTGAGTATTATCCATTCATGTTCAAAGGCCTCACACATACACTTGTAAAAAAGCTCCAACATTTTCTTGTATGGGCCACTCATATTTCCTTCACAAGTTTAATTGGCAAACCTCTCGGCCAATGACTTCTCTTCTTCTGGGAACTGCCATATTTTGTCTTTAGTGTCATCTAGTACCCCAACCTTTTCAAATAGAATAAATAAAAGAACAACACACCTACTTATTTTATCTCCCTTGTGTACCTCTTCAATGATATTTTTCAGCTATAAATGCAGACAAGTTATACACAATCGCCTTCGCCATTTGTTTTGTAATGTGGAATCACTTCTTTTTCACTTGGCCCCAACACTCTTGGTTATTAAACTTTGTGAGAAGGTGCTGTGGAAATTTTGACCACATGGTCATCTATCTTTGACACGTCCATTGTCTGTCCTCTTTTCAAGTATGAAAACTCAATGAAATTCACCTCTACACCTACTTCGTCATCAAGATCGTTGGTAATTTGGTTCCTAAGCTCCTTAATCCTATGATATTTCTAATTAATAGTTCGGTGAGTCATACTCTTCTACCAGTGAAGTAGATAAAGTCATCATGGACCCTCCATCCACTGGTGAATCCACTCTAGTTTTCCTAAGTACAACATGTTATAGATCTATGACCCAAGATTTCTCTAAAGTCTTTTTCCTTCACAACATATATGGGTTTATCATCTCGTAGTCCTTAAATTTGTCTTCTTAACCAGCTCCTTTTCAATTAGATATGAGTTTTCACCGGTGTGGTGATAGTAGTCATTCACCTTACTTTTATTGACATGGGAGTCCCATTTGTGCCCCATGATCACTTCCTCGGGTAATCTTGCATCTCGAGAAAATCTTCTTTGAGGTGTGTCTTCAACATCTACCTCTAGCTCATTTTTCTTCTTTCCTCTTGTGTTTTCTCTAGGTGCTCTTTTGGGTTCCATTTCAACCTTTCAAATTTTTCCCTTGAATTCTTTTGCTTCAAACCTTGAACTCACATGCCCTAGTAATATTTCAAACCCTTCTTTCACACGCCTTCCACTCACTCTAGAAATTCCCACCCCTTTTATATATTTTTCAAAAATTCCCACAATAATTACTCCTCACCAACCACCATACTTTAGCTTTAATGACACTTTTAATTTTCTTTTCGCCCCACTTGTAACAATTTGGTACACCTATTGCTTCTCAACCGTATACCTCCTTACGCATGCCTCCATGTGCCGAAGTACATAATCCTCTATGCCTCATACTAATTAGTTTCCCATGTTGTGACCTACCTCGCATTACACTGTGTGATCATCCTTCTATGTGTGGTATTCAATCTGAGAAAATTTCCTTAAAAACACTTTCATTCCAAGCACCTATAACACCTTTCTCCCTCATGCACCAATCTTATAAAGGACATTATTCATATTCCATCCCATATATATACCTATGTGAAACCTTAAATTCAAATCTTATTTCAAATAGATCCCCTTTTCCTTATATCTTCTCCACCCTAAACTAAACGTATGTGTGCTCCTCTGCGCTAAAACACAAAACATAGTAATTAGTTTCTGCACACAACCATACTTATTACAACAAAACATTGAACTAGATTGAAAAAACATAGCAACAATGAAATGAAACACATAAAAGTGAAATCTAATCTAAGTGGCAATACTACCTTATTACAAACACCAAGAAGTGTTATTTATAGTAGGGATTTAGCCTACTACCATTGAAGTAATTGGGAAACATGGTGCCATTCAAGGTGCCTACAACTGATAAGTGTTTGATTCAAGTATCTTTGTTACTAAAAAGGTCCCAACCAATGCACTTTCAATTTACTTAGGTGGCGCACAAACTTGTAATCATATAGAAGAACCATTTTTCCTACTTCAAATGTTTGATTCCTAATTTGCCTATCATGTTAAACCTTCTTCCTTTCTTTTTCTATATTTTGGCTCCATCGAGAAATGACATGTCACTCATTTAAATGCATGATTTTTTAATGCACTCTTCCATATCTTGCTCATGATAAAGTCCTCATACACATGAAATATGTAGGTATGGTAATATAAATTCCACTATTAATACAACCTCCACTCCAAACACTAACTAAAAGGGTGTTTCCTTATTCAATCTCTTATAAGTGATCATGTATGCCCAAAGTACAACAAATACTTTATCATCTAAGTCTTTTCTTCCAACATAACAAAAAAATAAAATGTTTATCCCATAATCTTGTTGAAAGCTTTAACAATACCATTTCTCTACAGGTGATAGGGTCTAGTTTCATGGTGTGCCACCATAAAATATTCCAAAAGGATTTTAATCATCTCATTAAGGAAATGAATTCCCTTATCACTTTTCAAGCTTAAGGGAGACCATAACTACTAATAATGTATTCCCATAAGAATAAAGTTAATGTAGTTATAGTACAGATCCTTTGTAGGTGTTGCCTCCACCCACCTTGTAAGATAGTTTGTATAATTAATGATGTAACATGAACCAGTCCTACACACGGGTGGTTAATATAGGGTGTAAAAATTCTATAGTCCGCTTCTCAAAAGTATTGATGCTTGCAATAGGCCTTATCAACATATCATCCATGTGTCTAATTTTCTCCGTGCATTGAAAATGATCACACAACTTGACATATTCCTTAGTATCTTTATATAAAGCTTCCACCCAAATCCCAGCCATCATAATCTTGTGAGTGCTACATAATGAAATCCTTCTATCACACCATGAGCTTGTTCCATAATAGCCTCGCGCTCATGATCCAAAACACACTTTGGTGTAAAAATTCATCACGACTTATCTTGTATAAATCTCCACCAATCAACTAATAAGGTGTTGTGCATATTACAAGCTACTTCTACTCTAAGGTTTTCATTCCCTCATGTGAATAACTAGTACACAAGAATATTGCAATTTCATCCAATTCTATGGGCACATGGTTCAATATAAATAGATGTGCATTTGGAATTGTGTTCTTAATGTTCTATGCATCCTAATAAGAATTGATTCGTGACAAATGGTCAAGCCCTAAATTACTTTTTTTTCTGGTTTTACAATAATTTTAAACTCATACTCTTGAAAAACAAGGGTCCGTCTACATATGTGCCCTTCCAAATAGGTTTTTGACTAAATACTTGAGAGCCATATGATTTGTAAAGAAGATAAATGGTGTTGCTAACAAGTATTTTTTAAACTTGTGCAACACATAGATCATAGAAAAAGCTTTGCGTTCATTATTTGTATAATTTTGTTCCACGGGTGTCAAGTTGCTCCTTGCAAAGCAAATAAGATGGTCCACTATTCCTTCTCCTGTCAGGTTGTGCACATACTATTCCTATCTCCATGCCATAAGCATCAACATGAACATGAAAATATTTGTCCCATGAAGGAAAATGAAAAATAGGTGTTGTACTCAAACTTTCCTTCAATGTTTTAAACACTTGTCATTATGCGTGACCTCAATAGAATTTCCCTTTAGCTTTTAAAAATTCTTCCAATGACGTAAAATATTTGTATATCCCTTAATAATTTTTTTGTAATAGCCTATATGTCCCATAAATCCACACACTTCACTCTAATTTTTAGATTCTTCCAAACCCAAGATTACAACTACCTTGGTTGGATCTACCAATAGTCCTTCTTTATAAATTATATGCCCAAGTAAAGTGCCAAAAGGTGTTGCAAAGATGCACTTCTTAATGTTAAGGGAGATGCTCAACTACCTGCACCTCTCAAACATGAGCCTTAGATTATCACAATGATCCTTGACTAAACCATAGACTATCCAATCATCTAGATACACCTGTAAGAATTTATGAATGAAGTCATGAAATGCCTACACAACAATGCACAAGAACACCGATCTCGTATTCTTTGGTCTAAAGGGCATAATTGTATATGAAAAACTACCCAAATCAGTGATGAAAGTGGTTTTTTATTGATTTTCCTTTGCTACACACACTTGATGATACCTTGAAAACCTATTTGTAAAAGAGTAAATCTTGCACCTAGCAATGCCTTTAAGGATTTATTCGTGAGCAGAGTGGGAAAAGGATCAATAACACATGAGGCATTGAGTTCTATGTAGTCCACAAAAATCCTTATCCTCCCATCCTTCTTAATACTTATAACCATAGGAATAACCCATTCGACTCTTCAATAGGATTGATTATACCAGACTTGAGCATTTTATCAATTTCTTCCTTTACCTTCATACCTAGAGTAGGATTCATCCTGTAAGGCCTCTTCCTAATTGGGCGTGCACCTTATTTCAAATTTATTTTCATCTCACCTAGAGAAGGGTGTACCTCCTTTAGATCATTATAGCCCCTCAAAATAAGTCCTGAAAGTCACGCATAAATCAATATTTATAGCCACTTCTTACTCGACTAGTAATCTCTAAAAATGGCCTCCTTAGGCTTTTCCCCTATACCAATGTTGACCTTATTTGTTTTCATAGGAGCATGATACATGCACCCTACTCATCTACTATGTCCATCACCCTTGTGCGTACCTTGAGTTTGGTTAACATCTAGGTTATAAACCTCATCATCACCTATCATGTACACCAGCCATTTTTCATTTTCCTTCCAAGAGCGAACCATATTTTCTTCATTTGTTTCCTCCAGATCAAGGCACACCTCAAGATCAGGCTCTCTAAACAATTCTAACATAATATTTTTATACTTTGCGTTATCTCCCAAAGTGATGCGCTTCATTATATGTAAGGGTTCATTAACCAAAAGCTTAGTAGAAAATTAATCAAACATTTGAATCATACCTAAGGTCACCACCTTCCAATTTGTTGTTTCTCTTTTAAGTTCTACATGGACATACCATGCACGTGCACACCACGTAAGATAGAATAGAAATTATGCACCCAAAGTGATGGTGGTAAAGCCTCCTTTCCTTGCGACCAAGATCTCTCACACTCTTGGATGTGATGAGAGGCAGAAGACTTCCCATGAAATTCACATGTTTGTGTAGGTATATTTCTCCAAGTAAACCTAGTGGAGAAAGTGATTCTCACTTCTCACCACTCCAAAAGGCCATCTCTATGTGTTTCCCACCAATGCGTTATTGTCTCGCACAAATTATAGACCATTATATTTCTTCTATCCCTTTCATTCTCGCCATTGATCCTCCATGGCACGCAGAAATGTGTCAAGATTTTATTTACTAGTATACCTTGGTACCCTATTAAATCCCAACCACCTTACCATATGTGGTCTAATCATCCTGGTGACTCATCCTTTTACTTCACACCTAATCATTTTGTATGTTCCATGAGCCTAGTTATCACAAGTAACACTTGTAGTGTCTCTTACAGACGCACATCTTCCCAATGAAGTACACCCTCCTTGGATGGTTCCAAATTCTTTGGATCACGTACTGACTGAAAATAAATTCTATTAATCTCTTCTTCACTCAAGGGCTCAACATAGGGCTCTACCTTCTTATTCAAAAGGTGTTAAATCTTGTTCTCTTTCTCATTCCCAAAGCTAATGTATGTTTTATTAAAGTGAAAATCTGCCTTATTCACATAACACCAGGGTCATCCAAGTAATGTTGGGATGTTTTCTACTTTAGTAAGCTCTAACACCTCAAATTCCCCATAATCTTCACTCCTTGAATTTTAATATTTGTATCCTTCAATAACCTGATAGGCATTATAGACACCTAAAATATGCTTACACTTAGCATTTCCTCCAATTCAATTGATTAACGACACTTTGTTAATTCCCCATTCTTTTATCCATTATTAGATGCCCATTAAAAACACTCTTTCAATTGTATTCCTCCTATAACAATCTAATTGGGATAATATCTCTCTTATTAGCTAGACATTCCTCCTTTCGACCATTCAGAACCTCCCTAGTTCTCTCTAGATCATTTCTATTAGCTTCCTAGGCTATCTATTAGTCACAAATGATTAACCATACCCCTCCCAACTCTCTACGAGTCTCTAATCACTTGCTAATCAAGTTTAACTAGCCTAATCCTAGATTAACTAGTCTAAAGCATGTTTATCAACTCCTAATCATAAAGTGCTTTTTGACTCTCCTTTAGTCCCACATGCACAAGAATTCCAAATTCTTCCAAACCAAAAACTATAAATACAAGCCTAAGTATTTACCATCAAATACCCCCCTCTCTCTCACATTTGGATATATTGGCATTAGACCTAATTTTCATTAGCTAAGCTATATAGGCATTTGATCTTGGCTATCCTCCATTATTGAAGCTCCTCTATCTTGCATCCATACCTTCATGCTAGGTTAGTAGGTGGGTATCTAAACTTGGCCTTGTAGCCATTTTATAGAGACCTCTTGACATCCATTGAAGCAAAAACACATCTAATTTAAAAAATCATAGAGTAGCTAGAGATAAAATGATAGTGTTTCAGTTTAATTTATTATTGTAAACGTTATCTTGTTTAGCACTCATCTTGATGTTTATGATAGGTTTACTTAGATCATAGAACTACTTAGTTTCTTGTTTTTTAACATAGCTAGTCTTGTCATGCATACATTTGGCACGCCCGGTGGGACATACTCCATTGTCCTCTAGGAGCCTTTTCCAAGATTTTCAAGTTCACTTTCATGCTTTCTAGGAGAAATAGCTTGTTATTTACTTGATTTCATTTTTTAAGTAAGCTAAATCATCCTTGTTCATGCATATTTTGTGGGTTTAAATTGGAAATAGGTTTCTTTGACTAACTAACATATTTGGCTATTGAAAATTTTCATTTATGTGACTTTTCCAAGTTTTTAAGGGATATGCATAGCTGTCCTAGAGGGGAGCATCTTCGTCGAAAGCCTAGCACAATCACAAATTGGCCGCACACCCACCGGTCATATTTTCCACTTATAGGTAATTTACAAATGACCTACATACCACAAACCGTAGGTGTCTCCGTTGAAACCCTAGCGCACCCGTTGAACTAGCCGCGAACCCGTCTGGTCATATTTTCCACCGACAATTCATTTACAAAGGGTCGCATGAATTTCAAAGTGTAGGCATCTTCGTTGATTGTCGCGTGCCCGTGCCTCTAGACATGTTGGTTTATTTTGGCATACTGTGTTGATTTTCATTTTGGCTTGCAAGTGTATCCGTCAAACTACGACGCCTCTCTATTGAAACCCTAGCATATGTGCCTTTAGGCCTGTGTAAGTGTTGAAACTCGCTATAATTTTTTTTTCCATCCATACTCATTGGTTGGGGTGCACATGCATCATTCTAGATGCACAGTGTCTCTGTTTGATCCAGATTTATTCCTATTATTTTTAGTGCTCCTAGTTTGGGTCATATCTCCTTACCCGTTAACTCATTACAAGAACTTGAATAGGCATCGAAAATATCATGAAGTGAGATTTTTGAGGGAATTTTAAAAAATAATATACCTTTTTATATTTAATTCTATCATAAAACTCCCAAAGTGCGTTGAGACCTCTAAAAATGAAAAATACTAAAAACCGTTGAAAAACTGCTAAAAATAGATTTCCAGAATTTTTGGTTTTCTTGGTTTTCTAACTCTTTGATGGGTTCTAATAGTGATTTAAATGTATCTTTTCCATCATATTTTTCATACTTAGTTCAAGTGTTTACATCTTTATTTTTAAAGGTTTGAAATGTGTATGTTCTTCCTTCCCGCCTCTTTAGGTGATCTTGGGAATCAAAATGTTTCACTACCTTCTTCATACTTTCAAAACAATTCAATAGCTTTCAAAGTTGGTTAAAACAAACTCAAAATTTTGTAAAACACTTAAAGTATTTTCCATAAACTTGTTTCAGTTGGGTTTCCACGTTGTGTATGCTCTTCCTTTGTACCTTTTGGTGATCTTAGGAATCAAAAGCAACACACAAACTCTCTTTCAAAATCATGATATTTTGTGAAATTTAATAACTCCTTACATGTAGGGCCTAACATTTATCAAATAAATCAGTTGAAAAACAAAACCTTCTAATACATGTTTTCATACAGGTTTCCAAATGGTGTGCTACTTAAAACCAAATTAAGCTAAGTAAGATAAAAAAACACACCACTCCACATCACACTATATTGTAGGTTTTGGAAAAGGGTACGTCCCTATCCACTCAACTAGAACATAATCCCTTTGGTATAACACTTTAAGCTATAACAATGGGGTTGGTTCTAGGAACCCTAAAGTAATCCACTGCTGAGTAACCTCATGGATGAAACAGGAAGTGCTCCACTTACCCACTTGACTATATTTTACATTGCAAGTTAGAGTCAAATTTGTTTGTATCGCGACCCCAATGATGATACAACTAAACGCACTATTTTCTCATTATATCAGAAGGGGGTAAAGTAAAGCCAAGATACTCCCAAACTAGTCAATGTGACTCTTTGGGTAAATTGAGATCGCATTTAAACAACTTGTGACACCTATTTAAGTGATCTTTTTAGGAAATCCATTTTGTCTTGGAGCCCACTTTACTAGTCCATTATCGCATCTTGGCCATCATGAAGTGATAACTTGTTTGGATTCAAAGTCTTTTTTTTTAACATGGTAATGAATCCACTTAAGTTTGATCTAAGTGTCACTCATCATGAAATTAAACGACATATCACTTAGCTTGGTTTATTTCTCACCTTAGGACAAGGTGAAATTTAGCCCAAGTGATGCTTGGTTTATTTTCACATTTTTTTGATCTATAACTTTGCATTCTTTTTGCCCATTTGGGACAAGAGAAGGAATATTTTGGGAGTTTTTCATAGATAGTGTTCATCAATTTTTATTTTTTTATGCTCATCCATGTTTGCGAGATGAGTTGTTAAACGTCTAAAGTGCATGGATGCGTCCTTATATCTTTGATGCCCACTTGATTTTGATTTCGGGATAATCATCATTGTTAGGATTGATTCATCATTTTATCTCCCTTTGACGTGTTACCTTGTTCACATTGTCTCGAAAAAATTAAAATACTTACATCATGTTTCTCATAAATGTGATCTAAGTGTCCTCATTATGTCATTACGTTGCCCACATTTTAGCACATACTTAGTATAATTTCACTTAGTTTTACTTTAAACATTGTCCAATATCTTGAAGAGTGTCACTTACTTTGTTTGCATCGTCTCGATACCATTTTAGAACTAATATCTCACCTCTTCGTGAAGCTTGACTAAAGTGTCCAATTGGTGTGATTATGTTGCTTACATTTGTAATCCTCACCCTTTGACATTTAGGTCTTGTTGGTTGTTAAACTCGTTGTGGTATCCTTTGATTGGGAGTCACGTTTACCCTTTGTTAATATTCACGCCTTGTTCATTTCGAGCTTGACGTAAGTATTAACATTGTATCTCGTTATATTTGCATCTAACTATCATTTTGAGACAAACATTTTACATAGGGATTATTTCCTTCTTGATTGGCTTTATGTTTCAAACTTGCATAATTGTTCCTTGCGATCATTCATCTAGAAAACATGTTTTCTAGGACAATCCCTTTTTATCTCATCAAGATTGCATCATCATGATATCTATTTTCCTTAGACCTTATTTGGAAAATTACACACGTATCTCCATACTTACGAAATGTCTAGTTGGCTACCATTTTCTTGGCCAAATCGACATGGATATTTCTTCCTTTGAATGAATTTGATCACAGTATCTAGGTGTAGGAATTTTTTACCTAAAATGATGCCAACAATGACTGAATATCGCGTTGTTCCTCACACTTACAATAATTCAGAACCTATGTTTAGGAATTCACATCAAAAGATTCCCATTACGACTAAACGTCATTTGGTTCTTTGCGCTAGAGGGCCCATACAGTACCCTATTGCCCACCTTTAGCTCATAGTCAATGGTATGGTTTGGATGCTTCTGATCCAAATTGTTATTCAAGTTCCCCCCACTCTTCTTTTGATTTATATTTAAACTACCATTCAGATTCCCATGCCTCTTCTGAAGATTTGGATCCTAACTATTGTTTGGATACCTCTAGATCAAATCCTGAATCATGGTCCTCCCTTTCTTTGAAGGACCTTTATTCCAAATCACCTCAACAACGTATTCCTCCTTTAAATACTCTTATGACTAAAATTTCCTTCAATCGAACATATAATTTGGTTCTTTAGTCACAATCCTCCCTTCAGGGACCTCCTTCCTCCGTCAAAGAGTTCCACAACTCGGATTCCCTCTAGTTAATCATCCAATTTGAATCCTACATTGCAACTTAATGAATGGCTATGCGATCCTATTTTTCTTCCTACATTACGTCATCTTCTAGAAAAATGACCTAGGTCCAAATCCAAATCATCCATTCATGAGATGCCTACCTCTAGGCCTACTTCCTCTCTTGAGTCATCTTGTACTATCAGTCTAAATTCAATCCCTCTTCGGCCCTTGAGCCCTTTCAACCATATCGTACCATTTCCTCATCCATCTTCTAAAGATCAATGTTTGTAACCACATCGAACCATTAGAAAAAATCCATGTGTTAATATATCTTTTCAAAGCACTATCAAAACTCTTTGTGGAAGTGATAAGGTAAATCCTTCCCATCATCTACATCATTAAACATCTTCATCTTCTTATGTCAATCAATCTTCCCTCTTATCGTACTCGTCTCTTCTAATTATCCTCATATGGTCAAATAATAACAACCTCTACTGATTGATTTCTCTTAGAGTGAAGGAAAAATCGAGACTACATGAAGATATCCCTTTACAAGGATATGTTCTATAACTCGATATGCTCCCATATGGAGAGGAAGATTTTGATTCCTTTTATCATAACATAGAGGAAGAGCCTAAATTCATGGAACTTGATTCTTCTTCTATTATTCCATCTTCACCTTCCTCTGAGCATGATGAAATGTCGGGGTATAGCATTGATCCATAGCCTATATTCTTGTTACTCAATCATTCCATATATATCATAATTCCTCAATCAAAATTTCACATGGGGTCATTGTTGAGTAGCCCATTGTCTTCTTCTATCTTGGAGAAAACCCCGAGTTGCCGTCCATTTCCTACATGTGAGTCACCTCCTGGTAGCCCATTACCTTCTATTCTTGGGCCATGTCCTAATATCCCTTCATCCTCTTCTATCTATGGGACACCTTCGAGTAGTCCCTCCTCATCTATACTTGGGTCACCCCCTAGTATTCCCTTGTTATCTTCTTCCATTCTGGGGCCACATCCTAGTAGCCCTCCATTATCTTTCATATATGATTCACCTTGGGGTAACCCATTACCTTCTATTCTTGGACCATGTCCTAGTATCCCTTCATCCTCTTCTATCTATGAGAAACCTCCAAGTAGCCCATCATCTTCTATTCCTAGGCCATGTCCTTATATCCTAACTTCTTCCATCTTAGGGCCATGTTTTAGAAGACCTTCGTCATCTTCTATTAGTGGCTCACCTCCTAGTAGCCCATCCTTTTCAATACTTGGACCATATTCTCTTCATATGTCATATCGTTCTAAAATTCCACGTTCTTCTCTCACTTCTCGGGATCAAACAAGTCACACATTATCTTATAAGAATCCCAAACAGGGTTCTTTTTTAATATAAAATAAAAACTTCTAAGAGCTCCAAAGTTCCCAACATTTCCAATGATCTTAAGTTTAAAAATCAAACATGATTCAAAAACACACATCAAGGTAACCATAAAGTATGGTTTGGAGTGTAGAAACCAATGGATATAGAGATTAAACTCCCACATATGAAATTCACATTCCGTAACAAATCACATCCATTTATTGATTATGAGCTCACCATGATAATCGAGATCGATATAATACTATGCTTGCTAAAAACATGCCTAGACACCTTTACTAAGGGAGTCAAAAACATTATTGTTGGATCTTATCACACATAGTGACTTTATTGGTCCTACCTCCTAAAAATATCAAAAACCTAAAAATAAGAAATAAAAAAAATTGAGAACACATAAAAAAATCAGAGGTACAAATATCAAACATTGCAATCAGGTATTGCATACACATGCATGTTTCTTTCTTCACTTGTTATTCTTCTGCAAGTCTTCCTACCATTTTCATCCCTTTGGTGATATTTTGGTTAGCCTTTTCGCATGCATTTTATGAAATTTATCTCTATGGTATCCATTTGACCATGGTCTTTTATCACCTTGGTAAATTAAGGAATAATCGGCCTCTTAAATATTTTATCACATTAAACATCTAATAAACGTGTTGCAAAGAACTTTTGGACATATTTGTTGACACTAGCCAATGTCATTATCACAGTCACTTCCACCTCCTTCCATCAAGCCATATATGTATTAACCCTTGTCAAACAAGAGATCTCAAATAAGTTTTCAAAAGCAAAATATTCAAAATCAATAAAAGTCAAAAGCTAAAAGCTAAAAGCAAACACAAATTGATATATAACTCTCTCTTGGGGTATTTCCAATAATCTCTATCTAAGGGCTATGAACACTGACTAGAAGTAGAGAAATGTTTTGATTAGAATAAAATACATCTTCGTCAAGGCTATGGACGTCTCGGTTGGCGTGGAGAAATGTATGGCTCTCTCCACCCTCCATTCATGAACCACCTATCAAAATTAGTCATTCCTACACATTGGCTAGGGTCTCTTCACTTGTTGTCTATTAAATCTTCCGCTCAAGAGGTAATTAATTTCCACAAGCACACATTGGATCTCTGTGAGGTAATTAGTATGTTGCCAAGTGTCTTTATTTGGACCTTGTTCGGACTCTTGCTTTAGTTTTTTGGATTTTGTCTCACGATTTGTGTCTTTGGCTAATAACGTTTTTGTCACAAGGCTTCTAAGGTACATTCATAACATTAGTTGTTCTTATACTTCGTTTAGAACATCCATGTGTATAAGATTTTTTTTCCATGTTTATGGACACCTTTGTCCCTTTTACAAAAACAATCTTCCACTTCCTTTCTATCATGTGTTTCTTGGCCAGCTTACATTGGGGGCATCCTTTCTCCTTCCCAGCACTTCATTGGTTTAAGTTCATCATCATGTTGAACTTATTCATATTGGCATTGATCCCACGTGCATTATCAGCGTGTGAAGATTTTACCTTTGAATACTCCCACCTAACGCTGGGGAATTTTCACATCTTCACTTTCTTACGCATACATGTGGCATTCTTCCGTTGTACATCTCATCTATCATCTTTAGGGTCATCCACATTTATTATTCTTCCTATACATAGTTTCAAAAAAATTTCAAAATCACAAAAACATTCAAATATGTTAGAAAAATAAAAACATTCAAATATGTTAGAAAAATAAAAAAATTCAAATATGTTAGAAAAATAAAAAACATTCAAATATAATTAAGAAAACATTAAAAAATATAAATCATCCTAAAAATGTCGCTCTTTGGTTCTCACCTATTCTTGTACTATTTCGTAGTACACATTGATTTTTCATCGACCCAAGTGTCCTATGTGTTTCCCCTGCATGTATCCTTTCTTGGGGCACCATTGTACACTTTTGTCATTAATTCGCATAGGTAAAAATTGAAGCTTGATAATAAAAACATCACATTATGTTGCTCTGTTATGTTAGCTTGTTTACTTTATTGTATTGCATTGCATTATGTATGTTGCATCGAGTTAATAATCTTTTACTTTCTTGTATTGCATTGCATTTTGTATGTTGCATGGAGTTGGTGTTTTTAGCAAAGGACATTTGTTGGTAAATGAATTTTCATGTCATACTACACATTTTTCACTATTTTTAATAAGGGCCGATGATGAAGATCACTAGTAATATGATGAAAAATAAAGTTGTTTAAAAGGGCACCTTTGGATGGATGTTAGCTCATTCCCCCTTCCTCGTACTTCTTTTCATCTATATACCTTTTCTTCTTCTTCACACTATTCTTTCTTCTAATCTATTTCTGTCATATTTTCGATCGTCAATTGAGTTCTTCAATCACCCCATTGGCAATTGAGGGGGCATCCTTCATTCAACTCATTTTTATTCTATCCCTTCAAAATTTTCTACTTGTTTATGGTTGTCTACTTTCTTTGAAGTGACGTCACTTACGCCACCCCAAAGAGGGGAAAATGTAGACACCTAAAATATGCTTAAACTTAGAATTTCATCCAATTCAACCGATTAACGACACTCTGTTAATTCCCCATTCTTCGCTCCATTCTCAGATGCCCATTAAATAACACTCTTTCAAACGCATTCCTCCTATAATCATATAATTAGGCTAATATATATCTTATTAGCTTGGCATTCCTCCTTTTGACCATTAAGAACCTCCCTAGTTCTCTCTAGATCACTCTATTGGCTTCCTATCTATCAGTCACATATGATTAACCGCACCCCTCCCAAATCTCTACAAGTCTCTAATCACTTGTTAATCAAGTTTAACTAGCCTAATCCTAACTTAACTAGTCTACATCATGTTTATCAATTCCTAATCAAAAATTGCTTTTTGACTCTTATTTAGTCCCACATGCACAAGAACTCCAAACTCTTCCAAACTAAAAACTATAAATACAAGCCTAAGACATTGTTTTCAAATGGCCCCCTCTCTCTCACATTTGGAGATATTGGAATTAGACCTCATTTACATTAGCTAATCTATATAGGAATTTGATCTGGGCTATCCTCCATTGTTGAAACTCCTCCATCTTACATCCATACCTTCGTGTTAGGTTAGTAGGAGGGTATCTAAACTTGGACTTGTATCCATTTTGGAGATACCTCTTCACCTCCATTGAAGAAAACAACACATCTAATTTGATTGCTCATAGGTTTAACAAGGTTCAATTTATGTTTTAAGTAATCATAGAGTAGTTAGTTAGAGATAAAATGATAGTGTTTTAGTTTAATTCATTATTGTAGAAGTTATCTTGTTTAACACTCATCTTGATGTTTATGATAGTTTTACTTAGATCATGGAACTACTTAGTTAGTTTCTTGTTTATTAACATATATAATCTTCTCATACATATAGGCATAGCCCTAGTTTTATTTGGCATTTACGGGACACTTGTCAATGGCTACAAGGGTTTTCTACCGATCTAATTTGAAGAATCTAAAGTCATTGCATTCACATATGTGCCAATGTTAATAATAATTTTACGTAATAACCAACCATCAATTACTGCAGCAAGTGTAATATCTTTTTCAAATACATGATTCTGAGGTGGTAGATTTACATGAAGTATCTTTCTTTCATGCTCGGATTGAACGTGTGAAACTTTTTATCATAGCCATTCTCCTAGTAGAGGAATAATGTTCGACTAGCGTAACATCCTACACACCTCTTTCAAGTCATCCACTTCCTTCTTCGGTAGTTTAACCCTCTTTGTATGATCCTTGTCACATGTTTGTTCCTTTAAACATTGTATCTCTTCTTGTAGTGCTCTGATAACTTCCATGGTATACTGGTAAAATTCCTTATGGTGTGCAAAGATCTAGATCTTTGAGCGTGTATCACATCTTCCCTTATAGTGAGAATCTTAGAATTTGGAGACCATGTGCATGTGCCACATCAACACATTTGGTAACCATTAATTCTACGATTAAGGATCAGGGTCTTTTTCATCATCCATTAATAAGGAATATGTGTGCTACACCTTGATCATTCTTGTACCCTTTTCCTACTTCTTATTCTTACTTATATGCTCATACACATTTGGGAATTATTATAACTTATGTGTCTCTCCAAACCATGAGAAATTAATGTTATGAGGGAACTCATGCTGATAATGATCAGGAGATCTTCAAGTATAACAAGTTCCTCATGGAAATCTTTTTCTACTACCACCGCAACCTTGGCCTCTATATTTGCTTCAAAACCACCATTTATTTTATTTCCATTGTCATTCCCATAATGGTTATGGCCTTCATGCTCCTTAGATCCACTAGCCATAGTTTCTTAGCCCACTCCTATCTCAATGGCTTCATGAATGTGATTAATCAACTTTGTAGTTAGTGGTGTCATGAGTGTGGGACTTGTAAATCTTACAATACATGGACACCTTCTTTGTAAGTGTGCACTGCAACAGAGGGAAATCTTAAACATCATGGTTCAAGTGGAAAATCTCACAAAATAATATAAGTGCGTACACCAACCTACATGGGAAATTGTCTTTAGTATTTCCTTCCACTTCACAATCGGTGAACCGATTCCACTACACTTCTCATGAGAAAAATTAACATAAAACTTATCCAACTACTTTTTCATGGCTGTAATTTGTGCCTCTAAAAATGGGCTCACTCCAATATCAACACTCCTAACTACTTCATTGCATAGAGTTACTTCCAATGCCTCACATGGATCTAAAAAGGTCTTATGAGATAACACCCTTCTGAAAGGAGTGAACAATCCACCAAAAAACCACTTTGTATGTTGAATAGGATAGATATCATAAGATAAATTTAACAATAAAGTTTCAAAGCATGCGTCATATTCCCTTACACTTTTAGCCAATCCTTGATTGATTTCCTTGAGAACACTAATAATTTTCTTCTCAAATTGTTGAATATGGAACTCATCTAGAAATGTAGAGCATAAAGCATCATATTCCACTGCAGTATGATGTGGATCATACTTTCTGTACTAACTATGTGCATGCCCTTGAAGATTAATAGAAAACTATCTTGCTTTTCTATCTGAAGCTAAAATTCCTTTAGTGTGCTAAAGGAGCTCACACTTGTACACATGCTCTGTTGCATCTTCAATTCCTCTATATTCTAGTAAGTGGAGAGACATCTCATAATACACTTGTTGAGGTTAATGTGGGGATTTTTGGGGATGTGGGCATTGTCCACCAGTATTTCCTCCACTTCCATAACTTCATAATTCACTCGATCTTGATCCTCTCGATCATCCCGCCCTTCCCGTGGTGAGAACCCAACAAGTGGATGTACTTACGTATGTATTTACTCTAGTGATAAATTTAACCCCCACAATATGTGAAGTTTTAGTACTTCTAGATGTATTCCCAATATTCTCGTGTGCCCACTTTCTGTCTTCATGATGCATGAGAAATATTCCTCCAATCATATTTCCAAACAATGATGCTTGACTATGTCAACATGGGCGCACTATTAACTTTATCTCTTGAATTCAACACAAAATGATACCTACTTGTCTCTTCTTGTTTACTCGCACTAGCCTGCTTCTTAATGACTACTGGATTTGAAACACCAAGCACAAGGGCTAGGTGGCTAGGTGGGATCATATGCGTTCATACGGTCCTCATGCTCTCCTCTTACGCACTCTCATCTAAAGCCAAAGGGGATTCTCTTCTGCACTTTCCCAATGTTGGGAGAACCATATGTTGTGGCTCCTAATCTTCCATGAGAGCTCCAAATCCTTGTGAGCCATATCTTCCCTCAACACCATTTACTCTGCAACTTCTCTTACTATCTCCCTTTCCCACACTTCATTACATATGAACCATCTTTCCTCTCTTTCCATTACTGCCTCCAGGTTCCATCTTCACCACAAATTCACCTACCCTTGTGTGCGGTGGGAGTTTAGATATCCATAGGGAGGTGCTCTAAATCTATCTCTATCATCGGGATCTTGATCAAGTAAAGTTATATTATGCAAATAATATCCTCTAGGTTCTTGCAAGAAGTAGAAATCAGCTTCTTCATGACATAGATACGTGGATATAACATAATCCAAAATATAACTGTGCAATACTCCAGTCCATAGGGATTTGGCCTTAACTATCTTGCGACATCGTGAGTGATGTCCCATGTTTCGCAACCCTCTTTTTATAGTATACATTATCTTCTTATGTGTTTACATATTTTTGCATAGCTTAAATTTCATCTTATACATGATTGTTGTCTTTTATTATAATAACACTTGTTTTTCCTAGCCGATTGTTTTTGTGTGCCTTGGTTTCTACCAAGCACATTCCCTTCCCTCTGCAAGGAATAGTTTCAAAAGAGTTTTCAATCCTATTTTGGGACGCATACTTCTTATGTGACATCACATGCAACCCAAATGAGGGAGCATCATATGGGTGACTCGGTCACCCCATATAGAGCTACACATATCATGGTACCGGTACAAAACAATTTCTAGTTTTGGACAGGGCTCAAATTATGACTTAGGTCCTTAGTACACAATAGTCTTCCCCGAGTAAAAGTAAAAGGGGAAATTACATAGTTCTTCAAAATTTCACAGAGGATTTTGATAGGCAAACATTCCTTTAGCAACGTGAATTTATACGGGTTTTTACAGAAAAAGAGTCCTTAGCACATACACACCATCTGCAGTTGTGTTTTACATAATGAGAAGGAATTAAAGGTTAGCAGACGACACCAAATAGTTCTCCCAACACTTATTCCATTACAATAACATGAGATCACCTGAAAAACATGCACATTAACATCATTTATAGGATCCTTTCTACACTCTTTTCTCATGAAGTATCAGTGAACATGTTCCTTTTTCACACTTTTTCTTTTTATTTTGTCCTTTACACGATTTTTACACATATAAATGAAAATTTGACTAATTTTCAGCTTCTCTTTTGTAGGTCTGTCCATATGGGAAGCGACAATCAACATCAACAACATCACACACATTGACATCGAAAAAACAGTACATCATGACATCTACACATATGTTTTCCACCCTAGGTTCATTTTCATCGCTTTTGCACTTTCTCCTCCTTAGCATCCACGCTTCATATGTTTTATCTTTTCATGCTTTGTCTATTCCTCGACACGTTTTATACATTGATCTACATGCATATCAAGTACGCATCTCTATCTACCAGTATGTTACCGAAGTTTCCGCTCACCAACAAAAAGTGGGGGAAATGTAGAAACAAAATCATGCACTTTGGGTAATTATATAATCATGATTGCATACTACTATTCATATGATTCCTAAGTAATAATGATACTAATTAACCCATGTATTTGGCAATCTTTCTTTCCTTTCTTTCACTTTTCCTTGTCTTACACTTCTTCTTACTCGACTATCTTTTCATACTTCTTCATTTATCATCTTGGACATTGACACCCAGCCTATGACATGAGCGCTAGGAGCCCTCGTCCAATCTAGGTGCCCTTTTCCCCTTTGTACTTTACTCAAAAAAATTGGGTCCTTTTTAGCTATTTGAGAATCTTATCTTTTTGGTAGTCAGCCTTTTCAGGGTTAATTATGAAGTTCAAGCAAGGGGATCATATAAATATAAATTTGTGTGATCATGATAAAGGACCAAGCACTAGGCATCTACTATCACCACCTAAGGTTGAATCCATCAAGGCATCTAATAGCTCCATTGCATCCATCTATCTCACTCACAAGGGACACAAGGGTTGGTTCATTTGCATACACTTCATTGGAGGGAAATTAATTTTATTTCATGCACACATTTACTACGTTTATCTACATCTAGCTACTTGCTCTTTGTCCAAGTGTGACTGACACAAGAGCAGCCTAGGGCACGATTCCACACACACATAGAAATACAATGGGTTTGAGATGTAGTGAAGTGCTCAGTTGTAAGTCCACCAATGTGGTGGTTGAGGATAGTTTGACCCCTCATTCTACATATTTCTTCTTTGGTATTTGATTTCTATTTGAGGGTTTTATAGGTATATACTTCCTTGTAGGTTTATTGTAACCTCAGTGATCACTGTGTGTGAATTAATATCGAAAAAGGAGAGCATCAACAAACATCTTGTGACCCTGATAATTCAGGTTTATGAGCACTTTTGCAAACCCAGGAACCCAAAACTAGTACCTAGGCACCCATGGGCGCCCCTACCCCTCTCCAGTGCAACCCTATCTAACTGTTTCCTCCATTTCTACAATTTTATGAGCTTCGATGCAATGATTGGTGAATCAAATTTTCTAGTTTCCATCCTGTGCACCTTCAACAACACTATGAATCAGTTACTTAAGGCATCTTACCCTTCTTTGCACATTAGGGTTTTATTATTTATTTCTTAGTTTGCTTTGGTATATTTTTGTATTTCATTATTGCATTTATTTACTTGCTACTATAACATCATATTAGGCTCGATTTTACATTTTATCTTAATCGGAGGTGATGGATATCTCATGACTTATCTACCTCTTCTCCTTCTTCTTGGCAATAGTTGTAAGTATTCAAAGGGATATTTTCTTGTTTTTCTTGACCTTATATGTATTCTTATCATGAAAATGGGAATTGAAATACTTAATCAATAGATTAGAACTTGGGAGTCACCAAATGCATTGAAAAATACCTTAAAAGGATGAAATCACTAATTCACACACCAAAACTTATTATAATAAGTCTTTTCTTTTCAAAATTTATCCCACTGGGATACTAGAATTGATAACGCCAAAATTTTCACCCCTTTAATGTTCAAATATAAATGTATAGAACTTTGGGAAACATTTGATGATCTCGAAAGTGTGGGACTTTGTAAAGTGATATCAACCTCCGAGAGATGATTGGATCCTCTTGTCTTTTCCCGCCACAACTAACCTACAACTTAGAATGCAACTAAACTAAGACTAAACTATATTTCCATAGGATTCTAATAGTGATTTACAGGTTTCTTTTCCATCATATTTTTCATACTTAGTTAAAGTGTTTACATCTTTATTTTTGAAGGTTTGAAATGTGTATGTTCTTCCCGCGCGCCTCTTTAGGTGATCTTGGGAATCAAAATGTTTCACTAGCTTCTTCATACTTTCAAAACAATTAAATTAGCTTTCAATGTTGGTTAAAACAAACTCAAATTTTTGTAAAACACTTAAATTATTTTCCATAAACTTGTTTCACTTTGGTTTCCGCATTGTGTATGCTCTTCATTTGCACCTTTTGGTGATCTTAGGAATGAAAAGAAACACACAAACTCTCTTTCAAAATCATGATATTTTGTGAAAATTACTAACTCCTTGCATGTAGGGCCTAACATTTATCAAATAAATCAGTTGAAAAAACAAAACCTTCTAATACATGTTTTCATACAGGTTTCCAAATGGTGTGTTACTTAAAACCAAATTAAGCCAAGTAAGATAAAAAAACAACTAATCCACATCACACTATATTGTAGGTTTTAGAAAAGGGTACGTCCCTATCCACTCAATAGAACATAACCCTTTGGTATACCGCCTTCAGCTATAACAATGGGGTTGGTTCTAGAACCCTAAAGTAATCCACTGCTGAGTAACCTCATGGATGAAACAGGAAGTGATACACTCACCCACTTGACTATATTTTACATTGCAAGTTAGAGTCAAATTTGTTTGTATTGCATGACCCCGGTGAAGATACAACTGAATGCACTAGTTGCTCATTATATCAGAAGGGGGTAAAGTAAAACCAAGATACTTCCAAACTAGTCAATGTGACTCTTTGGGTAAATCGAGCTCGCATTTAAACAACTTGTGACACCTATTTGAGTGATATTTTTAGGAAAGCCATTTTGTCTTGGAGCCCACTTTACTAGTCCATTATCGCATCTTGGCCATCATGAAGTGATAACTTGTTTGGATTCAAAGCCTTTTTTAACACGATAACGAATTCACTTAAGTTTGATCTAACTGTCACTCATCATGAAATTAAACGACATATCACTTAGCTTGGTTTATTTCTCACCTTAGGACGAGGTGAAATTTATCCCAAGTGATGCTTGGTTTATTTTCACATTTTTTTGATCTATAACTTTGCATTCTTTTTGCCCATTTGGGACAAGAGAAGGAATATTTTGGGAGTTTTTTCATAGATAGTGTTCATCAATTTTTATTTTTTTATACTCGTCCATGTTTACGAATGAGTTGTTAAACATCTAAAGTGCATGGATTCATCCCTATATCTTTGATTCCCACTTGATCTTGATTTCAAGATAATCATCATTGTTAGGATTGATTCATCATTTTATCTCCCTTTGATGTGTTACCTTGTTCACATTGTCTCGACAAAATTAAAATATTTACATCATGTTTCTCATAAATGTGATCTAAGTGTCCTCATTATGTCATTACGTTGCCCACATTTTAGCACATCCTTAGTATAATTTGACTTAGTTTTACTTCAAACATTGTCCAAAATATTGAAGAGTGTCACTTACTTTGTTTGCATCGTTTCGATACCACTTTAGAACTAATATCTCACTTCTTCGTGAATCTTGATTAATGTGTCCAATTGGTGTGGTTATGTGGCTTACATTTGTAATCCTCACCATTTGACATTTAGGCCTTGTTGGTTGCTAAACTTGTTGTGGTATCCTTTGATTGGGAGTCATGTTTACCCTTTCTTAATATTTACGCTTTGTCCATTTCGATCTTGACGTAAGTATTGACATTGTGTTGATTATATTTGCATCAAACTATAATTTTGAGACACACATTTTACATAGGGAGTATTTCTTTATTGATTGGCTTTGTGTTTCAAACTTGCATGATTGTTCCTTGTGATCATTCATCTAAAAACATGTTTTCTAGGACAATCCCTTTGATCTCATCAAGATTGCATCATCATGATATCTATTTTCCTTAGACCTTCTTTGGAAAATCACACACGCATCTCCATACTTACGAAATGTCTAGTTGGCTACCATTTTGCTTCCGAAATTGACATGGATATTTCTTCCTTTGAATGAATTTGATCACAAAGTATCTAGGTGTAGGAATTTTTACCTAAAATGACACCAACAATGACTGAATATCGCGTTGTTCCTCACACTTACAACAATTCGGAACCTAGGTTTAGGCATTCACATCAAAAGATTCCCATTATGACTAAGCCTCATTTGGTTATTTCACGCTAGAGGGCTGTCACGGGTACCCTATTCCCCACCTTTAGCTCATAGTCAATGGTATGGTTTGGATGCTTCTGATCCAAATTATTATTCAAGTTCCCCCACTCTTCTTTTGATTTATATCTAAACTACCATTCAGATTCCCACGCTTCTTCTGAAGATTTGGATCCTAACTATTGTTTGGATACCTCTAGATCAAATCCATAATCATGGTCCTCCCTTTCTTTAAAGGACCTTTATTCCAAATCACCTCAACAACGTATTCCTCCTTTGAATACTCTTATGACTAAAATTTCCTTCCATCAAACATATAATTTGGTTCTTTAGTCACAATCCTCCCTTCCTTTGCAGGACCTCCTTCCTCCGTCAAAGAGTTCCACAACTCGGATTCCCTCTAGTTAGTCATCCAATTTGAATCCTACATTTCAACTTAATGAATGGTTATGCGATCCTATTTTTCTTCCTACATTACATCGTCTTCTAGAAAAATGACCTAGGTCCAAATCCAAATCATCCATTCATGAGATGCCCACCTCCAAGCCTACTTCCTCTCTTGAGTCATCTTCTACTATCAGACCAAATTCAATCCCTCTTCAGCCCTTGAGCCCTTTCAACCATATCGTACCATTTCCTCATCCATCTTCTAAAGATCAATGTTTGCAACCACATCGAACCATTAGAAAAAATCCATGTGCTAAGATATCTTTTCAAAGCACTATCAAAACTCTTTGTGGGAGTGATAAGGTCAATCCTTCCCCTCATCTACATCATTAAACATCTTCATCTTCTTCTGTCAATCAATCTTCCCTCTTATTGTACTCGTCTCTTCCTAATTATCCTCATATGGTCAAATAATAACAACCTCTACTGATTGAATTCTCTTAAAATGAAGGAACAATCAAACTACATGAAGATATCCCTTTATAAGGATACATTCTATAACTCGATATGCTCATGTATAGAGAGGAAGAATTTGATTCCTTTTATCATAACATAGAGGAATAGCCTAAATTCATGGAACTTGATTCTTATTCTATTATTCCATCTTCACCTTCCTCTAAGCATGATGAAATGTCGGGTATAGCATTGATCCATAGCCTATCTTCATACCCAATCATTCCATATATATCATCACTCCTCAATCAAAATTTCACCTTAGGTCACCGTTGAGTAGCCCATTGTCTTCTTCTATCCTGGAGCAAACCCCGAGTTGCCATCTATTTCCTACATGTGGGTCACCTCCTGGTAGCCCATTACCTTCTATTCTTGGGCCATCTCCTAATAGCCCTTCATCCTCTTTTATCTATGGGACACCTTCGAGTAGTCCCTCCTCATCTATACTTAGGTCACCCCTAGTATTCCCTTGTTATCTTCTTCCATTATGGGGCCACATCCTAGTAGCCCTCCATTATCTTTCATATATGAGTCACCTTGGGGTAACCCATTACCTTCTATTCTTAGACCACATCCTATTATCCCTTCATCCTCTTCTATCTATGGGAAACCTCTAGGTAGCCCATCATCTTCTATTCCTGGGCCATGTCCTTGTATCCTAACTTCTTCCATCTTAGGGCCATATTCTAGCAGCCCTTCGTCATCTTCTATTAGTGGCTCACCTCCTAGTAGCCCATCCTCTTCAATACTTGGACCATATTCTCTTCATATGTCATATCGTTCTAAAATTCCACATTCTTATCCCACTTCTCGGGATTAGACAAGTCACACATTAGCTTATAAGAAGCCCAAACAGGTTCTTTTTTAATATAAAATAAAAACTTCTAAGAGCTCCAAAGTTCCCAACATTTCCAATGATCTTAAGTTTAAAAATCAAACATGATTCTAAAAACACATCAAGGTAACCATAAAGTATGGATCGAGTGTAGAAACCTATGGATATAGAGCTTAAACTCCCACATATGAAATTCACATTCCGAACAAATCACAGCCATTTATTGATTATGAGCTCACCATGATCATTAAGATCGAGATAATACTATGCTTGATAAAAAAACATGCCTAGACACCTTTACTAAGGGAGTCAAAAACATTATTGTTGGATCTTATCACACATAGTGACTTTATTGGTCCTACCTCCTAAAAATATCAAAACCTAAAAATAATAAATAAATAAAATTGAGAATACATAAAAAATCGAGGTACAAATATCAAACATTGCAATCAGTGGTATTGCGTACACATGCATGTTTCTTTCTTCACTTCCTTGCTATTCTTCTCGCAAGTCTTCCTACCATTTTCATCCCTTTGGTGATATTGTGGTTAGCCTTTTTCGCATGCATTTTGAAAATTTATCTCTATGGTATTCGTTTGACCATGGTCTTTTATCACCTTGGTAAATTAAGGAAGAATTGGCATCTTAAAGATTTTATCACATTAAACATCTAATAAACGTGTTGCAAAGAAATTTTGGACATATTTGTTGACACTAGCCAATGTCATCATCACAGCTCACTTCCACCTCCTTCCATCAAGCCATATATGTCTTAACCCCTTGTCAAACAAGAGATCTCAAATAAGTTTTCAAAAAGCAAAAGATTCAAAATCAATAAAAAGTCAAAAGCTAAAAGCTAAAAGCAAACAGAAATTGATATATAACTCTCTCTTGGTGTATTTCCAATAATCTCTATCGTATTTGCTATGAACGCATGAATAGAAGTACGAAATGTTGTGATTAGAATAAAATACATCTTCATCAAGGCTATGGACGCTCTAGGTGGCAAAGTGAAGAAATGTATGGCTCTCCCTCCACCCTCCATTCATAAATCACCTATCAAAATCAATCATTCCTACACATTGGCTAGAGTGTCTTCACTTGTTGTCTATTAAATCTTCCCTTCAAGAGGTAATTAATTTCCACATGCACACATTGGATCTCTATAAGGTAATTAGTATGTTACCAAGTGTCTTTTTTTTTTTACCTTGTTTTGACTCTTTGCTTTAGTTTTTTGGATTTTGTCTCACGATTTGTGTCTTTGGCTAATCACTTTTTTGTCACAAGGCTTCTAAGGTAAATTCATAACATTTTTTGTTCTTATACTTCGTTTAGAACATCCATGTGTATCAGATTTCCTTTTTTCCATTTTTATGGACACCTTTATCCCTTTTACAAAAACAATCTTCCACTTCCTTTCTATCATGTGTTTCTTGGCCAACTTACGTTTGGGGCATCCTTTCTCCTTCCTAGTACTTCATTGGTTTACGTTCATCATCATGTTGAACTTATTCATATTGGCATTGATCCTTTGAGCATTGTCAACGCGTGAAGATTTTACCTTTGAATACTCCCACCTAATGCTGGGGAATTTTCACATCTTCACTTTCTTATGCATACATGTGGCATTCTTCCCTTGTACATCTCATATATCACTGGGGTCATCCACATTTATTATTCTTCCTATACATAGTTTCAAAAACTTTCAAAATCACAAAAACATTCAAATATGTTAGAAAAATAAAAACATTCAAATATGTTAGAAAAATAAAAAAATTCAAATATGTTAGAAAAATAAAAAACATTTAAATATGTTAGAAAAATAAAAACATTCAAATATGTTTAAGAAAACATAAAAAAATTAAATCATCCTAAAAATGTCGCTCTTTGGTTCTCACTTGTTCGTACTATTATGTAGTACACATTGCTTTTTCATCGGACCAAGTGTCCTCTGTGTTTCCCCTTGCATGTATCCTTTCTTGGGGCACCATTGTACACCTTTGTCATTAATTTGCATAGGTAAAAACTAAATTTTGATAATAAAAACATTACATTATGTTGCTCTGTTATGTTAGCTCGTTTAATTTCTTGTATTGCATTGCATTATGTATGTTGCATCAACTTAATAATATTTTACTTTCTCGTATTCCATTACATTTTGTATGTTGCATGGAGTTGGTGTTTTTAGCAAAGGACATTTGTTGGTAAATGAATTTTCATGTCATACTACACATTTTTCATTATTTTCAATAAGGACCGATGATGAAGATCACTAGTAATATGATGAAAAATAAAGTTGTTGAAAAGGGCACTAGATGGATGTTAGCTAATTACCCCTTCCTCATACTCCTTTTCATCTATAACCCTTTTCTTCTTCTTCACACTATTCTTTCTTCTAATCTATTTCTGTCATATTTTCAATCATCAATCGAGTTCTTCCATCACCCCATTGGCAATTGAGGGGGCATCCTTCATTCAACTCATTTTTATTCTATCCCTTCAAAATTTTCTACTTGTTTATGGTTGTCTACTTTCTTTGAAGTGACGTCACTTATGCCACCCCAAAGAGGGGAAAATGTAGACGTCTAAAATATTCTTACACTTAAAATTTCCTCCAATTCAACCGATTAACGACAATTTGTTAATTCCCCATTCTTTTCTCCATTCTCGATGCCCATTCAAAACACTCTTTCAAACATATTCCTCCTATAATCATATAATTAGGCTAATATATATCTTATTAGCATGACATTCCTCCTTTTGACCATTAAGAACCACCCTAGTTCTCTCTAGATCACTCTATTGGCTTCATATCTATCAGTCACATATGATTAACTGCACCCTCCTAACTCTCTACGAGTCTCTAATCACTTGTTAATCAAGTGTAACTAGCCTAATCCTAACTTAACTAGTCTCGCATCATGTTTATCAATTCCTAATCAAAATTGCTTTTTGACTCTTATTTAGTCCCACATGCACAAGAACTCCAAACTCTTCCAAACTAAAAACTATAAATACAAGCCTAAGACATTGTTTTCAAATGGCCCCTCTCTCTCTCTCACATTTGGAGATATTGGAATTAGACCTCATTTACATTAGCTAATCTATATAGGAATTTGATCTCGGGCTATCCTCCATTGTTGAAGCTCCTCCATCTTGCATCCATACCTTCGTGTTAGGTTAGTAGGAGGGTATCTAAACTTGGACTTGTATCCATTTCGAGATACCTATTCACCTCCATTGAATAAAACAACACATCTAATTTGATTGCTCATAGGTTTAACAAGGTTCAATTTATGTTTTAAGTAAACATAGAGTAGTTAGAGATAAAATGATAGTGTTTTAGTTTAATTCATTATTGTAGAAGTTATCTTATTTAACACTCATCTTGATGTTTATGATAGTTTTACTTAGATCATTGAACTACTTAGTTAGTTTATTGTTTATTAACATATATAATCTTCTCATGCATATAGGCATAGCCCTAGTTTTATTTGGCATTTACAAGACACTCATCGATGGCTACAAGGGTTGTCTACCCATCTAATTTGAAGAATCTAAAGTCATTGCATTCACATATGCGCCAGTGTCAATAAGAATTTTACGCAATAACCAACCATCAATTACTGTAGCAAGTGTAATATCTTTTTCAAATTCATGATTTTGAGGTGGTAGATTTACATGAAGTATCTTTCTTTCACGATCGAGATTGACGTGTGAAATTTTTTTATCATAGCCATTCTCCTAGTAGAGGAATAATATTCTACTAGGATAACATCCTACACACCTCTTTCAATTCATCCACATCCTTCTTCGGTAGTTTAACCCTCTTTTTATGATCCTTGTCACATGTTTGTTCCTTTAAACATTGTATCTCTTCTTGTAGTGCTCGATAACTTCCATGGTATACTGGTAAAATTCCTTATGGTGTGCAAAGATCTAGATGCTTAGCGTGTATCACTTCTTCCCTCATAGTGAGCATCTTAGCCTTTGAAGGCTTATGTGCATGTGCCACATCAACACATGTGGTAACCATTACATTCTATGATTCAGATCGGGGTTCTTATTCATCATCCACGATAAGGAATGTGTGTGATGCACCTTGATCATTCTTGTACCCTTTTCCTACTTCTTATTCTTACTTATATGCTCATACAAATTTGGGCATCATTATAACTTATGTGGCTCTCCAAACCATGAGAAATTAATGTTATGAGGGAATTCACGCCGATAATGATCGGAGATCTTCAAATATAACAAGTTCCTCATGGAAATATTTCTCTACTACCACCGCAACCTTAGCTTCTATATCTGCTTCAAACCACCATTCATGTTATTTCCATTGTCATTCCCATAATGGTTATGGCCTTCATGCTCCTTAGATCCACTAGCCATAGTTTCTTAGCCCACTCTGTCTCAATGGCTTCATGCATGTGATTAATCAACTTGTAGTCAATGGTATCATGAGTGTGGGACATGTAAATCTTACAATACATGGACACCTTCTTTGTAAGTGTGCACTTCAACAAAGGGAAATCTTAAACATCATGGTTCAGGTGGAAAATCTCACAATCTAATAGAAGTGCATACACCAACCTACATGGGAAATTGTCTTTAGTATTTACTTCCACTTCACGCTTTGTGCACCGATTCCACTACACTTCGATAAGAAAAATTAACATAAAACTTATCCAACCGCTTTCTCATGGCTGTAATTTGTGCCTCTAAAAATGGGTTCACTCCAATATCAACACTTCCAACTGCTTCATTGCATAGAGTTACTTCCGATGCCTCACATGGATCTAAAAAGTATTATGAGATAACACCCTTCTGAAAGGAGTGAACAATCCACCAACAAACCACTGTGTATGTTGACTAGGATGGATATCATAAGATAAATTTAACAATAAAGGATCAAAGCACGTGTCATATTCCCTTACACTTTTAGCCAATCCTTGATTGATGTCCTTGAGAACACTAGTAATTTTCTTCTCAAAATGTTGAATATGGAGCTCATCTAGAAATGCAGAGCATAAAGCATGATATTCCACCGCAATGATGATGTGGATCATGCTTTCGTACTAACTATGTGCACGCCTTTGAAGATTAGTAGCAAAATATCTTTCTTTTCTATCTCAAGCTAAAACTCCTTTAGTGTGCTAAAGGAGCTCACACTTGTACACATGCTCTTTTGCATCTTCAATTCCTCTATATTCTAGTAAGTGGAGAGACATCTCATAATATAATTGTTGAGGTTGATTTGGGGTTTTTTGGGGATGTGGGCATTGTCCACCAGTATTTTCTCCACCTCCATAACTTCATAATCCACTTGATCTTGATCCTCTTGATCATCCTGCCCTTCCTGTGGTGAGAACCCAACAAGTGGATGTACTTACGTATGTATTTACTCTAGTGATAAATTTAACCCCCACAATATGTGAAGATTTAGTACTTCTAGATGTATTCCCAATAATCTACATGCCCACTTTCTTTCTTGATGATGCACGAGAAAATACTCCTCCAATCGGATTTCCAAAAAATGATGCTTGATCAGTGTCAACATGGGTGCACTAGTAACTTTTTCTCTTGAATTCAACACAAAATGATACCTATTTGTATCTTATTGTTTACTTGCACTAGCCTCGCTTCTTAATTACTACTGGATCAGAAACACCAAGCACAAGGGCTAGGTGGCTAGGTGGGATCATATGCGTTCCTATGGTCCTCATGCTCTCCTCTTACGCACTCTCATCTAAAGCCAAAGGGGATTCTCTTCTGCACTTTCCCAATGTTGGGAGAACCATATTTTGTGGCTCCTAATCTTCTTTGAGAGCTCCATATCCCTTGTGAGACATATCTTCCCTCAACACCATTTACTATGCAACTTCTCTTACATTCTCCCTTTCCCGCACTTCATTACATATGATCCATCTTTCCTCTCTCTCCATTACTGCCTCCATGTCTACCATCTTCACCACAAATTCTTTTACCCTTGTGTGTGGTGGGAGTTTAGATATCCATAGGGAGGTGCTCTAAGTCTGTCTCTATAATCGAATCTTGATCGCAAAGTTATATTGTGTAAATAATATCCTCTAGGTTCATGCAAGTAGTAGAAATCAGCTTCTTCATGACATAGATATGTGGATATAACATACTCCAAAATATAATCACAAGAATACTCCATCCATAGGGATTTGGCCTTAACTATCTTTTGACATTGTGAGTGATGTCCCATGTTTGCAACCCTCTTTTTATAGTATACATTATCTTCTTATGTGTTTACGTAGCTTACATTTCATCTTATACATGAGTGTTTGTCTTTTATTATACTAACACTTGTTTTTCCTAGCCACTTGTTTGTGTGTGCCTTGGTTTCTACCAAGCACATTCCCTTCCCTCTGCAGGAATAGTTTCAAAAGATTTTTCAATCCTATTTTTGGACGCATACTCCTTATGTGACATCACATGCACCCCAAATGAGGGAGCATCATATGGGTGACTCACCACCCCATATAGAGCTACACATATCATGGTACGGGTACAAAACAATTTTTAGTTTTGGACAGGCTCAAAATCTGACTTAGGTCCTTAGTACACAATAGTCTTCCCCAGTAAAAGTAAAAGGGGAAATTACATAATTCTTCAAAATTTCACAGAGGATTTTGATAGGGAAAATAGTCCTTTAACAACGTGAATTTATACAAAGGTTTTTACAGGCAAAGATTCCTTAGCACATACACACCTTCTGTAGTGGTGTTTTACACAACGAGAAGCAATTAAAGGTTAATAGACGACACCAAACAGTTCTCCCTACACTTATTCCATTACAATAACAAGAGATCACCTGAAAAACATGCACATTAACATCATTTATAGGATCCTTTCTACACTCTTTTCCTCATGACGTATCAGGTGAACATGTTCCTTTTTCACACTTTTTCATTTTACTTTGTCCTTTACATGCTTTTTACACATATACATGCAAATTTGACTAATTTTCAGCTTCTCTTTTGTAGGTCTGTCCATATGGGAAGTGAAAGTCAACATCACACACATTGACATAGATAACAGTGTACATCATTACATCTACACATGTGTTTTCCACCCTAGGTTCATTTTCATCGCTTTTGCACTTTCTCCTCCTTAGCATCCATGCTTCCTATTTTTATCTTTTCATTCTTTGTCTATTCCTTGACACGTTTTATACATTGATCTACATGCATATCAAGTATTCATCTCTATCTACTTTATGTTACCGAGTTTCCGCTCACCAAAAAAGTGGGGAAAATGTAGAAACAAAATCATGCACTTTGGGTAATTATCTAATCATGATTGCATACTACTATTCATATGATTCCTACGTAATAACGATACTAATTAACCCATGTATTTGGCCACCTTTCTTTTCCTTGTCTTATACTTCGCTTACTTAGTCTATCTTTTCATACTTCTTCATTTATCATCTTGGACACGACACCTAGCCTATGACACAAGCGCTAGGAGCCCTCATCCAACTGGGCGCCCTTTTCCCCTATGTACTTTACTAAAAAAATTTGGGTGCTTGGCATTTGAGAATCTTATCTTTTTGGTAGTCAGCCTTTTCAGGGTTAATTATGAAGTTCAAGCAAGGGAATCATATAAATATAAATTTGTGTGATCATGATAAAGGACCAAGCACTAGGAATCTACTATCACCACCTAAGGTTGAATCCATCAAGGCATCTAAGAGCTCCATTGCATCCATCTATCTCACTCACAAGGGACACAAGGGTTGGTTCATTTGCATACACTTCATTGGAGGGAAATTAATTTTATTTCATGCACACATTTACTACTTTTATATACATCTAGCTACTTGCTCTTTGCCCAAGTGTGACTGACACAAGAGCAGACCTTAGGGCACGATTCCACACACACAAAAATACATTGGGTTTGAGATGTAGTGAAGTGCTCAGTTGTAAGTCCACCAATGTGGTGGTTGAGGATAGTTTGACCCCTCATTCTACATATTTATTTTTTGGGATTTGAGTTCTATTTGAGGGTTTTATAGGTATATACTTCCTTGTAGGTTTATTGCAACCTCAAGCAATCACCGTACGAATTCATATCGACAAAAGGAGAGCATCAACTAACATCTTGTGACCCTAATAATTCATGTTTCTAAGCATTTTGCAAACCCAGGAACCCAAAACTAGTACCTAGGCACCCATGGGCGCCCTACTACCCCTCTCGTGTGGCCCTATCTAACCTGTTCCTCCATTTCTGCAATTTTATGAGCTTCAAAGGTGCAACGATCGGTGAATCAAAATATTCTAGTTTCTAGTCTGTGCACCTTCGGTAACACTATGAATCGATTACTTAAGGCATCTTACCCTTCTTTGCACATTAGGATTTTATTATTTATTTCTTAGTTTTCTTTGTTATGCTTTTGTATTTCATTATTGCATTTATTTACCGCTACTATAGCATCATATTAGGTCTTAATCGGGAGGTGATGGATATCTCATGACTTATCTACCTCTTCTCCTTCTTATTGGCAATAGTGTAAGTATTCAAAGGGATAATTTCTTGTTTTGCTTGACCTTATATGTATTCTTATCATGAAAATGGGAATTGAAATACTTAATCAATAGATTAGAACTTGGGAGTCACCAAATGCATTGAAAAACTACCTTAAAAGGATGAAATCACTAATTCACACACCAAAACTTATTATAAAAAGTCTTTTCTTTTCAAAATTTATCCCACTCGGGATACTAGAATTGATAACACCAAAATTTTCACCCCTTTAATGTTCACATATAAATGTATAGAACTTTGGGAAACATTTGATGATCTCGAAAGTGTGGGACTTTGTAAAGTGATATCAACCTCCAGAGAAGGTTGGATCCTCTTGTCTTTTCCCACCACAACTAACCTACAACTTAAGAATGCAACTAAACTAAGACTAAACTATATTTCCATAGGATTAAAAGTTGAGGGGAAATGGAAAGGGGTTACAAAAATGAAAGAAGGTGATACACCAAACTAAAACAGGTCTAAACCTTGTCTATGCAAACATGGTCGAAACTACGAAATAGGAAGCTAAGGGAAAACTCATATCTTTATAAAGGATGAATGTGTATATTCAAATAAATAAAAAAGGGGCATGGATTCACATTCAATACGCAATGCATGAAGGCTTGACGATATTCCAAAATATGTAGTTAGAGAGGTTACGAATGCATGGAGTCTCAAAAATGACAAATCTTACAATTCCATAGGAGAGAACTCTTTGTATGTGTAAGGTCTCTTACATTTATACAATCCATAGAATAAGGAAGGAAAAGGAGAAGAGAATGGATAGGAGCTCCAAGTTGGAATTCGTCCCCTCGAAGGTGTTTTGAATAAGTATAAGCGTCATGATTTATCTTTCAATTTACATGTAGTACAGGTATGGATGCCCCAATTTCATCCAACAACCATAGCACAACCCTTGAGCCTAACACATGCCATCGACTCCATATAACTGTGCCATAATTAATTAAATTCTAATTGTTGGGGTGGATTTCTCTCTGGTTTGAGTCCGCACAATTTTGAGACCTTCCATGGTTATTTTCTTTTTCCCGTGGATTTCACCATGGTATTTCACATTTTCTTCTTCCAATGATGTTCATGATTTTCCCTTGCTTACCTAGATGAGTGAAAAATTACACGCCACTCTCAAGGGTCTAACTCTTCAACCCATGAATTGTTTTCTTATGGTTATTGTTCTTTATTCTATGGGTTTTATAAAACTCACAGTGTTACAAATAGTGAACCTATGGAAAAATGAGATAGTGTTATGTGGATTTTTAACTTAGTTTATTTATTTTATTTACCATGGATATGGAATCCCGTGGTACTCTTCTTGACTTCATCTTTCAGAACTTATTTTCTTAGTGTTGCAAATTTTAAGAAGATGTCATGCAACACTAAATTTCACCAATTTCCACATAATTCCTTATGATGTTGATTCTATTGTTCCACAGTTATGAGAACTCATTAAACACTAAATTTTTATCATGCAATAGACTGAACTAGTCTACCATAACTTTTCTAGAGCATAAAAATGGTTAAGTCTTTTTGATAAGTTGTTCAAAATTACATGGGGTGTAATTTTAGACAACACTACCTTTTCCAAACTCAAAAATAACTCATCCATGTAAGCTCAAATCAATTATTCAACTCATCAATTAGATTAGAAACTCAACTAAATAATAAAATCATGCTTCAATTAACTTAAGATCACACAAGTTAACCACACAAATCAAGGATTTGGGATTATCTTACCTTGTCTATTATTAATCACTCATTCTTATTCAATTATCATCTTTAGAAGCTTTGATAATTGTACTATTATTATGTTGGATTATCATTCAATCTCACACACTGCTATTCAATGTCCCATTGACCACAAATATACAATCAAACTCAATCGTTCAATCACTTTTATCATAGCTGAAATCTACTTCCATTTAGATCATCTTTGGAGCATCCACAAATAAATTTTATCAAGAGATTTAACAAGCTCAATGATTCATTCCAAGTGATCTCATCAGGGTTGCAAGGTGAAATAAACGAAGGAAATGGATTGCTTTTATTTGCTTTATTTCTTCCTTTATGTATTTTTCTTTGTATACATAGAGAATATATCCACCACAACATAGATGGGATTAAATTCTATCTACATTCTAGGAAAAGAATAAAAATCAAGACTAATATCTTCCCAATGCTTCTTCAAAATGGGAAAAGGTTGATACAACATTGCATTCTTAGATTTCCACTTAGTTAACTAACATACTTTACATTCTTATATATATATATATATATATATATATATATATATATATATATATATATATATATATATATATATATATATATATATATATATATATATATATATATATATATATATATATATATATGTATATATATATATATATATATATATATATATGTGTGTATACGTATATATATATATATATATACATACATACATACATACATACATACATACATATATATATATATATATATATATACCTATATACATACATACATATATACATACATATATGTGTGTGTGTGTGTGTGTGTGTGTGTGTGTGTATGTATATGTATATATAGACACACACACACACACACACACACACACACACACACACACACACACACACACACACACACACACATATTTACATAAATCCATGGCCAAAATCAAATCTATTTTACTTGTTCTAACATTTCATCCAAACCAAAGTTCCCTAAAAATCCTACATAGTGTTTCTCTCTCACCAAAATTTCTCATTGATCCTTTGAAAATTCACAAATGATTTCCCTTAAATAAAAGGCCTTTCTCAACAAATATCAAACCATGGTATCCTATCAACACTCACGCCTATGGTATGTTATATCTATGCTTCACCAAATTTTTCATCTTGAGCATATAACCCCTTCATGGTTTTAAAATCCCATTCAACTTCATCTCTATCAATAGTATAAAATGCCTACTCAATGTATTAAGAATCGTATTAGACTTAGCACTTCTATGCTTCAAAGATCAAATGTATCCATTGTAGCTATTAAACCCATTTTATATGCCTCTAGTTCAACTTTATATACTTTTAATAAACCAAAATGCTTGATGATTAGTATACAACAAAAATCCTTTGGCACTCGGTATTTCCTTAACTTATTGAGTGTTTGCATAATTGCATAGAATTCCCTCATCATACACACTATATTTTCTCTTAACATCATTCAAATTTTCACTAAATTGGTATTGGCCTCCCTTCTTGGATCAATGCTATATAAAAGGATAAACATTTATCATCACAATATACCTATAATACTTTCATAAAATTTAGAAATGCCAACACTAGCATTTCTATCACCTTGTTATTTAACTCTTTAAACGTGTTCTCTATGCAAAGTGGCTCTAGAAAAACTATTCTTATCCCCTCGCATGTATTTTTTATAGGCACACATACACCACTGAATTTCTTGATGATTTTATAGTAGAAACTTTCAAGCTCATGAAAAATTATTTCCTCAAAAGTACTCAATGGGGATGGCCACCCAAAAATTGTGTGAACTTTCTCTAGGTCCATCCTCAACCCTTTACTAGAAATCAAAAATCCTAGATACAATAAATTTGCCTTCAAAATTTCATTTCCTCAAATTTATCATCAATTTATTCCCATGCAACTATTACAACTCTTTCCTTATATATAGCAAATGCTATTATTATGTCCTCAATATTAATATATAATCAAGGTACATGATCAATAACTTTAAAAAAATGGTTTTAGGACTTCACTCATCAATCTCATAAAGGTACTCGGTGCATTTCTCAATACAAATAGAGTAACCAAGAACTCATATTATCATTGTAGTCTTTTATTTTCACCAAATTTCCTAGGTGTACTGCACTTTATTAAAAAAATTGAACGATCACCTGAAGCACATGAAGCCTATCGAGGTCCCTCCTTTGCATTGTATTGTCAATAAGTTAGCATGCAAGTTCATGATTACCATTATCAAGCATACATTCAAATATAGATCATTACAATTATCACTAAGAAACACACGTAATAGGAAATATAATTAGATCATACCAATAGTAAAATCCATTGCACTATGTATTCACCATACTCAATTACTTTAATTATCAGAATCCATCCACAATTCTCCATTAATAACCAAAATATTACATCACATAAGTTTAATACATCACAATAGCTAGCAGAGATCCATGTGTGCTAGAAAATCATAAAGCGATAACTCGATTACAATACATATCCTAATACATGGTACTCAAAACTATGCATATCAACTAACATATATAGGGGTGGGGACTTTCCCTTCCATGCATCTCAAAATAGACCGCATGCCAAAAAATAGCCATGTGCCGATGTAGAGTCGCATGCTTTTACAAACAGAATAATAATTGATTAAAACAAACTCTACTTTAAGCCTATTATTAGCGCAGCTTTATGCATGACTTTTGATCTCCACTTTAGTATAAAATTATATCTTGCTTAGATGAAAAGTATTCTATATTTTAACTTTACTCAGTGCCGCATGCCAACCGCTTTAACTATTTTTATCCTATAACATGCAAAATCAGTTAATTCCCGGTTCTTCCTTTCCTGTATACACACTCTACTCCAACCGA
This sequence comes from Taxus wallichiana var. yunnanensis, assembly GCA_018340775.1. NCBI lineage: Eukaryota > Viridiplantae > Streptophyta > Pinopsida > Cupressales > Taxaceae > Taxus > Taxus wallichiana. Next base: position 190,623,483 of record CM031233.1, read on the forward strand.
GATGTGTGCACACCATCGCACCTATTTTGCATGCCTTATTTATTCATGCACCCTCTTGATCTTAGGTAATTTTTCCAACCCAACAATAATTCCTACATATTGATTGTAGTGTTCCATTCATCTATGTATCCAAAACAAAATTTATGGTATCTTATCTTCTAATCAATCCTACTAAAGTTCTTCACACCACTCAAAAAATATATGATGTCATCTATGCACATTAACATTAATTTGTAGTAGATGATGATATTGTTTCCATATCTTGAGTTTATACACATCCACTATTTACCACCCTTCTTTGGTGTGAATACCATTGGTACTATGTACAGTGCTCAAACTATATCCGATAAAACCTTTACTCAATAACTCCTCGACTTGTATTTTTATCTCTCGCATTCTCTTTTGGCATCATCCTTTGTGCTCTCTTTTTGAGTGGGTTTCAAAATCAACAAAGCATTCACTATTTTTCTTCACCTCATTCCATAAATACCTACTTAATAGAGATAGAACCTTAGATATCTACTTTACTCTCTCACTTATCCTTCATTGGATTTAGAGTGTACTCTTTTTCATCCTTCACCACTCTATATGTGTTTATATGGTCATCATGTTGTGCATTTCAATCAAAATTCCAAATCCTTCCAAGTAGCTCATAGCATGCATCAATGGGCATGATGTCACACATCACTTCATCCTCATACCTTCTTAGTGGAACTTCACTAGACATTTCTCGGTCATTAGCAATTGATGTTCCTTTTATAACAATGAAACCTTATTGATGCTCCATCCTCTTCAACCCCGCATTCTCCACCATCTCCTTTTCAACCAAATTATTAGTACTCCCATTATATAAAATAAATGTGTAGACCTTACCTCCTAATTTTATGTTATTATAAAAACATTATTTTTCTACTTAGGATCAATATCTTCTTTTTTTTGGTTTCAACAACACCCGCTTAAACATTAATGCTTTCCCCATATTTTGGTCTTCCCACAACCTGGTGAAATTTTTTTCATCACCTTACACAATATGCAAACTCGCATTACTTCTCTTTTCATCACTATAAGTGTGTGGGAACTCAAAATCTATAGGCCCTATATCTCTACACCTCTAACATGTATTGTTGAATATGTGACCTCTTCCACATCCAAAGGATCATCTTCCTTTAAATGCATTTCCTCCTCTACTTTTTCCTTCACTATACATTGTTGAAGTCACCTATCCTTCATGAGGTATGGAATTCTCTCTACCACCACCTTTTCCATGGATTTTACCTTTCTATGTTCTATGTTTTCTTTCTCACATACCAAATTCTCTTCTTCCTTTAGTGTGTATCAATACACTTCCTTAATTGACATCACCTATGTCATACCAAAGTAATATTGAATAATATACACAATCCATTTATTTACTTGTAGACATTATCCATATCGCCTTCCACATGTCCCACTCAAGTAGTGATTTGTTATAACTATTCAAGATATTCCTTCGCACTAAGCTCCCTTTGTCAATTTTTTAACAATTCTTAAACAAACCAACTTAGTAATATGTAGGTGAGATTTTCACCTTCATCTTCTCCACATATGTCTTGATCTCCTATTTACCTTTCTACAATATTTTTATTGGATACTATCCCACCAAAGAGATGCATGACCCTTCAACTTCATGCAATGTAATTTAAATTTCTTGGGATCTTCCGTGTCTTCATAATCAAAGTGTTTATTGGTATTATAATCCAATCAATAATCTTCACTCGCTCCAAATACTATAATAACAAGTGTTATATAATCTAGGATTACTCTTCATTCTACCAATTATGTGTAACATCCTATCTTCTAGACCATCTTGCAATTCCTCTTCTTCCTCATTTGCATTATCATTTGTGACGTACACTCCATATCACATAAATTTCATGTAATATTCCATGGAGATAGAACACATAGGAGGCTGAAATTGTGAACCCAAAAAAACAAAATGGTGCATCAATAGAAACAATGGGACTAGTTCAAAGTGAGGAACTTCACTCCTTGAATCATACCATTATAGAAATTTTTTATCTTAACTACTTTAATGCTATCACTATCTTAACACTTCATAAGGGGAAAAGGGAGGAGGGAGATAATTAAAAATAAAATTATAATACACATAAGAAGGAAGGGGATTATCTCCTTTTTTATTGATGATGCAATGAATTAAAACCTACAATTATAACCCACACATAATATGTCATAAATCATAGAAGGAAAGAAAATAAGAATCAACAACTATAAGAAAAATGCCTCAATCAATGTTTTATATTTATTGAGTATGCCCAATATTCAACAAAATGAAAGTTACACTGGATGCATTATAGATCCTAATACAAAGTTTTAGACACTAGTAATATCAATACTCAAAAAGGAAGAGTAATTTTTATCTCTCGAAAGTGCACCTTGGTTGAGAGATGACAACATGGGTTCCAATCTTGCTTTGATCTCTCACTTTTATAGATACAATGGAAACACATCAAGTCTGTGAGTATACCTATTGTTGAGGTGAGTATCCGGTATCAATGTCGGTTCCTTATTGATGTATCCTAAACTAAGTTTTTGGAGTTTTGAGGGTAAAAGATGATTGTAACTAAAATTGAAAAGGGTGATACACCAAATGTGTTGAGGGATTTGATGGATTATATGCACAATGAAATTGAGAATGAGTTTTGGATGCACAAACCAATGTTATTCAGAAGAATATTAAGGCAAAACACTTATGTGTTGAGGGATAAATCACAACAATACGACAAGCTAAACATGCATACTAAAACTATACAGAAAATACCAGATTTGTAGCAAGGTAAGATGATTAATCAGGGAATTGAAATTCACAAGAATTAATGGAAATATACACACCACTTGTAAATAATTGGAAAGGCAAAAATTAGTTCTCATTCAAGGAAAAATTGACAAAAAATTGCTTCAGCACTCCTATGTCCAAAATTCCTCCTTTGTGCTTTGTCAATGCACACAATATATAGCAAAATTATTCACCCAACCCATCCTAAAAATAGGCTAAAATTTGTACTCACCCATGCATGTTAATTTTATCCCTTTATCATAAATAAATAAAGGAATAAAAATATACATGTTGATTATAATGAGGCATTAATAGCCTTAGTTACAAAAATAAATTTAAATAAAAAGTGCAATTGACTAATCTATTTTTAATAAACTTGGATGAATAATTTAGCTAATAATATCTCTTGCTTGTTGTGCAAGTCTTCTCCAATGTGCATGTAATATTTGTCTTCTTCTTCTTGATGTGACACTTACAATGATAAATTTAACACCTTTACAATTTTGCCCCCTTAGATGCACATGCAAAAATAATATCCCTGTGTAAGAAAAAATAATTCCTTTGTCTTAAAACTTGGAAAACATTCACCCAATGTGTGGGGACCACCTACAAGCATGTGCAAGAAAATAATACCCTTATTTTGTGAAAAATAAGGTAATGGCCTTCATGATCTCTGATGTTGACATCTGTGCACATGCTCAACTTTGGATTTTGTTTGTTATGTCTTCTAGTGGATGACATGAAAAATTACTTCTCTGCAAGTAAAAATAATGCTTTGTCTTTTACACTTAGCAAAATTTATTCAACTCCAATTCACCCACTGTGGGGACCACTTGTAGGCATGTGTATACTTTGTCTTCTCAGGTACAAAAGCATTTTTGTTGCAAAAGTTGAGGTAATAATTTACCTTTTTGTAACATACCTACCATGGTCACCTTTATATTCAATGGCATAGATAAAAGTCAATGGTATGAAACTTTAGATTATTGGTTAATAATAACCAAATTCATTCTTGGCCATGTGGTCGACCCCTTTGATTCTATGATTACACATATTATATAGGGATCCTTTGCATATTTTGTGGCATGTATATCATTGGTCCCTTTTGTGTATTTGAATTTTAAATTTGACCATAGTCTTTGTCCCTTTCGAATAATCATCGGCACCGTATACTGTGACCCCTTTTGTGTTATCATTGCATGTATAAGCTTTGAATTGTACCTTAGAAAGGTTGAGAAAATTATTTTAAAGATTATTGGGGCTGGTCCCCACCTTACGATGAATCAACCCATTACTCATTTTGTTGGTGATTATAATTAACTCCAGTGGCGTTATGAACCGTGGTTGTGTTAATTTCATCCGATGAGGAACGTTGATATTTGTCCTGTCTGATCTACACCACTGATCTTCAAACCTAGTAGATGAGGTAGTTGGATTGCATTGAATTCACTATTGATCTGCCATCGGTTATCATGTTAATTCGATGATTCACACCCGCCGATTCTTTATCTTAGTAATTGGTCTATAACTTATAATGCACATTGTTTGATCTTTGAATGATTTGATCTTGATCATTGAAACTCTAAAACTGACAGAGGGGTGATTAGACCATGGTTTGCATTTTTGATCATGTGATCTTGTACTATGATCATATTGGTCATCGAACCATTAATTCAGGTCAAGTTAGGTTTGTCGGGGAGTTGAGTTGAGTTGGTAACATAACTCAACCCTAACTCATTGTTCACTTTGCTTTTTTCAAGTTGTGGGTGAAGCCCTAGCAAATTTTTCAGTCTTCACCATTATTGTGTGATCCCGAGCTTGATTTCAATCCTCTCTTGACTCATGAAGCTCTGTATTTGTGAATACTTGCACATTTTATCCTTCTTACTCTGTTTTGAGCTTTGAAAAAGTTATAAGGCTGCCATTTTGATCGTTGTGCCTTGAAAGAGCCAAGACTTGGAAATTCTTTACATTCTTAGACTATTGATGACTAACTCATTTGAGGTAAATGTTGTTTCAAGATCTCTGAATATTTAGATTTTTCACTACACTTTTTTTTTACTTGCTCGCTCTTGATTAGTTTGGGTTCGCCATGAGTTTGGAGCTCATTTTCTTACATTTTTGAACTCTGCAAGTTCCGTGAATCTCTATGATGATTTATCTTTGGCCATTTTACTATGTGTTGACGGTTATGATGTTGAAATGTGAACGAATGCCATTATTGATATTTTCGAGCTTTGATATGAGCCTCGTGACTCTTGGCCATTCTTGGTAAGGAGGTGAGCTTTATTTCTTGATCAATGTTTATTATTCACCCAGAAGAAGTATGAATCTTGTCTATTTTGAACATTCCCAATTCATGCTTGATCATGGGGCTCAAAATTTTTTTCCTCTACTGGGGTATGCAAGTCCATTCAATCTATTTGGGGATTTTTCTTCTCCCTTGACAAATGCAACCCTACCATCATATAATGGGGTCTTCTTTATACTTTACTAGACTAAGTTTTGGGTTAGGTGTTTTTGTTCCTACCTTCTACGCCATGAATATTTTATAGTTTTATCATATCTCGAATCCGAGTCTCTATTTTTGCATATGCCCCGATTTTGATTGTGTCCTTCCCATTTTTAGTGCTATGTTGTGTTCTACATCTAGTTTGATGTATTATGCTTTGTATTTGTAAATCAATCTTAGGTTCACACACGGTCACCATTCTCCATATTTCTTATGTTTTCATGGTTTCATTATTTGCCATTTTTACCTAGACATTGGTCATATGCCTATAATTTCCTTATTGATCATTATGGCTCAATTTGGAGCAGGCTTATGTGCATTTCTTCCATTAATCTATGACTTGTAAGCTTCTCTTTTGAGTTATGTATATTTAATGAAAATGTGGCCTGTCTATAGTACTTTTTCTTAGTTTAGGCTATGCATTAACCATTTGATGAGATGATTCTCAAAATATGTAATTACAATTATACTTGAGTTTGTATTTGTGAGTGTATATTGGTCCTTAAACATGGCTCTGTGATTTGTATGATCAATCATAAAACTAGAAACTCTTTGTTGAATATTGTTCCATCAACTCAAGAATGTCTGGTGCTTTACTTATGAAGTTAGTTGTGCATTATTTTTTTGTAAGTGGGTTATTTCTTGATTTTGATAAAATCTATACCTGAGGATGGCTTACTTGGAACTCTGTATTGGATGATGGATTTGTATCACTTCCTTTTCCTATAGTTTATTAATATATATTATTGTGCCTAAAATATTGTTGATATGTTCCATTCTTATAGTTGTAGCTCCTAAAAATTATGTTGTAACAGTTGCAGTCTTCTTAAGCCATGCAACACTTGCAATACTTTGCATACTTCCAACTAAAATTGATGAATTATATTCAATAAAATTAACTCTACTTTACTTGTCATAGTTTTACTCCATTGGTACTATAGCATTACTATAGCATTTCTTGACATGTTTCTTCTTAATGAAATTTTGTACTTTGTCTTCATACTTTCAAGATTTTTCCAAAATGAAGTTGTTACCTTTATCTTTTATTTCAAAAGTAGTTGTAATTTATTTATTTGTAACTTGGTTGGCTATGCAAAACCATTACCATGCATAGATTTAACCTTAAGATTTAAGCTTCTAATGATGCACTTGTACTTAAGGCATATAAAGGTATCCATTGATTTACAGTTTTGATCTGATTTTGCAATCTTGTATTAGGCCAATGAGGCTTTATAGTTGTCATTGGTGTACTTTTGATTTGCATCTAGACTCGCATCCCTCCTATTACAAAATTATTTTGTGGATTAGTACTAGAAATAGAAGCATTATGATTTTTGAAACTTGTACCTTTCTCGAGATGATAATGTAATGGTGTATTGAAACTGCACTTACATATAGTTGTTTGGAAATTGAAAATTGGTCATAGTATCATGAACTCATATCTATTTCTTTACTTGTAGATTCCATCTCTGAAACCTGAAGCAACTTTTTTCTTGAAATTTGTATTATGTCTCATGTACCTGCACACTAAACAACTAGTTATAAAGATAGAGGCCTCTGCAATCTTCCTTGCACCTTGTCATTCATTTTAGTTTTTGTCCTAATTTCTGAAAAATAGTAGTTGGAGACCCTTAGAGCTCTAATAGTATGTACTTTCTGATTCTGTCTTTCATGTATCTTTCCATGTATCTTATTTGTACTTTCTTTAAAAGATTCATCTACTTTAAACTATAAATACGTGGATATAGATCAAACCTGGAGCTCTAACAATATACATTGTATGTCCACAAGTACCTATTTCTAGGAACTAGAGATTATGATGAAGCAATACAAGGAGCACGAGAGAACCAACCCAATCAGAAATGATGGGTTTCTTCTCTCTCCATTTGCTTATAGTTTTAAGTATATGCATCTTTTATTTCCAATACATATAAGTTACATCCCACGGCTTGTGTGGGAAACACTAAATTTCTTAATGAATAAATAACATTAACTTTTGTAATTGAGTTGTCCATTTCTTTCGCATTCAGCTTTTATGATATGTATTGATTGTATAACGAAATAACAACTCAATCACATGATTAATAGTATTTAAACATAAAGAAATAATGAGATTTAATGTACATGTAACTTAATAATGAATTCTTCTCAATTCCATGTAACTGCAACTCTGTTTTCTTCTCTTGAATATAACATTCCACCTAGAATGTGATTCCCGGCTTCATCAAGGAAATGCATTGGTCCTTTGGGGCTTTTTTGTTTCCTTGTTGAAGACAAACATGGAATGAAAATCTATGTGAGGTGTTACATTCTATAACATCACACATAGCTATAGATTACATGTAGTTAATCAATTGTTGCAACTAAAAACACAATAAAACTGTATGATTCCCCTAGTTAGGTCCATCTCATCAATGCCTTCCATCGAAAACAAAGTTTCAAGTTTCCCATTTTTGCACGAGTGAAAAAATTGTCAACATTTCTGGTGATCCTGTAGGGAAAGTTACCTGTTAGCTTATAGACCAGTGCCTTGCTCTTGTCCATTAGGCATAGAGTTAAAGCATATAACCAAAATATTCCTTTTCCAAAAAAATGACCCTTCTCCGAAAACAAACTAAAAATGGGAAAGGATCTATAAACCGATCACATGCACGAGTGTACTTATTGAATTGAAAAGATGTAATGTACACGAGTGTACTTATTGAATTGAAAATATGCAATCCTAATCTACCCTACTCTAACCAATAGAAAATTGAAGCTAAATGAAGCCTGAAATAGGTAGCGAAAAATAGCTTCCCTTTCTCCAAAATTGAGGCCATAAATTCATATCTACAAACCGAAAAAATGAAAACACTGGAAACAAGATATGTACCTTTATTTTATTCATTAGATCAGTCCAAAAATTGGGAAACACCTTTATTTGATCTGTAAGCTATTCTGGCATGATTTGAGGCTTTCTAATGAGAACATGAAACTAACTTTTGTGCTCTAAGATAAGCATGAAATCCGACACTGGTGTAACTGGTTGAGAATCAGCCAAATATCTAATAGGACAAGGCCTCTTAGCAGTGAATGGGCTGATTGCTTTGATTTGATCTCAATCATTAACATCATCTTCAACCATGACCTCTTTATAAAGTGCTCATCCTTCATCAATCATCATGATCTAATTAATCGTGGAATTGAAATTCACAAGAATTAATCAGTCATCTTCATAAAGAGCAAGGTAAAATATCCTACTCATTATTGGTTACGACATTAAAATTTTCTATATTTTACTTCTAACTAAAAATCCATACCAAAAGAATGTAAATATTTCCTTTTTCTAAAAATGGACAGTTTCTTGATGAAAATGGGACCTCATATTAAATGGGCATTAGGCTCAAGAGATTAAACCCACTTCAAGATTTTTGTTTTGATACGGTCCTACATTTCTTCGGGAGAGTGGATGTTAGGACCTTTGACTTCTCACTACTTCATGGATCATGAGTTAAAATAGATCTTATCTTAGAGAAATACCTAGGATGTTTCCAAAATATCTAATTTATATTGATTTTATGTCCATAATCATGATTATGGTAAAAAATCACAACTCTAAAACTCAACCCACATTATTAAATTTATGCAAAATTATCAATTTTTCAACTACTGTCTATTTTTACTTTTTTCATTTTTCCATGTGTCTCATATTGGTTTCTCAATGCCACATTGAAAGTGTGTGTTCCATTTTGGTTAAGCTCGAGTGTCTCAAAATTTCCACACAAATCTTTCCCAAAACTTAACCTTCACGATTGATCTTGATCCATGTGGCACCATGTGGAGTTTATCTCATAAGGCTCTTCATGTTTATGGATTTCCTTTTATGAAAAAACTCAAATGGATCCTACGCTTACAATATGTTTCACAATTCAATATTCCAAGATCATTATCCCACTTCCTTCAATTCCTTATGTCTTACAAAAGTCATTTACTCCAAGCTCATAGGATTGCACCACATGGTGAAATCAAGGAGCTCTTTCATGTGGACTCAATATCCTCACCAAATCCTTTAATCTATTCCTCCTTGTGACACTGAGGGTACTAGATAATTCCATATGCCATGATCTAGGACTCCCAAGCTAAGGATACTTTTAAACCTTTGAGCTAACTCCACATTTCTTTATTGACTTTCTCATGGGATTTGAGTGTACTTTTTACACCCTTTTTAATTTTATTAGATTTATGTTATGGAAAACACAAAAATAAAAATAAATGTAAGGTTCATTACAGGGATTATTCTTATTAATTAACTTCTAACATCAACCACACAATATAAAAATATCAAATTAATACTTGCAATTAGTGATTAATATATACTACAAGTTCAAATATACAAAGGAAGAGATTTTATTATCTATACAGAGTTATACATTATATATTTTGGAGCACATACTAGAGAATCTAGGAGTAGTGAACTAGGTGATGCTTTGTTCCCGAGGCTCACCGAAACTACCCTAGAATGGAATCGCATAAAGTTTGTTAAGATCAATTGTATAGTCTTCAACCTATTGTATAGCTTTGGACATACGTGGAATGAGTTTCTAAAGAGTTGTATACCCTTCTCATGGTCTCTAAATATGTGTTGATCAAACCCTAAGTGTCATACTATCGCAAAACCATATACAACTAGCTGAATCAAACTCAAACCCTAACCATGAGTGGGATACCTTGCAAGAAGGTTATTTTTTGGGTTGAAGTGTAGTCTATGCACCACCTATGTGATCACTACTCTAAAGATGCCTCAAACTACACATATTTCTCCAGCTAGGATGTAATATCTATATGAATACATATAGATGGAAATTTGAACCCTTTGACCATAATTGAGATGATTTCACTCTTGTCAAGAAATTGAATTGGGATCTTTAATTTCTTGGAAGTGAGGTAATTTGAACTCCTTGACCTATTTGAGTTCTTAAAATCTACAATAGTGGCTTCCTAAAGGATGTACATCAAATTTAAGAAGGTTTAGGGATTCTTGGGTGCCTTTTTGCTAGTTTTTGCAATAAGAGCTCATGAGAGCATCAGGTTATTGAATAAAATGATATACGATTGCATATATAGGGTTTTGAAGGTAACTTTTCATGTAAAGTTCAGCCCAATAGGATAAAAATTATGAATAAAGATATTTTAATTTAAAGAAAAGTTAGAATATGTTTCAATCTAAGACTGTATAGGTCGGTCATGACAAAAATTATATCCCTGCCCTATTGTATAGTTTTGGATAGGGGATATAGTGAGTGAAATATGCAAGTTGCATCATGATAAGAAGAGTTTAAGTATTGTTTTTTATCCACTTATATTCATAATGTGATGAAACATTAGTATGTATAAATAAGAAATTTAGGAGAGATATGTCAAGATGTACTAAGTAAGAATAGGATGTGGGATTTTATCTTAATCAAGAAGGAAATTCATAACTAACATTGTCAAAATGATAAATTTCCAAATTTGAGTATCTAAATGCACTATATTATACCATGTGGCATAATCCAAGAGAGTTGTTGCAGACCATATTCAACCTTTAATTCACTTCATGATCCTTAAAATGTATGGATTCACTAGATTATAACACATGGTGCATTCTATTAATTGCATGTGTTTTGCTACCTTTCTCAATATTTGTTAATCTCCCTTTTTTGTCCTTATGACCATGGTGTAACTAGATTATTCCACATGGCATAAACTAGTGCCCCAAATCTATGGAGGATTTTGAAATTTGAATCAATCCATTACTCTTCCAACAATTTCAAGCTCACTATATCTTTTAATGTCACACAATCTAGCTACGACTCATGTATTCAACATTCCTTGAATAATTTTCAACCTGCCTTTACTTCTTCAAAAAAATCAAAAGGATGGTATGTCTTGTAGAGCCTCTACTTTCTTAAATTAAACATGAAAACTCTCACATGTAAAATTGCATTCCTAGATTTGGATCACTTGAAAGATGGATTAGTTAATATGAAATCTCCAAATCGTGTTACTAAAACAAAATGAGCTTATGTTGTCATTATGAAGAGAGGGAAAATTAGGGTTTCTTTAAATGAATAAGTAGGTAAAACTCTTTTATATTTGAATCTAAACCTGCACACAAGCACGCTTGGAAAATGTTTGTTGTTTTTGGTGGTTAGGGGACCTACCTTAGTCATATCCCTAACCCTATTAACGAGATTAAAGACATTTTAATTATTAAAAAAATAAATGAAATTACACATATACCTAACTCATATCATAGGAAAATTGCAATTATGATTCCTTGAAAATCTCACAGAGATAGCAAGCCAATCATAGTTGTGATGCCCTCATGTGTTGGAATTTTACTAAATCAGTGTTACAACAAGTTGTATATATCCTTTATGCTCCATTTTCACTACTTCAAGACCTACAAAACTGAGATATGTGAGAAAAGAGAAAGAAAACTCAAGTATACCCTTAATGAACAAATATTCAGGGATTGGAATGATGGGGGTGAGAGGATAAGCGTCCATAGTGCATTTGGTATGAAAAAGGGTAGGTTAGGTGAATATAATTAAATGTGATTGAGAGAGGGTTAGTAAATGAGTGGTTAGGTGTCTTTTATCCTCATTTTCATGGGGTTTTATATTTTTAATTTTCTTTTGTGGTGTTATTTGATTTTTTTGGGATTTTTATGTTTAATGATGTTTTTTTCATTTTTGAATAATAGACCTTATGTGCAAGGTGAATTTTATAGTGTCTACATTTTGCCCCTTTTTGGGTTGCATATTGCAGCAAAACATGATGTACTATAAAAAATTGAAGACAATATTGGGTCATCTAACCCTATGACGATGGTTTCCATAGTTGCGAGATTAGATGGTTGACTAGATAGATAGGAACATATAAATGCAATCGATGTGCCACTTCAGTTAGAGTCTATGAAGGGATTGATATGTTGCTTTTGCAAGGTAGAGACTATAGAGTCAATTGTTTTAAGGTGATTTTTATGATTGATCATCATAGAATGAGACGAGAAGAGTTTGTATATTATCCCCCTCAAATGGAAATATTCAAAGCCATGTGTTTCCCTAGCATAACACATGATGGAAAGTGGTGATTGAAGATGATAGAAAATGAACTTTGGGAAGGAATGATGAGGAGAAGTGAGGAAAATGTTGCCCCAATGATGTGTAAATAAGAACGTGGTGAGGGGTAGGTGTAAAGATGGGGACAAGTTAGAGGATGTGAAAATGAGGAGCGAAGAGGAGGGATCAAATTTGAATTCACCAATGCCCTTCAAACATATTTCATCTTGTCATAGAAGGGTGATTAAAAATTTACACTTCAATACTAAAAGACATAAAAATATTGTAAGTTTTCATTAGAAGGGTTAACAAAAATCACTTTTCATGTAAATTGTATGCTAAGTTAATTTTTATAATTTGTTAAATTTATTTTAATAAATAAAATATTAAATAATAATTAGAGAAAATATTCATTCTTGCTAGCTTAATTTTTTCTATATTAAAAACAACTTCATTCACTTCATATAAATCATACAAAAATCACTAGGAAAAAGGATAAATCTCTAGAAAATAACCAATTAGCTTACTCTTTCTATTTTCAAAATAACAATATTCTCTTTTATCTTTTGTTAGCTTGTAAACCATGTTTGGAATTTGGTGGTTTATTCTCAATGCCCTTATTTATTTTGTAAACTGGTCATTTAAATATTACTTGTTTATATAAATGTTTGATTACCAAATCCACAACCTTATCCATGAGTGAACATTTGTAAAAGAATAAAGTCAAGTCTCTTCCATAACCATAATTTTTCAATTAGAGATTCCTTTGTGTCTCTTCTTGTTGTCCTATGTTTTTGCATGGGTAAAATTCACTTGAAAACTAGACAACCATACCCTAGTGTCAAAAAATAATTATGTCATACCTTCCCTAATAGCCCCCAAAGTTAGCCTATCCTCAGTATCAGTCCTATCCTATCCTTTAGTGGCCCATTTTTGAATTTTCATCAATATACATAGGTTATTTAGGAAAAAAAAGATCATTCAAGTAACTTTAGATCAATATCTCTCAAGATGGGTTTTTCAACAATCTTAGAAGGGGCTTTCATTTGCATTTCTAAGATAAGTGCACAGTCATCAAAGTAGTTATGAAGGGTAAAATTCATCACAGAGGGGTATTCAAGATCAAATAACATGAAGGAACATATTTTGGAAGCTTTTGGGAAGTTTCATAGGTTGAGGATCCAATTCACTTTGAAAACGGTGTTTTGAGACCAAATGAGCTTGCACCGTGGAAGAGTATCTCGAGCTTCAGGGAGGTGATTTCGGGATCTCCGAATTAGTTGTGAGATAAATAATATATCATTGGAAATAATTTTCAACCCTCTACATGGTGGAAAAAACATATCAATCTCAAACCCCATACCTTTTTCTAGGCAACTCATTCTTTCTATGCACCGTGGGTGATACCAAGAAAAAAGGAGGTTTTAAAAGGTGTTTCAGGATGAATAAATCCATGGGAACCCCGATGTATTCTCAAAATGAAGTTTCCATTCAAAATCATATAAATAAGCATGTAAAAATTCATCTGGGAGCTCAAGTTATGGTCTTTCCAAGTCGCCCTCCAAGGTATGTGTTTTAATACTTAGTCAAATTTGTAAAGGGACACGTGGTAACCTAAGGTTGAGGAAAACGTTTTTGCACCCATTTCACCAAACCAAAGGGATAAGAGGTGTGAAAAATTGTTCCATCACCCCTTCTAAGCACTATGGTCACTCATATGACCTTGACAACCCATTCTAAGCTCCTTTGACCAAGTTGACTTGCTCTCGCACCAACTCTCGCATACACGCCACTTGTCAAGATGGGGCTTAGGTGAATTTTTTTACACCTATTTTCCCAAACTAAGGGGAAAATGAGGACAAAAAAATGTGCCCCGCCCTTGGTTTCCTCTAGACTTATATATGATCATTTTCTTGCTCCGAGGTGCTAATTTTTTGCTCCCATTCATTTCTATCGTCGAATAAACAAGCGACACTTGTCACAAAAATTCTAAGGTGCATTATTGTGTACCTATTTTCCCAAACCGAAGGGACAATGGGGATAAAAAAATGTGCCCATCCCCCCTCATTGTGCTCAAGGCTTATAAATTCTAGACTTTGCTATTTTTGTGTTCATTCTCCCTCCACCGCCAAGACTCTACCAAAAATTGCATCGAATATTTCCTCCATCCATTGTTTCCATTTTCCCATGATCTGAAGATGAAGAAACCATCAAAAACATGGATTTTTTCAATCTTTAGGATTTTTATTCACCGAATGACTCTTCCGAGTGTTATGGTTTTCTTCTCGAGTTTTTGTTCCAGCTTCCCACTCATCTGCAGGCAATCAATAAAGAGGTAATGATGAAACTTCATGGTTCGTGTGATTGTCTCATATCACGGAAATGGGCATTCTTCATTGTTCAAACACACTTCATTAGATCTTTCCAATCAAGTGTATTAGTATGGCCATATTGCAAAGATCATTAGGCTCTAGTTTCCATATTCAACCTCTTCTTCGAAGAGATCTTCATGAGAAACACCTATGGTCATCAAAGGAATCATTCAATAATGTTTCTAAACACATAGTTTTGGGTATTCATGCATCATCTAAAGGAGGTTTCCGTGGTATAAGGCATTCAAGGATGTAGAGTTCAATGCATTTCACCAATTCATCGGTGGAATTGATCTTTATCGAGATGGAGTGTTCTTCATTCAGCTTCAAACCATCTCTTTTTTCCTCACTCTTTCTTTCTCCCTCATTCTTCATCTCTCCTTTCTAATTATTTTTTGGGATTCATCACTTTATTTCATCCTATTCACTTAAGTGACCTATTATAAAATTGTAAAAGTGTTTTCTCAAAATTATAAGAGAAATACTTAATTTAATGGAAAACAAAAGGTCACAAGTGGAATATGGAAACAAAGAGTCATATGAGGAAGGTGAAAGATAAATCCACAATGCTATAAACCAGATGGCTTCTCCATTCCAAAGGATCTTGAGATTTTGAATAATTTCCACTCTGTAGCAATTGTGGATTGTATTTGTTGAACTTTGTGTCAATGCACATGAAATAAAAGCTACATTTCTTCTATTTTCCTTCTTCTTGTATTTCCTCTATCTCTCTCTTTTATGCACTTTGCAAGCATAGTGATCCCAAAAGATATTTATATCTTTGATAAATGAATCCAAGAAATTTCTGTATGGTTTTTTCTTCTCATTAGATATCTTCATTATTTATTTCCTCTATATTGAGTGTTGAGCTACTCAAGTTACTGAGGTGGACTCTTCAATAGGCCTACTCATGGTAGTAACTTTCCTTTCCTAATTTCCCTCCTCCCTACATCGTTGTAATTTCCTCCCTTGTACCCCTATACAAGCATCTTGCCACAGGTTTAATGGAGTGTCCCTGTGTGATCCCCAACATTTTGGGCCAACCCACAATAGTAGATAGGATTAGATTAGTTTTCATTAAATAATGGGAGCTACACCATTCAATGTAGAGGGTTGTAGCCCCGTGAACGTTGGTGGAGACACCTAATTTGCCATAACAATAAATGTTTTCACAAACACTTCGATACCCATTTTTCTATTTATTGAGATTACTTTGTTGGGAATGAAATGATTTGAAAGATGTGGCACATGATTACCTAAGTTGGTGAGCCCGAGGTTCATGTATCATCCTAAATTTTCTTTTTTTTTCTATGGCCAACTTTTTACAAGGATTTTTGAACTTATAACTTGTGTAATTAATTTTTGAATATTGATTATTTAATTTACATAAATTTCAAAATTATTATTATATATTATATATTAAATAATTTTGAATTTTTTCATATTTATTATATTTAAATTAATCAAATATATATTGAAAGGAAAGTAAAATTTTCTTTTTTCTATTGAATGGTAACTTAATCATTTATGAAGGGAAAAGCTTAACCTAAGTTGTAAAATTAAACTATGAGGAGACCTTAAAATTTGATCACTAGTGGAGAGACTTGGTGAGCTTGGAAGCGGGAGAAGCGATGAGTTATGCAAGTGAGATAAGCTATAAGGAGAGCTAGGTGGTGGGGAAATGTTACACTAATAAGAAGAGCATTTGTTCGAGTCATTATAAAAACTCGGATGGGATTGATGAGTTGGTGTTAGGAGTATCGAAACTTAGAAGAGGGGGTGAGAAAGGAGGCTAAGTTGTGTGGGACGGGGCTCAGCGAGATGTGAGATGGGTTCTTGTAAAGAAACTTGCTAGTCCCTATCCCGAAGCTTGTGTGATCTTGTAGTAAAGAAATGTGGCATAGGTAATTATATGTCAACTGATAGAAAGATATTTATAGTGAGTTTGGCACTGAGACAAAAATAGTAGGAAGTGCCAAGCATCGGAATCTTGAACTACGTGGATGCTCACGTGATTTATATGGTAAATCGGGTTAACTGGGGACGTGGTTGGCTATACAGACTTAGGTGGTTACATGTATGATGACACATTCAGCATGACAAAACTCTAAATGAGAAAATAGATGAGTGGCTATGGCATGATAACCACTATTGATAAATGTGTTTAAAACAATTCCCTACCCCCCGCCCCCCAAACTTACGTGATTTTGAAATAGAGCTGAAAATCTCAAAGGTGTGGAGAAACTTGACAAGTTTTGGGTGAGAGGGATGTGCATTTGATTAAATCCGAGAGGAGTGGAGAGAATGAGTGGGCTCGGTGGAATGGAGATTGAGTGGGAAGCAAGAATATGAAGGGGTTTACGGGAGTGATGCGGTGAGGATGGGTTGTACAGAGATGGGGAGCTATGTAGATGGTGGAGGGGGAGATACATGGACAGCTTGAGTCACTTACGTGTGGACAGAGTGGAGTGAGGTGGATGATGAGTGAAGTCGGTGGGAGTAGGCGAGTGGAGGGGTGTTGAGGATTAGGTGGCTAAGGAGTAGTTGGAGGATAGGTATGTGTGGGAAGAGAGGAGTGGAGGGAATGAGTGGGCTTGGCACTGAGGAGAAGGGTAGGTCAGTTAGGGGGATGGGGAGTGAGGTGGAGATGGGGTAGCATAGGGTAGGGTTAAGATGATTTTTATTTTTATTTTTTATTTTTATTATTATTATTATTTTATTATTATAAATATATATGTTTTTTTAATAAATAAGCAATAACAATAAAATTTTACACCTATTATAAACGAGTCAATAACAGGCCCTTTCAAATGAGAAATCTACTTACCCCAATGGTGACATAAACGACTACCTGTATGCACCACAACATATGGACAAAGATAATACCAAAGATCCTGCAAGCGGGTGAGTCTACAAATGAAAAATGCGCAACGTATATCTAGATTGATGTGATGTTATACTTACAATAATATAAAACACAATAACAGTTATCCATACGACACCTATACAAAGTGAACAATAGAAACATGACCAACTTAGATCTGGTCCCACTGGCGGCCAAATTTTGATAATAGTTTCTTGCTTCCTGTCCAGAGTTAGTGTACGAGAAATCAACAAACACAAAACAATGTCGAGTATGCAAGGGCTTAGTACCTTGGAGATGGTGATGGATGATACGGGTGCAAAGTTGATGTTGAACTCCTCACTGTGATCTTAACAAACCTACAGCTCACAGACACTAGAGAAAGATTTATTAGAGATTTTATACGGGGATTCTGACAAATCAGATCTCGGGAAGCGTTAACTCCCTCGGTGGTTGTCAACCCCATGTGATAAAGAATAATGATAAAATACAAGATAAACAAATAACATGCAAGCTGATAAACAAAGGAAACTGGCGCTACGGGTCTGTAGATGGTGCTATTAATCTGATCCGAACACAACGTGCAACAAGAACCACGCTACATGAACTAACAAATCACACACGAGTATCATGGGGATTACAAAGTGTCGTTACAAGGACATCATGAGGATATAAATGATAAACAAGAAGCTAAGAATTCAAAACAACATTTTCCCAAATTTTCTCACTTAACTTTTCGAAGGGGGGAAAGCCCATATTTATAGCCTAATGGTGAGGTTAGACTACAGTTAAAAGATACTCAGGGTTGAGTAAAATAACCTTGATTAAAAGAGGTGATGTGATTCAACGGGGCTCACAATTTGACTTATAGTAAAAAGATAAGGATGTGATATGGAGTGGGAAAGATGAATGACATGGTTAGGTGAAATAATAGATTCCATTCTTGAAATTAAGAGTGGAGTGTCGAATGGGTGTATTATTGCCCATGTTTTGCATTATTTTTGAGATATGACAATATTTGTATTATTAAATGGGTATGTAGAACCCATTAATTAAAACTATGAATTAATTAAAATGTAGATGGATGGGATTTAGAACAAAAGAAAAGCAGGAGGAAATGTACATGCAAGATGATGGAGAGGGGTTACACCCAAAAATAGGTGTCTACACATGGATAAAACTATCAAATCTCAAATACCATTACCTTGGACCTTGCTTGATCCCATATAGGCTCTTTTTCACTATACACATAAGTTTCTTCTTACCCTTGACTTCATAACCAAGTGGTTGTTACATATAAATCTCTTCCTCCAAATCACTACAAAGAAAAGTCATCTTAACATCAACTTGTTCTAAATGTAAATCTTCCATTGCAACCAAACTTAGAATAGAACGAAAAGAAATCATATTAACTACGGAGAAAAAATCTCATCAAATTCAATACCCGCTTTATGTGCAAATCCCTTTCCCACAAGTCTTTCCTCGTACCTTTTCACCCACCCTCTTCTTCCTTGATTCTATACACTCATTTTTTCTATAGTTTTTCTTACTGCTGGACTCTTGACAAAATCCCATGTCTAATTTTGTTCTAAGGATTCCATCTCCTCATCCATGCCATGCTCCCACTACATGTGGGTATCTGCCACATTATTTTTTCAAATCTTTTTGGTTCACCACTATCAGCTAATAATAAATAAGAAAAGGGAAGTTAAAATATTTTTGGAGGTCTACTTACTCTTTGTGACCTTATCACTAAGATCTGGGGTGTCTAGGAATAATTTTGTGCTTGTTGCACATTCATGTCAATCTCTGCTGACCAACATTGGTCTCCTAATACCAACCATGGTTCTCAGAATCGATCGAGCTTCCTCTGTCTCGATGAATGATAATGGTTATCTCACGTCCACCTATTTGAGGAGTACTTGATGTTGGTTCTAGTAGTTATCTATTCTAAATCCGATCCTTTCTCACGATGCCAATTATCCTGACCGACATCTGTTTCTATAGAACTAACATCGGTGTCTGTGGATGTTTGTTTTAGATTTGAAAGTTGATTTTCCTTCAAAATATCATCAACCTGTTCATGTTTAGGCACCAAAACCTGATCCATATACATTCTTTTTTCATTCAAATCAACGCCACAACTCTTAATAATCTTATAATCTTTTAAATCCCAAAATCAATATCCGAAATCACCAGAGCCATAACCAATGAAAGTACATCTCTTAGATTTAACATCCAACTTCTTCCTATTTTCCCTATCAACACGCACAAAAGATTTTGAGGCAAATAATCTAAGAAAATAAAAATCTACCTCTTTTCCGCACTAACCTTCTTCTAATATTCCACCATCCAAAGGTTGTTGAAGGCCCATGGTTAATCAAGTACACTGTTGTATCCACTCGCTTCCGCCTAAAACTTCAAAGTCAAATGAGCATGTATCATCATGCTTCTAGCACATTCCATGATTTTTTTTCATTATTTTTGCAACTCCACTATCCTGTGGAGTTATAGGAACCATTCTTTCTCTTTGTATTATATTCATTGAACAATAATCATTGAAAACCTTGCTGCAGACTCACCACTATTGTCATATCTAAGGCACTGTAATTTTAAGTTTGTTTCATTTTCCACAAAGACTTTCCACATTTTAAAAGTCTCAAAAACATCATATTTACGTTTAATATAATAAATATATACCTTCCTTGTGGCATCATCAATGAAAGTCACATAATATTTAGATCCTCCAATAGAAGTTTACTTTGAGTTGGTCCCCAAACATTTGAGTGTACAAGCTCTAATTTTTTCTCCTTCTTTATTGACCCAACCTAGATAAATATCACTCTATTCTGCCATCCAAATATGTAATACTCAAAAATTTAAGATCTAATTGTTTCAAATATGATAACATACCCTTAGCCTTTAAGATCTGTATTCATTTTTCACTCATATGGCCTAGCCGATTATGCCACATGGTATCGTTTGAATCTATAGTAGATAGCATAGAAAAGGAATCAATAACATAGGTAGATAGATATAAAGTTCCTACCTTCTTACCTCTTGCCACAACAAAATATCCCTTGGTAACCTTCCAAGAATCGGCTGTGAATGTATCCACACATCCGATTCACCTAATTGCCCCGCAAATATCGAATTTCTCTTAAGGCTTAGCACATGTCTCACATCTTTCAATACCCATGGATTTCCATTCTACAACTTTACTAGTAATATTTCATGGCTCATCATCTCCTAAATAAACTTATCCAAAATCACCCCGAACATAATTTTTGAAATAACTCTCATTAGGGGTAGCATGGCAAGAAGCTCCAAAATATAAAACCAAAGATTCTAATTTATTATCCAAGGAAAGAATAAGGGCATCTTACTTTACCTCACTTGCAACATTTTTCGTATTTACCTTTTCTCGATGTGTTCTCTTTGTTTTCCTTGGACCAACATTCCTTCTTTGCATGTCCTCTCTTTCCACAATTCCAAAGAAAGTAAATCTTTGTACCTAGATCTAGATCTGTCATTTCTTAACTTTGATCTCCCATTATTATTTCTCTTTGAGTATCCATTTTTAGATCTTCCCCGCTTTCTATGTTTAAAGTGTTTCCAGATAATGCATCTCATGAGCTTTTCCTACGTATTTCCTCATTAAGGATTACATTAACCACATCATCAAATTTTAAACCTTTAGAAGTAGAGGTTATATTACTTACTTCCATTACCAAGTTATCCCAACTATTTGGCAAAGATCATAAGAATAAAAGTTCTTACACTTCATCATCGATGGAATTTCTACTAATTTTAATTGATTTAGAATAGACTAGAAATCATTCAAATGATTAGATACGAGATCCATGGTCTTGCATATTAGAATTAAACAAGTTTTCATCAAATAAACCTTATTTGAAGCACTAGGAGTTTCATATAAATTTTCTAAATATTTCATCAACTCTACCATGGTTTTTGCATCTATAAAATTCAAAGCCACTAATGTTGTCAGACTCAATCTTATAGATCCCAGAGCCTTTCTATCAAGAACCTTCCATTCTTCATCAGTCATCATGTTTGGCTATGCATGCTCATCCAACGGTAAGTATAGATCCTTCTGATACAAATAATCCTCCACCTGCATCTTCCATAGTTGATAATTATGACCATAAAATTTCTCTACTCGGTATTTACTATCTTCTTCCATTTTTATGCTCCCACTCAATTAGAAAACCCTCTGTGAGTAAATCCTGTCAACACAAAAAAACCTCCAAACAAAGCTTTGATACCATTTGTTGGGGTTAAACCATATAACAGTGTTGCACAGATCTAAAATCAAATAAATCATACAAGAAATGAATGCAAAAATAAGCTAGAAGATAAAATAACCAAGAGAAAGATAACACTAGATTTAACATGGTTCACCTAGTGTGGGAAATGTCCACCAATAAATAGCCAATATTATTATTCAATGCTTTACAGAGGAAATACAATGAATATTTGTTGTTTTCCAACACCTCGCACGATGTTTAATGCTTTTCCCTCACTCAGCTACTCTTTCTTGCTCACCAAGAAAACTAACATGCAAGCAATTGTTATTTTCTTCTCTGATATAGTCATACAATGCATGCATGCATATATATATGTATTCTGGGTAACTAACTATGATTTTAAAATCAAGAAATCATCTTTGAAGAAAAAAATTTATTCTAATTCTTGACCAAACAACAAAGCACCATCACACAGGTGACCGATGTCAGTCACTTCCTAACCGATGTTGGTCACTCCTTGACCGATATTGGTTACTTCATGACTGATGTTGGTCGCTGTCAAAACTAGAAACATGTAAAATAAATGTTTCTGTGAAGCAATTAAGCTCCACAGATCAATATTTTTGAGTTTCCATAATGACTTTGAAGAGAGGAAAGTGTACTTGTTGAGTCGAGACCTAAGAGAGGAGATTGATATGAGTTATGAAGTAGGGCACATGGCAGGGGGAAAATTGATAGATGTTTAGGAGAAGGTTGGAATTGAGTTTATAGAGTGAATCACCGACTCGGGGTGAGAACGTGTGAAATAGGATTATATGAAGTGAATAAAAAATAACATCATGGTAAATTTGCACATGTGACTTCGTACAAAGGGAGGACTATGAAGGGAAGATTGGACATATATTGATGAGTCAAAATGAGGGAGTTATAGGTCATGAAAGTGACTAGGTGAAGGTGAGTTGAAGGTGAGGTAGGGAGAGAAGGGGCATAGGATCAGTCATGACTACAACCCGCAACGAGGTATGGTGAGAGAGGTCGATAGACGGGGTGGGAGTGGGTCATGAAAATGACCCAAATAGAAAAAGTGGATGTAAGGAGGGGAGGGTGAAACCACCCACAAAGGAAGAGAAGGTTGAAAGGATAACATGGAATGGGTATGAAGGGACATACCAATCATTAGAGTGACTAGTAGGGTATGATAGAAGAGGTGGTAGGGGTAAGGAAAGTATGTAGGTAGTGGGAGCTGCATGGTGGAAAAAACACGGATCATGGGTGCACCCCACAAGCATGATAGTGAGGCAAGAAGTGGGTCACATTTTTACCTATGGTGAAGTCGAGTGTTAGGCATGGGGTGGAGATAGGTAAGGTACGGGTCACGGGAGGTTTGAAGAGTGGATGTGTGTGGGTTTTGATTGGGAAAAAGGGATTATTATAAGTGGGGTAGGGATCGGGAGGTGAGTCACAAGGGATACTTTGGAGGGTAGCAGGAGGTGATCATGTGGGGATAGTGAGGGGAGAAACTATCACTATAGCAAATGGTATGGAAGGACAGCCAAGGTGGGAAGGTTAGTGAGTAAAGGGTTAGGAAGAGATGGAAGAAGAAATTGACAGGTGAGGTGATTTGGGAATAATAGACAAGTGGGGTGAGAAGAGTAAGGGAGATGATGGGTAGTTGTAGTGTGGGTTATAAGTGTGACACATGAGTGGGTCACCGACACAATCGAGATATATAAACAATTATACACTCACGCGTAATTATGAGGAGACTATTGTGTGACCCTCATATGGGTGTATTAGATATATAGAGGTGTGGTAGAGAGGACAGCCCATTTGGAAACGTGGGGACAAGGGGAACAAGAGGGGGAGCCAAGATGACATGTTTACACGAGATATTGACACCAAGGAAGAGGGCCACCCGGTTAGAGGTAAGCTGATTTTGTGGTATATTTTTTTAGTTTTATGAGCACTTATGGTTTTTGAGGTTGATGTAATCACTTGCGGATCGTGTCATGTTGCACCCTTTCTAAAACTATGCCGCAACCGGCCTACAACCGCCATAGGTAAAATTTTGAGGGTGAAATGATAGAATATGGGATTGATGATGGGCATGATTTTTTGATTCAGGGCCTATCATTATTGATGTTGTGACATATATTTTATAGTTTTACATATAGATTGCGGTGAGAGATGACACAACCAAAGATGGAGATATTACAAAGTGTGGGGTTATTTTATATTACATGGATTGAGTAGGTGAGGATGGATAGGTGTTTATTGATGCATTTATGGAGAGATGGGATAGTGATACTAATACCTTTCATATAGTGATAGGTGAGATGACTATCACACTTGAGGATATATGCATTTATTATTCTAATTGAGGGTGAGTAGGTGGTTTCAGTGGCGATGTTACAAAGTGAGATGGTATATTATAAAGATTATAATAACGTATGGTTATGAGGATTGATGTGGAGAGTGGAGGCTTATAATATCATGAGTTGTATGATCAGGTTCAGCAGGTACATGGGTCATGGCTTAATTATGTAGCGTGATTTGTAGTATTATATTGTTTGATTCGCTAGGGTACACACTTCCATGGGGATTAGGAGAGGTATTGGTGGATATGATAGAGCATGGGATAGTATATGCATGGGTATAGGTGTTACGGCATAGACATATGAAAATTTATAGTAGTATACTAGTCTATTAAGAGTGATTTTGAGTATGGGGGTATTGTTATAAGTATGGGCATGAGAACATATAGAAGTGAACATACCTTGTGGGTTACCTTATTTGACCCATGAGAAATTCTCGGTGAAGGCACCACTTTATCCGTAGTGGATGGTGGATAGGAGGTGTTCATACATATGCCAAATGAGGGTGTGATGGATCACTATCGGCATATGCTAGCAAGTTTAGAGCCGAATGACATTATATGGAGGTTGTATACGGAGGTGGTGGGATTTTTGGATAGTGAGAGGATGTAACACAACTAAAGTGGGTATAAAGGGCTAGATGGTTGATTGGTAGGTGATCACGAAAGATAGATTTAATTCATTATGGGTGTGTGATGATTGATGAGGTAGTTTGGGCTATGCCAAGGAGTGTTATTAATGCCTATTAGATACTCATGCTTGAGTGGAGATGGGTGACCAAAGTGTTAGTGTATGAGGTGAAGAGTGATAAGGATGATGCCTTAGTTAATCTTGTTATGGATAATGATGTAGGTACCACATGATATTTTGACATGTGGTGGGTAATGTATGGGCTAAGATGGCATGTAATGGAAGCGAATCCGGAGATGAGAGATCCACGAGATGGCGTAGTATGGAGGATAATGAGTAAATAAAGACAAGGAGAGATAGTTGATACAAAGACTAATGACACATCGCATGAAGCCGAGGCATAGGGTAACACAATCATCATATGTCGGTGTACATAGGTTTGGTGACGCTAAGTATAAGATAGATATTTAGGATGTAGTAAAGGATGAGGAAAGTGGAGGCATGGTTAGGGTGGATGGGCTAGTAGTAGATATTGTTGAAGTGACAAGGAATACACATGGGTATAGATGAAGGAAGGAACCAAGAGAATATATGGATATGGGATAAAGTAGTAGGAAGTGAGCATCACCGATGACCCTATCGAGCCGAGGTTGAGATATAGAGAGCTTGGTGGAGTCAATGTTAGCGTCTTTAGATGAGGTGATGGAGGAGCAAGATAGGTTATAGATGGAGATACTTGAGTTATAGAGGTTCGTGAGGTGGATCAAGCATTGATTTATGAGTTAGAGGTTAAAATTCTATTACATTCGATGTTGTGATACATATCCATGAGCTAGAGACCATAGTGACAAAGTGAGAGTGGGATTAGGAGTGCGTTACTCAAATATAGGTAGTGGTAGCTACACATGAGCATGAGTGAGGTCATTGAGATCTCACATAGGAGGCATTGGCTTGTGTTAGTTAGGATATTTCTATAGAGGATGCATGTGTTAGGTACTAAGAGACTTTTCTACAAGTGCACACTCCACATGTGGTGGTGCAAATTTTTCGAGATCGTCTAATAAAAGGTCAAAGACACATAGGACCAACATGGGTCCTCCTAGGATTGGATCAATACATCCAACAAGATCACATATAGGTGATAGTAGGCTAGGAATTGACGTAGGGACAGCCCCATGATTGTATTGACATGTGATAATGATTTTCTATATATAGAATGTTGTTATATTTATATACATGAGACGTCGATCTTACTCTTTTTCATCATGGTATACAATGACTCATATTGTGTTCACCGGATGTGTGTGTGTGTGTGTGTGTGTGTGTGTGTGTGTGTGTGCTTGTGATGTTGTTAATGAGATGGATATATATGATGGTGAACTAATATTTGTATTTGTATTTTTTTAGGAATGTGTGATTATAGATATGCAATTCCATAGGATATACAAATGGAGTGATGTGATGTGTGTGTGTTAGGAAAACATAGTTAGTGCTCACATTATTTGTATAGGCTAGTATAAAATAATAAATAGCTTATAAAATAATATATTTTTTGTATGAAAATAATGTGAGGTGTTCACATAACTCACATAGATTATCTCTAAAGAGATGTTAGGATTTGAGTGAGAGATACAAGGGACTAGAGATAGGTGGAGAGATATAGTGGATAAGAATTGAATCCTTGATATTAGGAGATAAATAGTCTATAAAACATTATACTCTCCCTTGTGGTATTATCTCAAATATATTTTAAATTGAAATCATTTATCTATCTTATTTGGATTATTTTGTGTTTAAAAGTGTAATTATTTGGACCAGAAATATCATCTAGTATCGTAGCATGATTGATCAAACATGTGACCTGTTTTTAGTTCTAAGGAAGAGGTTTATGTGGCCTCATTCAAATTCTGGATGTCATTCAAATTTTATATTTTGTCCTTCGTAGTTTTGTTGTTATATTTCTCCAACAAACTCAAATGCATACCAGATCAAGTCACTCATATTTCATTCTTAGTAACATGTGGAGGTTGGATTTTCAAATCATGTAACAACTTACTTTTAGTTGATCTAGGTTTTAAGTCATTATAGTCGGGATTTTTATATTTATGTCAAAATTTAAAAAAATTCAAAGAGTATAGATTCGATGATATTTTAGTTTAAATAGGTTTTAGTTTTATTTAAATTTTAGTGAGGCATTTAGATTTATAATATTAAACATTTGAGTCATAATTTTTATAGTTGTAGAAATATTACTTTCTATTCTATAGATAGAAATTTAGTGTTATATGTATTTAGTCATTTTTATGTCAAAATTGTGCAAAATACAGTCAAAATAATATTTCGGTCTACCGTATATTATTTGGGTCAATTGTCAAAAAATATCAAAATTATTCAAATGTACAAGGATGTACTATCACTTGTATGTGACATCCTTATTCAAATGTTGAGTGTGTCCATCTTATGGGGGGATTTCTCCTCATAAACTTCATACAACTAAGCTTCATCAACACATTTGTTGAGTAAAAAAATTCTTTAATTTGAGGATGGAGGCAATGTAGGATGGAGGTAAATCAGTGACCTCTCGCTAGCCACTGGCAGGTGGCTACATAATGAATTTGTGGCATTTTTTTAATTGTGTGTTTGATTTCTGTTATGTGAAAATAAGAACAGATGGATCATTCTTGTTTAAAATCGTAATGTGTGAGCAATTCTTATGTTTTCCTCTGAATGTAAGAAGGTCATGAGAGCTGAAATAGTATTGCTATATCTAGGTTGTTGGTTGACCTTATAAAACCATCGTTTGTTATGGTTGTTGGTTAACCACATGTAAAACCATCCTTTTTAGTTTGTTGGTAAACCGGGTGTAAAACCATCTTGGGTGTTTTTATGTTGTTGGTAAACCGAGTGTAAAACCATCATGGGTATTTTTAGGTTGGTGGTTAGCCGAGTGTAAAACCACCATTTCAGTTGGTTATAAGTACGTGATAATGTTTTCCCCATGTTCACACTAAGGGGGGAATGTTAGGAAAATGTAGTTAGTGCTCACATTATTTGTATAGGTTAGTATAAAATAATATATAGCCTATAAAATAATATATTGTTTATATGCAAATAATGTAAGTGAGTTGTACACACAACTCACGTAGATTATCTCTAGAGAGATATTAGGATTTGAGTGAGAGATACGAGGGATTAGAGATAGGTGGAGAGATTTAGTGGATAAGAATTGACTCCTTGATATTAGGAGATCAATAGTTTATAAAACATTGTACTCTCCCTTATGTTATTATCCCGAATATTTTTTAAATTGAAATAATTTATCTATCTTATGTGGATTATTCTGTGTTTAAAAGTGTAATAATGGACCTAAAGTATCAATGTGTGGTTTATTATGGTGTGAATGTGACACAATTCTTACACATGTATAATAACTCGTGAGTGGATGTGGTCATGTGTGAGATCAATATAGAGAAAACCAACGATTTGAGAGAAATCTAATGAATATAAGGAAACATACTAGCCCTTGATTTCATAGAGATCCAAAGTGTGCACATATGTGAGTTGATTACCATTTGAGAAAAGCCGTTAACTAGCTATATATGAAGACACTCGACATGGGTATGAGGCTCAAGTTCTTCATTACCATCCATGTCAACTAACTTGTAAGCCTCATACCCATATTTTTGAATGATCACATATGGTCCAAACCAGTTAGGGGAAAATTTGTCCTATTGGTCAAGTGCTTGGGATGAATTTTTTTATTATCTTTGAGAAAAATGCCACCTAACTCAAACTCATGAATATGGATTATTTTTATAAGATCTTACTATACAATCATAGTAGACTTAGAGATGATCAAGAGCATTAACATGCCTTTCATCAAGTAGATCAATTTATGCAAGGTATTCTTGATGGTAATCATCATCGTAATCAATTCATATAGAGGACATGCAAGGATGGGATTTCAAGCGTAATGGGGCATAAAAACTTCATCCATATATACTAGGGGGAATGTGTAGCTCATGTAGGTGTACGAATACTAGTGTGGTATGCCCAAAGTGTATAAGGTAATTATGTGTGCTAATATTTATGGGAAGCGTTGAATTTTTTTTTGAAGGATCTTCTTAATGGTTTAATTAGAAGCTTCTACATGTCCATTAGCTTGCAGATAGTATGGAGTGGAAAATATATGTTAAATTTTGTACTTATCACACAATTCCTTGACGCTTTATGTTTAAATGAGATTTTTTTTTCTGAAATTATCTTAGTGGGAATTTCAAAATGACAAATGATATATTGGATAATGAATTTGACAATTTTGGGTCATGTGATACATGCAAGTGGTGGATCCTTAACCCAATTTGTGAAATATTCAATGTGTGACCGTGAGAAGATAACGGGAAAACTTGACCATAAGGTCAAGTCCCCACCGGGAGAAAGGCCAAATAGAATGAAGGGGTTGTAACTCTTGTGTAAGAATATGCAAGAGATTTCCATGACACTTCTCATGTCGTCTAACATATGTCGAGGCATCTTGTTCTAAGGAAGATCAATAATAATCCATAGGAATGGTTTGTTAAGTGATAGCCATGCCACTAACATTTCCTCCACATATACCATCATGTGCTTCAACAAGTGTAATGACAATCTCTCAAGGTAAGAAACATCATAGTAATATATGTCATAACCATGTTTATAGAGAAGATCTCCAATGAGGAAAAAGTGAGTATCTCATTGTCAAAAATTATGACATCCATTTTTATTAAGGCCAGGTGGTAGAGTGTTGAATTTCAAATATGTAACAAGTTCTTCATACCAAAGAGATGGTGGTTTGGTTTCAATTTGAAAAATATCAAGAGTTTGAGTACGATCGAAGGATGGTCAGTACTAGCACATGAATGAGAACGTCGATAATGTCATATTATTTTTCTAAAGGTATATATGATCTTAAAGAAACCATAGTGTTTACAAAGTGATTGGTAGAATGTGGAGTAGTCTCGATCTCGAAATATGAAATTTATTAAGTAATAAATTAGTAAGGGTCTTGTATTATTACCACATGTCATTATGACATCAGGCAGGACCCTAGGATTTGATTTAAAATTATTTGAGAATCACCAATAATTCAAAATCTTTTGATTATGAGAGAAATGGGTAATTAGAGGCCAATGACAAGAGCCTTGTACTCATCCATGTTGTTTGTGTAAGGAAAATTAAGTTTGAATGATAATGAAATAGAGGCTCCTTAGGATGTGACAAACATGATCCCTACACCACCCCTTTGGTCAGTTTTGGATCCATTAAAATGTGAAGTCATACCAAATGAATAGTTTGTGTCCATATAATCATCACTTTTAAATACAATAAAGATGAAATTATCTCGGTAGATCAATATTGAGTGGTCGTGAATCATGAAGAGGTGCTTCGATGAACTAATCAGCCATCACATGTCCTTTGATATCATTTTGCAAGATGAATATAGGTTGAATTGTGTGATTAACATGATCCACTTGGATGTACGGCTATTTTGATATGTCTTGCTCATCACACAATGTAAGCAATCCATTATAACAACAACATATGTCATATGATTGAGCATGTAATGCCAATGTTTTTGTGTAGAGAATGTTCGCTAGATAAATATTCTTTATGTGTTCATAGTTAAGCTCATAAGTGATGAGGGTGTGACTGATGTAATAAAGGTTGATTCATGATTCTTGGTATTTTGTTGAGCTAACATACTTCCTAGAATGAATTCATTGGCGAAAATGTATAAATACAATGGTAATTTAGGTTGTAGAGGAGATAACACTAGATGTGTGAGAAGATACTTCTTAAGTTGTTCAAATGTGACACAACAATACTCCCTCCATTCAAAGGTAACACCTTTTCTAAGGAGTTGATCAAATGGATTGTAATGTTCAAAATATTATGAGATGAAACGTCAAATAGCCCGAATCTTTCCTTAAAGGCTACGTAGTTGTTTAATGTTTGTAATTATACAATGGCCTTAATTGTAGATGGATCTACCTCAATACCCCGACGTGAAAAAATGAATGTAATTAAATTTCTTGATGTGAATCTGAAAATTCATTTCTTAGGATTCAATCAATTTTTTTATTCTAAGAGGTGCACAAATATTTTACGTAGAACTTTTATGTGGTCGATCCTAGATTAAACTTGTCTAGAAGATCATCAACATAATATTCTACAATGTCTTGAATGTAATCATGGAATACATAGGTCATGGCATGTTGATAGGTTGCATTGGAGCTTTTGAGTTCAAAAGGAATTACTTTATAGCAAAATTTTCCCCAAGGAGTGGTAAAATAAATCTTATATTGGTTTTCTAGAGTAATTTTGATCTGATTAAAACTAGAGAAACCATCCTTGAAAGAGAACATCTCATGACCGGTGGTATTGTTTACAATAGTATCAATGTTCGGCAAGGGAAATTCATCCTTGGGAAAATCTTTATTGGTATCCCTAAAATCAATGCAAACGTGTATACCATAATTTTTCTTACCTACAGGGACTATGTTAGAGACCTATTTTGGATAGTTGATCGGTTGTATGAAACCAACATCAAGGAGTTTTTATAACCCATCTTTGACTAATAATGTGACATGTGGGTGAATATTGCGTAAATTTTGCTCGATGGGTTTTGCATCAAGTTTTAACACCAAATTTTCCACATTTGTATCTAGATCTATTCTTGGTACATCAACATATGGATAAGAAAATACATTTACAAACTCTCATAACATTGGTGTGTAATCAAATAATTCCTCATCTAATAAACACTTTCCAAGGAGGACTATACGAGGTTCCTTCGGTGTATCAATGTCGACTTCAATAGTTTCTTCAATAAGCATATCTGATACCTCATCAAGATGATTAAAAGTGGGGAGCTCATTGGTAGGTTCTAGAGGCATGTCATCGGTGTCCCAAAAGTATGCCTTGTTATGGAATTGAGTGTCTTATGTGATAGATTTGTAGGGATATTTATCCATAGCATCCAAGTTATATAAGATGGATTCCTCTCGAAGGGAATAGGTTCAAGATTATTATCTTATCTCGTAAGATGATAATTGATGGAAAATGTCTCAACTCTATTGATGTTAACGTTATTTCAAAGGATAAGACAATCAGTAGGGGTGAATTAGGAGGTGGAAAAGTGTCATTATGATGTGAAGGTAACATGTATGGAATGGGATGATCAATAAACCAATCAAACATTGTTCCAAATTCATGGAATAGTTCAGAGAAATGGAACCATGTGGCTTCATTGAGGAATATGTGTGAATGATCTAGTATGAAGGAGCGACTGATAACTACATGAATATGAATGACCGGGTTTTTTCATAAGTATTGGAAGCTCATACTAGTAAACATTTCTATTATATTTTCAATATCATCAATAATTTTAGTATATCCTAGTCCATATTTTTCAAATGATATTTTATAACATGGATGAATAGGCATGGAAATTCCTTGTTCAAACTTTCCCAGACCGTAACCTTTCCATCCTTGATTGAGTAGGTAATGCATAGAGAAATATGGCCTTGAAATATATGAAATGTCTTATGTGAATCGCTATTTTTAATAGATGTTTTTTTACTTGTGGATGAGTTGCAGATCATATCCCTTATACAAAAATAAGTATTTTTGAAAGGAATTCCAAAAGACACAAAATACCCTTTGACAAATTGTGTGGAAGATGGTGTACCCATTTATTTGAAAGTTTCCAAATTAGGTATAAAAATAGTGGCATAAGGGAATTTATACTCTCAAGTCCAATAGATTATGTGTTGTTTGTCTTGGTAGCCTTACCGCGATTTTGCGGTATATTTATAGATACATATTTTCTACTAGAAGGAATAGGACTCAAATATGTCAATGGTGAAGATGAAGAGGGTGGAGGTGGGGGTATGATTACTTACATAAGTGATGTTTATGGTTGATAATGGCCTAATGATGAATAATTAGATGGATCATGTGATTTTTAGAATTAAAATGTTTCATTGAAGATTATGGGCCAATTGTATTAGGTGTAAGGGTGGATGTGTTAGATCTTAGAAACTAGGACACTGAGAGGGGGGTGAGTTAGTGTCTATTCAAATTTTTGCCTCATATATTGATTCATTCAAATTTCATCATCAATTCTAATTTAGTAACCATAATATGTCAAGGGAAATCACACACAAAGACCACTTTAATGTGGGAAACCCAAGATGGGAAAAAACCCACAGTGAAACTATGAACTATGCTTAGGACTAACTTTTCATATTTTTGTTACATTAGTTTCATGATTGAGCTTAAACTCAATATGGAGCTACAGCTCCTAGGTTTGACCAAACTACTACTCTTCTGGAAGCTTCAAATCCCTAAATTTAACTAGTTGCAACTGATCTCGGTGTAAGTAACTACTTACAAGGAGGTTGCAACTAGACTTACCTTGAGTTATGGTCACTCTTTTCCCGTTGTCTCTCACAACCGATGATGACCTCTATATTTTCTTACTTTCCTGCTCCATTATGCTTCTTAACTAAACTCTAATATTTCTTTGTCATGATCATCAATTCAATTTTCAAAGCACAACTTCCTCAAAATTATCTCATTTCATGTTATCTCTTACGCCTTCTCAAGTTTGCTTTAGTTGACCTTTATGTAAGCGCATTCAATTTCCTTTCTAAGATTCTTTTATCATCTTCATTGAGTTCTTTATTCTACAAATTCACTCACTCATTTCATTGAAAAGTTACGAGCCTTCAACTTATCCATTACACACTTTCATGATTTCCTCAATAGCTCTCAAAATTAGGATTTATTGTTATGCTACCTCTCACCTTTTATTCTACACTTGTCAACAAACTTACAGAGTTAAATTCTTCTTTATTATCTCTTGTCACTTTCTACTATCTATGGTCTTCACATATACAATGCCCCGCTCTTTCACATGTTGAAGGATTGCCCTTTTCCTGGTTAACATTTCTAATTTTTTCATCCAATCATCATGTTCCATTTCATATAATTATCTCTACCATATCTCTGAATATATTCTTTGTCAAAAGCTATCTCTTCATTTAGTTTTTATATCTTGTCACCCGATTTCATACCTTTACTTAGAAGAATTCTATTTTGTATCCCAAAACTTTACTAATTCCTCTTGACACACATTTTCTATTATATACTCCTCATGTCACTTTCATTTCAACATTTTCTCAGTCATCTTTCATTGTTATTGCTCTTATTCTCATAAATCACACTTATTCAACTTATCTCGAAATCTCATTCATGCAAGAAGTAAACTACACATACATAGATCTTGTTTTATAGGTTGTTATCAAACAAAAAATGCTAACCCTTCAACTTCATATTTTTCGAATGAGGCTTCAACCTAAATTTTTAACTTAGTAGTCATAACACACTAATTTTCACTCCTGTTTTTTATTCACCATAGCCTTCATGCCTTACGCATTTCCTTTATTGTCTTTTCAAATTCATTTCCATCTAGGCATTTCACTCTTGATGACTCACACTTAAAATTAAGAGGGTCTACAGGTAAAAATCAAACTATCTTTTAATTTTCAATAACATAGCTCAATTTATGAAGTTACCATTCAAGATTATTAGGAAAAATTATTTGAATAAAAATAAAAGAAATGATTCTTTAGCCCCAAATGATCACATACAACTAACACTCTGTCTTTCTTGACTTCATAACGTTTAATTTAGACCTTCTAATTTTTACAATTGAATGATGATTTGGAAAATATTTTCATAATTTGGAAACATTTTATTTGCTTCAAACATGCCTTTCAAACTCTTAGATCCTTGACTCTTCGTTATTCACTCTTCATCTTCATTCTAATATCAAATTTTGGTAGCAGAGTATTCAACCTCTTTATTTTTCTAAGTGAAAGATATGACTTGAGTTTCTTTGTCTCTTGAGTTTGTATGAACAACATTTGAAGTAGAACAATAGTGTATTTGTAGCTTCACAAAGCACCATAGAAAGCTTAGTGGCTTCCTCACATGATAGGTTGGCTCATCGCTTTGGTGTTTTACACTATTGGGGTTTACAAGAACTAACTCTCATTCTTTGTATTCTAAGTCTTCAATTTTAGGTTATGTCTAGTCAAGTGATGCTCAACATTCTCAAGATGTGACATAGATTCTTTTATTGTAGCCTCCTCAACCTTCAAACTCCAATTATAAGAAGTATAAGTTGCATTCTCAAAGAATTGAAGATAATATGAACTTGATGGATCAGGGATTCACATGTTTTAGGATCCTTCAAACCTCGGTGAGCTTGAGAAATAATTTAGATTGGATAAGAAACACAAGTCTTTCACTATTTTCTTTGTAATCCTTACTTAGCATAGGTTTGATTCCTTCTAAGGTCAGGTCACATTTAGGGTTTTAGGAGCTAAACCCTAGTAGATGTTTCAAATTTTTACTTTTGCCTTAGTTGTCATTCTTCTATTGTATTTTTATTAAGAGCATGTCATATGATAAAGTACACCATTGTTACATCTGTCTATCTTGATATCCACCATCAATTTTTCAAACCTTAGCATGAGCACAAGTATACTTCATCATAAGAGCATTATTTTCTTGAAGGAAATAGTACATGCAGGGATTTGAACACTTCTTGCAGTCATTACTGACTCATGATCTACTATTTGAAGGAGTAATTCAAGAAAAATATTGAGCAAACAACTTGCGTAGAGAGAGATTACAAATATAAAATAGATTATAGTGGTCTTGATAGGGTTTGT
Source organism: Taxus wallichiana var. yunnanensis (assembly GCA_018340775.1). Taxonomy (NCBI): domain Eukaryota; kingdom Viridiplantae; phylum Streptophyta; class Pinopsida; order Cupressales; family Taxaceae; genus Taxus; species Taxus wallichiana. Next base: position 190,659,205 of record CM031233.1, read on the forward strand.
ATTAGGAAAGCAATAAACAATATGCATTACACCTTCACTTCACTCAAATAGAGCAGCAGATTGAGTTTCACCCAGATGTAATTTGACTCAAAGAACCTTATGCATCACCTTTATTAACAAATATGCAAGACTTGTAAAGAGAAACTTGTAGACAATACTGAAAATTAGTCTTTTGGAAAATTATAGTGTAGTATAGTACAACCACAATGGATTTTAGGCTTCTAAACTCATTCCAAGATCACGCCATATACTCTAGCATGCCGATATTGACATGTGGAGAACTAATAGAGACATTTTCACTTCCAATGCAACTGGAAATTCTTCTAAAAACCTTCCTAACAATCAAAGTGGAACCTTCCTAAACATTCTTTAGCTCCCTATCGATCACAACTAACACTCTATGTTTCTTGACTTCATAATGTTTAATTCAGACCTTCTACATTTGGTGGTTGATCGATGAGCTGGACAAGATTTCTCATAATTTGGAAACATTGTATTTGATTCAAACATGCTTTCCAAACTCTTATATCCTTGACTCTTCGCTATTCAATCTTCATCTTCATTTGAATATAAGACTGTGGAAACATAGTATTCAAGCTCTTTAGTTTTCTAAGTGAAAGATATGACTTGACTTTCTTTGTCTCATAAGTTTGTATGAACAACATTTGAGGTAGAAAAATAGTGTATTTGTAGCTCCACAACACATTAGTCGCTTGCTCACATGATAGGTTGGCTCATCCTTTGGTGATTTTAACTGTTGGGGTTTGAAACAACTAACCCCGATTCTTTGCATTCTAAGTCTTCAATTTTAGGTTATGTCCAACTAGGTGATGCTTAGCATTCTCAATCTTTGACGAGGATTCTTTTATTGTAGCCTCCTTAACCTTCAAACTCAAATTTTAGAAGAAGTCACGGTCTTGTGATTGGAAGAAAAGGTGAACTTGATAGATCATGGATTCATGTGTTTTAGGAGCCTTCAAGCATCGTGATCTTGAGAAACACATTATACTTGGATAAGCAACAAAAACCTTTCACTACTTTCTTTGTAAGCCTTACTTAGCATACGTTTGTTTCCCTTCTAATCTCGGGTCACGCTTAGGGTTTCAGAGCTAAATCCTAGTAGTTGTTTCAAAGTTTCTACTTCCTTAGTTTTCATTCTTCCACCGGATTTTGAACTAAGAGCATGTCATATGATAAATTAATAGTTATTGCACCTATTAATCTTGATATCCACTATCAATTTTTCCAACCTAGGCCTCGAGCATAATATACTTCACCATAAGACCATTATTTTCTTGAAAAGCACAGTACAAGAAGAGTTTGAACACTTCTTGCAGTCATTACTAGACTCATGATCTACCATTTTAAGGAGTAATTTAGTATCATCTTGAGAAAGCATCTTGTGTAGAGAGAGCTTGTAGATAGAAAACATAGTACAAAGGGTCTTGATAGGGTTTTTACTAGGCAATAACATAACAATATGTATTACAACTTCACTTCACTCAAATAGAGTAGGATTGAGCTTCATCTAGATGTACTTTGACTCAAATAACCTTATGCATCACCTTTATTAACAAATATGCAATACTTGTAAAGAGAAACTTGTAGACAATACTAGAAATTAGTCTTTTGGACAAGTATAGTTTAGTCCAATTGTTTCACACAGAATTTTGTTCCAGAATAGAGTTACTTCTATCTTTTCATTCTCTTGAGAAACAGATAAGGGTTAGGGCTAGGAGGAATACCTGTTGAGTGTTGGGAAGGTGTGCGCATACCGTAGAGAGATCAGACCGATTGTGAAGAGCTCCTTTTTGTCTAGGAAGGACTACCTGTAAATAAGAATGCAAGACCACCAGATTTTTATTAAACAATAAGTGAGGGAACTGCCTTGGGCCCAAGAAATATTAGACTTCCTTTTAAAGGTGGTCAATTCCCTTTTAATACCAATTAATGCAAATGATAATAAAGAAGCTATTGCGAAATCACGATTTAGGTACCTTGTTACTAAAAGCAATAGAGACTAAACTACCAATAATAAAATATCATGTTGTTTGTTTGGTCACTGGTTATTGATACATTCAGATCAAGTTACAGGGATAGACAAGGTTGGATATGAGATTGTTTGGAGGTAAATAGGTGAAAGGTTGGTTTTTGGTATAAGTCACAATGACCGACGCCGGTCACTGGATAACCGACCACGGTTATAAAACCGATACTGGTAGGGGATGACCGATATCGATAGGGGTAGTGATTTAGGGGCTTTTAAATGGAGGTTGGTTGTAAGGTGGTTATGGGGTTCAGAAGGTTGATAGATGGTTGAGGGGAGTAGTAGGGCGATAGAGAAGACTCAGAGAGTGAGAAAGTTGTCTTTGGGGCAATATAGAGATGGATGAATGAAGGTTAGGTGCAGGGTGCTGCCGGGTGGTAGATCTAGGAGTAAGCTTATGATCACTTATGAATCAAAAGTTCACAAAGTAGTGTCTAGAAGCATACAAGGTAACAAAAGAGACTACTTACTAGTTTTTGATGTAGATGCGGGTCCAAGGAATGCAGTGGTGAAGGCAAGGCTCAGTTGGGATGATCCGGAAATCGGAAGTGAGCTGATGAAGCTATCCTCCGACTCTCCCAATGTTTGGATGAGTGTGACAGTGATCTAGTTGCTCAGTTATAGTCTTGGGCTCAATACTCCTCTCTGCAACCTTTTCTTTTCTCTCACTTGTCTCTCTCTTGCAAATGAATTTTGGATCCTTGCAAAATGAATTTCCCTCCCTTGTTTTGGTTGGGGGAGGTCATTTATAGGGAACCGATGGCAGTTACCTAACCGACGCCGGTCACGTAGGGACCGATGTCGGTTAGGTCAAAGTTGGCTATTTTTAGTAAAATAGCCAACTTTCCCTCCTTTTCTCCCGAGGGGTCAGTTGTGGGCTTGGTCAAGTCATTATTAGGTTCATTTTGGTGTGGGTGAGGGGTGATGAGTCATGGATATGGGTTTGGACCAAGTCATAGGTCTTAATTAGGTTAGTTTAGGGTTAGGGCTAGGTCATGGTGAGGTGGCAAGGTGAGGTGACAGGGTTGGAGATGTGGATTTATTAATTATAAGGTAATTAATAAATAATTAAGTGTGTAAGGTTTAGGTGGTGAGGTAGGGTTAGGTTGCGAGATGAGATGCGGGGCACAGGGTGTCGTAAGACCCAAATTTGGTGTCTATATTTGCCCCTTGTTGTCATGTAGCTTGTCTTGTAAAGTTGCACTGACAATAATAAGAAGTGGTTTCCCCAGTTAAGGGTATAGGTAATCCCCCTCAAATCTATCATAGATTGAGGCGACGTGAAATCAGGGATAGGGTTGATAAAGGGTGAATGATGATTAGATGATGGTAAGAAGTTGGGGTAAGTTCAAGGAAGTAGATGCACGTTGAAATGCAGTAGTGCGACTAGGGTACATGATTTGAAGAGCAAACCAGCAATTCATAGGAAAATGGTGATATTTTATCCAAAAAATGTTGATATAATCCTAGTATCCAAGGCATAGGAAGTAGCTCCAAGGGATATAACGGGTAAGGTAGGTACGAACGTTTAGGCATATTCGGCAGACTCAAATGGTTGGTTTGGTTGAGATAAATGTTACGGTCTTGGTCTAGGCAAAGTTGGTCGGCTGATCAATTCAAGTATCCTAGTCATGCTAAAACACGAAAATGTGAGCTCGATTGAACAAACAGCTACATGATGGGTGGATAGAATCATAATTTATGGGCCTCACCAAGGTATTTAATTGGTGCGGTCTTGAGTCGGGCCAATTGGTTGGGTGCGCCATGGGTTGGGCCGATTGGTTGATTGTGGCCTTGGGTCGGGCCAATGGATTGTTCGGCCTCGGGTCGGGCCGATTGGTTGGTTCGGCCTTGCCTCGGGTCGCCGATTGGTGCGGCCTTGGGTCGGGCCGATTGATTGGTTGTAGCCTTGGTCAAGCCGATTAGTTGGTTACGGCCTTGTGTCAGGCCGATTGGTTGGTCGCGCCTTGGGTCGGCCGATTGATTGGTTGCACCTTGGGTTGGGCCGATTGGTTGGTTGCGGCCTTAGGTCGGGCCGATTGGTTGGTCGCGCCTCGGGTCGGGCCGATTGGTGAGTTGCGGCCTCGGGTCGATCGATTAGTGGGTTGCGACCTTGGGTTGGGCCGGTTGGTTGGTTGCGGCCTTGGGTCGGGCCGATTGGTGGGTTGCGGCCTTAAGTCGGGCCATTGGTGAGTTGCGGCCTTAGGTCGGGCCGATGAATTCAAAATAAGGCAATTTAGCAAAGCCGGGGGTAGGCAATGTGGTGAAAAATGGATATTGGTGGATAAGGGCAGGAGTTAGGTTAAAATAAGCAGGTAACCAATATCGGTGAGGGGTGACCGATATCGGTTAGAAGATCGATATCGGTCTTCTAGGGCATGACCTAACCAATGTCGGTTAGAGGTCAAAACCTATAAAAAGAAAAAAACGGCGTGTCATTTTCACATTGTGAATTTGAGCACCAAAATATCTCTTGTTGAGTTTTAAATTGATTATGTCAAGTGGTTGGGCTGAGTTGGCACTAGTTTAGTGGGTGAGTGAGTTATTGGTAGGCCCCAGAGATCGAAGGCAGAGCTTGATTGGTTGAGGACCCTGCTGAGGAGATTTGGAGCTATGGCACAGGCTAGAGGAGCAGGAGGTGCTGGAGGTGCTAGAGGAGCTGGACCACCACCACCTATCCCACCACGACGACGTGTAGTCATACCGGTAGGCTCTGAACCCCTATTTTTGTCAATTTTATGAATTTAGCTAGGATTTGGGTATTGGGGTAGGAATCCAAAATTTGATAAAATAATGAATAAATGAAGGTAAACAGTAAAATGGATTGGGTAGATATGTTAGGTAGGCAAAAACGTCAGGGTGGGTAAAGTTTTAGGCAATTGTGCTAGGTAAATGGGTAGAAATAGGAAAAAAGGGTTTGGGGGCCATTTTCGGTTCGGCCCCTAAACCCCATGGACCGATGTCGGTCACTAGTCGACCGACATCGGTCACAATTTTTAGGTATAGATTGGTAGGTGCAGAGACCGGCATCGGTCATGTGTCGACCGACGTCAGGTCTTAAAATTTGGACATAGGCGAGTGGGGGACCGATGGCGGTCGAGGGTGACCGATAGCGGTCACCATGGGTAGGAGGTAGGATTGTAAAATGGCTTTGTTGGGTGTTGGTTTAGGCGGGTAGGATAGATTATAGGGTTGAGGGGGGAGAAGGTGGATACGGCCAAGCACATCATGTGTATACGGCCGATAGGGGTTGCCCAGAGCCAAGGTGCCAAGTAGTCTATAGATATGGGTTTCAGAGGTGGTTGGGGGTCGTGGGCTAGCCACGAGTAGTGGTCGCAGGGTGGGATGTCACCTTTTATAGACATATGTTAGAGGGCCTGACTGCATTAGATATTATATGGAGGCCATACAGAGGCCATCAGCCTTGTGGAGGAGCCCGAGCATAGCTACGATGGATCTAGTACATCTTCTGGATAGCTAGACGGAGACCCGGGGAGTATGAGTGGATTCCCCTAGAGAGGGTACGACGACAGCTAGGACTACGGCAGGATGTGCCACCTCCCCTCCCACAATATCGGAGGGAGGATGTAGAGGCACCACTGCCTCTACCACAGCCATTTGACCCGATGCAGGGTAGCGAGAGAGACCGGCAATGACACACATGGATGATGCCGGGAATTACTGAGCTCATTTTTGGTTTGGTGGGCAGGGTAGAGGGCGGCCGTGAGAGCACAGCCAACACAACCAGATTTAAAGCAAGCGGCTATTACAAAGAGAGAGGACCATCTCCTGGTCAGTGAAGGTATTACGAGGGCGCTTACTATCCACAGCACGAGATTGGGGTGTTACAGGGCGCTTAGCCTGCACGAGCATGCATAGTGCACGGCAGTACAACCTCAGGTCCCTTTTTAGGTTCCGATGGTAGCTCCACCGCCACCACAGGTACCGGCTCAGGTTCAGGGCATACAGGCAGGGCAGGGCCCACTTCTATTAGGAGCCGGGAACCAGCCCACCAGCCATGGTTGCACGGGCCCGTTACATGGAGGCTAGAGTGGAGGCCCATTACTATCAGGACCTACTAGATGGTACGGAGTAGAGTATCAGCCATATGCGGCTCATAGAGCCGAGACTTCCTGAGTCACAGGTCACAGGCGGCCGCAACCATAGCCGGTGGGTCGGTTACAGGTAGGAGGCGAGACCTCGGCACAGGGGCCAGCCGAGGGAGGAGGAGAGAGCTGAGTCACCCCAGGAGCAGAGACATTTTTGGTTAAGGTGGATAGATGATTTTTGATAGAGACACCAGGTCTGCAAACCGAGTGTGCATATAGGGGCCTGCGTGCCCACATAGGATTTATGTATTCATTTTTGTTGTATATACCGGCCTGCGAGCCGAGTACATTTTGTATAGTTGATACCGGCCTACGAGCCAAGTATATTTTTGACATGAGAGATTGGCCTGCGAGCCAAGTCATGATTTTGACAGAGATAGCGACTTGCATGCCGACTTTGTATTTTGGATTACAGAGGCCCATGCAGGGCAATTTGTATATTTTGACATTGATTTGACGATATATAGATGATGAGTTTGATCCACATGGTGTGTATAATTTTTGATTTGATGCATATATTATAATGTTGCATGTGTTTTGTTGATCGTATTGGAATGTGATGTATATAGATGATGTTGATGATGTTTTGATGATATGCATATGTTTTGAAATGTTGATGTTATGATGATGATGGAGTTGGATAGTGATGTTGTTATGCAGGGAAAAGAGGCGGGCTCCACCAAAAATTTGCAAAAAACAAAGAAAAGGCCTAGGTATAAGCAAAAGGAGATAGGTGACCGATATCGGTTAGCTAACCAATGTCGGTCACTATGTGACCGATACCGGTTAGGTAACCGATATCGGTTATGCTAAAACGAGCTTTTCTAAAAAATAGAAAGGCTTGGGAGACAACTCAAATTCTTATTTTTAGAGTCATGCAACATGTTAAATACGAGGATGCAAGGTTGTTGACGTCCATACAGGTTAATTACATGGGAGAATTGAGTGATAAGGAGGAAAGAGATAGGTAAAGTGATCGTGGGCTTGGATTAAGAAGGTGTAAAGGAAAGTTATAGTGAAGAGGGTGGTGAACATGGCTGAACAAGGAGAAGCATCCAACAGCAGAGAGAGAGAGGGAAAACAGGTTCCACCTCAAGCTCTTGCATCCCAAGAGGTATAATTTTTGGTTAGAATTAGATTTTTCATGGTTATGAATAGGATGTGGCAAGGTAAGTGGGTAGAGATGAAAAGAAAGGTGATAGGCAAGGATTTGGTTATAAATATTTTCGTGTATTTATATTTTTAAGGAAGACACAATACATGATAGGTTATGATATGGGATGCTTGAGCTAACCTTGGGAGACCCCATTGTCTCCTAAGTGCTGCCTACATAGCCCATTGCACAAAGCAAGGAGGGGCCTCAGACCGATGTAGTTCTCCCTTAGGACCAGGGAGAGGTGAATTCAGGCAATTTGGTTGTGGTTAGGCAATTTGTTGGTTGGTAAAAGTTTGATGTTGGTAGGGTAATGTTGTTGGTGTTGGTAAGGGTATAGGTGAAGCGAGGGTTAGCCTACCCAAGCATAGGAAACCATGTCCTGATTAAGGTCAACACATAATCCTAGATTCGGGTAAAAGAGGAAAAAGTGTCCCATAGTTGGAAAGAGCTAAACAAACCACGTATTATCGTAGGATGAGCTTGAATCCCTAGGTACCTTGCATAGGTAAGAAGTCGATAGGTGAAAAGAGTTGTATAATCACAATATATCGGATATATGTCACGTCCCTTGAGTTTTGTTGTTTTTGAAGAATGGTGAGGTGAGGTGGATGGTATAGCTGGGGCGCAGAGAACTTGTTATAAGGTGATTATTCTGATGAAAGAGAACCAAACCTAAATAGACAAGTCCATGACTCAAAAGTGCTTTTGAATATTGCTTTTATTTTTCTGGATATAGACTGATCGATGCAGGAAGTCTATATGGGATATGCATTTTGTTGTTCTTGAGGTCTTCACGAAGCTGATCAATGCGAGAAGCTTCTGATAGAGGCTGACTTTGTATAGCTATCCTTTAAGGGAGCAGTCTATTTATAGTAGCAGATGCGGCTTTTGCACATAGCTTTCCTTCGAGGGAGAAGTCTACTTATAGTAGTAGATGCGGATTTTGCACATAGCTGTCTTTTGAGGGAGCAGTCGAGTTTATAGCTTATAGGTCTAGATGTTCATTTGGCATGAAGCATCTAGTTTTGCAAGAAGTTTGACTCAAGAATATCCCAGAATTGTATAATTGAGAACTTGTTATTTTGATACTTTTAAGTCATGGACCAGACTAAAAAGGGGAAGGCATCTTTAAGAGGAGGTGATGATCAAACCACGTGAGTGTGATTCTACTTTGAGATGCACGAAACAAGGTGTATGAGGTGGTAAATGAGCTCAAGGGATGAGCGCAAGGTAGATAAGAAGTGATGTAACACTAAATTCAATAGTAGAATGGTCGGAGATGCAAGGCATTAAGGGGTTCAGGCTTAGGTTTACCATTAAGTGAAGCTAAATGATAAGTACTTAATCTACAAGTGTGAGTGATAATGTAAGGCCTAATCCAATTAGGAGCAAATTTTCCATGTTTACTCTTTTCTAGTTTGGTTACGTGTTGATTCTCTTTGAGAACAAGATCACCAATCTTAAAGGTACGCTCATGAATTTGCTTATCATAAGCACGCTTGATGCGCTTTTGATAAATTTGAAGGTGGTCAAGAGCTGTAAGACGATGCTCGTCAAGAAGCTCCAATTGGGCTAACCGCTCTTGGCGGAAGTCATCATTGGTGAGAATATCCTGGAGAGATATTATGAGGGAAGGGATTTTTATTTCAAGAGGTAAGACAGCCTCGGTACCATACACCAAAGAAAATGGTGTGGCATTAGTGGAAGTATGAATGCTGGTATGATAAGCCCAAAGGGCAAAGGGGATGTGATCATGCCAGTTTTTCCCAGAATCATTAATGACTTTCATGAGAATTTTGGTTAAGGTTTTGTTAGAAGATTCAGCTTGACCATTTGCTTGTGGATAGTAGGGTGATGAGAAGCTAAGTTTGATACCAAAGTTGTCACAAAGGGCTCGTAACAACTTATTTTTGAAAGATTTGCCATTATCTATTATCAGGCAATGAGGAACACCAAAACAACAGATAATGTGATGATTGATGAACTCAACGATTTTCTCTTTTTTGGTTGAAATGAGTGGAATGGCCTCCACCCATTTAGTGTAATATTTGGTTGCCATGAGGATCCAACGGTGACGCTGCGAAGAAGGTGGGTGAATCTCACCAATAAGGTCTAAACCCCATTGTGAGAAAGGCCAAAGATCTCGTGTGACCTGTAGCGGGTGGCTAGCAGTATGTTGAAGGTTGGAATATTGTTGACACATAACACAACACTTAACGTATTCATAGCAGTCTTTATTAAGAGTAGGCCAATAATATCCTAGGCGAAGGATCCGCTTGGCCACAGCAAGGCCACTAAAGTGCCCACCACAAATTCCGTCATGGACTTGTTGGATGGTATGGGTGACTTCAGCTGCCAGTTAGACATCGAAGGAGGATACCATCAAAGCCACGTTTATAGAGGAGTCCCCCCATGACGACATAACGAGAAACACTTTTAAGAAAATCATGTTTGCCATTACTAGTAAGGTCAGGTGGGAGAATAGAGGTTGTAAGGTAGTCATGAAATTGGTGATACTAGGTATCCTGTGAATCACCGATACATTATTTACCATACAAACATCTTGGACTAAGTAAGATGGGGCAAAGAGTTGTTGGACCAAGACAAATATGTCAGAGTCAGTTGGTGAGGTAGGAATTTGTGAGGCCAAGCAAGCCATAGTATCCACAAATTTATTAGTTGAGCGTGGAACGGTTTGGATAGAATAATGAGTAAATAAGGTCAAAAGTGAATCCATGTAACGTTTGTACTTTTGAAGTTCCTCATTTTTACATTGGTAGATGCCAGTAACTTGATTGACGACCAATTGAGAGTCACCAAAATGTTAATAGAATTCACACCTAAGTGTAACGCAACATGGAGACCCAAAACAAGGGCCTCGTATTCTCGCTATATTGTTAGTGTAGGGGAAATCGAGCCTGAATGAAAGAGGCATAGGTTCACCATCAAGAGGAATGAGAACAACGCCCACCCCTCTACCGCGCTGACATTTAGATCCATCAAAGAAGAGGGTCATCGGATAAGACGCATCACTAAGCGAAAGGGTGGCGATGAGTTCATCAGGGAAAGTAAAATTGGTAAATTGTTCCCCAGGTAAAGGGGCTTCCACGAGTTGATCCGTGATAGTTTTTCCTTTGATTGATTTCTAGTGTACAAACTCAAGGTCAAGGTCGGCGAGGAGCATAAGCCATCGGGTGATGCGTTGGTTTAGATGAGGTTTGGCGTACATATAATGTATGGGATCAGCATTGGTGATGACAAAAGTTTTGTGATTCAGGAGGTAATGTCGGAGTTTGGTGGCCACGAATGATAGGGCTAGGCACAAATTTTCTACGTGTGTATACCTAGTCTTGTAATCCACAAGAGTATGACTTATGTAATAAACTGCTTGCTCTCGATGCTCAAAGTCACGATGTGTGAGCATGGCTCCTACAGCATGGTCGGTGGCAGAAAGGTAAAGGTAGAAAGGGTGATCGTCCTGAGGTGGGATAAGCACGGGTGGCTACAAGAGATAAGCTTTAAGAGCCTCAAAGGCTTGGTGGCACTCCTCACTCCATTGAAAGACAATGTCCTTTTAAGGCGATGATAAAAAGGTTGACATGGATCCGAGAGTTGTGAGATGAAATGCTTTGGATAGATTAGAGTTTTCCCCGTAAACTACGCAATTGTTTTAGGTTAGTGGGTGGGGAATTTCTAAGATAGCTTTGATTTTAGTTGGGTCGACTTCAATGCCATGCAAAGAGATGATAAATCCAAGGAGGTTTCCCCAAAGGATACCAAAGACACATTTCTTTGGTTGAAGACGAACATAGTATTGTAATAAAGCGATTGAAAATAATGGTTAATTTATTGAGATGTTCACTACGATGTTTGGATTTTCCAAGAAGATCATCGACATAATCCTTGAGGATAGTGTGCATAATGTCATGAAAAATGTAATTCATAGCCCGCTGATAGGTTGCACCAGCATTCTTAAGGCCAAACGACATGACACGATAGCAGAAGGTCCCCCAGGGGGTAATGAAGGTGGTTTTATGTTGATCGGCCAGGGCTACTAAAATTTGATTGTATCCCGAGAAACCATCCATGAGAGAAAGCATCTCATGGCCTGCAGTGAGATCAACAAGTTGATCAATGCTAGGTAGGGGGAAGTCATCCTTTGGGAAAGTGAGGTTAAGGTCCTAGAAATCCGTACATATCCAAAGTCCCCCGTCACTTTAGTGACAGGTATGACATTAGAAATCCATTGAGGATAGTCAATAGGTAAGATGAAAGAAACAGAAAGGAGTCGTTGAAGCTCTTCTTTAACCAAGAGGGCAATGCGTGGATGCATTTTTCTCAGTTTTGTTTAACTAGTTTAGAGTCTAGTTTCAGAGTGATGTTATGGATAGCAATGTTAGGATCGATTCCTGGCATGTCAGCATAGGACCAAGCAAAAGCTTGATTGCGGGCACAGAGGAAGGTAGTGAAAGCAGCTTTTTCTTGATGCGTTGAGACATTGTCCGATCTTTACAATGTGAGGATCGTCCTCCATGTGGATGTTGATTTCTATAGTTGACTCATTCAACATGGTTTGGGTTTCAGATGGTAAGGCGCGTTGAATATAAGAGTCATCCGCACCAAGGTAGGTGAGGATGGAGTCGTCATCCTGGCACTCCACAACATTAATCGAAGGTGAGTCTTCTTCGATCATGTCTGGATACAAAAGGGGAGAGAAGATGGGTCTTCACCATCACGTTGATAAGTGAGAGGACCTAGGAAGATAGCATTTACGAAAAAAAAAAAAAAAAAAAGTTAGGAGGGATAGATTCTGGTCTATCGACTCCGCGGGTGAAGATGGAAAAGTGGGCGTTGATGGTTCGAAGGGGTGACTTCATCATCTTCCTAGATACAATTGACACGAGGTTTCTTTGGTGTAGGTGGTTCAGAAAATCCAAGACCACTACGATCTTTGTGTTTGCGTGTAGTCATGGGAATGATCGTATGTCGGCCCTATTCATAAAGACCGAAACCAAAACCTTTCCAAGCACAACGAGTCAAGAAGGTGAGGGCGAAACAACGGTTGGTTAGATATTGAAAATCCAATCGAAGGGAACCACACCAAGAGAAGATTTAGAGGTGATAGAGGATGCGTCGAAACCCCCATACATTAGGTTGGTGCGGCAATTATGTGGTCCATAGGAGATCACCTCCCCCACACGACGGTCATAGGTAGGATGCACATGTAATTGTCCATAGTCTTGTGGGGTATGGAAGGTGCTAACGTTGTATAGGCGGTACTCCCCTAGCGTAAGGCATTGAAAAACACCTACCAAGGGATCCGAGGTTGGGATGTTGTCCGCGGGGAAGGAAGAGGTATTCACGCGGTGGATTCATTGGTCAAAGGTGTGTGTGTGGCTAAGGTGGATGGTTGAGGCGTGGTTGAAATAGATGGCTAGGTCGGATCAATGGGTGCCTTGACTGTACAAGCACATCATTAGGGTAGTATAACATATTGCAAATTTTGAAGGGCGGAGCGTCACCGTGACGGTGTATGACTTCCCTCATACTTGAATTTTATGCATCTATGTAAGGTGGAGGAACGCATCCCATAGCCTGGATCCAATGGTGGCCTAACAACATGTTGTATTGAACTCTCCCTCAAGGACATAGAAGAGTTTGGGTAAAGTACGTGGCCCTACATGAATGTTAAGTATCACGGTACCTAGGGTAGAATTAATAGCATCGTTGAATGAACGCAACATGGTGGGGTTAGCACACATGCAGCTAGGAGGGATATTCATCTGTTGGAAGGATTTGGAAGAGACAATGTTTAGGCTAGCACCCCCGTCAATCATAACATGACGTACTCCGAATGTCCTGGACGTAAGTCAAAATGAAAAGAGTGGGGTCAGGATCTTTTGCACCAAAGCGACAATTTCTTCTTTGGAAAAATTGATGATGAGTGGCTTGTTGTACAGGACAGAGGTGTTTGTGGAGGTAGGTTGTTTGGTGAGAGAAGCAACGTGGTTGGGTGTGAAGATGGAGGTGACGGGAAGGGTTTCATTAGGTAGGACCTCTATCCCTTGGAGGATCTCAATTAAAGCTTGTCGATGAGATTCGATGTTTAAATGAGATCATAGAGTGTCATTTTTACAGGATATTGGTGAATTTGTTTGATCATGGTGCGATGGGCAACTCCATCAAAGACTGGATAGGCAGGTCCATGAATAACCACTTTAGGTGGTGGTGCGATTGGGATGGCGGAAGGAGAAAGAGAAGTCGTAGGTGTGATCTCTTTAGATTTTCCATTGTTTTTCTGACCTCGAGTAGCAATGCTAATCATGTTGATCTCGTGAATACGAGATGAGGAAGATGGTAGGGATAAGTCATTGTTATCGAGAGGCGGGGTTGTAATGATGATAGATTTTGGCGAGGTGGGGATAGGTGGTAGAGAAGGGATTAAAGCTAAGGGATTTTCCTCCGTAGTTATCTTTCTTATATTTTCCATCCGAGATAGGCAATGGGTGAAGGATGGCTTTCAAAGCTTTGCATCCTTCTACATTTTTCCCGGTGTGCGGTAGTAGGCACGATTTTAGATTCATCATAACCTATAGGTCGAGGTTTAGATGGATCATAAGGTCCGAGTTGGGGTAGGGAAATGGTCCCATCCCCTACCAACATATCAAGGATCTTGGCGTAAGATCCTTTGAGCGGTTCAAATTCAGATAAGATGAGGCTATTGATTGAGTGGGTGAGATTATTTATTATTTTGGTAATGGTCAAGTACAAGTGGTTCGTACGGGTGGTGGTTTAGGCAAGGGATTTTGATGATTAGGTTTAACTAGGCATGGCTTCTTCTGTGTAGAATTCATGTTTATCTGGTTAGATGATGAGGCCACAGATGACTTAGTGGCAGGAAACAACCATGGGGAAAGAGGAGTGACAACAAACAAGTCCTTCGATGACTGAGTTTGCTTAGGGTTGGTGGGGCTGGTCAAAAGCAGTGGAGCCGTAGGTCGTGTTAAAGAAGACATGGGAGGCATGGTGTATTGAGGCAAGGTGGAGGGGTGAGGCCCCAATATAGAAGGTAGGTGTGACGGCGAGGGTTGAAACCGTGCCTGTTGTACTGGTGTGATCGGGGCGAGGGTTTTAGTTGTGACAGAGGCATAGATTGGACTTGAGGAGATTGGGTCTATCTCCTAGGTGGATTGACGGCTTTATTTTTGGATAAATCTAACCATTTAGGTGGATGCGTCAGGTTGGGTATTGGTGAAGTCCCAAGCGTAGGGGAAGGTTTGGTTAGGTTGATAGAGGTGGATGAGGTATTTGGTAGAGATGAGGGGGGTGAAGGTGAGGACATAGGCATTTTGAGCTTTTGTAAAAACTTTGGGCATATGGTAGAGGTGTCTAGATTAGTCATCTGCATTTGAGTAGAGCATGGTGTACTCAAACGTTCCCATAAGACTCGTCTATCTTCTGGGGGATGACAATCTTCTCGTGTGAACGGGAATTTTGGTATGGAAGAGAAGTGGACTGTGATTCCGGTCCACTGTGGGTGTGATATAGGGGCAAATGAGGCACTTTGTATCAATGGGTGTTAAGAGGTCAACCGGTCACTGGAAAGATTTAGGTGATGAAGAACTGATAGGGAGGAGGGCATTTTCTAGAGGATCCGTCATGGTTAAGGAGTTTGGTGATGTAGGCTCGAGGGGTTTCTCCTCTAAGGATGATAGAAAAAGTGGCGATCCTTCTTCTTGTGCAGCAAGAGTGGTGGAAGGAGATGTTTGGGAAATAGATAGGTTGGATAACATCCTCTCACAGTCTTACAGGGATGTGGTGTAAGAAGGTTCTTCTGTGAGAAAAGAACTCTGGGTGGTTGATTCCTTTATGGGTAAAGGAATAGCAGGGCTGTCCTCTTGTCCTGATGAAGGAGAAGGGGGCGAGGACCCCTGCATTGGTGAAGAGGCTTGATTCAGAATTTCCTCGATGGAAGCCCTTGGTTGGGAGTTGAAAACCGCATGGATCTCATGCACACTCTTCTCTTCGGTTGAGGTTTCTTGGTTTGTGTTACTGTTAGATGAATGGTTTGGAAATGGTTTGTTGAATATTTTTAAATTTCGATTAGCAGGGGCATTAGGATTATCGAGGGTTATATCCCCTACATCAACCATTTCCTGCACTATATTTTTCAACATCTTATAGTTTTCGTGGTTGTGTCCCTTCACGCGATGGAAGTTACAGAAGTCATTTTCTTTATACCAAGAAGGTATAGCGCAGGTGGAATCAAACCCAGAGTGAGGTTTAATAGGAGGCAAGGTGATAGCTCCTGCTTTAAGCAATTTTTCCAAGATCACATCATAAGTTTCTCCCAAGGGAGTGTACTTGATGGGCTTGGCTTTATACCTATAGGTGGGTTTCGGCTGGGTATTAGACGGTGCTTGAGATTTGACCATCACCGCATGTACGGATCCTTTTGATTTCAAAGCAACCGATGCATGAGAGTTGGTGGTGTTGGGTTTGTTGGTGGAGTCTTGGGTTCGGAAATTTGAGTTTTTGTTGCGCAACTTCAATTTCTCCTCCTCGAAGGCTCGAATCTCTAGTTTCCAAGCCATAGTAAAGGCCTCATCAAAGGTGCGGAAAGTTTGAATTTGGAGGGTAGGAGAAATGTGTTTAAAGCGCAGCCCACATAAAGAGTTTGATGAGCTTGGCTTGAGGTAAGGCATAAGTAAGTTGGTTAATAAGGCCCCACCATCGTCCAACAAAATTTGTGATAGACTCACCTTCAAATTGTTGGATGGCATAAAGGTCTATAATGGATACTTTCTTGGAAATATTGATGGAGAAGTGATCCAAGAAAGATTGGGCTAATTGGTTAAAGGAGAAGATTAAGTGCTGGGCTAAAGCACTGTACCACTCCAAGGTAGGTCCTGATAAGGACATGGGGAAGGTACGGAGTAGTAAGGCATCGTCATGAGCAATCAGATAGCAAGCATGTCTAAATGATCGCAAGTGTTGTTGAGGGTCCTCCTTACTACTAAAGCGAGTAAATTTCAGTAATTCCCATTGAGGAGGATATGTATGAAGGGGGATAGAAGGATGAATAGGCTCCCAACAAACTTGCTTGTATGTCAGGGTGTTACGGCTTCCTGAAACAGAAGCCTCAAGATTTTGCATCTTGCCATCATCCGCTTTGATTAAGTCATTGGTTGGGTCGATGATGGTGTTGTCATCATAAACGAAGGAGGATTGGGCGAAGAGCCACTACTGACAAATGGTGGGGTTGAATGTTGATAAGGTAACAATGATAAATGTGTTGGGGTGGCCGAATAAGGGTGTCCTATATAAGATGTTGAGGCCACCGGATGAGTCTGTGGAAATGAAAAGGTGGGCGGAGCCTGAGAGGGAAAGCTCATGTGAATAGATGGTAGAGAGCAAGTTATGAAAGAGGCAATCTGCAGGAGAGATGAGGTAGGGGTAGTGGATGGTAGTGATATGTGGGGCCCCAGATTAACCAAAGGAAGGCCAATTGGTGCAGTATGAACCACCGAAGCCACTGAGCTGGGAGACGGGCTAAGGATGAAGACGGTGAGGTGGAGTTATTAGGTGGGGAAGGGGCTAAGTGAGTGGCTATACTAATAGGCATACCCAAGAGGAGCTGACCGTCGGGTGTACGGTCAGGGGTATGAGATAAATAATGTTGTACGGCACTAGGATTAGCATCCAAAAATTTGGAAAAGTCTAGATCTCCTACAAAGATCTTGGGAAAAGCATTGGTGTCTGTAGGATTCCCCATAGGATGCGAAGGGGGTGACTCAGGAAAAGACATGGAACAAGCATGTGAAACCATGGTTGCGGCTTGTTGTCGGGTGATAACAACCATGGATGAGAGGATACAACAGGGAATTAGTCAATCAGGAACAAAAACAACAAAATGTTGGAATTGGTAGGTTGTTGGTTTGTCGAATCAGAAAAACACAAGAACCGATATCGGCCCGTAAATCGATGTCGGTCGACGGAGGGCGCGTCGGTCGCTGTAACCAATGTCGGTAGAAGAGGACCGGTGTTGGTCACTATGAAGGCAAAGAGAGAATGTAAGAGGCTACTGGTTTGGGATAATAAGGCTTAGTATACCCACCAAACTGTCTGAAGTGATCACTGAGATAGGGTATAACAAAGAAACAGAATTGAAAGAAAAAAAAAAAACAAGCAAGATGCACAAGTAAATAAAGAGACTAACCCTAGGATTAGTTTTAATCACTTTGGGCTTATGCCTTCGACTCAAGATGATGTCAATCCTAAAAAAATACCTAAGGGAGATGTCAAGTTTGTTTTGGCTTGTAAGGTTACCTCAATCGGGCGGAGGAATACCACGGGAAGGGGGATGTTTGAGATGTTGTGTAGCTTATGATGTGATTTAGTATGTGTTGTGCGGGAGAGTAACATTAATTTCTCAATCAATACCGTGGATATCACCCCACGTGTATGACCCGCTTTTTTAATCTACGTTCACTAGAATTTAAAGACAAGAAGCAAGAATGTGATAAATGTGTTTTAAACCCAAATCAAAAATGATATTCGATGAAGCAAAGAAAGAGAAGAGGTTAAGAAGATGACTTTCACTAATGCAAAGATGCGAAAGAAAGACAAGTTCTTTTACCAAAATGACAAAATGTTTTGTGAATATTTAGAAAAGAAACAATTGTTCTCCCTATATGAAAACAAGCAAGAAAGAAAGAAACCCGAGAAGGGTCCCATCAGGTGTGCCAAAATGTTTCGCACAAAATTTTGTTCCAGAATAGAGTTACTTCTATCTTTTCATTCTCTTGAGAAACAGATAAGGGTTAGGGCTAGGAGGAATACCTGTTGAGTGTTAGGAAGGTGTGTGCATACCGTAGAGAGATCAGACCAATTGTGAAGAGCTCCTTTTTGTCTGGGAAGGACTACCTGTAAATAAGAATGCAAGACCACCATATTTTCATTAAACAATAAGTGAGGGAGCTGCCTTGGGCCCAGGAAATATTAGACTTCCTTTCGAAGGTGGTCAGTTCCCTTTTAATACCAATTAATGCAAATGATAATAAATAAGCTATTGCAAAATCATGATTTAGGTACCTCGTTACTAAAAGCAATAGAGACTAAACTACCAATAATAAAATATCATGTTGTTTGTTTGGTCACTGGTTATTGATACGTTCAGATCAAGTTACAGGGATAGAAAAGGTTGGATATGAGATTGTTTGGAGGTAAATAGGTGAAAGGTTGGTTTTTGGTATAAGTCACAGTGACCGACACCGGTCACTGGATAACCGACCACGGTTATAAAACCGATACCGGTAGGGGATGACCGATATCGGTAGGGGCAGTGATTTAGGGGCTTTTAAATGGAGGTTGGTTGTAAGGTGGTTATGGGGTTCAGAAGGTTGATAGATGGTTGAGGGGAGTAGTAGGGTGATAGAGAAGACTCAAAGAGTGAGAAAGCTATCTTTGGGGCAATATAGAGATGGATGAATGAAGGTTAGGTGCAAAGGTGTCTTTGCTAGGTGGTAGATCCAGGAGTAAGCTTATGATCACTTATGAATCAAAAGTTCACAAAGTAGTGTCTAGAAGCATACAAGGTAACAAAAGAGACTACTTACTAGTTTTTGATGCGGATGCGGGTCCAAGGAATGCAGTGGTGAAGGCAAGGCTCAGTTGGGATGATCCAAAAATCGGAAGTGAGCTGATGAAGCTATCCTCCGACTCTCCCAATGTTTGGATGAGTGTGATAGTGATCTAGTTGCTCAGTTATAGTCTTGGGCTCAATACTCCTCTCTACAACCTTTTCTTTTCTTTCTCACTTGTCTCTCTCTTGCAAATGAATTTCGATCCTTGCGAAAATGAATTTCCCGCCTTGATTTTGGTTGGGGGAGGTCATTTACAGGGAACCGATGGCGGTTACCTAACCGACGCGGCCGCATAGGGACCGATGTCGGTTAGGTCAAAGTTGGCTATTTTTAGTAAAATAGCCAACTTTCCCTCCTTTTCTCCCGAGGGGTCAGTTGTGGGCTTGGTCAAGTCATTATTAGGTTCATTTTGGTGCAGGTGAGGGGTGATGAGTCATGGATATGGGTCTGGACCAAGTCATAGGTCTTAATTAGGTTAGTTTAGGGTTAGGGCTAGGTCATGGTGAGGTGGCGAGGTGAGGTGGCAGGGTTGGAGATGTGGATTTATTAATTATAAGGTAATTAATAAATAATTAAGTGTGTAAGGTTTAGGTGGTGAGGTAGGGTTAGGTTGCAAGACGAGATGTGGGGCACAGGGCGTCGTAAGACCCAAATTTGATGTCTACACCAAGATAACCACAATGGATTTTAGGCTTCAAAACTCATTCCAAGATCACACTAGATACTCTAGCATGCCAATATTGACCTATGGAGAAATAATAAAGACCTTTTAACTTCCAATGTAACTATACATTCTTCTAAACACCTTCTTAACCCTCAAAGCAAGACCTTATATGTACAAATCATGCAAAATAGGGTACATTCCATACAAAGGCCTTTCTGAATTGACTAGAAAAAATATCACCAAAATGCCTCAAGGAGAGTCTTTCATAATTTTGTGAAGTTTCAAGACATGTATCACCATTTTGAGTTAAAACTCTTCATATTGTTCTTACCGCTTCGAAGAAGTCCTAGAGAGAGAAAAAACTTGTTTTAAAAATGCTCATAACTTTCTTGTTCCTTGTCCAATTTCCCTAGTTATTTTTTTAATAAATCGGGATTATATTTCTATACAAAAATTTCTTCTATGATTTATCCAAACAAGGCTCGACAATTTTGTTTGAAGGCTAAGAAGCCAAAGTTCTCAATTTACATTCTTTAAGAGGGTAGTTTTAGAAAAACTAGAATAACTCAAAATCCCCATTTTCAAATTTGATGAAATTTAATGTGGAGTACTAAAAGACACCCATATACACATTGAATTTGTTGGTTATCCATAGGGTTTCCTTTGAATCTCATACCAATCTCATTTACCTTAAAAACCACTTGTCGAGCTTCTAAAATTCAACTTTGGATAGCTTTTGAATTTTGCCTCCGTGAGCCAAACTAAGCCTTGTTATTTCTCACACATTCCCTATACAACATATATAGTCTGCTCCCATTTTTATCCAACCTTACCTTTATCTCGTACTAACTTCTCACACCTCATCAAGCTCCAGAAACAAGCCTAAATGGGCTAGTTTTGATCGCAACTTTCACCGATGACCTTGAAACCATCTTGATGCACCACCAATCAACCTTGATGCCTCCTACAGAGCCTCACTCACTTATTTTACATCAATTCCACTTGACATTAATGATAACACCAATGACCCAAGGTTCAACAATCTCCCCCTTTTTTATTGATGGTAACCTACTTAGAAACCTTTGATGGCAAACACACCAACTCAAATTATCTTTCTTGGTTTCTAGCAGCACTCTCTCCCCTTTGACATATATGACAGAATTATTTTCCACTTGAAATGAACCAATGATAGTTAAAGATAAGGAAACATGAGTGAATTAACTTACACGCCCACAAGCTCCCCCTTGATGGTGTTTTTCTAACCTAAGTTCCTATACCAATCTTGAGATCTCTCTTTCCTGTGATTTATCTTTTGACCTTTTCTCGACTAAGCTAAGATCCCCAGAACACTATAATTCTTCACGTGAAGGAAAAAAACCTATCTAATCTCCTTACTTTGCAACAACTTGACATTAGGAACTTACATTCATCCTTATTAAGAACCACAAATCCATCTTAATGCCCACTTAACATTGACACAAACCTCTTCTTCACTTGACATATTCCCAAAAATAGTATCAAAACCTCATATCTACCATGAAGTGCATTTCAAACAACATACATATCTTTTATATTGATAATCCAAAACATTTCTTTCAACCTTGGATAAGTTAATCAAACATCTTGAATACGTGGAGACTGTAGATACATACCTTGTTTGACACATCTGTAATAACCTTACAAATTTGTAATAACCTCTATTATGATTCACAATTTCTCTTTATATCATGCTTTGACAAAGAATCGAGCTCAAATTTTGATCTTTCACTCTTTGCATGAAGCATTAGCATGACACTCGCACAATTTTGTAATCATGTTCCTCGCAAATTATTACCTTTTCACACCACTAACCCTCATTTTTTCAATCCTTCATGATGCAAAAGCTTCAAATTTAAATGAATTCATAAGATTAAGACTATATATCATTATTATTTTTGAAAAATCTGATTATCAATAAGATACTTATTCATATAGAAAACACATATTATTAGCTCTTCTAGATGAAAGAAACACACCTAACTTTTGATGCAACTAGATTTTTGGGAGAAACACTCCATATCGTGATACCTTTTTGGCCATTAAACCTTCTCCATGAGCCTTGATGCATGATTTTGAGGAAACACTACCCAACTTGTAATACCATTCCTTACTAATTATATTTATAGAGAAATTAATTGTAAAATCTAGTAACTGCGAGGATTGTAAGAAACTTTGATCACTTCTAGTCTTAAAATCACTTAAATCTCAAGGGATTGAAGGTTATGATGATTTGATTCAATTTTTAGCCTTTTACTCAACAATTTTATCCTTCAACCACTTATTTTCCTTCTCACCACTACATGAGATCACTAAAAACCTAGATAGGATAGAGACACCACAAAATACACATATCTTAATCGTTAAGATCTCAATTTTTGTAACTATGGCATACATTTTGCACCTAAAACTTGAGGAACCTGTCATTTTATCTCTACTTCATCTATCACAAACTTCGATAGTACTTCCTTTTTTATTTAAGTCACTTGATATTGAATGGATGCAACAATCAAGCCCGATTCAAAACTAATTCAAAACAGTGAGAAAACTCCCCTTGTGATTGTGCATTTTTAACTTTGCTCACTTTTCTCTTGAGATAAACTTTTCCTCATGCTAACTGTGACTGAAAATTTTATGAAAAATTTCACATGCATTTTAAGACATTGAACCTTTGAAAAATTGGAAGGATTCTTGTTAACAACTTGGCACTTTGATTATGAATTTTTAGACTAACATGACACAACTTATCAAGGACATATTCATAATGGAGTTAACACAATGCACAAGCTCATAAGGAGTCTATTCACATTTCACAAGCTAGGTTGGGCACACTACAACCATTTGAATCTCTTTATCACATTCCTTCATACACAAGATGATGACATAATCTCAAAACCTGAACCAATAATTTTACTGACATGAATTAGCTTCAAACACTTATAGATTGTCATTTCAGTTTCCTAATATTCTCATGTCATATCACTTTACTTTATACTCATTACATGTAACACATGACACTTGGCATAGTGTTTAGTATTTATATAGGCTTGATACCATCAACTTATCACTTGATAGAGACCTTGTAAATACTCATTGTGTGACCTAGACTTTTGACATTATTGATGAATAGTATTCTCCTTTATGACATAGAGTATTTCTTGAGAAACAAATAGACTTATGGTAGACTCAGTACTTATAAACTATGACATAGATCATGAATTTATAATTTGGCCACAGACATCATTTCATATTCATTTTTAAAAAATGACAAAAATTTTATAATCTTATGGGCTCATAGCCATTTATGATAACAGGGATATCACAAAAATTTTAGAACAACTAGCACTTTGATGACTCGGAGAAATTTATGTACTATTATATAATTGTTATCCAAAATAAGCCCCTTGCTTATTTTTGGCTAACTCCCTTCATTCCTTCCTCCCTTGTGCCTCAGTCAGAATTTTTTATTTTTTAGGCACTCAAAACCTTTTGGAAATGGCACCATTGGATAGAGCTCCTTCTCAGCTTTCCAGAAAGGTAAATGTTTCCTCCTAACTCCATGTATTTTTGAAGTTATGGCTCGACAGAGTTTTTGTGGGAAATTTTCCCTGGACAGGCCCACCGGCAAATTAGAGAGTGCCACGTAAGAAAAAAAATGGTGGGAAGTGGAGGTAAACTTGAAAAAATTCCAAGGAAAATAATGCAAGGAAAGCCTTCCACCCAATAGGCGGAGGTGGAGGTAAACTTGAAAATTTTACCAAGTATTTGGCTAGGCTCACAAAGGAATTTTTTTCGCCCAAGGGCCCGCCGACCAATAAGATGCGGCCACATGTCCTAGGGGCTGTCGGGGTAAAATCGGTGGGGAGGAGTTGGGAAAATTTCCCAAAGGTTGGTGCAAATAAATTTTTGCCCCGTAGCCAATTAAAACCTCGCCACGTGTCCTTAGGACCGAAGGGATGTTAGGAGGTGGAGGAAACATAGAAAAATTGTCGAAGTGTTTGGTGGGAGCGCAAAGGATAAATCTTGACCCGAAGGCCTACCAACCAATAGGATCATGCCACGTGTCCTCTGGGGTCGGGGTGTGAAGGGAATTTTTCCTTTTCACCCAATTTCGGAAAATTTCAAAAGGAAAGTCTCGCCCTACAAAACCCAAACCAATAGGATCATACCTCATGTCCACGTGGCGACAAAAAATACAAGGCAAGCCCGCAAAGAACATGGAGAGGGAAAGGCCCACATCCAATAGCATTGCACCATGTGTCCAACTCAGGAAAGATGGTCAAAAGTGACAGAAAAGTTGAGAGCAAAAGCCTACGACGAATCACATCATGCCACGTGGCCTCGGAGCTTCGCCAACGGAGAATTTTTGGAAAATTTTCCAAAGGCCAAAACTATGGAAAATGAAGCGGAGAGAGCCTCGCATCCAATCGAATGTGCCATGTGGCACCGAGTAGTGGGGCACGTATATTTTGAGGAAATTTTCCAAAATGCAAAAAGGTGGGAAAATTTTGAATTTTTGCCCCGCTAACCCATTTTCGGCCCTGTTTTGCCCTAAATGTTCAGAGGGGCATAACTTTCGATCCAGAGCTCGGTTTTTCACGTTCTTTATATCATTGGAAATATAGAAAAATTATCTACATGATTTAGGAGTAAATTTTGTGTTTTGGTGGGATTTGGAGAGAGAAAATTGGAAAAAACTTCTAGCACGTGGAAATCGGCATTAAATGATGTTCCAACCACCATTTTTAATGAAGAATGGCTCTCATTCTCTCCCAAAGATGGTCTAAAACATTGGGAAGTGGATTTTAAGGAATCCCATATTGTTTTTATGAATTTGGTCGGTGGTTGAAAGCTCCTCTCATGTTTTCCCACGTTTCTCTCTCCTGAGCTCAAATTTGCATTGTAAAAGCCAGAATGGGCTCATTTTTAAAAAAGTTAGACATTTTTTCTTTATCTCGCAACTACTCTTTTCTTCCTCATCGTGGATTTGTAGATTTTTACCTTTTCATGCAACTACAACACCCCTTTGCCTCCTGGCCATTGTAATGCACTATATTGTACCTAGAATGATAATGTATGCTCTGTGATTGAATTTTCTCAATCCTTTCATGTGTTTATCATTGTCTCATGATATCTCATTACATTTTGGCAATCTGTGCATGTTTTGTGCTATATTTTCTTATGAATTATGTATATCTTGTAGTAGCAGGTGTCTACTACTCCTTTGGTGCATCACCTTATTTAGACTAGGTTTATTTTTTGCATTTTCTCAACCCTGTCTCCTTGGCAAAGTTTGATTAAGTTATAGGTAAACCCTCTACAAAATGTCATGCACACTTGAACAGAGGAGTTGAGGAACCAACCTCTAATCTAGAGGATCTTTTCCAGTCCCTTGCAATTCCCACACTTGTGTGAAAAGATCCAATGTTGTGTAATCACACTGGATGCTAAGATGTCAACTAGAAATCTGATAGAACATCTAGAGGGTGCTGCTGATTTGCACTAACAGTTTTGGCATGCCCGGTGGGACCTTAGAGGTCTTCATCTTCATTGCAACAAAATTTATGTGTATTTGTTCCAATTTTCTTGATTAAAAGAGCCCCGAATTGCACATCTAACGACTCCAAGGAAGAAGAATCAACTGGTTTTGGCAGTCCACCTAAAAACTCATGAGAAGAATCTCCACAAGGTCAAGAGTTGGAGAAGAGGAAGTTTTGTTTGATTATCTGCAATTATATCCAAGAAAAAGACAAAGAGGGAGGAGAATTCAAAGGTATCCATCTCCACCAAACAGAACTCTATCAACTCCACCTGTAGACCTTTCATTCAACCAACAAGGGTTCTAAGGCCAATCAAAATGGCATAACACAACCCATATGTCAACTTCACTTTGTAGCATCCCACTTTCTCTCAATGCACAAAATCCAACCCCAAATTGTAGCACTGAAGAACATTCCATACTTTACTCGGAGAGAATCAGACCACTCCTAGTGATCATGTCAAGGATATTGCTAATATTTGTGTAATCCATGAGATTGATGAGATGTAAGTTGCTGTCAAACTGTTGGCGTCTTCATTCAAAGGGAAGGATTTGCAATGGTTCAGGAGCCTTGCTTCAGACTCTATCCAAAATTGGAACCAGTTATGTATAGCCCTCCATGAGTAGTTTGGAGAAAAGGGAGATAACTTGTCCCTTTTAGAACAATTGACAACTATCAAGAGAGCTCCCAATGAGTAGCTGACTGACTTCAACTTAAGATTTCAAAGGACTTGGGAGAGAATTCCAATGATAGTAAGGCCAACAAAAAATGTGCTTTTCTATATTACCTTAAAGCTTTAAATTCTGATATTTCTATGTTAATTCAATCCATGGGAGGCACAACTATCCCTGTTGCTTATAGCATTGCCATTAGGGATGAAAATTGTTTGATTCAAGCTGGTAAGCTAGCTCCTAGGCCTCCAATGCCATTGTATCCAAATTTAGAAAGTCCAAGCACTAGTCAAGTGCCTAATTTAGCTCCTGTTCCCACTCCTATAAATCAGAGTTCAAATGAAGCTTCTACTTCATCTTCTAGTGCCTCAAATGAACTTCAAGAAGTCATGAAGCAATTACAAAATTTAGGTAATGAGCTGGTTACACTCAAGAGGCAGAAGCCCAAAGTTTTAGACCTTCATATCAGCCTCAAGCTTAGCCTAATAGGTAGCCATATCAGCCCCAAAGACCACCCAATCTAGCTGCAAATCAAAACCAAGAAAGGCCTCCTGCCAATATACCATTTCAACCCTATAATCCCAACGCTGCATCTGTAACTAAAGCACTAGTGCTAGTACAAAACAACATAGCTCAAGAGTATGACTGGTGTTTCCCATGCAATGAACCTCACAACTAGTCTATGTGCTTTAATGGTGCTCTAAATCAAGCCTTAATGGTAACAACAACTGGTGTGGAGGGTGAGGGGAGTCAAGGAAATAACCAACAACAAGAAACATCCTAGCAACAATCAGCTCCAAATGATACCACACTTGTAAACTGGTAGGCAAAAGAATTTTGTGGCATGAATCAAACAATCTCTCAAAGTGTTGTAGCCAACACAACATCAAAAAGGAGAAATTTGGGTGAAGGACATCCATTGGCTCCAACTAATACACAACCTTCTACCACTCCACAAACTATTGGCAAACAAAATGTAGTTTCAAACATGCAAGGACTCGCCCAAACCAGCTCCTAGACCAACTCAGATGCCAGTTGTTGCTGCCCATGTGCAAGGAATGAATGTGCATGCCAAAGGGCAGCAGAGAGATGCGTCATCTCCATTCAACATCATTTATTAGATGAAGAAGACAAATGTAAACATATCAATGTGGGAATCACTATCCATCCCAGGCTAAAGAGATTTGCAACAAACTTTCATGAAGGATTGGTCAACTTCAAATCAACAGGTCCAAATGCAAGAGAAGGTACTCACAAATGCTACCCAGCCTGAAGGGAATCATGGAGGAAAAAAGGTAAAATGTTGAAGCCCCCTCCATTCTATGTTTCATTGATCATTGGGGACCAATTAGTACACAATTGCATGATTGATTTCGGGGCAAGTAGTTCAGTAATGCCTAAGTAAATAGCTAATCAGTTGGGGCTCTAATATGAAGTCATATCCAAAGGGGTAGTGCAATTGGATGGGACAATAGTGAAAATAGTAGGAGTGATTAAAAAATTGAGTCTTACTTTGCATGCATGCCCCAATGTTGTTGTTTTGCAAGATGTCTCAGTGATAGATCTTCCACCACTCTTTGCCCTATGTTTGTCAAGGGATTTTACAGCTAAGATTGGAGGTTACTTATCTGCTGATTGGTCACACATGTTTTTCAGAACAAGATATGGAACCAAAGCCACAATCAGATCTGAGCCTATTGCAAACTTTCACATTGAGCCTCACACTCCAAGCCAAATCAATACCAATTGTTCAACGTTTGATCAAGAGGATTATCCAAGCACTGATGAAGCTGACACCAAGGTTGGAAGCATCCCAAATTTGACTCTTGATGAATGGGAAAGCAAGGTGCATGCTTTTGATCCTTATCAAGAAATAGAAGAATCTGAGCTAGGAGTTTATTGCATGCATGAAGAAAATCAGCCTATTCCTAGCATCACCAAGCTAGACCACAAGGATGACAATGAGGTATGGCAATTGTTCTTTGATGGATCAAGAAGTGGACAAGGTCTAGGAGGGGGAGCTATGCTTGTTTCACCTCAAGGAGTTAAGTACTATTCAGCTTTTAGATTTCAGTTTGCATGCTCTAATAACATTGCTGAGTATGAAGCTTTGATACAAGGATTGCATTAGTCAATCAAGAGAGGCATAAAGAACTTGCAAGTCTTTGGTG
The DNA here is from genome assembly GCA_018340775.1 of Taxus wallichiana var. yunnanensis. Taxonomy (NCBI): domain Eukaryota; kingdom Viridiplantae; phylum Streptophyta; class Pinopsida; order Cupressales; family Taxaceae; genus Taxus; species Taxus wallichiana. The sequence goes on from CM031233.1 coordinate 190,687,244, forward strand.
ACAGTGAGCTGATTGTCAACCAAGTTAAAGGGCAGCATGTTGCCAAGAATGATCTGCTCAAGTGCTACAAAAATAGGGTGTGGGACCTCATTTAATATTTTGAGGGATTTAGCATCAAATCCATCCCTAGAAAAGAGAACCAAGTCTGGCGGACAGTGCTGCAGCAGCAATGGAGCAGCCTTTGATGTTGTTGAAAGCATCAAGAAAGACAAAGTATAGCCAAGAATTCATCTCGATTATAAGGCCTTCAAAGGCTGACAACAACAATGTAAGTTGGCAAGTGTTTGAAAATGATCAACATATCATCCATTTCTTGTAAGAAGAGGTTAAGTTCTCGCCTAAAAATCAGGAAAAATTAGAACAGCAGAAGATGGTGATCAAGTGGTACAGCCGAGAACCAACAAACTACCAAAGGGACTTGTCACTTTAGAGTCCATTTTCAATCCTAATGATCAGTTTAGGAAGAAGAAAGCAAACATCCAAGTCAAGGGAGAAGATTTAGTGCCCATCTTAGTGGGAGAGGGCAAGTCACTCCAAATTGGTAAAGTGACAACTAAGCAAGAAAGGTATGAGTTCATACAACTTTGTCAGAATTCCCTAATGTGTTTGCTTGAGCTATGAATATTTGAAAGGATTCAATCCCAAGTTAGCTCAACACACTATTGAATTGGACCCAAGTGTTAAACCCATTAGGAAAAACAAAGGCCAGTCAATCCACACATGGAGCCTCTCATGAGAAAAGAATTGAATAAGTTGATAGAGGCAAGTATCATATTTCCTATCAAGCATTCTAGTTGGGTAGCCAACTTGGTTCCAGTTAGAAAGAAGAGTGGAGAAATCAGATTGTGTGTTGACTTTAGAGATTTGAATAGAGCATCTCTCAAGGATCATTACCCACTTCCTTCTATGGAGTAGATTTTACAAGTTTTGTTGGCTCTGAAAAGTTTTCATTTCTTGATGGCTATTCAGGGTACAATCAGATCATGGTGAAGGAAGAGGATCAGTTCAAGACAGCCTTCACAACCAAATGGGGGACTTATGCATATAGAAAAATGCCATTTGGGTTGTCCAACACTAGAGCTACATTCCAAAGGGCAATGGACATGGCGTTCAAGGGTTTGATTAACAAAATGGTGTTGATATATCTAGATGATATCACTATTTTTTCAAAAAATGCAGCAGACCATCTCTTTCATTTGAGACAAGTGTTCCAAAGGTGTAGAAGATTTGGGGTATCCTTGAATCCCAAAAAGTGTATTTTTCTAGCTCATGAAGGAAATCTCCTTGGCCACATTGTCTCCAAAGAAGGATTAGCAATTGATCCAGAAAGAGTTGAAGCCATAAGAGCACTACCATTGCCAAGCCACAAGAAAGCCCTTCAAAGTTTCTTGGGAAGGATAAATTTTTTTCGAGGTTTGTCCCAAATTTTGCAGCCCTTGTCAAGCCTATCACCAAGATGTTAAAGAAAAGCATAGCTTTCAAATGGATAGCAAAAGGAAAGGAAAGTTTTGAAGCAATCAAAGAGGCTATCTCACAAGCCCCAACTCTCATTAACCCAGATTTCTCCAAGGATTTCATCCTCTATGCATTTGGAAGTGATGATACTATTTCTACAATTTTGGTACAGCAGAACAAAGACAATGATGAGCAGCCAATTGCTTTCTTCAGCCAAATCCTGGAGGACTATGAGGTGAGATATTCCTTCATTGAGAAGCATGTTCTTGCAGTGATTAGGAGCTTGAAGAAATTTAAGCATCTAGTTTCAAACAACAAGGTTCAACTACTGGTTTCTCATGTGGGAGTTAAAGACTTCCTCCTCAATAAAGACCTGAATGAAAAGAGAGCAAGGTGGATTACTCGTGTCATGGAGTATGACATTGAGATCAAATTCACCAAGTTGGTTAGAGGAAAAGGATTGTGTGAGCAGCTGGTCTTGAGCAAACAAACGGAAGCATACAATGAGAAAGAAGTTGTTTTGGCATTGCAAGATAGCCATGAACAAGGGAGCACTCAAGAAGGAAATGATGGTGTCCCCACTCCTTGCTAGACCCAAGACATAATGCACTTCCTAAACACAGGCCTATGCCCTCCAGAGATGAATAAAACCAAAAGGAGACACTTCAAATTGTAGGTTGTCCCATATGCCCTTGTTGATGGTGTTTTGTTCAAAAGGGATGTGAATGGAGTGCTACTGAGATGCATTGGTACAAATCAGATTCATAGAGTGTTGGAAGAGTTCCATGGTGGATCAGCTAGGGGTAATTTTTGCCAAGAGTGATAGCTCTCAAGATCATGAGGGTTGGCTATTATTGGCCCAATATTTTCAGTGACTGTTATGCATGGATCAAGAGGTGAAATAATTGTGCATTCTTCACAGGTAAGGAGAGACTAGCCGCCCTTCCATTGCATCCAATTTTAGTTGACCAGCCATTCATGTAATGGGGTTTGGACTTCATTGGAGTCATTAACCCAAATTCAAGCCAAGGACACAAGTGGATTCTAATAGCAATAGATTACTTCACCAAGTGGACTGAGGCAGTAGCACTCAAGGAAGCAAATGAATCTAGCATCCTAGACTTCTATGAAGGGATAGCAACTAGATTTGGCATACCTACTACAATAATATCAGATAATGCATTGGCATTCATTGGATCTAAGGTAACTAAATGGGTTGTCAAGAATGGGATATACCTAAGCACTTCATCAAATTATTATCCTTAGGGTAATGGCCAAGCTGAATCTACAAACAAGAACTTGTTAAGGATCATCAAGAGGACTCTTGATGAAAATCAAAGGTCTTGGCATACTAAATTGAAATCAGCCTTGTGGGCTGATAGGATAACTCCCAAGAGATCTACAAGTAATTCTCCATTCAAGCTTGTTTATGGAAGAGAGGCAATTTTTCCCATGTCACTTGAGTTGCCAACATTAGAACTCATGAAGTAGTTGGAGTTGTTGGAGTTTGGGCCCATGGAGGTTAGGTATGCAGAATTGATGGAACTCCAAGAAATTAGAAATTAGGCATCCCAAGCAATGGAGAAGGATCAAGCTTTGATCAAGAAGACCTTTGATAGAAAGGCCAAGGATAGATCTTTCCAAGTTGGGGATCTAGTGTTAAAATGGGATGCAGACAAAGCAAAACTAGGAGGCATTCAAAATTTGATGCCATTTGGAGTGGCCCCTACATGGTCACAAAGTGTAAGGACAGCAATGCCTTCCAATTGTCTACATTGGATGGTGAAGAATTATAGATTCCAGTCAATGGAATCCATCTGAAGCATTTCTACTAAAGGAAAATTCTCCACCTTGTACATATTAGCTTAGGTTTTCATTCCTCCAAGTGCTTATGCACATTGTTTTGTTGTAGTTTAGCTTTGCTTTCCCTAAGTGCTTTGGCATAGGCTTGCTGTTCCAGAAATGTATTTTACAGGCCTTGCTCCAATCAGATGGTGTTCTACCCTCCATATTCCTCCTTGCATTATTATAATAAGTTGGGGTACCAAGCAAAGAATTTGATGACTCCATGCCCAATGGATTGCTTCAGGAAACTGGTAACTTCATCTAGCAGGCAGATGACCCCTCTGAGTCACCAAAATTGTTATCCAAAATAAGCCCCTTGCTTATTTTTTGGCTAACTCCCTTCATTCCTTCCTCCCTTGTGCCTCAGTCAGAATTTTTATTTTTCAAGCACTCAAAACCTTCTGGAAATGACACCATTGGATAGAGATCCTTCTCAGCTTTCCAGAAAGGTAAATTTTTCCTCCTAACTCCATGTATTTTTGAAGTTATGGCTCGACGGAGTTTTTGTGGGAAATTTTCCCTAGACAGGCCCGCCGACCAATCAGAGAGTGCCATGTAAGCAAAAAAATGGCAAGAAGCGGAGGTAAACTTGAAAAAATTCCAAGGATTGATCGGGGTTGGTGCACCAAGGAAAATAATGCAAGGAAAGCCCGCCAACCAATAGGTGGAGGCCAAATAACCTTGGAAAGGTGGAGGCGGAGGTAAACTTGAAATTTTCACCAAGTATTTGGCCGGGCTCACAAAGGAATTTTTTGCCCGAGGCTCCGTCGGCCAATAAGATGCAGCCACATGTCCCATGGGCCATCGGGGTTAGATCGGTGGGGAGGAGTTGGGAAAATTTCCCAAAGGTTGGCGCAAATAAATTTTTCAGCCCTAAGGCCCACAAGCAATCAAAACTTGCCATGTGTCCTTAGACCGAAGGGATGCTGGGAGGTGGAGGAAACATAAAAAAATTGCTGAAGTGTTTGGCGGGGGCACAAAGGAGAAATCTTGGCCCGAAGGCCTGCCAACCAATAGGATCATGCCACGTGTCCCTCGGGGTGGGGTCGGGACTGTGAAAAGAATTTTTCCTTTTCGCCCAAGTTTGGAAAATTTCAAAAGGAAATTCTGCCCACCAAAACCCGAACCAATAGGATCATGCCACGTGTCCACATGGCGACAAAAAATACAAAGCAAGCCCACAAAGAACATGGAGAGGGAAAGGCCCACATCTAATAGCATTATGCCATGTGTTTAGCTCAAGGAAGATGGTCAAAAGCAACGGAAAAGTTGAGAGAAAAAGCTTGCGATGAATCACATCATGCCACGTGGCCTTGGAGCTTCTAAACGAAGAATTTTTGGAAAATTTTCCAAAGGCCGAAACAATGGAAAAGGAAGTAGGGAGAGCCTGCATCCAATCAAAATGTGCCACGTGGCACCGCAGTAGTGGGGGCATGGATATTTTTGAGGAAATTTTCCAAAACACAAAAAGGTGGGAAATTTTCAAATTTTTGCCCCGCCAACCCATTTTCATCCCTGTTTTCCCTAATTCGTAGGGGCAAAGTTTCGATCCGAACTTGGTTTTTCACGTTCTTTATATCATTAGAAAGATGGAAAAATTCTCTACACAATTCAGGGGTCAATTTTGTGTTTTGGTGGGATTTAGAGAGATAAAATTGGAAAACACTTCGACACGTGAAAATTGACAAATGACGTTCCAACCACCATTTTTAGTGAAGAATGGCTCGCATTCTCTCCCAGCGCAGCTCTAAAAAAATTGGGAAGTGGATTTGTAAGGAAGCCCATGTTGTTTTATGAATTTGGTTGGTGGTTGAAAGCTCCTCTCATGTTTTCCCACGCTTCTCTCTCCCCGAGCTCGAATTTGCATTGTAAAAGCCGAAATGGGCTCATTTTTTAAAAAGTTAGACATTTTTTCTTGCTCTCAGTAACTACTCTTTTCTTCCCTCATCAGTGGATTTGTGGATTTTTACCTTTTCATGCAACTACAACACCCCTTTTGCCTCTCGCCATCAGAATGCACTATATTGTACTGGAATGATAATGTATGCTCAGGATTGAATTTTCTCAAATCTTTCATGTGTTTATCATTGTCTCATGATATCTCATTACATTTTGGCAATCTGTGCATGTTTTTGCTATATTTTCTTATGAATTATGTATACCTTGTAGTAGCAGTGTCTACTACTCCTTTGGTGCATCACCTTAATTAGACTAGGTTTATTTTTTGCATTTTCTCAACCATGTCTCCTTGGCAAAGTTTGATTAAGTTATAGGTAAAGCCTCTCGAAAAATGTCATGCACACTTGAACAGAGGAGTTGAGGAACCATCCTATAATCTAGAGGATCTTTTCTAGTCCCCTCGTAATTCCCACACTTGTGTGAAAAGATCCAATGTTGTGCAATCACACTAGATGCTAAGATGTCAACTAGCAATCGATAGAACATCTAGAGGGTACCGCTGATTTGCACTAATAGTAATACTTGATGAAGACAACTTTCTTATTATTATATACTTGACTGATCAAATCTTTTGAAGACTACAACATATACCACGCATTTATCCTAGTTGGGATCAACCTAAGGACATAAATTGGCTTGGTTTAAGGTTCATATCATTCTATCTAATGATTTATTTTCATAACCCTATTTTTAAGAGTGAATTTTTATTTATTGATTGAAACACGGACTTGGGTGGTGCAACAGACTATGACAATAACCTTATACCTCTCTTTTCCTGAAACTTTACAATGACTTCTATACGAGACTTATCAAGTACAAGACCTTTATGAGAGAATTGAATAGCATACCTTAGGATTATTTTCATGCTTGAAAATCTTGAATGCATGTATCAACATGTAATTATGAAAAAAACCTTCAAGATCATATCTTTCTTATTTTTCAATCGATGCATGCCTTCTAAAATCCTAGAGAAGGCATACCACTTCATAGGATCACCTCAAAACAATAAGAAGTCATCAAAGTAACTTGATGACTCACTTTTTTTTGCTTTATCTTTTGTTTTCTTTTTAATATTTTTATATTCATTCCTTGGTGTGACCACAAGATCACTTGAGCTCTCATCCTCTCGCTTGGGTGCCGATATAGGCATACATGTTGCAATTCATAAACCTCGTTTCAATACTACTTGTGGAAGACATTCTTCATACTTTGAACTAGAGTGGTTTTCCTTCTTCTTTCCTTTATCATCATTTCCTACAATATTTCTTTTGTTTTATTCCCTTGTTACTGTCTTATATTGTTATATTTCTTCAAAGATCTTCCATTTCTATCTTCTTGTCATCCTTTGATCTCTCAACTTCTGATTTTTCGTCCTTGACCTTGTATACCCATTTTTCTTTCTTCTTTCTAGCATCTCTCTTAACCATAGTTTTCTTGGTCTTACTCTTTGATTTTGCATTTTATCTATGTATTTTTTTCCTTGTCTCTTGAAATCATTCATCTTATAACTAAATCTAGGTGGTTCATAACAATGTTTGGAAAAAATCCCTAGCTCATGGAAGTTAAAGTAAACAACCTGATTCTTTTCCCAAACTTGACCGACTTGATCTTCTAGATAATACTTGGCTATGTGACCTTTTCCTTTGTAATTAAAACATGTTATATTATTTTCATATCTGTACTAAAACTCTCCATGGATGATATTTTTCAAACTTACTCATGCAATCCCTAGCTCTATGTCCAAAACTATTGTATGAAAAAAAATTCCATGAAACTTACCTAAGAATCTTCTTGCGCATTCGATTGCCTAATGATTTTTTTAATTCTTTTTTGTTATTATTATTCTCTCACCATCCTTTACACTATGTTTCCCTTGCTTGTTCTAGTTCTTTTCTAAGGTTTTTTAGATCTCGCATTAAATTTTTCACATTCTTCACTCTTGGATTATAGTTGCACGACATGTCTCATGCTCGATACCTCGTTATAATTTCATTGTTTTCTTTGCAAGCTATCAAGTTTGTTAGTAACTTGTACCAACTCAATATTCATGGTCTTTAGCTCCTCTTAAAAATTAAGGCAAGCATTTTCTTTTTCTTTCAAATCCTTAGACACTTTCTCAACAAATGAAGCCATTTCATTTAGTTCTTGAGCATTATTAATATCCTTGAGCTTCATTTTTTCCAATAACTCATTTATAAGAGCTTGAGAAATCGATACCTCTTTTTTCAACACCGATTCTCGATGATGTACCCATTTGTGTGTCTTCAAGATCACCTCTAATATTTTAGGCTTGATTTAGGAGGACCAGGATCTGATACCAATTGTTAGAAACTAGGACACTGAGAGGGGGTGAATCAGTGTCTATTAAGATTTTTACCTCATAGATTGATACATTCAACTTTCATCATCAATTCTAATTTAGTAACCACAATCAACAAAGGTAAATCACACACTGAGACAAATTTAATGTGGGAAACCCAACATGGAAAAAAACCCACTAAAACTATGAACTGTACTTAGGATTATCTTGTCCTATTTCTGTTACATTAGTTTCATGATTGAGCTTCAACTCAATCTAGAGCTGTAACTCCTAGGTTTGACTAAACTTCTACCCATTCTATAAGCCTAAACTCCCTAAATTTAACCAGTTGTAGTTTATCTTTTGGAAGCAACTAATTACAAGGAGGTTGTAACCCCTATATGCTAAGTTGCCACTTAGACTTGTCTTGAGTTCTAGTAACTCTTTTCCTATCAGATCTCACAAATGATGATGACCTCGATATTTTCTTACTTTCTTGCTTCTCAACTAAACTCTAATCTTTCTTTGTCCCGATCATCGATTCAATTCACAAAGAAAACTTCCTTCGACTTGTCTCATTTCATGTTCTCTCTTATGTCTTCTTAATTCTACTTCGCTTAACCAATATGTTAGTTCATTCAAGTTACTTTCTAAGACTCTTTTATCATCTAAAATAAGTTATTTATTCTAAAAAATCACTCACTCGTGTCATTGAAAAGTTACAAGCCTTCAACTTATTCATTACACGCTTTCATGATTTCCTCTCACCTTTTATTTTACTAATGTCAACATAATTACTGAGTTAAATGCCTCCTTGGTAGCTCTTGTCACTTTCTACTATCTATGGTCTTCACCTATACAATTTCCTTCACTTTCACATGTTGAAGGATTGTACTTTTATTGGTTAAAACTTCAAATTTGTTCATACAATCATCATGTTACATTTCATAGAATTATCTCTCCCATATATCTGAATGTATTCTTTTTCAAAATCTATCTCTTCATTTAGTTTTAATATCTTATCACCTGATATCATACCTTCACTTAGCAAGAAGATATTTTGTATCCCAAAAATTTCCTAATTCCTCTTCACACACATTTGTTGTTATATACTCCTTATGTTAATTTCATTTCAACATTTTCTTAGTCATCTTTTCACTATTATTTCTCTTATTCTCATCAATCACACTTATTCAACTTATCTCAAAGAAGCTCATTCATGCAAGAAGTAAACTACACATATAGATATCTTCTTTGATAGGTTGTTATCACACAAAAAATGCTAACCCTTCAACTTCCTATTTTTCAAATGAGGCTTCAAATTGCATTATTAACTTAGTATTCATAATACACTATTTTTCACTCCTAGTTTTTATTCACCGCAACCTTCATGCCTTAAGAATTTATTTTCTTGTCTTTTCAAAAAAAATTCCATCTAGGAAGTTCACTTTTTCACTCTCGATAACTCGCACTTAGAATGCGGAGGTTCTATAGGTAAAACAACATATTATCTTTCATTTTTCAATAACATGGTTCATTACGAAATTACCATTCAATATTATTTTGAATACTTATTTGAATAAAACCAAAAATAAATGATTCTTTAGCTCCCTATCAAACCTGTTACTGAACTAACACCGTATGTTTCTTGACTTCATAACGTTTAATTCGGACCTTCTATGTTTGGCAGTTGATTAATGAGATGGAAAAGATTTGTCATAATTTGGAAACATTATATTTGCTTCAAACATGCTTTCCAAACTCTTAGATCCTCGACTCTTCACTATTCAATATTCATCTTCATTTGAATATAAAACCGTGGTAAAGCAGTATTCAAGATCTTTAGTTTTCTAAGTGAAATATCCGACTTGATTTTCTTTGTCTCCATAATTTGTATGAACAACATTTGAGGTAGAACAATAGTGTATTTGTAGCTCCACGGCCAATAGAAATATTAGTGGCTTACTCAAATGATAGGTTGGATCATCCTTTAGTGATATTCACTGTTGGGGTTTGAAACAACTAACCCTCATTATTTGCATTCTAAGTCTTCAATTTTAGTTTATGTCCAATTGGGTGATGCTCAACATTCTCAATATTTGATGGAGAGTCTTTTACTCGTAGCCTCATCAACCATCAAACTCTAATTTTTAAAAGAAGAAGCCACAGCTCGGGATTTGAAGAAAATATAAACTTGATGGATCATGGATTCACATTTTCAAGAGCCTTCAAGGCTCAAGGAGATTGAGAAACACATTATACTTTGGATAAGTAACACAAGCCTTTCACTATTTTCCTTATAATCCTTAATTAACATAGGTTTTTTTCCCTACTAATCTCGGGTCATAGTTTGGGTTTCAAGAGCTAAACCCTAGTAGTTGTTTCAAATTTTTATTGCCTTAGTTTTCATTCTTCCACCGGATTTTGAATTAAGAGCATTTCATATGATAAAGTAGTAGTTATCACATGTAAGTCCTAATATCCACCATCAATTTTTCCAACCTTGGCATGAGCACGGATACTTCATCACAAGACCATTATTTTCTTGAAAAGCATAGTACATGAAGGATTTGAACACTTCTTGCAGTCATTACTAGACTCATGACCAACCATTTGAAGGAGTACTTCAAGTATCATCTTAAACAAGAAAATTTTGGAGAGAGAGATTTCAAATACAAAATAGAGTACAGCTTGTCTTGATAGGGTTTGTACTAGGCAATAAAATAACAATATGCATTACACCTTCACTTCACTCAAATAGAGTAGGATTGAGCTTCACCTATATGTAATTTCAATAAAATAACCTTATGCATCACCTTTATTAACAAATATGCAAGATTTGTAATGAGAAACTTGTAGACAATACTAGAAATTAGTTTTATGGACAAGTATAGTTCAGTCCAAGACAACCACAATGAATTTTAGGCTTCAAAACTCACTCCAAGATCATACCGGATACTCTAAAGCATGCCAATATTGACCTATGGAGAAATAATAAATACCTTTTAACTTCCAACGCAACTATACATTCTTATAAATACCTTCTTAACCCTCAAAGCAAGACCTTATATGTACAAATCATGCAAAATAGGGTACAGACTGTACATTCCGTACAATACCTTTGTACTTGACTTGAAAAATTATCACCAAAATGCCCCACAAAGAGTATTTCATACTTGTGATAATTTTCAAGACATGCATCAATCATTTTGAGTTAAAACTCTTCATATTGTGCTTACCGCTTCAAGAAAACCTAGAGAGAGAAAAATCTATTTTAAAAATGCTCATAACTTTCTTGTTCCTTGTCCAATTTCCCTTATTATTTTTGCAATAACTCGGGATTAGAGTTATATAAAAAAATTCCTTCTATGATGTATTCAAACAAGGCTTGACAATTTTGTTTTAATGCTAAGAAGCCAAAGCACTCAATTTGCATTCTTTAAGAGGGTAGTTTTAGAAAAAATAGAATAACTAAAAATCCCCATTTCTAAATTTGATGAAATTTAATGTGGAGTACTACAAGAGATCCCTATACACATTCCATGTGTTGGTTAGCCATATGTTTTCCTATGAAGCTCATACCAATGTCATTTACCTTAAAAACAATTGTCAGTTCTCAAAGTCAACTTTGGATAGCTTTTGAATTTTGCCTCCAGGAGCAAAACTAAGCCTTTTTATTACTCACACATGCCCCATACAAGATTGATAGTCTTATCCCATGTTTATCTAATCTTACCATGACATGTACCAACTTCTTACACCTCGTCGGGCTCTAGAAACAAGCCTAAATGGGCCATTTTCAAGTGCAACTTCTACTAGATGGCCTTGAAACCATCTTGGATGCACTACCAATCAACCTTCATGCCTCCTACAGAGCCTCACTTCACCACTCACTACTTTTCCATCAATTCCACTTGACATCAATGACAACACCAATGAGCCAAGATTCAACATTAGATACATCCACGGGAGATGAAACAATTAGTGTAACCCATGTAGTGGGAGAAAATCTTCCGAATGAAAATGTGATTTTATTGAGATATTTAAATGGTTCATTGTCGCAGTGACACAATGTGTGAATCCATCTTGTTTTTAATTGATACATTGATGAAGAGTGGATGGAATAAATTTCATTTCATGAATCCAAGTACGTCCCAACAAGATGTTGTATTGTAGTTCTCCTTTTATGAAATATAACAGGGTGTGTAGTGTCTTAGATACAACTTTCATTAGAAAAAAATAGTTCCCTATGCAGCATAATGGGCATAATTGAATTCACACAATTGTAATGTCGAGGCAAAAAGATGAGATAATGGTATGTTGAGATGATGTAAAGCAACAGATGAAATGATATTGATGTTTGATCCATGGATAAGATGAACTTGAATATTTTGTATTCAATTTCAGCAATGATGAATAATAATGGATCATGGGGTTCAATTCCCCCATCATGGTGAGACGTGATTTAGACTTGATTTCATATTCATAAAACATGATTTATGATGAAGTTGTGATATGAAGATTTCCCATGGAGTGGGATTTTGTGTGGTCAATTCGATCAACTTTAAAGCCTTAGAAAGTGCTTCACGATGATTGGAATATTGAAGAATGAGGTCATATAGTGAGATATTAATTAGCGTTCTCTTTAATTGATTAATCAAATTATTATTTAGATTTATAACCAATTGTGAAGATGATGCCACACGTGGTGATTGAGAAAGCGTGGGTGTCGGTTCGGGTGTAGATTTAGGCTTCATATTGGCAGCTTGATTTCTTGTCACAATATGAATCATGCCAACAACTTGGTGAGATGATGATGATGCGTCATGACTAACTTGATTGGTTGAAGTCATATGTGGCGGGTGTTTCACCCGATTCTTAAACGTTTCTTTGAAGTATTGACGCAAACAGATAAGGTAATGGGCATAGGAGGTATACTGTTTTAATGTTGGTTGATGGGTTTTTGCATGCGTATGAATTCTCGAATCCACAACCGATTGTGAGGGATTCCTTTTGGCTAGGAGGAACTACCTATAATGAAAAGCATGACCACCGAAAAGAGTTAAACAATATAGGCAATGAACTGCTAGCGTGTGCTAGATCTTGAAACTATGATACTTCCTAGATGGTTGTCATTCCACTATTTTAAACAATTTAATGCAGAAATGAAGTAAATCCTATTGTAATTTTAAATGATTTAAGTATCTCACTTAAAACACAATAAGAAAGATCTAATCTAACAGGCTAGGTTAGAATAGGATCCAAGGTCAAACAGCTTGGTTTTGGGTCTCGTAGGTCTGAAAAAGTCTCGGTAGGTCACAGGTGATTAAGGGGATGTAAAATTAGGTGGATAGGTCCTGTTCTAGGTCAGTATGAGTGCATACAAGAAACCAATGCCGATTAAGTGTGACTGACGGTGGTTAGGCGTAACCGGTGCAGCCTTGTGTGGAGTTCGAGGATGCCACATAATGGGTTTGGGGTCTCCTTTGTGATTGCACAAAGGATTTTTGTTGGTCAAGATGAGGTATTGGGTGATTTAGGAGGGATTTGGTGAGGTTTTGATGGGTATATGGAGGGGTAATGTCGAAGGAGGTCAATGGGTGGCTAGGTAAACAATAGGTGATAATATAATGACAAAATGAAGTGAACCAGAGAAGTAAAATGTTTTACTTACTTGGATTCTGGTCTTAGACACTTGTGAGTGAGGGATGGGGGTGCTAGTAAGAGGTTGAAGGCTGCAGGTGATCATCAATCGTAGGAGAGCTTCTACATGGGCTGCATGTGCATTCCTCTTTGCTTGGTTAGATCGATCATCATTGTTGGGGTGGCTGTGTAGGAGAAAATACTTGATCTCCTTCCTTGCATGTGTGTTCTCGCTGGAATTCGATCTCAGAAGATGTGATATCTCTCAGGAAGATCTCAATGTTTGCCAACTTTTTCCAATATTTCCAACCTTGAAAATAAGGTTGTTTTGGGGGTTAAAAGGGTAATCGACGGCGGTTTCGCCTAACCGAAACGGTTAGGGGCTAACTCAAATTATTGGTCAAGGTGGGATTTCCTAGGTTTACTAAAATAGGGAGATCCTCTTGATTTTCTCAAATCTCGTGTCGTTAACCTAGGGATTAAACTGGAAGCTTCTTGTAAGCATGCGTGAAGTGGTTAGAGAGAATGTATGCATTGATTTTTAGGGTTTTGGTAAGTCTTAGTTAGTTATGGCACATTACTAAGAAAAGGTCTTAGGGTGAGTTGACTTGATGAGGTGTCTAGGTGAAGTGTATGTGTGGATATTATTTAAATTAAGATATTTAAATAATAAATATGGTGAGGATAATGAATTAATTTAATTTAATTAATTGAATTAATATTAGTGAGGTGAAGGGGGGCATGGCTAGGTGAATGTGATGAAGAGTACTTATTTGTTGAGGGACCAAAGGGAGTGTGACCTAATTCTAGTGTCTAAATTTTGCCCCTTTTTGTTGCGTAGCTTGTATTAGTAAGAGACACTAACAAAAATCGATGTGGTTGCCCCATGTGTGGGTGAAGGTGATCCCCTCAAACTAGGAATCGACAAGGCAACAAGTAAAATTGGTGAGTGGTTTGATAAAAGGTAAATGTGATGAAAAGAAAGGTGGGTAATGGGGGAAAGAGGAGCAAGGTCTACTCATGTAAGCTAGGTAATGGGTCGTGGTCAAAGGTAGTAATAAATAAATCCACGCACATGTATAAACTGTAGCATGCTACTGGGTTGAAGAGCAGTCAAAATCTACATCGTCCAAGGTCGATAGGTTTATCCAAATGAGGTTGAAGTGATTCTAGTATCCAAGGTATATGATATGGTCGAAACATAACACGTGTTAGGTGCGGAACGTTTAGGTATGTTCTGCACACCAATGGTAGGGTCGGGATAAATGGTTACGCCAATAGTCTAGGTAAATTCATCGTGTCAAAAACATAGGTAACTATGACGCAAGGTATAGCAAACACATGAGGTCAAAGGTCACAAGCGATGGTCCAAGTCCAAATATCTAGGTCATAACATGGGTAAGGCTAAGGTAGGGGTAAAATAATGAGTCCCCAAAGGAGGACAAAGGGAGGTAGTAAATGATGAGGTCAGGGAATGTGAGGGAAATGGTTTGGGTAAAGGTGGGGTGGGGTAAATGATTAGGGTGAAGGTTGGGTGAGGTAAAAAAAGGAGGTAGGGGTAGGGTAAAAGGGTAAAATTTAGGGAATTGGTAGGTGAGGGTGACCAATGCCGGTCAAGGATAACCGACGTCGGTAGAGGTCAACCGACCATGGTTGGGTAGGGCATGCGATTGATGCTTTGATAAAGGGTAACGACGCCGCTTAGGTTGGTTTGTTATAAAAAAATCCATGTTTTTATTTATTTATTTGTCTTTTAGATATTTGAGAAAATGACAAAAGAGAGAGAAAAGAGAGAAAAGTGTCTGGACAGAGCGGAGCATTGAGTTGGTAGTGTGAATGACGGGTGATCGCTAGAGAGAAGTGGGTTCACAGGATCAATACAACATATTTGATTGGGTAGAGGTTATGGGTACCGATTCGGTGATGGCAGAGGCTGGAGAGGGATTGGGTGGGCCACCGGTGTAGTGGCCAGATGTGCCACCGAGAATACGACAAATAAGAATAAGGTAAGCACCCTACTCTAGGTGTATGTGATTAGATAGAGTAGAGGATTAGTATATTGTTTTTTGTAGTTTCGGTTGGGTTTTGTTTTTGTGGGTGGGAATGGGTTAAATTTGGAAATGGGGGAATAAGGTAAAAAGAGGAATGGGGAGGGAAATAAATGGGATAGGTGGGGTGGGTGGAGGTCCAGGGGTAGTGTAGGTCTTTGTAGGTGGGTAAAAGGGGTAAGGGGAGGTTTTATTAGAAAAGGAGGGTTTTGAGAAATTGTGGGTTTTACCGCTATAGTGACCGACATCACCAAGTTTAGCCAACGTCGGTCAGCTAAAGCAAACCGGTATCGATCACCAAACAAATGACCGATGTTGGTTAAGGAGTGACCAGAGTCGGTAAGAGTGAACCGGCATCGGGTCCACCAAACAGTGACCGATGTCGGTTAAGGGGTGACCGGGTCGGTAAGGGTGAATCGGTATCGGTCGGGTTATTGGGAAAAAGGGTCCAAAAGTGATGTGGGCTAGGTGGTTGAGATGGGTAGGGTGAAAATAGGGTGTGGGAAAATGATAATTGGTAAATATGGATATGATAAATGGAGATTAATGTTTTGTTTGTATGGATGCAGGGGAGAGCACAACTACATATGCGGGATAGGGTTCCACATCTACTCTTCACAGTGCACGGCGCAGTGACCCCAGAGGAGCTGTAGCATGTGGAGGTAGTGGGCTTGAGTGGGGTTCATTGCTATCAAAATGTAATTTGGTAGCCCAGTTTAATGGTCATGCTCATCGATAGATGGGATTTCGCAACCAACATGTTCCACCTACCGACGGGTGAGATTACTATCACCCTAGAGGACATGTTTCGATTCTTTGGCTACCCATATTGGGTGCACAGGTCTACTCCATCTCCTCCGAGGCCTCAAAGGAGATGATTGTGACTATTTTTGGTGAGGGGATGGCCGACCTAAGATTCCATAAACCACTTGAGCTATGGAGAGATGTACCTAGCCCATCCTAGAGGAGACAAGGCTAGTGGTTTTGTTGATGGAGGTAGTGTGCTGCTATGCACTGCCAGATGCAAAGGGTGGATGGTTTCCCTGATCACTAATGGGGGTACTCCATAACATGATGGTGGATGAGACCCACTTTTCCTAGGCACCAGCATTCTTGGTGCGATGTATGTACAGGAGTTGAGGGCATATGGGTGGTGCGCACAAGTTCATCATGTGCTATACATTTTTACTACACTGCTAGGTATACAAGCACATAGTTTATGTGCGGCCTATAGGGATTCCCCGAGAAGATGCATTCCCAGTGAGATTTGTGTGGGTGGGGTATAGGAGATGGGAGCTCAAGTTATTGGAGAGCGGTGATCCGAGAGGCCCACTAATGATGTGCCCTATTTCGCGGCAGATATTGAGGGTTTGTCCGGGAGTGGACATTATTTGGAGGCCATATGTGGGATTCCCCTCATATAGGCATATGCATGAGGAGCTAGCTGAGCTCCAACTAGAGAGATGGATACAGGGTCGTCGTGTCGGGAGTATGAGATGATCCCGGTAGATAGAGTCTCATGCGGCTTGGGCTAGTAAAGGACATACCTCCACCCTTCCCACAAGATCGAGAGATGACGTGAGAGGCCCTTACCTCTACCACAACCTACAAAGTGCCCATAAGGAAAGAGGAGTAGCTAGTGGACCAAAGGATAGATGACACAGTGCACGATGGTATAGGCATACAGCAGCTGGTGGGTGGGTCACTTACGAGTCATACCACCTGCATCGGGTAGTCTGGATCTAGCCACCATCATGGTGTAGAGAGACACCCTACAAAGGGCGTGTGACTACTCTCATTACCCAAATTGGGTATCTATCAAGACACACATTTAGAGGGCTCGAAGGTAGAGGTAGCAGAGCTACAGTACAAGTGGCGATCAATGCCCAGATGGCCAGTGGAGGAGATGGAGATGGAGAGGAGGGGGATGGTCAGGTGACACCCTTATAGATCGTGTGGCAAGTTTACAGAGCTAGTTGGCCCGAGTGCACGTATTGGGGCTTTACAGCCCGATATAGGCACAAGGGTAGGGCGATCCACCAAAGGCACCACCATCACAGCACCGGGACCGGTCCCAATTCACATGCAAGAGCGGGCAGGGTCCCCGTGCGTACTCCAAAATTGTAAGGTACTCATCATCGCTAAACGGTGTAATAAATGCCCCAATGATGATACAGGGCTCTTCGCAAGGTGTTCGGGATCCAGAAAAGCTTTACGGATATGCGTTAACATCCCGCATGCCCCGCTTAGCCCCCGCATGCTTTGTTTTCCCCTTTTCCCTCTTTTCTTGGCTTTTGGTCTTCAAAGGACGAAACCGCCTCCCGAACAGGCGGCGGGGTCTCAGAACCGCCGCCCTGAGCAGGTGGCGGTGGTCCTTTACGCATTTTCCAGAACGTTCTTTTGACGGAACGCACGCAAATTTCAACGCTTCACCAGCTTTTCTTGCCGACTTGAGCATGCATTTATGTTTTTGGTCCCCTGGAATAGTGTTTTTCCTTTGTTTATTGTTTAGGAGTTCAGTTTGGTTTTGATCTTTGGGTGTTTGAATTCCTATAAATGCATGGTTTGTGCACATGCAAATGGCCCCTCTTTCTTGTTTAAAACTCACCATTTTCAGTAGGTCAGTCTTCTAGTTTGCTTAAGTTTGATAGTTTAAATCCTTTACATGCTTAGTTGCATTACTCAGCTATTGGTAAGCCACAGATCCAACTTGTGCAAACAGTATTATTGTTTTGGAGTAGAATAGTTTAGGCAGCCATTAAAGTTGCAGGTTTTGCTCTTCATACAGACTAGTTTCAGGTTCTGGATGCTTTTTGTTGCATGATTCGCAGTAGACCCCGCTAGGAATTGCATAGGCCAAGCTCTGTACTCTTGCGCTATCCCTCTCCTATCCGCATTCTATTCTGTCTGCATTCTGAAGGCTGTCCATTGATCCAAATATCTATTCCTATTGATGCAAGCATTACACACTTTTCTGGATTCACGTGAGCACAAAGAACGAAGAGATCATACTGAGGGGACAAGAACACACACACCGTCGGATTCGCCACTGTTCTGTGAAATCCAGGTTCCATCTTTCAAAGTTTTAGTTAGAACTTATCAAATAAAGTAGTTAATCACTTTATTTCGCTTATTTCCATTCTCGATATTTCCAGGAGGTTGTGGGGATTGATAGTTTCGAGAAACTATGATTCATTCCTCACTTCGAGGTAGGATCGAGAATCTTGCAAATAGATTAGTTATTTCGTTGTTTAGAATAGATATACAAAATTGCACGCATAAAAATAGCTACACTCGGCTATTCTCGCTTTGTTTTACGTTATTAATTTAGTTGTCAATTCTAAATATTTTAAATAGTCGCTTTCTTATAAATTGCCGTAAAATACAAAAAGAAATTATATATGCTAGAAGTGTACTTAGATTTTACTTTATTATAGTTTGTTTCATTACTGCTTTTGCATGACAATTACGGGACCTAGGGAGCCCAGGGAATACATTTTCGAGCCAATTGTGCCCCAGCCCAATATCGTAGTGGCAATAACTGACATTGACCAAAACCTTAGGATACAAGTCTTCCAAACAACAACAGACTTCCAACAGATCAGGTCACAGTTGAGAGGGTTAAACATAGAAGACGACCAAGCACACACATTTTGGTCAAATCAGCCAAACTACAGGTTATCCTAGAAAACATCCGCATGACTGTAGAAGGATTTGAAAGAGAACAAATATTCGGGTGCGATCCTTTAGTTCCACAGACAGACGCTGGAGACACCCTCGTAGATATAGATACCAGCTTAAGAATTCAAGTTGCTAGAACACCTGTGAGGTATTCTGAGAAAATCGCACAATTGCTGATTCTAAACGTAGAGGCCGAGAAAGCATACGATTACTGGATACTAGGGATTAGGACTTGATCTCGTGTATAGATTAGTTATTTCGTTGTTTAGAATAGATATATAAAATTACACGCACAAATAGCTACACTCTCGGCTATTCTCGTTTGTTTTACGTTATTAGTTTAGTTGTCAATTCTAAATATTTTAAATAGCTGCTTTCTTATAAATTGCCAGAAAATACAAAAAGAAATTATATATGCTAGAAGTGTACTTAGATTTTACTTTATTATAGTTTGTTTCATTACTGCTTTTGCATGACAATTACGGGACCTAGGGAGCCCAGGGAATACATTTTCGAGCCAATTGTGCCCCAGCCCAATATCGTAGTGGCAATAACTGACATTGACCAAAACCTTAGGATACAAGTCTTCCAAACAACAATAGACTTCCAACAGGTCAGGTCACAGTTGAGAGGGTTAAACATAGAAGACGACCAAGCACACACATTTTGGTCAAATCAGCCAAACTACAGGTTATCCTAGAAAACATCCGCATGACTGTAGAAGGATTTGAAAGAGAACAAATATTCGGGTGCGATCCTTTAGTTCCACAGCCAGATGCTGGAGACACCCTCGTAGATATAGATACCAGCTTAAGAATTCAAGTTGCTAGAACACCTGTGAGGTATTCTGAGAAAATCACACAATTGCTGATTCTAAACGTAGAGGCTGAGAAAGCATACGATTACTGGATACTAGGGATTAGGACTTGATCTCGCGTATGACCATAACAGGACCGCAACAACCAAGAGTCTACGGTTGTGATCCACAAATCCCACAGCCTAACGAATCCATAAGAGAATTAGACATAGACACTGGCCTACGCACATTAGTATTTCAGTCTACTCCGATTCCACCTATCATCATTCAACAGTTATCCCTACTAGACACAACAGCTAACGAAGCTAGAGAATTTTGGACTAGGCCAGAGAATCGTCCATAGAGTTGACTATATTCACCATATGACCCTATCAGGAGAAATACACGAAACCATCCCAGGTCATTTTCCACGCATCCCACAACCCATAGATCGAATCACGCCAGAGCTCGATATTGATTGGAGCCTTCGAGTAGTCATCCTGGCTGATCGATCTATCACACCGGTCCAGGTTAGAAGGGCCTTCTTTGCCTTAGATTCACAGATTCCATTAGTGCGTGTCGAAGATATTAGATTGCCTAACTAGTCTATCCATATACTACCCGTATTCCATCCCCACCGGCTGTCTCGGCACGACCTCGGGAGGTCGGGTACGCGGAAGAGTCGCTTGTAGATTCCCACGCTCGCTTGTCAGCTTTTCCGGCGTACAAAATTGGTGAACCCGATGTGAATCAAACAATTATTTCACCTTCTCTTTTATTAGTTTTATCTTCTCTCTTTCACCTTCGCTCTTTCCCATTATTCTGCGGGTATTCATATACCCCCCGAATATGTCGGGATTCGACGCATATGGCAGACCCCTCCTGGGTCTTGAGGCATACTACGCCCAACAGAATAGGGAATCATCACCCTCGCTCTCAGTATGGGGTGACAACTATTCAACTAATCAGTTGTCAACTCAAACCCCAAGAACCAGATATAGTTTGTCTCTTCAAACCGAGGAGTTAGATCAACCCCCTCGAACCCAACAAACAGAACCTTCAGGTTCCAACAATATGACGTTTACCGGAGAATCTGGTTCATCTCCTCAAATACTACTCAGACCACATATTAGTAGACAATCAGATCCATACTTGGTCTTAGACGATGGACAATCGATACCTTATCCTAGGAGTGAACAACGCTCCCGGGGTATGTACCCACCTATAGGAGGTTTACAAGTACAACCCGAGATCTCTTTTCAAGAAAATACCTCTATACGAAATATTCTTGGAGAAACTTGGCAAGATAGCAATCAGTTCATGACAGGCTATCACATGCCTATACAACACCAGGGTACACAACAAACGCCGCTCAGGCAAAGTACCGTGACTTCACCAAATGAAGTCATTTCAACGTTAGTAGAAAGAGTGAGAGGGTTAGAACTTGCTCAAGCAAATCAAAATTCTCCGTTCATGCAAACGGGGAGTTCCAATCCTCCATACCACTCTGGCCAAGTAGATCTCCTCACAGGAGTAGGCACGTTAGGCATGCCTCCTCAATTTCCTCAACAAGTGCCAACTAGACCCACTATCGCTAGCACTGTTCCTCCAGGTCTAGTACAGAGCAATCCATTCCTGGATAATACCCCTTCGTACTTAAACATGTATTCAAAATCGCCACAAGGGGATATGTTCTCCTCTCCCGGCATGTTTGCTCCAACGCAGGGACCTCCCTATGCCCCTGCCAACGCATATGCTGCGCACCATTGCTCCCACAAAGAACCACCATCAATGGTCGAAAGCTATGCAATAGGGACATATTCAGAATATCTAAAGGAACCCTTAGATTTCACCATACGAAGCGTCATGCTTCCAAGACCCCTCCCTGATTTGCCCAAGTTCAAGGGTGAGGGAGATCCAAACGCGCATATCAAAGCTTACGCTACAGCCATTCGAGAATTACTCCCATGGGATGGGGTTGTTGCTAAAATATTCCCCAAAACGCTGGAAGGCATTGCCCTCGATTGGTATTACAGAATACCCGAGGCTTCCATACATTCATTCAAACAACTCGTGTCTGAGTTCATCAAAGCCTTCGACATGAACAAACTATTAAGGACAGGAATCAGGGAGTTCTTGCACATCAAGCAAGAACATAACGAGTCTGTCGCCCATTTCATCCAAAGGTGGCGCACAGTCCTTTATTCCTCGGCAAGCGCTCCAAACATGGATCAGATGGAGCTATGTGATTTATTCCTTCATTCTCTTAGCAGAGAAGTGAAGGAAGAAGTCCAGAAGTTCCCACTAAGGACTTATGACGAAGTACTTGAGAGCGCTCTACGAATAGACCAGGCAGCAATAGATAGTGGCCGTAAGACGTATGGAGCAAACGGGAGGTTAATCACCTCTACTCAAAATACTACAACCACCACAAGCGTCAATCAAGGACCCAAAATCCTTAACAAAAATCGTGGGGTAACAACAGATGGGGTAACTGACCAGCCCAAGAGGGTAAATGTCATTAATACTCCGTCACAAACAAACAACCAAAGAAACAACAACTTTACCCCGAATCAATACAAAGGATTTTAACCATCCACAACAACAACAACAACAACAAATAAATCCCATACAAGGGCCAAGCCAAAACTCATTTGGTTACCAAAACCAAAGTCAAAACCAAAAACAACAATTCCAAAACTTTGGTCCTAATAGGCAACAGTTTGATCGGAATTTTAGGCCACAATACACACCAAACCAACAAAACGGGAATTATAATCCCAATTCTTATTGTGGTTTCCATAAAATTCATGGTCACGACACTAGAACGTGCCGTGACTACAATAAATTTATGCAACATTTTCCAGAAGAACAAAGACAGTTCTTCACAGACTTGTTTTTGGCAGATCCCGTCTCATCATCACCAAATACTCTCACAGGGGCAGTTTCCCCTCAGAATGCTCCCCTCAGGATCTTTAGCGATCCGCTCCCAAATCATGATAGCAATAGGCTGAATCCAACCTGGAACAAACAAAGGTACAATAACGGAAACAATGACCATGAAGCTTCAACTTCATTAAATCCGTCAGTTGCGCCACAGTTGGGAGCTCAACCAAGACCTAAGATAGTTAGTTTGGTAGAATTAGACGCTGAACTACCTATCGAAGCTATAACAAGAACACGAGAGTATTTCTCTCAACCGAGCCCAAGTCATCTGCCAGAGATAGATAGGAGTCAACAAATAATTGAAAAACCCATCGGTGCCTATGATTTAATTAGTGACCTAACAAAGACCTTTTCACACATTTCATTCTTGGACTTGCTAAAGAACTCTCCCCCTCACAGAGCTGCTCTTTTAGAAGCATTAGGTCTAGGCCATCTAATTAACATCACTCCACCTCCTGAAACACAAGTAAATCACGTAGATTTTGATATCCATCCTCCGGGGCAGCCGGACAAGGATGTCGAATTCATCTTCGAAATAAGTAAAATGCCCACAGATGCTGAGATCGCACGCCGAGGCGATCCAAATTCTACACTCGCAAGTACAGTTTATAATAACTATGTAAAAAGGGCAATGGTTGACGACGGGGCCGCAGTTAACATAGTCCCTTTCTCTTTCCTCCAAAAACTTGGATATGGAGAAACGAACTGTTCCACTACACGAAACACCTTGAGAGGCTATGATAGCCTCAAAGCCACTTCAATAGGAACTATAATACTGCCGGTCACCTTAGGGCCTAAAACAATCCTGACTGAGTTTTATATTATAGATCGGGAAACTAACTATAATATGATCCTCGACCGACCTTGGATACATCGAATGAAGGAAATCCCTTCCACGCTATTTCAAGAAGTAAGATTCTTGCATCTGGGAAAGGTATTTGTAGCCAAAGGCGACCCAAAACCTTTCGATTTGCACCTAGCTGATTTAAAGAAAAGACCAGGGGTGCACTCAGAATTCGAACTGCCAACAAATCAACTTAATAAACCCTCTGACCCAAAGCCAGAGGAAAATTTGATACCTACGACGGATCTTGAAACTACCAACATAGCCAAAACAATTCCAACCCCTAAAAGTAAAACTAAAGAAACAGTATCATTAGGGACTACTGCGAAGATCGTTGAGTTGATAGAACAAGATTCACCAATGTTCTTACCATTTGATTCAACAGGCATGGGATTTTCCCTAGGTGTTGGTTCCTTGCCAGCAGAAGATCTCTGTATGGTAGAAGTAGAGTGTGCAAACACAGTAGATACCCCTACATCTATGCTCCCGGCTAAGTATTGGACTCTCCATTTCGATGGAGCTAAATGCCGCTATGGAGCGGGGGCAGGTATAATTCTTACCTCGCCCGAGGAAAAGGTCCTCCCATTCTCTTTTAAGTTGAACTTTGAATGCACAAACAACGGCGCTGAGTACGAAGCTCTCCTCCTTGGCCTTACCTTAGCCAAAAGAATTGGTATTGATAACATCAAAGTCCTAGGAGACTCGCAATTAGTAACAAACCAAGTTTCTGAAATATATGAAACTAAAGCCGAACATTTACAACTCTACAAAGACGCTGTGTTAGATTTAAGCAAAGCGTTTAATTTCATATCCATTGAAGCAATCCCACGAGAGAAAAATCTTCTCGCCGATTCAATAGCAACTTCGGCATCACGCTTCACTCCAAGCAATGAGCTAGAAGATACTCACTTCACAGTATCCATTCGTAACGAACCATTGATAAAAACAATGACAAATCCTCTTTCAAGCGGAAATGAATCTACCGTCCTAGACCATGTTGGAAATGATGCGGCTACTTTGGATTACTTAAATGCCTATGCAGCATTACATCTCTCCTATCACACACTAGATTTATCTCTGATCCCGCATTCATCTTCCTACTTCGGAAATCCCGTAACGGATCTTCCCTCGCAAAGGGAACCTAGCATATACGCAATAGAAAATGGGGATGATATAGATCTACCTCCAGCACCACCTGAGTTCGAAGAGGGTAACGCCTCTTTAATCGAAGAAACAATCGATGTCAACATTGGGACAGAGAATGAACCAAGGATATTGAAACTAGGTTCTTCATTAACCCCAGAAGAAGTAGAAATACATACTCAGGTTCTCAAAGAACATCAGAAGGCATTTGCATTTAATTACAAAGAGATGACAGGAGTCGCACCCCACATTGCGGTGCACAACCTCGTCACTAGATCAGATGCAAAGCCAATTAAGCAAAAATCAAGACCTATGAAGCCCAAGGTAGCCCTCATGGTAAAAGAGGAGGTAATAAAACTCCTTCAGGTAGGATTTATCAAGCCAGTTGACTACTCCCAATGGGTATCTAATATCGTTCCCGTTCTCAAGAAAATGGAAAGATACGCATCTGCATAGATTTTCGGGACATCAACAAAGCGTGTCCTAAAGACGATTTCCCATTACCATCCATAGACGTTATTGTTGATGCAACAGCTGGTTTTGAACTCTTGTCTCTCATGGATGGATTCTCGGGATACAATCAAATCAGAATATCCGAGCAAGATCAAGCTAAAACCACCTTTATAACTCCTTGGGGAACCTATTGCTACGCTGTTATGCCATTCGGTCTCAAGAACGCCGGTGCCACGTACCAGCGGGCTATGACTTATATATTTCATGATTTAATTCATAAAATCATGGAATCCTACGTAGATGACTTGTTGGCTAAGGCCAAGAAGCGTTGTGACCATCCCGAAGTACTCCGCGTCATTCTTTCACGTTTAATAGAATACGGAGTTACGCTAAATCCGAGAAATGCGTCTTTGGTGTAACAGGAGGAAAGCTCCTAGGTTACATCATATCGTCACGAGGGATCGACGTTGATCCAACCAAAATTCGGGTTGTCCTCGAAATGGTCCCACCTTCGAGTGAATCTGGAATCAGATCATTTCTCGGGAAGCTGGGTGCAATCCGGAGATTCATCCCGGACTTAAGCTTCGCTATTCATCCAATCAATAATTTACTCAAGAAAGACTATAGCATTGATTGGACTGAAGACTGCAACGAAGCTTTCAACGCAGTTAAACGCTTCTTACTGTCACCACCTACGCTAATGCCACCTAAGCTAGATCACCCGTTAATTCTATACTCACGGGCTACCGATGTCTCGCTGGCCTGTATGTTGGCCCAGAAGACGATGACAAGAGAGAGCGTGCAATTTATTTCATTAGCCGAACATTGCTCGACTACGAAACACGCTATACACAAGCAGAACGAGAATGCCTTGCCATAGTTTTCGCAACCAAACGCCTAAGACACTACATGCTAAATCAAGAGACAAGGGTCATGGTAAAAACTGACCACTTACGAACCTTCCTCACACAAGGGTCCCTGTCTAAAAAGGCGGGACGCTTTATAACCTTAATGGGAGAGTTCGAATTAACTTTTGTAAACCAAAAGTCAGTTAAAGGGCAAATCATCGCAGATTGGTTAGCTGATAACCCGCTAGACGGAGGCGACTTAGTAGACTTAGACTTTCCAGACGAATGCGTGTACTACGTCGAAACCCGACCTGCTATATCTGAGTGCCCTTGGTACGCTGATATCATTAGTTATATCATGGACCATAGGTACCTAGAAGGAGCTACACCTCAACAAAGAAGGCGGTTACGCATTATCGTAGCTAAATACATCATTATAGAGCAAATTCTCTATCGAAAAGCATTCGATGGAATGCTTCTAAGGTGTGTCGACACAGAAGAGTCCAAGAGGATTCTCCATGAATCCCACAAGCAAAGATATGTGGAGGCCACTTCGGTGGCCATGCCACTGCTCGAAAAATACATCGAATGGGCTATTTCTGGCCCACTCGAACATGACACGATAGAGTTTGCACGTAGGTGTCATAAGTGCCAAGAATTCTCCCACGAGATCCACATGCCAGCATAAGCTCTACAACCAATCGCTACTCCATGGCCCTTTTCTACATGGGGCCTGGACTTGATAGGGAAGTTCTCTCCCTCGTCCATAGACGGCCACAATTTTATAATCACGGCCACTGAATATTTCACTAAATGGGTAGAGGCCATGCCTCTTACAACTGTACCTGGTTCTGTAATCGCTAAGTTCATTTTGAATCAAATCATTTGTAGGTACGGTATCCCGCAAATCATTATCTCTGATAATGGAACTTCTTTCAAAAATGAAGAAGTTCGTGAACTATGCAACAAATTTAAAATAAGCCATCATACGGCTTCCTTGTATTATCCCCAAGCCAATGGGCAGGCTGAAGCAACAAACAAAACGCTGAAAGCCATTCTCCTTAAAACGGTGAAAGAAAACAAGCGAGATTGGCACTTGAAGTTATACCCGGCCTTGTGGGCCCACCGAACCTCAATAAGAACACCAACGGGAGCAACTCCTTTCTCGCTAGTATTTGGGGCGGAAGCAGTTCTCCCGCTTGAAGTCGAAATACCCAGTCTCCGCATTTCGCTACAAGGGATTCTGGATGAAGACGCTTACAGAGAAGCACGCCTTTCCCAACTAGAAAGCCTAGATGAAACTAGGTTAGATGCTGAGCAGCGGCATAGAGCTTATGCTGACCGAATGTGCCGGCAGTATAACAAGAAGGTTTATGAACGCGATATATACGAAGGTGATCTAGTTCTAAGACTAGACAGCCGGATCGATAAGAAGACCGGCGAAGGAAGGAAATTCCGGCCCAAATGGTTGGGCCCATACCGAGTCATGAAGGACTACGGGAATGGTGCTTATCTCTTATGCACGCTAGAAGGTGAGGAGTTTGGCGAAACAGTCAATTCCCTCCACCTCAAATGTTTCTATGCATAAGCAGCAAGCGCTGCCTATATAACTATCTACATTGCATTTTCATATAAATTAGGATCATTTTGTCCACTTGTTCTTACACAAATTGTGATCAAGGAATCTATTCTCAAAGCAATTTATTTCAAACTCGTGATGTTTCTGGCATGAAGTTCTTTAATCATACCTCTCCATCTTCGATATCATCAATCAATTCAGAATCTTTTATCTAATAAAATCAGACATGACGAAGTCCTAACGGTAACCATACCAAGCTCTGCAAGTTTGTTCTCGCTTTGGTTTCTTCTTAGGATAGGTGTCTTGCCTATGGTCTGTTCTAGAAGCTTCATGGTGTCACATCTATCCCATATGCACATCTCTTTGGAAATAAGAATATACTGACATCTTACTCAAACAAACAAGTCAAGAAGTGATTAAACAGAAAATTTTATTTTACACATTTCCTTGCCCCACCAACCTTCGGTGATGAGCTTGCGTCTCTTACTAGTGACGTAGGGTTGGGAAAGGATGGAAATGCCCTTACTCGCCTATGCCTTGCCCATGGTGATAAACCCATGCTTCTTACAGGTAGCATGGGGCAAAGTGTAGGGGGTCCTCTAGACAAAGTAAATGTTAAAAGGTCATAAACAAACAATTCAAACTTTGAGTCAAAAATGAATGAATCAGATATTCAAAATTCCAAAAAGAGTTAAAAATCCTAAAACCCAGATTTTGTCTACTATGTGGCCATCTACGGGTCTAAGTCTGGATAAACCGCAAGGTAAGTTACATCCAAAACTATGAAGTCATTCAGGTAGAGTAAGCTTGTAGTTTTCAATTTGGTTCCACCAAAGCTTCGTCTGTCTTTCATCACTATCACTTCACCATATTTCATAACTTGCGCCCTTCTTGGCTCTTGGTGATGAGCCCTCGCATCTTACTAGTTGCGTGGAGTTAAGAGTGGGGCAAGTTAATCTGTTCATCATACTGGTTGTTTTCATCACTGTGCCAAAACAAATACAAGTTATCCAAATTGCTAATAAAAGTTAAGATTCAAGATCACAGTATATCTACAATATCATGTATCAGCATCATGAAACACAAAAGGAAAGCAAACATTTGCATCATCTGTTTTCCATTGCATACATTCTAGAAAGCATATAAAACATACATCGTAGTATACACAAAGCAGTTGGAAATAGAAAGGACACACATGAGTGACAAGCTTTTGATCCAAAAATCGACGCATATATATAAATAATCAATGTTTGTATACAATGCCATCATGCACTAGGCATGGTCAAAACGCTCAAAGAGCCCGTAATACACAAAAGAATCTATAATACAAAAAGTGCATAGGAGCCAAGTGGCCTCTCAACCCCTACGCGATCCCGCTGAAGGTGCGCGCCCTCGCCTAGGACTACGGCTACGCCGGCGCTCTGAATGGACGGAAGGCTCAGGGTCTCGAGGGTAGTCATGGTCTCGCCATGAGAATGGCTCCTCATAAGGCGCTCGGCTGTCCTATAGCCTGCCAACTCTGTACGGAGAGTCGACACCATCTTGGCCACATGCCAAACGGGAGCAAAGACGTCGGTATGCCTGCCGGCTGCTGAGGGCTCCCCGGCATCTACGGATAGCTCCGCACGGGTCTTATCCATAGGGATCATCAGAGAATCAGTACATACCCTACGGATTAGATCCCGCCACTCGTCAACAGTCTCTGCAAAACAAAGAAGAAAGACGAATTAGAAACTAGGCAAGAGGCTAAAATATACAAGATACAAATATAAGGAGGGATAGCAGTTAAAACAAGTCCTAAATCAAACTAACACTGAAAGGGAGAGAGGATAACTTACTCGGATCACCGGGCCTCCAAGATGGGTCACTAGGGCCAGCACCCGCTGCAGATGCCGCCGCCGACTGAGGAGCTGCTCCTGTAGTTGGGGCAACATGACGCCCCGCAACGGACTCATCATCTCCACCATGGCCCCGGGAGAGTGGCTCCTCGGAAACCAGAGTCTCTCTCTCTGCGCTCTGCTCCGCCCTCTCTGCCTGCATGATATCCTGAGTGTCATGCCACTCAGGATCACTCTCGTCCGTCTGCTCCTCCGACCCTCCCTCTGTGGACTCCTCAGAATCGGAGTCAATATCTATAGGGTCATCGCTACTATGAGCAGGACCCGCGGTAATCCGAAGTAAAGGTGCCCGAGGCGCACCAGCTCTCCCTCTGGCCCGAACTATCCCCAGTTGCAATAGGAATGCCAGGGGTAACCACTGTCCAACCACGGCCTCTAGGCCCCCCTCTAGCCTCCCGAACTGATCTGTAAACTGGTGCTACTGGAGGAAGCATGCCCACATATGGGAGGCCGAACTGCTGAGGAACCCTGCTGAAAGGATGTACCTCCACCCGTCCCACACGGTCAATAAGCTGCCCTGTGATGGAGCAGGAGACCAATGTCATGGCCTCCTCTCCCCATACGCCGGCCATAAGCTGGTACGGTGTGGCCTCCATGTCTGCTATAGTGAGGGAGGCTACTGGCTGGTGAGGTGCTCTAAGCACCGACATATCTGACCATCTGGCCGCCCTCACAGCCCCAGGATCTGCCACCTCCACGCCTCTGCCATAAGGAATAAAATGCTCATACACCCAACTCATGACTAGAGTTGGGTGGCTCAACGACTGTCCCTGTAAACGGACCACCCTATATAAGTCGTGATAGGTGGTCCCCAAAATGTCTGCCCCCCAGGCGTATATCCGGCCATGCCCCTCTATCTGTGCAATGATGGGGGCCCAACAGTATAACAAAGTGTCCCCTCCCTTGTCCCCGATCAGTCTCGAGGCAAGGATCCCCATGATGGCCTGTCGAAATATGGGGATGGGCAAAGAAGGGATGGATCTGACTCTCACCCCCTTCTTCGACCCCGTGGAGATGACTGCATCTCCCATATATGTCGCCCACTGTGCAATCTGTGCCCGTGAGCCTGCTGTCTCTAATGTAAGTCACCTCCCGATGATCGGGACCCCCAGAATGCGGTAGACGTCCTCTAATGTAATGGTCCACTCACCACGGACCCCTGGCAATCGGAAAGTGTTCCGATCTGCATCCCAGTATGAGAATAAGTCACAGAGTATGTGACTGGACGGAGCAACGTGAGGCACACGCGATATCCGCAATATGTCGGCCCTCTGTAATGTGTCCTCCTCATCTGCTAAGAGGGCATCCAATACCCCAGGCAGCCAGTCACACTCTCTCTCCCGGCTCCATCTAATATACTCCTCCTTCACCTGCATACACCCAAAAACACACAAAACAGAGTAAGTTAGTATCTAAACGATATCAAGAGAGTCATAAAAACATACACAAATGCTAAAAATACAAGTGTAAGTTTTCAAAAGAGGTCCTTTTGCATTCTGTGCAAAACCGCCCCAGGCGGGGGCGCATGTTTTCGCCACCTTGAAGGCGGCGGTCTCGTGACCGCCGCCCTGGACAGGGCGGCGGTCATGTAACCGCCGCCCTGGCCAGGGCGGCGGTCGCGGTCCGAAAACCCGCGCGGGTTTTTAACCCCAAAAAGCCAAAAACTGGCAAAAACGACCATTTTAGCTAAAAACAAAGCCTACCCAGTAGGCGCCCCCCCTAGATGGACCTTTTAAACCTAACATTTTCAAAAATGACCCCCCCATTACAACAAATTTAGCATTTCAAAATTGAAGAGGGAAAAGCACAAAATTGAAGAAAAACCAACCTGTGATCTCGCGGGGTGGCGTTCCGCACGTGGAGGCATGATCACTATCTCGCTGTGGACGTTTTGACTCTACTCGCGTGAGAAACCGTTACCGTGGGCCCCAGAGCTCAAAATCTATCAAATCGACTCGCGCAAATGAATAGGAAAATGGGCCCACTTTTATATATATAGCGCTCTAATTCATTTTAAATCCCCTTTTCACAGGTTCGGAGCGCCAACGGAGGTAAGTTTCTATCCTCGCACTAATGGTACGTCCTCTTCCCCTATTATTTTAGCGTTTATTTTCCAAGTTATTGTATCTATCTGCACTTGAGTTCTCCTTTCATTTTGCAGGTAGCGGGAATTTCGGATGGCGTCATTTCGACACACGGACGTATAAGGTATAACTTCTAGCTTCCCATTTCGGGACGGCCATACTCGGACCCACCGTTTTACGCCTCTTCATGGCTAAAACGCTTCTCCGAGGGGGCAATATGTACGTACCCAAAATTGTAAGGTACTGTACTGCGGAACGGTGTAATAAATGCCCCAATGATGATACAGGTCTCTTCGCAAGGTGTTCGGGATCCAGAGAAGCTTTACGGATATGCGTTAACATCCCGCATGCCCCGCTTAGCCCCCGCGTGCTTTGTTTTCCCTTTTTTCCCTCTTTTCTTGGCTTTTTGGTCTTCAGTGACGAAACCGCCACCCTGAAGGGCGGCGGTCCTGTGACCGCCGCCCTGAGCAGGGCGGCGGTCCTTTACGCATTTTCCAGAACGTTCTTTTGACGGAACGCACGCAAAGTTCAACGCTTCACCAGCTTTTCTTGCCGACTTGAGCATGCATTTATGTTTTTGGTCCCCTGGAATAGTGTTTTTCCTTTGTTTATTGTTTAGGAGTTCAGTTTGGTTTTGATCTTTGGGTGTTTGAATTCCTATAAATGCATGGTTTGTGCACATGCAAATGGCCCCTCATTCTTGTTTAAAACTCACCACTTTCAGTAGTTCAGTCTTCTAGTTTGCTTAAGTTTGATAGTTTAAATCTTTTACATGCTTAGTTGCATTACTCACCGTTGGTAAGCCACGATCCAACTTGTGCAAACAGATATTGTTTTTGGAGTAGAATAGTTTAGGCAGCCATTAAAGTTGCGAGGTTCTGATGCTTTTTGTTGCATGATTCGCAGTGGACCCCGCTAGGAATTGCATAGGCCAAGCTCTGTACTCTTGCGCTATCCCTCTCCTATCCGCATTCTATTCTGTCTGCATTCTGAAGGTTGTCCATTGATCCAAATATCTATTCCCGGTTGATGTAAGCATTACACGCTTTTCTGGATTCACATGAGCACAAAGAACGAAGAGATCATACTGAGGGGACAAGAACACAGACACCGTCGGATTCGCCACTGTTCTGCGAAATCCAGGTTCCATCTTTCAAAGTTTTAGTTAGAACTTATCAAATAAAGTAGTTAATCACTTTATTTCAGTTATTTCCATTCTCGATATTGCCAGGGAGGTTGTGGGGATTGATAGTTTCTGAGAAACTATGATTCATTCCTCACTTCTAAGGTAGGATCGAGAATCTTGCAAATAGATTAGTTATTTCGTTGTTTAGAATAGATATACAAAATTGCACAGACAAATAGCTACACTCGGCTATTTTGTTTGTTTTACGTTATTAGTTTAGTTGTCAATTCTAAATATTTTAAATAGCTGCTTTCTTATAAATTGCCAGAAAATACAAAAAGAAATTATATATGCTAGAAGTGTACTTAGATTTTACTTTATTATAGTTTGTTTCATTACTGCTTTTGCATGACAATTACGGGACCTAGGGAGCCCAGGGAATACATTTTCGAGCCAATTGTGCCCCAGCCCAATATCGTAGTGGCAATAACTGACATTGACCAAAACCTTAGGATACAAGTCTTCCAAACAACAACAGACTTCCAACAGGTCAGGTCACAGTTGAGAGGGTTAAACATAGAAGATGACCAAGCACACACATTTTGGTCAAATCAGCCAAACTACAGGTTATCCTAGAAAACATCCGCATGACTGTAGAAGGATTTGAAAGAGAACAAATATTCGGGTGCGATCCTTTAGTTCCACAGCCAGACGCTGGAGACACCCTCGTAGATATAGATACCAGCTTAAGAATTCAAGTTGCTAGAACACCTGTGAGGTATTCTGAGAAAATCACACAATTGCTGATTCTAAACGTAGAGGCTGAGAAAGCATACGATTACTGGATACTAGGGATTAGGACTTGATCTCGCGTATGACCATAACAGGACCGCAACAACCAAGAGTCTACGGTTGTGATCCACAAATCCCACAGCCTAACGAATCCATAAGAGAATTAGACATAGACACTGGCCTACGCACATTAGTATTTCAGTCTACTCCGATTCCACCTATCATCATTCAACAGTTATCCCTACTAGACATAACAGCTAACGAAGCTAGAGAATTTTGGACTAGGCCAGAGAATCGTCCATAGAGTTGACTATATTCACCATATGACCCTATCAGGAGAAATACACGAAACCATCCCGGGTCATTTTCCACGCATCCCACAACCCATAGATCGAATCACGCCAGAGCTCGATATTGATTGGAGCCTTCGAGTAGTCATCCTGGCTGATCGATCTATCACACCGGTCCAGGTTAGAAGGGCCTTCTTTGCCTTAGATTCGCAGATTCCATTAGTGCGTGTCGAAGATATTAGATTGCCTAACTAGTCTATCCGTATACTACCTGTATTCCATCCCCACCGGCTGTCTCGGCACGACCTCGGGAGGTCGGGTACGCGGAAGAGTCGCTTGTAGATTCCCACGCTCGCTTGTCGCTTTTCCGGCATACGAGTCCGTAGGACAGGTATATGGGCCGAGACCTATGGGACCACCAAATACCGTGCATGTATCTAGGTTACGGGATGCCCTAGGTGAGGCTATATATTATCAGGACCAGCTGATGGTGACCGGGATAGAATTCATATCCTATGCTGAGTATAGGGCACAACAGATCGTCCGGTGAGAGGATGAGATCCTGCACTCACGGTGTGGAGACCACGGGAGGTCGGTGAACTCCAAGACCCGATCAGTAGAGGCTACCAACGCACGGAGATCTGCTCTCGGTTGAGTCGCCGTGGGGACGCAGGAGGCCAAGGGCATAGGTGATACAGAGATGGAGGACATCCGCCAAGATGCCTGATATGTGGTCACCTAGTTTTTGATGTATGATAGTCTTTTTGTGATTTATCTTTGAGTCTCGTGTGTCGAGAGATAGTTGTATTTTTTATCACATACCATCCTATGTACCGATGATAGTGAGGATGTGTGAGATATTTTGTCTATTTTGAGCATATACTTTTGACCTGTGTGCCGAAGAGATTTTGTATTATTTCATTATTTTTTTGTATATATGAGACCAGCCTATGTGCCAATGACATTTTGTATTGTGTATCGACTCTGCGTGCCTTTGATGATTTTGAGATGATGGAAATGATGAGATAGCCATGTATTTTTGAGATACACATTGATTTATTTATATGATGAGATAGCCATGTATTTTTGGGATACACATTGATTTATTTATATGACGAGATCAATGGTATTTTTTGATGTGTTCATGTGTTGATGAGATTTTGATTTGTTATTTTGATATGGATGGAGAGTAGGTGAGTTAGGCATGATGGAGTAAAGTTGATTTAGGCTTGGATCAAGTCAGGTCGATTAGGCATAGATTGAGTCAGGTTGGTTTAGGAATGGATCAAGTCAGGTTGGCTTAGGCATGGATCGAGACAGGTTAGTTTAGGCATGGATCGAGTCAGTTCATAAGCATGGATCGAGTCAGGTCAGGTTAGGCATAGACTGAGTCAGATCGGTTTAGGAAGGGATCGAGTCAGGTCATAGGCATGGATCGAGTCAGGTCGGGTTAGGCATGAATCGAGTCAGGTTATAGGCATGGATTGAGTCAGGTTATAGGCATGGTTGAGTTAGAAAGTAGGTGAAGTTGTGATTCATTATTTTATGCAATGAATGATAATATGGGTCATATGTGAGATGTGGTATAATCTAAGCATAGTGATGATAAAGAAATGCTAGGCGTAATAAATGTATGTTGTGATAAGGATTTAAAATATGAAGTAACTTGTTGTTTGTTTGGTTTAATTTCCAATTTGGGATAAAAAAGGGAAACTAAGTGAGGTGTGAGGAACATGGAAGATGAATTGTTTAGGGTAGAGAATGGCCGAGCTAACCTCCAAGGGCCCCATGCCCTCGGAGTGCTACCTACATAGTCCCGACGAAAGGGGACCTCAGTGATGTAGTTCTCCCATGAGCTAGGGAAGAATATGATGAGGTATGAAAATGAGTTAGTAGATTTTAGGCATGGTGTGGGTTTTAGATCTATTAGGTGTGGGTGGATTAATGGTAAAATCATGTAGGTGTCGAGG
Organism: Taxus wallichiana var. yunnanensis; assembly: GCA_018340775.1. Taxonomy (NCBI): domain Eukaryota; kingdom Viridiplantae; phylum Streptophyta; class Pinopsida; order Cupressales; family Taxaceae; genus Taxus; species Taxus wallichiana. Next base: position 190,722,943 of record CM031233.1, read on the forward strand.
ACCAAGTCCTGTATAAGGTAATCAAAATGTAAACAAAGATGGTTTAAAAGATAAGAGGGGGTAAGAAAGCCACCTGATTGGGTAGGATCATACCGAGTAGATCATGCCTTGGAGGAGGTGATGAATGTAAGACCCTAAAGACATTGCATGATTGATTGTTCTATAGTGAAAAGTAGTCACATGATCACCAAATGTCTAAGTTCCAAGAAGTCCCTTGAGGCAGTAGGAAATGGGAGTGGGAATGGTAAGAAGGGTGAAAGGGAGTTAATTGTTATATGGTGTGAGGTAGCATGCTCTTTGGGCAAGAGATCCAAGGTCACAATGGGTAAGTCCATGACTAAAAAGGTTTGTTTTTGACTTATAGTTGAGATAGACTGATTGATGCGGGAATTCTATATGGGATGAAGAAAATTTAACTCCTTGAGGTCTTCGTGAAGCTAATCAATGCGGGAAGCTTCAGTTGCTCTCATTTTTTTTTTGTTTTAAGCTTTACACGCTAACCTTCGAGGAGAGCGATCTATTTATAGCAGCGATTGTCAAGAGGAAGATGTCCTTTTGAGGGAGTCATATTTTGAGTGGAAGTTTGACTCAAGGAGTTATATCCCATGTGAGGGATTTGAAGTCATGGACAAGACCAAGGTGGAAGATAGGACTCTTGTTCAAAAGGAAAGGTGGAATGACCATGGGATCTCATCTAAAGGTAGACAAAAAGTATCCATGAGAATCATGTTATGTGCAGCACCGTGGTACACATATTTAAGAGAAGATAACAAGTGATGGGTACTCACATGATTCTTGTTTAATCATTGGTGAGGTGTATGAAGTGAATAACACTCAAGGGACGAGCATGGAAAGAGACAAAAGGTGAGGTAGGACGATAAGTCAACAATAGAATGGTCAAAGATGTAAGGCGTTAAGGGGCTCAAGTTCAGGTTTACCATCGAGTGAAGATAAATGATAAGCTCCTGATCTGTAAGTATGGGTCATGATGTATAGTCCAAGCCAATTAGGAGAAAATTTTCCCCGTTTACTTTTTTCTGCTTTGTTTACATGTTGATTTTATTTTAGGACAAGGTCACCGACTTGGAAGGTTTGTTCATAGACATGTTTTTTGTAGGCACGTTTGATACATTTTTGGTAAACTTGAAGTTGATCCAAAGTGTTAAGACGACGTTCGTCTAGTAACTCTAACTGTGCTAAATGGTCCTGACAAAACTCAACATCAGTGAGCATGTCATAGAGAGAAATGCAGAGTGAGGGAATCTAGAAATCGAGAGGTAGGAATGCCTTTGTATCGTAGACTAGAGAAAAGGGTGTGGCCGCGGTGGAAGTGCGAATACTAGTGTGGTATCTCCACAAGGAAAAAGGAATGTGCGTATACCAATCCTTCCCAAGATCGCAGACCACTTTAATGAGAATCTTGTTTAGGGTTTTTAGTAGATTCAGCTTGGCCATTTTTTTGTGGGTAATAGGGTGATGAGAAACTAAGATAAATGCCAAAGGCATCACAAATTTTTTGCAATGTTTTGTTTTTGAATTGTTTTCCATTGTCAGTGATGAGGCGATGAGGAACACCAAAATGACAAATGATATGGTTGTTAATGAACTCACATATTTTCTCAACTTTCATGGAGATGAGTGGTATGGATTCCACCCATTTTGTATAGTATTCGGTAGCAGTGATAATCCATTGATGGTGTTGGGAAGAATGGGGATTGATTTCTCCGACAAGATCCAAACCTCATTGAGAGAAGGGCCAAAGGTCACGGGTGACCTATAAGGTGTGGCTGGGTGTATGATGAAGATTGGAATGTTGTTGGAATTTTACACAATGTTTGACGTAGTCGCAACAATCATAGTTAAGGGTTAGCCAGTAATATCCCAGGCGAAGAATATGCTTAGCAACAACAAGGCCACTGAAGTGACCTCCACATATGTCATCATGAACTTCCTTAATGGTATAAGGAATTTCAGAACTTGTGAGGCATCATAAAAGAATACCATCAAAGTCATGATTTTAGAGGAGTCCCCCTAGGATAAAGTAATGAGAGACCTTTTTAAGGAAGGTTCATTATGCATTACGGTGAGATCAGGAGGTAAGATGGAGAGAGAAAGTTAGTCGGAGTATTTTTTATACCAAAGGTCACTCGGGTCGGAGGTGATGGTTTTGATGGAGTAAACATCATGAGGTAAATAAGAAGGTGATTGGAGTCATTATACGGTGACAAAGATTTTAGAATCGGCGGGTGAAGTAGGTATTTGGGAAGCTAAGCAGGCCATGGTATCTACAAATTTGTTGGTTGAACGTGGGATGGTTTGAAGGGTGTAACAATCAAAGGTGGTCAAAAGTACATCTACATGATGTTTATACTTTTGAAGTATCTCATTACGACATTGGTATATACCATTGACTTGGTTTATGACCAATTGAGAATCACCAAAGATGTTGATGGATTTGACATCTAGGGCGTAGGCGGCTTGGAGACCTAGTACGAGCGCTTCGTATTCAGCAATATTGTTGGTGCATTCAAAATCTAGTTTGAAAGAAAAAGGCATGGGTTCACCATCAAGGAATGAGGATAATACCAGCCCCACCCACACACTGACACTTGGAACTATCGAAGAAGATTTTCATTTGGTAAGCGGGTTCGTCCAGGGAAAGGGTAGCAATCGAATCATCTGGAAAGTCAAAAGAGGGCTGATCATAGGAAATAGGTGTGTCGGCCAATTGGTCAGCGATTTCTTGGCCCTTGATGGACTTTTGATGAATGAATTCAAGGTCAAGATCAGCTAAAAGCATAAGCCATCATGTGGCACGCTGATTTTGATAAGGTTTGGCATACATGAAGTATAAGGGGTCGAGTGTTGGTCACAACATAGGTTTTGTGGTTGAGTAGGTAATGACGGAGTTTGGTGGTAACGAAAACTAAGGCTAAGAAAAGTTTTTCGGGATGGGTGTATCAGGTTTCATAGTCTAAAAGAGTATGGCTTATGTAATAAACCACCTGCTCCCTATGTTGTTCATCGCAATGAGTGAGCATGGCTCCCAAGGAATGATCGGTAGCTGAGATGTATAGGTAAAAAGGTTGATCATCTTTAGGTGGAATGAGTATGGGTGGTTGGAGAAGGTATTATTTTAGGGCCTCAAAAGCTTTGTGGTAGTCATCATCCCATTTAAAGGATACATCCTTCTTGAGTAGATGATGAAATGGTTGACATTGATCAAAACATTGAGAAATGAAACAAATGAATAGACTACATTTTACCTTGCAAGCTACGGAATTGTTTAAGGTTAGTGGGCAAAGGCATTTCTAGAATGGCCTTGACTTGACCAAGGTTAACTTCTATACCGCGTAGGAAATGATAAATCCCAGTAGCTTTCCGGTAAAACTACGAAAACACACTTCTTAGGCTGAAGGTGGACACAATATTTAATGAGGTGGTCAAAAATGGTTTTGAGGACGACAAGGTGTTCGAGTGGTGCTTAGATTTTGCCAAGAGATCATCCACGTAATCTTCCAATATGCGATGCATGATGTCATGGAAGATGTAATTCATAGCCCGCTGATATGTGGCACCAACATTTTTAAGGCTGAAAGGCATGACTCGATAGTAGAAGGTACCCCAAGGGGTGATGAACGAGGTTTTGTGTTGATCCTCTGGGGCAAGCAGGATTTGGTTATAACCCGAGAAGCCATCCATGAGTGATAGCATCTCATGGCCAGCGGTAAGGTCAACCAGCAAGTCAATACCATGTAATGGAAATTCATCTTTCAGACATGCTAGGTTGAGGTCACAGAAATTTTGTGCAAATATAGAGTCTGTGTCACCTTAGTGATAGGGAAAATGTTAGAAATCCAACAAGGATAATCAATGGGTAAGATGAAAGAAACATAAAGAAGGCGCTGAAGTTCTTCTTTGACTAGAAGGGTAATGTGAGGGTGCATTTTCCTTAGTTTTTGTTTGATGGGTTTAACATCGGAACGGTTACAATATTGTGGACCACTTTGGTGGGATAAATACGGGGCATCTCTGCGTAACACCAAGTGAAAGCATGGTTATGGTATTTGAGGAAAGAAGTGATGGCTTCCTTTTTAGCAGCATCTAAATATTGATCAATCTTTAGGAAGTGCGGGTGATCCTGAGTATGAATTTTGATCTCGATAGTCGATTCATTCAACATGGTTTGCATCTCAGAAGGTAATGACCGATGAATATATGAGTCTTCACACTAAGGTAGGTGAGTATAGATTCATCATCCTAACATTGAATGACATTAATTGAAGGTGTATTGTCATCGATCATTTCAAGATACAGGAAGGGAAGAGTGGAAGGGGCCTCGCCCTCACGTTGATAAGTCAGAGGCCCCAAGGAAATGGTGTTTATGAAAAAAAAAGTTAGGAGGGATAGATTCAGGATCCATTGACTCCGTCGGTGAGGGTGGTGATGAAGGTGGAGTAGGTGAAGAAGGTGGAGAAGGGCTAGTGTCCTTAATGAGTTCAATGTGGGCCTGTTTGGTAGGTGGTTCAGGAAAGCTGATACCACTATGGTCGTTATGTTTGTGGGTGGTACATGGAATGATAGTATGGCGACCTTGCTCATAAAAGACAAAACAAAACCCTTCCACACACATCAGTGCAGAAGGTGTGGGTGAAATGATGATTGGTAAGTGATTGGAAGTCGGTGGAAAATGGGCGAGTTTGTGACAATGGTTGGTGTGTAAGTGGTAGTATCAAGTCCCCCATAGGTGAGACTAGTACAAAGGTGAGGGGGACCATACAAGAGATGTTCTCCTATACGGTGATCATAATGAGGGTGTTGGTGAAGGATTCCGTACTCTTGTGGAGTAAGGAATGTGTTGACACTATATAGGCGGTACTCCCCTAGAGTGAGGCATTGAAAAACACCTTCCAAGGGATCGGTGGTTGGTATGTAGGTAGCTGGAATGGATGAAGTGTCAGAGGTCAATGCGGAGGTAGAGTTAATGGATTGGGAAGCTGATGGGTCGGCCATGGAGGTTGTGGCAGTGGTAGGAATGGAGGAGGTATGTGTGGTTGAGGTAGTGACTGTACTGGTAAGTAGAGGTGTAGGTGAAGTGGTGGTGGTCGAGGAGGTAGACGTTTTAATAGGTATGAGCACATCATTGGGTTGGTAAAGCATGTTGCATGTTTTAAAAGGTGATGGATCAGCTGGAATGGTATAGGTGTGTCCTTCATGTTCAAACTTTACACAATGATGCAAAGTGGAAGGAACACAACCCATGACATGAATCCGTGGTCTTGCCACCAACAAAGTTATATTGAATTCCCCCTCCCGGGCGTAGAATAGTTCTGGAATAGTGTGGGGGCCCACGTGAATGTGGAGGATAACGGTGCCTAGTGTAGAGGTGATAGCGTCATTGAATGAATGCAACATGACAGATGTTTATGCATGTAATTATCAGGTATGTGCATTTGAGAAAATGCATGGGATGAAATGATGTTAATGCTAGCGCCCCCATCAATCATCACACGGTGTACCCGTATGTCATTGATGTGGATAGAGATGAAGAGGGATGGGTCTAGGTCATCATTTTGGTGTGGCGTGATCTCTTCCTCTGAGAAGCTAAGGGAGGCTACTTGGTGAATAGGGTGAGACAAATATGAAGGTAATAATTTGGTGAGAGAGGCTACATAATGGGGTGTCATAATGGAGGCTACGGGTGTAGGGTCATTAGGTAAAACCTTAATAGATTGAAGAACCTCCATGAGAGCTTGATGATGGGATTTTGAGGTTTGAATGAGGTCATATAAGGACATCTTGAGGGGAGATTGGTGTAATTTTTTGAGCATGGTGCGATGTGTGACGCCATTAGAAATGGGGTACGTGGGGCCGCGGATAGTGATTTTAGGTATGGGTGCAGATGGTATGTTGGGTATAGGATTGGTTGGTGGGTTAGTCACATTTTCTTTACCTTTATCCTTCTAAGCATGTGTAGTGACGTGTATCATGTTGATTTGAGGGGAGTTGGTAAACGGAAAAGGTGTAGGGTGAGTGGTATAACGACACGACGGAAAAAACCTATCGGAGGAGAAAATCCCTATGAGGTGAGTTGGGCGCAATGACATTTGGGTGGTGGCATGGAAAGTTCTCTGATGTGAACCATGTTAATTTCAAATCTTGGGGGTGGCTCTAGGAGCTATGAGTGTGGAGTTTGTGGTTGTTAAGTGAATAGTGTGCACGTGGGTGTTGGTGAAATAGGGTCCTCATCGAGAAGGTCATCGTCGTCAAAGTTGGCTTCTGGAGGACATAACTGGATCAGAATGATTTTCAATGCCTTGTATTTCTCCACATCGTGCCCTGGCACACGATGGTAGGCAAAAATTTTAGTATCATCAAACCCTTTTGGCTTAGGTTTGAGGGGGTCGTAAGGTCTGAGTGGCGGTAATGTGATGACAGAAGTCTCAAGGAGGTTGGTTAAAATTTTGGCATAGGACCCTGCTAGTGGATCGCAATGGGAAGTGAACGTGGGTTTGGGTGTAGGTGTGGTTGATTGTTGAGGAATGGTCTTTGGAAGAGGAGGAGCAGATCGAGCTATGGTTTTGGGTGTCGGTGTGGTTTTGGGTGTCGGTCGTGTTTGTTTAGGTAGGGGTATGGTGGATGAATTGGTAGGAGGGTGTGTAGTTGTTTTGACTATCTTATTGTGGGGTAGTGGAGTTTTGTTTTTGGGTTGCACCTTCTTGGGTAAAGGTGATATGGGTGTACGAGGTCTAGAAGGAAAGGCAGATGGGGGAAGAGGATGAGTTACCCATGGGGATAACAGAGGTGCTATGAAGGTAGAGGATGTGGGTCATGCAGGAGGTGTAAGGGACAGAGATTGAAGTGTAGTGGGTAGTGAAGGAATTGCTGAAGGTATTGGAGGTATGGGTGGTAGTGATGCTTTATAGGTGCGGGTGTAAGTCGTGTTGGGCATCTAGGTAGGTTAGAGGTTTGTGAGGAAGGAATGGGTTGTTGTGTTTTTGGTTTATTGATGGGTGGAGGTTGCTTGACCATGTTGGGAAGCTGAGGTCTTAAGATAGACGGGATAGGTGAAGGTGTGATTGGCATAGCCGGGGTATGAGTTCTATGGGTTTGGTGCTTTTGCTTGGGTGTCGAGTAGGTGTGGTGTTGACTTTGGAGGATGTAACTAAATCTAGTTTGATAGGTGGATGAGTAAGGCTGGTGGTTGGGGTGACCTATAAGGTGGTAATATGTTTAGTAGAGGAAAATATTGTAGGTGTGGGTTTGGGTTATGGGTAAGGGTGTATGTGAAGTTATGATGGGTGTCATGGAAGGAGTTGTGATAGAGGTGGTTGTGTTTGGTTCGATTGGTCGGAATACTTTTGGGTAGATAGTGGAAGTATCAGTAAGTGACATTTACATCTGTGTTGAGACCAGAAGTAGAAGACACCCCCATAATAAGGCTCTATCCACATAATCTAAGTGATTGGCCAAACGTGAGAATGGCACATCTGTGGGTGGAGTTGATGAGGACTTAATGGCAATTCCCGTAAAATGTGTCTTAGAGATAGGAAATTGGCTAGCTTCAGCTTCCGTGGGTAGGAGAGCCGAAAGTAGGTCTGTAGGATTTTGGGTAGCTGATGGAGAATGCTCACCAAGAGGCAAAGGTATCTCAACTAGGTCTATGATAGGCGGAGGAGATGATGGGTGCTCCTCTGTGGGTGGAGGAGGTAATGGGTGCTCCTCTATGAGTGGAGGAGGTACTGTGGGTACCGGTTCTCTAAGTGGAGAAGCCAAAGGTGAAATGGTCTCGATGTTAGCGGAAGACTCCTCCGTAGGTGATGAAGGAGATGAAAGGTGTTCCTCTGTAGCTAGAGGAAAAGGTGCGGTGGATTCTAACACGGAAGGAAGATTTCGGGATAGGATTTCCTCTATAGAAGGAATATGGAGTAATTGGGAGGTGGTAGGTACATCACTAAAAATAGCGTGAACCTCGTGGGTATGAGTATCATGAGTTGAGGTCTCACCGGTTTGATCAAACAAAGGGGCATGGTTGGGAAATGGTTTCTTGAAGATGTGTAGGTTTCGGTTGCCATGTGCATTAGGATTATCCATGGTTAACTCTCCTTTCTTGAGCATTTCTTAGACAATATTTTTGAAAGTGATGCAATTACGGTCACTATGACCCTTTACTCGATGATAGTTACGAGTTCATGTTCTTTATACCATGCATGAATGGGGTGAGCGGGGTTGAAACCAAAGTGTGTGGTTTTATATGTGGAAGGATAATGGCCTTAGCTTCTAAGACAAAAGAGTAAGGTGTTAGCATAATTTAGCATAGGCATATTTATTGCATTGTCTTTTATTTAATAATGTGCAACATGTGCACTCTAGTCTAGTGACTTGCATTCAATATTGTTATTAGTAGTAATTACATGTGCATGTGAGATGGGTCTTATCATCTCGTAGTTGGTGCCTGCTAGGGTGTCATGTCTATCCATATGAGGTTATCTAATATCTATAAATATTACAGCTCTTGCATTGTTATGTAATCTGATTTCATGATCAATAATATTTGTGAGGCTTCTGTCCCTCTTTGGTCATTGTAATCTTATTCTATTCTATCATTTGGTATCAGAGCTATACCATTATTATCATTTGGTATCAGAGCAGGTTCTATCCAAGCAAGGTTGAAGAGGAGCACTATTGGAGAGGATCCATTGGAGAAGAAGATCTGCATCAAAGGAGAGCCATTGAAGCATCCTGCAGCCTCCATTCCTTCCAAGCATCCCTCAACTAAAATTTGACCTATCCACTTATTTGGAAGGTAAATTTTTTTGATTAGTCATTGGCATAGCCAATTGATCCAACATATTGGTGGAATATTTTAGATTTGGAGATCTTAAAAAAAAAAAAAAAGAAAGATCTTGAAAAAAATTGTAGATCTAAAAAAAGAAAAGATTTGTGAAAAAAAAAAGATCTTAAAAAAAAAGGAAAGAGATCTTGAAAAAAAAATTGTAGATCTTAAAAAAAAAAAAAAGTGCAAACTTTTTATTTTATGTTTGGTTCTATCACACGAGATCTTTGATCTCATAGCAGAGTTCAAGATATACGGTGCCTCTAGGAAGCGGTTACGGGTGATGTCGTCGCGACTACTGCGCACACTTAATGCCTAACACAAATGTTTTCCTAAATGCCGTCCGTCGGCCATCGACCCTATAAAATCGATGGGGAGTAATAAGGACACAATACACACACATTTGAGCCCTCCCATCCGTTTGTGCTTGCACAAACCCCTCTCCATACTGTCTAAGTACCATGTACTAAATTCTTTCATGTGCGTTAACACCTCTTTCCGTACTGATGGGTATATTGAAAGGGTGATCTTTGTCCACGTACCAACGGGTATATACCCTTTGTCGAGAAATTCAAAGTTTCGAAATTTAGATTGTAGAAATGGGTGCACAAGCACCAAAGTTCTTCTTGCCAGATTCACAACTACTTAGAGGAGACAACTATGCTACATGGAAACCGAAGATCAAGGTGTTACTTGAGTTTGAAGACCTATGGACAGTTGTAGATGGAAAAACAACAAGATCACTTGATGATGAAAGACAACAAGTTCAATTTGATAGGGCCAATCAAAAGGCCAAGTTGATCATCTTGTTTAGCATAACAGATGTGTAACCCCACATTAGAGATGCCACATCGTCCAAGGATGCATGGGATAAGTTGAGCACAAAGATATGAGGCAAAGAACAAGAATGCCATCCTCAACCTACTATCACAACTGCATACTCTCAAGTTCAAGCTCAATGAGAAGGTTGAAGTTTTTTTGAGACGAGTTGCTACTTTAAGGGCATCTCTATTGGCATTGGGAAAAGAGATAAGTGATGAAGACCTCATACCAATTGTGTTGCATGAGCACTTCCTCCTTCCTACAGAATCTTTGTGACAACTATTAATATGAGTGAACACACAGTCACCTTTGAGAAGTTGGTCAATCTACTCCAACAAGAAGAGGCAATGAACAACAAAGATCATGAAGATGAGCAAGCACTATCTTCCAATCATAAAGGAAAGGGAAATTTCAGTCCAATCACAAGAAGTCCCAACAAAATCAAAGTCAACGAGACAACACCAAGAAGTGTCCCATTTGCAATAGAGGGGGACATGACATCAAATATTGTTGGTACAATTCCTACAAAAAGGGTTCATCAAGCAATTCAAAACCCAACAACCAACAGGGTAACAATAATTCAAATCAAGGGAAGTCTAACAATAACAACAATCAAGGGCAGAAAAATGGTAATTGGCAAAGAAAACCCAAACAACAAGGGTACATTGCCGAACATGAGGATGATTCAGATGAAGGAAACCACATGTATTCTACTCAATTTGATGAAGAAACCAAGTCCACACAAGATATCTAGTATGTTGACTCGGGTGCAACTCGACACATGACTGGATGTAAGGATTGATTCTACACACTACATGACTCACCTAACAAGAACCATGTGTCATTAGGTGATGACTCATCATACAATGGTCAAGGGATTGGAAACATTTCACTACCCTCTGAAAGCATGACTGCAAAATCACAAATATATTGTATGTACACAGGTTGACCAAGAATTTTCTATCGCTTAGTCAACTCCTTGATCACAACTTGAAGTTAGATTTTGACAGTAATAATGGATAAATAGTGTGCTTGATAAGAGATAAGTCAAGAGGTTCCAAGATTTTAGCAAGAGCCTCTAATGTGGGACACATGTTCCAACTTGATTTTGTCCACAAGGATGATCAAGCTCTAGTGGCAAAACACACACAATCTGCAGAACTATGGCATTGTAGATATGGTCACATAAGTTTTGGCTATCTCCAAACACTTCAAAAGGGAAACATGGTGAAAGGATTGCCTACACTCAAGCACAACACTGACAAGTGTCACAATTGCCTAGTTGGAAAGCAACACATAGTACCCTTCCAAAAGAACACATATAGAGCTAAGGGAAAGCTTGATTTGGTGCACACCGATCTTTGCGGGCCCATGCAACCAAGTCATTCTGGATGTCAATACTTCATGCTTTGTGTTGATGACTACTCAAGAAAGATGTGGATATATTGTCTAAGAAACAAGAGTCAAGACTTTGAGACATTTCAGAAGTTCAAAGTACTTGTTGAGAATGAAGTTGGTCGCAAGATCAAAACTCTCCGCTCAGATCGAGGGGGGGAATTCACAAGCAATGAGTTCAAGACTTACCTAGAAGCTCATGGGATTCATCGACAAATGCCTCCTACTCACACACCACAGAAGAATGGTATAGTTGAGAGAAAGAATCGTACTATCATGGAAATGGTGTGATGTATGATTGACGACTTAGGTTTAACAAAGACATTTTGGGAAGAAGATGCAAGAACTGTAGTCTATTTGTTGAACAGAGTGCCCACAGTAGCTCTTGAAGGAGTGAAACCTCAAGAAGCATGGTCAAATTGGAAACCATTAATTGCACACCTAAGAGTATTTGGGTGTAAAGCTAGCATGCACATACCCAAGAAGAATAGGAACAAGTTGGATATGAAAGCTGAGAAACTGATATTCATTGGATACAGTGAAGAAGCACTTGGGTACAGATTGTGGGATCCAAAAGAAAAGAAAGTATACACAAGTAGGGATGTTGAGTTCTTTGAGAAGAAACAAGCAGATGCTCCACTCAACGACTCAACAAACATGCAGAATACACCTCTTGTGAAGACATAATTTGATGTTCCCACTAAAGATGACAGTGATGAATTGGATGATGGTGAAAACTTGGATCCACCACAAGCCAATGGAATAGCTAAGAAGTTACCTAAATGGTATACTCAATTAATAAGAGATGCAAATTTGGATGAAGCACCTAGCACATCATCCATTCCTGGACCTAGAACTCGCAGTCAAGCTCGTGAAGAGGTCAATTATGCCGTAATGAGCAGAGTTGTTGAAACATTTGATCCATCTACGCTCAGGGTGAAGCCCTATAATCAAAATCTTGGAAAGATGCCATGGATTCAAAGAATCACCGGTGATGAAGAACAACACATGGCAACTTATCGACCTTCCACCAGGGAAGAAACCCATTGGATGCAGATGGATATTCAAGAATAAGTACAAATCAGATGGGACTATTGACAAGTATAAAGCAAGGCTTGTAGCAAAGGGGTATGCACAACAAGAAGGCATTGATTATGAGGAGACATTTTCTCCCACACCAAGATCAAGACAATCAGGATGATCTTTTCTCTAGTTGCCACAATTTGGTTGGAAAGTCCACCAAATGGATGTGAAAAGTGCCTTTCTTAATGGATATTTGCAAGAAGAAGTCTATATGACTCAGCCAGAGGGTTATGTAATACCAGGAAAATAGATGATGGTATGCAGACTCATAAAATCTCTATATGGCCTAAAACAGGCACCCCGGGCATGGTACATCAAAATTGATGAGCATCTCATAAGTCATGGATTCGAAAGGAATCCTTATGACCCCAATCTCTACCTCAAAAAGAAAGGGGTGAGATTGTCATTGTGGTTGTTTATGTCGACGATCTAGTCATTAAAGGTAGTTCTGTGAAGATGATCGATGCAACAAAGAAGGATTTTAATCGATCGTCAACATGACGATCTCGGGCTCATGTACTATTGTCTTGGGTTGGAAGTATGGAAAAAAGAGAATCATATCTTTGTGTCACAGTTGAAATACACCAAGACAACGCTCGAGAAATTCAGGATGATGGACTGCACTCCTATTGCTACACCTATGGAAGTGAGACTTCAGTTATCTCGTTCCGATCCATCACCACCGGTGAATGTAACTCTCTATCGGCAGTTGATCGGGAGTCTCATTTACCTGACATATACTAGACCAAATATCAGCTTTGCAGTCAGCTATTTATCATGCTTCATGCAAGAACTGAAAATATGTCATTGGAAATCAGCAAAGAGAATACTAAGATATCTAAAGGGTATAGTTGACCTTGGTCTAGAGTACAAGAAGAATGACAACTTCTTCTTGATAGGATATTCATATTCAGATCATGCAGGAAACATGGATGATAGGAAGTCAACATCAGGCTTCGTCTTCTTTATGGGACCTGGACCGATATCATGCGGAAGCAAGAAATAGAACTTTGTTTCCCACTCTTCTACAGAAGCAGAGTATCGAGCTACAGGTGAAGTTGTTTGTGAAGCAATATGGCTACGCCGAATACTGGAAGGAATTTTTTTACCACAATAGAAATCTACTCCAGTATATGTTGATAATGAAGGAGTTCAAGCGCGTGTTCGCAATCCAAGATTTCATGAGAGACCAAGCATATTGAAGTACAGTGTTCATTTCATACGTGAGCATGTCTTGAAGCACAACATACAAACTCCAGTTTTGTCCTACATTGAAACGAAGGAAGATGTTTTCACTAAGTCACTTGCACGTGACAAATTCACACTGTTCAGAGAGTTCCTCTCCACTTCATTAGAAACTATGCAAAATTAAGGGGGGTAATGTTAGCATAATTTAGCATAGGCATATTTATTGCATTTTATTACATTGTCTTTTATTTAATAATGTGTAACATGTACACTCTAGTCTAGTGACTAGCATTCAATATTGTTATGTTGGATAACATTCAATATTGATATTAGTAGTAATTACATGTGCATGTGAGATGGGTCTTATCATCTTGTAGTTGGTGCCTGCTAGGGTGTCATGTCTATCCATCTGAGGTTGTCTAATATCTATAAATATTACAGCTCTTGCATTGTTATGTAATCTGATTTCATGATCAATAATATTTGTGAGGCTTCCATCCCTCTTTGGTCATTGCAATCTTATTCTATTCTATCATTTGGTATCAGAGCTATACCATTATTATCATAAGGTTCCCCGATTGGGGTGTATTTCATTTGCTCTTGTCTAAATTGAAAAGTCCGGATGGGTGAGAGATTAGATGAGGGGTAGCCTTATTTGATGATGAGATGGGCCAGCCTTGAGTACCATTGTGTTAGCGGTGCCCTTAGCTTTTAAGTAATTTATTTTTGGTTTGGAAGAAGAAGAGGTATCATTCGACTTGAATGTCAAATTCTTATTGTGTAACTAGATTTCCTTCTCTTCGATGGCCCAAATATCTCACTTTCGTGCCATAGTGAATGCTTCATTGAATGTTTGGAAGGTTTGGACTTGCAAGGTTGGTGAGATATGTCTAGCACAAGCTCATGTGAAGAGCTCAATGAGTTCTATTTACAACAGTTGGAAGGTGAGTTCATTGATCAAGCTACGCTAATGCGGCGATAAAATATGTGATAGATTTGTCCTCATCTTGATGCATGGAGTATAGGTCACCATGGTAACTTTCTTGATGATATTGATAGAGAAATGATCCAAGAAGGCTTGGGTTACCTGATTGAATGAGAATATATAGTGTCTAGGTAACCCACTATACCAATCTAATGCGATTCGATCGAGACATGGGAAAGGTTCTCAAGAGCAAGGCATCATTGTGAGCGATCAGATAACACCCATGTTTGAACGATCACAAATGTTGCTGCGGGTCTTCTTTGCTATTGAAATGATTGAATTTAGGAATTTCCCAATGCATGGGATATGGGCGGATAGGAATGGATGGGTGGATGGGTTCATTGTAAATCTCGTCATAGGTGAGAGTGTTGCGGGAGCCAGAAACCGATGCCTCTAATGTTTGCATCTTGTCCAACATCAATTTGATTAGGTCGTTGGTAGGTTGCGATGATTGGGGGCCTCTTGTAGTGTGAGGGGTTGGTTTTGGGCATATAATGAGGGTGGAACTCCAGTGTATGGTGCTGCCATGTTGGTTGATTGAGAAGAAGGTAGTGAAACAAGGGGGTATGTACCGAGGGAATAATAGATGAAATGAGAGGCGGTTGATAGTATGTATATGGAGGTGGAAGGGTCATGGTAACCCTAGTGGAAATGGGGGCTAATGATTGTGGAATGGAAAGGACCACATTCTGAAAAGGGTAGGGGTCACCAACATGGGAGGTGGCAGTGTAGCTACGGGTATGTGTGAGACATTAGGGGTGGATGAGGTTGCATTGTGGGTAGTTGTCAAGGGTATGGTGGATGTGGTAGGTGCCACGGAGGTGGTAGACGCGGTGATCATAGTGGGTGTAGGACCTAGCTGTGAAATGACCGGGGAAGGGTAGATGCAGTAGCACAAAGAGACCCAAATGGGGCCGATGCAGGAGTGGGAGTGAGAGTTGGGGGGATAGATACGAGCATGTCATATATCAACTAACCCGAGGCATCTCGAGTAGATGAATGGGAAAGGTAAAACTACAAAGTAGCAGGGTTTTGGTCAAGGAGTTGTGTGAACTCCTCATCTCTGGTAGCGATAGTGATAGGCTGGATGAGATCCATGGCTAGTGATAAAATGGAGGGTGGTGAAGGAATTGGTGGGAGTGGTTGATAACTGGCGTGAAATATGAGTGTGCTTGCTTGTTTTGGGTCAGCACCATGTGAACCAATACTGATCAAGTAGAGTTGCTTCTCTATAAATGACATAGAAAAACAACAGGAATAGGTGAATCTGACGGTAAAAAGTGTATTAGGTACCAAATGTTGGTTTGGAAATGAAATAGGCTAACCGATGCCAGTTACGGAAAACCAACGCCGGTTAGGGGTAACCACTACCACCATCCGTAGAAAACGGACAATGAGTGAAAAACAAGGTAGGAGGTCAAATTACGGCGGTATGCCAAATCTGATGAATTTTACAATGTTAATGGGAATGATGGAAGTGACAGGGACTGTGAAAAGTGGAAGAAGATGAATAAAAATGTCCCTTTGGGTAGGTTAACAAAAGGACCTAGAACCGACGTCGGTTGGGTATAACCGATGACGGTCAGAGGGTAACCAATGATGGTTACTGTGAAATTGAAATAGTAATGAAACAATAGTGGTTGTGAATTAAAATATGATGTGGGATCAGACCCAAAATTTCTAAGAATGATGATAATATCGTCCAGGCACACTCAGGTGCAGCTAGAATACACTAGCTGTGATGAGGATCATGCAAGGATGAACAAGAAAAAAAATGAAGAAAGTGCTATTTCACCTCAAAACACAAGCAAAGCGAAACACAAATAGAAATGTGATCCTAGGAGTGCCTTTTCTATTATGTTGATATTATGTTGTTTTAGGACTAACACATGAACTGTGAAATAAAGTTTTTTGGTGAGGATGGCTTCCTATGAAGAATGAGATCTAAAAGGTGAGGTTTGAGGTATGTTATGGTGGGGGCAGGCCTTGCTCTCAAGTATGACTCAACAGAGCAATGAGCTAAGTGCCCACTGTGTCGTGATCATGTGATCACCTACAACTTCTTCCATGTATGATGTTGTTTGATAATGTGTGTATTTTAAATTTTTTTGAGGTTTGGTAAGACTCAGATAGAGAGAAAGAGAAATAAAATGCTTTCTATGGTTTGTTTGTCAACCATCAAGTGGTCATGACTTCCAAACGTATAGGTTACCCGCAATTAATGTGAGCTAATGCAATAAATCGAATACAATGCACTTATTTTTAAGCCCAAATTGACATGTGAAGTTGGATGACACAAAAAGATGAAGAGGAAGAGGGATGCTCTTTCACTACAATGCAGAAAACATGAAGAAATAGTTTTTTTTAATTACACCAAGAGAAAGATTTCTTTTAGAGAAAATAGAAAGAAAATGTAGGTTACCAAGGAAGAAAATTAATGTGTATGCTTTTCAGAAGGGAAACAAACACACAACTTTTCCTAGGAATGAATAAAATGCAAGGAACCTCAGATGGGTCCCACTGGGCATGCCAAAATGTTTCACTTGATTCTTAGACATTTCTTTGAAGTATTGACGAAACAGATAGGGTAACGGGCATAAGAGGAATACCTGTTTTAATGTTGGTTGATGGGTTGTTGCGCACGTATGACTTCCGAATCCACAACTGATTGTGAGAGCTTCCTTTTGGCTAGGAGGAACTACCTGTAATGAAAAACAAGACCACTAGAAAGAGTTAAACAATATATGCAATGAATTGCCTAGCGTGTGCTAGATCCGTGAAGTCTTGTACTTCCTGATGTAGCTATCAATCCACTATTTTAAACAATTTAATGTGGGAAATGAAGTAAATCCTATTGTAATTTGAAATGATTTAGGTATCTCACTTAAAACACAATAAGAAAGATCTAATCTAACAAGCTAGGTTAGAATAGGATCCGAAGGTCAAATAGTTGGTTCTAGGTCTCTGTAGGTCTGACAAAAGTCTCAAGTAGGTCACAGGTGATTAAGGGGATGTAAAATTAGGTGGATATGTCCCTGTTCTAGGTTGTATGAGCACATACAGTAATCGATGCAAGTTAAGGGTGACCGACGGCGGTTAGGTGTAACCGGTGTTGGTTACTGTGGAATCTGGGGATGCCATAGAATGGGTTTGGGGTATCCTTTGTGATTACACAAAGGATTTTGGTTGGTTGGGATGAGGTATTGGGTGATTTGGGAGGGATTTGGCAAGGTTTTAATGGGTATATGGAGGGGGAATGTTGAAGGAGGTCAATGGGTGGCTAGGTAAACAATAGGTGATAATATAATGACAAAATGAAGTGAACCAGAGAAGTAGAATGTTTTACTTACTTGGATTCTGGTCCTAGACACCTGTGAGTGAGGGATGGGGGTGCTGGTAAGAGGTTGAAGGCTGCAGGTGATCACCAATCATAGGAGAGCTTCTGCATGGGCTGCATGTGCATTCCTCTTTGCTTGGTTAGATCAGATCATTACTGGGGTGGTTATGTAGGAGAAAATACTTGATCTCCTTCCTTGCATGTGTGTTCTCGCTGGAATTCGATCTTAGAAGATGTGATATCTCTCAGGAAGATCTCAATGTTTGCCAACTTTTTCCAATATTTTCCAACCTTGAAAATAAGGTTGTTTTTGGGGTTAAAAGGGTAAGCGACAGTGGTTCTTGGCTAATCGGTGATGGTTAGGGGTAACCAAATACGTGGTCAAGGTGGGATTTCCTAGGTTTACTAAACTAGGGAGATCCTCTTGATTTTCTTAGATCTCGTGTCGTTAACCCATGGATTAAACTGGAAGCTTCTTGTAAGCATGCAGGAATGTGGTTAGAGAGAATGTAGGCATTGATTTTTAGGGTTTTGGTAAGTCTTAGTTAGTTATGGCAACTTACTAAGAATAGGTCTTAGGGTGAGTTGGCTTGATGAGGTGTCTAGGTGAAGTGTATGTGTGGATATTATTTAAATTAAGATATTTAAATAATAAATATAGTGAGGATAATGAATTAATTTAATTTAATTAATTAAATTAATATTAGTGAGGTGAAGGGGGCCATGGCTAGGTGAATGTGATGAAGGGTGCTTATTTGTCGAGGGACCAAAGGGGAGTGTGACCTAATTTTAGTGTCTACGGGGAATGGATTCTTGAAGACATCTAAATTTTTATTTTGTGGATCCATGAAATTATCAAATTGAATATCACCTTTTTCAATAAGTCTTGAATAACATTATGTTATTTTCGACACTTATATGCTCCATGACCCACGATTCTATAGTAGGCACATTTTTCAAGAGATTGTTGACACCAAAAAGTTTTAGTACATTAGGATCTTCTGTCATATTGGTGGACTGATACAGAGCATCATGGTCTAAGTATCATCATGTTGCTAATTCTCCTTGTAGCCATGATTTTTGAGATTTTTGGATGTTTCAAGTCCATAAGAAGTATAAGTAGGTCATTACAAGAGAGTGAAAAGAGTTAAAAGTTGAATTGTCTTCATTTTGAGTTTTTCCCTCCAAAGAGGAATTTGAAATTATATGGGCATGTCAAGAGTTATAATTGTTGATTATAGGTTTTTATTTTCTACTTGAATTATAAGGTTTGTAAAAGAGTTCTAGAAATTAGGGTGAGTTATGAAATGTGTCAAAAATATATAAAATTCCTAAATTGTACTTAATGAGTTATCATAACTCTGGAATAGGTAGTTACACTCCAAGAAGGAATTACTTGTATGAAGAGATTCGAATATATGATGAAATAGCGGGGTGAGTTTTTCATTATCCTTGAGGAAAGGAGTTAGGAGAGGAAAAAAATGAAGACGAAATACAGTATAACTCAACAATGCAAGGGATTCAATTTATTTTTTTCGTTAACAATAAATATGAGTGTGTTTTTTTGTTACCAACTGAGGATTTGTTAATGGATGAAAGGAATTACATTAGTGATATTGAGGTGAGAAGAGTTTTAGTGATTTCATTCAATCACTGATTTGATACTATGTTTTCCTTAAGTTGAATGCTAAGAAGAACTGATTATGACTACTTGAATGTGTAATTTATTACAAAGGATTTTGAATCTATTCATCTAAACCATCAAGAGGAGCATCATATTTTCAAATATCTCATGATTTGAATAATGTATGAGTTGGAGGACAAGTTCCTATAATCCTTTCATGATTCATGTATGAGTAGCTTGAAAGAGTAAGCAAACTATGATTGTGTCTACTAGGATGATCAAATATTGTGTTGATGATTGTTGATATATAGGTACATGGAATGCATGGAGATTCTCCTCAAGGTCTACGAATAATGTGAATGACAAATGTTTACTTTAAATTGTGTTTCTTGGTATAAGACTGTGTACAACCCCGATTTCTTCAATTTTTGACCACTAATCACATGTTTTCTTGAAGGTTTTATAAACCATGGAGTTTCATTCTTAACACATACCTTGAGAAGAGGTTAAAACATTATTTCATTCCAAAAATCAGGTCTGGAAATAAATTACTTCTCTTTTTATAAGCTTTACAAGCTCCGAGCTTGATTTAGTGTTAACTAGGGTTACGAGGGAAAATGACCCATATATTTTAATTGCACCCGTGAATACTCCTGAAATTTGGTTATAATATTTGTCCTTGAGTGGGATAGGTGTCGGTGTAGGTTTGAGATCAAGGAAAGCCACCACCCATTAGATTATTTTGACAATTGGCTTGAAGAGAGTGAAACACAAATTGAAGGTACACTCAGATATGCATGTTGTATTGGTGGAATGATATAGGAGCATCATGGTCTAAGTAGCATCATGTTGCTAATTATCCTTGTAGCCATGATTTTTGATATTTTATGGATGTGTCAAGTCCATAGGAATTCTAAATAGGTCATTGCAAGAGAGTGAAAAGAGTAAAAAGTTAAATTGTCTTCATTTTGTGAATTTCCCTCCAAAAGGGAATTTTAAATTATATGGGCATGTCAAGAGTTCTAGGGGTTGATTAGATGTTGTTAGTGTCTAGTTGAATTACAAGGTTTGTAAAAGAGTTCTATAAATTGGGGTGAGTTATGAAATGTGTCAAAAAATAATGTAAAATGCCTAAATTGTACTTAATGAGTTATCATAACTCTAAAAGAGGTAGTTACACTCCAAGGAGTTACTTGTATGAAGAGATTGTAATATATGATGAAATAGGGGGTTATTTTGTCATTATCCTTGAGGAAAGGAGTTAGGAGAGGATAAAAAAATGGAGAAGAAAGACACGGTGTAACTCGGCCATGCAAGGGCTTAATTTCTTTATTTTTGTTAACAATAAATATGAGTGTGTTTTTTTGTTACCAACTATGGATTTGTTAATGGATGATAGGAATTACATTAGTGATATTGTGGTGAGAATTTTTCATAGTCAGTTCATTATATCACTAATTTGATAATATGTTTTCCTTATGTTGAATGCTAAGAAGAATTGACTTTGATTACTTGACTGTGTAATTTCTTGCAAAGGATTTTGAGTTCATTCATCTAAACCATCAAGAGAAGCATAATATTTTAAAATATCTCATGATTTGAATAATGTATGAGTTGGAGGAAAATTTTCTATAATCCTTTCATGATGCATGTATGAGTAACTTGAAAGAGTAAGCAAACCGTGATTGTGTCTACTTGGACGATCAAATCTTGTGTTGATGATTATTGAGTTAGGTACATGGAATGGATGGAGATAATCCTAAAGGGATTGAATTCTTTGAATAATGTGAATGAATTTTTTTACTTTAAACTGTGTTTCTTGGTATAAAACTATATGAAACCCTAATTTTTTCAATTTGTGATCACTAATAACACGTTTTCTTGAAGGTTTTATTAACCATGGAGTTTCATTGTTATCACATACATTGAGAAGAGGATAAAATAGTATTTCATTCCAAAAATTAGGTCTTGACACAATGTACTTCTCTTTTTATAAGCTTTACAAGCTTCTCGAGCTTGATTCAATGTTAACTAGGGTTTCTATGGAAAATGACCCATATCTTTTAATTGCACCAAGGAATACTCCTAAAATTTGGTTATATTATCTATCCTTGAGTGGTTTAGGTGTTGGTGTAGGTTTGAGATCAATTAAATCCAACACCAATTAGATTTTGCTTGAAAATTGGATTAAAGACAGTGAAACACAGTTGAAAGGCTAATTTGAGTGGTCATTTTTACAAAGTAAGTACAATTCCCACTTATTATTTTTCATTGAAACTTCCTACACACCTATAAACCCTTAATGGGTGCTCAAAAATATTATCCTTGTCCATTGAAACCTCCCACAAACTGAGATATTTCTGAAAATAGTCTAAGGAAGACCTAGTTGAGGGTTTAAAAGCCAAATTGCAACAAGTGAAGTATAAGGAGATACACTAAGAGTTAGACTCTGAAAATTTGCAAGCATGATAGGGTCGGTAAAAAATACTAAAGCTTTGATAATATTTTGGGTATCCCTAAAACCTTATATTCTTGGTTGTTGTAAGATCTTGTCCGAACGGGCTTGTCAAGAAGTTTGAAGACAATGAAGAAAAGCTAAGGTTTTGAACATTATGCAAGCTTTCAAATTTATGAAATAGCATTATAGGTAGGTGAAGGAACAGAGTGTAAGAATAGTTGTGACCTTTGAAGCCAAAAAGCCAAGGATTGCTTAGTTTCTACAGATCATTTATGAACTAGTAGTTGTTAGTGAGCGATCAAGAAGAGGGATAGGTGAATTATTTGATTTCGAGAGATCATGTTGACTATAAAGGCATGGATTTGGATGGGAGGAAAGGGTATCTACGTAAGTGATAGGTTGGATAGTGCATGAAGGAGCCAAAATTTCTTACTAGAGTCAAATTGACAATTAGACAAGCTTTTATAAACATGATAGCTAATGAAGGAAATGATTGCATTTTGATTTTGTTTTGATGAATGGGTGAAATTTGTATGGTCCTCTACATCATGTAAGTGAGATAAGTTGAGCATTTAGGAATTTTTGTAGAATTTTAGATAAGGATTTAGTCAAATGAGGTGATGCATTTAAAATGGATCTCATGATGTACTTTGTGTGGACCATAATTATGGGTTATTAGGAGCTGCGAAGTGTTCTTGGTGGTATTTGATGTAGATCCTTGATTAGATTAGAGAATGACCTAATTTACTTGAGGATTCTTCTTGGTGAACTTAGAGAAATCATTCTTATTATGAAGCTTGACCTCTCTAGTACTAACATGGACATCTTTGATTCTCTTGGCCATCAGTATGACTTCCTCAAATGACTAAAACTATTGAATTTAAAGGATGTGAGATATATTTTTGGCACAACTCTTAGCGAATAATTAAGTAAATTCAATTTTAGGGATGGGGAAGGTAATTTCATGAGTGATGGACCTCAAACATGATACATAATCATTTATGGACTCATCATCAAATTAGTTCAAATTATAAAGACCAAATAATGTGGTACGCTTAGTAGCATTGACCTAAAAGTGATCAAGCAATAATCGGCAAGTTGTTCAAATGAAATGATGTTATATTGAGTAAATTTGGTATACCAATACAAATCTTGACCACCTAATGACAATCGGAATGTTCACAACATAAGCTCGTCATCATGACTAATGAGGTAACAAGCGTACTTGACCATGCACAAATTTTATTGAGGGTCTTCTTTACCCTTGAATTTATCGAATTTAGGCATCTCAAAATGAGGTAGATATGATTTTATAGGCACATATGGATGAATAGGTTTGTTATATAGCTAAATTTATGTGATCTTATGGAATCTTACACCTTGGTTGTAAATTTCAATATTACAAATTCTATCCATTAGTTCTTGATTGGTATTCGGTGTATGTTGAAATACATGACCTTGGATTGGTTGAGTAGAAGAATGATGTGGTATATGGTTATAAGTGTGAGAAAATAAAGGATATGTATAAGTGAAGGAAGAGGAATTGGGTGGAATGTTGTGGGTAAAAGTAGGTATTGTGGTATGATAATGGGACCTAAGAGGTTGTGTGACACTTGTAGAAGGAATATGATGTGTGTGGACAATAGTAGATGAAGTGGGGACGATGGGCACAAAAGAGAAGTATGAGGGGATTTGGCGGTGGATGAAGAAGGTTCTGAATTTACATAGTAGATCTTCATATTTTAGGCATCTAACTTGTAATCGTATCTTCTAAGATATTTTTGACACCTCTAGATTATGGTCTAAGGCCTCTTTAAACTTGGGATTGAAAGGTGGAATATTTTAAATTTCATCGTCTTAGGGGAGGAGGAGCAGAGAACTAGGAATTTCTTCATAATCTCCCACTAATTTGTTATGGCTAAAAATGTGATCGTGTGAATGAGATGTGCAATCCATGGTAGGAGGTGGATTATATGAGTGTGTGTGGGTAGTAACCATACAAGGATAAGCTCAAGATGGCCTCAAGGAAATGAATGTGTGAGATGTATGATAAAATGAATGGAAGAAATATTAAAATTGGAGCCCATTCATAATTACGATCCGTATCGGGGATAAATCGGATAGAATGTAGAATGGATGAGCTGAAAGGTTTTAGTTTAGTCACGGTTGTAACTAACTCTAGGAAAAATATGGAATCAAAAAAAAATGTAAAATGGATGATTTGAAATTTTACAGTCGATGCGATTACAATTAACTATAGGAATAATATGGAGTCATGACATAATGCAAAATGGATGAGTTAAAAGGTTACATGTCAATCGCAATTTAAATCGAATCAGTAAATAATATGGAATTGCGACATAATGTAAAATGGATTATTTGAAAGGTTGCAGGTAATTCACAAATTTGTGATTAAGACTAGAAAAATTAAAACTCGAGAATAAATGACATAAATATATATGATAGTGTGAATAGGGTCCGTGAAAGACAGAAACACTCGCAGGTATGACTCGAAATAGTGGATTTTGATAAAAATATTTTTCGTGTTAAGGTAGAATATGGGATCAGTTTGTTTGGATTCTTATAAAATTATCTATCTATAAATACCAAGGGTTATCCAAATGATTTCTTTACACTAGAAAAAAATGAAGTCGCAGGCTTTACTTTACCCCCTTGATTAACCAAGCTAGATTTTACTCCACTTGATCAATCAAATTGGGGTCATCACTAAGGATAACCTTGGCTCTAATCTCACGAGTGTACTATTCAAGTAGGTGGAGGTAACCATTTATTTTTCCAATTCCCTCAAGGTTTCAACTACTTTGGGATTCTTATGGTACTCACATGAGTTATAGGGTTAATGCCCAAACACTCCCCATAGTTATGTGGACAGTATTTACCCTTATATGGACCTAAAATAAATGTGTAGTTTCTCAATTCATTCTCTTAAGAATAAACAAATTGTTAGGAATAATCCATGGATTAGTGCTCACATTATTGTTTGTAATAGTTAAATGTAATATTCATATATTACATTAGTAAGTTAGTGTGTTAGTAAGATATTAATATTGTTATATTAATATCATATTTGTGTGAGAAAAATAAAATTTTGTAATATTATTAATATGAGTTATTAATCAACTCATTATTAATAATATAGGATAATATGTATTAGTTGTGAGTTTGTTGAATAAACAACTCATGTAGCTATTTGGGAGTTGTGTGAGAGATTGTTGGGTTTGGGAGTGATTATAGGAGAGATATGTGAGGATATTGTGGGATTAAATATTGGAGTTGAATCCTTGTTTTAAGGAGTTCATTATCCTATATATTGTAATCTCTCTCATCATGTAATTTCTCAAGTTTTATTCTATCAATAATATATGGTATTTTTGTTATAATTTTTCCTCTGTAATTTTAGTCTTGTATTTTGCAACTTTCCTCCATTATTAATGTGATTGTTCTTTATTTAGCTTAGTTATACTATCAATTTTACATCATCTGGTATCAGAGAAGGATAGGACGAGTTATGAGAGTCATTACAGGATAAAACCGTAGCCTCTTGAATGCAAATCTGAGAGTTTTGAAGCTTCCGTTGCCATTTTCTGGATTCTGATCTTAAACAAAAATGACTGGTAATTCATGTTTTTCTCAAAAACCCAAATTCAAAATTTTGTGAAATGTTTTGGGTTTGTTTATTTTTATTATGGAAAATTTCTATCAAAAATTACAAAAACCCATTTTGTATTTTAAGAGAAATCATGGAAACAATTTTGAGGTTTCGATTATTCTATAAAAAAATAGTGACTGATTTCCAGCAATAAAAATATGATATGCTTTATTATTTTGGTTAAATATAAAGTTGATTATTATTATAAGGGTGTATTATCAGTTGAAACCGACACCTAATAGAATTGTAAAATGAGTCTCAAAGACAAATTCGGCTGAGTTAGCATCATCACGATGGAGGAAGGAGGCAATAGAGGAAGGAGGTTAATCAATGACCTCTCACCAACCATGAAGCGAAGGGGCCACACAATGAATTTGTGGCATTTATTTTTTTTGTGTTTAATTTTCATTGTGTGTTGTAATAAGAACAATGATTTATTCCTTTTAATCTTGTAATAAGTGAGCTCTTGTGTGAGTGATATTTATTGTATTTTCCCTTGAATGTAAGGATGGGGGTGGGGAAACATGTACGCTGCTATGGAGTGGTTGGTGGTTCACTAGAAAACCAATTTGAGAGTTTTGAATCTCTTAGAAAATCACATACAAAGTGGTTAATGGTTCCACTAGAAAACATGTTGGAGTTGATGGTACTCTTTGAAAACCATCATATCATGAGTAGGTACTAGACAGAACTCATCCATGTTTGCACTAAGGGAGGGAATGTTAGGAATAATCCATGGATTAGTGCTCACATTATTTTTTGTAATAGTTAAATGTAATATTCATATATTACATTAGTAAGTTAGTGTGTTAGTAAGATATTAATATTGTTATATTAATATCATATTTGTGTGATAAAAATAAAAGTTTGTAATATTATTAATATGAGTTATTAATCAACACATTATTAATAATATAGGATAATATGTATTAGTTGTGTGTTTCTTGATTAAACAACTCATGTAGCTATTTGGGAGTTGTGTGAGATATTTTTTGGTTTGGGAGTGATTATAGGAGAGATATGTGAGGATATTGTGGGATTAAAGATTGGAGTTGAATCCTTGTTTTAAGGATTTCATTCTCCTATATATTGTAAGCTCTCTCATCATGTAATAGCTAAGGTTTTATTCTATCAATAATATATGGTATTTTTGTTATAGTTTGTCCTCTGCAATTTTAGTCTTGTATTCTACAACTTTCCTCTATTATTAATGTGATTATTCTTTATGTAGCTTAGTTATACTATCAATTTCACATCACAAATGTTTTTTTAATGTTTTTACATAAACAAAGTAACAACACATTTGCAGCTATGAATCTCCTACAACCAGATTGTTAGTTTTTGTGCTAGAAAATCACAACCTAGTCGTAGTTGCAACTATCCTACAACAAAATTTGATTGGTTTTGTGTTTTGTGTTTTTTTTTTTTTGGATTTTTTGGTAGATCTACAAAAACTAGATGTTAGAAAAGAGTAAAAATAAATTGAAAAGAGTATAAAACCCTAAATAAAACATTGTTAGATTCGTAAAATGAAAACAAGGTACCCACAACTAAAAGCAGTCCTACTACGACAAATCACTAAAATGTACACCTATATTTGGATTACTTGCAAGATGGATTAGTTGATATCAAATCTCCAAACCAATGCTACCAAAAAAAATGGGCTTATGCTATCATTGTGAAGAGAGGGACAATTGTAGTTTCTTTCATTGAATAAAGTTAGTAAAACTCTTTTAGATCTCGAATCTAAAAGCGCACACAAGCACACTTAGAAAATGTTAGTTTTTTAGGTGGTTAAGGACCTTCCTTAGTCATATCCCTAACCCTTTTAAGGAGATAAAATGCATTTTATTGATTAAAATGACAAAATCGCGCACTTACTCTTACATTTATACCATCGGGTATGTTATTTTATATATGGATCTTGCGTAATAAAAGTATTCACTAGTGACCTATCCCCTAGTCACGCCCGCCGCTATTATTCGGTCATCATTGTTATGGGGTTGGTCATGTCATCAGTTTTTATACGGTATTGGGCGTATTTTAGGGAGTCTTAGGTGTCGTAATTTTTTATTATTGTCTTCAGTCCTACACTAGGCCACCCTAGTCTATGATTTTAGGTGCCCTATTTTCCGTAACTCTTGATCCTAATTTTTTTTTGAGGTCAGTATTTTTCATTACCCTGTTCATTCCCCTAGGTGGTATTTGGTGTTTCAAGTCACTAGTGTCAAAATTTGAACAAAATATCCCTATATAAACATAACATACTCACTACATTATGGGCGGACATATTACTATCAAGGGCAACTATCTACTAAGGTAAGGGACTACATTTGGGCATCTTCTACATCTACAACACACAAGCATAGGGGGAAAGGGTTGTATTCATTCCATTTCATCCACCATTTGCATTTTTACATCTATTTATTGCCCCTACTTCTGTTTCATTGGTGTTAGGGTACCCTAGGAACAAAATTGCACACAAAATCACATAGAACTACATTGGATCTGGAATGTAGTGCAACGCTTAGTCATAAGTCCACCATTGTGGAAGATAAGGTCATCCCAACCCCTTAATTTGCATATTTATTTTATAGGGATTTGATGCTTTGTATGGGGTTTTGTAGGTAGATCTTCATCACATCATTACAACAACACTGTGAGAGGATATTGCGATAACCAAGTGACCATGACGAAGATGCCGTGAAGACCTTATGACATTGTCGAGAATCAGACCCTAAGCCTTTTTGAAGACCATGGTACCCAGAACACGGACCGTGGTACCCCCAAGCACCCAAGTTCTCTCCCGGGCACCCCAGGTTTAGTCAAACATTCAAGTCTACGGTTTTTCAGAACAACATCTTCACATCTAGTCCAACCCGCACATCAACTTTTCTAGGTCCAGTACATAGTAAGGTAAGTTATATTCAAGTTAGTATCTCATCCCTTCTATTTCATTTACTTTACTTCATTTAAAATCAAATAAAAATCATCTAGCATTAGTATTTTAATTCATATCAGTTATTCCATTACTATTTCTATTTCTATTTAGATTAACTATTAGGCCCATAATAATAAACATATTTTCCTATTTTAGTTAATCATTTTGGTGAACTGTATTTTCAAATAGTTTTCCCTAGGATCCACTCAAACCCTAATGGAAAAAAATCCCTCATCTTCTTCGCCCATCATGTCTCATAGTGTTAATCCTATTTATGATAAGGTTGTCATAGCTAATTTTAAGGCTTTATATAGTGCCCTTCTTGTTATACCCACTCATATCCAATATAAACTCTTAGATGGCCAACAATATATACCTAGTAGTTTTGGAGATTCTTCGACAGTGTTTATTATTTTTGATGATCCTATTGCATTTACTCATTGTACACCATGCCATGTGATCGCTTGTGATCCTCCTTCTGACCTTTCACAAGAAACTTTATATGATTCCCTTATTGATTATTTGTTAGGTATTTACAATCATTCTTCTTCTATTACTCCGACCATAGATATATACCCTTCTCATGGTCCTACATATTGTAAAATTGCTTCCCCCTACATCTCATTTTGGATCACATTCTCCTTTATATTATGTTGATGATCCTATTAATAGTCTTTTCACCGACAACCTTGTTCCATCTACTGTTGATGAGTCAGATAAGGGTCATGAGTCTCCTTCTTTCCATACTGTCGAGTGTGTCTCACCTACTCCATTGTTATCTTCCCCTGAGATCGCATCTAGTGCTACTCATGAGTCACCACCATCTGCTACTTCCTCTTCACCTATTATTTCATCTCCTCTTAGTACATCTTCTATACATGTTTCCTCACCAAGTGCTTCACCTATTATGGAGGTTTTTGATGCTAGTCCGACTATTCCACCTATATCACGTTTTATACTTCTTTGGCACCTATTATTAGTGTGCCTTTAGCATCATATCCTTCTCCATTACCTTTTGATATCCCTATGATCACTCACAATGGCAAGTTTCAACCTCTTAGCACACTATTACAATCTTCTACCATCCCTTCACAAGATATCCTCTCTCTCATGCACGTTGTAGGATAGTTACAATCACAAGTTCAATCCCTCACTTTAGAAAGTAAGGCTTATTATGCTTCTATTGACAATAATTCATTATGTGGAAATCATGTCCGTAAGAAGATTCAAAATTCAGAATTCCCTCATGACTTCACCATGCCTACTTTCACATGTTTTGATGGTACAGGTGACCCTCATGCTCATCTATTATATTATCATAGGGCTATGGCTTCCTATTCCAATGATAGATTACTACTCAAGGATTTTTGTTATAGTCTTACTAATGAGGTGTTACAATGGTACAATCATCTCCCCTTTAGATCCATTAGTACTTTTTATGACATGGAGGACACCTTCCTCCATTGGTTTATAATAAACAATGGCCCTAAGGTTACTTATGATCAGTTACCTACTTTACATTAGGGCTCCGCAGAACCTATTAAGGATTATATTCTTAGATTTAATGCTTGTATCCATCAGATTTTGTCCTAACCTATAGATCTTAAGAGGTAATTTATTTTATTTCATGACCTTATTCCTCTTCTCAAGAAATGATTACAGTATGATACATGTGAGTCATTCATTCTCCTATGCTATAAGGTTATTGACTTAGAACGGGATATTCTCTCCACACACACCATAGATCCCCCACACACCTCTATGGATATTACCACATCTAGTTCTCCACCCAATCCTATGGTTGAGCATCCTACATAGTCTCCATATTTTCCTCCTAAGCAAAGAAAACAACCTCAACCCTCTTCGCCTCAAAAGTATACTCCTTCTCCAACTCTGTGACAAGCTAATCCTCCTACCACTCCACCTCAGTCACGTTATCCTTTGCATTTCTCTTATCACACTCAACCACATGATGTGTTGTGTATTTTCTTACTGAACAATTGATTCACCTACCTTCCAACCAGCATCATCCACAACATTGGTTACAATGTCAGCATGACCAACCTTATTGCAACTATCACCACATAAATGGCCATAAGGACAATGAATGTCTTTCCCTTAAAGATAGGTTACAAAAATTAGAGGATAAGGGCATCATATCCTTTGGTTCTTGACCCAATAAAGTGATCCATATCTCCTCTACCTTGACATAGATTTTCTCCTATGATTGATTCTTCTCCTACATATGATGATTCAGCTATGATGTATCCACCACAGTCTATTATTCATATGCATTCTCCACCACATCCATCACATTCATTGCATCCACCTCACCCATCACATTCATGTTATCCACCACATCATGTTGCTACTTTGTTTTGGCTCTTGTAGCACTCCACTTTTACGCATCCCACCACGAGATCCATAGGATATTCATTTTTGACACATATGCACACACTGCTTCCACTTCACGTCGTCTAGGTCTTTGGTAGGTGATTTATATCACCTTACCCCCGATGACGTATTTTTTCTCTTATGGTTCTTACATGAATGTTGAGGGATTTTTTATAAGAACATTTCATCACATGCTTTATCATCTCATGTAGCGCACTCAATCATTTCTTGATGACACAATCTTGTTTACGTGGCTCTCACTCGACTACTTGGCTCTCACTCGACTACGAGGGGTATTATAATTCCATGATTCTCTTCCTCCACACATTGGGGGCATTGTTAATCCCCCTTTCATCCTAATAACATATTACGATATCTTCATTTTACTATCATACATTCTCCCTATTTTACTAGCATCATTATATCAACTACACACTACACATTCCATTCAATAAACATTTCATCACTCACATTCCATTTGATATTTATTCTCATTTACCATACACACGTTATCTACCATTACTAACATTATAATGCAAATTTATATTCATAAAACATAAACAATACACATACTAGGACAATAACCATAGAATCATACAACATCCATTACATCGCAACTAAAAACATTCCAACATAGATTTATCATATATCAAAAATAGGTGTCCATACATATATCACTAAAATACAACCATCACAACAAAAAAATCTCATTGTTGGGGGCAAGGCCCCACATCATATACAATAGTCCCAATCAGACCTCATCATCGCTATCTCTCTTGTGTACTACGAGAGCCCTAGAATTGGATGCCTCTCCACCAATGCGACATTATTGTTCGTGGCCTCGATACCGCTCAACCTTCCTCCCCAATAAAGTCATCTCCATGTAGACTACTATGAGAATTGATGTTACAAATCTACATACTTGCATAAACACATCCTGGGCTAAGGGACCACCACCTACCACTTCTCCGGCTTGTCAATTCTCCTCACGTGCCTTATCCCTCTCGCCTAGCAATATTGTACACATCATAGCTACTATGGTTACTAGCTCAAATATTATCCACCCGCTCTAATATGCCTTCTCCTAGGACATCGTCGGCACATTTTGCATCAATGTGCTGATGGATGTGTCCATAATCAACATCTAATAGGCATCACCTAAAAACACACACAACAACGTGTTAGATCACTATATAACATAACATTAGAAAACCATAACACACATAATGCGTATATACGAAATACTTATGATCACTACATTTCTTGCTTTATAGGATCGGGGGCATGTGCTTCCCCTTCCCCCCTCCTCTAGGTGGTAACTCTATTAGGCCTACAAATAATGGGTACAACAATACCCACTGATGAGCTACCCACCATGCACGGTACTCCTCGGTGTAACCCATGTCATCTCCATCAATAGTCGTTATCGTTGGATCCACCTCATCTAGCCCTAGCAGAACTAGCTACTCTCCTGTGGTCCTTGGCCAAGAACAAACCTACCTCAATGCTCGATAGATCTCAACCATATATATGGCTCTAGGGGTACATCCTGAGCCATACCAAACTGTCGTGACACCCTCTCTACCTAAAAATATCCTTCACACCTTGGAAGCAATCCTCTAGCCACATAGTCCTCTATATACATCGTAACTTGATCACATCCTCTGGACATCCCTCGTAGTCACGATATGTTCTCTATATAACTACCTCGGGCCCCATCCTATCTATAAGCTCCCTAAAGGTATCCATATCCATATTCCTGCCTAATAATGTCAACCCACCTCCTTACAAATATCTCTGGCCTAGCCCACTCCTCTTGTGGACCTATAACTAGTCTCGGCACATCTATATGCCAATATGCCCACACATACAGTACTTTTTTGGCTCATATCCCTCCACCATGTTCATCCTGTGTAAACCTATATAGATCTCTATATAGGTAGGCCAACACACATCGTGCCCATGCATATCTAGTACCCTCCTCCCAAATCTGTTGGCATATGTCATACATCTTATACAATATGCCTATGCCTTCTCCCTCCACATTTATACATGATACAATCACCACCGTTATGAACTTCCACAAGTGTAGAACACCATACCGTAAAGTAGCATCTAAGATAATATGGACCTCAGTAGGTACTCAAGTCCCCACAAAATACTATCTCATGGCTCACATCTTCCACTCCATATCCATCATTGGCATGACTCCTACTCTCTCCCCCACAACCAAAAATCACATTATGTGATATACATCCTCCAACATCATAGTCATCTCCCCCATAGGTAACCAGAATGTGCATGTATCTACACACCATCTCTTGCATAAGGCAATCAACATGGGCATATTATGGGGCACATCCCCATCATTGTTATGTGCCACAATCCAGCATGGCCCATCACATCATAATCCTCATCTAGCAAACCCAATCCAAACAATGTACTCATATTCGACCTCCAAGGAATTTCCTTGAGTGAATATCTCTCTCTGGATCGAAAAAAAATAAACGCAACGTTAGAATACATTACAAGACCAAATACACTCAATTATCATACTAGCACCATGTTTAGAAATATTCTACATTCACTACATACATCCTGGAATAGGGTGCCGAATGTAGGATCCCAGGGCACCCAAGAGCAGAAACTAGCTTCCAGGTCTGGGCGGTTCTGTCTCATGCATCACTATCTTGCTCTCACTTTGCTTTTTACATGTCTCAAATGCCGAGAAAATAAAAATATCAAATTTTCAAAAATTCAACCAAAACATTACTACACCATACACTTTGCAAAAAAAGATGCACTTACCAAGTCCACGGTCGTACGCAATGCTATGACGGTTTCCACCCTCTTAAACCGACTAGGACGTGTTGTTCTCACTTGCGGAATTTTCACCCACTTCATGCTCACTCTCACAATCACATACAAAAAAAATGAAGTGACTCAACACTTTTTCACTTCACTACTTATAGCTACCTTTTCATCACTTACTTTACTATAGTCATTATTTCATGTCTATTTCCATAGCTAATACACACTACATCGTTTTCACTATATCTTGAGTGTTTCTACTCGATTTACTGACCTTATTGTGAAATTATTTTGATAATTCCACCTACCAAAGTGTATTGAACACATTTTTCACATATTACCTCTTTTCTATGTTGTCTTCCATTCACTTTATACACGTTTTAGCGATTTTTACCATTTTCTATCTATTTTGTGCTTACTTTCAGCTTAACATTTGTTCTTTTCATCACTTCCCCTTTCACCAAAATGGGGCATATCATTGGGGTCATCCTATAATCCCCTTACATTACATGTAATTAGTTAAACCTACCAACTCACCATTTTTCAAACATTTACTAATTCACTTTATGACAATTCACCATTAAACCCCCCTAATGACCTAATATGGGGGCAAAAACATACAAATTTTTCTAATGTGATATTTCATCATTCCCCCTAATGACCTAATTTGGGGGAAACAAGTGATTAAAAATCTTTTCACGTGACATTTCATCAATTTCTATCAACTTCCCCTAATGATCTAACCTAGGGGCAACTTGCATAAAATTTCTCCATGAGTAACTAATCAAGCAATCAATCAATTAATCAATCAATTGACACGTTCAAAATTTATAACAAATCAGCATCGTTCAATCAATACAAGTTAAACACAATTGGCCTCTCAAATGACCTAACATGAGAGATTACATTTATCATTTTTCCTAGATGACCTAACTTGGGAAGTTATTCTACATTTTTCTCTTGCTTCCAAATGACCTGACTTGGAATCCCTCTCATAAATTTGTGGTTGCTTCCAGATGACCTAACTTGGAAGCCATCATTCATTTCATTTGTTCTTTGAGATTACCTAACTTGGAATCCATTCTATTACGGTGACACCCGTGGAATGGGGCCAAGAGTGCCTTCCCTATACCACTCCTATATGGGTCACATATTTGATCAAAATCTTTTTGATCCAAAAAACCACAAAATTTTATTTGTTTCCATCTACAACAGCTAGATCTTGATGATATAGTTAAATATTGGATAATAACACACTTTTCTCCCTACACTTTTCCTCTAGCGGTAGGACGCCCAAATCCTCTGGTTATTCATTCGTATATAAGAGTTCATGTTGGGGACCCTGTCACTCCCTACCCACCTATTCATCATTATACCACGTTCAAAATCATCATAAATCCTAGTCATCACATTCATTTAGAGCATTTCATCATGACATTTATGATTTTTCGTTACATTACATGGATTGACCCACCGATCCATGGTTCAAAGACACACTTTTATAGTCCTATCAGCACTCTTCTACTACACATATGTGTGTTCTTCTACAACATGGGCTTCTCCGAATTTTTACTCAAGTACACATATCTATCTACTTTATGTTACCAAGATTTTTACTCACCAACATAAAGTGGGGGAAAATGTAGTCACAAAATCATGCACTTACTATTACATTTATACCGTCGGGTATGTTATTTTATATATGGATCTTGCGTGATAAAATTATTCACTAGTGACCTATCCCCTAGTCATGTCGTCAGTTAGTCGGTCATCATTGTTATGTGTCTAGTCATGTCTTCATTTGTCTATACAATTTTGGGCATCTTTTAGGGAGTCTTAGGTGTCATAATTTTCTTGATTTTCGTCTTCAGTCCTCACTGGGGCACCTAGGGTAGCAACTCAGGGTGCCCTGATTCATGATTTTAGGCACCCTAGTTTCTATAACTTTTGGTCCTAATTTGTTTCTTTGAGGTCGAGGTCTTTTTGTCATTACCTCATTCATTCCCCTAGGTGGTAGTCGGCATTTCGGGTCACTAGTTTCAAATTTTGAACAAGAGATCCATATATAAATATAGCATACTCACTACATTATGGACATACATCTTATTATCAAGGGTAGCTATCTACTAAGGCAAGGGACTGCATTTGGGAATCTTCTACATCTATATCACACAAGCATAGGGGAAATGTTTTGTATTCATTCAATTACATCCACCATTTGCATTTTTACATTTAGTTATTTCCCCCTACTTTTGTGTCATTAGCGCTAGGGAACCCTAGGCACAAAATTACACACACAAGAACATAGAACTACATTAGATCTGGAATGTATTGCAGTGGTTAATCGTAAGTCCACCATTTTGGTAGTTAAGGTCAGTCTGGCCCCTTCATTTTCATATTTCTTTTTTAGGGATTTGATGCTTTGTATGGGGTTTTGCAGGTAGATCTTCATCACATCATTATAGTGACATTGGTGAGGATATTGCGATAACCAAGTGACCAAGACGAAGGTGTTGGGAAGACCTTACGACACTATCATAATCATACCTTACCTTTTTATAGACCAAGGCACTCAAAACACGGACCAAGGTGCCCCTAGGCGCCCAGATTCTCTCCCGGATGCCCCACTTCAATAAAACATTCAATGTCTACAGCTTTTCATAACAACATCTTCACATCTAGTGCAGCCCACACATCAGCTTGTCCATGTCCAACACATAGTAAGGTGAGTTATATAGGTTAGTATCTCATTCCTTCTACTTCTTTTAAAATCAAATTAAAATCATCTAACTTTAGTATTTCAATTCATATCAGCTTATCACATTTTTGTTTCTATTTAGATTAACTATTAGACCCATAATAATAAACACATTTTCCTATTTTAGTTAATTAACTGACTCGGATTATAGGAAAATCACAGCTGTGATTCACCAAAAATCACATAGAGATCGCAATTGTGATTCCCACTTGTGTTGGAATTTTTCTAAATCAGTTTTGGATCAAGTTGTATCTATCCTTTATGCTTTTTTTTCACTTCTTAAAGACTCAGTAAAACTAAGACATGCAAGCAAGAGAGAAAGAAAACACAATTATATCCTTAGTGCACCAAGAGTTAGGGGTTTGAATGATGGACGTGAGTAGTATTATATAGTTTTTGAGTGCATAGTGTAGTGGGACACATATGAGTGGCATGTGCATAGTTGGGTGAGCGAATAAGGTTTCATGGTGCATTGGGTATGAAAATGGGTGGGTGAGGTGAATAGAATTAAATTTTAGTGGATGAGAGTTAGTAAATGAGTGGTGAGGTGTATTTTATCCCCATTTTTATGGGGTTTAATATTTTATTTGCTTTTGTGGTATTATTTGATTTATTTTGGGATTTTAATGTTTTATGATGTTTTTAATGTTTTTGAATAAGATACCTAATATGCAAGGCGCATTCTCTAGTGTCTGTAAAAACCTTTGTGTATACCTCTTCTTGGAAGATTTATGATGAATCCCCAAAGAAAAATGTATTTAGCCATTTTAACATTGCTCAATTCATAGCTCTAAGGTATAATAAGGACTCTTTCATGGATTCCAACAAATAAACATGAAAGGATGAAGTATACATATATGGATAAAAAAACAAATTACGGTTTTACCTTCAATCTTTCATACTTGACTATAGATGTGTTGAAATTTTATTTTGGCAACATTTTGATCTCATGGGGACATTTTCCTAAAAATTGTAGAGTCTGTAACATCCTCATTTTTATACATTACAACAATTAAAATTTTTTTTTGATAAATGCTTCCTGGTTCTAAATACATAATTTAGAACTCACAAATCAAAACAACCACTCTTATAACAGATAACCATATGCATTTGTAGAATGACTCGGAGTACCTCCGATCTATTCATTCCATGACTCAAGAATCTATCGATCTATTCATGAGTATCAAGAGTTTACATTTTTATTTTAACACATCACTCTTGCGGTTCTCTTCCCTAATCTGGGATTCATAATGCTCTTTCCAAGGAACCTATCTGAATAATTGTTACCATTATTCATCGGCATCTCGTCCCTTAGAATAGGTGACATAGGACAACGCAATCAATAGCTTGCGATACTTTGGCCAAAGATTTGAAACATATTGCTTATGTCTCGTATTCCTTGACGACATACTCATCAATCTGGAATACGTCCTTCACCCCATTCCTTTGTTATGTAGAATGTCTTATACTGACTTCTGTCAGTCTCTCCTGCCCCAAGTTATTCACTCATAAATGGATTAATAACATGGCAACGTTATAAGGATGCTCTCGAGAACTAGGGATACTCTGATATACTGGGTCAACCCTAGTTAACCCTGTGTGTCAAGGTACCCCGAGTCTCCGGGGGCACCCTCATAACATGACCATGTCAAGAACCAATCCCGGAGTAAAAATTGTTCGAGTTTAAGGAGTAAATCTTAACAATCAATGCAAAGGGTGTCGCCATACGTCACTCCGCATTGTTGTATCTACGAGAAGATCCTAATCTTCTCGAAGGTACAACCTATGCAATCGACTTGTGCCATCAACCTTCAAATCCGCCTTGATAAGATCTACTAAAATTTAAGGTGTTATTTACGTGGAGTTTAAAATTATACTTTAAGACAATCCTCTTTTAGGGTAGTCTTTTCCCAACTCCCGGGTTCCTCATCTTAAAATTGCCTTTCGTATTAAGACCCATTCCACAAAGAGAAGTTTAATAAGATTGAGGTCTTAACAAGGAGATCATTATTTCACAATAATCCTAATCTACGAAATTGGGTAGTAACCCCAAGTCTTCTCATAAGATTGCAAACTTATCCCTTTTTGGGTTTATTCCAGATCTTTAAAACTGAAATATATCTTACTTATTAGTGTTAAGATATAGTGATTTAAAAACATTCATTACGTTGTCTTGACTTAGATCAAGGTTAGAGAGTAACAGATTACTCTTCCCGTTCAGCTTCTTGAAAGGGTTTATTTTAACCTTAGCTTCTCAAAAATCAGTGATCTAAATTACAATTAGCTTTAAATAGAACATAATAGAACTACTAAACAATCATAAGTATTCAGTCACATAACCTTGCAACGCTTACTTAGATAATCACAAACATCTCCAAGTTGTACAATAATAACAATGGTCTTAAAATCATTCGAACCGAAGAAGATCAAACCATCAAGATACGAATGCAAACACATAAGTAACAAATACCTCAGTTTATTCATTTCAAAGCTAATCAAATACATTTTATGCATTCAACATATTTGATACAATACTCAACAGCAAAAGAACATCTTTCTTCAAGTAGTACATTTAGAGAATCAAGATGTAATTCATCATAAAACCAAATTAAACAATCTGAACATCATATCAGATCTACGTGCCTTTACCACTTACGGCAATCATCTGTAAAAATTGTCAACACAGGTCAGTTCGGTGAACTGAGCATGATAAGCACTAATTCTTAAAACAAATGCAATCCACCAATTGTTTTCATCAAACAACTTGTTTAAATGAAATCATTTCTTCACATTGTAAACTTAAATCAGGCTATCCATCCTATATGTTAGAGACTAAGAACATATGAATACAGCCATTCTTAAGACAACGCAAAATTCCTACAAGATTGTTTCTACAATTTCTCATGGCAGTTAAAACATTCAACAATCCCACAGTCTTAATTATTTTATCATCCTAACACATTTCAATGGTATTGACAAGTATACCTATTTATACAGCAGCACTCATTTTATACCAGTCTCTCCATACAATAACTCAGTTTATTCTTGTTATGCCCCTACCATAGAGATCGCAAAAGGATGCAAGAAGAAAGCACACAAGTTTTCCTGTCTAGGAGAGAGAGGATTTTTCCTATTCCATTTACCATATATATCAACATATAAATTACAGTCAAGAAGAAAGAAACAGAGTCCATCAGAATCCTAAGTCAATAACATTCTGAACTGTACCGATTAATGCAAATACATTTACGCATGCGACTAAACAGTTGAAATTACAAGAAGAGCTACAGTTCCATCTAATTCCAAATATAAAGGTCACCTGTAGCTACTAAACAATTCAAGAGTTCACGCAACAAGCATTAATAAATAATCCAACTCCAATAGGCTCAATAAAAATTTCCATATTATTCAACAAACATGAAAAATATCCAATGCCATCGCCTGTCATGGCACAACTAAGAGCTCTTTGTTTCAATCAAACTTGAAACAAGATCACATTAAAATAATTAACATTTCCATTTGAAATACAGTGACATTCACGCAGAGTCGAAACACAATATGCACAGCTTCATTCAACTAAGCAAATCCCTACGATTATACAACATGGGTGTAAATTAGAAGTCGTTTTCAAGAAATAATAACCTCAACAAGATCTTCATAAAAGTCATCATCATTTCATTATTTTCAACAAAGTTTCATCCAAGCCGAGATAATACGAATACAGCAAGGACTCATATAGAGTCGAGTTTAAAAAGTAAACACAACGATGGACTAGATCAGTAGTCGAATTCATATGAAAACATTCAAGGTTTCCAACTAATTCAACACCAACAGTCTTCACAACTAAACTTCTACAGAAGTCTAAATACAAGATACATATTAAGGACTCCAATAGAGCCAATATCAATAAGTATTCACAACCAAGCTTATACAGAAGTCGAAACACTGGTTACATATCTAGGACTCCAACTGAGTCAATAACCACAATATTCACAACTAAACTTTATACAGAAGAGAAACACATAATATACGATTCAAGGATTCAAAAGGAGTCGAACCCATGTAGTATTCACAATAAAACTTCGATTGAAGTAGAGATACAAGATACATATCAAATTCAAGAATTCCAACTATATCAATAACATACAGTATTCACGACTGAACTCCTACAGAAGTAGAAACGTATGTTACTTTTCAAGGACTCAAAAAGGAGTCGAACCCATTTAGTATTCTCAATTAAACTTCTACAGAAGTTAAAAATACTATCTATTCAAGGATTCCAACAATATCCAAAAACATATAGCATTCACGACTAAACTTCTACAGAAGCCAAAACATACTATCATTTCAAGAATTCCAACAGTATCAGTCTCAACAAGTGTAAACAGCAAGGCTTCTACAGAAGTCGATATCAACCAAGAAAACTTTTCATGGACTCCAACAGAGTCATTTCTTACATTACCCTTGCAAGCATTTCTACGAAATCTAACTGAAATGCAAAACACAGCAAGATAATTCAACCGAACGAAACAAAATGTACACCCAGCAAGGGTTCAACTGAATAATCGAACCAGCATGAAGATACAACAAACTAATTCATACAATGCTACCATAAAAACCAACTGGACCAAAAATCATCTGAACAGAGTTGTTCTAATGAAATCATTTGAAGGAAAGCAAGATTTTTAAAAGTTAGGGCCTAACATGCCTGGTAATGTCACTTAAAAATCCGAAGAAGACCTCTGAATGAGCTCGAGCCTTCTCCTCTTCTTCCACGTTAGATTCAACAACAATAATTTGTTATTTCCATGCCTTATAAACTTTCCTCGACAGAGAAAAGAGCTAGTTATTCTCATAGTTTCCATGCAACACCAAGTAGACTGGTTCGAAGAACCAGTGATCAAACAGAGAGAAAACTGGAGCGCATGGAAAACCAAACAAACAACTAGTTTTCCATTTTGCATGCCTTCCCGAGCAATCCGTGCTCGGAAATCGAGTTCCTTAATTGCATTAACTCTGAAATTCCCACTCAATCTCCATTGCCACCGACTGCCATAGTTGGCGATGGACAAAAACAAACCAAAGACCATTTCCAGATTTGGCAACTCTACCACGTCGGATTTCACTAGCCGTTTGAAACTTCCACCAAATCCCTCGTCCTTCATACTTATCCATCTCATTTAATGCCATAAAACTAATGCCCATGGCTCACACCCCTTCATAGGTCCCTTTCATCCATGATCATTAGTTAGGTTAGAAACATAGGTTAGACCTTAAGGTGATACTTAGTCTAACCTCCTTAGCGCTAGGTCACTAACCTTAGAACATTTAGCTTATAGTTTAGGGCTAGGTTAGATTAGCACTAATCCAACCCATAGGTTATAGTTTAGGTTTAGGTTATTAACCTTAATAGAACTAGTCTAGGTTTAACAAATAGAATTGTTCAGTATAAGAACCAAAAATACATTCCCGAAATGGATTCAATCCAGCGTTGATAATAAGCTAGCAATAAATATATCAGAATTTATTACCTGGCTCAAGGTCTAGACCTTCCTGATATTACGATATCGGGAACCAATTCATTTAATATGATCACTGAGTTAGACTCCGGAATTTCTTATTCAACACATTCAGACCTTGCAACCTTCGTAAGGTCTATAATTTTTGTTCATCCCGAATAAACTTAAAACATCTCTTGGATCAATGCCACTTTGATCCAAGGTGAGTCATATAGACGGGTAAATCCACAATTCATTCAAATCGATTAAACTCGGGTGCAAAAATGAAAGAAATAAAAGAGTCCAAGCATATCCTGGCTCACCAAAATCTTCAAATGCGAAGAAGATACAATCTAGATCAAGCATGACTTCACAATCAAAGGAACACATCCTTTTACAGAAGAAATCATATATCAACACTTGAATGCTCGTGAGCAAGTAACAATAGTTCAGGTGTTACATGCTTCCTCCTAAAAGATTCATCGTCCCGATGATTACATATTTGATTTACCTTCGTGTCAACCAATTTATTAGTTCACAAAACAATGTGACTATTTCCAACTTTGAATAGTTCCAGAAATCAATGTCACGATACATTTTATTCAAATTGAATAATGTTTGCCTCAATCGCTTTCATATCAACATGAAAAAGATAAGTTCATAAAAAAATGTTTTGTCAATGATTTCATTCATTGAAAAGAAAAGGAAAAGTAGTTTTCATTTCTTCCAAATTTTCCCAAGTTACACTTTTCGTTAAACTGGTCCCACTGGACCTTACATTGCTGTATTTCACGATTTCTCAAATGAAATTGGCGAGTTTCCAGCACTCGTGTGGGTTTAACCACGATTATTCCTGGGTCTTGGACCTACAAGGAATTCCAATTTAAGACATGTGACAAATCTGAAACGTATTTCTTAAGTAAAGAAATATGGAAAACATCATGCATGCGCGACAAAGCAGGTGGTAATGCTAATCGATAAGCTACAGGATTGATTATTTTGACAATTTCGAAAGGTCCCACGAAACGAGGTGACAACTTGGCATCCTTGCCAAAAGTTATAGAACTCTTCTTGGGTTTAACACGAAGAAAAACCTTCTCACCAAGCTCAAACCTTCGATCAACCCGCTTAAGGTCAACATAGCTCTTCTGCCTATCTCTTGCTTCCTTTAATCGTTCACGAATCAGCTTAACTTGCTGTTCCATTTCAGTGAGGATCTCTGGTCCAATTACCACTCTATCCTCAACACTATCCCAGCTAACAGGGGTTCTGCACTTCCTTCCATAAAGTGCTTCAAATGGTGCCATTTTAAGAGATGAGTGATAAGTGTTGTTGTATGCAAATTCAACTAATGGAAGATAATCTTCCCATTTATACTGTTGATCCATGCAATACATTTGCAACATGTCTTCCAACACTTGATTTACTCTCTCATTTTGTCCATCCATTTCCGGATGATATGCAGAACTGAAGTTTAGTTTCATTCCAAGAGCTGTATTAAGCGTTTGCCAAAATCTTGACGTCATTCTAGGATCCCTGTCAGATATAATCAATTCTGGTACACCATG
Source organism: Taxus wallichiana var. yunnanensis (assembly GCA_018340775.1). Lineage (NCBI taxonomy): Eukaryota > Viridiplantae > Streptophyta > Pinopsida > Cupressales > Taxaceae > Taxus > Taxus wallichiana. The sequence goes on from CM031233.1 coordinate 190,766,311, forward strand.
TAACCTGAAAATTTTGTGTACGAATCTTTTGGCTAGCACTGGTGAATCATCCTTTAGATTTCCAGCTGATGAAATGAGCTACCTTAGTTAGTTTATCTACAACTACCAGGATAACATCATGTTTATTCCTGACATAGGTAACCCTTGTACAAAGTCCATGCTTATTACTTGCCATTTGTACTGCGGTATGCTATGAGGATATAATAGTCCAGCAGGGTGCATGTGTTCTGCCTTAACCCGCTGACATTCCAGACAATGAGTCACAAAATCAATGACATCCTTTTTCATACCTTTCCAAAAGTATTGTTGTTTCAGATCAGCAAGCATTTTTGTGATACCCGGTGTCCAGAGAAAGGTGAATTATGAAATTCAACTAACAACTTCTTTCTCAAATCATTCAGCATAGGTAAATATACCATGTTTTCATAACGTAAGATTCCTTCATTATCAAAATGAAAGCCCTTATACCTTTCATCATTAGGTTCTGCAGCAAGCTGCTTTTACTTGCTGAAAGTATATATCAGATTCTGAGGCACTTTTTACCTCATCCTTAAACTAAGTTCTTAATGTTATAAGAGTAGAAATGTGCCTCCTACGACTTAGAGCATCTGCTACTCTATTCTCTTTCCCTTTGATGTAGCTAATATCAAAATCATATTGGGATAAAAACTCTAACCACCTTCTCTGTCTGGCATTTAGATTAGGCTGAGTGAAAATATATTTCAGTCCTAAGTGATCAATTTTCAACTCAAAAGGTTTCCCAAGTAAATAGTGTCTCCAAACTTGAAGCGCATGAACAATGGCAGTAAGCTCCAAATCATGAGGAGCATAATTCAGCTCATGTAACTTAAGTTTTCTACTTTCATATGCTATGACTTGATCATTTTGTAACAAAACACCTCCAAGGCCTTCCCCAGAAGCATCTGTTACAACAGTAAAACTCCCATTAGGGTCTGGTATAGCTAATATAGGTGCGGAAGTCAACTGGATTTTCAAACTTTTGAAAGCCATTTCGCACTTATCATTCCAAATAAATTTCTTATCCTTCTTCGTAATGAAATTATCGGTTGAACTACTTTAGAAAAATCCTTAACAAATTTTTTTATAATAACCAAAGAAGACCCATGAAGCTTCTTACTTCGTGCACATTCTTTGGTGCGAGCCACTCGATTATTGCCACTATTTTGAAGGATCCACAAATTCCTTCCTTCTAATGACATGACCCAAATAGTGAACTTCTGAATCAAAGAAAGAACATTTGGATAACTTACCATACAACTTTATTTTTCTCAAAATTCCCAAAACTATCTTCAAATGCTCATTTTGCTCCTCAACACTTTTAGAATAAATGAGAATATCGTCTAAGAATACAAGTACAAACTTGTCCAAATATTCTTGAAAGATATTATTCATTAAGTTCATAAATGTTGCAGATGCATTCGTTAATCCAAAGGGTAGAACCGTGAATTCATAATGTTCGTACCTTGTTTGGAAAGCTATTTTATGAATATCTTCTTCTCTAATCCTTAATTGATGATAACCAGATCGAAGATCTATCTTAGAATAAACCGCTGCCCCATGCATCTGATCAAATAGATCGTCAATCCTTGGAAGTGGGTATCTGTTCTTGATTGTTGCTTTGTTCAACATCCGATAATCAATACACAGCCTAAGTGTTCCATCCTTCTTTTTCACAAATATTACTGGTGCTCCCCAAGGCGAAACACTTGGTCTAATCAAACCTTTAGACAAAAGTTCTTGCAATTGTGCCTTAAGCTCGACTAACTCTGTAGTAGTCATCCGATAAGGTGCTTTGGAAATAGGTTCCGTTCCTGGTTTGATTTCGATGGTGAAGTCAAATTCCCTCTTGGGTGGTAAACCTGGTAATTCCTCCGGAAAAACGTCTTTGAAATTTTGCAACAGAGGAAATCGTTTCATGGAATCACCATCTTCTTCTGAAAATTTAGATATCTTTACTGCATAAAGGGTGCATCCTTTGTTTTTAGCCTTTTTAAGCTGCATAGCTGACAGTTTTCTAACTGAAATTTCCCATTTCACCCCTTGAATCTCTGCTGATTCCAGCCGATCATCTAAACATTTTATATTCTTTTCATAACAGTCTACTTTTGCTTTATGTTCAGCTAACCAATTGATACCAATGACAATGTCGTAAGATCCCAAAGGTGTAACATAGAGGTTAACTTCCATGTAAAAGTTAGGTAAGTCAAGGACTGCCCCAAAAAGACACATACTCACTGTATGAACAGAGTTATTACCATACTGTACAGTCCAAGATCTATCCATTTTTCCAGCTTTTCTCTTAAGTTTAGAAGCAAGTTTACTAGAAATAAAACATTCAGTAGCTCCTGTATCAAAAATAATAGTGACAGGTATGCCAAATAACTTACTCAAAACTTCTATAGGTGTCACCTGCTTTTCAGCTTGCTTGTCTGCTACTACAGCATGTATCTTATGCTGCTGAATACGATCATCCTTCTTCAAAGGGCACTGATTTGCATAGTGGTCTTTGCCACAATTGTAGCAGCCTCCTACAGGTCCCTTTTTAGGCTCAAAATTGCCTCCAGCCTTGTAATTATCACGTTGTCCTCCATAGGGCTTCTACCCATTGTTATAATTTTTGGCAAAATTATCCCTTACATTTCCAGCAGGCTTATTCGCTACTGCTTTCTTACTATTATCCCCTGGAAACTTACTTCTGTTTCCAAACTTTTTCCATGGTCCCTTTTTGGGTGCAAGTGAAGTTGAAGAAGGGTTTGCAATCTTCTTCCGCACTTCCTCTTTATGAGCAGAAATAGCCTTTAATTTCTGTTCTTGCCTTATGGCATTTTCAACAACTCCTTCCATAGTGGTTGGACTGTGAACATCGACCTCTCCCCCTATCACGGGATTCAATCCCATGATGAATTTCCTTATTCTGAACTTCTCGTCAGTTTGATACTGTGGTACATACTTGAGGAGTTTTGTAAACCGCTCCCAAGTGTTCGATTCTGTTAGCTTCCTTGAGCTAAGTTCGGATTCTATCATTTTCTTATCATAGAAAAGTTTTGGCAGCCAACGTTGCCTAAAATATCCCTTAAATTGATCCCAAGTAATATTGGTCTCATCAATATTTAGCTCGGCTTCTGGCTATCCCACCACGAAGATGCTTCATGGGAAAGATAGGCTCCCAAATAGCTTTGGTTTCCTTTGAGAAGTTTCTTATTGCAAAGTACTTCTCCATTTCATTTGAGCCGCTCTCGGCTCCATCACCTAATGTGGTGCCATCATATTTAGGTGGGCTTATCCTTTTTATATCATTAGTGAGTTCTGCTGCCAACCTGGCCTTTTTGTTTTCTGGTTGGATAGGTGCATTTCCAGCATTAATATCAACACCCATATCGGGGTTGTCCTCAGGAGGTTGCTGATTGTTATTACCAGCTTCATCTTCCTCCTCATTTCCCATTACTTGCTTGTTCAAGTACAGCTAAATGATCTCTTGTGTCCAACAGGGCATCAAGGATCTCATCAAGTTTTGGGTTGTTGCTGCCTCGCTTGGTGGAGCATTATTCACAACGTTTCCCCTTGTTCTAACCATTTTCTACATTCAAGAAAATTCAGGTTTTTATCAGATTATGGACACAATAGGTCCAAGAGCTGCAACCTTCAGCTCTGATACCAAGATGTAACATCCTCATTTTTATACATTAGAACAAGTAAATTTTTTTTTTTTTGATAAATGCTTCCTGGTTCTAAATACATAATTTAGAACTCACAAATCAAAACAACCATTCTTATAACAGATAACCATATGCAGTTGTACTGACTCAGAGTACCTCCGATCTATTCATGAGTATCAAGAGTTGGCATTTTTATTTTAACACATCACTCTTGCGGTTCTCTTCCTTAATCTAGGATTCAAAACGCTCTGTCCAAGGAACCTATCTGAATAATTGTTACCATTATTCATCGACATCTCGTCCCTTAGACTAGGTGACATAGGACAACGCAATCAGCAGCTTGCGATACTTTGGCCAAAGATTTGAAACATATTGCTTATGTCTCGTATTCCTTGACGACATACTCGTCAATCTGGAATATGTCCTTCACCCCATTCCTTTGTTATGTAGAATGTCTTATACTGACTTCTATCAGTCTCTCCTGCCCCAAGTTATTCACTCAGAAATGGATTAATAATATGGCAACGTTATAAGGATGCTCTCGAGAACTAGGGATACTCGGCATCTTTGGGTCAACCCTAGTTAACCACGTGTGTCAAGGTACCCCGAGTCTCTAGGGGGCAGCCTCATAACATGACCATGTCATGTAACTCATCCGGAGTAAAACTTGTTCGAGTTTAAGGAGTAAATATTAACGATCAATGCAAAGGGTGTCGCCATAAGTCACCTGCATTGTTGTATCTATGAGAAGATCCTAATCTTCTCGAAGGTACAACCCTGCAATCGACTTGTGCCATCAACCTTCAAATCCGCCTCGATAAGATCTACTAAACTTTAAGGTGTTACTTACGTGGAGTTTAAAATTATACTTTAAGATGCTCCTCTTTGTAGGGTAGTCTTTTCCCAACTCCTGGGTTCCTCATCTTAAAATTGCCTTTTGTATTAAGACCCATTCCACAAAGAGAAGTTTAATAAGATTGAGGTCTCAACAAGGAGATCATTGTTTCACAATAATCCTAATCTACGAAATTGGGTAGTAACCCCAAGTCTTCTCATAAGATTGCAAACTTATCCCTTTTTGGGTTTATTCCAGATCTTTAAAACTGAAATATATCTTACTTATTAGTGTTAAGATATAGTGATTTAAAAACATTCATTACGTTGTCTTGACTTAGATCAAGGTTAGAGAGTAACAGATTACTCTTCCCATTCAGCTTCTTGAAAGGGTTTATTTTAACCTTAGCTTCTCAAAAATCAGTGATCTAAATTACAATTAGCTTTAAATAGAACATAATAGAACTACTAAACAATCATAAGTATTCAGTCACATAACCTTGCAACGCTTACTTAGATAATCACAAACGTCTCCAAGTTGTACAATAATAACAATGGTCTTAAAATCATTCGAACCGAAGAAGATCAAACCATCAAGATACGAATGCAAACACATAAGTAAAAATACCTCAGTTTATTCATTTCAAAGCTAATCAAATACATTTTATGCATTCAGCATATTTGATACAATACTCAATAGCAAAAGAACATCTTTCTTCAAGTAGTACATTTAGAGAATCAAGCTGTAATTCATCATAAAACCAAATTAAACAATCTGAACATCATATCAGATCTACGTGCCTTTACCACTTACGGCAATCATCTCAAAAATTGTTAACAGGGGTCGGTTTGGTGAACCGAGCATGATAAGCACTAATTCTTAAAACAAATGCAATCCACCAATTGTTTTCATCAAACAACTTGTTTAAATGAAATCATTTATTCACATTCACGAAACTTAAATCGGAGCTATCCATCCTATATGTTAGAGACTAAGAACATATGAATACGACCATTCTTAAGATAGCAAAATTCCTACAAGATTGTTTCTATAATTTCTCATGGCGATTAAAACATTCAACAATCCCACAATCTTAATTCTTTTATCATCCTAACACATTTCAATGGTATTGACAAGTATACCTATTTATGGCAAGAGCACTCATTTTATACCGGTCTCTCATACAATAACTCAGGTTTATTCTTGTTATGCCCCTACCATAGAGATCGCAAAAATCATGCAAGAAGAAAGCACAAAAGTTTTCTGCCTAGGAGAGAGAGGATTTTTCCATTCCATTTACCATATAGATCAACATATAAATTACGGTCAAGAAGAAAGAAACGAGTCCATCGAAATCCTGAGTCAATAACATTACGAATCATGCACGATTAATGCAAATACATTTACGCATGCGACTAAACAGTCAAAATTACAAGAAGAGCTACAGTTCCATCTAATTCCAAATATAAAGGTCACCTGTAGCTACTAAACAATTCGAGAGTTCACGCAACAAGCATTAATAAATAATCCAACTCCAATAGGCTCAATAAAACTTTCCATATTATTCAACAAACATGAAAAATATCCAACGCCATCGCCTGTCATGGCACAGCCAAGAGCTCTTTGTTTCAGTCAAACTTGAAACAAGATCACATTAAAACAATTAACGTTTCCATTTGAAATACAGTGACATTCACGCAGAGTCGAAACACAATATGCACAACTTCATTCAACTAAGCAAATCCCTACGATTATACAACATGGGTGTAAATTAGAAGTCATTTTCAAGAAATAATAACCTCAACAAGATCTTCATAAAAGTCATCATCATTTCATTATTTTCAACAAAGTTTCATCCAAGCCGAGATAATACGAATACAGCAAGGACTCATACAGAGTCGAGTTTAAAAAGTAAACACAGCGTGGACTAGATCAGTAGTCGAATTCATACGAAAACATTCAAGGTTTCCAACTAATTCAACACCAACAGTCTTCACAACTAAACTTCTACAGAAGTCTAAATACAAGATACATATTAAGGACTCCAACAGAGCCAATATCAATAAGTATTCACAACCAAGCTTATACAGAAGTCGAAACACTGGTTACATATCCAGGACTCCAACTGAGTCAATAACCACAGTATTCACAACTGAACTTTATACATAAGAGAAACACATAATATACGATTCAAGGATTCAAAAGGAGTCGAACCCATGTAGTATTCACAATAAAACTTTGACTGAAGTAGAGATACAAGATACATATCAAATTCAAGAATTCCAACTATATCAATAACATACAGAATTCACGACTGAACTCCTACAGAAGTAGAAACGTATGTTACTTTTCAAGGACTCAAAAGGAGTTGTACCCATTTAGTATTCTCAAATAAACTTCTCAGAAGTTAAAAATACTATCTATTCAAGGATTCCAACAATATCCAAAAACATATAGCATTCACGACTAAACTTCTACAGAAGCCAAAACATACTATCATTTCAAGAATTCCAACAGTATCAGTCTCAACAAGTGTAAACAGCAAGGCTTCTACAGAAGTCGATATCAACCAAGAAAACTTTTCATGGACTCCAACAGAGTCTGTTTCTTACATTACCCTTGCAAGCATTTCTACGAAATCTAACCGAAATGCAAAACACAGCAAGATAATTCAACCGAACGAAACAAAATGTACACCCAACAAGGGTTCAACTGAGTAATTGAACCAGCTTGAAGATACAACAAACTAATTCATATAATGCTACCATAAAAACCAACTAGACCAAAAATCATCTCGAATGCGAGTTTTTCTAATGAAATCATTTGAAGGAAAGTAAGATTTTTAAAAGTTAGGGACTAACATGCCCGTAATGTCGTTTAAAAATCAAGAAGACCTATGAATGAGCTCGAGCCTTCTCCTCTTCTTCCACGTTAGATTCAACAACAATAATTTGTTATTTCCATACCTTATAAACTTTCCTCGACAGAGAAAAGAGCTAGTTATTCTCATAGTTGCCATGCGACACCAAGTAGCTCAGTTCAAGAACCAAGTGATCAAACAGAGAGAAAAACTGGAGCGCATGGAAAACCAAACAAACAACTAGTTTTCCATTTTGCATGCCTTCTGAGCAATCCGTGCTCGGAAATCGAGTTCCTTAATTGCATTAACTCCGAAATTCCCGCGATCTCCATTGCCACTTTGACCGCCATAATTGGCGATGGACAAAAACAAACCAAAGACCATTTCCAGATTTGGTGACTCTGCCACGTCGATTTCACTAGCCGTTTGAAACTTCCACCAAATCCCTCGTCCTTCATACTTATCCATCTCATTTAATGCCATAGAAACTACCGCCCATGGCTCACACCCCTTCATAGGTCCCTTTCATCCATGATCATTAGTTAGGTTAGAAACATAGGTTAGACCTTAAGGTGATACTTAGTCTAACCTCCTTAGCGCTAGGTCACTAACCTTAGAACATTTAGCTTATAGTTTAGGGCTAGGTTAGATTAGCACTAATCCAACCCATAGGTTATAGTTTAGGTTTAGGTTATTAACCTTAATAGAACCAGTCTAGGTCTAACAAATAGAATCGTTCAGTATAAGAACCAACAGATACATTCCCGAAATGGATTCAATCCAGACTTGATAATAAGCTAGCAATAAATATATCAGAATTTATTACCTGGCTCAAGGTCTAGACCTTCCTGATATTACGATATCGGGAACCAATTCATTTAACACGATCAGCCTGAGTTAGACTCCGGAATTGCTTATTCAACACATTCAGACCTTGCAACCTTCGTAAGGTCTATAATTTTTGTTCATCCCGAATAAACTTAAAACATCTCTTGGATCAATGCCACTGATCCAAGGCTGAGTCATATAGACGGGTAAATCCACAATTCATTCCGAAATCAGATTAAACTCAGGTGCAAAAATGAAAGAAATAAAAGAGTCCAAGCATATCTGGCTCAGTCCAAAATCTTCAAATGCAAAGAAGATACAATCTATATCAAGCATGACTTCAAAATCAAAGGAACACATCCTTTTACAAAAGAAATCATATATCAACACTTGAATGCTCAGGAGGAAGTAACAATAGTTCAAGGTTATAGGTTAGTAGCTTTAGCATCCATTGGTCATGTGGTTTGCATAAAAAAATATAAATCCTTAGAGTGTGGAAACCACTTAAATGTCTCACCTCAACTATGTGTATTTTCAAAATAACAAGCTCCAGAAATATCCTCCAAGATTTAAACACCAAAACTTATGTATAAAGTGAAAAACATACGTATCTCAAAGGAAATATGCATAATGTGGAAAGAACTTATTCTCTAGAAAGTAAATATAATCTAACTTATTCTAACCAAGCAAAAAATATCTCATACAAAGCCAAAAACTAGATGAGAGAAGTATCTTCCTTTTCTAATGATACGCAAACATATAATGGGCATTGTGGTAGACATTTTTAGTGACAAGCAATGAAAATGTTAAGGTGGAAAATCTTACCGATTTTTTCTAATTTTGAAAATATTTTGGTGAATTCAAATTATCCTTTTCAGGTTAGATTTCATTTTTCTATTATATTTATGGTATTAAGTGCATTATATGCATTCATTACTTAACCAACAACCATTATTGAGTTATGAAACACGGACCCATTTCCCCAAGATTGTCCATGATTAAACCTTTTCCTTTAATCCATTGGCCACATGTCATCATTTCATGCAATTTTAGGTAATCTCATGATCTCACAAACCTTCCTCATAAATCTTCTTTGGATTTATATCCCATCCATCAATCTCTTGTAAAGTGTCAATATATTATGTTATTTTGGCTTTGGATTCTCCATCGTTAGTCTTCCTTTCTTGTGATACTTTTCAACATTTTTTCTAAAAGGTGTCTCATGAAGCCTTTCCTCCAATATACTAAGAGAGAGTTTTTCTATATATACACATATGCTCTTCACTCCTTGGGAAATGTGGGATAATTCCCAAAGGAAAAATTACAAAATCCTCCATTTTCAAGGCTCCAAATGATTGTTAGTTGAACCAATTCAAACCAGGATGTAAACAATACATTTTTATGGCTTAAATGGTCCCAAGAATTCCTTAATTAAATCATATCACATAGAATAGAATCCATATTCTAATTTTAAACCTTTAATTGAATAGATGGTTACATGAATTGGTGCCTTCAATATATTTTATCATATCAAAACACTCACACACACACACACACACACACACACACACACACACACACACACACACACACACACACACACACACACACACACACACACACACACACACACACACACACACGTGTGCACGTATGCACACGCGTGTGCGCACATACACACACACACACGCACGCACACACGCACACGTGTGCATGCATCTGTGTGCGCTGCACCCACACACACACACACAAGTGGAGAATTTAATCAAATTTAAAATTTTCCCTCTAAAATGTCAGTGATTTTGATCTAAGAGTCCATACAATTCATGGTGATCCAAACATGCTTTAAATTCCTAACTTTGTTAATTTAAAGGTGATCCATAAAAAATGTATTCATATTAGAAATAATTTTTGTATGCAAGTGGTAAATAGTAACATTTTTGAGTATTTTTGGAAAATTTTGGGTGGGCATACGATGTCCAAATAGCCAAATGGGACTTTTAAAATATCTAGAAATAGATAATTTTTGAATATTCGCCACTAAAATTATCCATTATAACAAGGATATGGAGAGGTCTCAATTTTCTACTTCTTTGAAATGTTAAATTCAACTATAAAATACATCCTTTTTCATTTTTGCTTGGATTTAAGGTATGTACTAGCTAATTTTATTATTATGGAGCCCTTCTTCATTCTATATAATGAACATGACTGGTGATAACTTTGGGATAGTCTTTAAGAACTTGATAGAACAACCTTCCATAAACATTGGAAGGTCTGCAATGTTATCCTTATATGTGAGTTCCCCAATGGAGATAAGATCTCTTGGTCGTATTCATCTCCTATGGAAAGTATAAGGCCATTAATGTTTCCTACCTCAATGAGATCCTTACTACCATCTCTTATAAATATGGGGGTTACATGAATGCCTTCCTCTTCATCTCCTAGACTATTCTCAAGTTCTACTTGCTCCACAAGATCATCCTTAATGTCAAGGACTCTTTGTATGAGTCGAAAATAGACTTAATCGTCACTATCAAATTCATTTCCGTCAAATATCATTTAATTTTTCTTATTATAGATGAAGTGTGTCTTAACATGCAACTATGTATTATCAAGAAATTTTTTCCATCTCAACTCTATAGGGAGGGCTTACTTGAGCTCTATTTTTTATCTACCCCTCCAAACATTATAGATATTCCTCTTTGTCATGAAAATTAAAAACACCACTTTCCACTTCCCTTGGTTCATATTCGGATGAAACATAGTTGGGAGCTAAATAGAGAAAGATTTTAAGTTACCAATACTTCCTGTAGACACCTAATTTCGATTTGCCCAATTTTAATACTAAAATTGAACTAATTTTCTTCTTTACCATCATTTTTTTATAATTAGTGAATTTCCCACTAATAAGTTAACATTACCCTTTATCTTGGTCAATTAATGACACTTTGTTAATTAACTAATCACATCCATCATCTCGGATGCCAATTAACAATGATTCATTAGTTATAATCCTCTATTAATTAATTAATTAACCTTTAAATCTCATATTTAATCAATAAACCCTTTTATTAGTTAAATCCCCTCTCAAACCCTTCAAATTCTACTAATTTCCCTCTAAATCATCTCTAAATGGATTCTATAAACTTAACTTAGCCTATTAAGTAATCCTAGTTGAAAAGCTATATAAGAAACCTAGTACCTTCCTACCAATCTACACCTTTGATACATTTACACCATGTCCTTGACAGACATTATACTTGAGAAGATCATTTCATGTTATTGGAAGGCTTGTTAAATATCTCTCCCTTTCTACTTGCTAAAGAGTAGTAAGAGAAGAATCAAAAATGGTAATTAAGCCATACTTGATGAGATCTCTTCCTCTTATTTGATAATACCTTGATCATGTGTGATCTACGCTCACTCATTTAAGGAAGTATCTACAATCCAAAGCACATCCAAAAATCAAAGGGAGGTTTGTATTTAATGTTAGATTCATGTTTTATGCAAGTTAATTATCTTTCCTTTCATGCTTTATCATGATGTATTTTCTTAAATTTAACTAAGTTAGGATCTACTTGGTGTTAGGTTCATTTAAATATATTAGTTAAATTTTATCATGCATACATATGGCATGCCCGGTGGGACACTCCTTTGTCTCATGTACATTCATTTATTTTTCTTAGTTTAAAGCTTCATTTTTTTCCTTTTTTACATGTAAGTTCTTTCAATTTTTTGAAATTTCTTTGTTTTTAGCATGTATGTTAGTGTTTGGTAGTGTTGAGTCTTCTTTGTAGGTATAAAGGAGGTGAAGTGTTGTCAAAATTGAATCTTGATGGGAATAGTTATCTAAATAACTCCCTAATTATTTGGAAAACTTATATTTTCATTCGAATATGAGATTCTATATGCAAGTTACGTGCACTTCAATTGGTCTTTGGCATATTCCTTAGTTGTAGTTTCTCGCACTCCCTTGCGTGCTCCTTTCATGTGCTTCCCATCTCTTCCTTTTCCTCCATATATTCCATTTTCCCGACGCCCAATCTCTACACAATCACCTCCTTCCCAACAATTCATGCATTCTCAAGTGTGCGCCTTAGACATGCTTCCAAAAATTAGCTATGTCCCCAGTATCCTTGTGCTTCTCCTTCTTTACTTCCGTACCTCATTTTATAATGATAATGACTTTGCCATAAATTTCTCCCTCATGTATTCCTCCCACATGTGTCACTTTCACACGCACCCTTCCTCTATTTTCCTCTCATGTATCACTCTTCCATGCACATACCTTCGCACCTTCTTTTGTGCCTTTCTATGTCATGTGGCATCTTTCGAGACTTTGATTGTGCTACATGCAACCAATCAAAGTGCACCAATTGTGTGCCAAATCCTAGAACAAACCAAAGTGTCACACGTGGTAGAAATGACAAAAAAATGCACAATTGGTCAATCTTCCAACTAAATCAACGTGTGCCATGTGTCATTGTGTTCTTCTCGATAGCCATAACTTTTTCTATGTGGCTCGACACATGCACACTCGGTCTCATTTGAAAATTTTTGATGTTGGTTACACTCTTGGCCATTCATATTCAAATTTCAGTAGGATTTGGTAGGTGAGAAATAGGAAAACATATTTTTGGTAATTAATAAACAGATCTAATTTCTCTAACAATCTAGATTTTATATGGATCTTGCCTCCTTTCTTCTCCTACATGCTAAACAGAGACATGGGGAAGTGCACTTAGAAGATTTATAGGAGGATTTATAGGAATTTATTGCTTGTTGTTGTTGGTTGTGATTCAAAACAAAGTTTTCCCTCCTTCTCCTCCTCTTCTCTCATCGATTCATCTATAAATGTAAGAGTGTGGCTCATTGTAAAGGGTTGGATATTTTTGGGTCTTCTATCATTTACTAAGGATTCTGTATCTTTGTATTTTGAGTTGCAGACCTCTAGATTTGGTTCTTGCATGTGGATATCGGCCTCATACACCATTGTAACTAACTGTGCATACTTGGAAGCAATAGAAACATTATTATGGCTATTATATGCCTTAACATGTTTATATTCTCCTTTATTGCCCCCTTTTTCATTTTGTGCTTGTTGTGTCATTTTAAATCCCTTGTAGCTCTATTTTCTTGTTGTGTCTCATGAAATCAAGCATGCAAATGCATTATGGTATGTGTTGTGTGTGCCTAGCCTCCCTTTATGGCTTCTCCTTCGTTTTTCTTGAAATAGATCATTTTCATCCCACTTTTCTAGTGTTATTGCCTTCCTTAATTTAGTTTCCCCTTTTTGTATATCCTTCATCCCTAGTCCCTTGGCATTGTTAGCTTAGGATTTCATTTCGGTGTTAGGAATAGTAGTAGCACTAGAAATAAGTAGAGGAAATGGCCTTCTCCAGAGAGGTCTATATCAAGCACGTAAGGTCCCATAACTTGGATATATTCCCATTGTTGACTCAAATGACTTGGCTCTACTAGATCGAGACACGGGTGTAATTTTGATGACCAATAAGAAACATATGATATTTTTATAGTTTTTGTCATTTTTGACAATATTTTATGCAGTATAGGCCTTCATGCGCTAATTTAGCGATCATGTGCTAGTGTTACTCTATTTTCTGGTTGCACACACTTACATATCACCAACATGCTACCATTATTCTAATTTTTTGATATGCATGCTTGCATACCTATTAAGATGTGTATGTACATGTCAACGCATGTACATACCTATCGACGTGCTAGTGTAACACTTGATTTTTTTGCATGTGCTAATGTAGTTCTTCATGTGTTTGTGTTACATTTTTTCTTCTTCATGTTCTTTTGTTACTTTATTCTCATGTTGTAAACACTAGCATATTATTCCACATATTTGCATTACTCTATTTTATCATTACACGCATTAGTGTACCTATGCATGTATTTTCATTAAAATTCTTTATGTATGCATGTGCTAATGTCCTATTTCATGCATCTGCATTCAACTTCATGCACTAGCATGTATTTTACCATGTACAAGTTAGCATACTAGTATATGTGCTAGCGTGCTATGTAAAATTTCACTAAATTTCACTCAAATTTTCTCAAATTTCTTGTTGTATCTGTAATTCGACTCTAATGCAGCAGGGTTACTTTCTTATAATAGCTCTAACACTTGACATATTTTATTTAAATTTGCATTTGTTTGATTTGATCAATATCACGTATAATCTTCTCTTCCTCTTTTGAATGACCTTGAGAATCATAAATGATTATGATCCTTGGTATTTTTATAACATTGTGGGTACATGGAAAATTACTAATCATTTGTGTGTAGGACCATTATGAAATTGGAAACATTTACCACACAAATTCAAACAAAAAAATTACTAACAAATTTTATATACGGGCTCCTTACTCAAAAAACAAAATCAAACTCTACTAAATCAAATAAAATGAATAAAATACATTATCATTGCAGGTTTGGATAAGGGTAAAAATTATCTACTTTAACTATGGGAACTTCTTGGGATTAATCCTAAAAATCATTTTTAGGAGTGACACATAAACCCTAAAGTAGTCGGCACATTAAGGGAACCAAACAATGAAACTAGTAGTGCCCATTATTCTTGTTTGACTAGTAAAACCTATAAGGAATACCAAATATTATCTTTGGTGATATCCCCATTCATATAGATTATAAGGTATAGTCCGTATTCAAGATTTGTTCTAGTACGCTTACTTATTCGGATAAATATTGGTGAGTGAAAAGTCTAACATCCCTAGGAATCTATTTAGCATCGAGGCCAACCTTATCCTATCTTACTTATGTGTATCAAAAGCTTAATACAAAGAAAAACTTTGTTCAAGTTAAAACATTGTTTTAGTGATAGAACTAGGTGAAACTCTATCCAAGTTGCACTATGTATCCTTCATCACAAATTGTACATAGAAAAACTTTATCTGATTTAAAACCTTGTTTTAGTGATTGAACAAGGCGAAACTTTTTCCAAATTATGCGACGTACTTTTTCATCATGAATCTTACTTATTTTATAATTTTGGCTTCCTTTATCAAAGAGAACAACACGAAGTTCTACTAAAATCATATTAACTATTTTTGACACTTGAGCTTGTTTTCCCAAACTTGATTAAGTGTTGAGATTGTTTTTTTATGTTTTTATTTTTCCTAGTTTCCTTAAACAAATTTACAACCTTCAGACCTAGGAAAATCACCCATTTGTAGTCATTACGCTGCCCACATTTCATAGAGTTTCATTGGTAAAGCATTCATTATACATTCAAACCTAAGAAAACCTTCACCTTGTGGTCAATACGTTGCTCGTTTTGACTTAGATTCCTTGTAACCTTTACATGAGTATCCTAAATCTTATCAAAACTCATACCATCATGGAACCAATCACATGTTTAACACATAAGATATGCGAATCTAACCCCTTCCTCCAAAACTCTTTAGACCCATCTTTTGAGGAGGATCGGAGAATTTTTATCATAGTGGGGGTGAGGAAGAAATATTGACTAATATCTTTGAAAATGATCCCACTCATGTAGATAAATTCTTATTTCAAAATAAAGACCAAGTCACGATGTGTTTTATAGAGTGAGGGGCTAAATTACCCTTTGATTTTGATATCACCTTCCTTATTAGCATGATTCAGGGGGAAGAGATGATAAACCTCCTTCTTTAAGAATAGTTGAAGATATATTAAACCATGAACATGCCTCTACCACAGCATGAGGGTCACAATGAGGAATCAACAACCTCTAAAACTAAGATTGGTAATCGTATACCTTTTATTAGAATTAACAAAGAAATACAAAATGGAGGGTGAAGAACCCCCAAAAAAACCCAACCCGAACCACACAATGAATATGTCACCGTACAACAACAATTACAAATTCTTAGTCACTTATTATAAATATTAGCTACACATGTCTATAGAGACACATATAGAAATAATCATCTTGAGAAACCTAAAGTGATGTATGTTGAGCACTACACATATAACCATGGTGGAAATGCATCAAAATCCAATCGTACATATATATACCTCCCATGCAAATGAATAGAAACTTTTTTGACCAATAATGGCAATCCATGAAAGATGCACTTATTGGTCTATATAAATATCACCATATGACACAATGAGAAATATCAGTTCAAGAACTGTGTCCTTATCTCTGTTTGATTAAAAGATGTTATGTAATCCCTTTCCATAAAACTTTGATTGTCTTAAATTCAATAAATATAGGGGTAAAGGTAATCCTTGTGATCACGTAAAAGAATTTTTCATGGCATGTCGGAAGTCACTTACAATGATAACTACCTTATTTGCTTATTTCAACGATCCTTGGGGTGAAGCACTCAAATGGTTTCTCCATATCCCCAAATGGCCTATTTTTTATTTTATAGACTAAGATGGACAGATTTTTCACCACTTTTCATTCAATAAGGAGATCGTATTACAATGCTACACCTATGTAATGCCAAACAACAAAGTAATGAGAACTTTGTTTCCTTTCTCATAGAATGGCGAGGGGTTGGTTAGACGATTCTCTTATGTCATTCCTAAAAATAACTTGTAAGTATACTTGTGCTAAATATCCACCACGAAAAGCCTTCCATTTGAAAATCCGTTATGTAGGCACGATTGAATAAGTCATCGAAAAGGGTAGTTAAATAGAGAAAATTTATTGGCCAAAGGGGTTTTGAAACCCTTTCAACAAAATAACTATGAATCAAAACCTATAAATAAATCCAAATTATTTAACAAAAACAAAAATATCACACGTCATGGAATCAAGGATTCTAAGCATGTGCAAGTAGTTCAAAACACCTTGCATTTAAAACTCACACACCGGCCATGTAAATAGGAAGTCAAATGCGGTAATACACTCCACTCACGTAATCCATGTCATTTATCGTCAAACAACTCGAATCGGCCAATATGGTCAAGTTTTCTACCACCATCCCTTTCATGGATGATGCACATAAACCTTCATGGTATTAATATCACAAGTATTGTGAGTATCACCACGTTAAAGGTCATGGCACAAATCAATGTATGAAACTGAAAAACTTCATTCAATATCTCCTATATAAAGGATATATCGAACTTAATACACAAGAACCCAACAAAACATCTAATACTCAGTTGAGAATCTATAAGGAACCTTTCGTAAAACATAAACAACAAGAAACTAAAGCTGGATCGAGGTTAATCCTATCAAGGTAAAAGTCTCAACCACATTTTTTCCCAAACATCCAATCCATTTGATTCTCTTATAGGCTATGTCCATCCTATCACCCATTGTATCAACACAATAAAAATAAAATCCCAAGAGTGTGTCATTACAACCCGATGCTGAAAATAAGAATCGATTCCATAACACTCTTTACTTCATCATTAGACGAGTTATCAACGTTATAAGGGCAGAAATGTGCTTCCTACGACTTAGAGCATCAGCTACCCTATTTTCCTTTCCTTTAATATAACTTATGTCAAAATCATATTGAGATAAAATCTCTAACCATCTTCATTGTCTTGCATTCAAATTTGGTGAGTAAAAATATACTTCAGCCCAAGATGATCATTTTTAGTTCAAAAGGCTTACCAAGCAAATAATGCCTCCAAACTTGAAGTGCATGTACAATGGCAGCAAGCTCTAGATCACGTGGAGCATAATTCAGCTCATGTAACTTGAGTTTTCTACTTTCGTATGCTATGACATGATTGTTTTATAACAAAATACCTCCAAGACCTTCCCCGAGATGCATATATTACAACAAATCAAGTTTGCATTAGGCTTAGGTATAGCCAAAATAGGTGTTGATGTTAACTGATCCTTCAAAGTTATAAATGCATATTCACATTTCTCATTCCACACAAATTTCTTATCCTTTTTATGCAATGAAGTTATTGGTGCAGCCACTTTGGAGAAATCTTTTAAAAAATCCTATAGTAACCAAAGAAGACCCATAAAGCTTCTAACTTCATGTACATTCCTCAACAATGCAAGCCACTCGATTATAGCTACAATTTTAGAGGTATCTATAGTTATTCCATCCTTGCTTATAACATGACCCAAATAGTGTACTTCTGTGTCATAGAAAGAACATTTACACATCTTACCAAACAATCGTCTCTTCCTCAAGATTTCCAAGACTATCTTCAAATGCTCGTGATGTTCTTCAATACTTTTTGATTATATGAGAATATCATCCAAGAATACAAGAACAAATTTGTCCAAGTATTCTTGAATAATATTATTCATTAAATTCATAAAGCTACATGTGCATTTGTTAATCCAAATGGTAAAACTGTGAATTCATAATGTACATACCTCGTTCTAAAAGTGGTTTTATTAATGTCCTCATCCTTAATTGACAACTGATGATATCCAGATCAAAGATATATCTTAGAGTATACCGATGCACCACGCATATGATCAAATAGATCATCAATTCTAGGAAGTGGATATCTGTTCTTAATTGTTGCCTTGTTTAACATTCTGTAATCGATACATAATCTAAGTGTACCATCTTTCTTTTTCACAAAAATTACCGGTGCTCACTAAGGTGAGACACTCAGTCTAATCAAACCCTTTGAAAAAAGTTCACGTAACTAAGCCTTAAGCTCTACTAATTCAATAGTAGTAATTCTATAAGGTGCCTTAGAAATAGGCTCGGTTCTAGGTTTGATTTTAATTGTGAAGTCAAATTCCTGTTTGGGTGGAAGGCATGGTAATTCTTCATTGAAGTTTCTTAACAGCAGATAATATTCTAAGAAATCACTATTTTTCTTGGTAGATTCAGAAATTTTTACTACATTTAAGCTATAGCCCTTATTTTTGGCCTTTTTAAGTTACATAGCTGACAACTTCCTAACAGAAATTTCACATTTTACAACCTGAATATCTGTTGTTTTCTGCAGGTCATCTAAACAACTAATATGTTTTTCAAAACAATCAACTTTTTATTTATGCTTAGCTAACCAATTAACACCTATGATTACATCATAAAACCCAAAAGAAGCAACATAAAGATCAACTTCCCTGCAAAACTAGGTAAATCAAGGACGCCCTAAAAGACACATACTAACTTTATGAACAGCATTATTTCCATAATGTATAGCCCATGTTTTATCCATTTTTCCATTCTTTCTTGTTAATTTTGATGCTAATTTACTAGAAATAAAACATTCATAGCTCGATGATCGAAAAGAATAGTTACAGGTATGCCAAATAACATAAGCAAAACCTTTATGGGTGTGACTTGTTTTTTAGCCTTTGTTTGTCACCCAACTTGTAGAGTGTATCTTGTGTTGTTGATTACGGTCATCCTTTTTCAAAGGACATTGATTTGCATAATGATCCTTGCCACAATTTTAATAACCTCCTACAGTCCCTTTTTAGGCTCAAATTTATTCCAACCTTAAAGTTATCATTCTGAGTTCTATAGGACTTATGTCCGTTATTATTGTTCTTGACAAAGTTATTGCGTACATTAACAACAGGCTTTTTTTTTTGTTTTCTTATTATTATCTGTTGAAAACTTATTTTCATACCGAACTTCTTCCATGGTCCTTTCTTAGGTGCAAGAGATGATGAAGAGGAGTTTGGAATGTCTTTCTAAATTCCTCCTTATGAGCAGAATTTGCCTTTAATTTCTGTTCTTGCCTTATGGATTTTTCAACAACCCCTTCCATAGTGGTTGGGTTGTGAACATCCACCTCTCCCCCTATAATTAGATTCAATCCTATGATAAATTTTTGTATCCTGAACTTCTCATCAGTTTGATACTGAGGTACATACTTAAGGAGTTTAGTAAACCATTCCCAGTACTCTGTTACAATTAATTTTCCTTGGGATAAGTTCTAAAATTCAGTCATTTTCTGATCATAGTAAAGTTATGGTAGTCAGCGTTGCCTAAAATAACTTTTAAATTGATCTCAAGTAATATTGGTTTCATCAATTTTCATCTCATCCTTATGGTCATGTCCCACAATGAAGATGCTTCATAGGAAAGCTGATATGCTTGCCCATATTGCCTTTGTTTCCTTTGAGAAGTTCCTTATTGTAAAGCACTTCTCCATTTCACTGAGCCAATTCTCAGCTCCATCCCCTAATGTGGTGCCATTAAACTTAGGTGGACTTATCCTTTTGATATCATTAGTGAGTTCAGATTGTCACCTTGCCTTTTTATTTTCCCGTTGATCGTATGTTTACATTATTGTTATCAACACCTAAATTCCCCAAATTCATGTTGTCCACGGGAGGTGGTTGATTGTTATTACCAAAGCATCTTTTCCCTCCTCATTGCCCATTACTTTCTATTCAATTACAGCCAAACTATTTCTTTTTTCAACAGGGAAGTAAGGATCTCATCGTTTTTGGCGATTCTTTGCTTCTCCACCAAGTGGTGGGTTGTTTGCAGCATTTCCTCTCATTCTAACCATTTTCTGTTAATAAGAAAATTTAAGTTTTATCAAATTGTGGACACAATAGGTCCAAGAGTTGCAAACTTCAACTCGATACCAAGATGTAACATTCCCATTTTAAGACTATAGAAATAAGGGGAGAAAATTTACAGAATGTTCTCTATTCTAAATAATCATAATTTTAGAGCACACATTCCATGCCAATAAATCGATAACAGAGATAACTATATGCAGTTTTAAATGACTCGATGAACTACCGATCTCTCATTTCATTACTCGGTTACCAACCAATCTCTCAAGATAACTTAAATATTGAATACTATGGGTATACTATGTATACTTAGTTCTCTTACCTTGTTCTAGGTATTGAGTGTTACTGTTTAAGAAATCTATCTGAATATTTGTTACCATATTCATCTAAAATTATATTTCTCAAACTAAGTGACATAGGACAATGCAACTAGTAGCTTGTGATACTTTGGCCAAATATTTCCAACATATTGTTCATGTTACTATTCCTAGATGGCATACTTGTCTAATTGGAATATGTCCTTCACCCCACTCATCTGTTATCTAGAATGGTCTTTACTGAATTCTATCAGTCCACTTGTCCAAGGTTTGACCCTAACCCAGGTTATTGACATAATTTGGTATAGGGAACCACTCACGATGACCTAGGGTATATGGGCATACTCAATCAACCTAAGTCAATTGAATGTGCCTAGCTACCCTAAGTCATTGAGAGTCACTACCTATGCTAAATCATATCCTTAACCTAATCTAGAGAGAAACTAAGTTCAAGTTCAGATTTGATTAGATATAGATGAACCAATGTTGACGAGTGTTGCAACATGTCAATTGTAACACTGTATCCTCGTGAAGACAATTCTTCACGAAAGGTACAGATTCTAGAGTTGGCGTCGACAACATCGACAAAAATACATCATGATTTACACACATCAAGAGGTCATTTCCACTTAGTTATCTTTGGATTAAGATTCAAATCACATGAACCTTGCATAACTTGAATCCCAACAATCCTTAAGTTTTACATCCTTATTTGAGTTAATCAAATAGTATGGATCTTTATAAACCTATGATAACTTTTATGTTCATTAACTTTTTTCTTAAGGTGCAATTAATCAAAAACATAAACAACATCCATCATAAGATTTATTTAATGTGTCTCAACTATTCAAGGATTTTATAAGAACCAAAATAGGTTTTGTTGCAATAGACTTCATAGATATGAAATATAAATGGTTAACGAACTCATAAACCATTCATTTATTTTGTATCCTTTTGAGAGGAGGAGAACCTTCCTCTTTATGGTTAAGTGTTAGGATTTATTATACCCTTATCCATTTCACACTTCCTGATATTTTAACTATACATTCATTAACATCATAATAAACCATACAAGATTAGGTAAAGAACATCAATACATGCAACTTAGTAAGTTGCATTCAAGTAAGGGAAATTGTACTAATTCCCATTTATCCAACTCATTTAATGACAACAGAAATAAGGATCCAATCATATATGAATGACAACATCAAAGATAGGATTACAAATTTCCTTCATATTATGCACAAGAGAATTGACATAATCAATTTAAGTAACTTCAGTCTTTTCAATTCATCATGATAAAATACACATTTTACAAGACTATGCATTACTTGACATATTTCATGTCAACAACATCAAAATCATTAAAGAATACAACTTTTCTTCTTTCAATACATCTCAATAATGAATCTCTATAAAAGGTTTTTAAGCAACTAATAAATCACATAAGTTATTGCCTTCCTTTATCGCTTACGAAGTCCATCTCGCAAAATTGCTAGCATGGGTCGGGCCTCATTGAACTAAGATCATTATAAGCGATAAGCATTAAAATGATGTGCTTTCAACTAATTGTTTCATAAAACTAAATCTACTTTTATGAAACAGTGAGGTCAAGTAGACAAATAAATCATAATTAGTAACAACCATAAAAGAAAAACAATTAATCAATCTGAATAACATTTAAGGAAAGATCATGAAGTAATCAAATCTACTGACATGACATCGAGATAAATAATGTTCCAACCAAAACACTTATATCTATATCAAATAAAAGTACCTTCTAATTATTTCCTTCACAATTCATCTGAATTTGAAATACAAAATTAACTTCACTATTTAACCAAAATAGAGTTACTTTCAGAAGTAGGAACCTTCTAACTCAGCTTATAGAGTTTCATAAAAATACAACTACAACCAAGCTCATTCTAGCTTCATAAAGGTTTTAGGATGAATCATCTAACAACATAAATAAATAAGAGTTTCACATTTCAAATGTGACATCCTAATTCCAAATCCAAGACATAGCCTAAGTTCTCAAGTTAGGCCATACATTAACATTAGGAAAGTATTCACTCAATGCACAGCATCTCACATTAATCGAAATCTACACATGATATCAGATAAATAATGTTCCAACCAAAACACTTATCTATATCAAATAAAAGTACCTTCTAATTATTTCCTTCACAATTCATCTGAATTTGAAATACAAAAATTAACTTCACTATTTAACCAAAATAGAGTTACTTTCGAAGTAGGAACCTTCTAACTCAGCTTATAGAGTTTCATAAAAAGACAACTACAACCAAGCTCATTCCAGCTTCATAAAGGATTTAGGATGAATCATCTAACAATATAAGTAAATAAGAGTTTCACATATCAGATGTGACATCCTAATTCCAAATCCAAGACATAGCCTAATTTCTCAAGTTAGGCCATACATTAACATTAGGATAGTATTTACTCAATGCACAACATCTCACATTAATCGAAATCTACAAAGATGATATCGGATAAATAATGTTCCAACCCAAAACACTTATCTATATCAAATAAAAGTACCTTCTAATTATTTCCTTCACAATTCATCTGAATTTGAAATACAAAATTAACTTCACTATTTAACCAAAATAGAGTTACTTTCAGAAGTAGGAACCTTCTAACTCAGCTTATAGAGTTTCATAAAAATACAACTACAACCAAGCTCATTCCAGCTTCATAAAGGTTTTAGGATGAATCATCTAACAACATAAATAAATAAGAGTTTCACATTTCAGATGTGACATCCTAATTCCAAATCCAAGACATAGCCTAAGTTCTCAAGTTAGGCCATACATTAACATTAGGAAAGTATTCACTCAATGCACAACATCTCACATTAATCTACTATCACAAATATTAAAATCCTTTAATACAAGTCAAGTGAATAAGAAAGTAGTAATGACGACTACACAAAGGCATTTATGAAAATAATGTAACTGAACCAATTAAATCTATGACAAGATTTACCCAAAAGAAGAAGAACACTGTGATAAAATAGTTTAGAACTTCCTTTACAATTTGGTTAACCCAAATCCCCATTCACAACTCAGAAAAGAGAACACAACACATAACCTCTTACAATTTCCAAAGGGGCAGTGATTAGACTTTACCTCAGAGAATGAAAGAGAAGGATTCAAATGACATGATCAGAAGAGGATTCCTACACTCTATCACACATGAAGAAGGTCACAAAGGATAGATGCAGACCCAATCACAACATCCTCAACTCTTTTATAAAAGAAAACACGTAGAAGAAGAGACTAAACAGAATGTGTGATCTGCATTTGAAATAGATTTCAAGCAAGGTTCCCCATCATGGACAACCAATGACAGTAATATAATACCCATATCAAGGAGATGTAATAACAAAAGTTGCTAATCACCATACAAGGTAATTACAGTCTTCAACAGTCATTCAAATTCGACAAAGTTTCAATCATAGAACCTAATCTTATTCATTCTTTCCAGATGAAGATAAAACAATAGAATGATCGAATCATAATCGTAACCATTTAGAGACAGAAAAATCCATCTAGAATCAATTTCAAGAAGATGCAAACAAAACGACAACATGACTTAGCAACAGGTGCACAAGTCAGATTATGAGATGATTAAAATCCTTTCATTTCAATTCTATGGATAGGCTTAACTGCACACCTCAAAAAATTGACAAGGTAATTATTCTTTCCAATCTTACTCAGAGATCAAAGAAATGGAAGAGTCTAGAAAGCCCCTTATTCAGAACCGATTTGGTTAGATCACGAAACGTCAACCAAACTTCCGAGTAAACATTCCTTAAAGCTTCATGATACCACAACAGGAAGGATTTAACAAGTTTACCCTATCAGGTTACCTAAGAGGTTAACCCAGATCAGGAATGGGTATTCTAAATCAACAACATCTAACTCAATAGAGAAGTAGACAACATGATCGACCTCTAGAAATCTCAAACAGAGCTACGAGAGTAACCCAAGTATCAACTCAAAAAAATCTGACTCTCAACATGTCCTCAACAAATAGGACCTCATCTATTTATCCATTAGTTCAATCCTCAAAAAATTAAAGAAAGACACAATATATATAAAGATCAGAAGAGAAGACTTCACACATAGATATTCTCAACAAGATAACATCGAAATCTAAGAGTCCAAGAAACAATTATCACATAGTTTCCATAAAAGAAATTAATTCGAGAAACTCAGTTTTTAACTGAAAATATAAGAGGAATAATAAAACATTCACTCTTGTTTCCATACAAGATGAATTCATAAAACAAATATTCCAAACACACATTGTCAACTCATCTTCCATCGAATACCAATTCAAAGAAGTGAGAGTTTATACATAGATCAAGAATAAGTCACTCATTAATTATTTTTCTATACAAATTTGAGTTCACATAACTCATAAACAAAGTATTCATATTCATAAATTTATACAAGAGTAACAAAACTTCAAATAAACAAAGATGTAGCGGAGAAGGTTATTCCTTTACCTTCTAACAACCAAAATAAAAAACCTAGTTCAAAACTTGAAGCCACATTACGTTGTCATAACCCCCTTTTTGAACAAACAAGTAGGATTCACACATGTTCCACATTACTCAAATCACAACTAGATTTAAGGTGTGAATCACCATTAACTAAACAAGAAAAACAACCCATTTCCTACTTTATCAAGCAGATATTCTTCAAAAGAAATACAGAGACTTTTTAATCATGATTGCATGGTAACCATAACAAAAATAAAAACTCATTTATTTCATGAGAGTAGAGTTGTTTTTATGAAGATTTTAAGAAAACGCATAACAACTTAAAGAATAGAGCTTATCATGCCCGATAGTGCTTCATCATTTGAAGAATATTTCCAATGAGCCTCCATAGCTCCTTCTCCAAACAAAATCAACAACCAAAAATTCCTTCTCAAATGTCTCATTTACTTCCATTGGATTGAAAATAGTCCAAGGGGTTAAAAATAAGTAAAAAAAAAAATAGAACTGCTAGTTCAAAGAACCAGATAGCTCCATGCAAAGAAAAAATCAAAATGCATGAAAGACCAAACAACTCCCAAAAATATGCTCGCATGGTTTCCAAGGTGGTTTTCTTGCCAAAACCAATGACCATAAATGCCATTAATTTCCAATCTCCTACCTATATCTCCATGCCACTGCCATCTAAAGTTGGTGAGTCCAATTTCCACCATGGCATGCATTACTTAACTCTAGTGATGATGCTAAGTAGGTTTCCGCCAAATTTCCATGCCTTTGCCAAAACTAGTAGTACCCTTGATTAAATTCAAAAATCAAATCAAATAAATGACTTAGGAACCATCACCATGTCATCCACTTGCCATATGACCCCCTTAGGTCCCCTTCCATCCTTGCATTAGTTTAGGATAGATATCATTAGCTTAGGATCCAACCTTAGGTTAGTTTAGAAAGTATTTACCTTAGGTTTTTAAACATTTCCTTAGGTAAATTTTCCATCTTAGGATAGGCCATACTTCATACCAATTTAGTATTAGGTAATAGGTTAGAAATAAACCTATAGTTACCTTAGGTTATTTCCAAATCCCCCACTTTGTAAAACATACAACTTAGGTTAGGATGCAACAAGATTAGTGTAAACATAGATATAAGGTAGGTCTAGTTTACCTTAGGTTAGAATCTCGTTAGGATAGATCTTAAAGATATAGGACTTAGGTTTTTACCCTCAATAGTCTGAAGTAGACCTCCATCCTCTTTACGCCATTTAGTGTCTTGGAGAAATTAACAAGAAGATCCAAGCACACTACTTACAGTAGAATGCAAAGCAAGAACTTCCAATAAGATCAATGAAATTGTATAAATACAAGAGTTCAGTCCTTTATTTCCTTCAACCTCTGAATGTTAGTTTACCATATAGATCAGGTAAGAAGAATTAAAACATACCTTAGATCAATGGAATTGATCAAGGTTTTGTTATTATAAAGAGGTAATTTGCAAACAACATTACCAGTTTACAACCTTTCTTATCTCAAACAGAATGGATTCCTTGCAAGCAACAACATTTCAGCAAAATGAATCCAAGAACAGAAATAAATTATCCATGGCAAGCATGATTTCTAACAATCAAAATAATACACCTTCTTAGGAAAAATCACATGTCAACACTTGCAATGCAAAAGAGGAAAAGTTAACAGTTTGCCACAGGTGTTACATACTTCCCTCCTAAAAAGAATCATCATCCCAATGATTAACTTATTTAAAAAAATTTCATCAAGGACAATCAATTTATTATCTTTCTTTCCATATGTTCAAAGTAGAACTAGATTTTAAAATTCCCAAAATCAGCATTTACGTAGTTGTTTATTTTAAACAATAAAATATCTGCCCAAACTGGTAGATTTATTGTCATAAAAAGAATAAAATCATAATTTTTATCAGTCAATAGAATCAATTCTATTCAAATAAATATGGAAAAGTAGTTTTCGTATCTTCCATATTTTCCCATGTTGCACTTTCCTCGTTAAACTGGTCCCACTAGACCTTACATTGACTTATTTCATGATTTCTTAAGTGCAACTGGCGAGTTTCTAGCACTCATATAGGTTTCACCACGATTATTCTTGGGTCTTGGACCTGTAAGGAATTCAAATTTAACACATGTGATAAATCGAAATGTATTTCTTAAGCAAAGAAATATGGAAAAATCATGCATTTGTGACAAATAAGGAGTTAATGCTAAACGATAAGCCCTACGGGGTTGATTATTTCAAAAATTTCAAAAGGTCCCACATAATGAGGTGATAACTTGGCACTTGCCAAAAATTATAGAACTCTTTTTCGATTTAACCCAAAGAAAGACCTTCTCGCCAAGTTTAAATTTCCTATCAACCCGCTTCAAGTCAGCATAACTCTTTTGCCTATATGTTGCTTCTTTCAAGCATTCACGAATCATTTTAACTTGTTGTTCCATTTTTGTAAGGATTTCAGGTCCAATTACCTCTCTATCCTCAATGTTGTCCCAACTAATAGGGGTTCTACATTTCCTTCTATATAATGCTTTGAAAGGTGCCATCTTTAGAGAGGCATAATATGTGTTATTGTATGCAAACTCAACTAATGGAAGGTACTCTTCCCATTTATATTGCTAATCCATACAATACATTCATAACATATCCTCTAAAACTTGATTAACTCTTTCAGTTTTTCCATCCGTTTCTAGATGATACATAGAACTGAAATTTAGCTTAGTTCCTAAAGCAGCGTTAAGTGTTTGCCAAAATCTTGAAGTCATTCTTGGATCTCTATCAGATATGATTAATTCGGGTACTCCATGTAATCTGAAAAATCTCATGAACAAACATTTTCTCTAAAATAGGTGAATCATCCTTAAGATTACTAGCATTAAACCGTGCTACCTTTGTTATTTTATCAACAACTAAAATCACATCATGTTTATTTCTTGACATAGGTAACCCTTGTACAAAATCCATGCTTATCACATGCCATTTGTATTGCGGTATGTCTTTGTGAGGATATAATAAACTAGATGGATGCATATGCTCAGCTTTAACTCGTTGAAATTCTAAGTAGTGTGTCAAAACTCAATCACGTCCTTTTTCATCCCTTTCCAGAAATATTTTTGTTTTATATCAACAAGCATCTTTGTAATACCAAGGTGTCTTAAAAGGTGAATTGTGAAATTCAACTAACAATTTCTTTCTTAAATCATTTAGCAAAGGTATGTATACCTTGTTTTCAAATCATAAGATTCCTTCATTATCAAATTAAAAACCCTTATATCTCACATCATTTAGATTTGCAGCAAGTGTTGTTTTTACTTGCTAAAAATAAGAATTAGATTCCATAACACTCTTTACTTCATCCTTAAACTGAGTTCTCAATGTTATAAGAGCATAAATGTGTTTCCTACGACTTATAACATCAGCTACCCTATTTTCCTTACCTTTAATGTAACTTATGTCAAAATAATATTGAGATAGAAACTCTAACCATCTTCACTATCTTGCATTCAGATTTGGCTGAGTAAAATTATACTTTAGCGCAAGATGATCAATTTTTATTTCAAAAGGTTTACCAAGAAGATAATGCCTCCAAACATGAAGTGCATGTATAATGGCAACAAGCTCTAGATCATGTCAAGCATAATTCAGCTCATGTAACTTGTGTTTTCTACTTTCGTATGCTATGACATTATCATTTTGTAAAAAAATACCTCCAAGACCTTCCCGGATCCATCCGTTACAATAGTAAAGTCTCCATTAGGTCGTGGTACAACCAAAACAGTGTTGATGTTAATTGATCCTTCAAATTTTTAAATGCAGATTCACATTTCTCATTCCAAACAAATTTCTTATCCTTTTTCTACAATGAAGTTATTGGTGCAAAAGACCACTTTGGAGAAATATTTAACAAATTTCCTATAGTAACCAGCAAGACCCACGAAGATTCTAACTTCATGTAAATTCTTTGGTGCAGGCCACTCAGTTATAGCTACAATTTTAGAGGGATCCACATCTATTCCATCCTTGCTTATAACATGACCCAAATAGTGTACTTTCATGTCATAGAAAGAACATATAGGAAACTTACCAAACAATCGTCTCTTCCTCAAGATTTCCAAGACTATCTTCAAATGCTCATGATGTTCTTCAATACTTTTTGAGTATATGAGAATATTTTCCAAGAATACAAGCACAAATTTGTCTAAGTATTCTTGAAAAATATTATTCATTAAATTCATAAAAGTTGCAGGTGCATTTGTTAATCCAAATGGTAAAACTGTGAATTCATAATGTCCATACCTTGTTCTAAAAGATGTTTTATGAATGTCCTCATCCTTAATTCACAACTAATGATATCCAGATCAAAGATCTATCTTAGAGTATACCGATGCACCACACATCTGATCAAACAAATCATCAATTCTAGGAAGTGGATATCTATTCTTAATCGTTTCCTTGTTTAACATTTTGTAATCGATACATAATCTAAGTGTACCATCTTTCTTTTTCACAAAAATTACCGGTGCTCCCCAAGGTGAGACACTCGGTCTAATCAAACCCTTTGACAAAATTTCATGTAACTGAGCCTTAAGATCTACTAATTCAATAGTAGTCATTCTATAAGGTGCCTTAGAAATAGGCTCGGTTCTAGGTTTGATTTCAATTATGAAGTCGAATTCCCATTTAGGTGGAAGGCACGGTAATTCTTTTGGCAATGATCATGAAGTTTTGTAACAACGGATAATGTTCTAATAAATCATTGTTTTCCTTGGTAGATTCAGAAATTTTTATTGCATATAAGGTATAACCCTTATTTTTGGCCTTTTTAAGTTGCATGATAGTAATGACAAACTTCCTAACAGAAATTTCACATTTTACACCCCGAATATCTCGTTGTTTTCTACATGTCATCTAAAAAACTAATATGTTTTTCAAAACAATCAACTTTTTCTTTATGCTTAGCTAACCAACTAACACCTATGATTACATCATAAGACCCAAAAGAAGCAACATAAAGATCAACTTCCCGCAAAAACTAGGTAAATCAAGGATCGCCCAAAAAGACACATACTAAATGTATGAACAACATTATTTCCATAATGTACATGCCCATGTTTTATCCATTTTTCCATCCTTTCTTGTTAATTTTGATGCTAATTTACTAGAAATAAAAATTCATAGAGTTCAAGATTGAAAAAGAATAATTCTGGTATGCCAAATAACTTACCCTAAATCTCTATGGGTGTGACTTGTTTTTTAGCCTATTTGTCACCCACTCGAGCATGTATCTTTTGTTGTTGATTACGATCATCCTTTATCAAGGGACATGGATTTGCATAATGATGTAACAACCTCCTATAGGTCCCTTTTTAGGCTCAAATTTGTTTCCAACCTTAAAGTTATCATTCGACTTCCATAGGACTTTTGTCCGTTATTATTATTCTTGACAAAGTTATTGGGTACATTAGCAACATGCTTATTTCTTGTTGTTTTCTTATTATTATCCATTGAAAAATTATTTTTCGTACTCGAACTTCTTCCATGGTCCTTTCTTAGGTGCAAGAGATGATGAAGAGGATTTTGGAGCTGTCTTTCTAAATTCCTCCTTATGAGAAAAAAATTGCCTTTAATTTATGTTCCTACCTTATGGATTTTTCAACAACCCCTTCCACGGTGGTTGGGATGTGAACATCTACCTCTCCCCCTATAATGGGACTCAATTCCATGATAAATTTTTGTATCCTAAACTTCTCATCACTTGATCTTGAGGTACATACTTAAGGAGTTTAGTAAACCATTCCTAGTACTCTGTTACGCTTAATTTTCCTTGGGATAAGTTCTAAAATTCAGGTAATTTTCTGATCATAGTAAAGTTGTGGCAGCGATCGTTGCCTAAAATAACTTTTAAATTGATTCCAAGTAATATTGGTTTCATCAATGTTCAAATTCGACCTTACGGTTGTCTCACCATGAAGATGCTTCATGGGAAAGTTGATATGCTCCCCATATTTCCTTGTTTCCTCCGAAGTTCCTTATTGCAAAGTACTTCTCCATTTCTCCGAACCAATTCTCAGCTCCATCCCCTAATGTGGTGCCATCAAACTTAGGTGGACTTATTTTCCTCGCTAATCAAGTATGTTTACATTATTGTTATCAACACATAAATTCTCAAAATTCACGTTGTCCACGGAGGTGGCTGATTGTTATTACCAACATCTTCACCTCCTCATGTACCATTACTTATTGTTGAATAAAAACCAAACAATCTCTTGTGTCCAATAGGGTAGTAAGGATTTCATCAAGTTTTGGGTAGTTCTTTGCTTCTCCACCGGTGGTGGGTTGTTTGCAACATTTCCTCTTGTTCTAACCATTTTCTATTAACAAGAAAATTTAAGTTTTATCAAATTGTGGACATAATAGGTCCAAGAGATGTAACCTTTAGATCTGATACCAAGATGTAACATTCCCATTTTAAGAATTTAGAAACAAGGGAAAAAATATTTACATAATGTTCTTTGTTCTAAATAATCATAATTTTAGAACACACATTCCATGCCAATCAATCTCGTAAGAGATAACCATATGCAGTTGTAAATAACTCGGTGAACTACCGATCTCTCATTTCATGACTCGGTTACCAACCGATATCTCATGTTAACTTAAGTATTAAATGCTATGGGTATACTATGTATACTTAATTCTCTTACCCTGTTCTAAGTATTGAGTGTTCTGTTTAAGAAATCTATCTGAATATTTGTTACCATAATCATCTCAAATCACATTTCTCAAACTAGGTGACATCATACAACGCAGCCCAAAGAGCTTGCGATACTTTGGCCAAAGATTTCCAACATACTATTCATGTTACTATTCCTAGATGGCATACTCATCTAATCGGAATACATCCTTCACCCCACTCATATGTTATCTAGAATGGTCTTTACTAACTTCATCAGTCCACTTGTCCAAGGTTTGACCCTAACCTAGGTTATTGACATAATTTGGTATAGGGAACCACTCACGATGACCTAGGGTATATGGGCATACTCAGTCGACCTAATTCAATTGAATGTGCCTAGTTACCCTAAGTCATTGAGAGTCACTTCCTATGCTAAATCATATCCTTAACCTGATCTAGAGAGAAACTAAGTTCAAGTCCAGATTTGAGTATATCTAGATGAACCAATGATAAAGGGTGTTGTAACATGTCAACTACAACATTTCATCCTCGCGAAGACCCAAGTCTTCGAAAGGTACAGCTTAAGTTGGTGCCAACATCCGATGTAACTACTTAATCATGATTTACACACCTCAAGAGGTCATTTCCACTTAATTATCTTTGGATTAAGATTCAAATCACAGCAACCTTGCATAACCCGAATCCCAACAATCCTTAAGGTTTCCATCCTTATTTGAGTTGATTAAATAATATGGAACTTCATAAACCTATGATTGCTTTTATGTTCATTAAATTTTTCTTAACGTGCAATTAATCGAAAATAGAAACAACATCCATCATAAGATTTATTTAATGTGTCTCAACCATTCAAGGAATGTATAAGAACCAAAACAAGTTATGTTATGGTAGACTTCATAGATATGAAGTCTAAATGGTTAATGAACTCATATACCATTCATTTATTTTGTATCCTTTTGAGAGGAGGAGAACCTTCCTCTTTATGGTTAAGTGTTAGGATTTATTATACCCTTATCCATTTCACACTTCCTGATATTTTAACTATATGTTCATTAACATCATAATAAACCATACAATATTAGGTAAAGAACATCAATACATGTAACTTAGTAAGTTGCATTCAAGTAAGGGAAATTGTACTAATTCCCATTTATCCAACTCATTTAATGACAATAGAAATAAGGATCCAATCAGATATGAATGACAACATCAAAGATAGGATTACAAATTTCCTTCATATTATGCACAAGAGAATTGACATAATCAATTTAAGTAACTTCAGTCTTTTCAATTCATCATGATAAAATACACATTTTACAAGACTATGCATTACTGACATATTTCATGTCAACAACATCAAGATCATTAAAGAATACAACTTTTCTTCTTTCAATACATCTCAATAATGAATCAAAATTCTCTATAAAAGGTCTAGACTTTTAAGCAACCAATACATCATATAATTTATTGCCTTCCTTTATCACTTACAAATTCCATCTGTAAAAATTACTAGTATGGGTCAGTTCATTTAACTAGGCATGATAAGCACTAAGCATTAAAACGATGTGCTTTCAACTAACTATTTCATAAAACCAACTCTGCTTTTATGAAATAGTGAGGTCAAGCAGACAAATAAATCATAAGTAGTAACAACCATAAAAGAAGAACAATTAATCAATCTGAATAACATTTAAGGAAAGATCATGATGTAATCAGCAATCTACAACATGATATCAGATAAATAATGTTCCAACCAAAACACTTATCTATATCAAATAAAAGTACCTTCTAATTATTTCCTTCACAATTCATCTGAATTTGAAATACAAAATTAACTTCACTATTTAACCAAAATAGAGTTACTTTCAGAAGTAGGAACCTTCTAACTCAACTTACAGAGTTTCATAAAAATAAAACTACAACCAAGCTCATTCTAGCTTCATAAAGGTTTTAGGATGAATCATCTAACAACATAAATAAATAAGAGTTTCACATTTCAGATGTGACATCCTAATTCCAAATCCAAGACATAGCCTAAGTTCTCAAGTTAGGCCACACATTAACATTAGGAAAGTATTCACTCAATGCATAGCATCTCACATTAATCTACTATCACAAATATTAAAATCCTTTAATACAAGTCAAGTGAATAAGAAAGTAGTAATGATGACTACACAAAGGCATTTATGAAAGTAATGCAACTGAACCAATTAAATCTATGACAAGATTTACCCAAAAGAAGAAGAATGAATGTGATAAAATAGTTTAAAACTTCCTTTACAATTCGGTTAACCTGAATCCCCATTCACAACTCAGAAAAGAGAACATGACGCATAACCTCTTACAATTTCCAAAGGGGCAAGTGATTAAACTTTACCTCAAAGAATGAAAGAGGAGTCAAATGACATGATCAGAAGAGGATTCCTACACTCTATCACACGTGAAGAAGGTCGCAAAGGAAAATGCAGACCCAATCATAACATCCTCAACTCTTTTATAAAAGAAAACACGTAGAAGAAGAGACTAAACAAAATGTGTGACTATTGCATTTGAAACAGATTTCAAGCAAGGTTCCCCATCATGGACAACTAGTGACAGTAATATAATACCCATATCAAGAAGGAGATGCAATAACAAAAGTTTCTAATCACCATACAGGGTAATTACAGTCTTCAACAATCATTCAAATTCGACAAAGTTTCAGTCATAGAACCTAAGCTTATTCATTCTTTCCAGATGAAGATAAAATGATAGAATGATTGACTCATAATCATAACCATTCGAGAGATAGAAGAAAACATCAATTGGATGTACAGAGAAGAATCCATCTAGAATCGATTTCAAGAAGATGTAAACAAAAGGACAACATGACTTAGCAACAGGTGCACAAGTCAGATTATGAGATGATTAAAATCCTTTCGTTTCAATTCTATGGACAGGCTTAACGCACACATCAAAAAATTGACAAGGTAATTATTCTTTCCAATCTTACTCAGAGATCAAAGAAATGGAAGATTCTAGAAAGTCCCTTATTTAGAACCGATTTGGTTAGATCACGAAACGTCAACCAAAATTCCAAGTAAACATTCCTTAAAGCTTCATTATACCACAATAGGAAGGATTTAACAATTTTACCCTATCAGGTTACCTAAGAGGTTAACCCAGATCGAATGGTATTATGAATCAACAACATCTAACTCAACAAAGAAGTAGACAACATGATCAACCTCTAGAAAGATCAAATAGAGCTACGAGAGTAACCCAAGTATCAACTCAGAAAAATCTGACTCTCAACATGTCCTCAACCAAACAGACCTCATCTATTTATCCATTAGTTCAGTCCTCAAGAACTTAAAGAAAGACACTATATATATATATATATATATATAAAAGATCAAGAGAAGACTTCACACACAAATATTCTCAACAAGGTAACATTGAAATCTAAGAGTCCAAGAAATAATTATCACATAGTTTCCATAAAAGAACTTAATTCGAGCAACTCATTTTTAACTGAAAAGATAAGAGGAATAATAAAACATTCACTCTTGTTTCCATACAAGATGAATCCATAAAAACAGAGATTCCAAACACCCATTGTCAACTCAGCTTCCATCGAATACCGGATTCAAAGAAGTGAGAGTTTATACAGTAAGATCAAGAAGAAGTCACTCATTAACTATTTTTCTATACAAATTCGAGTTCACATAACTTTGAATCGAAGTATTCATATTCATATAGTTCCACAGGAGTAAAAACTTCAACAAAACAAAGATGTAGAGGAGAAGGTTATTCCTTTACCTTCTAACAACCAAAACAACAAACCCAGTTTCAAAACTTGAAGCCACATTATGTTTTCATAACCCCTTTTTGAACAGACAAGTAGGATTCACACATGTTCCACATTACTCAAATCACAACTAGATTTAAGGTGTGAATCACCATTAACTGAACAAGAAAAACAACCCATTTTCTACTTTATCAAGTAGATATTCTTCAAAAGAAATACATATGCTTTTCAATCAAGATTTCATGGTAACCATAACAAAAATAAAAATTCATTTATTTCACGAGAGAAGAGTTGTTTTTATGAATACATTTAGAGAAATGCAGAGCATCTTAATGGATAGAGCCTTTCATGCCTCGATGCAAGGTGCTTCTATCGATTCGAATAATATTTCCAAATCGAACCTCCACAACTCCTCCTAATGAAATCAACAACCAAAAACTTCCTTCTCAAATGCCTCATATACTTCCATTGGATCAAAAATAGTCCAAGGGAGTTAAAAATAGTAACAAAATGAAAATAGAATTGCTGGTTCAAAGAACCATATAGCTCCATGCAGAACAAAAAATCGAAATGCATGAAAGACTAAACAACTCCCAACAAATCCGATCGCATGGTTTCCAAGGCGGTTTTCTCACCAAAACCAATGACCATAAATTCCATTAATTTCCAATCTCCTGCCTATATCTCCACTCCACTGCCATCTACAGTTGTTGAGTCCAATTTCCATCATGGCATGCATTACTTAACTATAGTGATGATGTCAAGTAGGTTTTCACCAAATTTCCATGCCTCTACCAAAACGGGAAGTACCCTCGATTAAATTCAAAAATCAAATCAAATAAATGACTTAGGAACCTTCACCATGTCATTCATTTGCCATACGACCCCCCTTAGGTCCCCTTCCATCCTTGCATTAGTTTAGGATAGATATCATTAGCTTATTATCTGACTTGAGGTTAGTTTAGAAAGTGTTTACCTAGGTTTTTAAACATTGCCTTAGGTAAATTTTCCATCGTAGGATAGGCCATACTTCATACCAATTTATTATTAGGTAATACGTTAGAAATAAACCTATAGTTACCTTAGGTTATTTCTAAATCCCCACTTTGTAAAACATACAATTTTGGTTATGATGCAACAAGATTAGTGTAAACATAGATATAAGGTAGGTCTAGTTTACCTTAGGTTAGAATCCCGTTAGGATAGATCTTAAAGATATAGGACTTAGGTTCTTACAATCAATAGTCCTGAAGTAGACCTCCATCCTCTCTATGTCGTTTCAACATCCTAGAGAAATTAACAAGAAGATCCTAGCACACTACTTACAAAAGCAGAATGCAAAGCAAGAACTTCCAATAAGATCAATGAAATTGTATAAATACAAGATTTTAGTCCTTTATTTCCTTCAACCTCGAGTGTTATTTTATCATACAGATTAGGTAAGAAGAATTAAAACATACCTTAGATCAATGGATTTGATTAAGGTTTCGTTATTATAAAGAGGTAGTTTGCAAAACAACATTAGCAAGATATACAATCTTTCTTATCTCAAACAAAATGGATTCCTTGCAAGCAACAACATTTTAAAAAAATGAATCCAAGAAAAGAAATAAATTATCCATGGCAAGCATGATTTATAACAGTCAAAATAATACACCTTCTTAGGAAAAATCACATGTCAACGCTTGCAATGCAAAAGAGGAAAATTTAATAGTTTTCCACAGGTGTTACAAGACTCACGAAATAGGTTCTTTTACCTCTATTTCCCCCTTTTTCTACATGGGAATCTGAGTTGAAAATTCTTCATACTAGTTGTGGAGAACACAACCTTAAATAGGCGCTCCTTATATCAAACCTTCCCATGTTACCCAAAATCCGTAATAGGCCCAACTTTCAACCACAAAGAACTCTAGAGCCTTACAATATTGACAAATTCAACCCTAGTGGTTTCTGGTAGATAAATAATTGAGTAATAATTACACATCTCAATCCCTTCATCAAAATATGGTCTCTTATTATCAATCCCTAAAATATGTCATCCCAAACAAGATGATGTTGATTATCTAAGATAATATTTATTCTAGTATAATCTAATGCTATGAAAAGTGGTATATAATAGCTAAATAATTAAAGGAAATTACCCAAGAAAATAAGTACATAGAAATGTGAAACCCCGATGTGCAAGAGAGGGTTAAGAATTCATTAGTTGATTCAATGAAGGTTACTGTACTATTTTACAAAGTGCAAACCAAGTGAACATGAGGATGTAAAAACACACCGAATCTTGAGAAAACACAAATTCGAGCTATCTTCTTGGGTGGGACCTGTACTAGGATAGGAGCGCCCGTGGTCCCCTAGTGTGTGGAAATGGCTTGAAAACCTCCTCGATGTATCGCTATATGTTCACCTATATTTTATTCTTGTCACACTAATTTCATTGCGTTGGGGGATATCGATGTAACACCTTCAAAAAGAATCACCCGCAAAACCCCGGACAAAGCATCAAAACCCTAAAAAAGAAAGATGTATATAAAGGGGTTGGATTATCCTCCTTGCCACAATGGTGGACTTACTAAATAAGCACTACACTACATTTCATACCCAATGTAGTTCTAGGTGTTTTTGTGCAAAGCATGCCCTAGGTTACTCTTCCGTCATTCGCATGTTATGAAGTAGCGAGAAAATAACTAGATGTAGAATGTAGTAAATGTGTACTTGGAAACAATAAACTCCCCTTCTATGAAGTAAGATGTATATGAACCATCCTTTTGTGCCTTATGATGGAGCTAGATGGATGTAAATGTAGTTTTAGATGCATTTGATGGATGCAACTCTAGATAGTGATAGTAGACACTTAGTGTTTGGCCCCTCATTATGGTCACATAACTTTATATTTATATGGTTCTCTTGTTCTAATTTTGTAATTAACCCTGAAAAGGCCAACCACCAAAAAAATAGAAAGTTCTCAAAAGGAAAAATTTAAGTGTGAAGAGGATCAAGGCACCCCAAAGGGGATAAGGGCGCTGGGTTTTCCCGAGCTAGAAATAGGAATAATGTGGAGTGAAAATACAAACTAGAAAAGTGCAGGTGTAAGATCAAAAATATGACAACAAGAAATATAAAAATGGCCAAAGACATGGGTTAATTATTACTCTTTTCACTTAAGAACCATATGAATAGTAGTATGAGACCAGGACTAAATAATGACTCAAAGTGCATGATTTAGTGTCTACATTTTCCCCCACTTTATGCTAGTGAGTGGAAAGTTAGGTAACATAAATTATATAGAGATGCATACCTTATAATCCATGTATAGTGTTGTAACAAATGTGCCGAAGGACTAGACAAAGCATGGAGTGACAAAAATATGAAGCGTGGAGACTAAAGATGCAAAAGTCTAAAAAAAGTGATGAAAATGAACCTAGTGTTGAAGCACGTGTGTATATGTCAATGTTTGTAGTGTACTTGTATGGTTAGGATCATGTGTGATGTACTCTTCATGTGTGTTTTGTTGTTGACTACTTGCTTCCCATACGAATGGGCCCATAAAAGAGAAGATGATCAAGTAGTCAAATACCCATGTATATGTGTAAAAATGCATGTATATAGTAAAAATACTATAAATGAAAGTACGAAAAGGAACATGTGCACCTAATCTGTGATAAGACAAAAGGGTGTAGAAAGGATATCATGTAATTGTCGATGAAGAGTGATTTATTTGGGAAATCTCACACCACTATGGCCGAGGCGAGTGTAGGGAGAAAGTTGTATTAATCTCCAACCTCTAACTACTTCCTTGAGACCGGTGAAGATATCTCTATATTGTCGCTTTTAGGTGATCTAACGCCACCGGGCAAAGAAGTGTACGAAGGAAAGTCTAAATTTCCTCCAACTTATAACTACTCCACAGAATGCTAAGGACAATTCACTCTGTAAAATCCATTATGTATGAGGTACATAGATTGGTCCGAACCCACTCACTATAAACTAAACTCAGACTCGAATTGTACGGGTACCATGTGTAAACCCCAAATGATGCCCCCCCTCTTTGGGGGAACATGTGATGTCGCCAATGTGGCCACAAAGAGGACCAACCACATGAACTTAAAATGTTCCCTGCAAGGAAGGGAATTTTCTTGGTAAAGACCAAGGCACAAACAAATAAGTGGTTAGGAAAACAAGTTTTAGTACTAATAAACATGCATGTAGAAACAAATAATGTGTAAGCTAGCACAAAATGTAAACACCCAAAATACAATATAGGCCGCAAAAAGTAGGTTGTAAACATGGGACACCACTTATGGTATCCCAAGACACTCAAGGCCATCATGGCCGCAAAAAAACATGTACACAAAAAAAAGGGAAAGGCTCGCATACAAGACAAACAATAGCAAACAATGTAACAACAAGTTTAAAAACAAGTATCCCTACATAATAAGTGTTGTCCATAAAGCACCCATTAGCATGTTAGAAAAATAAAAAGTATGTCAAAGCATGTATAACCTGATAATGGAAAGTGCTAAGTATAAAATGAAACAATAGCACTTGTAGTGTATGAATGTGGATGCCCCCAAGAAGTGGTGTGTGAAACATCACTGTTGCATTTGGAAGCTTTGTATTTACAATCACAACTAGAGAAGGATGTGAACATGCATGTGTGTATGGTAAATATAATGACATACAAGATATTTATCTAACATGTGTAGTAAAGTTAACATGTAAAGACAAGTGCAAGCAAGATTAAATGCAGCCATAAAATGCAGTATGTTATATATGGATTGAATGGAATGCAGTTTGGATGATAGGAGCCATGTGACCCTCGAGTGAATGGATTTTTATGTAGTGAGGTTCATTTGGTTATCCCCCTCAGCAGTCAAGAATGAACCGAAAATGAGAGTCTTTCATCATGAAATGGTCAAACTATGTGTTGTGTGTAGTACATTTTGATGAGTGTGTGGTGATGAGATGTGACATAGCAATGACGTGTGTGTGACTCTATAGCCTAAGAATATATCATGATAAGATGAATAGAAAGGAGGTGGTGATTTATCCTAAAGTGTATACCACTAAAAATTGTAAGTGAAAGTGATGGTACGACCTATCATAAGATGATGCTAGGAGAAGTGACCCTATAGCATAAAGCATATAGCACTAATCCTAAGAATGTAACATGGGAAAAAAATAAGATTGAATGATGAATGTGTGAACGGTATGAGGTCCACTTGTGTTATATACCCTCAACAATTCAGTATGGATAGTGAGACTAGAGTGTATCATCGGGTAGTGAGTGCAACACGTAGAAGTGAATATGTAAAAATGCATACTATGTGTGGTAACATGTAATGGAGTATGTTTAGATGACCTAAGATGTGTAGCATAGTAGATATAAGACACAATATTAGAGGACATGTATGAGGTATAACAACATGCAATATACAATAGCTATGGAATGATGTGTGTAGGACAAGATGTAAAATGTAGGATGTATGAAAATGTGCAATACCTATAGCTTGGAATGTAGTGTATAAAGTGTAGATGTTCTGTGAGTGTTGTTTCACCTTTTTCTTAGATTTTTTTCTTTGAAGTGTTGATGAAATAAATAGGGTAACGGGCGTATGAGGAATACATGTTTAAATTTTGGTTGATGGGTCGTTGCACGTATGACTTCTGAATCCATAACTGATCATGAGAGCTTCCTTTTGGCTAGGAGGAACTACCTGTAATGAAAACAAGACCACCCGAAGAAATTAAACAATATGGGCGGTGAACCGCCTAGCATGAGCTACATCCAAGAAGTAGGATACTTCCTAGAGGGCTGTCAGTCAGTCCACTATTTTTTAACAAATTAATGTTGTAAACAAAGTAAATCCTATTGTTATTTTGAAATGATTTAGGTATCTTACTTAAAAACATAATAAGAAAATAGATCTAATATAATAGGCTAAGCTAGAATAGAATCCAAAGATCAAATGGTTGGTTCTGGGTTTTGCAGGTCTGATAAATGTCTTGGGTAGGTCACAGGTAAATGAGGGTGAGATAAAATTAGGTGGGTAGGTCCCTATTTAGGGTCTGTGTGGGAAAACACAGAGATCGCGGTGTCGATCGGGGGTGATCGATGGAGGTTAGGTATAATCGATGCCGATTCATCGTGAGATCTAGAAATGTCACAGAACATGGTTTTGGTCTCCTTTGTGATTGCACAAAGGATTTTGGTTGGTTGGGAAGAGGTATTGGGTGACTGGAGTAGGATTTTGTGAGGTTTTAATGGGTCTATGGAGGTGAAAATGTTAGAGAAGGTCAATAGGGAGCAAGATAAACAATGGATGATAAAATGATGATGAAATGAAATAACCAGGAAAGTATGATGTTATACTTACTTGGATTTCATTCCTGAAGGTCTGTGTGTGAAGGATGGAGGTGTTGATGATGGGTTTGAAGGCTGCAAGTGATCACCAACTGAAGAAAATATTCTGCATGGGCTGCATGCACACTCCTCTTTGCTTGGATAGATTAGATCGTGGCTAGGATGGTTATGCAGGAGAAGATGCTCAATCTCCTTCCTTGGATGTGAGTTTTCATTGGAATTGGCTCTCTGAAGATGTGTTATCTCTCTGAGATGTATTCTTGCTCATCAACTTTCTTGCTTCCAAGTTCCAAGTTTTCCAACCTTGAGAATAAGGTTGTTTTGGGTTAAAAGGGTAACCGACGGTGGTCCTGTCTTAACCAACGATGGTTAGGGGTAACCGACATCAGTCAAGGCGGGATTTCCTAGGTTTACTAAACTAGGAGATCCTCTTGATTTCCTTGGATCTTGTGTTGTTATCCCATGGATTAGACTCGGAGCCTCTTGTGAGCATGTGGGAATGTGGTTAGAGGGAATGTAGGCATTGATTTTTAGGGTTTGGGTAAGTCTTAGTTATGGGAACTTGCTAAGAATAGGTATTAGGTTGAGTTAGCTTGGTGAGGTGTCTAAGTGAACTATATGTGTAGATATTATTTAAATAAGATATTTAAATAATAAATATAGTGAGGATAATGCATTAAATTAATTAAATTAATATTAGTGGGGTGAAGGGGGTCATGGCTAGGTAAATGTAATAAAGGGTGCTTATATGTCGAGGGACAAAAGGGGAGTGTGACCTAATTTTAGTGTCTACAAGTGTGTGATGATATGTGGTTCCTAAGGTGTAGTCACTAGTGTGTAATGTGTGGGGTTCATGGTTATATAATGCCCTCAATAATCAAGTGTGAACCGAAGCACAAGAGTGTGTCATCGGGTAGTGATGATGGTAATAAGAGTATGATGAACGTGCAATGCGATGAGGATGCAAAATGTGTATGCTAGAAGTATGATATGTCATGATGTGCATTGATGTTATGCTAGGGGTGTGAATGTTGTGCCCCCAAGTGTGGAAGATGAAGAATCCATCATGTAATGTCATCTAAGAGATCATCAGTTTTAGGGTCAAAGTCAAATGGATAAGCATTAGAGACCTGATAAGCAATGGTGTCAGGTTGATCACATAATGAGCCATTAAGACATAATTTTTACATACCCATAGCATACTCTTCATCAGTGAATGGGGTAAGTGGACAATCGTGTGCATACCAATGAGTGAGATTTTGTGTATAACCAAGAAAGGAACTATTGCAAATGAATACATGACCAAAAGGCATGGGAAATGATATGTTTGTATGATCAAGATCTAGAGTACCCCTAATGTAATCAAGCCATGATTGTCCTAATGTAAGTGGTGCAGATCTAGGATCACATGCAAGGAAGACTATGAGATGAAATACACGTAGGCCATAAGTGGAAGTGATGTGAATAAACCCATAATAAAGATGAGGAGCATGTGGTGGAGGGTAGAGGTCCTCAAATGCAAAGCCTAGTCAAGTCAATCCCTCATGTGTACATACAGTTTCATCGCAAGTAGGATCAAATGGAATGTGCTCCCAATATGAATCATTCATTAAAATCATACATGTGAAATATGGTTGTGATGATGATGGTGGTGCATGTTAAGGTCTAGAGGATATAGCGACATCCGTAGGCTGGATAGGCCTCGATAAAGAATCATATCAGTAGTATTAGTGGATCAAGCTAATGGAGTGGAAGAAACTGCATCTATCCCACAAATGGCACCTTCAAGAGGTGGTAAATGAGGTGG
Organism: Taxus wallichiana var. yunnanensis; assembly: GCA_018340775.1. NCBI lineage: Eukaryota > Viridiplantae > Streptophyta > Pinopsida > Cupressales > Taxaceae > Taxus > Taxus wallichiana. Next base: position 190,810,513 of record CM031233.1, read on the forward strand.
TTCTTCCATAGGCTAAGGATCATATGTAATATTAGTGTGTGGAATAAGAAGACTAGTATTTGGAACTTGTTCACAATATTGGAATGGGCCGAGGTCACGAAAAATAGTATATTAAATGCCTGCGCATGTAGGAACTTTAGACAATGATGTACAACAACAACTTGCATGGCATAAAGCCATAGCCGACCAAAAATGCTGATTATAAGGGGACGGGAAATGATGACAAAGAACACGTTGTTAATCATTATTAGCCCTATAGTAATGGGTAATGTAATGTGATTGATGCATGGATGAACCGGACCATCAGATGCACGATGAAAGACAATACTAACTAACATGGTGAGTGGAAAGTCCTAAGTTATCGATGAATGACATGGGACATAAATTGATCTCAGATCCATTGTCAAATAAAGTATGTTTAACACCCGTATTGCTTATGTGAATCATGATATAAAAATTTGGGTCATTATCATTAGATGTGAATGCTACATTATGAGAAAATGCATCATCAAAGGCTCGATATAGTAATTCAAGGTGTATATGAATGCAATAAGTAGAAATAAGATGTTGGAATTTATGCAGTAAATCAAGATGCTCAAGAAGTAATCATTAAGAAAAATATTCATGATGACTAGACTATAAGGGGACAAGCAAAGAATGAGGATCCTAAAAGTGTGAAGATCGAGGTCACCAAAATGATTAACTAAAATAATATTTATTCTAGTGTAATCTAATTTTATGCAAAGCAATAAATAATAGCTAAATAAATAAAGGAAATGACCAAAACAACTAAGTGAATAGAAATTTGAAACCCTAATGTGCAAGAGAGGGTTAAGAATTCCTTAGTTGATTCGACGAATGTGTGAAACTGTTTTGTAGTGCAAACCATGTGAACAGGAGGTGGAAACATACACACGTAATCCCTAGAAAATATATATCGAGATATCTAAGTGGTACTGGGCACTGGAATAGGATAGGGGCTCTGTGGGTTCTCTCAGTCTAAGATCTGGGTGCCCTGATCTATGGAAATGGCTTAAAAACCTCCTCTAATGTGCATTTGGATGTTCTCCTATATTTACTTCCTATTGCACTAATGTCATTGAGCTATGTTAGATATCTCTATAAAACCTACAATAAAGAATAACTTGTAAAGCCCCAGAAAAAGCATCAAAACCCTAAAAAAATAAAGATGCATATGAAGGGGTCGAACCTGTCCTCAATGGCCACAATGGTGGACTTACTAACTAAGCACTACACTACATCTCAAACCCAATGTAGTTCTAGGTGTGTGTGTGCAAATCATGCCCTAGGTTGTTCTTGTGCTAGTTGCACTTTGTGAAGTAGCGAGAAAATAACTAGATGTAGAATGTAGTAAATGTGTGCATGAAAACAATAAACTCCCCTCCTATGAAGTGTGATGCAGATGAACTAACCTTATGTTCCTTGTGATGGAGCTAGATGGATGCAAATGTATCTTTATATGCCTTTAATGGATGTAACTCTAGATGGTGATAGTAGATGCTTAGTGCTTGGTCCCTCATATCAGCATGCAATGATTGTTATATTTATTGATATACTACATGACATTGTAGATGACTATGTCGATGATATCATTGGAAAGTTCCAAACCCAATCATTACACCCAAAGAACCCTTCATCGTATCTTTGAGAAACTAAGGGATTATAAGGTCGATTAAATCAAGAAGTGTGTGTTTAGTGTCATCTCGGGAAAACGATTGGGATCCATCATCTCTATAAGAGGAAATGAACTGGACCCAACAAAGGTCACTAATATTAATGATATGCCTCCTCCAAATAACCTTAAACAACATTGCATATATGTAGACACAAAATCACGCACATACTATTCTACTATCTTGCCAAGTATGTTGTTTTATATGTGGATTTTGCGAAAGAAAATTATTCACTTTGGTGACACACTACCTAATCCATCTTCTTGCTTGAGTGTCTCTATTGTTTTTATCAATCATCTCTCTCACTTCTGCACCCATTCTTGGTCGGACCATAAGGATCCATGTCATTAGTATTCTCACACTTTTTGTCACTTATCTCAAGACACTAACACCCAAGCACTCCTATCCATCATGGGAACTCCTGTCATTTTTGATTTCGTTCACATTTTTCAAATTTTGGGTCAACCTTTTTGGTTTTATTACTCGTATCATGATGTCCTAGTTGGCATGTCATGTCATTAATTTTGAAATTCAAGCAAGAGATCCCTATATAAACACAACATACATACCATTATAAGTGCAGGAAAGTTCTATCAAGGGATATCTATCTACATATTCAAAGGGACTGCATTTTTGACTTATTATTCTGCATACACACCGCATAGGAAAGGGAAGTCCATTTTTCCAACCATACATTTGCATTCTATCTAGTTATCACTGTTATCTTAGTGTCATAGGTGCGAGGGAAACCTAGGAGTACTATTGTATACACAAGCACATAGAACTACATTGGAGTCCGAGATGTAGTGCGGTGCTCGATATTAAGTTCACTTTATTGATAGTCGAGGACAATCGACCCATCATTTTGCATATTTCCTTTTTAGGATTTGATGTAGTCCAAGGTTTTGGAGGAGATTACTTGTGTTGTAGATTTGCAGGTACCTTGGTGATCCAAGTGCAACATAAAGGTGATCATCTCAGAACAAAATCAAAACCCTATTTACTCGAAGAAATAAGTTTCTTAGCTCCTCTACAAACTTTGGTACCCAAGAGAGGTATTTTGCGCCATAAGTTCCCTCGCCTGTGCCGGTTCCCTAGTCTTAACATTCCCGACACTTCTACATTTTTTAGGTGTGGTTGCGATACTTTGAGTTATTATTTTATCAATGTGTCCAGTTCATATATACTTTGAGATAAGTGAAAACAAGACAAGTGTGCTATCTTTCTCAATTTATTTCTTAATTACATTTACTAAAATTGCTCAGCATTTTTATCTTATTGTATATCATTGTAGCATTTTCTAAACTCATATTTTAATAAAATATATGAATTTTATTGAATCATTTTGGTTAACCCACATATTAGAACTCTTTTCCGTAGGATCTATTATACCCTAATGATGAAAAGTAGTTTTTTCTCCTCAAAAAGTTATGCATCATGAGAGTGTCAAATTTATTGATGATGAGGTTATTGAAGATGGACTGAGCACTCTCTATTGCAATATTTGTGTTGATGATAATACTTAAAGAATACTTCGGCTAATAAATGCCAAAATCCTACTAGTTTTTCTCATTCTTTTTGGAGCATTGTTTCTAAAGAATAAAACATTTCTGGTTTCACCCTTGTTATTCCATATGCACTATGACCAATCCATCTTCTTCTATTTTTATGCAGCTCTTGATGATGCTATTATCAATTATATGTTTGGTATTTATTGTGATACTCTAGAAAAAATTCATGATGAAAATGTACATGTGCATGATGTTTTTCTCATATTAGTCAGGATGATTATAAATTTGTATCTCATACTTCTTCCATTTCTAAAAATGCTTTGAATGATTTTAAAGATAAATCTCATTATAGTTATTCTCCTAGTTCATTATATGTTGATGAACTACTTACATGTGAAATTTTTCTCGATACTAATGATATTCGAGCATGACCATGTTAGTAACAATTATACTTCACTTAAGACTGTTGAATGTGAATTTTCCACTCCTCTTTCACCTACTTATGAGGTTGTTTCGATGAAATTCATGTTAATTCTTCTATTCCTCCTAGTATATCTCCTCTTATTTCTTCTACATCTACATCTAGTGTGCCCATAGCATCTTCATCTTTTGCTTCTTCTTCTCATATTCCTATGATCACTCATAATGGAAAGATTCAACCTCTCAATGTGCCTCTTACATATTCTATGGTTCCTCCACATGACATTTTATCACTCATGCATGGTGTTAGTCAATTACAATCTCAAGTTCAATCTCTCACTCTTAAAAGAAAATCCTACTATGTTTCTATCGATAATAATTCTCTTCATGACAATCCTATTCCAAAGAAAATTCACAATTCAACATTTCCTAAGGATTTCATCATGCCTACATTTTCATGTTTTGACGGCACTGGAAATCCATATCTACATCTTAAACATTACCATCTAGCTATGGCTTCTTATTCAAATGATCAATTATTGCTAAATCCTTCCATCATAGTCTTGTTGATGAAGCTCTTCAATGGTACACTCATTTACCTTTTGGATCCATTAGTACATTTTGTGAAATGGAAGGTTCTTATCTTTGACACTTTATACTCAAAAATGGTCCTTGAGTCATACATGATCATTTACCTAGCTTGCATTAGGGTAAAACATAGTTTATTCAAGACTACATCTTACACTTCAATGTTTGCATGTATCAGCTAGTGTTTCAGCCTATTGATCTAGAAAAGTGATTCATAATTAGTTGTGGCTTGATTCCTTCCCTAAAAAAAAATTGTAATATTATACATGTAAATCATTTACACACTTATGCTATATGGTTTTTGATCTAAATAAGATCTAAGTGCTACACTGTATATAGATACTCCTACTACTGCATTGTCTTCTAGTTCTTCTCCACTTCCATCCATCAAGAATCTTCCAAGGTCTCCATCACCTCCACCTCGCAAGCATGTTCCAAATCCTCCATCACATAATTTTCCTCCATATCCACCACTGCATCGCTCTCCACCTAAGTATTCATCATATCCTACTTGGGAACCATTACATTTTTGCATTTTGTTAGGCCTCATGATGTGCTACGTGATTTTCTTGATAAGAACTTAATTCGCTTGCCTTCTACTCAACATCCTCATTTGCATCACTTGCATTATTAGTATGATCATCCTTATTGTAATTATCACCGCATCAATGGCCATCATGACAATGATTGTTGTGCCCTTCATGAAAAATTGTAAAAATTAGAAGACAAGAGTGTTATTTCCTCTCTCTCTCTCTCTAGCGGTTTGTTTTTCTAATTCCATGCAAGCATGCTACCACTCTAGCTCATTTATCTTCTCTGTCTACTTCCAAGGTAATTATTAGTCCACCACCTAAGGTCATTGTTGTCTAATTTTTTCCCCGTGAAAAATTAGACAAATTGTTAAAAATATACATAGCTATTTTTACAAGCATGCAACGTTCAAACGGCCGTCAATTTCCCCCTTCCAAAAGCATTGGCCATTGGCATTTAAAAACCCACGGAGACTTAGTTTATAGCATTAGCGGGTTCTATTTAAAATGTAACAGACATTCAAGTTCCTGTAAAATTCTCCACCACCAAAGAAGTTCAAATTCTTGCGATGTAAAGGGCCACGTGGAAAGATTCTAACTCATCTTATAGGTTTTGGGTTTTATGGGCATCAAGTCCCCAAAATTAACCATGTTTTAAAGAATTTTAGGTTCGTGGAGAAGGAAAAAGTTAGCTAGGTCAACAGGATACGTAGCAACATTTCTTTGGAGCCAAAAGTTTTAAGTTTTCCTAAGTTTCAAGTTACGATGCAAAGCCAACAACCAATGAGCCTAACAACCGTGAAACCAAAAGCTACATGGAGCCATATTACGGCTCACTTTTTGCAGCTTTGACATCACAATGGGATAAGGCGGGTCTTACATACTAACATTGTGAGGGGCGTGGGGCTTCCTCATTGGTTAATATTTCACAAGTGTCGAAGAGGTAATCAAAAGGAATGACATTCCAAAGAGTGTGGAGATTTCTCATTAGCTCACACTTTATAGTGATCAATCGGGGGTTGTTTAAAAAATTATATGTGAAATAGTGTGGAGTTATTTCATTGGCTTATGCTTTATAGTGGCGGTACAAAATGCAAAGATAGTCTTACCTTTTTTAAATGTGTGGCATATCCTTATTGGCTCATTTTTCATAAAGGCCATAGAATGTAGAGAAGCAAAGGAAGTAAATCCATACCTCGTGACCTAACCAAAGACTGACACATGGAAAAGGATAAAACAAAGGTGCACACGTTGATAAAGGGAAATCTCTAAGTTAATTAGAGGCCACCACATGTCACGTTCTTGTGCTCCTTAACATGCAAAAATTCAAATGCTCATATATTTCGATTCCCTACTCTAAATTGGACAAAATTTATATCATTGGAAAGGTATCCTCGAGCCCTTCAATTTGGCATCATCAAAATAATATTTTTGTGGCATTTAGTGGGAGAAAATGGAAAACAATTTGGGAAAAATGTGTAGATTCAAATAGCTCATCCACCCGATCTAATCCAATTTAGCCTCTTTCCTTATTCTACAAGTAAAACGACATTGGGAAATGATCATGCAAGGATTCCCATGATGTTTTTCAAAACTTAATGCATGATTGACGATGGTTGAAGTTTGAAAATCCATGTTGCGGGGGAAAGATATAGATCTTCTTTAATGATAAATCAAATCCAATCTGGTTCTCTCTATTTCCCCTCCTCTCTTTCTTCTCTTTAATCTATTGTAAAAATATTTCATTTCCAAAGGATGGAAATTCTAAACTACAAAGGAACCATGTCAAAATGGTCTCCCAAGAAGCTATGAGCTGTGAACCTTCATTTTGGCCTTTGTAAATGTGTTCTTGCCTTTTTTGAGCTATAATGGATTGTGCATATTTATAAGCAATAAAATATGGTGTTTATGGCTCTCTTCTACCCTATACTTGTGTTTTATCTGCATCTTGCCTCTCTTTTACTCTTGTAATGTGTTGTGCATATCTCTCTCATTTGTAGGATCCATTTTGACTGTGTTTAATGTTCATCACCCTTTTTTAGGTGTTATCACTCTTTTAGCTTAGGATTTCCCTTTTATGCATCTCCTTCTAACCCTGGTTCCTTGGAATGTTTAGTTTAGGACATATTTCTTATAGTGTAAGTCCCACAACTTAGATACATTCCCATATTGCCTCAAAATCCCAAGTTATCTATAACTCGAGGCAGGTACAATTTTGAGCTCCAACACTCATCATTCATGCACGACCTCTACCTCACTCATCCACTGATCCATCATATCATCCTCCGCACAATGCTCCTGCTTTACATTGGCTTCCAAAGTCATCGACATCTATGTTTCCTACCACTACATCTCCCATCATTGGTGACATCTCATCGTGACATTCGGTTTTGTTCATATACTCATGCTACTACCGCTTCACATGCTTCCACTGCTCTGCTCTATATCTTTAGTAGGTGATTTTTCTCACCTCACTACCTAATGACGCACTCATGTTCTTATGGTTCTTACATGACTATTGAGGCAACTATTACAATAAGAAGCCACTTCACCTTTGTGTTACATGCTTCATTGATCTATCTATCTAGCGTACATTATCACACCATTTCCTAATGATGCACTCTTGTTCTATGATTCATTATTAATTGTAGAGGGTCCTATATAAATGAAACTCATTACAAACATGCTAGGGAATTTCTCTTCTTCCCCTCTCCATCACACTTACACGCAATCACATAGATTTTTACCATCATTAAAATCACATTTTCATCTCACATTTCATACATACATCTATTTTCATTTATTACACCATCATCCACACAATCATTTATGCAATATAAAACAAAAAATATCACACCAAAAACAATCATCACATCACATATCAAGAACACATCAACACCATACAATATACCAATCATCCATCTATATATATCGTTAAAAATCATAGTTACAAACATACAATCGCTAAGGTGCAAGCTCCCATACATCGTTATACCCATATATGGTATACATCGTCATCACTATCATTATATACAACTGTGGCAGCTCTAGAACTAGATGCTTCACTGCTTAATCTACATCATTTTTTGTTGACACTATATCTCTCCATCTATCTATGTAATAGTGCCAACTCAACTGACTGCTCTGCAAACCAGCCCTGTGGCTCTACGTACTTTGTGAACACATCCTATGCTAGGGATCCTCCACTTCTATCCTCCCTATCTCATTTATTCTCAACCCATGCCTCATCATTCTCACTCAACAATACAGTACATTTCATCGCCGTTATCACCACTGGCTCGAATAGGTGGGCATGCTCACCTGCAATGGCATCTACTCAATCCAACATCCCACCTCCCATAAGTACATCAATAGGTACATTTAGTGTCAATGTGTGAATAAATGTGTCAATGATCAATGACCAATAAGCATCCCCTACAAGCATACATATATAGCATTAGTTACTACTTGCATGATGAACACAATCAATGAACTAAGTGACAATCAACAACTAGCAATAAACAATACTAACACTCTAATATTGTTGTTGTTATACCATCACCATCAGGGGCAGCTGCTTGCCCCTCTACTCCTCAAAATAGTGATGCACTCGGTTGCATCTACAATTGGAAATAATAACACCCATTTTTGCGCTTCCATATGCCCACCATGCACTATAGAACTTTGTACATCCCACGTCATCCACTGAATTGGCTCTTTAGCCACATCTCGCCTCATATGTACCTAGGGGTACTAGTTTTTCCCTATAGGTCTTGGTCTCACTCCCGTCCTCCTTGGCACTCTCATCACATGCACCCATACATATGGATCTAGGAGCACATCCTAAGAAATAATAAATTGATGTGATACACGCTCTGCCTAAAACATCTCAGTCACTCTAGTAAATTGATCCTCCAACCAAATAGTACAATGGATACATCATAGCTCTACCCCATCCTCAGGCCACCCTCAATAGGCTCAATATGGCCTTCATATAATGGCACTGGACCTATACAATCCAACATACCTCTATAGGTAGTAGTATCCATTCTCTTCCTCTCGCATACTAGTCCACCTTGCTACAAATATCTCGGGCTTGGTCCAATCGGCCCGTGTCCCACTAAGTTTCCTCAATATCACAATATGCTCATAGGGCCATACATGTAATAATGTGGTGGCTCTAGGTGTAGACACCAAATTTGGGTCACACTCCCCCTTTACCCCACATGTATATTAATTTAATTACCTACAATTAAATTAATGCCCATTCTCACAATATCCATTAATAAATACCTTAAATTAAATTCCATTTCACTAGACACCTCACCCCACCACATCACCTAGACACCTCATCATATACCTATTCTTAGCATGTTTCCTTTTAACTAGGACTCAATCTCTACTTACCATAACTAACTGAGATGTAGTCTAACCCTAACACTAGGTGTTTATCCTTTCTCTAATAGTATGCCCATTTACTTACATGGAAAATACCATTTTTGACCCAAACCAACGGAACGAATAGTACAACGATAGTCAAGGTTTATTGTTTTGGTAACTATATGATAAAAAGTGACAAGCAAGCATGGGAATCTATAAGTAACTCTTCCTCACGCCTGACCTCCCGAGGTCATGCCGAGACAGCCGGTGGGGATGGAATATACGTGAGGTATAGAAAAACTAATTAGGCAATCTTATGTCTTTGACGCGCACTAATGGAATCTGTGAATCTAAGGTAAAGAAGGCCCTTCTAACCTAAACTAGCGTGATAGATCAGTCAACGAGGATGATTTCTTGAAGCCTCCAATCAATATCGAGCTCTAGTGTGATCCAATATATATAGGTTGTGGGATACGCGGAAGATAACTTGTGGGTGCTTCGTATATGTCTCCTAACAGGGTCATGAAAATGGATGACGGACAAATGGTGGATTCTATGGGTGATTCTCTGGTCTAGTCCAGAAATCCTTAGCTTGATTGGCTGCTACGTCTAGTGAGGATAATTGTGCAATGATGATTGGTGGAAGTGGAGTGGATCTAAATACTAATGTGCGTAAGCTAGCATCAACGTCTGATTGTCTTGTGGGCCCATTGGGTTGCGGGACTGTGGATCAAAATCGTAAGTTTGTGGTTATTGTGGACCTCCTATGGTCATGTGCGAATCAATCCCTAACCCCTAGTATCCAGTAATCGTATGCCTTTTTCGGCCTCTATATTTAGAACTAAAAGTTGTGCAATCTTCTCAGAGTATCTTATAGGTGTTCTGGCAACTTGAATTCTTAAGCTAGTGTCTATGTCAGTGAGAATGTCTCCTTGCATCTGGCTATGGGACCAAAGGATCACAACCGAATGTTTGCTCTCTTTCAAGCCCTTCTACAGTCATGCGGATATTTATCTAGGGTAATCTGTAATTTGGCTGGTTTGACCAAAACATATGCGCTTTGTCATCTTCTATGTTTAATCCTCTTAACTGTGAGCTAATTTCTTGTAGGTCTACTATCGTTCGGAAGACCTGAATTTTGAGATTTTGGTCTATGTTAGTTATTGCTGTGACAAAGTTGGGTTGAGGCACAATTGGCTCGAATATGTATTCTCTAGGCTCCCTAGGTCTCGTGATTGTCATACAAAAGGAACAATATAAATCTAATTAAAGCAATGTAAACTAATTATGCAAAGTATATCTACAGCATATATGAACTCTCTATTTTTGTATTTTTCACAGAATTTTTAACAGAATTAAGATAACAACTATTTAAATAGAGTTAAAAGAGCAATTATTTAATATCTAGCAAATGACAACAAAGCTAATAACAAAATTCAAAACAAATAAAGTAGTGAGTATAGCTACCTATCTGTGCAGTTGTGAATCTATTTTAAATAACCAAATAACTGATCTAATTTATTTGAAAGACCTCGATCTTACCTCAGGAGTGAGGAATGAATCATAGTTTCTCAGAAACTATCAATCCCCATGACTTCCTCGGCAATATCGAAAGCAAGATTAATCTGAAATGAAATGATTCACTACTCTATTTGATATTTTTTAACTAGAACTTTGATAGCTTGAACGTGGATTTTGTAGAACGGTGGTGAATCTGATTATGTGTGGCTATCCCCTCGGTGTGATCTCCTCATTCCTTTGTGCTCACATGAATCCAGAAAAGCATGTAATGCTAGCATCAACAAAATTAGGTATTGGAACAATGGCAGATTTAGGTGCAAACTAAATACAATGCGAGTAGGAGAGGGATAGTGCAAGAGAACAGAGCTTGGCTTATGTAATTCCTAGCGGGATTTATTGCGAGTCATGCAACACAAAACATCCAGAACCTGAGACTATTCTTCTTGACAAACAAAACCTGCAACTCTAATGGCTTCAGATTGAAAATGAAACTATCCTATCTCAATTGATTGTATGAAACAATAACAACACTAGCACAAGAAGATCATGTGGCTTCTAAACAACAAAACAACACTAACTATGCATGCAACGAATAAAACTAATACAATTGAAAGACTAAGCTATTGAAATGAGAAAATGAGAGACAAATTTTGAGGGGCCATTTGCTTGAGCAAAAACCAACTATTTATAGAATTCCCATTTATCCAAAGGTGAAATCCAAATTGAACTCCTTTACAATAAACAATGGAAAAACACTATTCCACGAGACCGCCGCCAGGCGGGCGGTGGATTCGTCATAAAGACCAAAAAGTAAGGAAAAGAGGGGGGAAGAGCAAAACAAAGCACGAAGAGGCTAAGCGGGGCCTGTTGGATGTTAATGTACACTTGGAGAGATTTTTCGAATCCCAAACACCTTACGAGAAACTCAGATCATCGTTGGGGCACGTGTTACATTGTTACGATAGCATAGTATCAAGTTACAATTTTGGGTGCATACGAAGTAACCTAGGATCTCCCTCCATAACCAACACCGCTTAACCCTAAATCAGCACCGATTAACCTAAACCATTGTCGCTTACCATATATTCATTTTTGTTACCTTGTTCCAGGGGTTGGAAGAATTATTCGAGTCTCCGAAGAGAGATATCTCAGATGCAAGCATGCACCGATCAGGGGATCATTTTTAAAAGTTCCCAAAACATCCCTAACTAGTATTAGTGTAGAATATAATCTCGAGAGCTTTCCAATGACTATAAGAACACGACAAATGGACATCGGGAACTCTAGATATGTTCGGTCAAAGTTCGGACAGCGAGAAAGTCAACTCTGGTCAACTGGTCAATATTGGACCAATCGCACTGCGACACGTGGCGAAAAGGCAAAAGGGAGTTGTTTGTTGGTTTTCGATCACCGGTCTTCGATGAGCGTAAAAATGGTGCACGGGAACAAGAGGCTCAACTTTTATTACGGAGGGGAGCCCGACCGCCGTGTGGACTATGGTATTATCGCCAACGTGGTGGGTCCACAAGCCACCACGTGGCTTGCCACCACTCATCAAATTCGATCGAATTGCCTATCGGGAGACGACAAGTGGAATATATATTATTGACTGAGTTAATTATTTCCATACCACATTACATGGGTCGAAATTATATTTACTTGGTAAGTCCACTTTCCATATTCCACGCATTTAATCCAAATCCATATTACATTTCCCACGCATTTCATGTATTTGCCACACCTTATATGATAAGTGCCATGCATTTAATTCAAACATTATCCTTGGTATTATATACGGTCAAACAACATTGGCCAACCAAACCCACAATGCGCAGCATAAGGTGGCTCAAAAGCCAATCCAAGACCCGCAACTTTAGCATTATTAAATGCTTTCCTCTTTGAGCGTGCCCACAATGTGGGATTAACAAATGCAAATCCGCCAAAAGAATAGCACCACCGGATTTGAACACCCAACCTCTCAGCTCCCAAACACATCACGCCAACCAACCTGCCGCCTATCTTGGATGGGATAGAAACGAGCTCGCCTATATAAATAGAGCTCTGTACTCTGTGTAAAGGGGAAGAGGAGGCAGTTTCAGAAAACACCATTTTTGAAGGCCTTGCACTCAGATTGGGCACTCGGAGTAAAAATATGAAATGAAGGAAATTCTGAGATGATTCCAAAGATGTAACATTTTATATTTTTTGTTGAGTTATAACCTATTTTTGAATCTTTGAATGCAGTTTTTAACAAGGATCTACAAGACGACTAGTTGGAAAACACGAATTTCAATGCACTTGTGCAATGTGACTTAGTGTAAACATGAAAAGTGTTCAGAATTTAGAGATGATCTCAAATATATGATTTTTTTTCATAGAATGTTTTTAAATCTCCATTTTTAGGTGTTTTTCTAACATAGTTGCAGGGAGATCACATTGTGAAAACACTTGTAGGAGCCACGAGATCGTTCTTGGGATAGTTTCTGCTATTTTTCAGAGTTCTTGGGACATTGATCAGCTCATTTGCAGGTTTTTATTCATTATTGGTTGTTTGTAAGAGTTATTGTACTTACATTTCAATATTATTAATGGATCGGTTCAATCCGAACCCGGGGACGTAGGAATTTCTCAAACCCCGTAAACAATCTTGTTTGTTATCTGAGTGTTTTTAGTTTTCTGATTATTTATTTGCTACACAAGTTTTCCACACTTCTATGGATGCATAATAATCAGAATTTAATCAATTTGTGGAGTTTATAATACTTAAAATTGGTTAAGAAAATCACGATCTTTGGAAACTTTTAAAAGTGAAAAAATACAACACACGTATTTTCGATCATGCACCAAAGCCCTCTTACACACCCGAAATCCTAAACCAACACCAAGACTAATCTAAAGGTTAAGCATTCACGGTAAATTTCCAAGAAGCACTACGATGGCACTTACCACCAATTTCATATATCAACCGTCACCCTCATCTAACCATCAGTCTACAAATACAAGTAAGTGCATTTGGATTTGCATCTTTCCATACTTATTTAGATAAGTTTCTTTATCTCTCATTAGAGAGTCCTAGTCTCCTTTGCATCTCATCACCTCCCACCTTCCCCTGTCAACCCCTCCTCTTAACCACCTATAACCTCCCAACTCTTTATACACGACTTCAAACATCTCTGAGAATTCTCGGTGTCTTTGCAACCTAACCCTCATTACCACCATTACTGAGCTATTCCAACTCCCGGGTAAAGAGCACGGAACTAATAAATCCCTAACTTCTTCATCAAATTCTATTGTAACCGAAGCTAGAATATTTACAACCGTATTAAAATCATTTAAATAATCTACTTCTAAACCATTCTCAAACATCTTCATATTAAAAAAATCATTAAAAAAATCTTATTAGTGGGTCGAGGGTTTTCATACAACTTCCCTAATGCATCCATTAGTTCTTTTGTAGTCTTTTCCTTTGAAACATTAAATAATACCGAAGATGCAAGACACGGCCAGTTGTCCCAAGTGTCTTCCTATCCAAAAATCCCATTCCACATCTCACATGCTCGAGGGTTTGTTCACCTTCTCAAACAAAGGATTATAAAGATCCTTCGATAAAGGTAATCTTCCATCTGCAGCTTTCCAAAGATTGAAATTCTACCCGTTGAATTTATCAACCCTTGATCTTCCATCATCTACCATAGCTCCCACTAAAGATAAAACTTTCCCTGCAATTCAACACTTTAGAAAACCAAACCAATATTTGATACCAATTGTTAGGAAATAAGGGATAAAATATGTGGAATAATCCTGACGAGAATCGCAATGATAGAAACTAATGTGCGAAAATTTTACAAATTTAAAATAAAAGTGTAGAATGAAATAACATAACACAAAGAGACAGTATTTAACGTGGTTCACCCAATTTGGGCTACGTCCATTAAGAATCACTTCCTCAGATTTTATTACAATCCACCGCTCTCTCAATACAATACCTAGATTTGTTTGGAGCTATGCTCAAGAAACTCTATAGAATTCACACCTAAATTCAAAACACATCTGTAATGTTACATATATACTACTATATACATAAAACCATATAAGTAGACAACTACTTAAGTAGTTTTACAAAACTGTGGGTATCAAAACCATGGGTAAAAACCATCCCATTAACCTATGGGTCAAAATCCCTGCCCATATGAGAAAATCATGTTTCCTGGCATATCTTGCATGTTTTAAGTCCCAAACATTTTTCTCGGGGGCTTTACCCCAAACCCCTACTATCGGGGCTACCGCCCCAGACCTGTTCGGGGCTGGCCTGACCCAAACTCCGAGCGAGACAACTATGGAAAGTGTACAATACTCTTAGTGTATAGTCTTCAACACTTTCACACATGAAAATAGGCTCCACAACCTAACATTCCATTCACACTCCCCATCATAGTTGGAGTATACCGACTATTTCTGAGTGTGTTAGGGCCTCATATTATCATCCTTGGGTCTTCTAGGTTTTTTTCTTCATCTAATTTAATTCACAAAATCCATTTTTCTTCACTTCTTCAGATTTCACAGTAACCGGTGTCGGTCCAGTGACCGTCATCGGTTCCCATCTGACCATCGTCGGTTTACCTGACCAATGTCGATTACCATCTCTTTTGGTTATTTTACCCAAAAAAAATTTCATCACCTTCTCTTTTCTATTTGAAGTCATCAAGACATCATCATATTCCCAACATTCTGATATCACTATCAAGTACAGTTTCCCCATTTCATTTTTGATCATTTTTGCTTTATTTTCTCAAACTGGTGTTTTCCCACAATAACTAGTATTGGTTACCAGAATCGCCATCATCGGTCCCCCTCAACCGTCATTGATCATCTTAACCATCGTCGATTTCCTGTTTTAATTTTTAATTGAAAAATTGACCAAGTCCACCTACCAGTATTTATTTTTTCCCATTCATGTTCCTTTGTGTCATCTACAGAATGCAGTTTCACCAGGTCAATGCTAATTCACATGGTGTTGACTCGCAACCAAGCCAACGCCCTTATATTTCATGCTAGTCTTCAGCCACTCCCACCTATCCCATCACCACCTTCCATCCTGTTACCTATGGATCCAACTCATCCTATCACCATTTCTACTGGCGACAAGGAGTTCGCAAGACTCCTTGATCAAAATCCCACAACCTTACAATACTATCTTGCCCATTCATCTACCCGAGACTCCTCAGGACAAATAGTATACGGCATACTTGTATCTATTCCTCCTACCCTCGCCCCTACTTTCATTTCACCTACCACTAGCGCGAGTGCTTGCCCCATCCACATTACCCCTTGTGGTCTTCCAGGTTAGGTCCCACCTCTGCCATAATCAAGTACCCCAATGACGTCTATTACACATGTGGTGTTAACCATTCCTTCACCAACCACCTTGAACATGGCTCCATCTGTCCCCTTTTCGTATATACCAATTACATCACAACCACCTCTAGTGTCAAAAACCCACACCATTTTCCAAAAATTAGTTCTTTCCATCCCTCAGTCTCTACCACCCATTACCATGAGAGTCGTTGCGACCACCCCACCTATTTACATGCATCACCAGCAACCCCAAATCTCATCTATTGCTTATTTGGGGTACATTCCACCAAAGAGCTATCCCCCTTCACAATTTTCATATTTGGCACCCCCATGTATTGGGATGCCATCCACATCATACACCCATCATCAACCTCCCTTTACTGTAGGAGGCACCCATTTCTCACAACCCACCAATGACCTCATTAGGATGATGATGGAAAAGATGCAGACATTAGAAGCATCGGTTTCCAACTCTCATAACTCCTTAACCTATGACAAAATATATAATGAACCTATTCATCCATCCATTCCTATTCACCCATACCATGTGCATTGGGAAATTCCCAAGTTCAACTATTTCAACAGTAAATAGGACCCACAACAGACTTGTGGTCATTTAAACATGGGTGCTACCTAATTTCCCATGATGATGCTTTGCTCTTACGAACATTCCCCATGTCCCTAATAGGACCCGCCTTATATTGGTACAATAGTTTACCTAGACATTCCATCTACTCCTTTAACTAAGTGGATCAAGCATTCCTGGACCACTTCTCAATCAATGTAGTCAAAAAACTCACCATGACCAACCTATATTCAACACGATAGTATGACGATAAATCTATCACAAATTTCATTGCTCACTGGTGAAGTCTTATCAACCAATTAACGTTCCAGTTACCTCAAAATAAACTTATTGAGTTGTTCACTAGAGCTTGTGCTAGACACATCTCACCAACTCTACAGGTACAAACCTTCCATACCTTCGACAAAGCATTCACCATGGCACGAAATCTGGAAATTCACACCATTGAAGAAAATAAAATCCAATTACGAAACAAGAACTCCCCGTTCAAATCAAATGATTCTTCTTCATCTTCAAAACTCCAAAATAATTATTCAAAATTCAAAGGATCTCGCCAACGCACTAGTTCTCAAATCTGCTTCCATCTCATCCCTTTAATCAAGCCAAACCTTCCTCCAATCTTTCTCCTATGCAGACTTTTCAATTCCAACGGAACAACGGAAGTACACTTGAATTAGAGAGCCTTATTCTTTAGTATTTGAAAATCTTCTTAAAGATGGAGCCACTACACTTCCCCCATAAAACCTCATATTGGTTTTGATCCCACTCATCTTATGCCTTTCTAGCATAAGGAACATGACTACTGTAATTATCATCATGTCAAAGGCCATAGTGACGGTAATTGTATAACTTTTAAGAACATTGTCCAAGAGATGATAGATAATGGAGACCATGTCATGGGCAACCTGAACGCATCGGCGAATTAAAATTTACACATATTTAAGAATTTGTTCCCTAACCATAAACCATCATCTAATCAAAATAGTGAGCCTTCAACCAATGACAAGTAATGTCCGTGAAGTCCACATAGTTTTTGATATCGTACCGGTCGTTCCTCAATTTCCACCTATTTCATCTATCAAGGAAAAAATGGCACGAGCTTCTCTACCCATAGAGGATCATACCTCTTCCACTCCTTCACCCTTAGAGGAGTCCCCTTCATATCCTCCTTCACCCATGGGGGAATCCATGATTTCTATTGATGTCATTTCACCATCTACCTCACAACCTACCGAATAGTCAATAGTATTAACTCTCCCATCCATAAGAGAATCATCATCGCCTTCTCCTCCACCAAAGGATAAGTCTACCTCACCCCACCTACCATATCTCCTACCCATGGGAAATTATTTAGACACACCAAAACCTGTAGGGGAAAATTCTCCCTCAGCATCCTAGGATCCCGTTGACCTGATCTCGGCTCTTTTACCCATAGAGTATAAGGCTAATCGATTCCCTATCTCATAGACATATTTTACAGGATTTCCACCAAACCAACTGCATCTCCTCCGACAACAATCTAATTTTCACAATCAAGTTGATTGCTTGGATTACTCGATAATTTCATGCTCTAGGGACGTCTTCGGCTCCCTTTTTGACTCAAATGCAAATGTTTCCTCTGAGATACTTCCATGATCTATCCAAGGTACTTCCAAAGAACCGGATCAACCCGACCATGCCATCAAAATGGTTTCTTCTTCATCACCTCTACCTACATCCGAACCTTTACCCATAACTAAAACCATTCCAATGCCTAAGAACCTACCCACACCTATATCTTCATCTCGTATCTAGACCCATCACTACCTTGGGTGTCATGCCAATGTCAAGCCTTACCCATCCACTTGTCAAATTGGACTTAGCCACGTCTTCCCAAACCCGCACCAAAATTATTCCTCCACCTAAAAGGAAGACCCAACCTTCTAGGCCACATACACTAGTCTCACCTACCACACCTTTGTCACCTTCACCCCTTTCGTCCATCCTAGGGCCTCACCCATCAACCCTGGCCAAATAGTCTCTAACCCAAGACTAGTCAAAAGCTAAGAAACCTACTTCTTCATCATGATCCTTCATTATACCTCATTTACCTACATGAAAATTACCCTCGTTCTCACATGTACATTTCTTACCACCTATACCTCCACTAGTTACTATAACCCCAACTTTTCCTATACGACTTCAACTCATACCATCCACCCAGACTCTACCAACCACTTCCACCATAACTCTATTGTCCCCATGGGTAACTCGTCCTCTTATACCATCTTTTTCCCTTCTACATCACGTACTCCCATCTCACCTTTACCCAAGAAGGTGTAACCCAAAGACAATAACTCATTACCCTCCAATAAGGTAGTTAAACCAACAAAACCTTTCATTGCTAGCTCTTCTACCACGCCTTTACCCAAGTAGATGCCAAAAAAACCTAAGACAAGTACCACTTACCAAACCAAAGGGTCCAACCCATTCTTCAACCTATAATGCCTCTTCACTCACAATCATCCTAATCGTTACCTGCACCCACACTCACTTCCCATTGTGATCTCATTGTGGTCCTACACCAACATTCTAGCCAACCTCTTAGAGACCTTAGCCATCACATTATCGCCACTTTGAGCTTATGACCCCCTCAAACCCAAACCAAAAGGGTTTGATAAAACTAAAAAATTTTCCTACCATCGTGTCTCAGGACATGATGTAAAAGGTTGTAAGGCCCTCAAGACCGTTCTTCTCTAACTATGTCCTCCTGAAGAAAATTTTGATGACGATGATCTTCTTTATGAGGACCATGTTCCACCTTTTCCTATCACAACACATCATCATCCCTTGTTCCTTCAATGACGCCATCACCTCCACCCTTAGCACCATTATTCTTCATGTTCTTGTAGGCCCTCGCACTGTCCCAAAATTATTCTATGTCTTAGAGGGGGAGTTCCAGTATAACCTATTGCTTTTCGACCTTAGATTTGCGTCATGCGTTGTGGCCCTTTAACTTTACACTGTTGTGTAAAATTTGAACATGAGGGGCATAACTATATTATCCCATCTGACCCGTCACCATTCAAAAATTGTAACATGTTATACCAACCTAACGATGTCCTTATACTAATTAAGGCATCTGCCACTTACCCCACTTCTCCATCACCCACACCCCATCCACCAATGCTTCCACCACCTCTCCCACACCTAACTCTTATATTGCTACTATTTTTGCAGCCTCTGCCTAGCCCATATACTTCCCAACCAGCCAATATCCCTCCTTCCCAATCGCCTAGTAGTTCATCTATCCCCGCTACCCACATATCTACTACCGATTTCTTAGAAGGTGTTTTTCAATGCCTCACTCTAGGGGATTACCACCTCTACAATATCAATAGATTCTTCACTTTGTAAGAGTATGGAAACCTACGCCAACATCCATGTTATGACTATCACATAGGAGAGGTTTTCCTTATGGTCTTCCCACCCTTTGCACTAACTAAATGTATGGGAGACTTGATACTTCCATCTATTCACCCGAACCTCCATCCCAAACATGACTCTTTTCAGCTAACCTTTAATCTCTCACTTACCGCCACTTCTCCCACACTTTCCTTCACCATTGCGCATGGAAAGGCTTTAGCTTCCATTATTACAAACAAGGCCATCATAAAATGTACCACCCATAAACACAAAGATCCCAATGGCATTGTCTTTACCACACCATCTTCCAAGAATGCCCGCATCAACCCCATTAAGGATGACAAACCGTCTCCACCCCATTCGCCAACGTCACCACCTTTTCACCCACGGAGTTCATAGATCCCAAATCTATTCCTCCTAACTTTTTTTTCATGAACATGATTTCCACAGGACCTCTAACTTATTAACGTGATGGTGAGAATCCCTCTTCTCCTCCCTTCCCGTATCCTAACATGATCGATGATGATACACCTTCTATTAACGTTGTTCAATATTGAGACGATGAGTCCATCCTCACCTACCTTGGTGCGAAGATTCTTATATTCACCGTCGCTTACCGTCTAAGATGTAAACCATGTTGAATGAATCGACAATCAAAATCAACATTCACACTCAGGATGACCCACACATCTTAAAGATAGGTCAATCTTTAGATGTTATTGAACAGGAAGATTTTACTTCTTTCCTTCAAGACCATAGCAACACTTTTTCTTAGTCCTATGCCGATATGTTTGGTATTGACCCAAACATTTTGGTTCACAATATTGTAACCATTCTTGATGCCAAACCCATAAAATAGAAGTTGCGGAAAATAAATCCTCGCATTGCCCTTCTTGTCAAAGAATAACTTCAATGCCTTCTCTCAGTTTCCTTCATCGTGCCCATTGAATATCCCCAGAGGATTTCTAATATCATTCTTGTCACAAACCCGACAGGGGGACTCTGTATTTACATAAATTTCCACAACCTCAACTTATCTTGCCCCAAATATGACTTGTTATCCAAAATAACCCCCGCTTATTTTTGGCTAACTCCTCCTTCTTCTCCTTTACTGGCACTTAAATGAATTTTTGGCATGCTTAAGGGAATCAAAAAAATTTGGAAATGGCTTCATCAAATAGATAATTTTCTCAACTCTCCGAGAAAGGTAAAATGTTCCTCTTAACTCCAAGTATTTCTCAAGTTATGGTGTGGCGAGTTTGTGAGGGAAATTTTCCGAGAAGGCCCGCGCCAATAGAAATGTGCCATGTGGCGGTGGAGGTTGGGGCAGCAGAGGCAAGTTAGAAATTTCACCAAAGGGTTGGTAAAGGGAGAAAGGAAAAAGAGGCCCGAAGGACCATGGACCAATAGGAGGACGACACATGTCCTATTTTCGGTGAGAGTTGGAGCAACGGAGCGAAGTTAGAAATTGTGCAAAAGAGTTGGCGAGAGGGCACAAAGGGCAAACTTTTTCCTACAGCCCACGGACCAATAGGAGGCCGCCACGCGTCCGGTCGATGTCGAGGTCGTGGCTGCGAGGAGAATTGGGCATTTTTTCCAAAGTGGTCAGCGGCGTCAAAAGCAAAATTCAAGGCGCATGTCCGCGGCCGAATCGGGGTGACACATGTCACCAAGAAAATGGAGTGCGAGATCAAGTTGGGAAATTTTCCCAATGGAAAATCAAAGGGGCAACAGTGGTTTGGGCCCGAGATCCCATCGACCAACCGAGAGCCACGTGCCATGTGGAAGTGGGGTGGTGGGGCACTTGGTTTTTGGGAAAATTTTCCCAAATTCAAAAAAGGGAAAATTTTAAAGTTTCGGCCCGCCAATCCATTTTTGCCCTAATTTTTCCCTAAATCTTCAGAGGGGCATAACTTTTGATCCAGAGCTCGGATTTTTGCGTTCTTGGTGTCATTGGAAAGCTGGTGAAATTCTCTACACAATGGAGGGTTAAATTTTGTATTTTGATGGAGATTTATGGGAGAAAAATAGGAAAAATTCTGGAATGCAAAAAAATGTAGAAAACGCCCCCAACCACCAAAATTAATGAAGTATGGGCCTCTTTCTTGCTCTGCAGAGCAATGTACTTTGGCGTATGGGTTTGTCCATGAAGCCCATCACTTTATAAGAGAGATTGGAGGGATTTGTTGGTGGTTGGAGTTTTAATTTGATTTTCCCACGTTTTCCACATTTCTTTCATTTTGTTCAATGGTTAAAAGCCATATTTGGCTCATTTGTAAAAGTTATTCATCTTTTCTACTCTGCCTCCCTTCTTTTCTTCCCAAAGGTTGAAAATGGAGTTAGAACCTCCTCTCATGCTCTGTAATGGTGTTTTTTTCCTTTTACCATTAAAATGATGTTCTATGTAAACTTCTGGAGCAACAAAAAATGTGTTTTGTGATGCATCTGTCCATCCTTGCTCATTTTTTTACTTGTTTTCTTCTTGCCTCTCTTCATTATAGGTATTTGTGCATGTTTGAATGTTCATTGCAGGTTTGGAGCTGTGTTCATGGAGTTTTGGAACATTTTCTGTGTGAAATCTATCCTTGGGCCTGTGATGCACTTGTCCATCCTTCCCATTGCTCACCTCTTCTTGTTCCATGGCAGTTTTGATAGATGTTCAGCATTTTCCTTCTCTGGTGTATCATTGTTTTAGTGTAGGCTTCTATTTTTCCTCTTTTCTCTCTCTCCATGTCTCCTTGGAAGTTAGATTAGGATTAGATTAGCTTGCCTGCACTAGAATAGCTTGTGGTAGGTAGTTTAGGAAGAGGAACCAGCCTTCTCTAGAGAGCTTTCCCCATTTGCAAAGGTCCCACACTTTGGGAAAGCTCAATGTTGTGCATTCACACTAGATGACATTGCCTTAGAAAATTATATCCGTAACTCATTTGGGAGTGTTGTGAATTTGCACTAACAGTTTTGGCACGTCCGGTGGGATTTTAGAGGTCTTCCACTTTATTTTGACATGTTGGTGTGTTCCTATTAAGGATTCTACCTTTGGAGGCATTTTCAAAAACACATCTGGCAACTCCATCTAGTAAATAACTCATTCTCTGAGTTTCGCACTGTTTTCCACCCATTTTCATCCATTCTTCTTTCCATCTCTTCCATCTTCTTTCATTCCATGAAGTTGTGCAATCATGACTTCATTTCCATCATGGAATTCACATTTAGAACAGCAACAATATATTTCACCTCCAACATGTTTTACAACTCCTTCAAATCAGCATTTTGATCAAATTCAAGATCAGCATGCTTACCCATATGAGCAATACCAAAATCAGTTTGGTTATGAAGCATATCAAGAGCAAGGGTACGCATGCAATGAAGACAATCAAATGGAAGATGCTTATTTTTGGAGAAAATCCAAAAGATGGAGGCAAAAATGGTGCAATCAAGAGCAACATCTCAAATGAAGGCTTTCAAAATTGGTTATAGGACTCCTTGTCCATGGGGAGGCCCTTTTCCAAGACACTTCAGCCCTCAAGAGAAGCTGGACTTCATGATGGAGATGCTGCCCCAACTTACACAATGGACAGCAGAGATAGAGGCCTATAAACTTGGTGCTGAACAACCTTGTCAATGGGTAAGTTCTACACCATCATCTAGTTCTTCTCTTTCCATTCCTCAAGCAACACCATCTCAATTTGGGCTTCAATTTTCAAGCTTCCCATTGAATGTTGCCCCAAGTGTTGAATCCATTTCTCCATTCCCTAGTCTTCCACCTCATCTCAATTCTTCTGTCCTTTTTCCTTCCAAACAGTCATCCCCTCCACAAGAGCTAAATGAAACACCCTCTCCTCCAAAGAAACAAGAGGTTTCACCTCCTCCACCACCACAAAAAATTACAAAATCAATTGAGTTACAACCCACCCCTCCTCTTGCATTCCCAAATCCATGTTGGGAGAATGAAAATCAGAAAATCAGTCATCAAGGATAGCAAGAAGAAGAGCCAAACAAAGAAGAAAAAATCAGAAGTTTGGTAAGCTTGGCTCTCAAATTTGGGATAACAAAGATCCCCTTGATGGTTAAGCCTTCAGAAGAGGTTGGAGTTGGAGAACAAGTGGAAAACAAGGCTGATTTTATAGCAGCAGTGAAGCAAGAAAAACAGTAGTTTGTTTGTGAAGAGTTGAGTGTCCATGTTGGCACTTTTCCCAAAGAGAATGTTGATCCAATTCAAGTTGCACAATCAGCCATGGAGGAAGAAATATCCAAGAAGATCTTGCAGTCCCAACTTGTCCTCTAGAGCAGCAGATTGAAGAGTTTGACTTGACAAACTTCATGCTAGAGGAAGAGTTCAATCAAGAGCAAGATTGTCTTCAAGTAGCAAAGGAAGGAGAAGCTACTCCAAATCCAAAAGAAGAGGAGCACATTCCAGCTGTGGAGGAGAAAAGTCCAGATCCAAAGGCTTTGAGCACAAAGCAGGCTATAGAAGAACCTTCAGTTCTTCTTTCTACTTCATCTCTCTCGAGTTCTATTGCTGAAGAAGAGTTTGATCTTTCAAACTCAATGATTGAAGATGAGGAGAACCATGGTGAACAAGTTGCTGATCAAGAGGACACCATGGAGGAAGTTGAGCATTTGCAGCAGGACAACAATGAGGCAGTTTATCTGTCAAATTTGGAGGACTGTTTTGATGGAGAAGAACCGGTTGAGTTTCCACCATTCTCTCTTTCATCATCCACATTCCAAACACAAGAACCTACTGTCATGGAGGAGAGCATTCATTTGCAGTAGCTTGCATCTTATAGCAGCTCTTTGGGATCAAGATTGGAAGCTTTAAATCTTCCATGTTCTTCATTGGAGGAAGAAGGAAAACAACAAAAGAATTCCATCACCTCTTCCACACCATCCATCCAAAGAGGTCTACAAGAAGGCTCCATTCTTGGAGTTGAATTTCAGAGCTATGGGCATATCAAACAGATCATACCTTGCCCAATAAGGTATTTGGCTTCATTAGAGCCAAAGGAGAAGCCACAACTAGTCATGCTTGCTTCTAAGCATGAGGATGAGCTACAAAGTACCAAGGATCAGCTGCCATACCTCTTCAATCCAAATGTAGAGCAACTAAAAGAGGTATTGGATTTTTTTCAGTTGACACCTTGCTGATTTGGGTAGAATACCAACTTCTTGTTGATTTTCCACTCATCCAACCAGCCATGTTCAGTGCCAAATCAGTTGCATGGCTGCCCATTTTGAAGAAAGGAAGCTATTTTGCACAACCAGTTGTAGGGTTTGTTTAGCTCACCTTTGCTTCCAGTTAGAGTAGAGTAGGTAGGTTTTCTTTTAGCAGAAGAAGTGCTTGTGCACACTCTGCATGTTCCATTTGGAGCATGTATGATTTTCAATTTTGTACATAGTTTTTGGTGCTACTGGTTTTGCTCTTGCACAATCCATTTCAGTGGCATTTTGGTGAAAACAACTCCAGTTCAGTGGGTTTCCAAGTGGCTCAGAGAGGAAGTTTTCAAAGTTCAGATCATTTTGTAGGCTACTACTCATGACTCCATGCCCAATGGATGCTTCAAAGGCTATTGATCATTCATCTAGCAGGTAGATGACCCCTCTGAGTCACCAAATTATTATCCAAAATAAGCCCCCTACTTATTTTTGGCTATTTCCTCCTTATTATCCTTTTTTGGCACTTAAATGAATTATTGGCATGCTTCGAGGACTCAAAAATTTCTAGAAATGGATTCATCAGATAGATAATTTTCTCACCTTTCCAGAAAGGTAAAATTTTCCTCCTAACTCCAAGTATTTCTCAAGTTATGGATCGGCGGAGTTTGTGGGGGAAATTTTCCCTGAGAAGGCCTGTGGCCAATAGAAAAGCGACACGTGGCAGCGGAGGTTGGGGTAGCGGAGGCAAGTTAGAAATTTTGCCAAAGGGTTGGTAGAGGGAGAAAGGAAAAAAGAGGCCCGAAGGCCCGCGGACCAATAGGAGGATGACATGTGTCCTATTTTCAATGGGAGTTGGAGTGACAGAGCGAAGTTAGAAATTTCACCAAAGAGTTGGCGGAGGGCGCAAAGGGCAAACATTTTCCCACGGGCCCGCGGACTAACAGGAGGCCGCCACGTGTCTAGTCGGTGGTGGAGGTTGGGGCCACAAGGAGAATTGGGCATTTTTGCCAAAGTGGTCAGTGGCGTCAAAAGCAAAATTCAAGGTGCATGCCCATGGCCAATCAGAGGGTGACATGTGTCACCGGGACAGAGGAGCGCAGGGAAAAGTAGGGAAATTTTCCCAATGGAAAATCAAAGGGGTGAAAGCGAGATTGGGCCCGTGATCCCTTCGATCAATCAAAGAGTGCCACATGGCAGGTGGGGCGGTGGGGCGTGTGGTTTTTGGGAAAATTTTCCCAAATTCAAAAAAGGGAAAATTTTAAAGTTTCGGCCCGCCAATCCATTTTTGCCCTAATTTTTCCCTAAATCTTCAGAGGGGCATAACTTTTGATCTAGAGCTCGGATTTTTGCGTTCTTGGTGTCATTGGAAAGCTAGTGAAATTATCTACACGATGGAGGGTTCAATTTTGTATTTTGATGGAGATTTGTGGGAGAAAAATAGGAAAATGTCTCTGGCATGCAAAAAACGTAGAAAACACCCCCAACCACCAAAATTAATGAAGTATGGGCCTCTTTCTTGCTCTGCAAAGCAATGTACTTTGGCATATGGGTTTGTCCATGAATCCCATCACTTTGTAGGCAAGATTGGAGGGATTTGTCGGTGGTTGGAGTTTCAATTTGATTTGCCCGCATTTTCCACATTTCTTTCATTCTGTTTGATGGTTAAAAGCCAGATTTGGCTCATTTGTAAAAAGTTGTTCATCTTTTCTGCTCTGCCCTCCCTTCTTTTCTTCCCTAGGGTTGAAAATGGAGTTTGAACCTCCTCCCATGCTCTATAATGGTGTTTTTTTCCTTTTACCATTAAAATGATGTTTTGTGCAAACTTCTTGAGCAACAAAAACATGTTTTTGATGCATCTGTCCATCCTTGCTCGTTTTTTTGCTTATTTTCTTCTTGCCTCTCTTCATTGCAAGTATTTGTGCATATTTGAATGTTCATTGCAAGTTTGGAGCTGTGTTCATGGATTTTTGGAACATTTTTCTATGTGAAATCTATCTTTGGGCCTGTGATGCACTTGTCCATCCTTCCCATTGCTCACCTCTTCTTGTTCCATGGCAGTTTTGATAGATGTTCAACATTTTCCTTCTCTGGTGTATCACCGTTTTAGTGTAGGCTTCTATTTTTCCTCTTTTCTCTCTCTCCCTGTCTCCTTGGAAGTTAGATTAGGATTATATTAGCTTGCCTACACTGGAATAGCTTGTGGCAAGTAGTTTAGGAAGAGGAACCAACCTTCTCTGGAGAGCTTTCCCCATTTGCAAAGGTCCCACACTTTGGGAAATCTCAATGTTGTGCATTCACACCAGATGAGATTGCCTTAGAAAAGCATATCCATAACTCATTTGGGGGTGCTATGAATTTGCACTAACATTGACCTTCCTCTCCCAGGATATTGACCAATCAAGTTGATCTCTTCACCGACCATGAGATTATATCACTCATGGATGGTTTCTCGAGTTATAATCAAATATTACTCACTCCATAAGATCAACATAAAGCTTCCTTCATCACTCCTTAGGGGACCTTCATTATTGAGGAATGCCTTTTGGCCTTAAAAATGTTGGTGCTACATATCAGCAGGCTATGACTTATATCTTCCATGACATAATGTATCACATATTGGAATATTATGTAGATGACCTTCTTGCCAAATACAAACATAGGGTTAAACACCTTACATTACTTAAGGTCATATTTGACCGCCTCATCAAGTATTGTGTTCACCTTCAACCTGAGAAGTGTGTCTTCGTGGTGTTTTCAAGAAATCTCTTTAGTTTCATCATTTCTTTGTGTGGCATAGAAGTCAATCCTAATAAAGTAAAGGTTATTATCGAAATGCCTCCATCTACTAATCTCTGTCAACTTCAAAGTTTGCAAGGTAAGTTACAATCTATTCTTCGGTCTATTTCACTAATTTATGACTGTTGTCAACCATTTCATCATCTCCTCAAAAAGGGCATCTCCTTCAAATGGGATGATGAATGCCAAAAATCCTTTGACACCTTAAAACAATACTTTATTCAACCACCAATGCTCATTCCCCCTAAATATTACCAACCCTTTTACCTATACATTTCGCTCTTTGATCATTCCTTATGTGTCATACTCGCTCATCGTGACAAACAAAGACAAAGAGTAAGTGATTTATTACATAATCCGTATCCTTTTGGACTACGAAACTAGGTACACCCATGTTGAAAAACTTTGTTTAACTTTAGTTTTTGTCGCCACTAAACTTATTCATTACCTACTCAACCAAAAACATTTGTCTTCACTAACACCGACCCCCTACATTACACATATGCCAAACCCTACCAACATCAATGTGTTGCACGTTGGCTCATGCTTCTTGCAGACCTTGACCTCAAATTCATCCACAAAAAATATATCAAGGGCCAAACCATCGTTGACCAACTTGCAGACGCACCTCTTTCTGGAGATCAACCCTCTAACTTTGATTTTCTAGATGAATCCATTTTTTCCCTCTCTTTGGACGATGCCACTTACCATATGACCTTATTCTTTGATGGTTCCAAATGTCAACGTGGATGCGGTACAGGTGTTATTCTCATTCCTCTTGATGGTGAACCAATGCATTTATCTTTCAAACTAGATTTTGATTATACTAAGAACATCGCCGAATATGAAGCACTCGTATCGGGCCTTTAAACCACCATCTCCTAGATGTTAAATCAATTAAAAATTTTGGTGATTCCTAACTGGTTGTAAACAAAATCAATGGTATATACCAGTGTCGTAACGAAATACACCAAAAGTACAAACATCATGTCGACATACTTTTGACTACCTTTGACCGTTATGAACTTTAAACCACCCCACGTTCTAGTAATAAATTTACGGATACCATGGGTTTCCTGGCTTCTTTGATACTCGCTTCATCTTCCGACTCCAAAATCTTTGTCACAATACAAAGGTTGTAATCACCTTCTTATTTATCTCGAGAGGTCAACTCACGTAACCATTACACCTAAACCACATGACCTTTGGTATAAGCAATTTCTTGGACTACCTTTTCCTTTCCATTCTTCTTCCTAATCTTACTCGTAATGGAAACTTTCCTTTCTTAATGGTGTCTCTCACTATGTTATCATGGGTGGTCTTCCTTATAAACATGGCTTGACGGTATTCTCTTGTAAGGATAAATAATATTATCCTATTATTAATTATGCATAGTTAGATTATTTAATTAATTTTATTAATTAAATAATAAATATCTTGTTGTATGGTTAATCAACCATATTTGTTTGTATTCGATTGTTATATTGTTTTAAACAATATATTTGTCTTTTTCTAATTCCTGCTTCCCGGATGTTATTGGAAGCTTATTCATTTTGGCATTTGGTTGCACCTGTGCAACTTATTCTCCTGTGTGTATTTGGCTGTGCAATATCTATAAATATTGCAGCCCATTCTCTGTAATTCTTTACTGATTGAGATTAATAAAATATCACAGGCTTCCGTCCCTGTTTCTCAATCGACATTTGGTACCAGAGCGAAATTCTGGCCCTGTGAAGGTGTGGAAGAGAGAGCAGCAGAGAAAGAGGAGATTGGAGACGTATTTGCAGCATTCGAGAGCCTGTGCAGCCTCGTGCAAACTCCCAGCCCCATCCCTGCCTCCCCCACATCCACCTGTTCCTTCCAGGTACTTGGAAGGCAAATTTTTTTTTGCACTGGTGCACTCAGCACCAGGCAAAAATTGCTACAGGTATTGAATTTAAAAAAAAAAAAAAATTTCCCCAATCAGGGTTTTGTTTTTACTGCATTTAGAGGTATATTTTGTTTTGGAGGATTGCTTTGCTGTGTATATGCACCTGCAGTGAACAAACAGAGCAAAGAAAATAAAAAAAAGAAGAAAGAGGCGCCCAAGCTGGAAAATATACAGTGGGAGGTGGAAAAAAGAGTTTTTTTGAGCATATGCGCCCATACTCAGTCCCTGCGCGGCCTGCATTAGGAAAAATGTGTTTTTGGAGCTAAAAAACGTCATTCTCCTCAAGCCCGCGCCCTTCTCCATCTGCCACGCCCTGCACATGCAAACAGCAAGCAAATGAAGCTTAGATTGTAAAAAATACGGCCTGTACAATCAAAAACGCCTCCAGCATCAAAAAAATGCGCCCAGCATTAAAAAAACGCCTCCAGCATCAAAAAATGCACCCAGCATTAAAAAAACGCCCAAAGATTAAAAAACGCCTCCAGCATCAAAAAAATGTGCCCAGCATTAAAAAAACGCCTCCAGCATCAAAAAAATGCGCCCAGCATTAAAAAAACGGCCCAGCAATTAAAAAAACGCAGCCACAAGTCAAAAACGCGGCCTGTACAGTGAAAAACGTGGCCTGGCATTCAAACACGCGCCCAAGAAGAAAATACAGCAAAAAATACGGCTTGATCAGTGCGTGGGAAGGAGAAAATGAGGCCTGAGCAAGTAAATGCGGCCTGAGCAAAGAAATAAAGCCTCAGATCCGTTTTTTGGGCAAATAGAACCCTAAAAACGCCCCTTCACCAGCATGCGCCACGTGGCATTCATTTTTCAAGAGGTAAGTCAATTTATTTGACATTAAATACAAATTTCTTCCATTCATAGTCCAAGCGCCCCAAGTGGCCAAGTTGGTTATTGCATGTGCCTTAGGAGTGAGAGGTTTGAGGATCAAATCCCACAAAAAACACTCAAAAACTCTCCTTTTGCATCTGGCGGAAATTTTGGCAGAACTGCTAAATTTAGCAGGTTTTTTGAATTTAGTTACGACTAACTAAATTTAGCGGAGAATCCCTAATTTAGGGTAAAAAAAAAAAATTCTCCTATTTGGTCTGTTTTCTCATTCCAGACATTTTTTGCAAAAGGAGACCCACCTAAAAATTGCATTTTCAGCTATTTTTTTGCAATTTTTAGCATTTTGGGTTCAGGAGGTCACCAGGACCCCGAAATTGTAAATTTTTGCCTGTCATTCAAATTGTATTGTATATTGTACTAATTTGCAGGTTGCCATAGTCAACTGCAAAACTTTATGCTTCTTTCAGTAAACCGCGAATTGTAATCAAAAATAGTAAATTTGGTTCTGTAACACTCACGAGATCCTAGATCTCATTCGCAGCGTTCGGTATATACGGTGCCTCTGGGAAGCGCTTACGGGTAAAGCCGTCGCGACTACTACTACACTTAACGCCTAATATAGCTGCAACAACATCATCTGAGGCATCGTCCCTATAAATCGACGGGGAGTAATAAGGTCACAGTGCACACACTATGAACCATCCCATCCGTCTGTGAACGATTGCAAGACATAAATCCGGACTGAGAAATTATCCGAGTATATAGCGAAGTTACGCGCGTATGAGGATATTTCTTTGAGCCGGTGTCAATAATCGCACAGACCCCATCAGTACTGTCTTGGTACCACGTATCGAATTCTTTCACGTACGTTAACGCCTCTTTCACGTACCGCCGGGTATATAGAAAGGGCGAGCTTCTTCCACGTACCGACGGGTATATCGGAAGGGCGCGTATATAGAAAGGTTCGGTATATCGGACTGACGGTATATAGATTGGGAGACCTTATACCTGGAGTGATAAGAGCCAAACCCTATCAGTGATCTCTGTAAAATGGGCACCAATGCCCCCAAATTTTTTCTTCCGGATTCACAATTACTCAGAGGAAACAACTATGCTGCGCTTGGAAGACAAAAATAAAGACACAACTTGAGTTTGAAGAAATCGGCTTGTTGTGATTGGTACTCTAACCGATCACCAACGGATGCAACACAACAACGACAATTTGATAGAGCAGATCAGAAAGCAAAGCTCATCATCTTGTTTGGAGTATCCGACGATGTGCAAGTCCACATTCGAGATGCCACATCAGCAAAAGAAGCTTGGGATAAGCTGAGCACAATATATGAGGCCAAGAACAAGAATGTCATACTCAATTTGCAGAGTCAGTTACATACATTGAAATTCAAACAGAATGAGAAAATTGAAGCCTTCCTAAGAAGAGTTGCAGAGTTGAGGGCTTCACTTCTAGCCCTAGGAGAAGAGGTCAAAGATGAGTCTCTCGTTCCCATTGTTCTGAGAGCTCTCCCTTCTTCTTACCGAATTTTTGTCACAACTCTAAACTTGTCAGATACGACAATTAGTTTTGACAAGTTAGTAAACCTACTGCAACAAGAGGAAGCAATGTACAACAAGGATGATGAAGAGGAGTAGGCACTGTCTTCACATCAAAAATGGAAAGGAAAAGGTAAAGGAAAACCTAAATCCTATCAGAAGTCCCCACATCAGAATCAGTATCATGGGGACAATCAACAAAAGAAGCGATGTCCAATTTGCAAAAGAGGACATGACTTGCAAGAATGTTGGTTTAACACATATAAGAAAGGTTCATCAAGCAATTCTGGACCACAACAACAACAAACTTACAAGGGACATTCAAACAATTATCACGGGCAGAAAAAGGGGAACTGGAAAAGAAGACCCCACCAGCAAGGTAATATTGCTGAGCAACAAGATCAGTCAGACAATGAAGACTTCTTGTTCACTACTCGATCAAGTGAACCATCCACGTCATCTAGTGACGTCTGGTATGTTGATTCGGGAGCCACTCGACACATGACCGGCCACAGAGACTGGTTTATTTCAATGAGGGACACGCCATCGAAAAATCATGTTTCGTTGGGAGATGATTCTTCATATACAGTTCAGGGGATTGGAAACATTTCTCTACCCCTTGGTTCACGCAAATGCAAACTATCAGATGTTCTATATGTCCCTGGGTTGACAAAGAATCTTCTTTCGGTCAGTCAACTCCTAGATCACAACCTGAAAATTGACTTTGATAGTCAATCCGGCAAGAAAATGTGTCTGATTCGAGATAAATCCAGAGGCTCGAAAATAATTGCAAAAGCCTCAAATGTGGGACGAATGTTTCAACTTGATTTTATTCACAAAAATGATCAAGCACTCGTGGCTAAAAACTTCACCTTAGCTCAATTGTGGCATAGGAGATTTGGTCATGTAAGTTTCAAATATCTCGACACACTTCACCGGTGTAATATGGTACATGGGCTACCATCTCTTCGTAATGATACGAGACAAAGTGTCCTCACAAGCTTAGCGGGAAAAAACACGAGAGTTTCATTCCAAACAAGTACTTTTCGAGCTCATGGAAAACTTGACTGGTTCATACCGATCCATGCGGGTCGATGCAGCCAAGTCATTCAGGGTTCCAGTACTTCATGCTCTGTGTTGACGACTATTCACGCAAAATGTGGATTTTCTATCTTCGCAAGAAAAGTGAAGCCTTTGAAACGTTCAAAAAGTTCAAAGTGGCAGTTGAGAAAGAAACTGGTCATCACATCAGAACTCTCCGCTCAGATCGAGGGGGGGAATTCACCAGTGATGAGTTCAGAGACTATCTACAAACTCACGGGATTCGTCGACAAATGCCTCCTCCACACACACCGCAGCAAAATGGTGTTGTCGAGAGAAGAAATCGTACTATCATGGAAATGGTGCGATGCATGATCGATGATTCCGAACTTGCAAAGACATTTTGGGCAGAAGCAGCAAAAACAGCAGTGTATTTGTTAAACAAAGCGCCCACAACTGCTCTTGATGGAATTACACCACAAGAAGCATGGTCAAAGAGGAAACCATCCATTGCACACCTCAGAGTATTCGGATGCAAAGCAAGCATGCACATACCCAAACAGAATAGAAAGAAATTGGACATGAAGTCACAAAATCTCATCTTCATTGGATACAGTGAAGAGACTCTTGGGTACAGACTGATGGATCCTAAGACCAGAAAAGTCTACACAAGCAGAGATGTTGAGTTTTTCGAGAAGAAGGAAGCAGAGACTCCTCCTCCGGACTCGCAAGATGTAGATTTTTCACCAGTTGTAAAAACTGAAGCAAATGTTCCCTCAGAAGATGAAAGTGATGATGGGGATGATGGTGTTGATCAGATAGGACCACAACCCATGGGAATAGCTCAACGTATGCCTAAATGGTGTACAAGTACATTACGAGATGCAAGATTGGATGCTCCACCGGATACATCCACCCCTGGACCACGGACTCGCAGTAAAGCAAGAGAAGAAGTTAACTTTGCTTTGATGAGTAGAGTCATTGAATCAGATGAGCCCTCTACAGTCCAGGAAGCCCTACAGTCAAAAGCTTGGAAAGATGCCATGGATTCTGAATATCAATCAGTGATGAAGAATAACACTTGGCAGCTTGTCGATCTTCCACCAGGGAAGAAACCCATTGGATGCAGATGGATATTCAAAACTAAGTACAAAGCAGATGGGACAGTGGACAAGTGTAAAGCAAGACTTGTAGCAAAGGGGTATGCACAGAAAGAAGGTATTGACTATGAGGAGACATTTGCTCCCACAAATAAGATCAAAACGATCGGGATGATCTTTGCTCTACTTCTGCTTTCGATTTGGATGGAAAGTTCACCGGATGGACGTAAAAAGTGCCTTCCTGAATGGAGATTTGCAAGAAGAAGTCTACATGACTCAACCTGAGGGATATGTAGTACCTAGTCAAGAAGAAAAGGTATGCAGACTCAGGAAATCTCTGTATGGCCTCAAACAGGCACCCCGGGCATGGTACATCAAGATTGATGAGCATCTCGTACAACATGGATTCGTCAGAAATCCATACGATCCCAATCTCTACCTCAAAAAGCAAGGGGGGGAGATGGTGATTGTTGTAGTTTATGTCGATGATCTAGTCATCACTGGCAGTTCAGTGAAGATGATTGATGAAACGAAGAAATATCTTAAGCGATCATTTGGCATGATAGATCTCGGGCTTATGCACTCTTTGTCTTGGGTAGAAGTATGGCAGAAATAGAATCACATCTTTGTTTCTCAGATGAAATATACCAAGACAACGCTTGAGAAGTTTAGGATGATGGATTGCACACCAATTGCTACACCTATGGAGAACAGATTACAATTATCTCATTCAGATCCATCTCCTGAGGTAAGTGCCACTCTCTATCGGCAGCTGATTGGGAGTCTCATTTACCTGACCTACACTAGACCAGATATTAGCTTTGCAGTAAGCTATCTATCCAGGTTCATGCAAGAACCCAAAGTTTGTCATTGGAAAGCAGCAAAGCACATTTTAAGATATCTCAAAGGATCAGTGGATCTTGGTCTAGAATACAAGAAGAATGAAAACTTCTTCTTGACTGGATATTCGGATTCAGATCATGCAGGTAACATTGATGATAGAAAATCCACTTCTGGATTTGTATTCTTTATGGGATCTGGACCAATATCATGGGGAAGTAAGAAACAACACTTTGTTTCTCGCTCTTCCACAGAAGCCGAGTATCGTTCTGCAGGAGAAGCTGTCTGTGAAGCGATTTGGCTACGTCGCATACTGGAAGGACTTGGAATACCACAGGACAAACCGACCACCATGTATGTTGACAACGAAGGTGTTCTCAAACTTGTTCGCAATCCAGTTTTTCACGAGAGAACAAAGCACATTGAAGTTCAGGTTCATTTCATACGCGAACATGTATTGAAGCACAATATCCAGCTTCAATTTTGTCCAACAGCTGAACAACGAGCAGATATTTTCACAAAGTCACTTGCACGTGACAAGTTCGAGTTGTTCAGAGCATTTCTCTCCTCATCTCTCCAGACAATGCACAATTAAGGGGGGGAATGTTAGGATAAATAATATTATCCTATTATTAATTATGCATAGTTAGATTATTTAATTAATTTTATTAATTAAATAATAAATATACTGTTGTATGGTTAATCAACCATATTTGTTTGTATTCAGATTGTTATATTGTTTTAAACAATATATTTGTCTTTTTCTAATTCCTGCTTCCCGGATGTTATTGGAAGCTTATTCATTTTGGCATTTGGTTGCACCTGTGCAACTTATTCTCCTGTGTGTATTTGGCTGTGCAATATCTATAAATATTGCAGCCCATTCTCTGTAATTCTTTACTGATTGAGATTAATAAAATATCACAGGCTTCCGTCCCTGTTTCTCAATCGACATCTCTTACGATGCCTTACAAGTTCTAAAATTCCCTACACCATCAAGGAAGTTCACGACGGAATTTGTGGAGGTCACTTTAGTGGCTTAGTTGTCATTAAACGCATTCTTCTCCTAGGATATTATTGGCCAACCCTAAACCATGACTGTTGTGACTATGTCAAATGTTGTGTGAAATTCTAGCAACATGTTAATCTTCATCACACGCCTAGTCATGCCTTACAGGTCGCACGAGACCTTTGGCCTTTCTCTCAATGGGGTTTGGATCTTGTTAGAGAGATCAATCCTCATTCTTCATTAC
The DNA here is from genome assembly GCA_018340775.1 of Taxus wallichiana var. yunnanensis. NCBI lineage: Eukaryota > Viridiplantae > Streptophyta > Pinopsida > Cupressales > Taxaceae > Taxus > Taxus wallichiana. Next base: position 190,847,008 of record CM031233.1, read on the forward strand.
ACCATCAAAATGAATTATAACCACTACTAAATGCTACACGGAATGGGTAGAAGTCATCCCCCTCATTTTTACAAAATCTGAGAAAATTTTTGAATTCATCAACCATCACATCATTTTTCGCTTTGGTGTCCCTCATCACCTCATCACTGATAATGAAAGCAATTCAAAAACAAAACCCTATGAAATATTTGTGATGATTTTGGCATTCAACTCAGTTTCTCATCACCTTACTACCCACAAACAAATGGCCAAGCAGAATCAACCAATAAAACCTTGAACAAAATTCTTATGAAAGTAGTTGACAATAATGGGAAGGATTGGCATACACGCATTTTGTTCACCTTGGGCCTCACCGAACTAGTATTTGTGCTTTGATTGTTGCCACACCTTTCTCTCTAGTCTATGATACCGAGGCTATCTTGCCTCTTGAAGTCCAGATTCCATATCTCTGCATCTCACTACAAGACATGCTCAACAACGATGAATTTCACCAGGACCATTTAGCACAACTTGAATTTCACGTGAACAGTAGGGACAGCTTCACGTGGGAAAAGGACAATGAAGGTGCTACCTATCTAATGGTCCCAGATGGATGCGTGAATAGGGATTTGGACAAAGTGAATCTCTCCCTTATTGGTAAGTTTCTAGGCTCCAGACCTAATATTGATTTTATTAGAAAATGGGCTATTAGAAAGTGGAAACCTAAGGGGTATCTAAGTATTACCATCATGCCACGGGTTTTTTTATAGAAAAATTTAATCAGCAGACTGATTTGGAATCGGTGCTTCTGGGAGGACCATGGTGGCTGGGTAATATGGGCCTCTTTTTGAAAAAATGGTATCCAGGGTTTGACCCAAACATTGAAACTATAAACACCATTCCAAATCTGGTGTAGACTCCCTGGGCTACCATTGCAATTCAGGATGATGAAATCTTGCTAAACATTTCTAAATCCATAGGTGCTCCGATCAGGCTGGACGGACCCATGAGAAACAGATCCAGACTTTCTTTTGCTTGATTCTGCATCTCTTCTGAAATGGAGCAGGAGTTACCGGAGCACATCATCTTAAAATCTAAGTATGGAATGTGGACCCAAAAAATTGAATTTGAAACCTTCCATTTAAGATGTAAGCAATGTCATCGTATAGGAAATTTCACCAAAAAATTTCCTAATAAGGAGATCTCCACAGAGGAGGATAAACACAAAAAGAAAGAACAACATGAGGGTGTTTTAGAAATGACAAAGGAAAGCAGGGTTCTAGATAGTGAAAGCTAGAGAGAAGAAAAATCCCCTAACCAGCCTGAGCTGAACTACAATAAAAAGGAAAAAAAGGGGGTTCAGAACTTCAATAAGGAAACACCTGGTCTGGCATCCTAAAACCCCAGCGGCAACTTTGCATGGAGCACCAATCAGAAACAAAGAAGACTTAGAAATGTAAAATCTAGTAAAGGTGACTTTGGAGGTGGACGAACAAGAAGGAACTGTAAAGGTGAATATCATTCCTAAGGATCTAGCTCAGATCCCAAATGACACTAAGGAAGCTGAGATAGATAATTCTCTGGACTTCATTGAGGAAATGTTGGAGAAGAACAACATGAGTTCAGAAGAAGCATTACACACTCCAAGGGGTGAAAGTAAAATATCAACCACAAAGGGAAACTCTTATTTCAAAGAATGTAGATCTGTGAGATCTACCTCCTTGCTTCAAAGAATGATCGATAGATACACACTTGATTGACAGTAAACAAGAAAGAGAAAGAGGAGGGAGAAGTAACGCCATTTAAAGAAGATGAGGAACTAACTTCTGGATTCAGAGAGGTCATTTCAAAAAAAAAATGAAAGGATTTGAAATGATCCCAGAATCACTATATAGTGAAAAGAAAAAGAAACTTGACAATTGGGAAACTTCAACATCCAGAACTACTAGATCTTCTGCTAGAAGACTAGTAGATTTTGGAAGTAGCTCTAAAAGAGGAAGGCCCTCAAAGAAGACTCTTAGATCCAAGAGAACAGAGAGAGACATTGCAGATGGAACTCAACGTCAATTGAGCCATCAGGCAATACCAGCTCCCATTCCTATTTAATGAAGATTATCTCTTGGAACATCCGAGGTCTAAATGGAAACTCCAAATAGAGAATCATTAAGGAGTTACGGGATTCTAGTAGTCCTAGTATTTTGATTTTGCAGGAAACTAAGATGAAAGCTAAGATCCTTGAAATTAGTAAAAAAATTCTAGGAAAACTCTGACATGGCTGCAGTGGACTCTCAGGGAGCCTCTAGAGGTCTGGCTACTCTTTGGAATAAAAGACACTATACTGGTATGATTCTTAATGCTAGCACTAATCATCTTGCTATTAAATTTCATGCTATTGAGAACAATAGTGAATGGATCCTTTCTAATATTTATGCCCCTAATACGGTTAGTGGGAGACGTAAACTTTGGACTGATCTTAAGATCTTTAGAACCCAACATACTACAGCCAACTGGCTTATTATGGGTGACTTTAATTCTCCTCTAAACCCAGGTGAAAAATATGGAGGAATCTCCAGATTTTCCATAGGTATGGAGGAATTTGTAGATTTTGTTGTTGATCTTAATCTCTTGGATGTGGATCTCCATGGGAATAAATACACCTGGAACAACAGAAGGTTGGGAAAATATATTATCCAAGTTAGATTGGATATAGCCTTGATTTCTGCTAGTTGGATTCTCAGTCAAGACTTCCACTTCTCTTCACTTCCCAGAATTGGATCGACCACAATCGATTGCCTTAAATCTTCTCAATCGACTAAGCCCATCGAAGCTCATTCAAATTTGAAAAGATGTGGATGGAGCATGATGACATTTATGAAAAAATTAAATAATGGTAGGTTTGTAATTGAAGGCACCGCTTTGCTCAATATAGATTGATTCAGAAGCTCAAAAATGTTAAAAAACAAGTTAAAATTTGGAATAAAAGAGTTTTTGGTAATGTGTTTGAAAAAAAAAAAAGTTAAAACAAAAGCTCCAAGATCTGGAAATCAAAATGAATACAATGGGGAGATCTTTTGAAGACCAAACTGAGGAAAAGAACATTCTTGCAGAGCTGCATACGATTTGTAGTAGAGAAGAATCCTTATGGAGACTAAAATCTAGGGCTATCTGGCTAAAAGAAGGAGATAGAAATACAAAGTTTTTTCATATGACCACTTTGAAGCACAAAGCTTGTAATAGGATTATGGAAGTGGCTAAAAGTAATGACACTGTTATAAAATATCCCAACAACATCAAAGAGGAAGCTCTCAATTTCTATAAAAAAATTCTCAATGAGAGGAGTATCATTACTGATGAGGCAATTTCTTTCATGTTGGAGGCTATTCCCCAAGACAAAATTGAGGAGCAGAGATTTAAAGATATCACTAAAGCTGTCACACTTGAAGAACTGCAAAAAGCTATGTTTACTTTAGAAGGCGACAAGGCTCCGGGCCCGGATGGATTTTCTATTAACTTTTTTCAGAAATTTTGGGAAATATGCTCGGATGATCTTCTCAGAGCGGTGAATGAATTCTATAGAACTGGCGACCTTTTGAAAGAGCTGAATAACACCCACATTGTGCTTGCTCCAAAAAAAATGGATGCTAAGGACTTCAAAGACTTCAGACCCATCAGCCTTGTGAATGTTATCTATAGAATTTTTACCAAAATCATTGCTACCAGGCTTCAATTTATTATGAATGATTTAATCTCAAGGTAGCAGAGTGGATTCATTAAAGGCAGGATTATCCAAGATGGAGTGATTATGGTACATGAAACCATACACTCTATGGAAAATAATAAAAAAGTGAATATGGTCCTTAAGCTTGATATGAATAAAGCCTTTGACAAGGTCTCTTGGGTTTTTTTAGACAAATTTATAATTAAATTTGGCTTCCCTACTAAATTCAGAAAAAATATTAAGGCTTGCATCACTACAATCAGATTCTCAATAGTGGTTAACGGTGAGCCGGTGGGCTTTTTCACAAGTAGCAGAGGGCTAAGACAAGGGGACCCCATATCCCCCCTACTCTTCATTCTTATGGCAGATAGTCTTAGTAGATCAATTGGTCAAGCAATTATTGATGGTCTTCTGAAAGGTTCAAATCCCACTTCCATCAGCCACACAGCTTCTCATCAGCAATTTGTGGATGATACAATTCTTCTCTTAATGGCATCTGTCCTTGAAGCTAAGGCTACCAAGGCTATTCTACAACTCTATGAAGCTGCTTCTGGCAAGAGATCAATTATGATAAAAGCTCCATTTTCTTCTTCAATACTCCTGAGGAAAGACAACTTAAAATTGCAAAAATTCTGGGATGTAAAATAAGTGCACTTCCAGCCACTTACTTAGGACTCCCTCTGGGCACTAAAAAAGTTTCTACCAAGGTGTGGAATGATCTGTTGGAGAGATTTCAAAAAAATGGTTGGATGGAAAGGAGCCATTCTTTCTAGTGTTGGTAAATGCCTGCTCATAAAAAGCACTCTTCAAAATCTGCCTATCTATATCATGTCTCTATATAAGATCCTTGCTGCCTTCAGAGAAAAAATTGAGAGGATTCAAAAAAACTTCTTATGGCAGGGCATGGAGGAGAAGTTTAAATATCACTTAGTTTCTTGGGATAAGGTTTGTACTCCAAAATCTATAGGAGGCCTAGGCATAAAAGACATCAAGAAAATGAATGAGGCTCTTATTGTGAAAATGGGCTAGAGAATGCTATCTGAGAAGCAACCCTGGATAGAATTAATTAAGGCTAAATACCTTAATCAACAAGCTGTCTTTTCTTTTCTTCAAGATGAGCATCTTCCTTATGGTTCCATTTTTTGGAATAACTTAGTGAAGAGTAGAAATTTCATAAAACAAGGAAGTAAGTGGAAAGTGGGAGATGGTTGTGATATAAAATTCTGGGATGATAATTGGTTTAATGGCAGCCTCATGGATAGATTTGGAGCAGTCAAAGATAGTCTTGAAAGCAAGTATGGCACTAGAATCAAGGATTATATTGTAAGAAAGGGAAACAAGAAGAAATGGAAAAAACTTACTGTGGATAGAGATGATCTGACCCAAACTATTTCCTCCCTGCAAGATCAGTTGGACCTTATCCCCTTAAGTCAGCTCAAAGTTAAGGATGAGTTGGTCTGGAGTAGTTCTATTGATGGGAACTACTCTGTTAAAACTGGCTATAATACTTTCTTCGACAATAGTCAAACTGAGTTTAAATGGAGTAGAATTTGGATGAATGAGCTAACACCTAAAATTAACTTTTTCTTTTGGCTTGCTCTCAAGGGCAGAATTCTTACCACTGACAACCTGATAAGAAAAGGTTTTATAATGCCTAATAGGTGTCATCTGTGTAAAAAATACTCTGAGGATATCAGTCATTTGCTTATCCATTGTGAATATGCTACCAAAATGTGGAGTTTTTCCCTTTCTAATTTTAAAGCTTCCTGGGTGGTTCCGAGGGATTTCAGTCAGCTCTAGACCCAATGGAGCCCACCCTACAAACATTGTGTTGTGAGAAGGCTCTGAATTTGGTAATGCCTCATATTATTTGGAGGATATGGAAAGATAGAAATGATATCATCTTTAGAAATAGTAAACAGAATTATAAGCTCAGTATTGGGAAAATTTCTAATGTTATTAAAGAGAATATTGCTAGATTTAAACCCCCCAAGAACAAGAGTTATCTAGAAAATGAAGAGCATATCTTGTCCCAATGGTAGATTGAGCTGACAATATCTGAAATAATTCAGGTAATAATATTGATAGATATTTGATACACTTTGGCATCCTCCTGATCTTAACTAGTATAAGTTGAACTTTGATGGGGCCTCTAAGGGTAACCCGGAATTACAAACTAGGGAGGAGTGATCAAGGATCATAAAGGCAGCTTTGGTTGCTTTATGCCGGTAAAATGAGAATATAAACTAATCATTTTGTTGAAGCATTATCTACTTTATGGGGCCTTAGAATTTCTCAGACTCATAATATCCAAAATCTCATTCTGGAAGGAGACTCGCTTAATATCATCAATCATCTTAATCAGTGTTCGCCCCCGAGTTAGAACATCAAAGACTTCATCTTGGAGTCCATAAGTATTTGCCAAACCATCAATAATATTTAGATCAAGCATACTTACCAGGAGCGTAACAAGGTGGTAAATGCATTGGTTAACTATGGCATAAATGTTAATCACATTATTTGGGATAATAGTGATCACATCCCTGAGCAAATTCAAAACAGCATACAAGCAGATACTTATGGGCATACAAATTTGGAATAAGATTAATGAGCATTTGGAGTGGGTCTTTATGAATAAGACTTTCACACGTATGGATAAGTTTAAAACAGTGCTTAAACAAATATGTATGGGCAATCGAGGATATATAAAGTATAATAATGATTTAAAGTGGATTTATCTAAAGATTAAAGCCACACATGCAAGAAATATTATGCCTATAACAGCTATTAAACAGTTTTTATGGATTTTCAAGTCCATGGTAAGGCTAATGATGATCTGGAGTGGATTTCAAAGGGGAATGATGCTCGTGCATGTGGGATCTCACAGGTACAGAGCAGCAATTACGCAGGCATTCGTGGGAAGTGTTATGACAGCAATGGCTACACTATTCATCATTCCCATAGCGTGAGAAAAAATAGAGAAAGGTGGGTTGGAAACTATGGCTACTATCGAATTACTCATAGGGATTTTGAAGTTTACACTATCAATCACTTAAGCCCGGTGAAAATGGGAGGATCCCCTTGTCAGATCGAGCCCAGCGCGGACCCGGAGTGGAAGAATAATGAAGAGCTTTGGAATCTTCTCAACCAGGGAGGCATTACTAATTTCATTGAGAAGATACAGGGTCATGACCAAAGCATTTCCATGTAATTTGTGAAGGACTGGAAAGACCGCAAAGTTGAATATGGAGGACAGAAAATTTTGATCAATGAAGAGTTAATCGCTGAAGCTACTGGCCTTGGAATGGATGGGTACCGATTTTTCAATAAAAGGATTGACAGGCCTGCTGAGGAGAGGAAATTTGTGGAGGGAAATGAGAAACTATTTTTGTCATGGCGGGTTTACAAGTCAGCTCTATCCCTCCACCTTTTGACGAGGTCACCCATATGATGGTGAGATACATCTCTTTAGAGGGGAGATTTGTCACAGTGCCCTTAAAACATCTTGTGTTCCTCAATCACTTCCGCAGAAATTACACGGTATGTTTCCCTCATTATTTACTTAATTCTCTTGAGCGCTCCATTTTGGAGTTCCAAAAGCATGCTCATGTGGTCCCTTTGCATCAAGGTCTCATTTTCTTGTTGCATAAACTGTGTCTTCTTAAGCTTCCCGGCATTCCAACCTCCCCCATCTTTGTTCCTTCTTTTCCCACCACCGCTGCCGATACCACTCCTTCTATCCCCATCACCACTGCTGCTACCCCTTTGACTTCCTTCTCGGCTCCCCCTATCATCCCCCCACCTCTGCTCCCACCCCTTTCGCCTCCACCTCGAACAAGCCTATAACTAGATCTTCTAAAAGGCTGAACCTGGATACCCTGTTTTGGGAACGTGCCTTAGGACTTGGAGGTTTCTCATAATCTCCTCCACATTAGTAGCACGGGTTCTCAGGAGAGACACGCTAAGAGCTCCACTAAAAGGCTGGAAGCTTTAGAAACTGACATGTTGCTGCTGAAAGAAGAAGTAAAAACTTGTCTAAGCAAAAAGGTAAGAGAATGAAGGAGGAGGAGGTGATATTGACAACAAACAGGTTGAAGATATCTACAAAAAACTTTACTCCCTAGACAACCGACTTGGAAAAACCAAGACTCGCCATGATCATAATATGGCTATATTTAGTGCAATCGAGGAGTTTATTGAGTAGCATGTCTGACGTCTCTAATCTCAGCGGCATACCAGCAACTCTTTGGGGCACGGAAAAAGAAAGCAAACAAACCATTCAACAGCTGGATATTACTGACCCTACTCACATGACGGCATTAGCTATGTTCACCTCCTGGTAGACTATCAAATCTAGAATTTCTAAAGCCACCAAGAAGTAATTGTGGATCTCGTTACTCTTTTGACTTCAGTCGTGTTTTTTTTTGTTTTGTTGCTATTTTTTGGCTACTCTTCCGCATGATATTCAAACTCAGTTAGATGTTTTGGGCTAACTGCTCTTTGGTTACATTAGTTTTTTATGTCTTATCTAGATCTTGATCTTTCTTATAATGTTTTTCACTCCTATTCTGGCTTCTAGGCCCCTTTTTGTATACAAGGGTATAGTCCCTTTCAAAAAACTATTTACCAATAATAAAAAAACTTGAGTTGTTAGATGAACATCGTCTAAATGCTCTTGATCATCTCCAAATCTACCAAAACGTATCAAACGTGCCTATGATAAAAATGTCCATGAACAAACTTTCCAGTTTGGTGACCTCGTTACAAGGAAAATCAACACGTAACCAAAGAAGAAAAAAAGTAAACAGGAAAATTTGCTCCTAATTGGCTTGGATCCTATATCGTTACTCATACCTATGGATCGGGTGCTTATCATTTGTCTTCACTCGAAGGTAGACCCAAACTCCAGCCCCTCAATGCCTTGCATCTTCGACCATTTTATTATTGAAATCTAGTCCTTTATCACCTTCTCTTTATCGAGCACTCATCCCTTGAGCAAGCATTCACCTTCCATGTAACTTTGTTTTGAGGATCAATGACTAAACAAGAATATTTTGACTACCCGTCACCTTTCATCTTTATCTTCATATGAGTACCCCGCTCTACTCATGGCATGTTTCTCATGGATACTTTTCATCTTTTTCAAATATGGAATCCCATGGTCGCTTCATCATTTGAAACCATCTATTTCATAGTTAACCTTTGTGTCCTATGGTTTTGGCTTCTAAGCAAGAACCTAATATTCCTCTATAGTCTTGTTCATAACTTGAACATCTAAAAGTAAAATGGGATTCAAATCCTTGAATCAAACTTCAAGCAACGAGATGACTCCCTCAAAAGGGACATCTCTTCTCTCTATCTCACCACTATAAATAGACTACTCCCTCAAAGGACAGCTATACAAAGCTATCCATACTTTGCATATAGTCTATCATAAAAAGGATTATCCTTGCAAAAAGAAAACAAAATATTCGAAAGCTTCCCCGCAATGATCAGCTTCATGAAGACCTCAAGGAGATAATATACTCATCCCACATAGACTTCCCACATTGATCATTCTATCAAAAACAAAACAAAAGAAGAAAATGATAACTTTTTTGTCATGGACTTTCCTATTTTTGATCATGGGTTTCTTGTCAAGTAAACATGCCATCGTACACTAAGTTACGCTAAAACCACCCATTTTCACCTCATTGCCTTTTCACCCTAATTTTCTATCTTCTCAAGGGACTTTCCGCAAACATGACATTTCATGATCATGTGACTTTCTTCACCCTTAGCATAGTCAAACATGCAACACCTTTAGGGTCTTATGTTCATAAGCCAATCTCTGGTATGGAAGAATTGTTATGGTTCTTATCAATTAGGTGGATCTTTTTGTCACCTCTTACCATTCACCTTCTCCATTACTTATTGATTACCCTATACAAGACCAGACCATCGATATCTACATTTTAAAGATTTCCACTTTCACCTAAGCCTCAACCATGCCTATGACCTATACTCAATCATGCCTGAAACCTACCAACCCATTCCTCTACCTCATCATATTCTTCCCTAGATTATGGGATAACTACATTAGCCCAAAGCCCCTTTTCACTTCAGGGTAATATAGGCAACACTTCGAGGGCATAGGGTCCTTGGAGGTTAGCTCATTCACTCTTACCCTAACCCATTTTCTCCCACATGTTGTTACTATTAACATTCTACCATAATTAATTTCCATTTTTTTCTAACACTTGGAAAATTACCACACATACATATCTACCATGTTATCACATCATAACAACATCCAATCAATCATTTCACATTTCCATGATATCAAATATTTTTGAAATTTACACCATAAAATACATATAACTTATCATTTATTTCCCATGTTACCAATAACTTGGAAATTAAATCAAAACTAAAAATAAGACTCAACCATGCCTAAACCGACCTGACTCAACCATGCCTAAACCGACTTGACTCCATCATGCCTAAACCGACCTAACTCAACCATGCCTAAACCAACCTGACTCAACCATGCCTAACTGACCTAACTCAACCATGCCTATACCTGGCTCTACCATGCCTAACCAACCTAGCTCCACCATGCCTAATCCACCTAGTTTCCATCCATATACAAATAACAATAGAAATTTCAAAACACAAGTACATCATCCATACCATCGATCTCACCATCTATAAATGAAAGTTTGTGTATCCATCAAATATACACTGATACAAAATAATACAAGTATCTCTTAGGTACAACCTCAAAATATTTGGCATGCAGGCCAGTATAATAATCAACTCATAAAAACTCTCATATACAAATTTCACTATCATCGTAACTCGTGTCGGTATATATCAAAAAATAATCAAAATGATGATATACAGAGACATCAATCATCGGCCCATATGATGTCCATGCTGGTCTCATCTGTCTCCTCCTCCTCTCCTCCATCCCGGCACCCTGTCATCATCTCTCCACCCTCTATGGGTCTAGGTCTAGCCTCTTCCTAGCCTGTAGCTAGGTCATGCCTCCATGAGCTAGTGGCCTCACGCTGACCCTGTCTCTGGGGCTCGTCGGCCCCCTATAATCTATGCACTATGCGTACGGGATCTCTTCATCTCACTCGAGGCCTTTTGTACTCTGTAATCTACATAAGAGGGGACATCTATCCCATCATCATCAAGTGATCCTGGTAATATCTAGCCTCATTCAAGGCATCCCTAAATCTCGCCATCGGCACTATCTATGGTGGTGTCATAGGTCTCGTAGCAACCTGCGAGCTCTATCCTGATAATGATGGCCTTAACCCCTATACATGTGAACCCTTCCCTCCTCCCTATACCGTGGGGACCGTGTCCCACTTTGCTTCTCGTAATTTGGGACCCTGTCCTTGGGCCTGTGAGGGTGCATGTGCTGTGACCTAGGCTTGTATGGCCATAATCCGAGCTTGTGCGGCCAACTTACCCTACAAACTTGCTACTTGCACCTATAAGGTGGATACCTGTCCCCCATAACCATCCCCACCCTATGTGAGTACTTTTCCCTATGCAACCGGGCCTATATAGGGCTACCACCTATGCCTGTAACATGGAAACCAAAGTGTCTTTGAGCCTGTAAGTTGCCCCCTGCAATACTCCCAGTTGTGTCAAAAGGGTGGCCACCTGCACTTGTAATGTATCCTCTCGAATCGTAATAGTGGCTAGGTCGGGTTTCCCTAGCCTTGGTTGTGCTTCCCATAGTTTTTCCTCCCACCACTGCATGCATCTATCAATAACCCTGGCATCATCAATCCTCCAATCCATCATCTTCTTCTCCTGCCCTGTCGGTTATGGTAGAGGCAAAGGCCTCTCCACATCATCTCTCTTGTACTGTTAGAATGGCGGAGGCATGTCTTAGGGCATTCTAAACTGTCGTCGACCTGTCAATGGGGATCATCTCATGCTCTCCAAAGACAACGTCCCTCTATCCATCTAAGTAGTTGTAGCTCATCCAATTCCACTGCCATGTGTCTGTAAGAAGGGAAGCCAATATATGGCCTCCAAATGATGTCAACCGATGTCAATCCCTCTAAAGACGCACTGTAGTAGTATGGTATATCATGTACATACCTAGTAGCCATGCACTCTCCCCTAATAGGTACCCAATTCCTATAACCAACTCGGACCAAGCCCGCATTGAATGCATCAGCCGGTGCACACTAATCGACGCAAACATACGATGTGCTCGTATTCCCAGTAGTGAAGAAGAAAGGTACATCACAAACTAAACCTTTGTAGCCTCCCATAGGCCCACAACTCTCTATATAACTACACTAAGAATGTTGGTGCCCAAGAAAAATAGGTCCTATCCTCCATCATGTCATGGAGAACCCCCATCAGCGCTTGTGGGAATCTCCCACCCTCTGCATCTGGCAACGCAAAGCAACACACTGCCTCCATGATCAGGACAACCAACCTCATCTCTTGAGGATGGGCTGCGTACATGTCCCCATAGCTCAGGCTCACACTATGGTATCTCAACTCCACTATCGCCTCTCCAAACACCGCCACTATCATCTCCTCTGATGCCTCTAATGAAATAGAATAAACCTGCTCTCCCACTATAGGTAGTCGCAGGATCCTGTATACATCCTCCAAGGTGACAGTGATCTCACCCATCGGTAGGTAGAATGTATTGGTCATTGAATCCCATCTATCGATGAGTGCAACCATCAAACTCAGATCTTGAACTATATGTTTGTAGCATTAGATCCCAATCAAGACAACATTTGTCACATGCCTCCACTCCTTTGTGGTCACACTCGATCGTACCGCTAGCAACAAAGGCAGTACTCTATCCCTCATCCACAGTTGGTCCCTAGCTTGCATCCAACAAACCACAACATTGTTTAGCCTTGACCATACCCAACATACCTTTTACCCAACACACCTATTACATGACATAACTATTTCCCACCACACCCTACCCAAATCACAACCCTACTAACTACCCCTTTTTCTTAGTGTATTGTTACACATATTCTCCCTTATTCTACTTGTCACCCCCACCATCACCCAAACACCCATTTTCCCATCTTTTCCCTACATACACCTTCCCTTAACCCTCCCTTGACTAATTTCCTTCCCCTACCCTTTCCTCCCCTTATTTCTCGTCATCTCTAACTAGTGTCAATCAACTTAACCTTCACTAGCTTTTCATCGACTAACGCCGATTCAATTTATGTTAGTTGTGGAGCCCGATAAAGCAGTTCATGGAGGAGTTGGGTAAGGAGAAAGGGTATTGTAAGTTACACAATGATAGTCAAAGTGAAATTCACCTAGAAAAGAACTCACCTTCCATTCTAGAACTAAACACATTCAACTAAGATATCACTTCATACGACAGTGTTGGGGGATGGGCGGGCAGCTTGAGTTAGTGAAGATTCATACAGATGATAATCTTGCTAATATGTGGACTAAGCCAATGACAAAGGAGAAGTTGTATTTCCATTAAAAAAAATTGGGTCTTAAAAATTGATCTTGAAGTGGAAGAAACAAGCCAAGAATAAAATTCCAAGCAGGGAGTCAGTGGTGGGGTTACAACAAATCGGTCTCCAGTGGAAGATTGTTTTTGTGGAGCCCGATAGCGATGAGGGTTACAAGGAGGCTTCACCCCCTTGCGGGGGGTCTAGGGACCACACACCTAGAAGGGAATCGGGGTAGTGCCCCCGAAATCCACATTTTATATGTATTTATGCATTGTGAAATCTAGACCATTCATTATTAGGTCACAGATCTAACAGGTGGCTTTCTATGTTTCCCAAAAATGATAAAAACCCTAATATCTTTAAAGTTTCGTTATATATAAGGCTCATTGTATTAGTGGCGGTACTATGAGAGAGATTTTTGTTGGACTGAATAAAAGGATTGGATGTTTCTAGTGGACGTAGCCCATTTTGGGTGAACCACGTTAAATTTATGTCTCTATTTTATTGCATTCTTTTTCTTTTACATTTTCTACATTATTCATTGCATTCTTGTTTAGGTATAATCCTAACAATTTCACCAGTGTCGGTCATCTTAGACTTGAATGATTTCAGCCAAGGCTAACCGATGTCGAGTAACCCCAACCAACGTCGGTCTCTATCGTGCAATAAAAAACGAAAAACCCCCGCCTATCCAAGTTTTCTCAAAACACCCTAAAACACCTAATCTACCCTGTCCAAACCTACCCTAACTTCATTCCCACCCCTATTTACACTATATTGGACCCCCCTCCCTCATTTCATGCATTTTTACCTACAAATGCAAAATTCATTTTCCACCCAAACCCCCTTTTTACCCAAACCAATTTAAAAACATCATTTTCAACCAAATGACGGAAGAGGATTGAATCTACCTCATCTCGGTGTCATTGGCATAATGGTACACTGGCCGTTATGCCGGTGGGCGACCAACCCTCTCCCACCTCTACCATCACCAAATCCACTCCTCACCTCACAACCAATCAAATGGCCCCAATTGATCTTGTGGACTGCCACCGAATGCCAATCACCCTCTGTGAGACTCGCCCACTCAACTCTCCACCTCGTCTTGTCACTTTCCATTATGGCACTACTACTCTTTCATTTTCACAAATGATTAAAAGTTAAAATGAATCCGTAAAATATGGATTTTGCTTTTTATCAACCCTACCCGACATGACCGATGTTGGTCATAATAAACCGATATCGGTTTCTTTATAACCAGACATCGGTTTCTCGCTACTCTCATTTTTACCCCATTTTTCCCACTTTGACCTCCACTCCTCATTGACCGAAACCCTTTGACCTCACCCACACTTATGGAAACCTACCTACATGCCCAAACTACCCCTATAGTTCCTTAACTACGTCTTAGGATTTGTTATTTACCTATACCTTGGCCTTACCTGTGCCATGACCTATTTACCCTTATTGGGAGCCTTGAACTTTTGTACTTTCGGTATACCTTGCAATGATTTTACCCATGTTGTTTTAACCTAACAACCATACCATGCCTATTGTCATGCCATTTATCCCAACCAAACATTTGGTGTCTGGAACATACCTAAACGTTCCTACACCTGACCTACGTTATGTTTCCGGACCATATCATATGCTTTGGATACCTAAATCACTTCACCCTTGTTTGGATAAACCTATCAAACTTGGACAATGTAGAGTTTGCAAACTCTTCAACCTGGTACAATGTTGCAGTCTATACATGTGTGTGTGTTTGATTGCCATTACCCATTACCCAATTTGACCTGGCCCATTACCTATTACCCGATTTGATTGACATTACCAATTTCTCGATTTGACCCGACTATTACCTATTACCCAAATTGACCTTCACCCTTTCCCATCATACTCCTACCCTTCCCAACCTACATTCACTTCCACCACATACACATTTATCAAACCACTTATCGATTCCGTATACCCCCTCATCGGTTCTGGTTTGAGGGGATCACTTTCACCCACACTGGGACAACCCCGCTCTCACTCACACATGGGGCAATCACTTCTTGTTTTTTTAGCAGACTTACTAATACAAGCTACGTGAAAAAAGGGGCAAAATGTAGACACCAAATTTGGGTCACACTCCCCCTTTACCCCACATATATATTAATTTAATTACCTAAAATTAAATGAATGCACATTCTCACAATATTCATTAATAAATGCCTTAATTACATTAATTTCCACCTCACCTAGACACCTCATCATAGACCTATTCTTAGCATGTTTCCTTTTAACTAGGACTTAATCTCTACTTACCATAACTAACTGAGACTTAGTCTAACCCTAACACTAGGTGTCTATCCTTTCTCTAATAGTATGCCCATTTACTTTTGCAGAAAATACCATTTTTGACCCGAACCAACGGGTAGAACTAGTAAAATGATAGTCAAGATTTGTTATTTTGGCAACCTAGGATATCCTGCCGTAATCGACGTCGCTTAACCTAAACCATAGTCGGTTACCATATATTCATTTTGGTAACCTTGTTACAAGGGTTGGAAGAATTATTTGATTCTGAGAAGAGAGAGATTTGCATGCAAGCACGCACTAGAGCCCTCTTTCACACCCAGGATGAGTAAGTGCATCAAGTTGGGGGACAAAAAGGGGTCATAAGTATACGTCATATTGCAAGTATCAATTTGTAGGGATTATTAACAATGCATACACTCAAAATTAGAAAAAATATATCAATATGAATCGTAGCATCTGGAATCTAGTTTCTAAACTACTATTTTTAAAAAAATGGACAAGTTTAGCTATATTAAACACTCAAAATTCAATGACTTGGTATTTATTTTTAAAATGCCTATAAGATTGTAGTCTGTTTATCTACGATTTGGATGACCAAAAATTGATATATAAATTTTTCCTTTTGTGAGAATTTAGATGCCACTATCTACCTTGGGATAGATTTTATTTTGTATTTTTTGAGAAATATTTTATTTTTTATGAATTTTTGTGAAAGTGGTCTCAAAACATAAAGAAAACGAGCACTTTCCGTTTGCCCACCATAACTTCATCAAAAATATTGAAATCAAATAAATTTTTTTGAATATGTATATAATTTCACCACGGTTGGGATGGTATAAGTTTTATCATATTCTAAGAAGTGAAACAAAATTTACAGTCTTAAACGTAGACATAAACATTCACGGGAAAAAGTGTCCTAAAGACCTACTATTAGTAAAAAAATATAAAATGATATTTATCGTATTCTATTCACTTTAAAATCAATATTTATACAAAGATAAAAGTCTTCCTACACGATGGTACCATTTTTATGACATATTTTTGAATTTTTGGCAACCTTCAAGTCCGTAGAAGACTAAATTTGATGTTTTGTTGTTTTTGATGTAAAATTCAGGATTTGATGTCCACTTAAATGTCCCCCAACTTGTTGCACTTACCCACATCTTGAACCAGCACCAAGACTGATCAGAAGCTTAAGCATTCATGGTAACATTCCAGGAAGCACTTCATGGACTTGACCACTAGTTTTATATATCAACTGTCACCCTCATCCAACCATCGATCAGAAATACAAGTAAGTGCATTTGGATCTACATCTTTCCATACTTATTTAGATCAGTTTCTTTATCTCTATTGGAGATTCCTAGTCTCCTTTGCATCTCATCACCTCCCACCTTCCTGTAAATCCCTCCTCCTAACCACCTACAACCTCCCAACTCTCTATACCTAACTATAGACATATCTGAGAATTCTCAGTGTCTTTGCAACCTAACCCTCATTCTCCCATTCTTTGTGTAATCATAGAGAATCTTCAAAACCAAGTTTTATTGAGTTTCTATTAGTTTGCCCCTACTAACACCGGTTAACCCAAACCATCATCGGTTTCCTCTCAACTGACATTGGTCATATCAAACCGATGTCGGTCTCTATATCTAGTAATTTTTCCTATAACAAAAACCTCATAACACTCATCCAAACAAACCAAACCACCCAAAACCTGATCCTGACTTGTCCTAATCACCTTGGCTACCTACCCCACCTCCAGATCTGATCATAACCTTACCCGTTAGATTAAATTTTCTTATTATATTTGAATGAGATACCTAAATCATATTAACTATAGTAGGATGTTGTTTATTTACGTTATTTCTTACATTAAATTGTATTAAATAGTGGATTGACATCCATCTAGGAAGTATCACACTTCTGGATATAGCACATGTAAGGTAGTCCACTGACATATATTGTTTAATATTCCTCTTGTGGTCTTGTTTTGCATTCATAGGTAGTTCCTCCTAGCAAAAAGGAAGTTCTCGCAATTAGCACTGGATCAAGAAATCAGAACGCGCGCACTCTACCTTCCACCTTCATTCATAGGTATTCCTCCTCACCCTTACCCTATCTGTTTTTTACTCATGTGTACATAACTTATTTGTGAAACACCGGATCCACCCCCGTGGTCCTCCTATGTGAACTTTTATAAGTCCTTGTACAAGTGTGCTAATACACATTGCGCCCACGCATACCTCATGACATCCTCCTTTATACATTGTGAGATATCATACATCTTATACAAGATTCCCACACCTCCACCCTCCAATACTGCTCATGAAAGAAATCCCAACTATAATAAATTTCCACAACCACAAAACACCCAAGATAATGTGGTTCTCAATATGTACATGTGTCCTATAAAATACCATCTAGCTACTCTCATTTTCCTCTCGAGCATCCTCTCCGCCATCACCTAGACTCTCTCCCCCATAACTGGTAGTCATAATATGCGATATACATCATCCGAGGTCACAAAATCATCTCCCCAATAGAAAACCAAAAAGTACCAAAGTCTTCACACCACCTCTCACACAATTTAGTAATCATAGTCATGTTATGAGGTATCTCCCCTAATCTTGTTATGTGTCACAAGCCGACATGGTCTAGTATATCCAAATCTGCATCATATTGGCCTATTCCTAACAATGTACCCAAATTTTGATCTCCACGGAACTCCCTCAAATGGATATCCCTTTGTATAACACAAAACAACAACAAAAACAAGACATTAACACCTCATATGTACACAAAAAGTAGCTACTAATAACATCACAAAGCATAAATTTTTTTCATTCATCACGTTACTCGGGCTCAAAACAACCTCTTGGGTCACCAACGCCCGGAGTAGGTCACCAAACCTAGATATGGATGTTGGCATCCCTAAGGACATTAGTGCCTTTTTGCTCTTGCCCAAGTCAAAAACACCTAGAAATTTAAAAAAACAAATTTTGTAAAAATCACAAAAATGAGCTCATTTCAACACATTTTTTTGAAAATAATCATTCTTACTAACTTTGTTGTCATGTGCAACGTCACGGCCGCCGCTGCCATCTCGAATCGACTCGATCTCATCGCTCTAATTTGAGCTATCTTCACAAGCTCAAAACTCAAAATCACACTCACTCATGGTTCAAATGAAGTTATTATTCACCTTTTACTATTACTATTTATAGAAATTTTAATTTCTCACTTGGCTATAGTTATTATTTGTGTATATTCTTCCAATTAATTCATGCCACACATTTTCACTCATATCTTGAGTTACACTACTCCATTTTCTTCCCCATTTGCGCCATTCGGTTTAGAATTTCTCTTACTATGGTATCGTACACCTTTTATAGAACTTTATTCTTACTAGGCCCATCTCTAACTCGATATACACACTAGCTTATGACATCTACTACACTTCACTTTCCTCTTCATCACATCATTGCACATCTACTTTTGGATCGTGTTTATTCTTAATATCCCTCCCTTTTGGCCGAAAGGGGGCATACAATCAGGATCACTCTATGATGCTCCCTTGCACTACTACACAATCATTGTACATTTCTAAGTCATCATTATCATGTGATATTTTCTATCACCATCCTGTCGACTCCCCTAATGACCTAATCTGGGGTAAAAGTGAAAAATATCTCCATGAGTAATCTATCATATATACTCGATCTCAATACAATTTTCTACTACTCGAATCAAATCAATCAATTGACACAACATACCATATTTTACTACACCTCCTAGATGACCTAACTTTGGATTTGCATCACTACTTTCCCATATGACCTAACATGGGAAGGTACTTTATACTCTATCACTTCTAAATGACCTAACATGGAAGCCATCTAGCATCATATACATCGTGATACCTGTGGATTGGGGGTAATGATACAAAATTTCCTTTCCTATACTAATGCTTATATGGATTATTCTCGTTAGTTCGAAATGAACAAAAAAATTCTTTTATCATGTCTGCAGTGGCTATAAATTTTGAGGATGTAGTCATAGTTGGAGGGTAAAACTAGACCTCTCTCCCTAACACTCTTCCTCTAGCGGCAGGACACCCAAATCCTTCAGTTTTTCACACATACAAAATCAGGTTGGGAATTGATCACTCCCTACCCCGTCAAATCTCCATCAATGATAAGTTTGAAATCTCCAAATCACTCAAATCAAATCATCAATTTCTCCAAGTGCTCCTTACAATGGTTCATCATCTCTATTTATGCCACATGGATTGACACGTTGATCCATGGTTTGTCACGTTATATGTTCTCATATCCTACGTGTCCTTCTGCAACAAGATTTCTCTAGACTTCTCACGTGTATGTTCCTTACTTCTTTTACACCACTTGAATTCAATTCAAATAGCATAAAGGGGGAAAATGTAGACACAAAATCATGCACTTACTACTATTCTACTATACCACCAAGTATGTTGTTTTATATGTGGATCTTGCGTAAGAAAAGTATTCATTGGTGACACACTACCTAGTCCATATTCTTGCTTTGAGTGTCTCTATTTTTATCTCTCACCTCTCTCACTTTTGCACCCATTCTTGGTTAGGTCACAGGGATCCTCGTCATCACAAGATTCTCACATTTTTCATTAGTTGTCTTAAGGAACTAGTGCCCGGGGTTGGACACCGGCACCCAGTGCGCTCATGTCCTCTCTTTTTTTGTTCACATTTTTTACATTTGTGGTTTTCCTTTTCGGTTTTCTTACTACCCCAATGTCCTAGTTGGCATGTCGTGTCATTAGTGTTGAAATTCAAACAAGAGATCCCTATATAAACACAACATACATACCATTATAAGGGCAAGAAATTTCTATCGAGGGGTATTTATCTACATATTCAAAGGGACTACATCTTGGGCTTATTATTTTGCGTACACACTGCATAGGAAAGGGAAGTTCATTTTTCCAGCCAAACATTTATATTTTATCTAGGCATCACTCACTATCTTGGCATCATCGGCGCGAAGGGAACCTAGGAGCACTATTGCACACACAAACACATAGAACTACATCGTGTCTGAGATGTAGTGCAACACTTGGTCATAAGTTCACTTTGTTGACAACGGAGGATAGTTCGACCCTTAATTTTACATCTTTAATTTTTAAGAACTGATGTAGTTTGAGGGTTTTACAAGAGATTACTTGTGTTGCAGATTTGTAGGTATCTCAAAAATTCAAGTGCGACATACAAGTGATTATTGGAAAATAAGTGTGAAACCCAAACGACACTAAAGAAATCAGGTTTTGAGATCCTTTACAAACTCGCACCCAAGAGAGGTCTTTGACACCCCCAGGAGCCCTCGCCCCTACCCATGTGCCATAGTCACGACATTCCTAATACTTTGGAATTTTTTTGAGTATGGTTGTTGTTGATTTGAGAATTTGAATTTGGATACAAGCAATAGTTCAAGGGATAATTGAATCCCTCCTCTTTATGGGAGAGGTTCTTGTATTCTCCAAAAGAAATGAAAAACCTATTTATTTACAAATATACAAACTACTGATATTTGAATAAGGATCTTGATGTATCAAATGTATCCATATTTAATAATTAATAATATAGAAGAAAAAGATGTATAATAATTAATGATCTTGGGAATGGAGATGACAACAGCTTTCGAGATATATAGATTGAAGAGCAATATCTTATTTATGCATGCATGGGATTTCAAAAAGGCATGAATTTATATATATCTAAATACATGACATATATGAAATAGACAAAAAGTTCAAAGCATAAAATAAATTGAGTGAACACAAAGTTTCATATCTAAATATATAAAATCCACATTCATTAGGTAGAGAGCAAAAATAGAGAGAACATAAGAGAAGATGGGAAATAACTTCTTTTGTATTGATACTTAGTGATTTTGTACTCTTACATCCAAAACATCAAGATCCAACCCCTTTCCCAATGGAAGATGAGTTCATTTATAGCTACTCGTGCGCTTCTAAAACCAAGTCTCTTTATTTTCCTTTCTTTTAATTAATCATTAATACTTTAATCAAAAGTATCTTAAGTTGGTCTTAATTACAAATTACATCATTACAATAATGCCAACTTTGAAATATAAGGGAAATTAAAAGAAAGGTTCATGCACTAGTTGAGGGAATGTTTGAAGAGTATGTCACCATAGTCTTCATTTGAGTATTTGCTTTCTCGAACTTGACAAGTGCTCCAGTAATCTCCATGCCTCGAGAAATAGTAGTATTTGTAGCAGAGATTGTCCATCTATTCGTGAAATCTTCCATTTCTTCCCAAAATTTTATACTTTGTGAGAAATATTTGTTTTCCTCAATGAGTTCATCTTGTAATGAAGAATTCTTTCATCTTTCCTTTTGTTATGATATCATCTTTGAATATATTTTTCCTAACAAGTGTTTTGAACTCTACCTTTATGTCCTGTGTTGTGTTTATTTCGATAGAGTCTTCTTTAAGGAACTAACAACGAAGATCTCAAAATCCATCCAATACATAGGTTTTAAAGGCATCCCCTTTTGAAATGAGTTATTCAATTCAAAATTTCCTCTTCTAGGACCCTTATCTTCCAATCTACACTATAAACCCATTTTTTGGACATATTATTCTTTCGGTCATTAAATATTTTGGTGGCAATGAGAATTCGTTCATCTCTAGTACTCATCTATCTCAGGTTTTGTATACACTCATTCCCATAAGTTTAGTTCCTTCTCTAGACTTGTAGTGGTTAAGGTGAGCTTCTACCGGATCAATGATGTTATCATAAGCTTTACATGCTTCTTCTATGAAATTTAGACCAAATATTAACATATCCTCCACCATAGCTTCTATTGCTTTTCCATAAGAGGCATGCTTGTGAATGTCCTTAATGTTTTGTACCTCCTCATTGTTCGAAGATAATAGAGGTGGCATTGAAAATAGAGTGGTATGATCTAAACCCTTATCATTGGCCAACAGGGATCTAATGAAGTTAGAGAGGATCTACACCAGCTTCTTCTAAGTGATCATGTGTTTACTTACCTTTCTCCACTCTTTCTATTACCTTTGACACAATTTCCTTTAGGTTGTGGACCTCACTTTCAGGAGTGGACTCACCCAATGGTATCCTTGTCAACTCCAAGTCATTCAAAGCCAAATATTTCTCATCTTTCTCAGTCCTAGGTTTGGAAATCTCTAAAAATTGTTGGCCTTTAGAATCAGACACTAACCTAGATGTGGTTTTGGCCTTCTTGGTAGATGGGGCAAGAGTTGTGCCTAATAAGGCAGCTACAACATCAAACTTGGGGAAACTATTTGGGATGAGGCATTCCTTTTCTTACTATCAATGAATGGTTGTACCCAAGTAAAAGTAGTACTGGAAGGAGGAGGAGCAAGAGGACCTAATACAAAAGTACTCATTGAGCCCAGGGTTTGTGTAGCTGACACTTCCACTATAGATGTTCCAATGCTAGAAATAGGTATCTCCTTGGTAGGAGTCTCTGGGGTGCTTGTTGTTTTATCCTTTGATTTCACACTCTCATGTTTTCCTTCCACCTCCTCTTCCTTTTTAGTGCTTCCCCCTTCTTGATTACTTTCTTCTTCTTCTTCTTGACCTTATGATTCTTTTCCTCCTCCGAAAGGTCAATGATTTGTTCAACCACCATGGTTACCTCTATCTTCTTGGGAGAAAGGATTTGAGTGTCTTCTTCTTCAATTAATTCTTCTTCCTTCTCAACCTTTTTAGATTTCCCTTTCTTGGTATACACCAGAGTTAAAGATTTGAGAGGAGAAGGGTCTGATTAAGTGTGTGCTTTAGATGTTGAAGCAAGAGAATCTCTCGTGGATGTAGAAACTTATTGGAAAGATGACCACAATCTTCCTACTTTATATATTTTCATTTTCCTATCAAACCGGACACTTGGTTCCGATGAATACTATGTTGATGATTTCTTAAAATTATCCTTTTCCTTCTTAAACCATTCAATGGTGTCAAGAGGAGTGTGCCTTATAGTCTTGTTATACTCAAGAGATTGTAGGTCATCATCATCATCTTGTAGGTCCTCTAGTACTTTGTAGATGCCAAAATCTTTGATTTGTTGTAAAGAGAGCCGGCCATAGTACCTTCTTCTTGCTTCATAATCATCTGAGAAATCTGCCCAATAGTCTTCTACATCAGGGAGGTGATAAAAGGGAATTCGACATTATTGGCAATGAATCCTTTGAGATCAAAGCAAGTTCTTTTCTAAAATAAATGAAAATTGAAAGCAACAACTGTCCTTTCAACATTTTGAGCATCCAGGGAAGTCTTGTAGGTATAATTACCTAGAGTGATTGGGAAATGAACACCATTTATCTTCTTGTCTTTATAGGTTTTGTAAAACTTATCAAGTTTCCTACAAATCTCCACTAGAGAAATTTTGTCACTACAAAACATTGGGAGCTTAAAAGGGGCCCCTTCAAAACATTTCAACCCAATATAGGAAAACTTCCTTAATTGAATGTAGTAGCTGCCATATGTAGAAATCAATTGCTTCGCTTCATCAAAAACCTTTTATTTGTATTACCCTCTTGAAGCCTAACAATATACATAGTGAAGGCATCATTAACTCTCATAAAGTGATGATTATTGTTTTTGAGAATTAATTTTCAGTAGTATTCATATACTTTGGGCATTATTTTAATCTGTCTTTTGGAGAGAGACCTAACCATTATCATTTGAGAAGGTCGGGAGGTTTTTAATGAAAGCATTAATGGTCTATGGGGATTGGGGAACTTAAATCACCAAATGCTGACATGCACTTACATAGTGTAGATATGACGGAGAAATGAAGCATGGGAGGCCCAAAGTTACATTGGAAGTTTGGGACACAAAGGGCCAAAGTTTCCGCAACACATGATGATGGCTTTAATGTGGAAAATGTGGGTTTACTGGGAACTAGAGGCCAAACCACACCTAGGACATCTGGGACAAAAGAATTTGAAAGCTTCGCACTACACTAGCATTAAATCAGGTAGAAGATGCACAAACAGTCCATGGGACACAAGTTCTCCATTGGTCCAAAGATCCACAACACAAAGGGAACTTTAAAAAATTGATCAATAGGTTGTGGGTCCTGCGGGGGATGCAAGGAACTCGGCAATGGGAAGAAAAAGTGATACGGGTTCATATAAATATTGATACATCTACAAGACCAAGGAATATTAGCTTACTACGGGAGAAGTGGGGAATCAGAGAACAAATATCCCGAAGGAACGTGGGACATGCGGGAAAAAAGGACTTAAAACACCCACAAAATTTAAAAAAAAGCCCAAAAATTCAATTTTGAAGAAAATGGATAGTCTACTAAGACTTTTTTCCCTTACTCTTATACTTCACAAAGGAAAACAAGGACTTAAAAGGGAAGAATTACTCAAAATGTTGAAATTTTGGAAAATGTGCACATATTTTGGGTAAGTGACAACAGGTGGCTCCTTCTGGGGATTGAACTTACTTGACATGAGATAGGAAAAAAGGACCCCATAATCTCTGGTAAATGATAAGTGCAAAATCCATTGGGCAATAGAGCCCAAGACAAGACAATACAAAAGACAAGCAAAACAAAGAAGGAAAACACAAGTCAAAAACAAGAACTATACAAGACTATACAAGGGACTACCTATTCACTTAGGAATAAAACAACTTCAAATATTGACCACTATATGGCAATGGAAAGGAAGTTCCATCCATATAGCTCAAGTAATAAGAGTTCTCACCAGCAAAGTGTGTGATCTTAAAAGGACCAAACCAGAGAGAATCAAACTTACCATAACTTCCTCGGGGTTCACATTGTTTGTCCCAAAGTAGAACAAAGTGTCTCAAACCCGGAAGTCCTTGGTCCTGGATTTCTTTTCAAAGAGATGATTTACTTTCTATTGGTGTGCAAAGAATCCTATCCACCACCAGTAAATCTATCTCATCCAAATATTGCAAATACATAATCCTCTTTTCCATAGAGCTAGTGAAATTGGCATCTTCAATGGATTTCATTACTTACAATGCTCGAAACTCCACTATTACTAGAAGTTTAGATTTTGTTCCATATACAACCTGAAATGGTGACATCCCAATGGCTCTTTTGGGTGTTATCCTATCTGCCCAAAGTGCATCATAAAGTTTTTGTGCCAATTCCTCTAGGATTCATCCACAAGCTTTCTGATGATTGTCACCAAATTTTTGTTAGTTGATTTTGCTTGCCCATTCCCTTGAGGATAATAATAAGAAGAGTGTGCTAGGGAGATTCCATAACCATAACAAAAATCAATCAGCTCATAAGAAGATAAATTTGGGGCATTATCAGTAATAATTTTGTTTGGGACTCCAAACCTGACCAAAATGTTCTCTTTAATAAAATTACATACTACTTCTAAAGTGGTTCTTTTGATCGGGATGGTTTCCACCCACTTGGTGAAGTAGTCAATGGTTGTCAAGACATGCATGTCCAACACTAGAATTAGGATTAAGAGTGCCTATAAAGTCTAACCCCCATTATTGAAAAGGTTCCTCTATTACTACAGGTTTGAGAGCTAAGGTTTATCAAAATCGTGATCTTCAATACCTTGTGTTCTTTGGCCTCTTATATACCTTCTCTCCACCAAAGAGTGTTATCATTGTTGATATGTTTGAAGATGTTTTATTGGGATGCATGAACATGCCCCATGGTGGGTGCCAAAAAATTGTTGGTTTGATAATTTGAATTTTGATACAAGCAATAGTTCATGGGACAACATTCCCTCCTCTTTATGGGAGAGGTTCCCTTATTCACCAAAAGAAAGGAAAAACCTATTTATTTACAAATATACAAACTACCAATATCTGAATGAGGATCTTGATGTATTAAATGTATTCATATTTGATAATTAACAATACGTAAGAAAAATATGTAGAATAATTAATGATATTGTGAATGGAGACTAACACTTTCATATAAATAGATTACGAGCAATATCTTATTTATGCATGCATGAGATTTCAAGAATGCATGAATTTATATATATCTGAATACAAGACATATATGCAATAGACACAAAGTTCAAAGCATAACATCAACTGGAGTGAACACAAAGTTTCATATCCAAATATATAAAATCCACATTCATTGGGTAAAGAACAGAAAATAGAGAGAACACAGGAGAAGAAGGGAAAGAACTTCAGTATTGATACTTAGTGATTTTGTACTCTTACATCCAAAACATCAAGATCCAACCCATTTCCCTATGGAAGATAAGTTCATTTGTAGCTACTTAGGAAGTTACAAAACCGAGTCTCTTTAGTTTCCTTTCTTTTAATTAAGCATTAATTTTTAATCAAAAGTATCATCTCTTAAGTTGGTCCTAATTACAAATTACATCATTACAATAATACCAACTTTGAAATATAAGGGAAATTAAAAGAAAGGTTCATGCACTAATCGAGGGAACATTTGAATAGGATGTCACCAAAGTATTCATCTTGAGTATTCGGTTTCGAACTTAACCAGCTTCTCCAACAATCTCCATGCCTTAGGGAATGTAGTATTTGCAGCAACGTTTGTCCAATTGTTTGGGAAACCTTCCATTTATTCCCGTAAGTCCAACTTTATGAGAAACCTTTGTTTTCCTCGATGAATACAACTTGTAATGTGTAGACTTCTTTCATCTTTTCTTTGGTGATAATATCAGCTTTGAATACCTTTTCCCGACAAGTGTTTTGAACTCTACCTTGATGTCTTGCACTGTGTTTCTTTCAATAGAGTCTTCTTTAAGGAACTGAAAATGAAGATCTCGAAAGCCATCCAATACATAGGTTTTAAATTCCTCCCCATTTTGAAATGAGTTCTTCAATTCAAAAATTTCCTCTTCTAAGACCCTTATCTTCCAATCTACACTATAAACCCATTTCTTGGATAGATTATTCTTTGGTTCATCAAATATTCCAACGGCAATGAGAATTTGTTCATCAGTAGTACTCATCTATCTCAGGTCATGTATGTACTATATCCACAATTTGAGTTCCCTCTCTAGACTTGTAGTGGTTGAGGCAAGCTTCTATTGGACTAAATAGATGTTATCATAGGCTTTACATGTTTCTTCTATAAAATTTAGGCCATTTATTAACATATCCTCCATCATAGCTTCTGTTACTTTTCTATAAGAGGCATGCTTGTGAATTTCCTCGATCTGTGTACCTCCTCATTGGTCAAGTATAATAGAGGTGGCATTAAAACGAGAGGGGTTGGATCTAAAACCTCACACCACTGCCAACAGGATCTATTAAAGTTAGAGAGGATCTCGCACATGTTCTTCCAATTGATCTTGTGTTTGCTTACCTTTCTCCACTTTTTCTATTACCTTTGACATAGTTTCCTTTAGGTTATGGACCTCACTTTTAGGAGTGGACTCACCCAATGGTATCCTTGTTAACTCCAAGTCATTCAAAGACAAATATTTCTCCTATTTCTCGAGTCATAGGTTTGGCATTCTCTAAAAATTGATGGCCTTTAGAATCAGACACTAACCTAGATGTGGTTTTGGCCTTCTTGGTAGATGGGGCAGGAGTTGTGCCCAATAAGGCAACTAAAACATCAAACTTGGGGAAACTATTTGGGATGAGTCCTTCCTTTTCTTAATAGCAATGAATGGTCAGTACCTAATTAAAATTAGTACTAGAAGGAGGAGGAGCAAGAGGACCTAATGCAAAACTACTCATTGAGCCCAGTGTTTTATACACCTAAACTTCCACTATAGATGATCCAATGCTAGAAATGTATCTCCTCGCAGAGTCTCTAGGGTTTTTTTGTTTTATCCTTTGATTTCACACTCTCAAGTTTACCTTCTACCTCCTCTTCCTTTTGGTGCTTCCCCTTCTTGATTACCTTCTTCTTCTTCTTCTTCTTCCCGACCTTTTGATTATTTTCCTCCTCTCGAAAGGTCAATGATTTGTTCAACCACCATGGTTGCCTGTCTATTTGGGAGAAGGGATTTTAGTATCTTCTTCTTCAATTAATTCTTCTTCCTTCTCATCCTTTTTAGATTTCCCTTTCTAAGAATACACCAAATTTGAATATTCAAGAGGAGAAGGGGTTAATCGAGTGTGTGGTTCGGATGTTGAAGCAATATATTTCTGTGGGAAGTAGAAACTTCTTGGGAAGGTGACCACAGTCTTCCTAATTTATACATTTTCATTTTCCTATCAAACTAGACCTTGGTTCTAACCAAGGTCAATTGATGATTTCTTACAAATTACCCTTTTCCTTCTTGAACCATCCAATGGTGTAAAAAGGAGTGTGCCTTATAGTTTTCTTATACTCGAGATATTGTAGGTCATCATCATCATCTTGTAGGTCCTATGGTACTTTGAAGATGCCAAAATCTTTGATTTGTTGCAAAGAGAGTCTGCTATAGTACCTTCTTCTTGCTTCGTAGTCATCTAAGAAATTTTCCCAATATTCGTCTACATCGTGGGAGGTGATAAAAGGACATTCTTACATTATTGGTGATGAAGCCTTTGACATCAAAGCAATTTATTTACTGAAATAAATGAAAATTGGAAACAACAACCTGTCCTTTCAACATTTCAAGCATCCAGGAATTCTTGCAGATATAATTATCCTGGAGTGAATGGGAATTAAACACCATCTATCTTCTTGTATTTGCAGGTTAAATGTTCTGAACTTATCAAGCTACCCACAAATCTCAACCACAACAATTTTGTCACTACAAAACATTGGGAGCTTAAAAGGGGCCCCTTCAAACATGTTAACTCTGTTATAGGAAAACTTCCTGAACTGAATGTAGTAGTTTCCATATGTGGAAAGCAATTGCTTGGCTTCATCAGAAAACCATTTAGTTGTATTACCCTCCAGAAAGCTAACAATATACATAGTGAAGGCATCACTAACTCTCATAAAGTGATGATTACTATTTTTCGAGTTAATTTTGAGTAGTATTCATATACTGGGGCATTCTTTTTATTGTCTTTTGGAGAGAGACCTAACCATTCTCTATATGCCCCAATAGTATACATCAAATAAGAGGTCATGTAGAAGACATTGGTCCTCTACACATTAGCCAGCTTTCTCACTAAGATTGTTACAAATGATTTCTCCCCAATTCAAATTTTGTTTTCCTTCACATATGATATTTATGTATGGGCACATCCAAAAGTGGAACTCGTTTCTTATAAGAAGCCCCATTATCCTGGCCAAGAGAGTGATGATGTCAGAAATTTCTTCCTTGAAATCACTTCTATACAAAGCTTTAGGCAACCTAGAAGCTCCTTTCTTCGTAACCCAACCAAGACTTAGCCACCGTGTGTTTATATTTTTCAAGTCCCTAATTAAACGGTTGTTGGGCTTGTGCCAAAGTGAGCACGTTTGAATCTTCAAACTGGAATTCCAAGGGTAGTATTGATACATCCCACATCTAATTTACCAATTACTTGACCTTGGGGGTCTATCATTTATTTTGTGTTGGGGTCAAAATGAGAACCATATGCTAGATCCGTATCTACACATCAAACTAAGATAGGGAATCCTCCAAAGTGTACACTATCCCACAATCCTTGATGAATTGAGCCATAGGAAAAGGATTAGTGTCATTAATTCGTGCCTAGAAGTCATTAAAATCCAGATGTTGCACGTTGGTGTCCCCTATGTCGATATGGAAGTCTTGAGAGAATAAATATGTTCATGACCTTTGAAATGAATCTTCATTATGGCAAAAGGAGCCGAGAAACAATGATTTAGAGGAGAGAATGATTGCTTTAAGGATGGCAATGTGGTATGGAATAGGACCAAATCAGCTCGGAAACCTCACAACAAGCTATGAAAACTCTACCTTTGATCACTTTGATGGATGGTGACCTTCTCGTGACAAGATGCACTTAGAATTTTTGAAAATGGTTAAGGCAGGGTTGCGCTATAGATAGAAATTCTTTGGAACGGAATACACAAAGCTTAGACTATGGTTACAATGGAAATAATGAATAACTCTTCCCATTTTATATTTATTCCATTTGGAGAAGGTCGGTGGGGGTTTTTAATAAAGACATTAATGGTCCACGGGGAACGGGAACTTAAAACACTAGATTCTCGACATGCGCTTACACAATGCGTAAATGATGGAGAAATGAAGCACATGAGGCCCAATGTTGCATGGGACATTTGGGACATAAAGGGAAAAATTTTCCACAACACGATGATGGCCTTAATGCGGAAAATGTGGGTTTGTGGAGAACTAGAGGCCGACCACACTTGGGACATCCGGACAAAAGAAGTTTAAATATCTCGCACTACACTGTGGCGTGAAATCGAGTGAAGATGCATAAACATGCCCATGTTACACAAGTTATCTGCTGGCTCAAAGATCTATAACACAAATGGGACTTAAAAAAATTGATTAATAGGTTGCAGTGCCTGCAAGGCTTGCGCAGGGGCTCAAGGGGATGTGAGGAACGGCAATGGAAGCACAAGGGTCATGGGGTTCACAAAAAGAACGATGCATATGCAAGATCAAGGAAGATTATCTTACTATGGGAGAAGTGGGGAATCATAGAAGAAAGATTCCAAAGGAACGTGGGACATGTGGGCAAAAGGACTGAAATACTCACAATACCTGCAAAACAAAGCAAGATCCCAAAACTTAAATTTTGGAAAAAATGGCTAATCGTTAAGAATTTTTTCCCTTACCCTTATACTTCACAAAGGAAAACAAGGACTTCAAAATGGAGGACTTACTCAAAATTTTAAAAATTTGGCAAATTTGCACATATTTTGGGTAAGTGACAATAACAGTTACTACACTCTAAGTTACTATTTTATCAATTGGTCCAGCTTTAGATATACTTCAGATAAGCGAAAACAAGATACGTGCCCTATCTTTGTCAATTTCTTTCATAGTTACATCTACAAAAATTGATCAAATTTGTATCTTATTATATATCATTGTAGCGGTTTCTAAACTTAAATTTTAATAAAATATACAAATTTTATTGAATCAAGATCTTACAAGTCAAAATTAAGGCTATTTTCATATTCATCTCCCACTTTTGGAGACAAATGTCATTCCTTCACCCATCTACTTAAAAAGGATGTTGATTTCTCTGGGATCCTAATTCTCAACAAGTCTTTACCCAATTGAAATAATGCTTTGCTAACCTACCTATTCTGTATCACCTACCCCATGTGAACCCCTATTTTCTATTAGCACACTCTTGGCATAATATGATGACCAACACAAAGAAAGAGTCGTTTATTACCTCAAACACACCTTGATCTCCTATGTACTTAATTATCTCAGATTGAAGAAACATGTCCAATCATTGTTTTCACTTTCCATAAGCTTCACCACTATCTCCTAAATAAAAAAACCAAGCTCATATCTAATTTGACCCACTCAAGTACCTATTATCAAAACCCGCACTCATTAGGAGGATGACCAACTAGATCATTTTACTAAGTGATTTTGGTAGTGAGTATGTCCATCAAAGAGTAGTAAAAGTACAAGTGATTGTCAATCAATCACAAAGTTCCCTTACCAAAAATAGAACCACTAAGTTTGGATCTCGCATAATGCTTCTATTTTGTACATTGAAGAATCTTCCACCTAGAAAATATAATTTTATGGGTCATTCACATTCAATGGCTCGGGGTAGGATTTGTTCTCATCACCCCTACAGGTGATCTTATTTTGTAAGCTTTCAGACTCGGCTTTCCATGTACAAACAACATTGTTGAGTATGAAGCTCTCATTGTAGGTTTGAAAGTCACTATAAAATGGAATATCAAATAAGTTGAGGTTATAGGTGACTCACAACTCATCATCAAATAAGTAAATGATGAATATAAAGTCAAAGATGAGAAGATTGTACTGTATAAATGCATGGTGGAGAATCGAAAGAGTAGTTTATTTAGATCACCTTCCAACATGTCCCTCAAACACAAAATAGGACCACGGATTTCATGGATACTATTGGATCATTGCTAATATTATCGTCGGATACCAAATATTTTTAATTCTTCATTGATCATCTCATAGTTCCCGCCTACGACATGCTATAATCATGTTTGGTATGTGAAGTTTTTGGTCCCTTTTCCCCTGTACATCGATATCTATAATTACTTACAGGATGGTACCTTCCCACCCGACATCTCCCATTCCCAAAAGAGAACCCTTATCCAATGTGCATCACATGTTACACCCTCCTTGGGGCACTCTCTATCATCGAGGCTATGATGGGACTTTTTTACGTTGTCGTAATGTCGAAGAGGCTATCCAAGCCACCAAAGAGGTACACGAAGGCTTCTGTGGTGCTTACACTAGTGGCATGGTCCTCGTAAATAATATTCTACACATCGGCTATTATTGGCCTACTATGGAGACAAATTTTTGTCAATATGTGAAGAAATGTGTCCTGTGCCAAAATCATGGCAACGTAATTCATGTACACAGTCTCGGCCTTTGTAGCCTATCCTACTACGTCGTGGCCATTTTCCAAATGGGGGCTTGATCTCATAGGGAAGCTTACACCCACCTCATTTGATGGCCATAAACACATCATTACCGTGACTAAGTACTTTACCAAATGGGTGGAGGTTGTTCCTCTCACCTATGTTACCAGTGCTTAGATCTCAAAATTTATCATGAACCACATCATTTTTCATTATGGCATCCTTCTTCTATTAGTATCTAACAATGGAAAATAATTTAAGAACAAACAAGTGAAGGCCTTGTGCCAATGCTTTAAAATCTACCAAAAGTGGTCTACTCCTTATTACCCTCAAGGTAATGGGAAAGTTGAGGCTAAAAATAAAACCCTTGTTCAAATTATGGAGAAACCGGTCGCAAAAACAGGTCATAACGGCATCTCCAAATCTTTCATTCCCTATAGTCCTACCAAACTTCCATCCACACACCCATAGGTACAACTTCTTATTCCCGTATGTTCGGCACTAAAGCTGTCATCCCCTTAGAGATCGAGCTTCCATCTTTACGAATATCCTCGAAAGCCTGACTGGATAATGAAGAGGACTACATAATGGCTAGACTAGCAGAGATTAAACTACTTGATGAAAAGCATCTCCTTTCCTTAAACCACCTCAAAGTGTATTAGAATCAAATTCGTGCTAGCTACAAAAAGTGCCTTATCTCTGATGAATTTGAGGTTTTCGATCTTGTTCTAAAACAAAACTAGTTTAATACTTCTAAAGAGTGTGAAAAGAGAGAAAATTTTGAGCCTAACTAGTTAGGGCCATACATTGTAGTCACATAATTTGGTTCAAGGGCCTATAAACTTGTGTATCCTAATGGTGATAAGCTCTGGGATCCCACAAACATCATGCATCTCAAGCGTGTTTATACCTGATCTCGAGGAATTATTAAAAATCAAAAATCAAAAATAGTATAGAGAAATAAATTTGTTCAAAAGTGAAAACCATGCAATTGTGGCACTTTGAAAAGGTCCTTTCGTGAAAACCGGTTTCCAACACTTTAGGATGATTTTATTGTTCACAAGCCCCTTGCATTCGGGCATGATCACTTCTTACTAGCTTTGTCCTTGGCTTTTCTTATTTTTGTTGAACCTATCCCTCTTGGCCTTGATTTGGCTTATCATATTCTTGTATATATGTGTGAACTTCGCCCTTGTATATTTTCACCTTTTCTTAGGGGGAATCGAGGCATTTGGTTATTCCTCTACATACCTTTGGAAAATCTCAAAATCCAAAAACATTGGTAAAACCTTCAACAATCCAAAAATTCAAAACATCTTCGAAAATAAAAGAACATTCAAAACATCTTAGAAAATCAACATCATTCACAAAATCTCAAAATCCAAAAACAAGTGGAAAACTCAAAAACACTAAACATTGGAAACTATACCAAAAAAATCTTCCTTCAATGTTTTGTCGTTCTAGCACACAACATGCGGATCATATTGTGATCTTCTTTCATCAACAAAGCTTGTTTGTTTGTTATGTTTGTTTCCCAGCATATATTGTTTCTCGGGGCATTTTCATAGTGCACATTTACTTTTTATGATACTTCTATGTCCTCCATCCAATCCCTTACATGTATCCTTGTTTGGGGCATCATTTTAACCCTTGTCATATAATTCGAACATTTGAGTACTTAATTTGGATAACAAAAACATTGGTATAATTGTCTTAAGAATTACTTGTTTATGTTTATTTGAGTGTGCTTGTTTGTTTGTTTGTTTACTTACTTTCGTGTATTGCATTGCTTATGTATTTTAATTTAATTCAATCCTTTAGCATTACACATGTAATTTCACAAACAGGGACTGAAGCCTGTATATTTTATTAATGTGAAATTGATTAACCATTACAATGGAGTGTTGCAATATTTATACATATTGGATAGCAATATACAAACACATAAATGGGTTGCACAGGTACAACCAAAAACACAACTGCTTCCAATATTACATCCGGGAAGCACATAATTGTTATAACAATTATACATGTGGAAATAAAAGACAAATATGGTTTTAAAAACCATATAACAATAAATAATTAATTAATAGTTAATTAATTATAAAATGCATAATTAGAATATTAGGTAAATAATAATTAACCTAACATTCCCCCCCTTAATTGTGCATTGTCTCAAGAGATGAGGAGAGGAACTCTCTGAACAACTCGAACTTGTCACATGCAAGTGACTTTGTGAAGATATATGCCCGTTGTTCAGCTGTTGGACAAAATTGAAGCTGGATGTTGTGCTTCAACACATGTTCGCATATGAAATGAACTTGTACCTCAATGTGCTTTGTTCTCTCGTGAAAAACTAGATTGCGAACAAGTTTGAGAACACCTTCATTGTCAACATACATGGTGGTCGGTTTGTCCTGTGGTATTCCAAGTCCTTCCAGTATGTGACGTAGCCAAATCACTTCACAGACAGCTTCTCCTACAGAACGATACTCGGCTTCTATGGAAGAGCGAGAAATGAAGTGTTGTTTCTTGCTTCCCCATGATATTGGTCTAGATCCCATAAAGAATACAAATCCAGAAGTGGATTTTCTATCAATGTTACTCGCATGATCGAATCAGTATATCCAAATCAAGAAGAAGTTGTCGTTCTTCTTGTATTCTAGAACAAGATCCACTGATCCTTTAAGATATCTCAAAATGTTCCTTGTTGCTTTCTAATGACAAACTTTGGGTTCCTACATGAACTTGGATAGATAGCTCACTGCAAAGCTGATATCTAGTCTAGTGTAGGTCAGGTAAATGAGACTCCCAATCAAATGCCGATAGAGAGTGGCATTTACCTCAGGAGATGGATCTAAACGTGATAACTGCAATCTGTTCTCCATGGGTGTAGCAATTGGTGTGCAATCCATCATCCTAAACTTCTTGAGTATAGTCATGGTATATTTCATCTAAGAAACAAAAATTTGATTCTATTTCTGTCATACTTCCAATCCAAGATAGTAATGCATCAGCCCAAGATCAGTCATGTCGAATGATCGATTAAGATCTTTCTTTGTTGCATCGATCATCCTCACTGAACTATCAGTGATGACTAGATCATCAACATAGACAAAAACAATCACCATCTCCCCCTTGCTTTTTGAGGTAGAGATTGGGATCATATGGATTTCTAACAAATCCATGTTGTATGAGATGCTCATCAATCTTGATGTACCATGCCCGAGGTGCCTGTTTGAGGCCATACAGAGATTTCCTAAGTCTGCATACCTTTGCTTCTTGACCAAGTACTACATATCCCTCAGGTTGAGTCATGTAGACTTCTTCTTGTAAATCTCCGTTTAGGAAGGCACTTTTTACGTCCATTTGGTGGACTTTCCATCCAAACTGAGTAGCTAGAGCAAAGATCATTCTGATCGTTTTGATCTTAGATGTGGGAGAAAATGTCTCCTCATAGTCAATGCCTTCTTTTTATGCATACCCCTTTGCTACAAGTCTTGCTTTATACTTGTCCACTGTCCCATCTCGCTTTGTTCTTTTTTTTTAAATATCCATCTCGCATCCAATGGGTTTCTTCCTAGTGGAAGATCGACAAATTGCCAAGTGTTATTCTTCATCACTGATTGATATTCAGAATCCATGGCATATTTCCAAGCTTTTGACTGTAGGGCTTCTTGGACCGTGTAGAGGGCTCATCTCGATTTAATAACTCTACTCATCAAAGCAAAATTAACTTCTTCTCTTGCTTTACTGTGAGTCCGTAGTCCAGGGGTAGATGTATCTAGTGGAGCATCCATTCTTGCATCTCGTAATGTACTTATACACCATTTAGGCATACATTGAACTATTCCCATGGGTCATGGTTCTATCTAGATCAACACCATCATCCCCATCATCACTTTCATCTTTTGAGGGAACATCAGTTTCAATTTTTACAATAGGTGAAAAATCTACATCTTGCGAGTCCGGAGGAGGAGTCTTTGCTTCCTTATTCTCGAAAAACTCAACATCTCTATTGGGTAAGTACACAAAGTTGGTGGACAATTCCATGGACAATAAAACATGAAATTCAGGAACCGCGATCACGGTTTATATACCGTAATCGTGGTGTTTAAACTTGTGATCGTGGGTTCTGAATTTCGGGTTCAACAATTACCAAACCTAAAACCATGATCGCAGTTTAGAACCGCAAGCGCGGTTATAAACTGCGATCGTGGAACTCTGAGACAAAAATTAGCAGTCCCGTGAGTCCTTATTTTCCCCATTTTTCATTTCAAACCATGATTTCTCCTAGACATTTTTCACTCGAGCTTTGAATACCACCTCAAAATTGCTCATCGAACTTCTGGATCGTGATAGATTCAACCATCTTTGCCAAGACGAGGAGGTAAGCCCCCGATTTTAATCATTTTTTTGCATTTTCATGGGTTTTTTGAAATGTTTGTTTATGTATACAATTTTCTTGTTTTATCAGTTGGTCGACAAGCTCGAAATTGTGTAAATTGTCAAAACATTCCTCAAAACCCACCGAACATTCCTCAAAACCCTCCGAACATTCCTCAAAACCCTCCTCCAAACATAGATCTGCCTCCTATGGCTCCTTCTGTCCCCACTAAGCCAGCAGGAACACAAGATAATATCATTGGAAGAATCCGAGAAAATAAAATTGTCATTGAGAACCTTATTCAGACTATAAGACAAAATCATGCCACAAATCTATCCCGCATGACTTTAGCCAATACATTGCAAACATTGATTAGCAAAGTCGACTCCGCAACCAACCAAATACATAGATGGAATACCTTTAGAGGTGACTGTAGGCGGTGGTATGTGGATAAACTATCCCATGCGGCCGTAAAAGACAAAAAAATGGAAAAGACCTCATTTTTGCATTATTTACCGACCCTAGAACCAATGCCCCCCCCCCGCAATTACTTACAAATGGTTCACAATCCATTGGTGCCACGATGACCGAATCAAAAACAATTTTTGGGACCAATGGTGGATGGTTTTTTATTATCCACCATGCAACAACAATGAGATTCCTCTTTATTTTTGAAGAAATTATATTGTGAGTTCGTGCTTAATGAAGTCCCGAACTATTTTGAATTTTTTGACTTTTTGTTCGGAGGTGGCTCTACATAGAGTAGACTGGTGCACACATAGGTCAACCTAGGATCCCCCATGCCCCAAAACCCCCACTGCCTTCAATTATCCCTCCTACAATGAAGGAGGTTGTAGATATTGATACACTGCATGCATTGAGGGAGCTCACTGACACTCTGACCTAGCATAGTGACCAGATTGCATCTGGTGATGTTGGTGGAGGCGCCAGTTCTAGCGCACCACACCACTGTGGATCATGTGGTGCCGTATGCACTACGGGCGAGACATCATTTACTGGTTCACAGGATTTCTTTTCTATAGATGAGATGTTGGGGAATGTTTTTGGAACTGGTGCCACTAATATTGGTCTTTCACAGGTAAATTTCAAATAAATATAAATAATATATATATACAATATTTTAATTCACATGTTTGTTATTTTAATATATATGTATTTGATTGTATAACATGTACATGTAAAAACTAATTTTTTATTTTATGTTAAATAGCAAGAGCGGTGAAGGAAACATCCAAATATCGACATCTTTAGCTACTACAATGGGTGTGTTTCAAATGTAAGTTTCAAGTTGTACAAACTTACATTTTTAATTTTATTTGATTGCACTAGATTATTATTATAATGTTTCACATATATGTTGTATATATTAATATGTTTATATTTTATACACAAGAGCCTCAGTGGGTCATCATCTGCTTCTAGGAACTGAGGCTACTCTTGGCATGCCTCAAATGAGTTTTCCACAAGTTAGTAAATCTCTTTACACTTTGTTTCTAATTGTGGAAGTTCACATGGATTACATGCTTTGGACCTCTATTATGTGGTGCACAGTCATGTAGATTTTAATATTGATTTGTACATGTTTTTTGTATAGCTTATGACTGCTAGAGAGACTCCTCCATATATGCAGACTGAGGAGGCAAATTGTAGAGACTACCATAAGCATCTCACAGATCCACTAACTGAGGTACAATTTTTTAAATTTGTTAAATTTTGGAGGTTTGTTATTTCTTATTACTTAAATCTACAATATCAAATTTTGTATGTATGTGAAATATTTAATTTGAAAATTAATTATTTGTATGTAGCTTACCCCTCGTGAGTCTACTATTGTCCCTGCGATGCGTCAACAAAAATTGATAGGGATCATGACATTCCTGGTAAGATTTCACATGCATTTTAACTAAATTGTACAAGTTTCTAAATTTTGAATGTATTTTAAAATTTTGGGTGTTAAAAACTTGTTGTTTATGAATGTGCAGGTTAGGTTGCAGGCATGCTTAGAGACACCTAGGACCACACGGATGAAATCCGTAGTGGCATCTCCCTCCACTACATCCCCAGGTCATGGACGTGCTACTTCTAGCAGGGCGAAGAGAGGGAAGATGTTTCATGAGTAGATTCATAGTCCACCTGGATGTACATAGATATATATATGGGCCATCTGGTCCTAGTGAACATGTTTCTTCATATAGTCCATTGTATATATATAGCCTTTTGCAACTACATGTGGTCCTATATACATTATGACACACTTAGTTCGAGATGTACACATGTTATGAACTTACATATATTTTCAGAGACATGCGTCTGGAGCACACTTTGTTTGATTCTTATATATCCATGTGTGTTGGTTTTCATAACGATATTACTGAACTATATGTTTGATTTGATTTCATTACATGTATGATATCCTTCTATGTATGTTTTCATAACCATTTAAATTAGTTCTAGATATGTATGTTTGATTTAAAATTAAAAAACCATGTCCCGGAGCACTACATGGTACAATTGTTAAGCAAACCTATTCCATTAAGCAAAACCATGCTAGGTGAACTACAAAAGGGCAATACGTACAATTACTTTTTTTTTTTTTTTTAAAGCTAACACTCAATCTGTTGCATATCAACTAATGCGAACATTGATAGAAATAAGCGAGGTAGAGTTCATCTTGAACTATATGAATATTTAACGTTACTTATGGTGCAACATTGAAGATTTTACAATTTTCCCGATTTTCAAGTTTTACAATTTTCATATTTCTAGAATTGAAGATTACACAAAGGTTTCAAATTTTTTTCTTTGTTATCAAAACTTATTATTTTTAGTAAGGCTCATATGCCAATTTAATAATAAATATTTAATCATGTCTTCTTGTATTTGGATTGAGATGAAATTTTTTCATTAGATTAGGTATTTTCATATGGTTTCCTGCTTCAAATTTCAAGTGTTTTCAATCTCCAGAATTGCAAGGATCTAAAAAGGCAAGTTTTTTCTCTAAAATTTTAAATGGGATGCTATAAAAATTTAGGG
The DNA here is from genome assembly GCA_018340775.1 of Taxus wallichiana var. yunnanensis. Lineage (NCBI taxonomy): Eukaryota > Viridiplantae > Streptophyta > Pinopsida > Cupressales > Taxaceae > Taxus > Taxus wallichiana. Next base: position 190,887,417 of record CM031233.1, read on the forward strand.
TACCAATGGAAAATATTTTTAGATCATCTTCAAGGAGTTCATGAGTAGAAGTTACGGGCAAAATTACAGGGGAAATGGAGCAAAAATGAAGGAGATATGAGCAAAAATGTGATTTTTGCAATAGGGTTTCTTGAAAATTTAGTAGCATAACTAAATACTAGCAACAATGAAGGAAAATGAAATATTAAAAAGGGATTAAAAATGGCTAAGTGTATGTTTATACTCACCTCTTAACATTAACTTAGCTAACTCACCTTCTAACTCATCCTTGATCATTCCGGATTAACCCGGGTTACATGGCATGACAGGGTAGGGCTACAAGCCTTAAGTGACAAAGGGACTTAAAGGGGTGATAATGTGTGAAGGGGTTAAGTATTCATGAGAGGGGGAAACATAATCAAGTTGGGGTGCTAAGGAATCATACCTAGTGAGAATGTTACAAGCCTTAAGTGATGAAAGGGAGAGATTTCATATGGTGGTGCATTCGATTTCCCAAGTTGAAAAGGGTAAAAATTTGACAGTAATCCCTTATTAGTATTCTTAGGTTCCACCCATCACATGAAGAATCCTCCTCTAATGAAGAATCAACTCATGTCTTCCTCCACGGAAGATCTTGAATGATGAGGCTTTTCCATAGACCATCTTGTTGAATCTGGAAACTACAAATGAAACTTTCTCATCTTCCAAGATGTTCACATGCTCCAATGTGTTGAGTCAATTCTCAGGAATGGCATTGATATTTCCACATTGACTAAAATATTTTTCATAACTCTTCATAGGATTCTAGAGATATAACCTATGATCTCTACAAGGGCTTCTAAAGTATCACTATTGAAGGAAAGGGTCACAAATATTTTCCTGAACCAATTCTTAAAATTTGAATCCTGAAGATTCTTCATGTGGAATTATTCTCCCTGAGAGGAGTACCAAGCTCATGCATTCTTGTGCCAAGATCTTCCAAAAATTTTGATACATTCTCCTCATGGGATTCAAAATCAGAAATGGCTTCTTTTAGAGCATCAAACCTCTAGGTGATGGTATGGGACAAAATGTCATACAAGTTCTCTGAGTCAGATGAAAACACACCTGAGCTCACTAAGGAGTGAGAATCAAAATTATTCATCTCGCTCGTAAATGGGAGATTATTTTCCAAATGGAATCTCTTTCTTGATCTCAACTCTATTCCTATTGATTTTCAAATATATGACCAAGACCAATCTAAACAAAGAGATAATCTCAGGAAATAGATCATTCCCTTTTTCAAGGATCATGCTCACCCAATGGTCACATGTCCTTCTTTGCAGTATGAATGCTTGATCTTGCTTGATGGACTAGGGGTTGAAGTTTCAGATGGGAGACATTGCTTCAATTTGAGGAAGAGATGATTAATCTCATGCAATCAATGATTGCACTTATGAATAAAAGGTCCTCACATGTGTTCCCTTAATTGTTTGATGATTTACTTATACTCCTAATTCTGTGTAGTGATTTGTGATGAAGAATCCTATTACAATGCAAAAATAATGAGCATGTAAGCACATAGCTGGGGCAACAGAGGATGGAGAGAGATCACCACAACAACATAGCTCAAGAGATCAAAGCAAGGATAGTGATTCAAAGCACCTAAGAGGACAGAGGAAATTCCAAAGAGAACAAGAGAGATGGAAGGTAAACAAGTGACATTGAATGTTTTGAGTCCTAGGAAATGAACGGAGGCGAGGAGTGAGAATTCATGCCTCAGGACGTTGTGGCACCGAACCGACTACACCGGCACGTCTAGGTGGCCAGGTGAATGCTATAAGAGGTGGTGTTTTGGTGCGCGAACAATGTTGTTGCTTAAAAGGCTACTTCGTTCGGCGTAATCCCTTAAGAGCCCCGAGACCAAAATATCGCTCAACTTTGATGGGTGACTACTCGGACTCAAGTGGCACCTAGAGATACCTCGTTTCATCTAAAACCTCGGTGTAGGGACCCTCTACAATAGCCTCTCTCAATTTTTCCTTCTCATATCGGTGCTCTCGCTGCCCTATTGTTTGCAAACGCGTGAAATAGTGTAGTTAGAGCTAGTGTAAGGTTGTTAAACACTATATTTTGTAAATGGTGGGTCGTGGCACCAAACCGATCATGCTTAAACACATCTAGGTGGCTAGTTGAATGATAGAGGAGGTGGTGTTTTGGTGCGCGAACAAGTTCGTTGTTTCCGGCTACTTCGTTCGAGCGTAGTCCCTCAAGAGCCCTGAGACCAAAATATCGTTCAACTTCAACGCGTGACTACTCGGACTCCGTGGCACCTAGAGACACCTTGTTGATCCAACACCTCGGTGTAGGGACCCTCTACAAAATCCTCTCTCAGTTTTTTCCTTCTCATTTCGGTGCTCTCGCTACCCTCTTGTTTGTAAACGCGTGAAATAATGCAGTTGGAGCCAGTGTAAGGTTGTCAAATGCTATATTTTGCAAACGGTGGGTTGTGGCACCAAACCGATTGTGGCTTTGACACGTCCGGGTGGCCAAGTGAATTCTAGAGGAGGTGGTTTTTCGATGTGCGACAAGTTCGTAGCTTACATGTGCTACTTCGTTTGGGCATAGTCCCTTAAGAGCCCTGAGACCAAAATATCGTTCAACTTCGATGGGTGACTACTCGGACTCCGTGGCACCTAGAGATGCCTCATTTGATCCGACACCTCGCATAGGGATCCTCTAAAATATTCTCTCTCGGTTTTTTCCTTCTCATTTCGGTGCTCTCACTGCCCTATTGTTTGCAAACGCATGAAATAGTACAATTTGAGCCAGTGTAAGGTTATCAAACGCTATATTTTGCAAACGGTGGGTCGTGGCACCGAACCGACTATGCTCGACATGTCCGGGTGGCTAAGTGAATGCTAGAGGAGGTGGTGTTTCGGTGTGTGACAAGGTCGTTGCTTCCGGCTACTTCGTTCGAGCGTAGTCCCTTAAGAGCCCTGAGACCAAAATATCGTTCAACTTCGATGGGTGACTACTCAAACTCCGTGGCACCTAGAGACACCTCATCTAATCTAAAACCTCAACAGTAGGGACCCTCTACAATAGCCTCTCTCAATTTTTTCCTTCTCATATTGGTGCTCTCGCTGCCCTATTGTTTGCAAACGCGTGAAATAGTGCAGTTTGAGCTAGTGTAAGGTTGTCAAACACTATATTTTGCAAACAGTGGGTCGTGGCACCAAACCGACTACGCCAACACATCCAGGTGGCCAAGTGAACACTAGAGGAGGTGGTGTTTTGGTGTGTGACAAGGTCGTTGCTTCCGAGCTACTTCGTTCGGGCGTAGTCCCTTAAGAGCCCTGAGACCAAAATATCGTTCAACTTCGACAGTGACTACTCGGACTCCGTGGCACCTAGAGACGTCTTGTCTAATCTAACACCTTGGCATAGGGACCCTATACAATAGCCTCTCTTGGTTTTTTCCTTCTCATTTCGGTGCTCTCGCTGCCCTATTGTTTGCAAACGTGTGAAATAGTGTAGTTGGAGCCAGTGTAAGGTTGTCAAACACTATATTTTGCAAACAGTGGGTCATGGCACCAAACGACTGTGTCGACACATCCAAGTGGCTAGGTGAATGCTAGAGGAGGTGGTGTTTTGGTGCGCGACAAGGTCGTTGCTTCCGGCTACTTCGTTCGGCGTAGTCCCTTAAGAGCCCTGAGACCAAAATATCATTCAACTTCGATGAGTGATTACTCAGACTCCGTGGCACCTAGAGATGCCTCATCTGATCCGACACCTCGGTGTAGGGACCCTCTACAATATTATCTCTCAATTTTTTCCTTCTCATTTCGGTGCTCTCGCTGCCCTATTGTTTGCAAACGCGTGAAATAGTGCAGTTGGAGCTAGTGTAAGGTTGTCAAATGCTATATTTTGCAAACGGTGGGTCATGGCATCAACCGACTGTGTCAACACATCCGAGTGGCTAGGTGAACGCTAGAGGAGGTGGTGTTTTGGTGCGCGACAAGGTCGTTGCTTCCAAGCTACTTCGTTCGAGCGTAGTCCCTTAAGAGCCCTGAGACCAAAATATCATTCAACTTCGACGAGTGACTACTCAGACTCCGTGGCACCTATAGATGCCTCGTTTGATCTAACACCTCAACATAGGGACCCTCTACAATATCCTATCTTATTTTTTTCCTTCTCATTTTCGTGCTCTCGCTGCCCTCTACATTTCAAACGCACGAAATAGTGTAGTTGGAGTCAGTGTAAGGTTGTCAAACGCTATATTTTACAAATGGTGGGTCGTGTCACCAAACTGATCACATGCGACACACATCCGGGTGCCAGTGAATGCTAGAGGTAGTGGTTTTTGGTATGCGACAAGGTTGTTGCTTCGGCTACTTCGTTTGGGTAGTCCCTTAAGAGCCCGAGACCAAAAATATCATTCAACTTTGACGGTGACTACTCGGACTCTGTGGCACCTAGAGACACCTCATCTAGTCTCGACACCATGGCGTAGGGACCCTCTAAAATAGTCTCTCTTGATATTTTCCTTCTCATATCGGTGCTCTCACCGTCCTATTGTTTGCAAATGCGTGAAATAGTGCGGTTGGAGCCAAAGTGTAGGTTGTCCAATGCTATATTTTGCAAACGGTGGGTCATGGCCTCAACCGACTACGCCGACACGTCCGGGTGGCTAGGTGAATGCTATAGGAGGTGGTGTTTCGGTGCGTGACAAGGTCGTTGCTTCCGGGCTACTTCGTTCGGGTATAGTCCCTTAAGAGCCCTGAGACCAAAATATCGTTCAACTTCGACGAGTGACTGCTCGGACTCCATGGCACCTAGAGACATCTCGTCTGATCCGACACCTCAATGTAGGGACCCTCTACAATAGACTCTCTTGATTTTTTCCTTCCCAGATCAATGCACACCCATAGGTATGGTCTTGTAAACACTTGGGGAGGAGTCGTTTTCAAAATTTACAACATTTTCAAAATTTACAACATTTTCAAAATTTACAACTTTTTCAAAATTTACAACATATTCAAAATTTACAACATTTTCAAAATTTACAACTTTGTCAAAATTTACAACTTTTTCAAAATTTACAACTTTTTAAAAATTTACACCATTTTCAAAATTTACAACATTTTCAAAATTTACAACTTTTTCGAAATTTACAACTTTTTCAAACAATGAAAGCTTCTCTTAGCTTCAAAATTTAAAATTCTCTACTAATAGTGCCAACCACGTGAAGGTGGAAGCTTTTACGCACCACTAGCCTAAGCATAAAAGTGTTAGTCAAAGAAATTTAATTTTCAAATCAAAACTATATACTATCTATATATACAAAATACACAAATTTAAAATAAAATATATTCAAACTTAAATCTAGATCTTTAAAAATATAATTTTATATATATATATCAAAGAAATTATATATACCAGACATGAGCATTATAAATTCATTCCAATGAACCATTAGGATCGGATCTACTCTGAATAGCAGACAAGATTGCTTCATGATTTGACTCTCGAACCTTCCAAAGAATCTTGTTATTAGGCCTTCCTCAATATCTATATAGCTGAATATTTGTTGCTAGAACTAGATGTGAATATAAGAGTATTTTCCTGTGTGTCTCAAAGTCTTCAAACACCCAAACAAAGGATTTTTTAATGGATACCATCAAAGCCAAGTTCCAGTAACTACCACTGACCTTGTAGGATACTCAATATCTTCGCCATCTATAATAGGAGAAGTCAACTTCTTTCTTTCCTCGATGTAACGACATAAGAAATAGTTTGTTCCTTCTTCATTGTCTTTTGTCGTAATTATTGTAAACACATGTCCTACAAAAAAACAAAGGTTGAACAACTCAAATTTAAATTACATATTAAAATTTCAATGGACATAACTCAATACAAAAATTAAATAAATAACCATAAATACCTTGTCGCACCAAAATCAAAATTTTGTCAAAGTCCTTAGATGTTGCAAATTTATCTGCAGAAACAAGTCATAATGTTTGTGGAGGTTGATAACTAGGAAGTGGAGTTAGAGGCCTACAAATCCATCCATACACCCATTCTTGTGAATCACACTCAACAGTGACAAATTCGATACAAGATGCACAAAACATGTCAACTTTCTTGTCCATACATCCCACGAAGTAGCGTCGAGCTACAAATGAGTGCATATCACTGGACCCAAGTGAGTGTCATACAATACTCGTAGTTAGCAATTTGGTGTTCCTCTATTAACCAAAAATATCTGCGAACTGTGGAATTTTCTTGAGAACCTCGGGCCATGTTGTCAATACACCATTCCACTATGCTCTTTACATATTTTAATTTAACACCATCTTTGTACTTCAACTCTTCTCTTGCAAGAGCTCTTTTCACACATGCCCCTACACCATCATACTCTCCTTTTCCATGTCCAGCATCAGTGAAACTCCAAATATGTTGCACACCCATCTTGACGTGCATTCTACTCATCCAATAAAACATTCGTGCATTCTTAAACTGAGATGTGTAATTATTTGACCATATATAATGTTGTTTGAAGTGGATGTCCCTATCAGACAAGTTTCCATAAAATAACTGGAAACACCCTTGCACAAATTCAAGTAGAATGAGTATGATCATCACTGATATAAAAGTGGTACTCTCTTAAAAAAATTATCATTCTCTGTACTATTAGGAGAATGTAGAAATGCTATATGCACAAAAATGGCAACTTGTACTGAGTTGTAATATTGTGATTGAACCTCCATTTGTGGTTGCAATGTGTAATTCTCTGCAAAATTGACCACTGAAACAATAGTACCAATAGGAAATGTGTCCTTGCATAGCTTGAACTGTTCATCCAACCATCGAGCTCTATGTGTATGCCTAGCATACTCATAAACAATTTCATCCTTAAATTTTCTCAAAATTAGAAAACAGGCATTTGTTCTCAGAACTAGCTCACACCGTTTAGACTCTTTTCCATCTTTCAACCGTATGCAACCTGATTTTTATATTTATCAAACTCAACTAAATTATGTTATATTGTACCTTCAATTTTCTCATGGATGTAACTTTCCAATTTAGGTAATCCACCGCATGTACTACAACTTCCATCTAAACAATCCCGACTATAAAAATTGTCTAACTTATTTTTCACAAAAATAGTAAGAATGAAATCCTGGAAGATATTGGTGGAACTTGAACACCACATTCGATAACATAGTTTCGAATGAAAATTAGAACGAATACGTAAAAATTTAGCATAATGCATCGCAAATTCAACATGTTGCCTACAACAAGTGGTGTGAGCATAGTTGATTTTCACATAGAATGGTTTCAACATTTCAAAAACGTTGACTAATTTTAATTTCCAGATTCTCTTGTTCAAACTTACGAAAAAATTGAGTTTGAGTCATATCTAAGAAATGCTTTGGATGTGGTTCATGCGATTAGTAGAACCAACTCTCCGTTTTATAACATCTCTTGTATTAGGTGAAACTCTAGTGTTATCATGCCAAAATTTAATAACAACTTCTCTTATAGCATCATAATTATTTTTGTCCTTACGTGGTGCTCTAGTAGAAAATGCCCAAAAATCGATGTTATTGAGTGATTGAAGGATATTACGTCTTTCAATTGCTTTCATTAGAGTTTTTCGATTAACTTGCAACATTTAACTTATTTACGTAATCAAACGTTATTTTTTTATTGATTCACTTACAACACTAGTAGCAAAAATACACGACGCACAATATTACTATCCCTCGTGCGTCTCTTGACACCAACAAATGTGATATGCATCATGAAGGTTTTCAACAATTGCGAGGTTTGACCACGTATATTAGATGTTGTCAATCCTAAGGTGTTTAATATAGGTCTCATTTTAAACAATTTCATCAAACTAACCAACACTTGACATCTTTGGGAATTATTTAAAATTTCAAAATGATTATCCCAAATTTCAAAGGTGGCTTTTCTTCCGATTTGTCATTTAGAAATTTTTTCTATTGGTTTCAAAATGTTTTCATCAATTTCAATAAAAAAATTAGGTTTCTTACATAAAATCCTATGAGGTGTTTTTGTCAAATTTTGCTGTCTACAGCTTTCAACATGAATTTCCTTATTCACATTTTCACTGTTTCCTTCAATTTCAACATTTGCTACATCATGAGTATTTAATTCTTCTTTGACATTGATGCCAAGAAAAACATCTTCATCACGAGTATTTAATTCAACTTCAACATTGACAATAGAAACATTACTTGGTTCTTCATTGCTTATAATAGTTGGGGTTGAAGATGAACCTCTTCTTGATTCACAAAGTTTCCGCATTCGCTCAACATTTTGAATTTTGTTGGCCTCTAATTCGTTTGGTGTTTTTTTACTTAATAACTTCCTTTTTTGACTTCGGTTCTTGTCTCCCATGATGTTTTTCTTCCAGTGATAAGAAAAACGTGCAGAAATAGACAGAATTTTGCAGTAATTGATACGGTAAGGTCGAGAGTAAAAATCACATGGTAATTCAAACATTGGGATGTGTGTAAATATGATTTATGAACCGTGAGCGTGCTTTATAAACCGTGATCACAGTTTATAAAGCGTGCTCGTGGTTTGTGTTATAAAAACCACGATCACACTTTATAAACCATGATCGCGGATCTATCTACCGACCCTAAGCCTCGGGAAATCTTTGTTTTTCCCCAACCAAAGCTATGGAAGGTCATTATGAAGTGTAAAAGGTCAAAAAACATCAAATCTGTATTCTAAAGACTTGAACCATGCTAAAAACTAAAAAAATCACAAAAATGGTGCCATCGCGTAGGGGAGACTGTTAGCTTCGTAGAAATATTGATTTTAAAGTGAATAGAATAAGATAAATATTATTTTATAATTTTTACTAACAATAGGTCTTTAAGACATTTTTTCCCGTGAATGTTCATGTCTACGTTTAAGACTGTAACTTTTGTTTCGCTTATCAAAATGTGATAAAACTTATACCATCCCAAGCGTGGACAAATTCTATACACATTTAAAAAATATATTTGATTTCGATATTTTTAATATAGTTATGGCGCGCAAATAGAAAGCGCTTCGTTTTCTAAATATTTTCAAACCACTTTCACGGAAAAAATCATTAAAAAAAATATTGCTCAAAAAATACAAAATGAAATCCATCCCAAGATAAACAACTACGTCTAACGTTTCACCAAAGGAAAAAAATAACAAGATTTGGTCATCCAAAATGCGGGCAAACAGACTACAATCTTATAAGTTTTTTCAAAAAAAAAAACTAAGTCATATAATTTTAAGTGTTTAATATAGCTAAACTTGTCCATTTTTTAAAAAAATTAGTATTTTAGAAACTAGATTCTGAATGCTACGATTCATATTTATATAAATTTTTCTAATTTTGAGTGTGCGTATTGCTAATAATCCCTACAAGTTGAGATTTCATTGTTTTTTGCAATATGATGTCCACAGATGACCCTATATTTGTCCATCAACTTCCTGCACTTACCCTACTCATGGTGTAGACTTTTCTGATCTTAGAATCCATCAATCTATACCCAAGAGTCTCTTCACTGTACCCAATGAAGAAGAGTTTATGTGACTTCATGTCCAATTTCTTTCTATTATGTTTGGGTATGTGCATGCTTGCTTTGCACCCAAATACTCGAGGTGTGCAATAGATGGTTTCCGTTTTGACCATGCTTCTTGTAGTGTTATTCCATCAAGAGTAGTTGTGGACACTCGTTCAACAAATACACCGATGTCTTTGTTTTTTCTACCCAAAATGTCTTTGCAAGTCTGGAATCATCGATCATGCATCGCACCATTTCTTCTCTCAACAACACCATTTTCTTTGCGGTGTGTGTGGAGGAGGAATCTATCAATGAATCCCGTGAGTTTGTAAGTAGTCTCTGAACTCATCACTAGTGAATTCCCCCTCGATCTGAGTGGAGATTTCTAATGTGACGACCAATTTCTTTCTCAATTGCTACTTTGAACTTTTTGAAGGTTTCAAACGCTTCACTTTTCTTACGAAGACAAAAAATCCACATTTTTCTCGAATAGTCGTCAACACAAAGCATGAAGTACTGGAACCCATAATGACTTGGCTGCATTAGACTACAAAGATCAGTATGAACCAGGTCAAGTTTACCATGAGCTCGAAATGTACTCCTCTGGAATGAAGCTCTGTGTTGTTTGCTGCTTAGCAGTGAGGACACTTGTTTGTATCCTTCTGAAGAGATGGTAGCCCATGTACCATATTACATCGGCAAAGTGTTTCAAGATATTTGAAACTAACATGACCAAATCTCTCGATGCCACAACTATGCTTTGAGGTGGAGTTCTTAGCCACAAGTGCTTGATCGTCTCTGTGAACAAAATCAAGTTGGAACATCGTCCCACATTGGAGGCTTTTGCAATTATTTTCAAGCCTCTTGATTTATCTCGAATCAAACACATTTTCTTGTTGGATTGACTATCAAAGTCAATTTTTAGGTTGTGATCTAGGATTTGGTAGATCAAAGTAAATTCTTTGTTAACTCGGGGACATATATGACATCGATAGTTTGTATTTGTGTGAACCAAGGGGTAGAGAAATTTTCTCAATCCACAATCAGTATATGAAGAATCATCTCCCAACAAAACATGATTTTTCGATGGCATGTCTCTCATTGAAATAAACCAATCTCTCGTGGTCGGTCATGTGTCGAGTGGCTCCCGAATCAACATACCAGGACATCACTAGATGACGTGGATGGTTCACTTGATCGAGCAAAGTGAACAAGAAGTCTTCATTGTCCTGACTTTTCTTATTGCTCACCGATATTACCTTGTTGGTGGGGTATTCTTTCCAGCTCCCCTTTTTCTCGCCCTTGATTTAGTTAGAATTTCCCTTGTAAGATTGTTGTTGTTAAGGTCCAGAGTTGCTGGATGAACCTTTCTTATAGGTATTATACCAACAATCTTGTAGGTTATGTCCTCTTTTGCATATTGGACATTGCTTCTTCTGTTGTCTATCCCCTTGATATTGATTTTGATTTTGGGATTTTTGATAGGAATTAGGTTTTCCTTTACCTTTTCCTTTCCATTTTTGATGTGAAAACAGTGCCTGCTCCTCTTCATCATCCTTATTGTGCATTGCTTCCTTTTATTGCAGTAGGTTTACCAACTTGTCAAAACCAACTGTCGTATCTGACACGTTTAGAGTTATGACAAAAATGTAGTAAGAAGAGGGGAGTGCTCTCAAAACAATGGGAACGAGAGCATCATCTTTGACCGGTTCTCCCAGGGCTAGAAGTGAAGCCCTCAATTCTGTAACTCTTCTTAAGAAATCTTCAATTTTTTCATTCTATTTGAACTTCAGTGTGTGTAACTGACTTTGTAAATTCAAGTATAACATTCTTATTCTTGGCCTCGTATATTGTGCTCAACTTATCCCACGCTTCTTTGGTTGTTTTGGCATCTCGAATGTGGGGTTGCACATTTTGGACACTCCAAATAAGATGATGAGTTTGGCCTTCTGATCTGCTTTATCAAACCTGTCATTGTTGTCTTTGTATCGATAGTTGATCTGGTCCGAGTACCATTCACAAGCAGGCCAGGTTTCTTCAAACTCAAGTTGTGTCTTGATTTTTGTCTTCCATGCAGCATAGTTGTTTCCTCTAAGTAGTTGTGAATCCGGAAGAAAAAATTTGGGGGCATTGGTGCCCATTTTGCAGAGATCACTGACAGGGTTTGGTTCTTATCACTCCAAGTATAAGGTCTCCCAATCTATATACCATCAGTCCGATATATCAAACCTTTCTATATACGTGCCCTTCCGATATACACAGTGGTACGTGGAAGAAGCTCGCCCTTTCTATATACTCGGTCAGTACGTGAAAGAGGCGTTAACATACATGAAAGAATTCAATATGTGGTACCAAGACAATACTAATGGGGTCTGTGTGATTATTGACACCGGCTCAAAGAAATATCCTCATACGCGCGCGTAACTTCACTATATACTCGGATAATTTCTCAGTCTGGATTTATGTCGTGCAATCATTCACAGACGGATGGGATGGTTCATAGTGTGTGCATTGTGACCTTATTACTCCCCGTCGATTTAAAGGGTCAATGCCTAGACGATGTTGTTACAACTATATTAGGCATTAAGTGCAGTAGTAGTCACGATGGCTTTAACCGTAAGCACTTCCCAGAGGCACTGTATATACCGAATGCTGCAAATGAGATCTAGGATCTCGTGAGTGTTATAGAACCAATTTTATCTTTTTTTGTATTACAATTACGCTAGTTTCGAGTAGTTACAAAGTTTGCGTTGACATAAAGAACTCCGCAAATTAGTACAATATAATGTAGTATACAAATTACATTCAAAGATTCTAAAAAAATTGAATGGCAAGCCAAAAAAAATTGTTTTGTGGCCTGGTGGCCTCCGGAGCCCAAAACGACCCAAAATGCAAAGAATTGTAAAAAACCAGCTGAAAATGAAATTTCAGGATAGGCCTTCTTTTGCAAAAAATGTTTGGAATGAAAAAACAGGCCTAGTGGAGAAAAAAAAATTTACCCTAAATTTAGGGTTTTTCTCGCTAGATTTAGTTAGTTATAACTAAATTCAAATTTTCTACTAAAGTTAGCAATCCCGCCAACTTTTTCTCGCCAAATTCAAAAATTTCAATAGGGGGTGGGATTCAAACCCCAAACCTCCCACTTCTAAGACTTTCTCTCTAATCGCCTTGGCCACTTAAGAGCGCTTGATATAGAAGTGAACAAACTTGTATTTAATGAAAGGTAAAATTGACTTACCTTTGTAAAATGGTGATTTGGCAGATTGACCACGTGGAGGGTGAATTTAGGGCTACGTGTGCACCTAAAAATTTGGATCTAAAGTGAATTTATCTCTTTTTCTTTTCTTGAGCTTCACGCCTCTTTGTATTGTTGATTAAGCGGTTTTTTTAATTTTCCTTTCGTTGTTCTTTGATTTTTCTTATCAATTTACTTTGCTTGTTTACGTAGGGAAATTGTTGATAATGGCCACTACATGGAGGAGTTTGATTTGACTGCTCCACATTTTGTGCGTATTTGTAGGTCCCGTGCATGGAGGTGTGTGGAATGCTCCACGTTTTTTATATTCCTCGCTACTATTGAATGGCATGTCCACCATTTTGTGCAGGTTTTCTCCTCAATACAAAGCTCGGACCTTGAAATTACTACTCGGACTAATCCAAAGCTATACAACTCACCCATGAACTCGGTCGAACATTAGAGATGCGATCCATCTCAATGTGTAGAGCTCGCTCGCCTTGGAACAGGGATGGTGCTCAACGGCTTGAAATGAGACTCAATAGTTGAAAACAAAACAATGTAAAGCACCGATAGATGTTTGGCTCACAAGTCTCGGCTAATATTAACTTAACCCAATGAAATTTGCTTGGTCGATGCTTGGTCTGGAGGATCCGGCTAGCTTAGGCTTGGTCGTGGTGAACAAAGATGACTCGGCCGCTTGAAACAATGCACAACTCAATGTCCAAACAATGTAACAAAGTTTAGACTGAGTCCTCCAAATCTGGACAGTCTTCTAGAATTAGCAGAGACTATATGCACCTCTAAATTAGAGGGAAAACCCCTATTGGGGAAAAATATGTATTTTTTAAATTGCATCCAGGGAGCAAATTTTGCTTGGTGCAAGAGGCACCAAGGCAAAAAAATTTCCTTACAAACACCTGGAGAATGGCAGGAGGTTGTGGAGATGCGAACGTTTTGGGAAGTTGCTAGAGGCAACACAAGCTCTCCTAGAGTGCAGAATCTCCTCCAAAACTATATGCTTCCTCTCTCCAACCTTCTCTACTTCACAGGTCCAAATTCTCACTCTAGTACCAAATGTAATTTCACAAACAGGGACGGAAGCCTGTATATTTTATTAATGTGAAATTGATTAACCATTACAATGGAGTGCTGCAATATTTATACATATTGGACAGCAATATACAAACAAATAAATGGGTTGCACAGGTACAACCAAAAACACAACTGCTTCCAATATTACATCTAGGAAGCACATAATTGTTATAACAATTATACATGTGGAAATAAAAGACAAATATGGTTTTAAAAACCATATAACAATAAATAATTAATTAATAGTTAATTAATTATAAAATGCATAATTAGAATATTAGGTAAATAATAATTAACCTAACAACACAAACATCAATGTTATGGATTTTTATGTCATTTAACCATTTTTCATATGCTTACATCAAATAAAAAGGTACTTTTGAGCGAAGACGTGTGTGTACGCTACGCTACAATATTTCCTTCCATCATCTATCATTTTTCCCATTCTAATTAATGTTCCTTCTTACTAACCTTTTCTATTTCTTCTAACTTGTTGAAACACAATTCTCACAATGACATGTTTCTTCACCCTCCCTCCCTCCCCTACATAATCTGGCAGCAGGAAGGGCTCCAACCAATCTATTAAATCAAACAATGGCCAACCAAGCCAAGTTCGACTCCCTGTTGCCGCGATGAGATTTTCTACCACCGTGGTCATTTTCTCTTCTTTTTGAGCATCAATTGACCTCTCCTATCACCCCATTGACACTCGAGGGGAATTGTCCATCCTACTAATTTTTCTTCTACCCTTACAAAAATAATTTTCTATTATCTTTGAAATGGTGCTGCTCGTGCTACACCACATCAAAGAGGGGCAAATGTAGACACCTAATTTTGACCACGCAAATTTTAATATTAAAATTGCACTAATTATCTTCTTTAATATCCTTTTTTATAATTAGTGAAAAATTCCCTCTAATTAGCTAACATTCCCCTTTGTCTCGGTTAATTAACGATGTGCTTCGTTAATTAACTAGTCTCATCCCTCATCTTGGATGCCAATTAACGATGTTTCGTTAGTTGTAATCCTCTTTTAATTAATTAATTAATCATTATTAATTAATTAAGCCTTCAATCTCGTATTTAATCAATAAACCCTCTTATTGGTTAAATCCCCTCTCAAACCCTTCAAATTCTACTAATTTCCCTCTAAATCATCTCCAAATGGCTTTTATAAGCTTAACTTGGCCTATTAATTAATCCTAGTTGATTAATTAAACCTTCCCAAACTCCCATGAGTTTCTAATCACTAATTAATCTCTTCTAATCATACTTATCCATTTCTAATTCTACATTCACTTTATCCCACATTCACTAGGTTGTAAGTTTCTCCCAAATTGGAAAGTTATATAAGAAACCTAGTACCTTCCTACCAATCTACACCTTTCCACCATGTCCTTGACATACATTATACTTGAGAAGAGAATTTCATGTTATTGGAAGGCTTGTTAAATTTATCCCCCTTTCTACTTGTTAAAGAGTAGTAGTAAAGAAGAATAAAAAACAACAATTAAGTCTTACTTGATGAGATCTCTTCCTCTTACTGGAGAAATCCTTGATCATGTGTGGTCTACATTTAGCTCATTTAAGGAAGTATCTACAATCCAAATCACATCCACATATCAAAGAGAGGTGTGCATTTAATATTAGATTCATGTTTTATGTAAGTTAATTAGCATTCCTTTCATGCTTTATCATGATGTATTTGCTGAAATTTAACTAAGGTAGGATCTACTTGGTGTTAGGTTCATTTAAATAGCTTAGTTCAAGTCTAGCATGCATACACTTCCCAAAGTTCTATTATGGACATTTTGGGGAGAAGGAAATGCTTTATGTGGTGGGGGATTATTTTATATAGCACAAGGGATGATTTGGGTAGTGAGAGGTTTCGTGTAGGAAACAAACCGAGAAGGGCTTGATAGGTGTATGGAAAGCTTATGGGGGTTTATTGGGCATGGGAAAGAGGGGTGAATGGGGATGGGCTTCCTACACCAACCTAAATGAGACTCTTCTTTACCCAATATCTATGTCAAAAGTATGAGGGAGAGAAATGCCTCTAAGATCTTGACTCATGATAACAAGATCAAAATATCTTAGGTAGAATAAGAGTGCAATACCCATAGGGGTTTGCATTCTTGAGAAATTCTTTCCCAAGTCTTTCTAAAGTTGGTCATGAAGTATGAAACTTAATCTATGGGGGCATGTTTTATGGTTAAGATGTTATAAGAGAGTGATAACATTTTGGTTCTCCTTGAACTATTTGTTCAATTTTTATCCCAATGGTCCCATGAAGATATTAATTATGTGCTCAAACTTATGTACCAAACTAGAGTTTTTCCTTTGAGAGAGGAAGTAAGCAATCTGAGAGCTACATTCTCCTATATGATGTCTACACTACACACATATTAGCTACATATTGACTATGATCAACATGGCTCACAAAATCATTTCCATACAATATGGGTAAGAATTTGAAGGTTGTTTGGGGAATCACATCCCATTCTTATAAATGAAGGTGGCTAGAGTTCCAAAAAGGAATAGGAAGATCCATGAAAGGGTGGGGAACATTGAAATGTGAAGGGTTGGTCTATATTTCACATAATGGGTGCTTGAAAGAGTGGAGTTGTCAGTGCTTAAAGGTGGTTCAAAACCGGATAACTAAGAACACACCAATACTTAGTTATGAAAACAATCAAAGATCTGTTTAGCAATCGAATCTTTTTTTTGTGAAAAGAATTTATCCTACCGAGCGTACTCGAAAAGGTTAGCAACTGATATTATGTGCCTAAAACACCATAGGGTACATCAATCAACAATGTGACTTCTTCTAAGTGTAGGAATTAGGTCCTTGATGCAAACCTCCCGAGACAATTAGTTCGATCCTAACTAATCTAATGTTATCACTATTGCAACACATCAAGAGGGGAAAGGGAGGAGGAAAATAACTAAAAAGAAAATGGTGTTGCAGCAAATAAGGAAGGGGATATCTATTTCTTGGTTTTTTACCAACATAGTGAATTAAAACTTACAACTATAACCCACACACAATATATCATAAGGCACAAAAGGAAAGAAAATGAAACATAATAATTAAAGGGGAAACGACAATCAATGTTCTATATTACTTGAATTATACATGATATGATACAAAAAGAAAGAGGCACTTGATGCATTACATATCCTAACACATAAGTCTAGACATCAATAATTTCACTACTCAAAAGGGTAGTGTAATTATAATTTCAAAAAGAGGGAACCCTTTACAATGAAATGAGTTTTCCTTTTATAGAGGTAGAGAGTGGAGAAGAAGAGAGAAGGAAATATTGATCCTTAATTGCAAATCTCCCACCTATTAATGGCTACAACACTAAAATGATCCAAATTTGATATATAATTGCATAATCCGTACCAAAATAATGTAAGGATCTCCATCCTGTTGAAAATGGGATGTGATTTAGTGAAAACAAGACCTCTTATTAAATGGGTGTTGGAAAAATTATATATATAATGTTCTCTATTATGAATTATATAATTCAAACACACGTTCAGTTTTAATAATTGTTCTCTGCCCAAACAATGCAGTTTGGAACACACAATTTCCTTTTAAAACTAATGTTCTCTGTTCACATATTTACAATATGGAACACACATTCAGTGCCATTCAATCATATAACAGATTCCATATGCTGCTGTAAATGACTTGAAGAACTACCGATCTCCCATTTTCATGGCTCGGAGTTTCAACGATCTCTCATTTCATGACTCGGCAACTACCGATCCTTCATGTTCATTCATGCATAGTATAATATATATACAAGGTTCTCTTACCATTTCCGGTTATCGAAGTGATCCATTTAAGAAGCCTATCTGAATATCTGTTACTGATATTCATCTGACATCCTGCATCTTAAATTAGGTGATCAGGACAACGCAACCAACACTTGCGATACTTTGGCCAAAGATTTTCACATGCTTTGCATGATCATATTCCTGGATGTGATACACACCAATGGAATACGTCCTTCACCTCACTTCACCTGTTATCTAGAATGGTCTTTCCTGGTTCCTACCAGTCCTTCCAATTTAAGGTCAAACTCTAACTCCAACTAGCAATATGAACGAGTATAGGAAGTCACTCATGGTAACTAAAGATACGCAGACATACGGTGTCGTCCCTAGACGACTCCATGTGTCTAGTTATCTTTAGTCCTCCGGAGTCACTCCGTATACGTGATCATACTCCTATCCCCAGCCAAGAACTTAATATTCAGCTTATGTAATCTTGATGATTTAATTCGGGAGGGCATTGTAATATGTCAGCTATAACATTGTGTCGTCATGAAGACCCCACCTTCATGAAGACACCGTGCTGTAGCTGGCGTATGTCAATGTCCTACGGAATCCTCTCATCGAGAGTACACATCCAGCTCAAGTGATTTGGTTATGATCTTAATATTTAAGATCAACTTTCAGCAACCATGTTGATCCTTTATCCTCGTTCTTGTTACAGTTGTATGTAGCTAAGAGAGACTAAATCCATCTTCTAGCTTACTATGCATCTTCTCCTTCATACCGAAGGGTTGCATTTTCTCTACTTGGTTCTTTTCTTAATCATTGGATTAAGCAGCCCATTACCGACAAACTTAATAAGTTTAACCTATTAAACTTAACCAAGTTTTCCACAACTGTAAACAAATTCAGAATTCCAGCTTATTAGACGTCATTTAAACGAGGTCTAATTCTCAATAAATATATTCATTTATTCTCCTTAACCTTACATAGTTAAGGTCTATTAGCCCTGGATATATTTATCCCATATCCTTACTTTCTGAATTTAACATTCGAGGCTATTAACGGAGTCCGAATACAAAGTTCGGTTGCTCCTAAGTTATTTGATATTCCTTAGCTTTCAAGCTAATCCCGAATACCTTTCAGTTATGAGATCATGTTCTTCCTAATCTTTTTTAATGTCAATTAAAAATTCATCTTAACCCAAGTATGAACTAATTACACATTTCAACGTAAAAGTTGCATTTAGGTAAGAATAGATATCGCTTCTTTTTAAATCCATCCAAGGACAATTGAATAATTCCAAATCAAGAAATAACATTATATTCCCAATTTAATCAACAATATCAAACTGATATAGTCATTAAAATATCACACTTGTATTTGTATTCATCAATCCATTTCATAATCCATATACATTTTCCAAATCCCAAATGACTAGACTTTGTTTATATTAAACAACGTTACAACTCATAAGATAGAAGAATATACTTTCTTCTTTTCACAATTCCTCGTAGAGGAATAATAAACTATCAAATACAATTCCTCTCAAACAATCAAAAGAAGTATCGTAAAACAGCCATGTCTTCATTTTACTCAAGTTCCATCTCAAAAAATTACTTGCACGGGTCGGGCCTCATCAAATCGAGCATATTAAGCACTTGTCATTAAAATGAGGTGCTTCTAATTAACTGTCTCAATAAAAGAACCCTGCTTTTATGAAACGTTAATATAAACATCAATCAAGAATTAAGTATCAAAAAGAATGAACAACGATGACAACTGAACCATCTAAATACCATCCCAATCAATCAAAGAACTACTGTCCTTTTTCCCAAATGATCATTACAAAAAGTAATTTCCTTCAACAGTTCCAGATTACAACATCTGTAAAAACTAGGAATACAAGTATGTATACTGCTATTATAATATTAAATGCAGTCAATTTCCTTTCCTTACATTAGTAATAAACTCAAGGATAAAATCTAACTGAAATGTAAACCAATTACTTTCCTTTCAATTCATGCATCTCATTTGATTTCAAGCAATCAAGTACAGCTGAGAAAAGTAAACACCAATAAAATATAGATGCCTAATCCCAAGCAATACAAAATTTGTTTCTTAACGATTACAGATTCCCAATTATATGAGAGAAGAAATGATCATTATTCCAAGTTATCCATCCACATTCCTATTCCTTTCCTCATGACTCGATCAAAATTGAATCCAAACGAGACACAAATCAAGATAACAGTTTAGAGTGAAACTTACAAAATCCATTCAGAATGCACTTTCCAGCAGCAAGAATAATTCCATTCATATTCAGCTTTAAATGAAAACAAGGAAGAATTTATCGTCCTTATCAATACTTCATTTAAATCAGGCTCATACGAATACCAAAAACAGGTTGGTAAAACATCGTATCCATCATAGAGCAAGCAATATAAAGAATGCATACTATGTTCTTACTGTACTAGAAGAATTCATACTTCTTTCACTGTATTTTTAATCAATAAACAGTTATACAGTCATTTAATCAATTATTCACACGACTTTCTATATCCATGAACGCACACAGTTCATAAATAACAATTGCACTTCACAGTTACCTACAGCAAGTCCAATCCGGGTGTACAGTGATGCTCTATTATTGCTATTGCCAGAACTCAAACAACAAGAAGAGAAATATTCATTCCTTTAACTATTTCAATAATAAACATCCATTTTCTTCAAACACAACAAGAATCACTCAAGTCGAGTCCAATTTTTTTGAATGACAGTGCAATCAGAGATCACACGAAACATTTCAACCTTTCGTTTGTACAGAAAGAAAACAACACTCAGAAAAATAATCTAAATACCGTTGTCACTTCCATCAAGCTGAACCTATAATGCTCAATAAAACCCAATTACCGTTTCTTTCAAAATCTAAAACAACAGAAAAAGGAAGAACTCGTTTCCTTCTACTTTCAGTAAAGAAACAATCATCTTCTTCAAAATGTAATAAAAACACCCAAATCGTGTTTATTTTATCATGACAGCTCAACCCATATTGACAATAGAACAATTTTTCAACAATGAAAAACAACTCACATAACTAGCCTCACAGCTTTCCATTCATTATACCATATGCAATGAATACCCAATTTGAGTTCCTTGCCAACAACATTTCTACCCGAAATCCATTTTTCTATTTCATAATGATATGCAGAACTCAGAATACAATAATCATTTATCAATACCTATATCAAGGCAAACCCGCATAGGGTATTAAATGCGCAAGCATGGTACAGACGAAACAGTCTCAAACAGCAAGCCAGTTCCCATATATTTCATTCATTGCACAGAAATACAAAGCCGAGTTTGTATTCACGACTACAGTCCGAACTGGAAGATCAAACCTCATCAATAAAACACAACAAATCAACTTTCCACCACAGCAAGAGAAAACATAGCTCATCAACAATTTCAGAAGAAAACAGTTACTTTCTCCAACTCCCACGAATACCCAAATCGTATTCATCCATTTCTTTTACAAAAGAAAAAGCACAACACACAGAATATGACTATCACTTCCATCAAACCGAGCTCATAATGCTCAATAAAACCCAATGGCTATTTCCTTCAGAATTTAAAACAGCAGAAGGAAGAGGAACTCATTTCCTCAAAATTTTAGTAAAGAAACAATATCAAACAACTCGCATAGTTAATACGTTCCATCATTCAAGTTCATATTGGCAAAAGAACGATTGCACAACAATGAAAAACAACTCATACAGCCTGTACAGTTTCATTCCATATAATCATTTACAAGGAAATACCCAGTTCGAATTCCCCAATATTGCCGAAGCAATTCAACACAGCATAGACTGTATTTTAACTTAATATCAAGCAAGGACAGTTCAAATCACAACAACAAGACAAAACGACTCTACCCAGAATCATTTCAACATGACAGCAAAATCGACTAAACCCAAATCATCTCAGTCATGACAGCAATCAAATAAACCCAAAACCCCCTTCATCAGAAGAGCAGGGTTGTTTTAATGAGACGTTTAAGCAAAGCAAGTAGTTTTAAAGAGAAGGGCTTAACATGCCTCAATTTTTCCTCGAAGCTCGAAGAAAACCGCGTCTACATGAGGTATTTCCTTCCACGGCGACAGCAACAAGCTTCCCAACAATCACCTTCCTCTACAGGCTCGAAAATAGCCTTCGATTTCCAAAGA
Source organism: Taxus wallichiana var. yunnanensis (assembly GCA_018340775.1). Taxonomy (NCBI): domain Eukaryota; kingdom Viridiplantae; phylum Streptophyta; class Pinopsida; order Cupressales; family Taxaceae; genus Taxus; species Taxus wallichiana. The sequence continues at coordinate 190,909,313 of CM031233.1, forward strand.
AACAGAGATAGCAATCAAACACAACTGGTTCGACTGAACCAAGAAAAACCAAATGCAGAGCAACTTCCCAAAAATCCGAACAACACAATAAACAACCAAAAATCCTCCATACTCTTTCCAAGGCGGGCTGGTCGCGAAGACCAAGAAAATTAAGTGCATTAAAGGCTCTACCTTTTTCTATTTCCTCACGCCACCGCCGACTTGGGTTGGCGAATTACCAAATTCAAATTTTGCATGCAAACCAAGTTTAGTCTCATGACTAACTGAATACCTCTAACTTTTTCTTGTTCCCGCCAAACTTGGCGCTGTCCACGCAAGGACTACATTCAATGCCCATTAAATTTCCTTCCATCCTTATCCTTTCCATCCCCCATGGGTCTGTGCGTCCCCTTCCTTAGGTTAGGATTAGTTTAGGATTTATAATAGTGTCCAAACCTAGGTCATCGCCTAGTTCTTAGGTTAATAGGATTTAGATCCATTTTCACCATTTTAGAATTTAAAAATCCACTTAGGATAGTAGTTAGGATATAAGGTAGAACTTAGGAGTAGGTTAGGGTCTAATTTCCCCTAACACTAATTAATCGACTTCCAATCAAGTCTTTCCGACTGACATCCAATTCAGTGCTGTGCAGGATGTTTCATCCCACGTTATACATACCTGAGCCACCCGCATCCAGCCTTTATCACCTTACGGGATCTGGCATTACATAGTGTATGGTTCGAGAATCGAACCTTTTCCGTTGGCATCTACGTGCCAGCTATTCATACCTGAAATCAGGTGCTGCACATTTATATCAACCTTCAGCCTGTTTTAAAAGTAAATCGACAAAGCGATCACAAGAAGGCCACAGCATACCTTGGATCAATGGAATTGATTCAAGGTGTGTCATTCAATCGCGAATAGAGTTCAATAAGCATACGACAAATTTGTCGTCACATCAGCAAACATACAAGCAATAATAACTATTGTCCCATGTAAATAAATTACAGTATGCAAGAATCCAGATTAGCAACACATTCCTTTAAGATCAAAATATATCTTAACATGTTTGCCTTCATTTCAGCAGTTACAACATTATGAAAAATAATCACCATGATAACTTACAAAAATCAGGGCGTTACATTCCTCCCTCCTTAAAGAATCATCGTCCCGATGATCAAATTAACCAAATCAAGGAGTTTCTAGGACAAAGTTCAGTTATTGTCCTTCCATTTATAAGTTCATACCAAAAACAGATTCACTCTTAAAAACAATGTTTTAAGACAACTATAAAATAGACTAATAATTGTCTAAATTTGGTAGAATTATCAGTTTTTCGAATTTCAAATTCGATCAAACAAGTATGGAAAAGCAGATCTCATTTCTTCGAGATTTTCCCAAGTTGCACTTTCTTCGCTGAACTGGTCCCACTGGACCTTACATTGATTCACTTCGCGATTTCTTAAGTACAACTAGCGAGTTCCCAGCACTCGAATGGGCTTAACCACGATTATTCCTGGGTCTTGGACCTGCAAGGAATTCCAATTCAGCACATGTGATAAATTTGTCACGTATTTCTTAAGCAAAGAAATATGAAAAACATCATGCATTTGAGACAAAGTAGGAGGTAATGCTAGACGATAAGCTACAGGGTTGATTATTTCAACAATTTCAAAAGGTCCCACGTATCGTGGCGACAACTTGGCAGCCTTGCCAAAAGTTATCGAGCTCTTTTTCAACTTCACCCGAAGAAAGACCTTCTCTCCCAGTTTATAATTCCTATCAACCCGCTTTAAGTCTGCATAACTCTTTTTCCTATTGGCAGCCTCCTTTAGATGTTCCCGAATCATTTTGATTTGTTGTTCCATTTCCGTAAGGATTTCTAGCCCAATTACCTCTCTGTCCTCACGCTTGTCCCAGCTGACAGGGGTTCTGCATTTTCTTCCATACAATGCTTCAAAGGGTGCCATTTTTAAAGAGGCATGGTATGTATTATTGTAGGCAAATTCACCAGCGGAAGGTATTCCTCCCATTTATACTGCTGGTCCATGCAATACATCCTTAACATGTCCTCTAAAACTTGATTAACTCTCTCGGTCTGTCCATCCGTCTCCTGGATGATATGCAGAGCTGAAGTTTAATTTAGTTCCCAAGGCCGCATTAAGCGTTTTCCAAAACCTTGATGTCATCCTCGGATCTCTGTCCGATATGATTAATTCCGGTATTCCATGCAATCTGAAGATTTCATGTACAAATCTTCTTGCTAACACTGGTGCATCATCTTTCAAATTACCAGCAATGAAGTGTGCCACTTTGGTCAATTTTTCGACTACAACCAGGATGATATCATGTTTATTTCTTGACATAGGCAATCCTTGAACGAAATCCATCGTTATCACTTGCCATTTGTACTGCGGAATGCTGTGGGGATACAATAATCCAGCGGGATGCATATGTTCCGCCTTAACACGCTGACATTCCAAGCAGTGTGTTACAAATTCCACCACATCCTTTTTCATTCCCTTCCAGAAGTATTGCTGCTTAAGATCAACAAGCATTTTCGTAATGCCAGGGTGTCCAGAAAAAGGTGAATTATGAAATTCAGTTAACAATTTCCTTCTTAAGTCATTTGCCAAAGGTATATATACCCTATTTTCGAACCTCAGAATTCCTTCATTGTCAAAATGAAATCCTTTATACCTGACATCCTTTGGATCTGCAGCAAGTGCTGTTTTGACTTGCTAGAAATAAGGATCTGATTCCAAGGCATCTTTCACCTCATCCTTAAACTGAGTTCTTAATGTTATAAGAGCAGAGATATGCTTCCTTCGACTCAGAGCATCTGCCACTCTATTTTCCTTGCCTTTGATGTAGCTTATATCAAAATCATACTGAGACAGAAATTCTAACCATCTTCGCTGCCTTGCATTCAGATTTGGCTGAGTAAAAATATACTTCAACCCCAGATGGTCTGTTTTTAACTCAAAAGGCTTGCCTAAAAGGTAATGCCTCCACATTTGAAGTGCATGAACAATGGCAGCGAGCTCTAGGTCGTGTGGAGCATAATTCTGTTCATGTAACTTAAGCTTTCTACTTTCATAAGCTATAACATGGTTATTCTGTAACAGAATACCTCCAAGGCCCTCTCCTGAAGCATCCGTTACAACCATAAAATTTCCATTTGGATCGGATAAAAATAGGTGTTGTAGTTAACTGTTCCTTTAAATTTTTAAAGGCAGATTCACATTTGTCCATCCAGACAAATTTCTTATCCTTCTTTTGCAGCGAAGTGATTGGGGCAACAATTTTTGAAAAGTCCTTAACAAACTTTCGATAATATCCTGCCAAGCCCATGAAGCTCCTCACTTCATGCACGTTCTTAGGCGCAGGCCACTCGGTTATAGCTGTGATCTTTGAAGGGTCAACAACTATTCCATTCTTGCTTATAACGTGTCCCAAATAATGCACCTCTGCATCATAAAAGGAACATTTAGATAGTTTACCATACAACTTCCTCTTTCTTAAAATTTCCAGCACTATCCTTAGATGTTCTTAGTGCTCTTCGACATTTTTAGAGTATATAAGAATGTCGTCTAAGAATACAAGCACAAACTTGTCTAAGTATTCTTGAAAAATATTGTTCATCAGATTCATGAAGGCGGCAGGTGCATTGGTCAACCCAAAAGGTAACACCGTGAACTCATAATGCCCGTACCTTGTTCTAAAAGTTGTTTTATGAATATCTTCTTCCTTTATTCTCAGCTGATGATACCCAGATCGAAGATCTATTTTTGAATAGACTGATGCTCCTCGCATCTGATCGAATAGATCATCAATCCTAGGAAGTGGGTATCGATTTTTAATAGTTTCCTTGTTCAACATTCTGTAATCAATGCACAGCCTCAATGTGCCATCCTTTTTCTTTACAAAAATTACCGGCGCTCCCCAAGGTGAGACGCTCGGTCTTATCAGCCCCTTAGTCAAAAGTTCTTGTAACTGAGCCTTTAGCTCTACCAACTCGATGGTGGTCATTCTATAAGGTGCCTTAGATATGGGTTCAGTTCCCGGTTTGATTTCTATTGCAAAGTCAAACTCTCGTTTGGGTGGAAGACCTGGCAATTCCTCCGGAAACACATCACTGAAAACCCCTTAACAATGGATATCTTTCCATGAAATCATTATCTTCCTCTACATTTTCTGTCATTTTTACTGCATACAAGGTGCAACCTCTATTTTTAGCCCTTTTTAGTTGCATAGCTGTCAGTTTCCTAACTGCAACTTCACGTTTTACACCTTGAATGACTGTTGCTTTCTGCAGGTCATCAAAACAACAAATTTGTTTTTCATAACAGTCGACCTTTGCCTTATGTTCTGCCAACCAGTTAACTCCAATAATGATATCATATGATCCTAGAGGAGTGACATACAGTCAACTTCGGTGGAGAAACTAGGCAAGTCAAGAATTGCCCCAAAAAGGCACATTTTGACTGTATGGACAACATTATTCCCATAATGCACTGTCCATGTTTTATCCATTCGTTCAACCTTTCTTTTTAATTTCATTGCAAGTTTAGCAGAAATAAAGCATTCAGTAGCTCCAGTATCAAAAAGTATGACTACAAGTGTACCGAATAACTTACCCGAAACTTCTATAGGCGTAACTTGCTTTTCAGCTTGTCTGTTAGCCACTGCAGCGTGTATCCTATGCTGCTGACCACGATCATCCTTCTTCAGAGGACAGTGATTCACATAGTGGTCCTTTCCATAGTTGAAGCATCCTCCAACTGGCCCTTTTCTAGGCTCAAATTTGTTACCAGCTTTGAAGTTATCATTCTGGCTCCCATAGGACTTCTGTCCATTGCCACTAACTTTTGTGAAGCTGTTCCGCACACTATTTACAGTTTGTTCATCACATATTTCTTGTTGTTATCCACAACAATTTTGTTTTTCACACCAAACCTTTTCCAAGGCCCCCTTTTTGGTGTGAGAGATGAAGAAGAATTGGGAATCTTCTTCCTTATCTCTTCCCTAGTGAGCAGAAATTGCTCTCAATTTCTGTTCCTGTCTAATTGCCTTTTCGACAACTCCTTCCATGGTGGTTGGGCCATGGACATCCACTTCGCCACCAATGATGGGATTCAGTCCCATTATGAATTTCTGTATTCTGAACTTCTCGTCAGCTTGGTACTGCGGCACATACTTAAGGAGTTTAGTAAACCCTTCCCAAAGATTCTCACACCGACCCCTTCCTCATGACTCGCTTGAAATTCAGTCATTTTCCTATCAAAATAGAGTTGAGGCAGCCATCGTTGCCTAAAATAACCCTTAAATTGATCCCAAGTTATGTCTGATTCGACAATATTCAACTCAACCTTACGGTTGTCCCACCATGATGATGCTTCATGAGAAAGCTGATATGCTCCCCATATCGCTTTGGTCTCTTCGGAGAAGTTTCTTATTGCAAAGTATTTCTCCATTTCACTGAGCCAATTCTCAGCTCCGTCCCCAAGGGTTGTTCCATCAAACTTTGGAGGACTTATTCTCTTTATGTCATTTGTAAGTTCAACTGCTAATCTTGCCCTTTTATTTTCAGGATGATTAGGAGCAATTACATTATTATTATCAACATCCGGATTCCCTCCATTGATGTTGTCCACAGGAGGCGGCTGATCATTTATATCAGCTTCTTCTTCCTCCTCTTCATTTCCCATTGATCGTTGTTCCGCAATGTCAAACGATCTCTCGTATCTAGTAGGGCAAGCAAGGATTTCATCCAGCTTTTTGAGCAAGAGTCGCTTCTTCTCCACCCAAGAACGGGTTGTTCGCGCAAAGATTCCTCTTGTTCTCACCATTTTCTCGCTTCAATAAGAAAATGTAAACCTTATTAATATTGTGGACTCATTAGGTCCAAGAGCTGCAACCTTCAGCTCTGATACCAAGATGTAACATCCCCATTTTAAGATACTAGAACAAGGGAATTTTTTTATATATATAACGTTCTCTGTTATGAATTATATAATTCAAACACACGTTCAAGTTTTAATAATTGTTCTCTGCCCAAACAATGCAGTTTGGAACACACAATTTCCTTTTAAAACTAATGTTCTCTGTTCACATATTTGCAATATGGAACACACATTCAGTGCCATTCAATCATATAATAGATTCCATATGCTGTCAGAATGACTCAAGAACTACCGATCTCCCATTTTCATGGCTCGAGTTTCAACGATCTCTCATTTCATGACTCGCAACTACCGATCCTTCATGTTCATTCATGCATAGTATAATATATATACAAGGTTCTCTTACCATTTCCGGTTATCGAAGTGATCCATTTAAGAAGCCTATCTGAATATCTCATTACTCGATATTCATCTCGACATCCCGCATCTTAAATTAGGTGATCAGACAACGCAACCAAAGACACTTGCGATACTTTGGCCAAAGATTTTCACATGCTTTGCATGATCATATTCCCCGATGTGATACACACCAATGGAATACGCCCTTCACCTCACTTCACCTATTATCTAGAATGGTCTTTCCCGGTTCCTACCAAATTCTTCCAATTTAAGGTCAAACTCTAACTCCAACTAGCAATATGAACGAGTATAGAAGTCACTCATGGTAACTAAAGATACGCAGACATACGGTGTCGTCCCTAGACGACTCCGTGTGTGTCTAGTTATCTTTAGTCCTCCTGAGTCACTCCGTATACGTGATCATACTCCTATCCCCACCAAGAACTTAATATTCACTTATGTAATCTTGATGATTTAATTCGGGAGGGCATTGTAATATGTCAGTTATAACATTGTGTCGCATGAAGACCCCGCCTTCATGAAGACACCGTGCTATAGCTGGCGTATGTCAAAGTCCTACGGAATCCTCCCATCGAGAGTACACATCCAGCTCAAGTGATTTGGTTATGATCTTAATATTTAAGATCAACTTTCAACAACCATGCTGATCCTTTATCCTCGTTTCTTGTTACAGTTGTATGTAGCTAAGAGAGACTAAATCCGTCTTCTAGCTTACTATGCATCTTCTCCTTCATACCGAAGGGTTGCATTTTCTCTACTTGGTTCTTTTCTTAATCATTGGATTAAGCAGCCCATTACCGATAGACTTAATAAGTTTAACCTATTAAACTTAACCAAGTTTTCCACAACTGTAAACAAATTCAGAATTCCAGCTTATTAGACGTCATTTAAACGAGGTCTAATTCTCAATAAATATATTCATTTATTCTCCTTAACCTTACATAGTTAAGGTCTATTAGCCCTGGATATATTTTTCCCATATCCTTACTTTCTGAATTTAACATTCGAGGCTATTAACGAGTCCGAATACGAAGTTCGGTTGCTCCTAAGTTATTTGATATTCCTTAGCTTTCAAGCTAATCCCGAATACCTTTCAGTTATGAGATCATGTTCTTCCTAATCCTTTTTAATGTCAATTAAAAATTCATCTTAACCCAAGTATGAACTAATTGCACATTTCAACGTAAAAGTTGCATTTAGGTAAGAATAGATATCAGTTCCTTTTAAATCCATCCAAGGACAATTGAATAATTCCAAATCAAGAAATAACATTATATTCCCAATTTAATCAACAATATCAAACTGATATAGTCATTAAAATATCACACTTGTATTTGTATTCATCAATCCATTTCATAATCCATACATTTTCCAGTCCAAATGACTGGACTTTGTTTATATTAAACAACGTTACAACTCATAAGATAGAAGAATGTACTTTCTTCTTTTCACAATTCCTCGTAGAGGAATAATAAACTATCAAATACAATTCATCTTCAGACAATCAAAAGAAGTATCAGAAAACAGCCATGTCTTCATTTTACTCAAGTTCCATCTACAAAATTACTTGCACGGGTCAGTTCATTGAACTGAGCATATTAAGCACTTGTCATTAAAATGAGGTGCTTCTAATTAACTGTCTCAATAAAAGAACCCTGCTTTTATGAAACGTTAATATAAACATCAATCAAGAATTAAGTATCAAAAGAATGAACAACGCATGACAACTGAACCATCTAAATACCATCCCAATCAATCAAAGAACTACTGTCCTTTTTCCCAAATGATCATTACAAAAAGTAATTTCCTTCAACAGTTCCAGATTACAACATCTGTTAAAACTAGGAATACAAGTATGTATACTGCTTTGTTATAATATAAATGCTATCAATTTCCTTTCCTTTCATTAGTAATAAACTCAAGGATAAAATCTAACTGAAATGTAAACCAATTACTTTCCTTTCAATTCATGCATCTCATTTGATTTCAAGCAATCAAGTACAATTTGAGAAAAGTAAACAACAATAAAATATAGATGCTTAATCCCAAGCAATACAAAATTCGTTTCTTAACGATTACAGATTTCCAACTGTATGAGAGAAGAAATGATCATTATTCCAAGTTATCCATCCACATTCCTATTCCTTTCCTCATGACTGTACTGAAAATTGAATCCAAACGAGACACAAATCAAGATAACAGTTCAGAGTGAAACTTACAAAATCCATTCAGAATTCACTTTCCAACAACAAAGAATAATTCCATTCATATTCAGCTTTAAATGAAAACAAGGAAGAATTTATCATCCTTATCAATACTTCATTTAAATCAGGCTCATACGAATACCAAAAACAGGTTGGTAAAACATCGTATCCATCATAGAGCAAGCAATATAAAGAATGCATACTATGTTCTTACTGTACTAGAAGAATTCATACTTCTTTCACTGTATTTTTAATCAATAAACAGTTATACAGTCATTTAATCAATTATTCACACGACTTTCTATATCCATGAATGCACACAGTTCATAAATAACAATTTGCACATTGCTGTTACCTACAGCAAGTCCAATCCAGGTGTACAGTGATGCTCTATTATTGCTATTTCCAGAACTCAAACAACAAGAAGAGAAATATTCATTCCTTTAACTATTTCAATAATAAACATCCATTTTCTTCAAACACAACAAGAATCACTCAAGTCGAGTTCATCATTTTTTTTTTTGACAAGGTAAAATCGAGATCACACGAAACATTTCAACCTTCCGTTTGTACAAAAAGAAAACAAAGACTTAAAAATAATCTAAATACCGCTGTCACTTCCATCAAGCTGAACCTATAATGCTCAATAAAACCCAATTACCGTTTCTTTCAAAATCTAAAACAACAGAAAAAGGAAGAACTCGTTTCCTTCTACTTTCAGTAAAGAAACAATCATCTTCTTCAAAATGTAATAAAAACACCCAAATCGTGTTTATTTTATCATGACAGCTCAACCCATATTGACAATAGAACAATTGTTCAACAATGAAAAACAAACTCACATAGCCTGTACAGTTTCCATTCAATATACCATATGAAATGAATACCCAATTCGAGTTCCTTGCCAACAAACATTTCTACCCGAAATCCATTTTTCTATTTCATAATGATATGCAGAACTCAGAATACAATAATCATTTATCAATACCTATATCAAGGCAAACCCGCATAGGGTATTAAATGCGCAAGCATGGTATGTATTTAAATAGCTCAAACAAAGAAGCTAATTCCTTCCCATATATTTCATTCATTGCACAGAAATACAAAGCCAAGTTTGTATTCACGACTACAGTCAATTCAACCGGAAGATCAAACCTCATCAATAAAACACAACAAATCAACTTTCCACCACAGCAAGAGAAAACATAGCTCATCAACAATTTCAGAAGAAAACAGTTACTTTCTCCAACTCCCACGAATACCCAAATCGTATTCGTCCATTTCTTTTACAAAAGAAAAAGCACAACACACAGAATATGACTATCACTTCCATCAAACCGAGCTCATAATGCTCAACAAAACCCAATGGCTATTTCCTTCAAAATTTAAAACAGCAGAAGGAAGAGGAACTCATTTCCTCAAAATTTTAGTAAAGAAACAATATCAAACAACTCGCATAGTTAATACGTTCCATCATTCAAGTTCATATTGGCAAAAGAACGAACGATTGCACAACAATGAAAAACAACTCATACAAATTTTATAGCCATTCCATATAATCATTTACAAGAAATACCCAGGTTAATTTCCCAATATTGCAAAGCAATTCAACACAACGATAGACTGTATTTTAACTTAATATCTAAGCAAGGACAGTTCAAATCACAACAGCAAGACAAAACGACTCTACCCAGAATCATTTCAACATGACAGAAAAATCGACTAAACCCAAATCATCTCAGTCATGACAACAATCAAATAAACCCAAAACCCCCTTCATCAGAAGAGCAGGGTTGTTTTAATGAGACGTTTAAGCAAAGCAAGTAGTTTTAAAGAGAAGGGCTTAACATGCCTGCAATTTTTCCTCGAAGCTCGAAGAAAACCGCGTCTACAGGAGGTATTTCCTTCCACGGCGACAACAACAAGCTTCCCAACAATCACCTTCTGCTACAGGCTCGAAAATAGCCTTCATTTCCAAAGAAACAGAGATAGCAACCAAACACAACTGGTTCGACTGAACCAAGAAAAACCAAATGCAGAGCAACTTCCCAAAAATCCGAACAACACAATAAACAACCAAAAATTCCTCCATACTCTTTCCAAGGCGGGCTGGTCGCGAAGACCAAGAAAATTAAATGCATTAAAGGCTCTTCCTTTTTCCTATTTCCTCACGCCACCGCCGACTTGGGTTGGCGAAATTACCAATTTCAAATTTTGCATGCAAACCAAGTTTAGTCTCATGACTAACTGAATACCTCTACCTTTTTCCTGTTCCCGCCAAACTTGGCGCTGTCCACGCAAGGACCTACATTCAATGCCATTAAATTTCCTTCCATCCTTATCCTTTCCATCCCCCCATGGGTCTGTGCGTCCCCTTCCTTAGGTTAGGATTAGTTTAGGATTTATAATAGTGTCCAAACCTAGGTCATCGCCTAGTTCTTAGGTTAATAGGATTTAGATCCATTTTCACCATTTTAGAATTTAAAAATCCACTTAGGATAGTAGTTAGGATATAAGGTAGAACTTAGGAGTAGGTTAGGGTCTAATTTCCCCCTAACACTAATTAATCGACTTCCAATCAAGTCTTCCGACTGACATCCAATTTAGTGTTGTGCAGGACGTTTCATCCCACGTTATACATACCTGAGCCACCCGCATCCAGGCCTTTATCGCCTTACGGATCTCACGTTACACAGTGCATGGTTCGAGAATCGAACCTTTTTCCGTTGGCATCTACGTGCCAGCTATTCATACCTGAAATCAGGTGTTGCACATTTATATCAACCTTCAGTCCGGTTTAAAAGTAAATCGACAAAGCGATCACAAGAAGGCCACAACATATTTGATCAATGGAATTGATTCAAGGTGTGCTGTCAATCGGCGAATAGAGTTCAAAGAAGCATACGACAAATTTGTCATCACATCAGCAAACATACAAGCAATAATAATGCTGTCCCATGTAAATAAATTACAGTATGCAAGAATCCAAATTAGTAACACATTCCTTTAAGATCAAAATATATCTTAACATGTTTGCCTTCATTTCAGCATTCTGCATTATGAAAAATAATCACCATGATAACTTACAAAAATCATTATGAAAAAAATAATCACCATGATAACTTAAACTTAATAACCTTGTCGGCTCCTCCTATACCTTCCTCCTCATGACCCCGGACACTAGATTACACCACTTTGTGGGATCTAGGACTCTGAGCCGAATATCTTCTCGCACACTCAAACTACGAAAAGATTCCACGCACAATAAGCTACCTTACAGACCTAAAACAGAGCACATGACATCATGAAACCTAGACCTTCCCTCGTTTGAATATGAGGAAGTTGCTGAGGCCCTGAAAACATATTACATCAACACACCCAAACCAAAAGGGACGTGCACAAAAGAACATTCAAAAAGACTTTTCAAAAAGGTTGGACACTAAAAACCTGCCCAATTTCCAAACATTCCTTTCCATTCTAATATCCCACGCGACGTCTACATACTTATTTGCTTTCATTATAAGACAACAATATGGTTAGGAAAAACGCGCATGTTTGAAGTCGACCCGTCACCCGACGCTTTCCAGGCTTGGCTTAACTAGTTCCGGGTCAAATATGCATACCTACATATTAAAAAAGAACGGCGTACACTGTACAGTGTTCCTTTCCGTCTAATTTTTTTCCTCTGTCTTTCCCATCCAAATTAGCAATAACAATGTACCCGTGTCCTTTCTAAACTATACCTACTTTGAACGGAATTATGGAAGTGGAAGTGGAACCATTCCTGGTTTAGCAGACCGACCACTTCCTGTCTTCGTCACACGGACACCCACCCTATTTTAGTCCGGACTCGGGCGTCACTGGTCAATATACAGGAAGTAGGTAAGGGTATAATCATATACAAACACAACTGTGTATATACATTATATATATATAATTTGTTTTTATTTTTATTTGTGTGTTCGAAGGAGAGTCCAAATTAGTAACGTTTCTTCTGCGAGATTCGCCATTTCGTCGGGAGATCGCCCTACAAAAGTCCCAGATATTTTGCGGAAAAACGAGATTTTCGTGCTAGTAACACCCAAAAAAAAAAAACGAAAACTGACAAAGAGTGTGCAGCACAGGTCGCAGGAGGAGATATCCACAGATCTGTTGGGGCCCAGAAAAGATGGCATTGTGCGGGCGGGCGCCTGAAAATAATCTGTCGGTGGTGCAGAAACACATACACAATGTATATATACCTATATGGAACCAATATAAAATGTGTGCAAGTCAACCTCAACCGCCCCGTTAAAGACCGCAGAAAATTCCCTACCTTGAAAACACACATTACGTTTTTACCATGCGACGAGTACGACAGAGCTTGTCCTCCTCTGCTAATCCTATTTTTAAAACAACATTATCGGCCAAGTTTTTTTATTTTCATTTTTTTGTTAAGATTGAGACGGCGGTTGGCGTCAGCGGGGTTGGTACGATAATGCTTTTCCTGTATTTTTTTTCCAAAGAGCAAAATTATAGGTATATGTGATATACATACACATTGTATATGTGGCGCGTGAACAAATAATGAATATATCGTTATCGAGGGGGAGGTGTGGGTCCCACGGGTCCGAACACTTAACAACCCGCATTGATTAGGTATTGTTATACTTATTCTCGAATCTGGGTGACAGTCTGCGAGGATCTTGCGCTCAGTGTTGTAATCTCTAACGGAACTCGAAAGGAAACAAGAATCGTTTCCATCTCTGCTCACGACAAAATTGAAACGCTCTGGCAGCTTGCTGAACAAAACAAGCGTTATGGGTGTGGGCCCAACACTGCAAGGGATGAGATATGGGAAGAGGAATTATAAGCAATAGGGGTAGAGCATGTGAAAGTAGCAGTAGATATAGAAGAGTTTGAGGTCCCTCTTTTTCGTGGATAGATTATTTCGAGACTATTGCAATGGTGTAGTTAGATTGATATTTTTATTCGCCATGGAAAATTCTATTATAGAATTATTAATCAATGTAATAAGTCAAAAACATCAATATACCAACATTCAAGTTGATATTTCTGGAACTATTTCAGATAACTATATTTAAGGTATATGTACTTTTATATCACTCAAATGCTTATTTTATATCACATTGCATTTGGACCACATTGAACTAAAGGGTGAAAGCTCTCTTTCATTATTATTAGCCAATAGATGTTTGACACATTTTAGGCAAGGAAGTACACCCAATCTCACTTTCCAACTTAGAATCATGTACATTAGATTGATTGGACCTTTTCCAAGTTCAAAGCATTTGTCAATTTTAGCATTTTATATTTGGGGTGATAATGATAGTCTCTATAGTCCAACTTCTTTATCTTATATTTTGATCTTACCCCTTTAATAATATCCTATCCTAAAATATATTAGGAAGATTCTCTCAAAGCCACACCCAGCCACAGACCATATGATAGAAATTTATTTTCTAAATACCTTTTATTTGAACCATAATATTTATTTTACAATGTAGGTGTGGTAAAATATATGTAGATTAAAAATACCACAAGTCTTTATAAACACGATGGCAAAATAGAACATCAAACTCGACCATCTCCCCTGCCACGATTACACATAAAGATTATCCCTAGAAGACATTATATGTTAAAAAAAAACATCTCTATTATTATTAGGCCCTTATATTTCAAAGTCTAGAAAGTAGTTGATAAAGTATATACATAATTTAGCCACATTTAATTATACATTTAATCTTTGATTTATTTAAAATATAAAAATATGGTATTTGTGCATCTTTTTGTGATTATAAAAGTTTGTTAGTCGTTTATTGTCAATTCTACCAATTAATCAAAATAAATTATATCGCACTTCGCTTATAATGTTAAAATAAATGTTCAATTTTCTTAAGAATTTTTACAAGATTATCAATAGATTCATATACATAAAATATGAATTCTCCATAGACTTTATCTTACTTTTTTTTCAAATAAACTAGTTAGTTTTTAGTTCGACCTTGTTTTCCTGGTTCCTTTTTTTGTTTGCTCATTTTTTTTTTTATTGAGGTTCACACTTTTATAATGTTTTGATTGGCCTCTTTCTCGAGGCATGCTAACTCGATATGATTGGCATTCTAGGGTGTGATTGTGTCCACCCATCTTTTATACAATCAACATTGTAATTATCTGTTTTATCAATAAAAATATGTTCTTCAATGATAAAAAAATTAAATTAAATAATATGGACATCTCTGTGTAATGGTTGGGACTTAAATATAGTAAAAAAAAGTAAATGTAAATAATGGAGAGGTATTATGAAGCGCACTTATTTAAAAAGGGCCACTATATGCGCCTAATTTTACACATTGCAATATCCAATGGTAAATGCACAAAAACCAAAAAATAAATATGAGAAGCTTATATCCTCTTTTTCTAATTCTTTTTGTCCTCATAAAATTTCTTTTCATTTTCAAAATTTTAAAACACTTAAAGTTTTGACTTTCAACTCCTTTTGTTAATTTCCTTTGAGAAAACTACTATGGTGGTTTGACCCCAAGGTGTTAATGAAAAATCATTGGTTTGTTGAAACCAATGGTTTCACAATAGTTATAAGTGTGGTTTTGATAACAAATGAGACATAAATTAAAGGTTGGATCTATTCTATTTGTATTCATTATTGAAATATTTGTTTCCATCGAGATAAATAACTATTGTTGGCTTTATCCATTGGAGTGTTGAAAATGATTACTCACGGTAGCTTGCAATCATTTAAAAGTAATTCATAGTATTTTATTGATAAGTTTAGGATTTATCTATCTATTAAGTCATGTATATTGTTCATTGTTGGATAAATACTTACATATTGTTGTACACATGCATGTATCCATCTACAATAGTGTGTATTTCCTTTATGGTTGTTTGTAAAAGTAATCTTATTTCATTATTTATAACTTCAAACATTTGTTTTATTTCCATTTGTAATAGTGATCCTATCCACCTTGATATGTCATCTATTCATTTTTTAGTTTAGTTTATTTTAGTAATATTATATGACATGTAAAAATCTACAAAAGACATCTAGTGTGCTTAATCTTATATTTATTGCCTTTCATATCATTTGAAAACACAAATAGAGATAGGTTAGTAATATTTCATTAATTTCAATAGTTAAAAGTTTAATCGGGCATATTTTCCCAACTAGATCAATAACACAAACATGATCAATCTTTCTCTAGTCATCAAAACTAGACCCTAAGAACTTGAGTACCAAGGTGAACATGCCTTTTTCCTTTTGTACAATTTTAGTGAACTCAATGTCAAGGCTAGTCCTTGTTATCCTATTTCTTTCATACACCCTTCTCTCTCTTCCCATCTTATTCTACATGTGTTTATACACCTCTTGAATATGTTAGGTGAAGAGATACCTCTAGACATGGGTGTATTCAATGGCCAAGTTTGAACTCAAGATGACCTTTCATTGTCTAGATGAGCTATTTTCAACAACAAAATAATGAGTGCATGAACAATCCAACACCTTTTAGTTTTTCTTTTCTTTTACTATGCCTCAAATCCTACGTGGCCTTAGAAGAATCACAAACTACTTCTCAAAATCCTCATAGCCAACATGGCTTCAATGATTAACTTTTACATGTGAGGGTTTATATCCACATTTTTAACTAACTCCCATATTAGCTTGTAAAAGCTTGAGCTCGATAGGGAATCGAGATTCGATTAGTATAATAAAAGGATTAAAATTATGGAAGAGGGACTAACTAGGATACGATTACCAACTTTTTCTTAATATGTTTCCTTCTAATTTAACACCTCTTGAGAAACCTAAGATGAGTCCTCTTGAATGACTTAGGATCAATCAACTCATTTTAGGACATTGTCCCACTCCCCTAAATATCCTACAAGGGGAGTGTCCAAACCAAGTGGTGTTCCCACCGATGCGAATACCCTCATATTTACCTTGTAGGGTGAAGTTGGGACTTAGAAAATAATCAAGCTTCTCCTCAACTAGATCACTTGAATCCAGGAGCTACGCCAAAGGTCAATTTTTGACTAATCAAAACAACACTCTTGTTCAAAATTCGACGGCTTCCTATCAACTCCCATTGATTCGGGCCAATCTACCTCTCAATTATTGTCTACCTTGTCAAAATCCAAGTGGCCTTCCTTCTTACACTACTATCAATTTATATGATTGTCAATGCACCTCCTACTTACACTTCTCCTAGTTATATGCCTATTGGCATGCTTCATTCCTATATTGCTCCCATTTATATGTTAAGCAACACAACTCCATCTAACTCTAATATATCATATATGCTCAAATGTACCCCAAATCCACTCAATCACATTATTAAACATTGTCTTATTACCCACCACATTTTCATGGGGATGTTGACCCCTATACAACTACTTAGCTAACTCCTCCTCGACCCTAGATTTGGTATCATTTTATTCTTGACGCCCATTCAGTCATATACACAACTCATTGTTGATTTTGTGAAGGCCTTTGATATCAATAAATTACTTCGCATAGGAATATAATATTTCCTTCACATTAAACAAAGTTCTAACAAGTACACGACCCATTTCATTATGAGATGAATCTAATTAATATGTACTTCTACTAGCACTCCTCTCATGGACAAAAGGAAATTATGTGATCTCTTTCTTCCTTCCTTTGACCATAAAACTAAGGAAGAGATCCCAAAATTCACTTTTGGTCATTTTTAGTATTAGAATGTGCAAGAAGGGTGTGTACATGATTTTTGACGTACATGATGCTTGTGCAATATGTTTGTGTAAGAAAGATGTTTACAATTATATTGCGTAGAACTTGTGAAATACTTTGGGATGTCTAAACACACAGGAAGGTTGTTTCCAAAAATGGTGTGTGGTATTGTGTAGCAATTGGTTATGTAGTATGGTGTTGCGAGGAGCTATGTGACATGGTAAAGCACCCCAAGTTTATAATTAAGTATTATCCTACATTTTTCAAATTGTATTTGTCAAATGGATATTTGAGAGCAAAGATGTCTTTATGATGATTTGATATAGGTTTGTTGAGAAGCATTATTTAATTATCACTTTGGTCATTAGTTGGTGTGACTTTACAAATTCCCCTTATGCACGAGTCTTACAAAGTAATATTTTTGACTTATTTGAATATTATGATGCAAAACATTCGCAATAAAGTGTATTGTTGTACTATATATAATAAAATGTAGATACAATAAATTTGTATGATAAATTGCATAACCTTGAAGTACATTATTCTATTGTAAATATTTAAGTTGATATAATCTAAGGAAGGTTACCGTGTTGGGTTTAATTTATACCCAAAAGGGTATTCCTAGGAGAAATCTTGTGCTCTACATGCATGCCATTTTATTTTGTGTTGTTTAGTTTCTTATAGCATATATCTTCTTTTGTGTTTAGTTTATTATGGGTGTTTCCCAACAACAAGATCTCATACCCCTAACATCATGCATGTTTCATCTAGTTGAAGCAAGGAGCGTGGTGTCACAATAGCAATTCTTTTCCAATGTCATATCCTTTTTGTATGGAAGATTTTCATCATGGCTTTTTTTTTGTGAAACTATGTTTTTGCAAGAACACAAGGGGAATTCGAACTTATTATTTTATGTCAATACAATAACTTATCTATTGTCTTTTCTTTAAGTGTTTCTTAGCATTTTCCAATCAATATTTAGTACCTCTACATGTGATACAAATTGGCAAGCCAATTTTATGGGATTTGTATTGAGGTCGGCTTCCTTAGGCCTATGCTTGTTGAAAACTTGGAGAGTGATTATTTAGCATCGTGGGAAAGGGTTCATTGTTATGATCATCTAATATATACTACCTAGACACATAAGCATCTCGTTTGTGTCGACATTATACAATTTCAAAGAGATCCTCATATTCAACACCTAGTTACAGGTTGACATGCATGTATCCCGATAGGATGGAATGTTGTCCATAAGGACTTTAATACTATTTGTTATTCATCATCATCTAGATAATTGAGTCTATGTCTTGTCACCATTTGCTACGCTCGTTTAGGTACAATTAGACATAAGAACTTTTGTGAAGTACTACTTGCAAGACATCATCTTCGAACTCAATCATTAATGATCATTTTTATTTTTATCATACATGGATACTTAATATAGCACGTCATTTTGTAGAGACTCATATCATAAGTTTTTTCTTTGTTCACTTTTTCTAAGTTGCTCTTAAGGGAGGTGTTGATGTTGTATTTGAGCATGCCAATTTATTTCTTAACAACTCAAGAACTCTTTTCTTTGACTAAGCACACTTAAATTAATATAACTTTATTCATCTTCTCATTTCATAATACACTTCTTAATTAAAAGGAGATAACTCTCCAAAACCCTAAACCTAGCCTCCTCTCATATTTATATAAGAGGGATAGAGTACTAGAGTGTAAGATTGATTAAGTGGAAAAAAAAATGAACTGTATTTTTCATGTCTTTTAGCCCTCCCACATATATGAGTTTAGTTGTCATTCTACCTTAACATATTTGTGTTAATTGTTTTACTAATTTATAGTTGTCATTCTACCTTAACATATTTGTGTTAATTGTTTTACTAATTTACAAATACATATATGTAATTGAAAAATAATCTTGAAAATACAATTTATATGTACACATGCACCAGATACAATTGTTTATGATAGTCTTAAAATTGCTTCTTCATAAAACTTTAAAATCTATATACTTGATTCATTAACCATGGGCTCAATCTCACATTTTATATAAAATTTTAGGACTTTGTGGGGGTGATTTAGTAGTGAAAGAATGGCCTCGTGTGATCTAAATTTGATACCTAGTGTTACTTAAAACACCATTAGAATGGAATAAAATTCTTCAAAGCTATAAAATGTTTCACTAATAAAATCATTATTGCATTTGACCAAACATTACCAGTAACATAATTTTTACACTCAACCAGATCATCATGCAAATAGAGCAATATATTGCATTTATGTAATGATACGGCATTAAATTTTAAAAAACAAACATCGAAATCATTAAAAAATGGTAACTAAGTCCATTTAAAAAGAATATGTATTACAATTGTAACCAGGTTCAATAGTAAATATCAAAATCGTAACCAAGGTCAATATTAATCGCTTGTAACTAACTCTTGCCTATGTTCTTTTCAAGAAAAACACTTGACAGAAGAGATCCAAACAAAACCAGCAATCCACAATCACTTTTCTGATGGATCGGACTCTGAAAAAATAGATATTTGCTTCAATGTGGATAGTCTTCAAATTCATGACAACGAGAGAGAATTTCTCATTTCACAGTTGCAAAAGATCTTGTACTAGTTTGTAAGCTTCTGCAAATCGGTGAAGGAATTTGTTACAGACCGAGCGAACAATCCAGGGCTCCAAAAAGAAATTCAGAGGGGACGTTGGAAACTTAAAACATATAGCAAAAATCCTTGCAATGCTATATATAATGGAGTTATGGCCAGCAAATAACAACGGTTCACACTAAAGAGAGCTTCTGATTGCACGGTGGGCTGTGTAAAGCAGATAAAAACAAAGTTATCATAACTGAACACTCATTCAATTCATCTGGCAGCCATGAATGCAGACGAACCTGGTAAAAGTGATAAAGGCCGACTATTTAATGCAGCCGTGTGTGGCAAGTTTAAGCTTTTATGATAACACAGATTTAAAAATATATTTCGGACTGTCTTCTTTAATAACAACAGAAGATGATGCAACAGCTATTAAGTGATATCATATTTCAGAGATTTTAAGCTTTCAGTTCATGTCAAAAATTAATTTTTTGAATAAAACTGTGTTAGAGATTTTTCTGTTTTGATGTTTCGAATCATTTTTCATGATCTATCATCAGAATGAGAAAACTTCCCATGATATCACATTTACTCAAACAAATCAGATTTTTTTGTAGTTAGAAGCAAAATCATCCATGCCCATTTTAATGAAACAATATGTATAAGAAATTTTTAGTTTTAGCTATACTATGCACAAATTTCTACTCCATAATACAGACTAGGAGCATGAGATTTTGCATAAAAGTAGTTGCAACTTCATCTACTTGCAGACACATGAGCAGATTCTAACCGCTGACAAAATTGCTTATAGTGGGTGTGCAGTTCCGTGTGATTTTCCCTTTTCTGTACATAAAACGAGAAATTTTGATGTCTTCCTCTATAGGAAAATGGGTGTTATTCTATGAGGCACCTACTCCTAAAAAGTCAATGAAATGCATGTTCACAGTCATATCCTTCTCAACACTTTTGTTGAAAATCGAGGATTTGCTGTACTCGTGCGAATCTGAATTGGAGTAGCTGTTGTCACGTACAGATGATGCCAATGCAGAAGAAGAAGAAAATGAAGATTCCATGTAATTTTTCTCAACCAGGAGGCCATAGGAATCAACATGGAGTGGAAATTTGTGGATGGAATTGTTGGTGTTTGCACTTTCTGGCACCTGATCAGCAGAGAGACGAAATTTATCTACCTCAGAACCTAATGCATTCGTTCTTTCAAATGGTATCACAGCATCCTTGGAACCTGAAAAAAAACAGGAAAGGAGAGCAGCGTTTAATAAACCAGACCTGGTGGAATTGGATACTGGGTTACATAGTTTAATGGCTTCTTTGCCTAAGTTTTCAAGGGAACATATTGATTCAACAATGCAAAATAAGCGGAAAAAAAAAAAACTACAGCAGTAATTTTCAGAGAGGGCCAAAATAAAATTACCAGCCAGATAATGGAGGGATTGTACTGCACCAAAGGATTTGATGCTGCTATAGTCCGGGACTCTAGTCGTTACTGAAAACTCTTTATTATTTGCAGTAGAGTAAGATGTGAAGTGTATTTCGTTGTTGCTGGTGAACCCTGAGATCGGGTTAACAAGATTAAGACAAGAACCAGTCGTTTTAGGGATAGTACTGTATTCGTATTGGGAATTGACCTCAATATTGAATGCCTTGTTATTTTCTTTTCTGTGCTGCTGCAGGTATTGTTGATGTTGTTGCGGTTTTCTTCGTCTGTAGGCGGAAGAGTGTTCTCTGTATTTTCTGGCCATGATGACATGCCAGTGATTCTTGACCGCGTTATCGGTTCGACCAGGAAACAAACGGGCGATCATGGCCCATTTGTTGCCGTACAGTCGATGGGCAGCGAGAAGACGGTCTTCTTCCTCCTCGCTGAAAGGCCTGCGGTTGATTCTCGGATCGAGCTGGTTAAACCACCGCAGTCTGCAACTTTTGCCTGTGAACAAATACATACACCTAAAAACATCAAAGATAGCACCTCCAAAACCCTTAAAATTCTGCAATTGAAAACATACTATTTCAAAACCCTAAAAAAGTCCATTGATCGACCAAACAGTATGGAATATGGTCTTAGGCACCAAAACTCGGACCTTTAAATAAATAAACTCATTGATGCGCAGAAGCACAGAGATGTTGCATCAGCATGACAATATTTCTATGTCTTCGTAATCTTAAAAGTTAAAACCCTACCGTATTTTAAACAAAGCGAGTGTAAACATAAAAGAGTAATTTTCTTACCAGATCTCCCATGGAGTTTCTCTGCAATGAGATTCCAGTTCTGCGGGCCGTATTTAGTCACAAGCTCCTTAAGCTTCGCATCCTCCGCGGGCCTCCAGTGGCCTCTAGCACATAACTTCGATTGCCCGCAGGAATCCACCACTTCTTTCGCGTTCGAATTCTCCATCTCCTCGCTTTCCTTCTCCTTGGTGCAATAATCCTCTTGGCTCGACCAGTTCTCCGCTCTGGAACTGCTCTCCACAGCCCAGGCCTCCTCCTCTTCCTCCTCCTCCTTCTGCATCATCGTCATGCGTTGTCGTTCCGAGGTCGGGCTGAGCACCTGCTGAAAGGCAATCTCACTTCTGCATTGGCTTTCACCAGACAGAGATCCTTCAAAACCCCATCCTTCCTCAAAAGCTCAAACGTCACGGGTTCAAAACCTGCCGCGGCGGAGCTGCCGCTCCGCTGCAACCACTGAGGTAAAAGGCAAACCGTCCCATCTAATTCTCTCAGGCTCATCAGAACCAGAATTCCTCAACCCCAAACCAAAAAAACGAATTTTTCCTCGTTCCAAAAACAAAAACCCTAAGAAATCTGCTCACAGATCCCGGTTCTTCACAATCGGCGAAGAACCATTACAGCTTCAACACCATCACTAGCCCGGTGGCCGTAATGCACCTACTTATTATGTATACAGGAGAAATCAGTTTTCTACCCCTCCAATAACACACACAGTATGTACGTGTCTGCGTCTCGTAACAGTAATAAAAATCAAGAACACAGAGAGAGATCGATCACGCCACTGTTCACACCCACAGCAACATCAACATGTGAATGCAGCTTAATATTTTTACCATCCTCGGAAACCCAAACACGGGCTAAAGTAACGCAGCTTCCCAACACATGAAAAACTCATTCCTTATATTTTCCCATCGCTCGTGGGCCTCCCTTATTTTATTCTATTATCGCCTGACCTTATTGCACAAGAATATTAGGCTTCGACAGTGAAACCTATGACTTTATCGGCGAGTGAAACAGTGTCGCGTACAACCAATGTTTTTAATATAACCGGCAGCATTTTATGTCATTTTCAAAAATGGCTTCTCGCTCAGGGTGAAAACTGAGAATATGTCTCGCCTTTACTTATACTAGCAATAGCAATGGCAATAGCAGTAGCAGTAGCAGTAGCTGTAGCTGTAGCTGTAGCTACCCAACAAATTATTTATCCTTATCCGTCTCCAGCTTCGTATTATGATGCTCTCTGACCACTGACCGCCATTCAACGCAGTATCTTGGAACAGAAAATTGATCTCTTCATAAGGGCATATATAATAATTAGATTTACGGTAACTACGTTTGTCCCACAATTTAAACGCATCTTCGTTTCCCCATAACCGTTCATCTTCGTCGGTCCTTTCCCAAATAATTAAGTGTGTTCATGTGTTTGTGGTCCCTCCATTTGTAATTATTTTAAAAACAAGTGGTTTTACATTTTAAAATTGTGTCTTATACTAACCATCACATATTGAAATTTATATAATATGGGCACTTTGTTAATGATCCGTTCTTCTTTTTAATTTAAGGTGAAGACAATATCCATCGAGTTATGTATTGACTTGATGTTTGTTGCTTAGTTTTCGAATCTAACATCTAATGGTGAAAAACGCAATGTTATATAGGGAACTCTCCCCCACCACCTTTCAATGGAAGTGGATTCAACATGGTGAAATCTTCTGATTCTTAGACATCTCTTTTGCATTCCAAGCAAATTCCACATGCTCATGGCGTATGTGGTTAATGGAGTTGAGAAGAAGCTCTCGTACCCAATTACTACGCCCCTTTTGATGGCTAACAAATTCCAAATTGTCGCTAAAGTACTTTTTGCCACCCACATTTGTTACTCTTCTTGTTAGGCACCTTGTCGGGTTCTTACAAAAATCTTGAAAAGTTGCTCAAATCTACTTTTTATTGGCTAGTTATGAATCTGCAAAGGATTTTACAAGGTTGCTTGAGAATTTTGTTGCCTCCCAAGGATTTTGGAGGCCTTGGATTACTAAACATTGGATGTTATGGCACCACCATATGTGCAAAATGGATTATTCGAGGTAGTGAAGGACAAGATGCCTTGAAGACTCCAACGTGGAATTGCATCACAAAAGGATCACCCGTAAGGGCGTAAAACATGGCAAGAGCTTGACTTTAAGAACCTTCTCATTTTCAAAGCTCCAATGAAAGTGGTTGGCTCCTTTGTCATCAATAGCATTTGGAAGGCGTGGGAGATAATCAAAGCATGGCTTATGTGGGATGGCGGTAGAATCATAAATGGCCTTTCTATCAATCACGGTTCAATTTAGTGGACTCCAATTATCAATTTTCATAATGTCCTCTTATTGAGGTGCCTTGGGTTAATGCCCTCAAGCTTTTCAAACATGGTATTCACACTCTACAAGATGTGTTTCGCAAGTAATTTAGGAGTCTTCTTTCTTGGCCAAAGGCCAAAGCTATTTTTTTTGATAAATAATGATCAAGAATCCTTGTAGGAAACCTTGTAAGCCATCAACATGGATATGCTACATAAAATTAATGTGCTTTCATCACATTCACTGTGGAAATCCTGGAAATGGTATCCTAAAACACAATTCCAAATTTAGTCGCCTAACAAGAACTATGAATTACTTTCACCAATATTGCATGTGGTGGACAAGA
The DNA here is from genome assembly GCA_018340775.1 of Taxus wallichiana var. yunnanensis. Lineage (NCBI taxonomy): Eukaryota > Viridiplantae > Streptophyta > Pinopsida > Cupressales > Taxaceae > Taxus > Taxus wallichiana. The sequence goes on from CM031233.1 coordinate 190,934,095, forward strand.
TTAATGTTCATTGGTATATTCATTTTTATGCACATTATCGGATTCATGGGTTTAAAACAATATGGAATTCCATTAGTCAACCCAAGATGGCACATTTTTCTTTGTGTTTGATTTATTAGGGCCTTTCTCTCAGCTAAAGGATTATCCATTTAGGAGTCTCTCGGCCGTAGTACCCTTTTTGTGGTCATGTAAAGACTCGTATGCACCTTTTTTGGTTTTTCTACAAATCTTAAATAACATGGTCTTATATCTATGATTTCTTCAAACCTTGTAGGCTCAAACCATTTATCTAGTAGCATATCCTATTATGAGACTGGCCTTCTCTCCCAATGGCTTTTACCCATATTTGGCATGTTTTCATAGTGGAAATTTTGTTTTTCATTTGGAAAGAGAGAAATGCAAATATGTTTGCTCATACAACTATTGATTGCAATCTTTCACATTTTAACAAAGCTATGATTATTTCTAACAACATTTTGCAAATTTAGGTGCAATCATGGAAGGGGCTCTTAAGGTGGCCCATATCCAAACCCTTTTTATCATTGGGATAATTCTCCATGTACTATATCATGGGTCCCGCCTCTTGGGAGCTATCTCCTGAGGTAGGGGTCATTATCACACTGACCCGTCTCGTTGTAGACACAAAATCATGCACTTTAGACATTATTTAGTCTCGATCTCATACTACTATTTATATGGTTTTTGAGTGAAGAAAGTACTAATTAACCCCGTCTTTTGACCATTTTTCTTTTTTTTCTATCGTCATTGCCGACCTTCAGCACATACTTGCCTAGTCTATTTTTTGTCGTTTTCCATCATTTTAACCTTGAATAGGGCACCACTGGTCCCACCCGAGGTGCCCTGGTCCCAGCTGAGGCGCCCTAATCCTTTTTACACTTTCCCACCACTTTTTGGGCACTTTCTAGCCGTTTGAACATTCTATCTTTTTGGTGGTCGGCCTTTTCGAGGTTAATTATGAAATTAGAACAAGAGAACCATATAAATATAAAGTTATGAGACCATAATGAGGGACTAAGCACTAGGCACTACTATCATCATCTAAGGTTGCATCCATCTAGCTCCATCACAAGGCACAAGGCTAGTTCATCTACATCACATTGCATAGGAGGGAAGTTTATTCTATTCCATCCACCATTCTATTACATTTTCTACACATAGTTATTTTTCGTTACTTTCACAAAGTGCGATTGGCACAAGAGCAACCTAGGGCATGATCACACACACACACACACAAAACTACATCGGGTCTGAGATGTAGTGTAACACTTAGTTAATAAGTCCACCATTGTGGTCATTGAGGACAGTCCGACCCCTTCATTTGCATTTTCTTTTTTAGGGTTTGATGCTTGTTTTGGGGTCTTATAGGTTTATTCTTCATCACCGGTCATTGGAGATATTTGACACATAGCAACGAATTACACGTGATAGACAGTGAGGGATTTGCATCATCAACAAACCCCGGAAGTTTGGATTTTGGACCTCCCGCACAAACCAGGGCGCTCGTAACTCGGACTAGGGCACCCATAAGCGCCCTGATCCTCTCCCAAGTGCACCGACCCACCAAACAACTCTAATATGTCCTTTTTAGGACCTTTTCATGTTCATTCCTGCTTCCATATTTTTTAGGTTTATTTTATGACACAAATCCAGATTAGCTTGCAAATCAGCTAAGCTCCTTCTAACCCTACTTGTTAATTAGGGTTTCACATTTTCATTTACTTAGTTGTTTGGGTTACTTTATTTGTTTATTTATTGTATTTTCTTGTTGAACTCCTAGTTTAGATTAACTTAATAAAATCCACATTTTAGTTAATCATTTTGGTGAACCCGATGTATCCAACCCTTCTTCTGACCATGTCTTTACCCTATCAAGTCATGGCTCAATCATCTTATCCTACTTTCGCGCCTACTAAATTTTCTCGGTATAACTACTACTGCTGCTTGATTTCATGCATGTGCGCACTCAACATCCTCGTCGCTTTGTTACGCCTAGGGCCAATCTATCTAATTATGTAGTTACTTACTTGTCTTAATCCACCTATGGCTCCACCCACTTCTATTCCTCCACCCATTACTTGATGAGCCCTTGCACTACTTCTAAGGGCTATGACATCATTGAGCAACTTAAAAATATGCATGCTAAGATCTCTCTTTATGACTTATTGTGTAATGCACTGTGATCGTCAGTAACACGCTAGAGGTTGCCCTTCATGTTATCCATATTTAAAGTGACAACTCGCAATGGTCTTTACACATCTCATACAATCTCTTCGTAATTTTCCACATGCTATATCTTTCATTGACGAGGATCTATCACCTTTTGCTAAAAGCAAACAAAATCATGCACTTTAGGCATTATTTAGCCCGGTATTATACTACTATTTAGAAGGTTCTCAAGTGGATAAAGTACTAATTAATCCCACCTTTTGGCCATCTTTATTTTATATTTTATTTCATCATTCCTACATATTTTATTGCACTTATCCACCCATTTCACAATTGCCCCATCATTCTAGCCCAAAATCAGGGCCTGCCCACCTGGGTCCCCTTGGTCCCACTTTGGTGCCCCAATCTATGCACATCCTTTCCCGCTTCTTTTTGGGCCTTTCTAGCAATTTGTTGTCTTTATCTTTTCCTCATTCGACCTTGTCATGGGATTAATTACGAAATTAATCTTGAGAGCCCTATAAATATAAAGCTATAAGACCATAATAAGGGTCCTAGGTCATAACATTACACACTACTATCACTCCATCTAAGAGTTACATCCATTGCATCACTTGCATCCACATAGTGTCATGCATCAAGGCTAGGAGATCTGCATCACACACACTACATAGGGGAGGGATTCTATTATATTCCATGCACACATGTTATTTACATTTTCTATAGTTACTATTTCTCACTACTTCACAAAGTGTGACTGGACACGAGAGCACCTAGGGCACGACATGCACACACACACACACACACCAAAACTACATCCGGTCCAAAATGTAGTGCAACACTAAATGATAAGTCCACTAGTTTGGTGGCTGAGGTCATCCACCCATTCATTTGCATCTTTTATTTTTCTAGGGTTTGATACTTCCTTTTGCATTGCAGGTCATTACACAACTCACCCAATGATCCAACATGACAGACAAGAACTATTCAAAGACATCTTGTGACCATATCAAATTCAGGTTTTGAGCATTTACAATGTTCGAGCACCCAAATTACAGGGTGCCCGGGCCCCAAGTACACTCTCAGTGCATCCCAATCATCTCATATCCTCTAGATTTGTCCTTCGCAGGTCCTGAGTGTTCGTCTGCACTTCCTAATTTCATTTCCAGATCTGCAACAACCTATGGCGACAATCACTTCCAATCAACTAAGCTATTTCTCTTCCTTCTCTTAGCACATTTAGGGTTTTATTTCACTTAGAATAATTAATTACATTTATTTTACTATTTTTTAGTCTTTTATTACAATGTTTTAGTCCTCCTAATTAGATTAACATTAATACCCTAGTGTCCCCTTTTAGGCCAACTAGATCCTTATTTTTGTTAATCATTTTGGTGAACCCAATGTCTCTTTCTACCACCTTCTAGGGCTCTTCATTCTACCATCATGAATATCTCTATCATCGAATATCTACTTACCCACCTTGATTTGCTCCATCGAGTTCAAACCCTCTTTACTACTACCAATGTTTCTATTGACATGCATCTAGATTCCATGTATGACACATTTGCAGAGGCCTTTTCCCAAATATATATTTTGGGCCCATCCTCTCTAGCTGACATTCACCCCTTTGACAATGACCCACCACTTTACATTATGTCTCGCATCTACAATGTTGTTGTCAAGCGCACTCTTATCGATAATGGCTCTGAGCTTAATTTGTGCCCTATGTCCTTTATCCAAGCCTTAGGTCTATCTACTCGTGACATTAGCCCTTCTCTTCCATTTCACTCCATGCTTATGATGGTTCTGTCCATCCATGTCTAGGCCACGTTACCCCTTTCATTTTCACCGTAGGTCCTAAGACTCTCCCTATTGTTTTTTCTTTGTCATTGATTTTCCTATCTCATATAATTGTTTGTTAGGTAGACCATGGGCTTCACGCCACCATGCAAGTTGTTGCTTCCACCATCCATAGTTCCATCAAATTCTTACATGAGCATATTGAGTATACTATATTTCATGATCGTGATCCATTCCAATATTGTGTCCATGACCCTCATACTAGCATCCCTATGCCTCGCATTGATACTACAGATGAACCTCAACCTATGGATGATCAACCTCATTTACCACCACTTGAGGGCGTTATTTTTTTACTAGATGTTATCCCTTCCACACTATCTCCTACTACCATTATTGTTCCACATCACCATCCGTTCCACCCATACACAATATCCTTCCTTCTTCGTCTTCATCATTACCTCACACCCCTTTTACATGTACACTTTTCATTCATAATTCTTATTGGGAACATGTTCCATTCGACCCCACATGTGACAAAACCATCTGTTCTCCCGCTGGTCTAGCTCATCTTGGCTTTACTTTTGAGGACCTTTAGCCTTCTACTCATGCTTCTCATCTATATTATGGTTTTGTCACTATCACTGCCATTTATGGCTTGCGTGTCTTTGATATTTTAGTCTATCTCCCACGTACCCCTTGTGCTTCTCTACTCACATTAGGGGACTCTTGGATTACTTACATCGGAGGTACCTTAGACCCTAGTCACACTGATATTTCATTCCCTATGCCTTTTGGTCATGTTTTCATTTGCAATAGTTCCTTTCTTGGCTATTCACCTAACTACACTTGATGGTACGCACACATGGTTTCACATCCCCCATTCACTGATGAAGAATACACTATGGGCATGTATCATCTATGCCTTACTAGCTCATTACATGATCAACCTCATACTATAGCATACCATGTCGCCAATCCCAATCCATTTGACTTTGACCCAAAACACGATGATCTCCTTAACGAGTTCACGTAGCCTCTTTCCACACCACTATGATGGGGGCATATCACGTACACATACCCCCCCTCATTAGCAGCATCCATGCATATTTTATATTTGGAATCTCATCATTCTATCATGCGTAGCATCATCATAGACATACTTTCTCATACATTATTCATCACCCTCGTTACCCGATGACACACTCTTGTGCTTTGGTTCACACTTGACTTGTTGAGGGATTACCATTACATTAACCCCACACACTGCACTATAGGTCCTACACACTTACATTCTATCACATTTTCATACATAGCCTACACATACTACATTATCCTATACATACATCATCTACTAGTCATTTCATCCATCTCATACATGCTACACTAGTCATCATTATATATGAGTCTAGTTTTATATTTCATCCATACATTCTATATTTATGCTAGGTCACATTATCTATGGGTCTAGCTTTACCTATCATCACTACATATTCTATCTACACTTATATCATCTTACATTCCATGGTCTTCTTCACATCACGCATACATCTATCTACATCATTCTATACTACACTAGATTCCATTATATATGGGTCTAGTTCCATCTATCATCTTTACATATTCTATTTTTATATACACCTATTAGTGCATTCCATACATTACACATGTTATATAGCTACATATTGCATTGTTTACATTTTACATGTGCCTTTACATTCCATATTCACCACTTGGTCATTTTATACTACGTTTTCTTCTACTACGTGTTGCACTCACCACCCTATGACGTACTCTAGTTCCTCGGTCCATACTCGATTGCTAGGGTTTACTAATCAAATGGACCTTACATTCACCAATGTGAAATTTTCCTCATCCACCATTTCTCACATTAGTGACATACACCTTAGGTTAAATTGTCACCCCTTTCTATCATCTTATAGTGGTATACGCTTTAGGCTAAATCACCACCCCCATTATCATCTTCTAGTGGTATACACATTAGGTTACATCACCACTCCCTTCTATTCATCCCATAATGACATACACTTTAGGTTAAATCATCACCCATCGTCATATTTCATCTCATAGTGATATACGCTTAGGGCTAAATCATCACTCTTCCATTCAACAAGTCATGGTATACGCTTAGGCTATAGGGTCCATGCACATCTTTCCATATGTCTCATCCCCATACACTCATTCTATAGTGATATACACTTAGGGATAAATCATCACTCTTTTATTCAATAAGTCATGATATACACTTCAGCTATAGGGTTCACACACATCTCCCCACATGTCGCATTTCATCACCACTACACATACACACTCATCACAATGTGCTAGATAACAACACTACTCGACCATTTCCCGATGACGCACTCTCATTTACGGTTCATTCTTGACTACTGAGGGGGAAAACAAAATGAACCTCACTACATACATATTCCATCCACTCGGGGCACGTTGCTCCTATCATTCCATTTTGCATTCCATTCCATCCATCCACAACATACTGCATTATCTTGGTAGGGGCATTTACTCTTTCTTACTAGTGTTTTGCATGATCACTTTACTACACATGTTAGCTTGCTTTCTTATATGTCATTATCATACACACATGCATGTTCATGCCTTTGTTTAGTGTGATCATAGATACATGAGACTTTACACGTGACATGGATGCTCGCCTTCTACCCTTCTTATATTGGTCATTGGGGCATCCACATTCATCTTATCCAGGTGTTATTGTTTCATTTTTGTACTTAACATCTTATACTACTTTCTTATACATGCTTTGACATATTGGTTATCACTCTAACATGCTAACGGTGTTCCATGTGCAACACTTGTTTTGCAGGATTACATGTTTCCATGACTACTTGTTTGTTTCTACTTGTCTTCTTTATTTGTCATTGTATGTGGGCTTTTCCCTTTGCTTGTGTGCACACTTGTCTCTTTTTGCAGCCATGATGGCCTTGTGTGTCTTGTGACATCGTGAGTGATGTCCCATGTTTGAAACCCACTTTGTGTGGTTTGCTTGTTTTCTTGCATGTTTACACTACTTTGTTTGGTAGTTTCTACATTTGTTTGTATTTTACACTTGTCTTATTGCATGCATGTGTTTTTGAACTAACACTTGTTTTGGCTAGCCATCCCCTTTTGTGTGCACCTTGGTATCTACCAAGCATTTTCCCTTTCCCCTACAGGGCAAGAGTTCTACAGGTCAGAGTGCGGTTGGTCCTCTTTTGGGGCCGCATTCTCCTTTCTGTGACATCACATGTGCCCCCAAAGAGGGGGCATCATTGAGGGTTTTCTACTAACACAATGTATTTACACCGGTTTAGACACAACGAGTGAGTTCAGACCAGTCTACGAACTCCATACACAATGGCCATAACAGACATGGTGTCCTTCGAAATTCTGCAGAGTGGTTATAGGCTTGGGGGTTACAATGGGTGTGCCTCTCTACACTTCTCCATCTAATGACATGCATCGATCACCCAAAAAACTAGAACAGTACAAAGATCTCTTCTTCACACATTTCAAGAAAAGTGGTTAAAGTTGAGGACACAATGCATTTCCTCCCTATACTTCTTCACCAGGGTGGTGTGAGATCACCCAAAAACTCGCGACAATACATGATATCCTTCTACACCCTTTTTCTCAACATGGATCAGGTGCACATGTTCCATTTACACTTTTTTCTAGCGTATTTTACATTTGTACTTTACACATGTATTTTACACAACATTTTTACATACATACATATTTGACTACTTGATCATTTTCTCCTTGCAGTCCACCGTATGAGAAACAAGCAATCAAATTGGGGGAAAAACAACAACAATGAACAACGACAACAACGACAACACACCGCTATAGGCATTTTTCCTTTACTAACCATGTAGGTACACTACACACAACAACAACTACACACGTTCCACCCTAGGTTCACTCTCATCACTTTTATGCACATTTTTCATCTTTAGAATCCACACTCCTCCACATTTTTCTTTTTGTCATTCCACGCTTGAGTCTAGTCCATCGACACATCTTCTTCTCTACACTCTACATGGATATCAAGTACGCATCTCTATCTACTTTATGTTACCGAGCATTCCGCTCACCAACATAAAGTGGGGGAAAATGTAGACACAAAATCATGCACTTTAGGCATTATTTAGCCCAGTCTTATACTACTATTTAGAAGGTTCTCAAGTGGATAAAGTACTAATTAATCCCACCTTTTGGCCATCTTTATTTTATATTTTATTTCGTCATTCTTGCATATTTTATTGCACTTATCCACCCATTTCACAATTATCCCATCATTCTAGCCCAAAATCGGGCGCCCCCAACTGTACTTGGGGTGCCCCGGGGTGCCTTAGGGTGCCTGGTCTATGCACATCCTTTCCCACTTCTTTTTGGGGCCTTTCTAGCCATTTGTTGTCTTTATCTTTTCCTCAGTCGGCCTTGTCGAGGATTAATTATGAAATTAAGCTTGAGAGCCCTATAAATATAAAGCTATAAGACCATAATAAGGGTCCTAGGTCATAACATTACACACTACTATCACTCCATCTAGAGTTGCATCCATTGCATCACTTGCATCCACATAGTTCCATGCATCAAGGCTAGGAGATCTGCATCACACACACTACATAGGGGAGGGATTCTATTTTATTCCATGCACACATGTTATTTACATTTTCTATAGTTACTTTATTTCTCGCTACTTCACAAAGTGCAACTGACACGAGAGCACCTAGGGCACGACATGCACACACACACCAGAACTACATCCGGGTCTAAAATGTAGTGCAACGCTCAGTGATAAGTCCACTAGTTTGGCGGCTGAGGTCAGTCCGACCCATTCATTTGCATATTTTATTTTTCTAGGGTTTGATACTTCCTTTTGCATTGCAGGTCATTACATAGCTCACCCGTCAGATCCAACATGACAGACAGGAACTATTTAAAGACATCTTGTGACCACATCAGATTCAGGTTTTGAGCATTTACAGTGTTCAGAGAGCCTAGATTACAGACCAGGGCGCCCCGAGGCACCCCAGTACACTCCTAGGCACCCTAGTCATCTTAGATCCTCTAGATCTCCCGATGCAATTTTCTTGATTTCATTTCCAATCACTACCAATCAACTAAGCTATTTCTCTTCATTCCTCTTACACATTTAGGGTTTTATTCCACTTAGAGTAATTAATTACATTTTCTCTTTATTGTTTTAGTCTTTTATTACAGTATTTTATTCCTCCTAATTAGATTAACATTAATACCCTAGTGTCCATTTCACCTACAATATCAACTCCTATTAATGTTCCTTCTCTAATTATCGAGACAACTTCTATTTCTCTGCCTATTGCGTCACCTACTAATATACTTGATAAAGTTACACAACATGAGGATGCTAACACAAATGATTCTCGAGGACTCGATGACGACGTTGACGTTATCGAACTCACTGATGATGCATTAGGACAACTTAAATTTACTCCTATAGATGTAGACAACTCTTATTTTGAAGAAAACTTTATGGTCGATGACCCAGGTGAATATAAATTCAAGACCCCTCCCTCTACTAATGTTATAATACTATACCGGGGCTTTGTAAATAGTATAAATGTTATTTCATCTTCTCCTCCACAGGTCATAGCTCCACTACCTCCTTTTATATACACATTATTTATCAACAGTCCTTTTGGCATCACATCCCAATTGAATATACTTTCTTAGATACTATTTGTACACGTGATGGTTTGGTTAGGTTTGACATGACACTTAATGACATCTTACCACCTCTTCATTCATCACATCTTTATCATGGCTATTTTCACATTACGACCGCTTATGGCCTGCATTTTTTCATTTGATGGTCTTTTTTTCCCGTACCCCTCATGATTTTCCACTCACACTTGGAGGCGTCTTGGCTTGACTATATTAGCGGTACGATAGACACTAACCATTCTTTGCTTACATTTCATATGCCTTTTGGCAATATCTCTATTCCTAATGACTCTTCACTCGCTTACGCTCCGAATATATCTCGTTGGCATGCTCACGGTTGTCCACCAATAGCCTTTACTAATGAGGAATATGCAATGAATGTGTACACACTATGCGTAATGGGTCTTTATATGACCCTCCTCACTCTATAGCTTATCATGTTTTTGATGCTACTCCAGTAGGTTTTGACCATGATAACGATGATCTCCTTGATAACAACACATAGTCACCTTCTCTACCATACACTTGGGGGGCATAACATCTAACACATCCCCCATCCTCATATTCACATAGGTTTATCTCTCATCTTTGCATTATCATACATTCATATCCTCGCATAGGTATATTCACACACACACTTAGCATTGACCATTACCCAATGACACACTCTTGAGCTTCAGTTCACACTTGACTATTAAGGGCATACTACATGTGAACCCCACACACTACAAAATAGGTATTACATAATATGTCTGTTCACACATTTTGCGTCATACATCCTACATTCTACATTTAGTCTACATCATTTCAATCATTGCATAGTTATACCTTATGCATCGTACTAGTCTTCAAGTCTAGAATCACATATTCCTCATCTTACATACTTCATAGCGCACAACTTACACTTCTAGTCTATCTACAAATCTTACATTGCATATTATACAATGTACATTATACATTCTACACATCACATGGTTGTCTATTGTCAACACACATACTACATCATCTTCTACGCACTTTACTCACCACCCTATGATGTACTTTAGTTCCTCATTCCATACTTTACTCGGTGAGGGTTTCCAAATATAATGGAATGTATCTTCATCACACGTTCATCATTCCCCCTTTCATCATGCGGCATTACTAGGCTAGTGACATACGCTATAGGCTAAATGGTCACTTACTCCATTATCTTGTAGACATCACCACTCCTTATACTCATCTTGTAGTGATAAACACTTTTAGGCTAAATCATCACTCATTTTTTCATCTTATCATGATATACACTTAGGATATAAGGTTCATGCATGTCTCTTCTATATCTCGCATATCATTAACGAACATACACATTCATCACAACACATTAGATACAACACACACTTCAACCATTTCTTAAAGACACACTTCCATTTACGGTTCATTCTTGATTGATGAGGGGGAAAACTAAATGAATCTCACTACATAAATTTCCATTCACTTGGGGGGCGCACGACTCCTACCATCCATCTTACATTCCATTCCATCTATCCACAACATGGTGTATATCATGGTTGCTTCTACTCTTGCTTAATTTTTCTTGTATATGGTCGCTTATTACACATGCTAGTTAGATCTCTTGTATGTCATTTATCTATACCATACACACATGCACATTCATGTCTTTTCTTAGTTGTGATCACAGATACATGTATTTTTCACGTAGTATAGATGCTCGCCTTCTATCCACATTCATCTCTCACAGTGCTTATGTTTCATTTTGTACTTAACACTTTACATTACTTGGTTATACATGCTTTTGACATACTTGGTTATCTTTCTAACATGTTAATGGGTGCTTCATGTACAACATTTGTTTTTTAGGATTATTTTCTTCCATACTTGTTTGTCACATTGTCTGTTATTGCTTGTTTTTGTATGCGGACCTTGCCCTATGTTCAAGAGTATGCACACTTGTTTATTATATGTGGCCATGATGACCTTGCATGTCTTGTGACATCATGAGTGGTGTCCCATGTTTGCATCTTGATTTGTGTGGATTACTTTATATTCTTGCGTGTTTACATTACTACATTGATTGGTAGTTTACCCACTATTTGCATATATTACGCATTGTCTTATACATGAATTATTTTTCGCACTAACACTTGTCTTTGGCTAGCCTTTTATTTGTGCACGCCTTGGTTTCTACCAAGCACTTTCCCTTCCCCTGCAAGGCAGAGTTACAAAGTTCATGTGGTTGGTCCTCTTTTGGGGCTGCATTCTCCTATCAACGACGTTGCATGCACCCCTAAAGAGAGGGCATTATTTGGGGTTTTACATTCTACACAATGCTTCTATACCGGTTCAGTTCAATACAGTTTCTACCCTTGGCATTGTGGGTTACATACAATGAGTAGGTTTAGACCAGTCTAGGAATCTTGTACATAGTAGATTTTACAGGACATGATTGTCCTTAGCATTCTTGGGAGTAGTTAAAGGCTGGACGATACAAAAAAATTCCTCCCTATACTTCTTCAGCTAGTTGCATCAAATCACCCAAAAAAACCAGGTAGTACAAAGATCTCTTCACACACTATCAAGGAATTAATTAAAGGTTGGAGGATATAGCGAAATTACTCCCTATACTTCTTCGGCCTATGGCGTCGATCACCCAAAACCCTAGGACAAGATATCCTCTTTCTACACCCTTTCTCTCATCATGGATCAGGTGCACATGTTCCTTTTACACTTTTCATACTTTCATTTCAGTCTTTTCATTACATATATATATGCGTCTTTTACATGTGTTTTTGACATATATAAATACGTATTTGACTACTTGATCATCTTCTCCTTGTAGGTCCGACCGTATGAGAAGCAAATAATCAACAACTACAACAAATGGGGGCAATAAAAAAACATTTTGTTGTAGACATCATATCCCGTAAAATTGACAAGGGCAATTTTACAGGTAACCCTACCAAATTTTTGTTTCGGTCCCGTGACGGACCGAAAGTGTTCGAATGATCTTAAGATCCCTTCCGGAAATCCAGTTTTCCGAACTTAGTCATTTTGGTCCTTTTTGGCTAGGGTGCACCTTTTGTCTGTGCAACACAGAATTTATCTGCACCCTCTTCATTTTCTTTGGCACACCCTTTGAGGTGTTGACACAACAATTGTTGCGCCTCCCCGTGATGCGCCTTTCCTGCCTACGCCAAGGTGCATGCACCTTCATGTCAACAACACAAAAGTTGCGCCGTGTTTTGGTGCGCCTCGGCACTCGAAATCTAGTGTTGATAGTCCTTTAAACGCGCCAAAGGCGCACATAATTTCGTGTTGACATGCATTTATCTGCGCCAAAGGGTGCAAAGTTTTACGTGTCGACACGTGTTTTGGTGTGCCCTTTGTAAAAGTGGTTACATTTATTACACCTTTGCCTATATATAGGCGCATCCGCCCTGTCACTTTCACAATTGAAAACATGTGATAATTTTATTCCTCTGCACCTGTCAGCACGCCTGTCGTCCTCGTGTCGCGTTCGTGGACCCCGCTTCGTCTCTCACGTTCTATATATTCTAGGTGAGTGGTCCTTGTTTCTCTTGTGTTTTATTTTTGTTGTTTGTGTGGTAGGATACAATGGATCTATGAGGCCATGAAACCCTCCCCCTCCTGCTGTTCTTGCAATCTCTCTCCCCAAGTTGTTTCCATCCCTCTTTCCGGATCTGTCTTTTAAAGAGGGCTTCGCCTAAAAAAGCCGACCTGGATCTCTTCATTGCGCCCCTTCACCGTCTGAATCCCTAAAGGAAATGGCCTAAAAACACACTCAAACCCATTAGGGAGAGAAGAAAACTTAACAGTCCATTTTGGACTGCTTTTTCCTCTCGGCGCATTCGCCACGCCTGTTACATAAAATACAGTCGCCCCGGAAGGTGCACTGATCCTGCTTGCAACATGAAAATTACCCGCGCCATGTGAAATCGAGTAAAACCAAACAATGACGCAGCGCATCCCCTCTTACAACAACACAATGTCATGCAAGCCTTCCTTGCGCCGCGCCAAGTTCCCCTTTTGCGCACATAAAGCCTATGTTACACACATCAACCCTGCGCCCTTCGGCGCACCAAAGTTCCATGTAACATGAAAAATATATGCGCCATTGGCACATCTTGTCCCCGTGCAACATGAAAATTATCTGCGCCCAATATAAAACACATATGAATGGCGCAGCACACTTCTTACAATAACAAAAATTTCATGTGCAGCATCCTTGCGCCCTGTGCCCTTTGGCGCTAATTTGTTCCTTGTAACACCCTCCTTCTGTGCGCCATATTATTAACCCTGCAGCCTGCAGTGTCCTTGCGCCCTGTGCCCGGAGGCCTTAAAATTACTAACTCTTCATTCTGTCAATGCTTTAATGGAAGATCTGATGGCTAACATGGCTCTTTTGCGTTGGACTTCACTCCTCCTTCTTGCAGATCAGCAACTGAACTCTGATCCACATATGTCTACATCAAGCAAGAGGCCGACCAAATCAAAGGGAAAAGCTAAACTTACAGAGGAAGAGATGAAGTACAAGTATCAGAGGGTCAGAATGCCCGAGTCCCAGGCAGAATGTGACCTGGATATAAGAGACTCTGAGCTCGGTCACATTGACATGGAAGATTTCTGGGCCAGAACCAGAAGAGTCACAGGAAGTCCTTGGATGGACAAACTGGTGGGCAGTGGTCTGCATTTTGCCGAGGGATCCCCGTCAGTACAATAAACAATGAATTCATGATGGTAGTGGCCCGCTGCTACAATAAAGACACAAGATGTGTCGAAAATGAAAAGGGCGAGGTTATAATCAACCTTACTGTGACATTTCGAAATCATGCTTGGCATCCCTCACCACCGGCATTTCGTGGCCATGAGCCAAGAAGACTGTGTTAAGGCATGGGAGGATAATGAAGACCAGTGCATGCAGCTCATGAATGAGGTCTACCTAAAGAACAAGAAGGTGATAACCAGATGGCCATAGGTTATTCACCGTAGCGACTTCTCCGAGGAACTGAGTGACACTATCACGTTCCTGAGTAGAGTATTTGGGCTTTCTGACACCCATTACTTTCACAAATGGATGCTTAGGTACTTTGAAACTATGAACAAGAACGTACCAGATCAACGCTTCGAGTGGGTAGAGATCATAAGCAACACCATATCCGAGCAGCTCCAACAACTCACCACAACGGGGAGGTTCTACATGAACTCCTATGTAGTTTATGTTGTAGCCTTAGAGAGGGATTATCCAGCATTGAGCCTATGTAGGGTTTGGCCCCAGGTGAGAATATATGAGTACTACCCAGAGCTGAAGCTGGAGAATAGCATCCCGTAGTTTACCAAGATTAATGACGCTTTCTTCTACAACGTCATCTGCCTTTTGAGGCCAAACATGACTCACGGTCGAATGACCAAGAGCATTGTCACAACAAATAGAGAAGTGGGGAGCACTGTTTACCCAATTCCCCACCTTCACCTATCTCAGAGCGGCCAACTTCTTGGGAGCCCACCAAATTGCTGAGATATGCCGGCCCCAAGTTGATCCTGTTAGAGCTGTCCAGACAGCTCATAACCTATCATGAGAAATGTTTGAAGAGGAAGAAGGGTGGAACTCCTTTCCCCCTCACAGTGGGCAGATACACCTGTGTTTCTCATCACAAATCCCGGGAAATGTTTGCAGAGCTAGAACTGCTCAATCTAAAGCACAACTTCTCGGTCAGGCCCACTTTTGATCCAAGGAATTGCCTTCCCAAGGCAAAACTCGATCCAATCCACATTCCACAGATCGAGGACATTTATATCGACCTGTATCATGAGGTCAAGCTCAGAAGAAAGGACCACTCTCACCTGGCCCTGGCAGAGATCATTCAGTACGGTGTGGCCATTGTCCCAAAAGGTTATCAAACTACCGATCAAGAAGTTGATCAGGTGTATCTTGACATGGATGGGGACAACTGGTCGTTTGCTTCTGGCAATCGATAGAACAAAAGTGCCCCAGACTATTGAAGAAAGGGTCAAGGAGACATTGTGGCGAGACAGAGCACTGGTGCAGGATGAATGGCCTTATCTACCTCGGGGTGGATTTCACCACGTCCCCTTTGGGCAACGCACCTATCAGGCCAAAACATTTGCCAAAGGGCAAAGGTAAGGACAAAGAGGGAGAACCAAGCTCTGCTCAAGAAGGAGCTCCTGAGAGTCCCCCTTCGCCGCACAAGAACAGGGTTCTCGAGTCTCGTATCTCCCGGAGAAAGAAGCGACCGAAGATGTTCCGATGGGTACATCCACTCAGGGTGTTGCCACTGCTACAACTACCGAGGTTCCTTCTCTTCCTCCTCTTCCCCCTCCTCTCATGGCTCAAACGACCATCCCTTTGGTCGTTTCTTCTTCCCCATCTTCCATTGTTCCCCTTTCCTCTTCCTCCATCTTCTCTTCCCTTACGGAGCTGTCCCCCACCATTTCTTCTCTCATTTCTCAGCTCCCTTCCATCCCCACATCTACTTCCCCTGCAGTGTCTCCTCCTTCCGTGAGCACTTCGCTGGCCTCTCTGTCAATGCCGCCACCAAGTGTCTCTACGCACTTCCCTTCCACTACTGCAGCTGCCCCCTCTTCCACTTCTGGTCCCACTCCCATAAGTCCAGCTTGGATCTCTCAGCACCTGAGCCAACATAAGAGGAAAGTCCCTATCGCACCGATGGACTTCTCTGTCATCCCATCAAAGGGGATAAGAAGCAAAATCCCATAACCCGCTTCTCTCAGAGTGCATCAGGGGAGAGGGTAATGGAGGTCGCATATCCCGATCCTTCCAAGAGTAAAGAAGATCTGTCTCCGACAGATTATACAGTGACCCAAGTCACAATGGGAACGTCTTCTAAAAGCCTTCAGGGAGAGGCCCTATTTGCAGTCGATGCCCTTTGCAAGAAGCTCCAGGAAGCAAAGGAAGAAAAGAGGCTATTAAAGGAGCAAAATAAACATCTTCTCCACACCTTGTAGAAAATGGGCAGTGCACCTCCTACAACTACCACTGAAACTCCTGTGCCCCGAGCTAGGATAAGATAAATAAATATGCCAAAATCGACAAGCGGTGGTATGGCGTATCCACCGGAGAGACCAAATCCTCAAGGAAAGTGAGGGAGTAATCGTCAGTGTTCATCGAATGTATTAGAATAATGATTGAGGGAACAAGGCACTCCAGGTGATTGTGGGACCCATCTCCGAAAGAGTTGGACCATGCTAGGCTGCAGCATGAGACCTTCTAGAAAATGCTCGATTGTTCAGTCGAATATCTGGTCAAGTTCGGCATCTTCGATCACCCCAGAGCCCCCAACAAAATCCTTTCTACTCTGGACTACTGGGTCGATCAGTTGGAGTTTGTCCTAGAAAAAATAGATAAAGTCAAGGAGAAGGCCTTGGAGGCTATGCATCGATGGAGCAGATTGTCTTGAGAATGTCCTTAGGATTTCTCACTCCTTTCACTTTGAGGAAGGTAGATGAAACTATTTGGATCTTCAAGGAGATCGTCTCGCAGGGGCTTGGGCCAGAAGTCACCTTTGACACCGAATCCATCAACAACTTTCTGGCCTGTCGCGACTTCATAAGGTACCTGATAGAGGTAGGAAACGAATATTCCAAGCTCCCGGAAAAGATCACGAGAGGATCAGAAACTTGCAAATTTATCGCTGATCGTCACAAGGATCCTGTCTAGATCAACTTCAGCCCATGATCGCAAGTTCATGGAATATCGGGCCCAGCCCATATCAGTCTCCCGAGCAACAAAGAAAAGCAAGAAACCCCTTTTCGGCCGTGAGACGATGATGAATAGTCTCCTTCCTCTTGATCTTCTTTTTGTAAATATCTAAGAGTATGTTGGCACAAACGATGACATCATCCATGTTGCACCATGGGATGATGTCATCCACTGGTCTTCAAAGTCAATAGTTGACTTTTAGATATTTTGTAGGTACTTTGTAATTAAGTTGTTGGTTTCTTTTTGTCTTCTCTCTTCTCCTTCTATATATACTTGAATGCTTGTTGTATTCAAGGGGTGGATATCTTTCAGATGAAAAATAGAAGTAGGAAGAAAAGAATTTGAGCTTTTGTAACAGAAAAGATATTAATACAAATATTAAGACTTTGTCTTTGAATATGTGTGTTATGAACATTTTAATCTTTCTTACGTCAGGTTTATGTGCTTATTCTGTTAAATCTATCTCTACCTTTTTGTCATTTATCCATCAGTATTGCTCTGTTCGTTTATGCAAGTAGGTTTGGCTCCACTCATTACCAATCCCAAAACATAATCCTTCTAATTCTTCTACTTTGGAATTCATTTCTTTTCTCCCTTTGGATCTGATCTTTCTTCGCCCTTCCTTTCATTCCCTTCTTTTCGCAGTCGGAAATACCCCTACTAGGATGAGATCCCAAAACCCTGAAGGCAGAATATTGTGAGACTTGCACAATATTCCTTCCGGTAGAATAGCAATAAACTAGTTTCGCTTTTTATCTCAAAGAGGGGCTATGCCCTACACACTATTGACTTGCTCTATCCATAGATCTGCTCCCACGACATGATTTTTAGACCAACACACACACGATACTAACCATGCAGGGCATATAAAACACATCAACAACTACACATGCATTTCTACCATAGGTTCACTCTCATCACTTTTTTTGCACTTTTACATCTTTAGTTTCCACGCTCCATCATCTTTTTGTCACTCCACACTTTTTCTAGTCCTTCGGCAAGCTTTCAGCATAACTCTTCACGGACATTAAGTATGCATCTCTATCTACTTTATGTTACCGAGCTTTCGCTCACCAACATAAAGTGGGGGAAAATGTAGACACAAAATCATGTACTTTATACATTATTTAGTCTCGATCTCATACTACTATTCATATGGTTTTTGAGTGAAGAAAGTACTAATTAACCCTTGTCTTTTGGCCATTTTGCTTTTTTTTGTATCATCACTGTTGATCTTCACCACATATTTTCCCAATCTATTTTTTGTCATTTTCCATCATTTTAGCCTTGACTAGGGTACCCACAGTGCCTTGGTCCCGGCCAGGGTGCCCGATCCTTTTCACACTTTCTCACCATTTTTGGGCACTTCATAACCGTTTGAAAATTTTACCTTTTTTGTGGTTGGCCTTTTTGAAGTTAGTTACAAAATTAGAACAAGAGAACCATATAAATATAAAGTTATAAGACCATAATGAGGGACCAAACACTAGGCGCTACTATCATCATCTAAGGTTGCATCCATCTAAAGCTCATTTACATCCATCCAAATCCATCACAAGGCACAACATTAGTTCATCTACATCACACTTTGGATATGAGGGAAGTTTATTCTATTCCATCCACCATTCTATTACATTTTCTACACATAGTTATTGCTCACTACTTTCACAAAGTGTGACTGACACAAGAGCAACCTAGGGCATGATCACACACACACACAAAACTACATCAGGTCTGAGATGTAGTGCAATGCTTAGTTAGTAAGTCCAACATTGTGGCCGATAAGGAAAATCCGACGCCTTCATTTACATTTTTACTTTTTAGGGTTTGATGCTTGTTTTGGGATCTTGCAGGTTTATTATTCATCACTTGGTCATTGGAAAAATTTGACACGAGCAATGAATTACATGCGATAGATAGTGAGGGCTTTGCATAATCAAATGTAGTCTCCTTTACCTCTATCCTCTAATCTTTCTCTTAACCCCAAGCATGTCGTCCTATCATTTAAGTAGGCATGCACAGTCTTTGAGCCCCTCCTTTATGTGAGATTTGCAAGAATGTTCCACCATTAATGGAGGAAAGGTTTACATAACAAGAACACATGCATTTAATTTAATACAGAAGTAGTGAATCTAGTTCTAAGCATAAATGTTCCATGAGATAAACATAAACATCACAACAACATAATGGAGATAAATCTAAACCATGAATAACATGAAAACATACTAGGGTTTAGTCCATAGACACAAATATACAAAAAGCAGAGCTCCATATATTGATTAAATCCATTTATAGTAGCCATATTACATCAAACAGGGTCATCTTAGACCATAAGCATCCTGAAATAACATTCCAACCCTACAAACTACTCTAAACAAAGATCCTAACTATGCTTTCCCATTACAACCCTTGTTCAGACCCAAGCACATACATATATGCCTAGTAATAACATTCTTGCAACAATTTTTTTGCCTCTCTCCTTCTCCTCAATCCTTCACTCTTCACTCTCCACTTTCCACTCTATTTATTTCGGACCCCAACACACCTTTAAATAGAATCTGGATCCACCACCATAGTCTCACCCATGAGAAGATTGCATGCCAAGTGGGAGTGTGGTCCTCCATGATCGATCGAGTGATTATGCCAGCTTGCAAAGGCCTCCACTAACTATAATGATCCTCTTGGAAATATGCCCTGTGTGGAATATTCTTTTCTTGACCTCCAAGGCTTCAGGTTGGCACCTTATCTACTCATCTTGCATACTTGGGTCTTCACGTGTTTTTCCTACGACACCGCCTTCAAAATATGGTTAAGTCCCCAAACCTTCTTATGATTTCGTGTGTCAATCTCTTCTCCCGCACGCCTCTCCCTGAGCACCTTCCTACTTTCTTACCTTACATGTGTGTGCCCTTGAGCCTTGGGATTTAGTCAATTTAGCACCTAACATTACCCCACACTATGCATGTTATCTATCCCCAAAAACACTTTTCTCTTTCACCAAATAAAAAAGAATGGGAGAGACAAAATAATCTACAATTGAATAAAGAATGGAATAATAGAAGGATCCTGCTACTATTGCATGAGGAGCGGGAAGTCTTTCTTCACGGATGCTTCAATCTTACCCCAAACATCTACCTCACCTTGCACATGTTGAATTAAATCACCCACCAACACGCTAACCTCATCAAAACTTAGTTCATATCCCTTAGCCTTCAGCATATCTATGATGTTTTCCATCTACTTGCTAAGGTCGCCCAACACGTCCATCCTGTGAGTGACTTGGGGTACAATTCCTTTAGTTTATTTTTAATCAAAACCCTCAAGGTTTTGATCACCTTTGACTTCTTCTCGACCTCTGCTAATATTTTATCTCACTCGCCCTATTGCCCTTGTTTTTCTCTTGAAAATCCTTCAGATCTGCCTCACGGGTAACGAACCAATATGCTTGCTTCTCTATCTTTGTTGCCACAGTTTTCATACACAACTTCAGCTATTTACTGCTGCAGTCTTTACTAAGGGAAGGAGCTCAGTGGTACTTTGAGTTATTGACTCCCAATATTCAACTTCTCTTCTCCCTTTTGGTGCGCTATCACCTCTTCTTCTGATTCCAATGCAAGTGGTTGCCTCTCCATGGTGAGTATGTGCGTCAAGTCTTCCAAGCAGTGCATGGTCGAATTGTATTTCTACTCAAGAGGGGATAGATCTAGGTGCTTTAAGATAATGGAATTTGAAATAACCTCTATCTTTTTGTAGACTTCACACACCTTCACCTTTTCATCCCTCAGCTCACGCCTTAATCTGCGCACCGATTAATTCCTTCTGTTTTATCTCCATGTCCCTCTCAATGATCTCCACGTTATATTTCTCAAGCTCATCCTCCAAGACTCTTATTATGTTGTTCCCGCTAAAAAGTATTGCTTCCACCTCCATTGATACTTTGTTGAGCACGTTGTAAAATTTCTCATCCAATAACTATTGGGAATTCACAAGAGGGTTTATTCCCTTGGCATTTGGCATCTTTATCAATGCATCACTATTAACCTCGAACTCGGGCTCATCAACGTGGGACTCAAAATCCTAGGATAACATTTTCCTAGTGCACGGGTACGCACCCTCTTCATTAAAAGAAGACCAAGAGAGGAGTTGGTATGTGGGCACTATGCTTTGGAAATGCGTGCATAGTACTTTGTTTGGATCATTGATGTAAGTCATGGCTTGTTCCTCGCCACCGCCCCTTTTCCACCTATGCGCATTACCTTGGGGAAACTTAGTGCCAAGCTAGGGTCTCTGCCCATGCTCCCATACTCCTTTTCTACACTCGCACTCTCTTTTTCTTCTTTTAGCACTTCATCGAGATGTGCTCCACCTCATATTCCACCAACTGTTGTATAATACCTGCCACCTCCTTCTCTACTTTGTGTCATCTATCATTTCCCCGGTCGAGGGTCGGGATCTTCTGAGCATGCATGTCTACTTCCTCACTTCCTCCTTTGTTATGGGTGCCTTCCTCATAGTCATTCTACTCTTCATCTCTTTCTTCATCAGACTCATGTATATCATGAACAAGGGACTCTTACCTTCATCATGCTCTTCATCCCCCTCCTCAGAGTCATCACCCTTCATGCTCTTTGTTTTCTCAAAGTTTGAGCCTTGCACCACTTTCTGCTTCTTCTTCACCGACGACTTCTCTAACATAGGGTAATATTCTTATTTTGGTGTCCCTTCCTTCTCAGGTGACTCCTTCCCCATGGAATTCTTCTTGTGAGTGTGTTGGTGCTCAAATTAGTCTCACCCCGTTTGTCCTTGAAATTATTTAGTTTGTGGGTTATGTCATGTTTTCTATATCCTTGTATTGATGCATAAAAGCTCTGTCCTCCATTTGGTTGCCATGATCAGTCCATTCCTTGGTCAAAGATCACTTAAAAGTCCAAAATTTGTTTTTGTTCCTCTGTCCATGTGAAAGAATCTCAGTAATTTGGGCGTAAAACTCGATTTTTCCTTTCCTTTCATTTTCCACAGTCATGTTTTGTTTTCCCTATCACTTTGTTTGTCCCAAATATTTGTGGAAACATGATTGGATGTAGCTCGGTGGATCATGTTTGGGCCTTATATCATTTCCAAATCCTCTGTCTTGAAAGAAAGATTCATTTCCGAGGATCAAATGGTGATTTTCCTGCATTTTACGGTTTTACGGGTGTATTTTTCTCGGTCAAATCTACATCTCATCATCAATGGAAATGTGGCCCTTTTGGTTGGATGCAGCTCGGTGGGGCACTTTGAAAAATATAAGAGTCACTTTAGACTCAAAGCTTGTCCACATGGAGGGACGACATTCATATGAAAATTCGTCTTTTGGTTTGGCCTTGGAGTTGCACTGGGGAGACACGTGGAGGTTTCCGCTGCCTTGCCTAGACTTAGACAAAATTTTCATGCGGACGGTATAGTTTTGGTGGACCATGGACACGTGGAGGGCAGGCACTCATTTGAGGATCTGCCTCAGGGTTCCACCTTAACAATTGCGATAGGGAGACATGTGGAGGCTTCTGCTAGCTCTACTCTATACTTAAAATTTCCAAAGCAATTTTGAAAGGCCTGAGACACGTGGAGGGACCACGCCTATTTGGGGACCGGTCCCTAAGTTTTATTTTGAAGAAGCGTCGGAGGACACTTGGAGGCTTCCGCTCACTTTGCCCTTGCTTGGACTTTATAACGGCCAAGGAAAACTGTCTCGGACCCTAGACACATGGCGCCTTCCACCGATCCTTCAACTTTTTTAACAACTCTGCCGGAATGAGACACGTAGTGATCCCGCACTTTTTTGGGGTCTCTCATTTTGGGGACCATCTCAAAATGCGCCATTGAGACACGTGGAGGCTTCCGCTAGCTCCTTTTTTGCTGAGTCTTTTCAAAGGCCAAAAGGTGATTTTCTTGGGCCCAGGGCACGTGCTTGTTTGGAAACTTTCCCCTATACTTCTCCTTTACAGTTGTACCAAGGAAACACATGGATGGTTATAAAATAAACTGGAGAAGGGGAAAATCAATGGTTGTTGTGTATTACGTCTATTTTTTCACCATTTTTCTCCAAGAATCTTGGAGATGCGAATACACACTATTTTTCATCATTTTTGATGAAATTCCTTGTCATCTCTATTTGTAAAGTGCCATTGAATGGATTCGAACTTAATTTGTGAGTCCAAGGATTATTAAGGTTGATATTTTGAATTTGGAATTGCTTAGGCACTTGCAAAAATGGGAATTACCAGAGAAGATGGATGCGGGACAGAGTTGCAGAGGAAAGAAAGGGAAAAGGATGAAATGATGAAAGTTACAGGCGTAAAAGATGAAAAAGGTGTTGCCTTGAGAGCGAAAAGGATTACCTATCATATCTAGGTCATGTAAGAGAGCCTTCAAAAGTGATTAAAAGGGGATTTCTCACATGATAGAATCATAATGATTAGAAGGATTTCCAAAAAGTTGTGGCATGACATCCTAGTCATTAGTCGAGGGCCCAAGAAATGTGATCAGTTCACAATTGGTCCACCTGCAGCTTTCGGATGTGAATTTGTTAAATGTTGCTTTCTGAGGCAAATTGGTAATAAGCAAAGGTCCCTTGAATATTCTTCTCTTTTAGGGGGAAATTGAGTGAGTAAAATGTATAAATGCAATGAGAATACTCTTGCAAAGGGTCGGGGGTTGAATTCTTAAGAGAAAATTTGAGAAAGTCGTCTTCCTGAGAGACCAATCTAAGATAACATGTTAGTTTCTTCTGTGTTAGATTTTCTATCATGTCAAGTTGGTTGTAGATGTATAGCCATTGATGAGCACTAAGATTGCTCTAGAAGCTTTCCCCTGCTGATGAATCTAAGCAATTTTGAAATTAATTTGTGTCAATTTTGGAGCAATTAGTGTCGATTTGTTTTCGAATGTCTGCAAGTAGTTTTACTCGTTCATATTGCAATCTTACTTTGAAATCTTTGTGAAATCACACAGGATCTCGTCCCTATGATAGTTTAGTGGTATTTTCAATTTCATTTCAAGAAGAGCCTTCATCTTGTGATGAGATAAACAAATTTAAAATCAATTCACTGTCATTTGTTGATAAAGATTGTTTGTAAGTCTTTGAGTGTACCTTAGGTGTGATTGATTAGAGATGTTGATGTTTAATTGAGTCTTGGGATATACCAACATTTAGCAGCTCGCATGAGAGTCCCGATCCACTACACTTAGATCAAATCTAAGTTTCTTCGTCTCCTTAAAATGATTGATTGCGCTCTAAAAGTATTGTCTGTGGAAGAGAAGGGAAACTTACACCAAGGGCTCTTCGTGCCATTCGTCAAAGTACATCTCGCCAATACAAAAGTTCTAGTATATGGAAAACTCACTTCTCCGTCCACCAGTTTAGGAAAATTCTCAAGTATCCTCAATTCTCGCCCCCAAATGTGTCACGTATCCATTTATACCATTTTTCCAAGCGCTCCTTATGAGTGGTTGTCATGGTGTTATAGATATATGCTTCAAATCTCTTAGCAAGGGAGGGGTCCTCATCTAGGTACTCTGAAATGTATTTATCCAATCCATTAGGCACTCCAATCTCTGAAAACACAATGGTTAGAAGGACGTTACCATACATAATCTTTTCTCCATCGTGTGTGGCATCTATGATCTCCTCTGCGATAAAGGATGAAAGGTTATAGATTGTTCCCTCTCGAGATCTTGTGGCAAACATTCAACCAACTCTTGTTTACCTATGTCCACCTCTCTTGCCCATTCAACTTTGTGACCAAGTGTGTGGCCATCCTCATGACAAGTTCGGTGATCGCGGAGATATCAAAATAGTGTGAACCCTTCTTGTACTCATATGCCATAATTGTCTTCTTGATGGCCTCTTTTTCACAAAAGTCATCTTCTAGCGGCCCCCTTCGAGAGATAATGTTAGTGTACTTAGAAATCAGCTAAGGAGTTATGCGCATTCTCCTTCCTATGAAATATAAGTGATCCTCATGCACGCGTGACATCAACCATTGGTATAACCTTTCGGGCTTGCCAAATAGGGAAAATCATAGAGTTACAGGAGCCCAAACTTTTCTCGACTCAACCTTTTCATTATCATATATGGGCTTCCCATCCGGTGTGCTCTTTTCTATAGGGGAACCAACTCTAAAGTCATCTCCCTTTCCGTGGTGCTCGTTTGATGGTTATAATCACTCATGGCCATCTTTCGTATATGATACACCCACTCCTTTCCTAACAACATGCCATATGGGTACTTGCATCTCCACATACCCTTCTTCATTAAAACCACTCGAAATGGCCGGTTTTGCTTTGCCCTTGCCTTTGCCCTTTTTGGTGAAGTGTTCAATCCCTTCCTTGTGTCATTTTTCTCCTTGGACCTCTATAGTTCTTCCCTTGCATCAAGCTCACTCACTTCTCAAACCCTTGGCTCCACTTATGCAAAATATCCTCAAAAACCCATGCCCTAGCTTGTAAACCCTAACCTGGAGCACTTCTTTTCCACAAGACAGCATAATCACCCATGGGATCCTAACTAATAACCTTCTCCACATACGCTTGTGTACTCTTCTTCCATACTGGTTCACAAATCTGTTGATCTCTTTAACTCCGCACACTAATCTTTGCAACTTCTTCACAAGAATCGCCTTAGATCGTAAGAAATTTTTTGATATCAAAATGTAAGGTGAAAGAATAACTCACCTTGACATTCTATTTATAGATTTTTTTTTTTCTTGCACAAAATTTGATGTCACCTACCAATGTAAAAACGCAATAAAGTCAAAATTTTCCAATGACATCCCTCCGTGGGTTTTGTCCAGTGCTTTTCCTCCGCATGCAAACTCACATAAATATTTCCGCAACCTTCTAGTGTGTAAGACTTCTTTGACAATAGAATAACTTGCATGCATTCCTCATGCTAAAGTATGTCAACCTCTATATCCTTTACCAAGTTCTTTCCTTCGCCTACCTCATGTTTCTCTTGCTTATATCCTTGTACGTGGTTTCCTCAAAGCCTTTTGACACCATTTTTTATCATGAACATCTTCGCTATGCACGCGCATTTATAAACCCAAGTGCTTTTGATTTTCTCACTTGGGCCACCTATGCACATCACTCACAATACTTCTCCTTTGACACCTTCCACCCCATAATAAATAGATATGTGGTTCTTTGTGCATAAAAACCCTTTAGAAAGTAATAGGCTACCGTGCATGCAAATGCACTCAAAACAAAAGACAAATAAAAGTGACGAAAAAAAGGGAAAAAAAGAAAGGGAATTTCATAAAGGGAAATCATAAGCTAAATGGAAATACTAGATTAGTTACAAACACACTGAAGACTTATTTATAGTAGGGTTTCAACCTACTCTCATTAAAATGACCAGAAATATTTTTCCATCCAAGTGCCTCTAATTGCAAGCACCAATTAAGTATGCAAGTGATAATGTATGGCCCCAACCAATGCACTTTGAGTTTCCTAGGATGGCACGAAAAATTAGAATCATATAGAAGGACCATCTGCCCAACCTCAAAATTTTATTCTTGATGTGCCTATCATGCCATGCCTTCTACCTAGATTTTTCCATTTTCTAACTCCATCGAGCAATGGCTCACCTTTCATCCAACTCCATAAGCTTATCAATGTGCTCCTCTAATGCTTGTTCATCGTGAATCCTCCTATGCACACAATACGTAGGGATGGCAACATAAATTCAATTGGTAACACAACCTCTACACTAAACACCAATTGAAATGGTGTGGCCTTGTTTAGTCATTTATAAGTTGTTCGATATGACCATAACACGGAAGAGACTTTGTCATCCCAATCCTTTCTCCCAACATCACAAATCTTGGTCAACATGTGACTCAAAATTTTGTTAAAGGCTTTCTACTCCCATTAGCTTGTGGGTGATAAGGGGTAGTCTTGTGATGGGCCACCATGAACTCACCAACAAGATTCTAACCATCTCATTTAGAAAATGAGTACCCCTATCACTTGTTAAACTCAACGGGGCATCCATGCTTGATTATATTATCCCCAAGAATCTAGGCTGATGTTACGGACTATGTAATCCTTCATAGGCACCGCTTCTTCCCATCGTATAAGATAGTTTGTGCATGTAATGATATAGCGTGAACTCATCCTTTGTGTAGGGATGGGGAAATAGGTCTACGAAGTCAATTTCCCACTTCTCGAATGACTCTGCACTGATGATAGGTCTTAATGGCATTTCATCTCTTCTCCTTAGTTTACCAAGGCACTTGACAATGGTCATAGATTTAATACTCAATACAATCCTTGTAAATCATTTCCCACCAAAGGCCAGCTAAAAGGATCTTGCATGCACGCCTCATCACATTCCTCACATAGTGCCCTCCTGCAATTCCATCATGAGCCTCTTCCATGATTACAGTGCACTCATGCTCTAGCATGCATCGATGCAAAACCTCATCATGGCCTAACTTGTATAAGTCTCCACTAATTAACATATATGATGTGGTGCATATATAGCTAACTGCTTCCTCTCTAAGGCCTTCATCTCTCTTGACACCACACCTATTCGAAGGAACAAAGTAATATCTTCCAAGTCGAGAGGGCATGCGTGTTGCATCTTGAATAGATGTACATCTAGCATCATATCCTCAATGACTTTGTGGGTCCTCTCCCAAAGTAATCCTTAAGAAATGATCAAGTCCCAAATTAATTTTCCTGGTTTCACCACAACCATAAACCCAAACTCATGAAATGATAGTATCCAATGACATATGCACCCTTTGCAAAATGGGATTTTTCACCAAGTATTTTAATGCCATGTGGTCTGTGTAGAAAATAAAAGGAGTTCTAGTAAATATTTCCTAAATTTGTGCAACACTTAGATCATTGATAATGCCTCATGCTCTATGGTGGTATAATTCTATTCTGTTGGGGTCAACTTTCTACTAGAAAACACAAGGGATGGTAAACAATTCCCTCTCCAAGTTGTGTTAAGACTACCCCAATCGCCATCCTAGATGCATCAACATGCACATGAAAAGGCTTATCCCAAGAGGGAAAGCACAAAATGGTGCCTTGTAAGATTTTCTTTTCAATGTGTCAAATGCTACCTATGTGCATCTCTCCCCAATAGAACTTACTTTTATGTTTCAATAGCTCTTCCAGGGGTGTGGAAAAATATGGGCATATCCCTTGATGAATTT
Source organism: Taxus wallichiana var. yunnanensis (assembly GCA_018340775.1). NCBI lineage: Eukaryota > Viridiplantae > Streptophyta > Pinopsida > Cupressales > Taxaceae > Taxus > Taxus wallichiana. The sequence continues at coordinate 190,962,802 of CM031233.1, forward strand.
CCTATAGTACCATGTATTCCCTAGGAACCTACACACCATGCTTTGACTGGTAGGATCCTCTAATCCCACTATAACAACAACTTTGGCCGGATCCACTCCAAAACAAGCCATCTTTACATATAATATGACCCAACAAGGTGCTAAATGGAGTAGCGAAGACACATTTCTTAATGTTTAGGGAGATGCTCAACTACTACATCTCTCAAACATCAACCATAGATTATCACAATGGTCTTTTACTAATACAGTAAATCATCCAGTCATCCAGGTAGACTTGAAGAAACTTGTGAATAAAGTCTTGAAATGCCTGAACCATAATGCATGAAAACACAACATGCACATTCTTCAGTCCAAAAGGCATTACCATATAAGAAAAACTTCCCCATTTAGTGGTGAAAGTTGTTTTCTCCTGGTCTTCCTTCACAATTCTCACTTGTGATAACCCAGAATCCATTTGTAAAATAATAGATCTCTTGTCCAGCTACTCCTTCCAGGATCTCCTCAGTGAACGGGGTTGGGAAAGGATCAATTACACATACTGCATTCAAATCCTATAGTCAATGCAAATCCTTATCCTCCCATCCTTTTTAATATTGATGACCATTAGACTTATCCACTCTGATTCCTCAACAACCTCAATGATCCCTAATGTGATCATCTTGTCAATCTCCTCCTTGACTTTGATGCGTATGTAAATTTGATTTTGATAAGGTCTCTTCTACATTGGGTGCCTCATCCTTTAACTTGATTTTAATTTCTCCTAGAAAGGGGTGAACTCCTTTAAGTTCATGGTACCCGCATGTGAAATTAATCCTAAAAATCACGTAGAAGATCAATAATCTTTGAGACCTCCTAGTCTGTCCAGTAGTCCCCAATAATAGCTTCCTTTAGTTCACCTCTATACCAATGTTAACCTTCTTTGTCTTCAATGGCTTGTGGTAAACACACTGTTCACTCATCAATGCTATCTAACACTTCACGCATACCTTCTATATGGCTAACATCCAAGTTCTCCACCTCTTCATCGTCTATCAAGTAGACCAACTTTCCTTTCTCCTTCTCTAGGCAGGCGCACTCAAGTTGTATTTCCTCTGATTCTTCCTCCACGAAGCACACCCCAACTCTAGTTCACCTAACAACTCTAGAATCATGTCCTCCACCATGACATTGTCTCCCAAGGTAAGGCACTTGACTACCTACAACTGCCTCATTCATCATGGCTTAGTACTTCGATATTCAAATGTTTGAACAAGATCTTCCATCAACTCCTACTAGTTTCTTGTCTGATGTTGTAACTCTGAATGAATATACCATGCGCAATCCCCTGTAAGGTGGAATAGAACTTATGCACCCATAGGGAGGGGTAAAGCTTCCATGCCTCCCATCTAAGTCTTCTCACACTCTTGAACATGACATGAGGTGGATCCTTCCCATCATAGTCACAAATTTGAGATGGTGCATTACTTTGGAGAAACCTAACAGAGTGTGATTCTCACTTTTCATCATTCTAGAAGATTATCTTGATGTGTCACCCACCAACATGCTATTGTCATCTTGCAAAGTATAGGTAAAAATATTCCTTCTCTCCACTTGACACTTCCACTGGGTATCCATTTCACATGAAAACATTAGGTCATGGCTGGCTTCCCCAGTATCATGTGGCAACTACTTTTCTCCAAGTGCCTAACGAGTGTGTTCGATAACTTGAGTCTCAGTATCCTTCAGATGCCTTCCAACCAACTCGTATGTCCCATGCCCAATTTTCACAAGCAACACTAGTTGTATCACTTATGGAATATGCATCATCCCATTGAATGACCCCTTCCTTTGATGGTTGAATGAACTCTAGGTCCCTGATGGTGCACATATATATCTTGTTTAAGTCTTCTTCACCCAATGGCTCCACATATGACACATAACCATCCATCAGTCAGTGGAATGATCACATTCTTCCTTGTTCTCAAAACTGATGTAGCCCTTATTAAAACACAAATCAACATTGTTTGCATAACACCAAGGGCACCCAAGTAATGCTGGGAAACTATCAACCTCAATAAGCTCTAGGACCTCAAATTCTCTAGTAAAATTTACCCTTGAATAGTAATGGATGCACCTTTCAACACCCCTAGAGGCATGGCCTTTTTCCTATTAGCCATATACAACACATTCAAAGATGGCTGTAATGGGGGCCTCCCCATTTGATTCCATGCATCTAGAGTAAGGACATTGACCTCCGCACTGTGTCAATCAATATATTACTCAGGAGCCACCCATCAACAACTACATTCAATGTGATCTCCTTATCATAATCAATGTTGTGAGGGGGTAGGTTAACATGTAAGACTTATCTCTCGCGCCCTCCTCTAGCGCGTGTACCTTCTCCCTCAGCCATTCTCCTAACATGGGAATAATGTTCTCCTACCTCAACATGTGACATACTTCCCTAACCTCATCCATATCCTGCTGAGGAACCTCAACGCTCTTCTTCTGCTCTAATTGGTGCACGATTTCTCCTTCAGACAATTGGATTTCTCCTTGCAAACTCCTAATCACCTCCATGGTTTCTTGGTACACTTCCTTTTGGTGGGTAGGATCAGGATATTTCCCATGTATCACTTCTTCTCTTGTAATGAGAGGCCTCTACTTTGGTTCCTCTCGGGTGTATGCAACCTCAACGCATGTAGTGACCAAAACAACTTCTATCTCGAGTTAAGCACTACCCTCAACATCCATTATGGGTCGGTCCTCTTTACACTCACCATCCCACACCTTTTCTTTCTTGATTCTTGCTCATGTGGTCATAAATCTCTAAGGAATTCTTCATACTTGTGCTTCTTCCCACACCATGAGCACTGCAATAAGTCAAGGCACTCACATTTGTAGTGTTTAGTCGATCCAAAATTGTAATAGGTCCCATGAGGAAATTCACTTCTTCCTCCATGACCGTTATGACCTCTAAAGCCTCCATGAAAATATCTTCCTCAACCACCTTCATCCACACAACCTTCATACTAATGATCCTTGGCCTTATAACTACTCCCAATGCTGGTCTGGGTACATTGAGATCAATGATCATGGATTTGGTCTATCAATCGATAGTCCTTCATATCATGAGTAGTGGATGTGTAAATCTTACAATAAGCAGGACACATTCTTGTGGATCATGTGCATTGCAACAATGGGCATCTACTTGCATCATGATCTTCATGATAGATTTCAAAATCTACTGATATGGCGCGAACCAACCTTCATGGGAAACTATCCTTTGTATGACCCTCTACTTCACAATCCATACACCATAACCCACTGCGAGTCTCATGAGCCGAGTTCACAAAAATTTCTCTAGCTTCTTTACCATGAAGTAATTTGGGCTTCTAGGAATAGACTAACTCTATATCAATGCTTCCTACTACCTTAGTGTGCAAGGTAACCTCCAAGGCCTTTCACGTGGATATGTGAAATTCTTATGTGAAAGTGCTCTCCTAAATGGTATGATCATCCTCCAATAAAACATTAAGCATGCTATTAAGGGTGAATGTCATAAGAAAAATTAGGATAGAGAGTCTTGAAATGTGTGTCATAATCCCACACACTCTCGCTATTCCTTATTAAATATCCTTCAATGTGTTGATGCTCTTCTGTTCAAACTTAGGTATGTGGAACTCTAAAAAGGTATTACACAACACAATATAATCCACCACCATTTGGTGTGGATCATATTTTGGTACCAACTATGCACACACCCCTTGCAACATGTAGTTACAAAATGACTTATTTTCCACTCCGGGCGTGATGCCCTTCACACTCCACAAAAACTCACACTTGTGCACATGCTCCACGACATCCTTAATGCCCTTATAATTAGGCAAGTGGAGTGATATCTCATAAAACACCCGTTGATGGTGTTATGGACCTTGTCCATCAGATCCAGGACCTTGATTCCCTCTGGTGTTACCTCCACCACTGGATCCACTGGATCTGCTAGCTCCTATTCTTTTGGATCCACCTGATCCTCCTCCCGTAGTAGGAAAGGGGCCTGATGCAGCTGTGCCTTGCGAACCCACTATCATGCTAAACTACGCACCGATAGTTTGTGATACCGAACCACTTCCAGATACGGCAATCAAACTTGTACCCATATCTTTCTCAAACGGTGTGCCAAAAAATACCTCCAAACACCGAAATGTCTATGTGGCCATAGATGTACTGAATGAAAAATTATATCTACTAGGTGTTACTCAACTACCAATACCAATACCAACTGGATTATCAAAACTTATCTCAAGAACTAGAAAACTAAGTGCAAGGGTCTGGTTGCCATGTGGGTTAAGATGTATGCCTATAGCTCTCCTCCTTTCTTCATATGATGAGCTCTCTTCAGAAGCTGAGGGGTTTCTCTTCCATGCTTTCCAAGATGGGGTAGCTCAGACTTCTCAAGTTCCACATCCTCTGCGTAAACCTCAAATCCTTCCCACAACGTCTGCCTCCATAAATCCATCACTCTTATAGCTTCACATTGTCTCACCAACTCCCTCTCTGAGATTCATTATACATGAGCCACATCTCCCCTCTCTCTCTCTCTCCATTTCTACCGCAAGGTCCGCCATCTTTCTCCATGCTAGCTTCCGCCCCACACCTAGCAGGAGTTTAGCCAGCCATAGGTAAGGCTTCCAAACTCAAGGTAATAACTAGGATCTTGATAAAATGGTATTTCCCACAAAAATGATCCTCTTAGCTCCCATAAGAACTCAAACTCAACAATCTTCATAAAAGAATACGTATAAATCATGTATTCTAGAGTATAACTAGTCAACACCCCACTCCACCAATGATCAACATCATGAGTCCAAGTTAGATCAATGTCATGTAACCTCTGATACTCTTCTTGGGTCCAAACGTAAGGCCTATAGTACTAAATTTTCCTTGATGCATATGCTGAGAGCCATTCATACAACTCTACTAGGAAACAAAAGAAGAATGTCTCATAGAGCTCGTGATACAAGTTCTCCTCCACCCATTTACGTGCATCAAACTCGGGTCCAATGCTTTGAACCTCTAAGAAAACTCATCCTCTCTGATTTTAAGCTAGGTCTTGACACTATACAAGGTCAGATGCTCTATCATCATGCATCATTCTCAACAACTTCAAAATAAGTCCAAAAATGAAACCAAAATATAGTCTCATTTACCTCTATCCTCTAATATTTCTCTTAACCCCAAGCATGCTGACCTATCACCCAAGTGTTGGGTGCTCACCCAATGTGCACGTGGGCACTGAGCCCTCCTTTATGTGAGCTTTGCGAGAATGTTCTGCCATTAATGGAGGAAAGTTTTACAGACAAGAACACATGCATTTAATCTAATATAGAAGTAGTGAATCTAGTTCTAAGCATAAATGTTCCATGAGATAAACATAAGCATCAAAAAAACATATTGAGAAAGATCTAAACTATGAATAACATGAAAACACACTAGGGTTTAGTCCATAGACACAAATATACAAATAAAGCTCCATATATTGATTAAATCCATTTATATCAGCCATATTACATCAAATAGGGTCATCTAAGACCATAAACATATTGAAATAACATTCCAACCCTAAAAACTACTCTGAACAAAATCCTAACTATGCTTTCCCATTACAACCCTTGTTTAGACCCGAGTGCATATATATATGCCTATTAACAACATTATTAGAGCACTTTGTTGACTCTCTCCTTCTCCTCACTCTTTCACTCTTCACTCTCCACTTTCCACTCTCTTTATTTTAGACCCCAGCACTCCTTTAAATAGAATATGGATCCACCGCCATAGTCTCACCCATGAGCAGATCACATGCCAAGTGGGAGTGTGGTCTTTCATGATCGATTGTGTGCTTATGCCAGCTTGCAAAGGCCTCTACTAACCGTAATGATACTCTTGGTAATATTACCCGTGTGGAATATTCTTTTCTTGACCTCTAAGGCTCTAGGATGGCACCTTATCCACTCATCATGCCTACTCGGGTCTTCACGTTTTTTTCCTGTGACACCACCTTTGAAATGTGGCTAAGTCCCTAAACCTTCTTCTGATTTCATGTGCCAATATCTTCTCCCATGCGCCTCTCCGAGCACCTTCCTACTTTCTTTCCTGTGTGCGCCCTTTGGCCTTGGGACTTAGTCACTTTAGGGCCCAACATCAATATACCCTGCAAGTTTGGTTTTTGGACCTCATGCATAGACGAGGGCATCTAAAACTCGAGACTAGGAACCCACAGCTCCCCGATCCTCTCCCGTGTGCTTCGATCTATCCAAATGGATCCAATATGTCCTTTTAGGACCTCTGTATGTTCATTCCTACTTCTAGATTGTTCGGTTTATTTTATGAAACAATCCATATCATCATGTGAATCAGCTAAGCTCCTTCTAACCCTACTTGTTAATTAGGGTTTCACATTTTCATTTACTTAGTTGCTTGGGTCACTTTCTATATTTATTTATTGCATTTATTTACTATTGTTCCTAGTTTAGATTAACTTAATAAAATCTACATTTTAGTTAATCACTCATCACCAATCTCCTAGCCACTCTAGGTGGAGCTCGTAACCTTTACGCAATCTCTTTCACTAGCTCAACATGAGGGTAGGGATTTACATCACTATGCCACAATAATAGGGCTCCCCCATCTACATCGAAAAGGTTCCTTGACTATATTTAACTACCTTGTTGGCCCATGACCAAGGTCACAAAATGAGGAGTCTACACAAGCCACTAATAATGCTACCACTAGATGGGAGCTCATTCTGACGGGACCAACCTTCCAAATGACGTTTGGGACAAGCCAAATAATAGATACCATCTTCTTTCGGCCTCTTTGCAGGGTTTTTACTTAATGTATTTTCCTTATAATTGGTTGTTATAGTGTTTTTGTAACATGATCCGAGGCTAAATTGTTGCCCTAGTGTGGAATTTCCATGACATGCTTTCATATTGCCATATTTTTGTGAATAGTTATACTATATTATTTTTGGTAATATATAAGTTATTTCATAATAAAAATTAATTAATTTTATCAACCCTATATGAATAAATGAGCCATATAAGAAATCAACCCTTACGCTAGTAAGAGGATCATTTATATTTTGACATCACCCCATTGACATAAGGATCATGATATATTGAGGATTATATGCTTCTACGGATGAAGCCAACCAACCCATGTGGGATTAATTTTTTATTGAATGCATATTTTTAGTGTCATATAAGTGATTCGAGATGCACTAAAGAGACATATTTGACTTGGGCAACATAAATTGAGCTTATCTAAAGTATGGGAAATGTAAAATAATCAAATTATCATATAAATTAAGGTTTGAAGAACATAATATTGAAGTACATCAATGCGAAGACATTCACCGATGAGTAATGGTATAAAATATGTCCAAACAATGAGAGGAATCAAAATTTGAACTCATAGATCAAGCGGATGTAATGACTTGTTGGGTGATGAGGTGTGTAATCGTAGAGTACCAATTTGAATCTTGGTATATCATCAAGGAAAATTTGAATGCCTTTAAGGTGTGGGACACTTGGCTCCTTGAGGCATACCTCTAGATAAAGTTGTATCTTATCCTAAATACTCTATCTACCACTACACTACTCTAATCTACTAATTGTGGGAGAAAAGGGATGAAAAAACATAAATTATAAGAATGGTGATGCCCCAAGAAGTTTGGGGATCACCATACATATGTTAGTTATAAAGAGAGAGGATAACACACAGATCCATAAGGGCACATGTGAGCAACAAATATACCAACATATAAATCTAACTCTCACTCTCAACCTTTAAAACACATAATGAATAAAAACCTTGTAAATGCCACACACAATAAACCATGAAGAATTAAAAGGTAAGGAATAATAACACATAAAAAGTGATAACATGAGCCACAATCATAGATGTATTAAAATCAATAGTAAACACAATCTATTATAAACATGATTCAAGGCATTTATGCATTTACAAAGCTTAAAACCAAAGGTCGGAGGCACTTGGAAGCTTAACACTCGAAAGATTAGGGTAAATTTGCATTCAAGGAAGAATAATAACTTTTACAAGAGTGATTAGAAAAAATATATAAGAGTTAAAAGAGGAGAGAGAAGAGGATAAATAATATAAAATGGTATATCTTCTTTCTTATTCTCATCTCTTCCACGTAGCTCATATGGGTATGAAAATATGTTTAATTGAAATGATCTATCCAAAACCACCACTAGGTATATTATCAACATATTTGTTGGCATAATGACGATCCATAACCATGAATCATAGTTGGGAAAGGCTTAAGATAAACCTTATCCAAAAATATTCATGTGTTTGTAAGCATATATTTGTTTTTAATGAGTTGATGTCTTCATTTACAAGAAACAAGTAGATATTTATTTTTAAATCAATCTCCAAGATAACAAAAATGTATACCTATGAGATCAAGAAGGTGAGTGAAAATTACATTGCCACTTGTTGAGAGGATCATGATTTCACTTTGTTGGGACCATTGTGATATCTTATAATTTTAATCAAACACTTGTTTTACTCCTTCATTTGTATTGTGGTGGGGCTAAAAAGGTGAATTTATCTCAAAGTATCTTCTATAAGAGGATGGATCAATTTAGAAGCATTTTCGAGTGATTTAGAGAAATATTTAATATGATTATGTGAGAAAAAGATAACCAAACAATTTGTCAAGTATATTTCATAGACCCTCAACCATTCTTCTCAAAACTAGGATTAATCTGTGGCTCTGTCATTAACCTTTCCAATAGTGCCAACCACTTGTTAATTAGAGCTCCCAATCAAAAGGTATCATTAAAAAAATAGAGCTATGTCTTCCACCTCTATCTCGGTTGACATTCTTGTGCTCCATTTTCCACGAGGAAAAGATTTCGAGTTCAACTCATGAATAACTATTGTAGCAAATATCGAGTTCATTTTTCTTCTCCATGTGTAAATCATGCCACTTGTCATTAATTTTTGCCTCAACATTTGGCAAGAAGAGTTAAATCTATAGATAGTGCAAATAATCAACCTTTACCATGTGTCACTTATTTCCATGTGTCCTCCAAAAATGTTCTACAAAGTTTGAAGCAAAAATTAAGCTCGAGATAGTCTCGTGCACCGATGGCCTCCATGCATCCTTTATGTCACTAGTAGCACATCATTTCTCTAAAATTTTTGGAGACATAGACAAAGGATTGATACAATCTCATATATTGATTGCCTCCATGTGTCCTTTGTACCACTTATCAATAATCGAGTTCTTTGTAGAAATCTTAGGTAAAACAAAAAACATCAAGTTTGTTCATGTGTAAAATATTGATGATCTCCACTTGTCATTAATCCAGCGAAGGCATTAAAAAATATGAAAAGTCACTAAGTTTGGAACCCTACCGAACACAAAAAAATTGATGAGCACCCACGTGTCAAAGATTTGTCCCATGCATTGAAAAATAATGAAATTGACTAATTTATAAAATATTTGAGATATCATTGAGTGGCATATGACACTACTTCACTAAATTAATTTTGATGGGTTTTTAAAAATGAAAAATCAAGGGATTTGGATGTCATTTGAATGTTTCAGGAAAAATTAATTGATTTGGCTTGTCTGCAATCCGTGATAACCGGGAAATTCAAAGGGGTTGAATTTAGTAACATTTTTAGTGACTCAAAGGGAAATTTTCCTACTAAGTGTAAGGACAGTGGCCTTTACATTGATTGGGAATGGAGTGTAGTGCTAAAAACTTGAAATTCTACATTTATAGATTAAAACCCCTTATGAAATATGGATCTCTTCTCCTATGAAAACCTTTAAATATGCATTAACTTAAAAATATGAAAAGTGTTGTCTCTCTGAAAATCTTCAAGAGTGACACAAAAAATTAAAACAATGAAAACACATACACTTCCCACAGGTGGAAAGTGTAGGGTGTGCAAATAAAACTTGTTATGCTAAAAAGTAATCCTAAGTTACTCCTACTCTCAATGTGCATAAAAAATTACACACAACCATAAACAAGATGGGAGAAGTATCTTGCCTATTTGATGAAATGAGTCCATGATATTAGACTTGAAACACATATGGCAAGTGAGAATGCCAAAAATAAGGTTTTCATCTCTTCCTCCTTCAACATATCAGTTGTCCTCATCAAATACACCTTTGTCTGATTTTCACTTTATTTTTGGAGGTATCTAGCCTAAATTTTGATGCTTTGATTTTTTTCCTCATTCTATGAAATAATAAATATTGGTGGAAACTTTGGCTTATGATCTAATCTAGATAGGTATTTAATAGGACACCCAATTTTTAAAACCAATGGACCACCTTCTTTGATTTTCTCCTTTTCTTTGTGTTTAACTCCATAGACAGATCTTGTGGACATATTCCTTGACTTTGAACACTACCTAACACATAATATCCTCCCATGTAGGTTATACAAGTGAAGACAAATTCTGATCATCAAATTTACTCCTAATGGAAATCATGAAACTCTTAAATTCTTCAAGTATGATGGAACATTTGTCTCTATTGTGTCCCTCACATGTTGAATTGGTAGCCTTAATTTACTCCTCATTCTGACAACTTAAGCTAAAAATACACTTCTTACCATTAAGTTTTTAACTATGTTTGATCACCATCCTTGGTGGACACCTCTTGCTAAGCAAAAAATACTTTCATAATAATAATTAGAGTCGTTCCACTTTGATACTTTTATCTCATGATATCCTCAAATGAAAATCTTTTAACAAGGCATGAAAGAATTGTAAGGAGCTGACCATCACTTAACTTCTCAAGAAAATTTTGTTTAACCTAACTACTATAATTTTTTTCTTTTAATTCTTTATAATGACTCTCCATGATGGATTCCTATCTCTTCAACTCAAGCAAATTTAGAAAATCATGCCCAATCTTCTTTTACTCGCGGTAATTATTCAAGGTGATTGAATGGTTGGGTATAAGGGTTGCTTGGAGTATTGTATTGATTTTTTAAAGTTGTGCTCTTCATACTAAAATTTGAAAACACCTCTATCCACCATCATGGTTGGGTAATAAGGCTTGATTAATGTTGGATAATAGATGGGAACAACTTGTGAAATACCACAAATTCTCAAGGATTCATTATAAAAATTTGGGAGCTAGGTAATGTTGTAGGTGGATGTGGTAGGGAGTTTTACAGAGCATATGAGATGATTGGGATATAAAAAGATTATTTTGAAGTAAATGGAGTATTGGGAATGATATGGGCATCTTATATTTGATGTGGATTAAGAGGGTGCTCAAAAATTACAAGGAGAGCTAGAGGTAAGTCATAATATGGGGGAAAGAGGGGAGAAATGGGGATGTGTTTCCTTTTACCAACATGAATAAGTATTTTCTCATCTTGGAAAAAAATATGCGCAAGGAAGATAATTTCCCCAAGATATTGAATCATAACAACAAGAATAAGATCAAAGGCTCTTAAATAAAACAAGAATTCCATACCTGATTGGGGTTTGTATTCTTGAGGAATTATTTCCCAAGTCCTTTTGAATATGAGATTGAAGTCTAAAACATACTCCATTGGGGATCTTTTTATGGTGCTGAGGTGTTCTAAGAGAGTTATGTTTTATATGTTCTTCGTAAAATGCTTCTCTGATTTTTCTCCCAGCTGGTCCCATGTGGAAATTGATTGTGTAGCCAAAATTCTATCAATCTTGAGATTTTACTTTGAAAAAATAAGAAAATAATCTAAGAAATATATTATTTTATATGATATTATGTATGACATAATGATTGGATATATCTTGGATATGTCCAACATGACTTATAACATCATTTCCATGAAAAAGTGGTAAGCTTTTTAGGGATTTTTTTAGAGTATCATACCACTATTGAAAATGGAGGGGTATAGAGTTCCAATGAGAGAAGGAAAGAGCTCTTTGAAGATCCATGGGAAAATAAACTCATGAGAATGAGAAATGCAATGTATGGAAATGATCCACAAATGAGAGAAATGGATCTTTGAATCACCAGTAGTTGTCAGGTGCTTGAAAACATGGTTTAAAAACTAAATGAGCTAAGAACACACCAAAACTTAGCTATAAATTATAAAAATGTGCATCATTGCTTCTACAAATACTACAAATATTCAACAAGAACACACATAGTCCCACTAGGCATGCTAAAAATTATTGGCCAACCGAGATGTGCACTAGTAAAGTACCAATTTGAATCTTAGATCTCATCAGAAATAATAGGAATTCCTCCAAGATGTTGGACACTTGGCTCCTTGAGAAAGACCTCTAGAAAATTTGTCTCTTATCCTATATACTCTATGCTACCACTAATTTACTCTAAAATACCAATTGTAAGAGAAAAGGGATGAGAAAACATGAAACATAAACATGGTGATGCACCAAGAATTTAGGGATCACCCTCCATATGTGAGTCGAGAAGAGAGAGGACAAAGCACGTATCCATAAGGGCACATGTGATCCAAAAATAGACCTTTACATCTAAATCCAACCCTCACTCTCAGCCTTTAAAACACATATAACATAAAAACATTGTAAATACCCCACAAAATAAACCATGAAGAATGGAGAGGTAAGGAATAATAACATATAAATAAAGGGAATATATGAGCCAAAACCCTAGATGCATTAATATAATATTTATACGTAGTCCATTACACATATGATTCAATCCATTTATGCATTTACAAAGCTCAAAACCAAAGGTTAGAGGCACTCAAAAGAGCAAGGTAAATTTTTAATTAAGGAAGAGGAACCATTTTTACAAGAGTTATTAGATAATATATAGAAGAGTGAAGAGATAAGATAAAAGAGGAAAAAAATATAAAGAATATGTTAGGGTATATCTCCTTTCTCATGCTTATCTATTCCACACATCTCGAGATGGGTCTCAAAATATGTCTAGTTGAAATAATTCTCCCAAACAGAAATACCACTACTAAGCATATTCTCAAATTATTTGTTGGCACAATAATTATTCATAACCATGAATATATATGGGAAGGCTTGAGATAAACCTTATCTAGAAAATCTTCATGTGTTTGTAATCATATGTTTCTTTTTAATGATGATATGTCTTAATTTGCTATGAGGGGAATTTAATCTTTAAAGAATATTATAGAAGAGTAAAGTATTGGTAAGTGGTGTTTTCATTGATGTCAAAAGGAGAAAGGAACAACATGTGTGAAGACTGATTGGTAGTGTCATCCATTGATATCATGATAAGTTAAGTTGCTTGGTCTACCATTGATGAGGTGACATCATTTCTTGAGTAGGTGTAGTGGATTACAGAAGTATAGTAGTGATAGGTGGATGGTGTAGTGATGTCATGAAGCTTGTTGTAGGTGGGAAAGAGTGAAAAATTCATGAGGTGGTCAACATGGAAGGTGTAAACATGATCAAGAAGCCTAGTTAGGAGGCCTAGTCAGCATACATGAAGGAGGATGGTATATCATTTTGGATCATAAGTATGTAAATTTTTGATAAGAACTATGAGAGCATGGAGAACATGATGATGATGAGGTGTTAAGACACTCACAAGTGTCTCAGAGTGTGTATACAGGGTTTGGACCTACTTTCTAGGTCTGCACCTAGACCTATTCTTGACCCTAGTTGGCCTAATGAGGTGATCAGATATGTTTTCAGTGAAAATATGAAAATGAGGGAATGGAAAGAGGTAATTCATGTTGTTTCAAGTGTGTGAGAAAATTTTTAGGTCATGGTTTGTAAGAATTAGCAAGAAAATGTGTTTTAGCCTCTACTGAGCTCACAAAATTGAGAACCCAAGCCTAAGAAGCACTTTCTTGTGCTCATTGGCACATGTAACCTCTGCATGGGAGGATAATATCTTCATGGTAGATGGGGAAGGGTCCTAGCTCAAATTTTTGGAATTATTTTGTGGTTTAAGGGGTAGAGATTTATAAATAATCGTTAAGAAGGTAAGGTGGTCTAAAACCCTCCTAAAACCCTACTAAGGTAGCGATGGAGAATATATTTCTCAAAATGGCCCAAAAGGATTGGTTGACCTTGGTTAATGATTAGAGATTGTAAAGGGATATCTCAAGTATCTCCAGGTGGCATTGATGTGTTATGAAAGTAAGTGGATCCCATAATAAATTTCATGTTTCTGAAGAAGTTTTGTTTTATATCATATTTTGCACTAGACATGGTGGGAAAATGGATGGTAGAGGAAGTACAAAAGCCATACTACATGTATATGATGGTTTCTAGAAATGGTGGTAAAATTGATTTTATAGGAAGTAAAAATCCATACTACATGTATATGATGGTTTCTAGACATGGTCTATCCCTTAGGAGGTCTGTGGAAGTCATTCTTGCAAGATTGGTTTTGGGGTGTAATGGCAGATTTTTGTGACCTAGTTGTAAATATTTTCTTGGGAATATAAACCATGAGTTGTGGAATTTTATGAATTTAGAGGTGTAATTCATGAATTTTAGGGCAAGTATGTGCTCTGGAGAAGCTCCGTGAGCTAGTAAATGAGGTGAAGTGGTGTGCACAAGTTGACTAGTTTTGTATAGTTCTAGATAGGCGGGCGAGTTAGGGTGAAGAGATTGGTCTGCAAGACCAATATTGGCCATTATACCATGTTGCTTATCCTTATGAGGATGATAAGGTATTTTATAAGGACCATATGCATGCATCAAAAGACTTTTAATTGGTCAGTGCACGTGTTAGATAATCAAGTCTTCTTGACTAGTTTTCATGGTATCTTTACAGATCTATGAGATGAGAACATGTGATGACAAACTTCCCAAGAAGGGAAAAACCTTAAAATATGAAATGAAGTAAAAATGTAGGAAGATAAAAATAATGATGTTTCAGATATAGATGATGATGAATTGATTGCTATGTTTTCTAGGAAGTTGAAGACAAGTTAAGGTAGGTATAAGGGTAAGTTTCCCTTCAAGTGCTTCAACTGTGGTGAGATAGGGAATTTTGCAAACAAGTTTCCTCACAAGAATAAGGATGAAGATAATGAAGAACATGATGAAAATCATGATGATGATAAGAGGTACCATAGGTCTGATAAGAGAAAGAAGAAGTTTAGAAATTTTGAGGGCAAGAAGAAGTTCAAGAGAAGCCTATATTCCAAGAAGGATTGCAACTCATCTGAAGTAAGCAGTGAAACTAATGATTCTCATGATAATAAATCACATGTTGATGATGTTGAAAATGAAACCCTATTTATATCCAAAGGATCTAGGAGCTCTAAAATATAATATTCCATATTTAGAGGTTCATGTGTGATTTCGATGAAGAAGAGTTGGAATCAACTTGAAACTGTGTTGATGAGTACCCTAAAAGAGTTCAAGCATGCAAAGAAGAATAATAATAAAATGAAGACACCATATAAGAAATATGAATACAAGATTCATTTTCTTAAAGAGAGACATAGGATTGACACCCATGAGTATGATAAGATCTTCAAACAGTTATAAACTTAAGTGGATATTGTAGCTGCAAGCCTAAAATCTAAGGAGGAAGAGTGCATCAGGTATGAAAAAGAAATGGAGTCCCTAAAGGAAGAAGTGACTGAAGAAACAAAAAAAGTAAGAACTGTTTAAAAGTTTGAGAAGAGTTCCAAGGATCTAGATGATCTCCTGGATAGTCAAAATACTTTAGGTGATAGGACATATCTAGTATCCAAGGAAGACCTAAAGGATGAAAAGGTGACTCAAATCAAAAGACAATAAGATATTGTTCGAGAGAAAGGAGGATGCAATCATGGACAATAGGAGAACTAACCCTATCAGAAAACCTAATGCCATGAGGTATGCAAGATCCTTTAATGGTTATTGTTATACATGTAATGAGTTTGGTCATAGGGAAAAAGAGTGTAGAAGGTCCTCCAAGAATGAGGATTCATGGAACCATGGAAGAAGTATCGGTTCACACCAACCAAGAGGTAAGAATGGAGTTGTTTTCTATAACTATCATAATGTTGGTCATATTGCAAAGTTTTGTCTTCATGGTCCCTCAAGAAAAAGTAGGAAGGTTGAATCTCCTAGAATACAAAACAAGGTATAGAGACTAGAGGTGAACCAAAGTAGACTGTGTGATATGATAGGGCATAAGATAGAAGTTGGAGTAAGTCAAGAATTCTCACATGTTTTTGATTAGAAGAAGGTTGAAGAGGTCAATCCACAGTGCTAAGGAGGTCTTGGAATCTCCTAAAATTGTTGTTTTAGATCCCTATGGCTAGGGATGTCTCTACTAAGCTTCTTAGAGGAATTCATCAATTATAAGAAACATGTGGTAAGGGGGAGCTTGAATGGAAGTAGTGCAATAAGAAGGTGAGTAAATTGAAGATGGAACTTGACATTATGAAAAATGTTTGATGACTTGATCAAATCTGTTATAGTCATGAAGATATGTTGCAAAGAATAACATCAAGAAGGGTGTGTGAAGGTTTGTAGGCATGCTTGGTCTTAGGAGGAGCTGGGTGGATTTTTTCAAGTTGCATCAAGTAATGCTATTAGTGTCGAGGACTCACATGGAGTCAATCATGTATGTTCTCATCTCAAAAGGTAGGTAAGTAAGTTCTTTCAAGGCATGCATCTGCTAAGGGGAGATATGTTGATCTAATGTTGTAAAGAGTCAAACCTTGTTATGTTTGGTTGATGTTTCCAACCAAATGGTGAGCCCTAATGTGATGAAAGAAGAAGAGAACTAAGATGTTGCAGGTATGACCCTTTGTCATTAATGTCAAAAGGGGAGAATGAGCTGATGGCTTGAGAGAATGAGCTATATGTGTTTTCCATCAATGAAAAAGGGGGAGATTATTGGAAAGTGGTGTTGTCATTGATGTCAATAAGTGTCATTGATGTCAAAAGGAGAAAGGAACAACATGTGTGAAGGTTGATTGGTAGTGTCATTCATTTATGTCATGACAATTTGAGTTATTTGGTCTACCATTGATGAGGTGGTAGAGTGTCTTGAGGAGGAAAAGTGTGACCTATAAGGGCTTGAATGAGGTGTATGGGGTCCTAAATACCATGAAGAATGTATTCAAGTTGAATATCCGAAGTGTGTGTGCTTGTAGAGATCAGTTCATCCATGAAGATATGTCTGTAAATAAGAACATCAAGAAGGTCATATGAAGGTTTGCAGGTGTGCTTGGTCTTAGGGGAGTTGGGTGGATCTATTCAAGTTGCATCAAGTCATGTTAGTGGTGTCAAGGACTCAAGGGGAGTCAATTAGGTATGTTCTCAGCTCAAAAGGTAGGTAAGTAAGTTCTTTGAAGGCATGCATTTGCTAAGGGGGACTATGTTTCTATAATGTTGTAAAGAGTCAAAACATAGATGAAGAGGTCAAATGGACATTGTTATGTTTGGTTGATGTTTCCAACAAAATGGTGAGACCTAATGTGATGACAAGAAAATAACTAAGATGTTGTAGGTATGATTCTTTTTCATTAATGTTAAAAGGGGAGAATGAGATGATGGCTTGAGAGAATGAGCTATATGTGTTTGCCATCAATGAAAAAGGGGGATATTGTTGAAAAGTGGTGTTTTCATTGATTTCAATAAGTGTCATTGATGTCAAAAGGATAAAGTAACAACATATGTGAAGGTTGATTGGTAGTGTCATTCATTGATGTCTTGACAAGTTGAATTGCTTGGTCTACCATTGATGAGGTAACATAGTGTCTTGAGGAGGAAAAGTGTGACCTATGAGGGATTGAGTGAGGTGTATGGGGTCATAAAGACCATGAAGAATGTATTCAAGTTGAATATTGAAATTGTGTGTGATTATAAAGATCTATTCATCCATGACGTAAGGAAGGTGAAGAAGAAGAAGAGAACGATATCTTCAACTTTCAAACTGAATCTTATAGGTCTAAATTTTTTCCAACTTCACCTTAGTGTCACCTTCATAAATGAAATGTAGCTTATACCACATAGGCTTAATTGTGGCACATTGCATTACCTTGACAAATTGTGACTTTTCCAATCCACACAAAATGACATTCATTACTTTAGAGTTATCATTACTTTCCTTCTTTCTTGTTGTATCAGTTGGAGGAGTTTGAGGAATAGTGTACCCATCTACAACTGACTACCAAATATCACATCCCAAGGACATTATATGATTCTTCATCCTGATGCTCCAAAAAGCATAATTTATCCCATTGAACAAAGGATATTTTCTAGTTAAGGAACCACCTTGCTAAGTAGCCATATCTCTTCTTCTAAGATCACCTCAAGCTTGTTAAGCTTGCTTCATAGGAACTGTTATGATACCAATTATTGGAAGAAAAACCAATGATTCACCCCCTTCTCAGTGGTTGTGCTTACAACGGAAAGATCAAATGAGAAACATATGAGAGTGATTTGGAGAACCATTTGATCTATTTGTGTGAGATAATATACCTAGGAACTATTTCATGAATTTCTTACATATCACTCAACCAATCTTATCAAAATTAGGATCAATATGTATATCTCTCAATAACATTTCCAATGGTACTAGTTGTTTATTAATTGGATCTCCCAATCAAAAGATATCATAAAAAAACTAGATCTCTTTCCACCACCTTTGTCTCGATTGATGTTTAGGTGATCCATTTTCCACTAGGAAAAAATGCCAAATTTAACTCCGTGAGTAGCTACTATTAAAAATATCATAGCTCACTCACCTCCACCACATGTAAACCATGCATCTTGTCATCCATTAGTTCCTCAACATTCAACACAAAGAGTTCAAAGGTTGAGAATGCACAAAAACTGATCTTTACCATGTGTCACTTATTTCCACATGTCCTCCATTGGTGTTCCACAAAGTTTGGAGAAAAAAATCAATGTCGAGATAGTCTCGTGCACCGATGATATCCTGATTTCTTTCATGCCACCTTTCATACATCACTACTCTATAGGGTTTAGAGATAAAGACTAAGGATTGAGACAGGTTGTGTATGTTGATTGCCTCCATGTGACCTTCATGCCACTTATCAACAATCAATATATTACATAAAGGCTAGAAAAACATAAAACTACAAGTTTACAAATGCATAAAATTTCGATGGTTGCCACTTTTTAATCATCCATCAAAGATAGTGAAAAATATGAAAAGTGGTTGATTTCGAAACTTACGGACTACAAAAAGCAATGAGTGCCATGTGTCAAAGTCCCACCTCAATCACAAAAAAATAATGAAATTGAGTAACTTCCAAAATATTTGAGATGTTTATGAGAGGAACATAACACTACTTCATTGAATTAAATTTGAAAGGTTTACATAATGAAAATCCAAAATATTTGGATGTCATTTGAGTGTTTCAAGGAAAACTTCATTATTTTGTCATGTATGTACTTTGTGACAATTGGGAAATTCAAAGGGTTAAATTTGGAACAATGACCATTTCATAATGGATATGAAAGTGGTTGACTAAAAATAATATTTATGAAAATTGTATTTTTTCAGAGGGTACAATATAGATTTTAAGAATATAATCACTCTACCTTAGTATTCAAAAACATCACTCACTTTTCTTAGAATCCTTACGAGTGGTTAGGATACTAATATCCTTCTTCAAATCCTAATTATACCTTCAAAACCTTACAAAAATGAGGTGTGTTAGTAGGGGAGTGGGGGATTCCTAAGAAAATTTGTAACATATCTAATTCATTCATAAGATATTAAATAATATCACTATTTCTAGTTTTACCTTTCAATCATCTATTGTTAATATCCTCTTCGATACACCCTTCCAATTATAAAATACCCCTTATTTTATCATATGAATTATTTACCCTTTTTAGTGACATTTCTAATACCTATTTACATTTTTACCTCTTTCATGTTGAATTCAACATTTGATAATAAACAAAAAATTAATCATATGTTCTTACCAAAATCATTTTTGAAAGTAATTCTTTTCTATTTGTACATTGTGTTTTTTTAGTGTTTTCATTTCATATCCTCCTTACCTTATGATATTTCCACACTTCCTTCCCTATTTCCATTATATATCTCACTTCATCCTTAGACACCCCTTACTGCTTATACCTTATGTGTATAAAATAGTTTATCCAACCTCAATCTAACATTTTAGTTCTAAGCATTCCATCCATATTATAATGTTGACCTCATATGTAGTGACCAATAATTGTTTAAATATTCCCCCATAATTTTTAAGTCTAATTACCTTTATCCATGATAAAAACTAAAATGTTAAGAATAGTCTTAGCCATGTTCTTATTTTTTATTTTAGTAGGCACTAACACCAATCTATTAGTGGGAAATTTTTATATATCGATCTATTAATGGAAAATGTCTTATACACATATAATGAAATTTAAATAGTTAAACTATAAGATATTTATAACACATCTTAAAATTAGTATGGTATAAGAAATGGTGATGTGGGGAAGATTTATTGGATAAGGAGAAGGATACGAGATAAAAATGGGTCAAGGTTCAAGTTGAGGTTGAATGGATCATCACGAAATAAATAACACATCACAACTAACCACTATGAGATCAAACATTTGTCCCATTAAGAGAATGGATAATGAGTATGCTTGTTTTTACTTTTTCATTTTTCTTCTTCTTTTTAATAATATTCCACTATATCCACATGGCTTAGGTTGAAAATGCTAGGATTGTTGAATTTATTTGCAAGTACACTCATGCAACCCAATGTCGGAGTTAATTCCATCTCTTTACTCATGGATCATTTTTAAACATCACAATACATCAATTTTAATAGGTTTCTTCATTGATATGCTATAATATGATGGATATTTCCATTTTTATTTAGGTTACTAGAAATTTAGAAGAAGTCCAATGGTATTAACTCAATTCCCATTTCCATAACCCATAACTTATATTAAGTTGGATGATTATACACTCAATTTTACTCTAATCTAATATTAATTTTGTGGATAATAATGAAACAAAATAGTTTATATGGCCCATTTTAGGCCATTGAGAGAAGAATAATTATTGTGTTACAATAAAATTGTCTCAAAAAACATTATGTGATGTATATTTAATACCGATTTACCAAAATGAACACTAACATATCAAATTATATTATGACTTAATATCATTTCCTTTTCAATCACATGAGATTATCAAACTTATCTATTCAAGCATTAGTAGTGTAGCTAGACATGAATTCAACTATTTTAGCATTTATTTCTCACAAATATTAAGGATAAATATATACATATCAAATCCCATTTAACAAATGACTCTAAAATTTCAATTATATGAACAATTATACATTCCTCAGTCATCGTGGAGATGGAACTACTCATTAAAATCCTTTTATAGTACTACGTTGAAAGGAACATACAATAAAAGTACCTTTATTAAAAAATGGAACAATGACTCGGGAGCTAGAGAAATCAATCATGAAGTAAGAAAATGAACTAAAATCACTTTGAAGTAGATTAATGAATTTCTTTAAGTTTTGAGAAATGTATTACATCACAAAGGTTGCATAAGGAGGAATTACTTTTATGAAAATTATTACTTATATAAAAAGATATCTATTGACTCAATATCAATTCTTAAATATGAAAGTTACAAAAGATTCATATGCTAAAAATCATTGAATCTAATGTTGCAATCATTAGGAAATAGTTGTATTTCAATACTTCGAGAAAAAACTTGAGTTATCCTAAAAAAATAAGATAAAAAATTCAAATTCTTTTCCATAGTTTGAATATTCCAATGATCTAGGTAATTAATTGGATGTAAAACTAGGAGGAAACAACTAAGACCATACAAAAGTTATGGAAGATGCCATTTGGATACTAATATTTTGGCTTTATATTAGGATAAATAATTTTCCTTAAAGAAATCTATTAGACAAGGTAATGGGGTAGTGGAGGAATAACCCCTAAAATTGAAATAGTTTCATGTTACTTAGCTAAAACCATGTATCGGTTTAAATTTTATAATGTCCTTATGAAAATGCAAATGATTCATGGGGCATTGATCTTTCAAGAAGAGAATGATTTATATCTTTAAAGCTATTGTAATGTGAAGGTTATGTGGGTTGGTATATAAGGTTATGAATGCAATATTTCAACAATAGATAGTAATTATAAAGTTTTACTTTTTTGACCCTAACACAATAATATTGAATAAAAAACAAGTAGGAAGAAGGGTGTATTATGATGCATGTTGAAATAGATGGAGAATTCCCAACCGGGATGCACCTTTCTAATTATTTAGCCACTTCAATAATTGGAATTAATTTTGGCATCACTTGTCGCTCATGCTAGGAATTTTAAAAGAAATGCATTACATGAATTATTTCTCTATAAAATGGCCAATTATCATAAAACATAATCATACAATTCAAGTAACAATTCCATCTAAGTTTGGAGAGAGGTAGATGTTATGAGAACATAATGAATCATTAAGGAAATGTATATTATAGTAAATGGGTTGGGAATGATCTACCTTCAAGGATATGTATAAGTCTGTTGTAAATCTCAAGTCAAGGTTTAATTTACTTATGGATTCTATTATGTTGGGGGTGAAGGGAATGAATATATGGGTGGAGTATCTAAAGGTGTTGACCCCCTGAGTATGGATTTTGTAGGAGTGATGATGGGGTGGTGTTAAGTAGTGTGATTTGGGATAAAATCCATTGGGTTTTGGGTGTTCATCGTCCAATGTAGCTTTGGATAATGTTTTAGGTGGTGAATGGAGAGTTTACAAGAGTGGTATTATTCTCTGTGAGAGGATAATGATAGTCTATTGAATGCTAGAGTGGGGTTCATTATTACAGCTTTGGAAGGGAATTTATGGTGCTTAAGGGTGGTAAGGGAAGGAATTGAATATTTTTGAGGGGTTTGGTTTGGTTAGGGGAAATTGCTAGATTTTTCTAAGATAAAGGTGGATTCCTTCTTGACTTTTAAAAGAGGCTTGACGGGTTGTGGAGGGGAGTGGTGAATCAAGGATTTTTGGTTTGGAAAAATTTCTTCACAAAATGATAGATGGGTAAACAATGTGGGAAAATATTTTAGGATGTTGGGAAGTGATACAATACCTACAAGTGTTGGGGCTTCTATGATTAGGAGAAATAGAAGGACTAAAGATGAGCTACTTAGAGGTTTTCTATACAGGATCTTGGTGTCAAACCCTTTCACATTTTCTCTATATAGGGAATATTGTCCATGGTGTAAATGATTTATTGTTCTTATAATGTTAGGAGTATGAATGCCCACATGAAACGCCACTTAGTGAAGTGATAGTTGAAGCTAAGAAGGCCAACTACTATATTTTTCCTAAAGAAAAAATATCGAAGGTAGAAATGGATGGGAAATTGAATTCTAAATGGAAATCCTCAAAGAGTTTCTCTTATGGTGTGGTGGTGAATTCGAGAGGGTCTTGGGGTACTTTGAAATATGGGGTCAATTAAACTCAAGCTTTTAGGAAAAGGGGATAATTGGTTGGCTTATGATCTCTGATACTTTAAGGAAGATATTATGGGGGTGATAGTCATTGTATGTGGGACAAATAATATATGTAAGCATAAAGAAATATGGGAGGATATTTTTGAATTTTTGGGCCAATGTGAGAATCAACACATGTTTCTTAGAGGTGATTTCAATGTCATGTTTTAACAAGATAGTAAAAAGAGGGTATTTTAGGGTAAGTTAATTAGAGAAAGTTTATTTAGAGTTTATTGCGAGATAATGTGCTTATGGACTTATTTTCTAAGGAGGAAAGTATACATGGATGAATAGGAAAAATAATATTGTCGAGAGATTGGATAGATATTTTTCATCTTTAGAGTACTTAAATATGGATTAGAGGTTGGAATAAGATATTTTAAATGTATCTGGTCTCCACCATACCTTGATTTTTCTAACAATAAAGATGGATGAGGCCCCAAAAAGTTCAAATTAAAGTATGAGTTGATTTGGTATAAACACAATGAATTTAAGGATAATTTAAATAAATGATGGTAGGAATGTGAACCAAGCTATGATAATGCAATGTATAAGATGTCATATAAGTTTATGTAATTGAAAGTGAATCAGTGGGACTAGATTCGGTTAGTATTTGGGAATATTTTTGCTAAGAAAAATAGCTAGAGGATGAGATGGAGGCCATTAAGTTGATTAATCGGTAATCATCCATGAAAGAGGAATAATTTATTTAGAAAGAGATGTTGTTGGGATAACTAAATGAAGTCAATCTTAGAGAGGGTCTTTTTAGAAATAGAAATCAAAGGATTCATGGTTAAAGGAGGGAAATAGGAATAATTAATTTTCACCAATCAATAGTAGAAAGAATACATGTGAATATGTTTACTAAAATTAAGAATGCTACTGAGGTTTGAATTGACAACTCTGTTGGTTGGATATTTTGTCAGACTAAAATATGAGGTTCAATCATAGTACACAGGATTAAATCCCTCCTCAAAGATAGGTGAGGCAACCTATTTATTACTAATATAAAACAAAGCAAAAATAATATATACACTATCCACACTATTCTAAACATTGGGATTGGGATACAATCCTGAAATCCATATCAACACCGAGATGGAGATGTTACGGCGTTAAGAATGGAATGGATTAGAAAGGCAACTATTAAATATGAAACCGAGTGGAAAGGGAATGAGAGGAACGTAATTTATTTCAAGCAAACACAAATCAAGAAATACTTATATGAGTTTTAGATAATGAGTTTAATATTTGAAATGATTAAAATAATCAAGAACACTAAACAAAGAATAGCTTAAGATCTTGGACGTAAGAACAATCTCTCAAGATAGACGAATCCCACAACACAAAGTTTGCAAAATAACACTGTTCCTATTCCTCAATGATTAAAATAAAATACAAAGTTTTTCTTCTTCTTCACAATAGCTCTTGATATTCTAAAAATATCTCTCCTTTTGAATGCACAAGCATCCCTTATTTATAATAGAGAGAGTAGAGAGAAAATAGGATAAATCCTAGAAAATAGTCATTTAATGAGAGTCCTATTTTGCTTGACTCTCATGTAGGAGAACAAGTCAAAATTTGCTTCCTATGTGATGAAACGAAAATGAAAAAGACATGACAATTTCTTGATAGAAATGACATGGAACATTATGTTTATTCTGCTTCATCGTCCTTGTCTTCTTCTAGCGAAGCTTGCTTGTCTCAAAATTCTTGGAACTTCTAGATTATGCCCTGCATCTCAGCTTCATCTGGTGCACTAGAATAATCACTTAGAACCTTGCAAGTTTCTTGAGTGTCACTTGCGTTGCCAGGAAGTTTCTTCAACCTCTTATTGAGTTTCCTTAGTGATTCCAAAACATTCTCGATCCTTACGAATTTATCAATGGTTTTCAGATTGAATATAAAAGATGGTTCGTGCTGAATTGATTCCTAAATTTTTTTATGGAGATCATCATCAGGAAGAATCTTGAGCTTTCACACCAACACTTGGTGAAGATCCTAGACAACTCCTCTTCTATGTCATTGGTGGCATCAACCAACTGATCTCTAGATTCCCTCAACTTGCTGCAAGCTTCATTGAGAATCTTTATCTTGAATTTGATGGATTTGGATAGCTGGAAATGCTTATGCATGTGTGGAATGATTCCTTCTTCCATTAAGATCCGGGATGGAACTTTTTTCATGCATTGAGAGCTTCTAAAGTTAATTCAAGGATCCCGACTTCTGTGAAAATTCATCATCCATTTTGTCGCCATCCTTCTTTATTTCCTCTAAGGATTTATAAACCTCCACTGTGTCATCAATGACCTCTCTTCCTTGTAAGAGTATCCTCTTTATCCATTCTTGAACCGTCTTCCCCTACTTGTTGATCTTTTGAATCATAGGTACCGATCAAAAATCAAACCTGATAGGAGTAGGGGTAGAAGATAACGGTGTTGACTGAGAGGGCTTTGAGAGCTTGAGCAATACTTCCATTAATTGTTCAACTTTCTCCTTTAGCTCATCTCTTCTCACCTTCATTTCCCTTAGCTTCTGGCATAGCACGTTCATGGCATCCTGCACATCTTGTTGTGCTCCTTCTATTGTTACCTTTCCAAGATCAACCCTTGTAATCTGATAATCAGTAACCACTATATCCTCCTTTATTTTGTCGTCCACAGGAGTGACAATCTCTACAAACTTATGCCCTGAGGCATCCACTGAAACCATTGAAACTATTTTAGGTTTTTTTGGTAGATTTAGCAGGAGAGGGCTTGAGTGAACTAAAGTTGAAGGATGGTAGGGGAGCTACCACCTTCCTCTTCCTTGGAGTCTGATCAACCAACCATTGAGGTACAATGGAAGAAGTCTCCCCAATCGGAGGTGTTATGGTTGTATCTATAGGTGGGGGAAGGTTTACTTATGGAGTAGTGATGATTGCAAGTGTGGTGAGTGTGGGGATAGATTTAAGGAAGGAAGGTGTGGAAGGAGGAGGCATATCTATGGCCATCGTAGGTCCAACAGAGAGAGGTGAGAGGTTTGTGAAAATGTTAGCCATGGCTGATGAGAGTGGCATTGAAATATGAGATGAGGAAGGTTGGGAGAGAAGAGGTAAAGATTCTAAAGCCAAAGCTTGAGAAGTAAGAGAAAGACTTACTTCCGATGAGAAATCAACAAAAGGAGAAACAAGAGGTTGACCAACCTTGATTTCTGAAAGAATTTCTCCTTATTCTAGTGGAGGAGGTGAATCCAATATCTCAACTATTTATGTAGAAGTAGTAGATGATTCGGCCCGTTGCTTTTCTCCTTTCTTGACAAACTTAAACTTTATTTGCCTCTTGGTAGGGATTTTATCCTTTTCCTTCTCTCCCTTGGAGGGTCCCGCTTCTAAAGTAGCTATTTTTGAAAATATCTTTTCCTTATAACTCATTCCCCAAGAAATGAGCCATGCCTTGGTATGGACAAGAGTCTGAGTAGCTCTTTCAGTGATAGAAGCCTTTTCAGCAACAGACCAATTAATGGCTGGGAATCAGTTTGGTCTCCATCTAACTATTCATACCTAGTGTCTAGAACACTTTCATTATCCACGGTGCCTTCGGGGATGTCAGCTAGATCTAACATCTGAATTTATTCAAGTGTCAGTTTGTTGTTGTCTTTTCTTCGGATGGAAACTTCATCCCAAAGATCAACCCAGATATCTTCCACATTGGGCACATGCAGATACAAGGTTCCATATGACTTGAGGACTCCTTGGATGCCGAATCCCTCCTTGAGCTACATATGTTTCTTCAATTTGTCCCGAACCTCGCGCACCACATTCTTGGCCTTAACCATGGTAGAACATGTATACCTTCCAATGGAAATAGGGAAGGAGACGATGACTTTGTGCCTGCTTTGTTGGAATTTGTGAAAATCAAACAATTTTATGACCAAATTCATAAGAATCAATTTATCACACAGGGAACTGGCGGATGAAAAGGATTACCATGTAACCTTACCACTCAAAGATAAGTAAACTTCTTGAATTGAAAGAAAATGCAACCCCATTTTGACACTTTGGCCCATGCTTCATCGGAAACCCTTCTCTTTGTCAGATCAGGATCTAATCTACAAATGTTTTCATAGAAGACGGTATCATTCACTCTTCTATATTGGTCTTCAAACCCTTTTATTGTCAGCTGAGGGAAGAACCAATATATGTGTTCCATTGCTTGGTTTCCCTTTGCATCTAGCCCTAGAGTAGTTCCTCATGCTTGCTGCTGCATAGGTGACATATGACATCATATAGAACTTATCGGTAGACAAGACTGTTTTCATTTAGGAGTCTATCTCATCACTTATTAGGCTACCCCAATCAATCCCTTGGTCATTCTTCTTTATGACGACCATGAACTGGTACATCCACCCTTGGAATTCCTTTGAATCTGGGAGCCCAAATAACTAGCTCAACAGGGTGATGATATCACTAACTTCAAGGATAAAATCACTTCTAGGGACTGACTTGGGAAACCTAGAAATAGTTGGCTTAGCCTTGATCAAGAACTTCTTGTTTACATGCTTGATGCAATCTTCCTGATCTTTGTCCCAGGCCTTTTGTGCTAATTTAAGGTCTAAATCAACATATTCTGTAAAGTTGGGAAACTTTAGGAGTTGATCAAAGTAATCTCTGTCTAATTTCACTATAGATTCCCTTGCTTGATTTCTTACTGAACGGGAGGCTGAGTCATAGTGGGAAGCGCAAGCCAAGATGAATTCAGGGCATTGAAATGATATTGGAAATCCTGCTGCAAGAGGGAGACCGCTATTGGCTATTGACTTCATCCATGAATTCTAAGAAGAATCCTCAATTATTTTCTAGAAGTCTTCCATATCTATATTACCAAGCTCTGTGTCCCGGATGTCATAATTGTAGCTTACATAAGAAGAAGACTCCATCTTCTAATACTTATACTTCATCTTTCCTGACTTATCTGACTTATCCTTAGATTGGCCAGGGTTCGACATGAGGAGTCTCGAAGAAGAAACACCTTGATGATTTACGAAGAGCGATCGGGTGTGAAAGCTTGTTGGACAAGTGCACAAACCCGCCATGCTATTCAGATTTTGAAACTTGCAAACCACCTTCTAAACCCAACAGATTGGATTATATATCAGAAATTATGCAGTGTCTAACACCAATGGAAACTTGAAACACTGGCGGAGTTTGGAGGATGTCGAGCACCTTGAGAAACCCGAAACACTGGTGGGGTGTATGTCAGAAGTTAGGGCATGTTGCACATCGATGAAAACCCAACACACTACGGAAGTAAGAGGATGTTGAGCAGGTGGAAGATCCCGATACGTGATGGAACTTGATAGGTGTTAAGAACTCTCGCAAAACCTAACACAAGGTAGAAGAAATGATATGTACAACACCCTGCCAAAACTCGAGATCAATATATCGGGTTTTTGATATGTTAGAATATGAGAATTTCCCACCTTTTTCACTTATTGATTTTTAGATTCTTTTGAAATCTACAACTTATGTAAAAATAATTAAATAACCAAGGAGTGAATTTTATACAAGAACCCTACTTGGAAAAAGACAAGAACTAAGGGAAAAGACCCAAAACCCTAAACCAATAATGGAAGAGGAAATGAAATGGAAACCCAAATAAAACACCTCATAAATAACCCAAAAAGCTCCAAAATATAAAGAAGAGAAGAATACCTTCAACAAGTTCAAAAATGATCAAAGACGGATGCCGAATCGACCGGGAAGCTCAATCGGGTTTAGAGGTAGGAGATGTACACACAAAATCTAACACAACAAAAACATACTAGGTAACAAATGACATGGAAAACCAACTATTTATAATACCCTAACATTAATTACACCTCATTTGACGCATGTGCCAACTACCAGACAACTGGACATTAATGACATGTCATCATGCTCAAAGCTTCAAAACCCGATACAAAGGATAAAAACTCAATTGGGTTTCAGGTTTTGGGAAACATCAGACATGATGCATGCCTTGTTTAGATGCTTCTAAGTCCCAAAATCCTGACACAAAGGCTTCATTCGGGTTTCGGGTTTCAGAAACAAACAACATGAAACATGCATTGGATCAAGCATGTTCCGATGCTTGGGAGTTCTGAAAACCCAACACACTACTAAGACAATCGGGTTTTGAGTTTCGGGGAACATCAGACATGTAACATGCAAGAAACATGCTTTCATGCAATGAAAACCCAAAACCTAAAAATCTCCTTCAAAGGGGAATTTTAAAGGGATTTTCCTAAAATTTTCATATGGTTATCTCATTTTTAGTTGGAATCACTAAAATGAGATAATAGCTAGCTCCAATTGGGGACTTTCTTTGAGACATCAAAGGAAGAGAAATCAAAACCAAAAACATTTATCCATTAGGCTACGAATTCAAAAGAAGAAAAACCAAAAACAAAGAAAGAAAGAAAGAAAGAAAGAAAGCAAACACACAACAAAAAATAAATTATAATACAATGCAAGAGAGCATCTTACATTACTTGATGGAACAAATTCAGATGTTGGACACTAAAAGGTAGAGGGAGCAACTCTCCATCAAGATACAATGATAAAGAAGATATTTTCACCTTTTAGTCGATGGATTTTGAAAGGACCTTTCCAGTAAAGAATCAAACTTTCCATGCATCCCTTTCTGTTCCCTTCTCTTATCCCAAAGAAGTACTAGATCTCCAATTTGGAAATCACGTTGCTTTGATTTTTTGTCAAATATATTTTTGACTTTGCTCTGATGATCTGCAATGCGATCCACCACCTTACTCTATTCTTCTTCTAGCCTGGCTAGGTACATTATCCTTTTCTCAATGGAACTTTTAAAATTTTCATCCTCAATTGCTTTAGCCAATCATAAGGCTGACAATTCTATAGAGATAGGAATCTCAGCATCAATTCCATACAACACCTGGAATGGGGACATTCCAATAGCTCACTTAGGAGTAATCCGATCTGCCCATAATGCATCATACAATGCTTTGTGCCATGTCCTCGATTCCCATAAACCATCTTTCTGATTATGGTCACTAGGTTCTTGTTGCTTGATTTAGCCTGACCATTGCCTTGGGGGTAATAATCGGATGAATGAGCCAATGTGATCCCAAATCCATAACAAAATTCTATCAACTCATGTGATGAGAAATTGGAAGCATTGTCAGTAACAATCTTGTGAGGAATGCTGAATCTAACAATTATATTCTCCTTGAGAAAGTTACACACAGCTTCGGAGGTTGCCTGTTTGATTAGCACGACTTCCACCCACTTGGTGAAATAGTCTGTGGTGGTGAGCACATAATTATGACCGACACTAGAGGTAGGATTCAGTACTCCAATGAAATCAA
The DNA here is from genome assembly GCA_018340775.1 of Taxus wallichiana var. yunnanensis. Lineage (NCBI taxonomy): Eukaryota > Viridiplantae > Streptophyta > Pinopsida > Cupressales > Taxaceae > Taxus > Taxus wallichiana. The sequence continues at coordinate 190,993,660 of CM031233.1, forward strand.
TTCCCCATTGGCGAAAAGGTTCTTCAATTATCATAGGCTTCAAGGGAGAGCTGCCAGCTTAGGATGACCAATGAAATGTTGACAAGCTTCACACTTAGCCACCCATTCTGCTGAATCTTGAAAGAGAGTAGGCCAATAGTACTGGCCTATAATATTTTTTAAGCCGTCACGGAGGAAGAGAAATGTCCTCCGCATGCTTCACTACACAGTATCGGGAACAAGAACGAGAGTGTGAGAACTCAACACGTAATACCTAAATGCTTCACTGCTCTCACCGATGGGTGTCATCATTCCCTTCATTTAATCAACTTCTTATTGATGTCATATCAAACCAGGGGTGTGTCCAAAGCTATATGCAACAAGAGTACTTTAACTGATCTAGTAGTTGATTGTAACTATTTTTATATTTTCTAGGGGATCTCTTTAATGTCTTAAGGAATTATTGGTAAAACCTTATTCAAATCAAACTATGAAAACTTGCCGAAAATAAAACACACTGAAAGCTTGCTGAAAGGAAACACACCGTGCAAAAATGAAACACACTTGCTATTGGAAAATAAACACACTTGATTTTGAAGGTAAACACTCAAATTAAAAAGCTTGAAAATAATTGCAAGAAATACAAAGATTTATCTAAACACTGTAGAACAAGCATGCAATAGAATTTAATCCGAAAGAACTAAAGCAATACAAAATTAATGTATCTAAGCTATTTGCTAAAGAAATATAAATACCAAATAAATGAATATCCCGGTCCTTGGGGAGTGGGCCTTGCTCCTCCTTGAATCAGTTTTTAACAACTCGAAATTCTCTCAAATCGAATGGCTATTTTATTGATGAAAACATTCGATATTATAAAACGTCTTTGGATCTCGGATACTTAATCTATTTCTTTTCTTTGTTCTATATCTCTCCTTCTTTTTCTATCTAATGCAGGTCTGCTTTTATATACATTTTACAATCCTAGCTATCTCAATGATTATGATGAAATCAAATCTTTCCCAGAATAGATGCTGAGTCAGATGGCAGTTGATCAGATAGCTGTAGGATAACTCTTCTTGGATCTACGTTTATAAATCTTCTCATCCTTCATGATTGTAGATGTAAATTTCCGGATATGGTTTAAAATAGATAACTTCCATCAGTTCCTAAACTTTGGAGAAGTTCTAGAACCATAGGAAATTATTAAGAACCAAAACTTGTGAGAGTTCCAGAGCTGTCACCAGGAGTTCCGAAACTAAGTCCAAAAATTCTGAACTAAATTCTAGAGTTCTGGAACTAAGTCTAAAAGTTCCGGAACTAAATGATGACTGTGTGATGGAGTTCCGAAACTAGCTTGGAAGTTCTAGAACTAAGCTGTGTAGGATCAGATGCTATAAAAAACATACTAAACGCCACCTGCTTCATTTCCTTGATTGATTAGACCTGCTTTATTACAAAACTAAATTTAAACACACACTATGTTAGGAATTTTAGAGTTTTTAACATTAGGATCACAATCAATCAAAAGACAGATAGTTACATCCTAACTCATATCAGATCAACTAAAAGTCACACAATGCAATCAAACTTAATCAAAATGAGAGTATGATGAGATCATATATTATACATTAATTAGACATATACTGGCCTCATCATTTCCCCCAGAATTACTTGTTTGTAAGTCCCTTTACAAAATCATTCTTCAAAAGTAGGATCATATGTTCTACATTCCATTTCATTGCTCGAGATCAAATGGCTGAAACTAAATTTCCCAATGCTTAAGCTCGGATGTACTGCATACCTAGCTCCTTTTTATTTTCCTCTCCCAATTTTCAAATTTAGCAGGTCTTGAGGTTCTTTGTTACGCCAAGGAGACATGTGGGTGAGAAGTAGAGGTGGCTCGATTCACATTCCCATCCATATTAGGTCAGGGTTTCATTGACTTGGGGAATTATTGTGCATAATGCTTTGGCCCTCTCTAAACTCCATATCAGATTTGTAGGGGAAATTACTTCCCTTCTTTTCAAAGCAATAGTAAGGAGTTCCCACATTTTTGAGCATCCTTCATAAATATCTTCAATTTTTTTCTCCTCATAGGAGGTGAAGGCATCAATACTCTTTTGCAGAATAGCAGGGTAATGTGTCTTGAATCTCTTATCAAAGGCATGAGTTCTAAAATGTGTGAGGAAGGAAGAAGGTTTACCATAATGAGCTCTCATGCAGAGGCCTATTGAGCTGGCTTTCAATAAAAATTCAGATTCTCTTTCCTTCCATGCAATTTGGTTTTGCAAAAGAGAGACAAATGCATTGAGCTAGCTCTCCCCTACATATAAGTTAATCATAAATCCTATGTTTTTCTATAGCATATAATTGCAAAGATAAAATTCACATAGGAGATTTTTTTGTTCAGGGCTAGATAGAGAGTAAGTTGCCATGAATTCAGATTCATCTTGTAATTCATGTGGAAGCCCACATGCAATTCTTGACAACTACCAGCGAATGAACTGCTCTTCCAAAACACACTATATGCAGGAGAAGGTCTCCTACAGAAAGCAATTTCTCACTCATAATACAGACCATATGAATTTTGGCAAGACATTTATATTTATTTCCTTCCTCCTTATAAAATTTTTCTTCCCATTCCTTTCTTGCCTTCATCTCTTCCTCCATCTTGGTCTTTAATTCCTCATTTGATGTTTTGGCTTCTCTGAGCTCTCTATAAATATCATTCCATTGTTGTTTCAGTGGAAAATAGGTTAACTCGGCCTGTGTAGAGGTCAGGACACAACACTCTATTTTCTAGAAGTTTGGAACTCTTCCTCTTTCTCTATCATTACTTCACAGTTCTTTGATAATTCTTGATTCAATTGCAAGATGAGTTGTTAGCTCATTAATGAGCGTTTCCCTTTGTTCCAATTTAAGTTTGAGGAAGTCCAATTCCTCATCTTTTTCTCTGATAATAAGCTCTGCTCTAGACAAGAACAGAGCTTGTTTAATTTTCTGTCTTTCCTCTTCTTCTGAAATTATTTGAGGAGTTTGGCATTCTTCCTCTATTAAAGGAAAATTTCCTTTTCTTATCCTAGATGCCAACTCTTCTTCTTCATGTGGCACTGCTGAAGGTTCAACCAACTCCTAAAAATCTTGATCATCAAATCTTTCTTCTCCTCTATCCATTTCAACATGACTTGGCTCAGGTGGAGTCATGGCCATGCTACCCAAAATGTCAGCAGCTTCCTCTTCCATCCTTTCCTGCTCACTCCTTACTTCTGGAGTTCCCCTTGACCTCTTATGAATTTTTCTTATCTGGGGAAGTTCAACATGCCCAGTAGTGAATTTCCCTCTAGAACTTCTTCTTACTGTTCTTTCTGTTCTTGTGTGGGTGAGCTATCACCGTCAGAGACAAATATTGGTTCTTTTGAAGCTACTTGTGGAAGGAGGAATTTCCTTCATAGGTACAGAAGGCTCTGCTATTTTTATCTTCCTCACCGACCTTCTTTTCCTTGGTATGTTTTCTCTTTCCATTTCCCTCTGTCCTTCTACAAGGGCATCAATTTATAGATTAGCTAAAGGAGAGAATGGGGTTGGAATTGTCCTTCTGATAATATTAGGGTTTTTCTTGAACTTGCCAAGAAACTTATCCCAAATTTCTTCTCCATTCTTTTTTGACAGGAAATGGTGTTGACATATCAAGTGAATTAGACCATGATGTCTAATTTTTCCAACACCCCAAGAATATCTTTGAGCCATGGTCTGAATGGAATAAAAAAGAAACCCTGGGAGGTTTATTATGTATTTAGGCTTGGTGGCTCCATACTTCAGATATATGAGCATTTTTAAGACTTCTTTTCCCACGACCCAAACTGACCGATCACAGTTAAATATTTTACTATCCAAAATGTAACCCTGTCAAAGGGTTTGGGCAAGTTGGCCCTTCTGACCCCTTTTATAATTTTCTTTGTATTATAGATATACTGGGGTTCAACTTCTTCTTCTTACAGCAAGACTTCAACTAGTTATTTCAAAGTCCCCTTTACAGGTTGTGGGACATGAACAATGGGTACTCCAGACACATTACTTACAATATTTACAGAAAAAGGAATAAAGACATTTCTTACTTTTGTCCTAGACTGTTCTAGATTTATGATGAATTCTCTTACCAATTCATCATTATACCTTGAAAATTTCTTCAAGAATTCAAGGCATCTTGCATGCTCAAAGATGGATGCTACTTATTCATCTGCAAGTAGCTAGGAATCATCCTTTGGTTTTGATTTCTTCTTAATCCCCATATCGGCTTGAGTTCTGTCTTCCTTGATTTCATGTGAATTGGTTATAGGCCTTCTCCTTAGCTACGGAACTAATGGCTTGGCTATGGAACCTCTGTTTTTAGCTGTAGAACCTTAGTTCTTAGCTATGGAACGAATAAATTCTCTGTTCTTTACAGTAGAATACCAACTCAATTCACTGCTCCTTCCTCAAGATACTTTTACAATCTTTATCTCACTTGATGTTTGCAATAATGACTACTAATGATAACCATGCCGCCACTTATTCCATCCAAATCAATATTATGATTACACACTTGTAATCATAATGTATAAATAGATGACTCATCATACCTACTTTTAAATTAAGTCACATCACACATGCAAACATTTAATCAACCCTAAATAAGTTAAAAGACATAATTACCATCCTTGATGATGTAAGCCTTTTGCTATGATGACTCGTCATTCCTACAAGTGGAAAAAAACATGATTAGATAAGACAACTGGAATTCAAAAGAATTCCTTTATTTGAACTAGCCAAAAAGAGGTCAACCACCATTTGTTGGTTTTCAATTGACCTTGAGATCTTTTTTTTTTGGGGAAGAAGACGCCATTTGCTGGTTTTCATCTTCTTCCCTTTATTCTGGATCTATCATCTGATTATTTGATCATTTTGGAAGAACTGAGTTCTTCCATATGATCAAATTCTTTGTCTGATTCAATCTTCCTCAAAAATTCATTCTTAGTGGGAGGCTTCCTATAGAGTTTTAACCTATGTCCATTGACTAAGGGTGTTCTGCTATTGCCATCAATGGGAAGTAACTGAATAGAACCATTGTCAAAAATCTAATCAATCTGATAAGGTCCCAACCATCTGGTTCTCAATTTTCCCTTGAACTGTTGGTACTTAGAGTCAAACAAAGAATGCTCGTATTCTACTTTGAATTGCCTTTTCTTGATATGTATGCCATGCCATTGCTTCCTTTGCTCTTGAATCATCTCTGTCTGCTAAAGTGCTTCCAACCTTAATTCATCCCACTCATTGAGTTGAAGGATTCTTTCTTTTTGAGCTGTATTTAATTCAATTCCCACCTTCACTGCTATCCTCAATGTCTCAAGTTCAAATTCTACAGAACAAGACAAGGATTTTCCCATAGACTAATTCATATGGTGAAGACCCTATTGTAGTTTTCCAAGTTGTATTATACGCCTAGACAACTTCAGGTAGTCTCTTTACCCAATATTTTCTCCCAGCTTCAACCGTTTTGGTAAGGATGTTCTCCAATTCTTTGTTTGTTACTTTAACTTGTCCATTTGACTGTGGATGGTAAGGAGATGACTTCCTATGATTTATTTGGTAATACCTTGTGAAAGCTTGGATCATATTAGACATGAATTGTGGTCCCTGATATGAAAGTATGCTCCTTGGTGCTCCAAACTTGATCATAATTTTGTTCCAAAGGAAATCAACAACTGCTTCCTCAGTGACATTTTTCAATGCCTCCACTTCTACCCATTGTGTCACATAGTCAGTACATACAAGAATATATTCCTTCCCTTGTGAAGGAGGATTAAAGGGACCAACAAAATCCAATCCCCATCTCTCAAATGGTTCAACCACAACTTGAGGTTGAAGAGGCATTTCATTCATGAAAGTTGGTTGTCCCATCCTCTAACAAGGATCACACCTCTTGATATATCTTTTCACATCCTTGTACAGAGATGGCCAATAATAACTAGTGCTAAGTATCTTATGAGCTGTTCTTTTTACTGAATATTGTCCTCCACTTGGTTCATCATGACATGCTCTGAGGATGTTAAAGACTTCATCCTCTCTTACAAACCTACGCAAGAAAAAATCAGGACCACACTTAAATAGAATTCCATTTAACCATTTGAATTATGCACTGGTTTTAATTAACTTCTTTATTTGTTTCTTAGTGAAAGAAGGAGGGAACTTCCCTGTTGCAAGATAATTTTCCATATCAGCAAACCATGGTGTTCTTGCTGAGATTGCAAATAGTTGTTCATTTGGAAAGTTATCCTTGATGGATCTTGTTCCTTGTGGTGGTTAGTCTTGACAAAAATCAGCTACCACATTAGATTTACTGGATTGTCTCTGAATGGTAATATCAAATTCTTGCAAAAGTAATAACCATCTAATGACTCTTCCTCCAACCACTAGTTTGTTCATTAAATAATTAATTGCTGAATGATCTGTGTGTGTACAAATATCTTGTACCTTCTCGTAATATAATGTCTAAATTTATTGATTGCATAAATTACAACAAGAAATTCCTTTTCGGTGGTGGTGTAATTCTTTTTAGTGGGAGTAAGATTCTTGCTAAGATAGTAAATGGCATACATTTTTCCTTCCTCATCTTTTTGTCCCAATACTTTGTGTAGACACCAAATTCGTGTCTTACGATCCTCAGACCCACATCTCATCTCGCAACCTAAACTCATCACCTAAACCTTACACAATTATTTATTAATTACCTCATAATTGATAAATCCACATCGCCTACCCGCCACCTCACTTGCCCACCTCACCATGACTTAGCCCTAACCCTAAACTAACCTAATTAGGACCCATGACTTGGTCTAGACTCACATCCATAACTAATGCCTCCTTACTCGCACCCAAAGCCGACCTTCTAGCCACTTGACCAAGCCCGCAATCGATCTCTCGGGAGAAAAGCGAGGAAGGTGGGCTATTTTACTAAAAATAGCCTACTTTTTCCTAACCGATGCGGTTCTACTCGACCGCCGCAGGTTACACGTAACCGCCATCGGTTCCTCAGTAAATGGGCTCCCAAACCAAAACAACGGATCGGAATTTCATTTTGGGAGATCACCGAAGGATTTTTGAATCAAAGGAGAGTCCAAAGCGATTAGCGAGTCCAAAACTTCACTTGACCAAGCAGAGACAAGTGAAGAAACCGAAGAGTTGGCGACGAAGGAGATCAACTGGCATCTTCGTCAAAAACCATGAAGTTACATCTTGCATGTCCTCCATTATAACATTTCTTATGCTTTTGGAATTACAGTCCTCCCAAATCCGTTTCTGGATCCATTATCCAACGTACCATTGCCTCTATTGTTATTCTTTTGTTTCTAACATCCCGTTTCCCAAAAACTATCCAAAAATCAGCCATTACAAACTCCACAACCAGCCCGAAGATCCTAGAACCCACCGGTATCGGTTATCGTTATCATTAACCGCCATCGGTTATAGGTAACCGCATCGGTTCCTTTGATCAAAAACCGAAAAACACCTTTCCCTACCTGCCAAATGCAATTTAATTGATATTTTACAGTATTTTGTGTTAACTCATATCGGCAGGGGAACTGACCACCTTCGAAAGGAAGTTTCATATTTCTTGGGCCCAAGGCAGTTCCCTCATTTACTATCTAATCAAAATCTTGTGGTCTTGTGTTCTTATTTGCAGGTAGTCCTTCCAAGACAAAAAGGAGTTCTTCGCAGTCAGCCTGATCTTTCTCTACGGTACGCGCACATCATCTCGACATTCTACAGGTATTCCTCCTAACCCTAACCTTATCTGTTTCTATAAGGAACGAAGCATTTCCGAGTGAAACATTTTGCACGCCGCCTCGGCATCGATCCTCATATATGGTCTATAAGCTTGTGGTATGTCCCGCAAAATCCAAATTGTCACCGCACGCGATCTATGTGAATCCTCTCATATTCACTGGCTCGTGCCCCGCGATCCACCTCAATCGCTCAACACCTCTCAACTCCTCGGATATGATTTCGGTTACCATATAGTTTCCGTAGTATGGCCTCCAATGTATATCCGCCACGTCACTCTCTCCCATACACTGCTGTAATACTCAATATCACTGTCACGGCACGGATCGGCCTCTTGTTACTTCGTCTCAATCCATCGTCAATCCCAACCTCTCGCACTCCGGTCTCTCTCTGCTGGATGGATCGGCCTATTGGTCGCACACAAACAATGTGCTCATAGGCCCAACGAGGTAATAAGTATGAACTATCCGAAAGGTCGCTTACGTGATTTCGCCTACAAGCCCATAAACCCCTGTATAGCTCCGCCAAATACGCAGTGCCCATGCAAAAATCACATTCCTTTCTATCATCTCCCGGATAACACACATCAATGCCTTTGAAATCTTCCCCTTCCGCCCTCGGTAATGCATAATACCCTCACTGCTATCATTAATATCACTTTAACCTTGTCTCCTCGGGTGTGCTTTGCATACATTACCCCATATGAAAACGATAAACCTCATTTGTATCAAATCTCGTGCGTATGGACCAAATCACTGCTTCATTATCGCTCCCAGTGCCGCGCTAGGTAGTGCACTCGATATCTTTGGTTCTCCTGTAATAGGAAGTCTCAAAATCTGAAACACATCTTCCAATGTTACTGTCATTTCACCTGTTGGCAGATAGAAGGTATTTGTCTCGGGATTCCATCTCTCAATCAGCGCCTGTAACATACCATGGTTACGTGCGATTCGTGAATAATAACGGATTCCACTTAACCCCAAACGATTTATCAATGTCCATTCCATTTGGTGTTACATCCGCTCGGATTCGCGACAACAGCGCTGGCACGCTATCATTCATCCTCAACCCTGTCTCTGCCTGCATACGCCAAAAACGACAAACAACCATTCAATCCATTAGAGTCTTTTTCAAACATTCTGGAAATTTCTCCAGTAAACCGTCTTCAAGTTATACATAACCGATATCGGTTAAGTAACCGATACCGGTTCTCCCTAACCGCTACCGGTCACTGTCAATTATATTCACCTTCCCTAAAAACAACCACCTACGACAATAATTTGCTCGTTTATTCCTTTTTATACATGCAAACATACCTGAAAACCCCGATTGCCTACCCCCGTAACACTTACCTCACTGCAACCCTTGTTATCATGTTTTCTTTCTCATATCTACCCACCTACTCTCCCCATCTTATTCACAAAACATGCGGTAGTTAAATCACAAACAAAATGATACCTCTTGGGTTGCAGCAGCTTGAGGTGGCCCTTGTCTTCCCTCTGTCCTTGCTCACTTGGATGCTTCTCCTCGTTACGCCATGATCACCACCCTTTTCAACTCTGTCTTTACGCCTTCGAACCTCGGATCACATTTACTTTCCTTGTCTCTTTTCTCCTTCTCACCCAAATCTCTCATGCAAATCCCTGTCTCAGTCGTCAAAAAGCGTCGCGTTCGCGTATTTAACTTCTTGCATGGCTCTAAAATTAAAACTTAAGTTGCCACCCTAGCTTTTCTATTTTTAGAAAAGCTCATACCTAAATAACCGGTATCGGTTAGTTGACCGGTATCGGTCTATGACTACCGATATCGGTTCCTAACCGATATCGGTTACACACCTTCCTTTTTGAAACAGGGTTCTTTTCTTCATTTCTCCTCTAAATTTTTGTCGCGCCCGCCTCTTTGCCTGCATAAACAACACAATTTACCACATTTTGTTCATCCACCACACATAGCATTACAATTTCATCAACATCATTTATTTTATAAATAAACAAACCATCAACTACAGATACCAAAAAACTATCACTCTATACATCATTTAGATCCAACTCATCAGTTACATATATCACACTGTCACAAAACCACCAATTTATCACATAACCTGACATTCATATATACGCACAAACAAACAAAAACATCAGCATCATCTATCTATCAACATGTCAATTAAACTCATCACACATTCTATATATTACCAACCATTTATTTCAACACATTTTAAACACAGCATGTGGATCAAAACATCATCTATATATATATATCCCAGTTTTCAAAAATACAATGTGCCCTACATCGGGGCCTCTGTGATCTCATAATATACCAAAGCCGGCACGCAGGCCGCAATACCTACCAAAAATATCGACTCGGCTCGCAGGCCGGTCTCTCATATCAAAAATATACTCGGCTCGCAGGCCGGTATCAAATGTACAACCCGTACTCGGCTCGCAGGCCGGTATATAATAAATAAATAAATCAAAACAATGAATAAGTGTAGGCACGCAGGCCTCTATCAATACAACCGGTTCGCAGACCGGTGCCCATGTCCCTATACAAAAACCATGTCGGGGATCTATCAGCTCTCCCCACCGCCCTCGGCACCTCTCCCCGCTGGTCCCTGTGGTGCCTCTCGCCTCCTGCCGTCACGGACACGCCAGTAGCCGCCCTCCCCTGAGATCTCTCTGGCCAGCGAGGTCTCCGCCTATGCGCCGCATACGCCGATACTCGACTCATTCTACTATCAAGAATATCCTCGATAATAACGGGCCTCTCGCTCTAACCTCCATATAATGATCTCTCGCCATTTGAAGGAATCGGGGTGGTCCCTGGCACCTAACACCAATATCCCCTAAGCCTGTACTGCACTCTATGGTCGTGTCTTGCCGTGGAGGTCTTTGCCTGTGCTGCTGCACTGCGGGCCGTGGTGGTATCCCGGGCTTTGGCTGTGGCCGCTGCTGTACGGCTGCTCGTACTGCACTCGCACTCGTGGCCGTGTCTTCTTGGTGGTGGTCTTCTTTTGTGCTGTGCTCGAGCTCGGCTAGCCGCCTGTAGGACCCCTATTCGTGCTCTGCAGTGACAACCATCCTCGTAATAGCTGCACTGCCGGAGCTGATCTCTCTCTCTGCATGAATCGCAGCTAAGTCTGGCTGCTGCAGCAGTACTATCCTCGCTGCTCTCTCCCACCATTTACTGACTTGTGTCTTTGCCGTGCACCACCCGCATCATCCACACCCTCACTGCTGGTCTCTCCGCTACCTGGTCCTGATCCCAAGGCCGTGGTCTTTGCGGTGGGGCCTCTACATCATCCCTCTGTGCTTCGAGGGAAGGGAGGTGGCTCGTCTGTGGCGCCCCCATGCTGCGTGCCCTCTCTCTAGGGTATCCGCTCAGTACTCTCCGGCCTCCGTCCTGCTATCCGTAATGTATCTTTGGATCAAAGCGCACTGTGACGCGGCTCCTCTCGCCAGTGGTGACCTCTGTAGGGTCTCCATATAATGTCTCTTTGTAAGGCCCTCTAACATATGTCTATAGTAGGCCACATCCCGACTGCAACAACTACTGTGTGGCTGGCCCACGATCCCCAACCACCTCTCGAAATCCATATCGGTACACGACTGTGTGCCCCTGGCCGGGGGTAGCCCTCTCGGCTCGATGCATACGATGTGCTCGTATGCCCAACAGCAGTGCAACAAAATGTAGAACAAATACCAAATCGCCTCCTCAGTGATAGCCCCATAACTCCTCAGAGCACCGCACGAGATACACCGGTGCCCATGCAAAACAGTGTGCTCCTCCACCATCTCCGTGGCACCCCCATCAATGCCCGTGGGAGCGGCCTCCTCCCTCCGGGAGGGCGAAACAGTGTGATCCTATCATCATCAACACGGCAAGTGACCGTGTCTCATGTCTGTGCGCGGTACATGTCACCATATCCAATGCTCGCGCTTATGATACGTAAGCAAGCGCGCCGCATCCCCAAAACTCGTAGTATGCTATCCATGGCAGTCTCTGAATCTACCTGGAAAATGGCCTCTCCCTCGATCGGTAGCCGCAGGATGCGATACACATCCTCTAATGTGACGGTCATCTCCCCGGTCGGCAGATGGAACACATTGGCCGCCGGATCCCATCTCTCGATGAGGGCGACCATCAGGCTGTGATCTCTGTCGCCGATCGCTCTGTACTCTGACCTTCTTGAGCCCCACCTCGCGCATGATGGCCCAATGCGCCGCAGATATGTGTGGCCTCATCCGACTCAGTAGTGGAGGCATCCTATCACGCATCGTCAACTGCTGACGTGCCTGCAAAAAAAAAAAAAAAAAACCAACCCACATTCTCAGACCCACTCTTTATTATAACATCTATTTTACCATCTAAACCCCCTTTTGTAACACCCAAAATCTAACCCCTAACCCAATCCCCTACCCCAACTCAACCCAACCCAACACAACCCACCCCACCAAGCCCCCCAACCCACCTTAAAACCTAAACCCTAAACCCTAAACCCCTAACCCAATCCCCTACTCCAACTCAACCCAACCCAACACAACCCACCCCACCAAGCCCCCAACCCACCTTAAAACCTAAACCCCTAACCCAATCCCTACCCCAACTCAACCCAACCCAACACAACCCACCCCACCAAGCCCCCCAACCCACCTTAAAACCTAAACCCTAAACCCTAAACCCCTAACCCAATCCCCTACTCCAACTCAACCCAACCTAAAACCTAAACCCTAAACCCCTAACCCAATCCCTTCCCCACTCCCAACCCAACCCAACACCCCAAAACCATACACCCTCAATACCACCTCAACCCATCCCTCATATTATTGTCATGCGCAGCTTTACAAAACAAGCTACACGACAATAAGGGGCTAATGTAGACACCAAATTCGTGTCTTACGATCCTCAGTGACCCACATCTCATCTCATGAACCTAAACTCATCACCTAAACCTTACACAATTATTTATTAATTACCTCATAATTGATAAATCCACATCGCCTTACCCGCCACCTCACTTGCCCACCTCACCATGACTTAGCCCTAACCCTAAACTAACCTAATTAGGACCCATGACTTGATCTAGACTCACATCCATAACTAATGCCTCCTTACTCGCACCCAAAGCCGACCTTCTAGCCACTTGACCAAGCCCGCAATCGATCTCTCGGGAGAAAAGCGGGGAAGGTGGGCTATTTTACTAAAAATAGCCTACTTTTTCCTAACCGATGCGGTTCTACTCGACCGCCGCTCGGTTACATGTAACCGCCATCGGTTCCTCTGTAAATGGGCTCCCAAACCAAAACAACGGATCGGAATTTCATTTTGGGAGATCGGTCGAAGGATTTTGAATCAAAGGAGAGTCCAAAGCGATTAGCGAGTCCAAAACTTCACTTGACCAAGCGAGACAAGTGAAGAAACCGGAGAAGAGTTGGCGACCAAGGAGATCAACTGGCATCTTCGTCAAAAAACCAGATAAGTTACATCTTGCATGTCCTCCATTATAACATTTCTTATGCTTTTGGAATTACAGTCCTCCCAAATCCGTTTACGGATCCATTATCCAATGTACCATTGCCTCTAGCATTGTTATTCTTTGTTTCTAACATCCGTTTCCCAAAAACTATCCAAAAATCAGCCATTACAAACTCCACAACCAGCCCGAGGAAGATCCTAGAACCCACCGGTATCGGTTATCGAACCGCTAACCGCCATCGGTTATAGGTAACCCGAGCATCGGTTCCTTTGATCAAAAACCGGAAAAACAGCCTTTCCCCCTACCCGGTTCAGCCAAGCAATTTAATTGATATTTTACGATTTTGTGTTAACTCATATCGGCGGGGAACCACCACCTTCGAAAGGAAGTTTCATATTTCCTGGGCCCAAGGCAGTTCCCTCATTTACTATCTAATCAAAATCTTGTGGTCTTGTGTTCTTATTTGCAGGTAGTCCTTCTAAGACAAAAAGGAGTTCTTCGCAGTCAGCCTGATCTTTCTCTACGGTACGCGCACATCATCTCGACATTCTACAGGTATTCCTCCTAACCCTAACCTTATCTGTTTCTATAAGGAACGAAGCATTTCCGAGTGAAACATTTTGTACACTTAGGTGGGACCCATTTTGGGTTTCTTTCTCTTGCTTATTTTCATTTTAGGAAGCATATTTCTTTTGTTGTTTTTGTTATATATTTTAGTAAAGAATTTGTCTTGCTTTCCTGGTTTCGCATTAGTGAAAGTCATCTCTTTTGCTTCATCGAAAGGTTAACACGTGCATTGCATTCCTGCTTGTTGTTCTCAATTCTAGTGAACATAGATTAAGTAACAGGTCGTACACGTGGGGGTGATATCCACGGTATTGACAGGAAATTAACCTTAGTTTCACTGCACAACACATACCGAATCACTTCACAATTAACACAACAGCTCAAACATCCCCCCTTTTCCGCGGTATTCCTCCGCCCGATTGAGGTAACCTTATAAGCCAAAACAAACTTGACATTTCCCCTAGGTCTTGTTGTTTAGGATTCTGACATCATCTTACGTCTAAAGGCATAAGCCCACGATAACTAAAATTAACCCTAGGGTTAATCTCTGCATTTGCATGTGCATCTTGCTTGTTTGCTGTTCTGTTTGCTCTGTCATACTCTGTCTTTTGTGATCAATAAGTTGCTAAATATACTCAACATTGCTAAAAATCAAATTAGCAGCCCTTTGTATCTTCTTATCCTAGATTTTTTTGACACCGCATCGGTTAAGGGACCGACGTCGTTTGATCTGCACGTGGACGCACCGGTTCCTAAACCGATATCGATTCTCGTCTTCATCATTCTGCCCCGACAAACCAAAGCAGACTTGCCAAATTCACCATTCGAGGGTTGTTTTTGTTCTTGATAGATTGAAACTTTCTGGGTGTTCTAGTCATGGTTGTCATCACTCGGAAGCAAGCCGCCGCCATGGTTTCACACGCTTGCTCTGTTTCTTTTCCTGAATCACCCCCTTCACCTTCTATGGGGAATCCTACTGATACCAGTGAGGTTCCAAAATTCTGTGGGAGATAAGGACTTTGCCAAGTTTCTGGATGCTAATTCCAGTGCTGTACAATACTATTTGTCTCATACCCCTGACCGTACACCTGATGGTCAGCTCCTTGTAGGTATGCCTATCAGTATAGCTGCTCATTTAGCTCCCACTCCTCCTGATAATACCGCCTTGCTTCCTGCATCTCTAGCCCCGTCTCCCAATCCGACAGCTGCAGAGGTTCATACGACCCCGATTAGCTTTCCTTTTGTTAATCTTGGACCCCACGTTTCGTTACCACCAACTGCCCCTATCTCATCTCTCTTTCAGACCACTCCATTCATGACTTACTCTCTGCCACCTATTCAAACGAGCTTTCCTTCTCAAGCTCCGCCTACCTTTTCATTCCCATACACGTATCCAAAGAACCTCAACACCTTATATGGGACATCCCTATTCTCAGGCACCATCACCTCATCCAACCACATTTCATCAAGCAAATGATGGACAAAATGCAAAACACAGGCTTCCGTTTGAGAAGTCGTAGCACCTTGACATACGAGCAAGTTTGTCGAGCCCATTCACCCTTCTGTCCCCCCTTCATTCATATCCTCCTCAATGGGAGTTGCCAAAGTTTACTCGTTTTAACAGTAAAGAGGATCCTCAACAACACTTGCGATCATTTAGACATGCTTGTTATTTGATTGCCCATGATGATGCCTTGTTACTCCGCACCTTTCCCATGTCCTTATCAGGGCCTGCCTTGGAGTGGTACAGTGCTTTAACCCAGCACTCAATCTTCTCTTTTAACCAACTAGCCCAATCTTTCTTGGATCATTTCTCCATTAACATTGCCAAGAAAGTATCTATCACTGACCTCTATGCCATCCGACACCGAAGACGAATCTATCGCGATTTCGTTGGACGATGGCGGGCCTTATCAACCAACTTACGTATGCCTTGCCTCAAACCGAACTTATCGAACTATTTACGCGGGCTGCGCTAAGCTTAAGCTGTCTCCCCTACCCTCCAAATTCAAACTTTCCGTACATTCGATTTGGCCTTTACTATGGCTCGAAAATTAGAAATTCGAGCCTTAGAGGAAGAGAAAGCTGCGGTTGCAAGAACAAGAACTCCACTTTCCAAACTCCCGATTCTACCAATAAACCAAATACCACCACTCCTCACGCGTCCACCTCTTCTAAATCAAAAGGAGTTGTCCACGCGTGATGGTCAAATCCCAACCACCGTCCAATACTCCACCAAAAACCACCTATAAATACAAAGCCGAACCCATCAGCTACACTCCCTTGGGAGAAACCTATGATGTGATATTGGAGAAATTGCTCAAAGCTGGGGCTATCACCTTGCCCCCTGTTAAACCTCACTCTGGGTTTGACTCCACCCGCGCAATACCTTCCTGGTACAAAGAAAATGACTTTTGTAACTTTCACCGCGTAAAAGGACATAGTCATGAAAACTGCAAGATGTTGAAAAACATAGTGCAGGAAATGGTTGATGCAGGGGATATAACACTCGATAATCCTAACGCCCCTGCTAACCGAAATCTGAAAATTTTCAACAAGCCATTCCCGAATCACTCGTCCAGCAGCAACGTGAACCAAGATATCTTAGCTGAGGAGAGTGTTCATGAGATCCATGCAGTCTTCGATTCTCAGCCAAAAGCCTCTATCGAGAAAATTTTGAATCAAGCCTCTTCACTAACACAGGAGCCCGAACCTCCTTTACCACCATCAAGCCAAAGTGAAATCGTTCCTTTACCCATAGAAGAGTTAACTGCCCAGGCTTCCCTTCCCATCAATGAGTCTTCTTACACCACATCCCTACAAGACTGTGAGCGGATGCTATCTAATTTATCTATTTCCCAAACGTCCCCTTCTACCACTCTTGCTACACAAGAGGAAGGCTCACCACTCCTTTTGACATCCTTAGACGAGAAATCTCTTACACTAACATCACCACATTCTTTTAACATGACAGATCTCCTCGAACACGCCCTCCTACCTATTAGTCCCTCATCGCCTAAATCTTTTCAACAACCGGTTGACCTCCTAACATCTATTGATACAGTGCCTCATCTGCCTCCTGTGTCACACCCGCAATGGACTGGAATTACAACTCACTTTTCTTCCGTACCAAAATTACAAATCACACCTGGAGACTGTCATTCCACAGAAGATAGACAGGCCCTATGGGAACGTTTGAGTACCCCTTTTTCTACTCAAATGCAAATGACTGATCCTGATGTCTCCACCATCTACCCGAAGTGCTTACAGAAGCTTAAAATGCCCCTGTTCTCGCCTTCACCCCCCTCACCTCTACCAAATGCCCCGTCCACTTCTATCAACTTAACCGAGATCTTCCCTACGCTTGGACCTCACCATGCCCAATCGACACACCCGCCTAAGCGACTCGATCTATCCAAAAATAAATCCGTTCCGCCACCTAGGAGACGAACGCAATCCGGGCCTCTATCACAATTAAAACCTTCATCGTCACACCCACCTTCCATATTGGGACCTCATCCCTCCACTTTACACCAATATATCATACCTCCGTTGTTTTCTGCAAAGCGACCTCGCCTTCTACACCTATACAAAGAGAGATCAAAGGGTATCACAACATCGTTACCCAGCGTATCCGGTCCACCTATCAACCCTAAACCAATCCCATCATCAAAGGATTTATTTTCTCGTCACTCCCCTTTCTCAGTGGTTGTTTCCCGCTACCACGCCATCTCGTAACCTCATCATCTAACCAATTGAACGTAACTTCTATGTCCAAGAAACCACGTTTAGTGAAAAACATGTGTCAGCACCCCTCGGCTAAACCATCACCCATACGAACTAAACACGCCCAAACATTACCACAACCCACACAATCAATACCCTCATCCTCTTCCGATTTTGACCCACTCAAAGGATCTTACGCCAAAATCCTTGCTATGTTGGTGGAGAATGCGACCATTTCCCTACCTCCACTTAGACCTTATGACCCGTCTAAACCCCGACCTATGGGTTACGATGAGTCTAAAATCTGCGCTTATCACCGCACACCTGGACATGATGTGGAAGGATGCAAAGCTCTAAAAACCATCCTTCGCCAGTCACCTCTTCCGGATAGAAAGATTAAGAAAGACAAC
This sequence comes from Taxus wallichiana var. yunnanensis, assembly GCA_018340775.1. Taxonomy (NCBI): domain Eukaryota; kingdom Viridiplantae; phylum Streptophyta; class Pinopsida; order Cupressales; family Taxaceae; genus Taxus; species Taxus wallichiana. Next base: position 191,011,642 of record CM031233.1, read on the forward strand.
TTACGAAGGGAGAGACCTCTAGCGTCAATTCCCTCTACTATATCATCTATCCCCGCCTCACCAAGATCTATCATTATTACAACCCCACCTCTTGAAGACCATGAATTATCCCAACCATCTTCCTCATCTCAGTCTACGAGATTAATATGATTAGTGTTGCTACTCGAGGACAGAAAAACAATGGGAAAGCGAAAGAAAACACACCTGCGGCATCTCTTTCTCCTTCAACCATCCCAATTACACCACCACCTAAAGTGGTTATTCGCGGACCCGCCTATCCCGTCTCTAATGGAGTTGCCCACCGAACCATGATCAAACAGCTTCATCAATCGCCCGTAAAAATGACACTATATGATCTCATTCAGACTTCTGAATCTCATCGACAAGCTCTCGTTGAGATCCTTCAAGGGATAGAGGTTTTACCCAACGAAACCCTGCCCGTTGCCTCCATTCTAACACCTAATCACGTTGCCTCTCTCACCAAACAATCCATCTCCCCACCATGTCCTGCTCAAAACAACAAGCCGCTGCGTTAGTTTCTCGGAAGATGAAATTATCGACTTTGTGCGAAGACCACGACCACCGCCCTTTTCATTTCCGCTTACGTCCGAGACATTCGAGTACGTCGGGTTATGATTGACGGGGGCGCTAGCCTAAACATCATCTCTTCAAAAGCCTTCCAACAAATGAACATCCCTTCTAGTTGCATGTGTGCCAACCCCATCATGTTGCGATCATTCAATGACGCTATTACTTCTACCTTAGGCACCGTGATCCTCAACATTCGCGTAGGCCCATGTACTTTGCCCGAACTCTTCTATGTCCTTGAAGGAGAGTTCCAATATAATATATTGCTGGGTCGTCCTTGGATTCGAGCCATGGGATGCGTTCCCTCAACATTACATCGATGCATAAAATTTGAGTACGAGGGGAAGTCCTACACTGTAAAAGCTGATCCTCCCCCCTTCAAAACTTGCAATATGTTATACCGCCCAAACGATGTGCTTATACCAATTAAGACACCCATACATTCAACCCAACCTTCCTCTTGAATGTACCTCAACCATCCACCTCAACCGCACCTACGCCTTGGACTGATGAAACCACCATCGCACAAACCACTTCTCTTCCCGCAGCTAACATCCCAACCTCCGACCCCTTAGTAGATGTTTTTCATCGCCTCACGCTGGGGGAGTACCGCCTATATAACGTTAGTTCTTTCCCTACCCCGCAGGAGTACGGACAATTACATGCGCATCCCACCTACGACTGTCGCGTGGGGGAGGTAATCTCTTACGGACCACCCCATTGCCGCACTAACCTAACGTATGGGGGTGTTGACACATCCTCCATTATCCCTGAACCTCCTCTTGGTGTGGTTCCCTTCCAATCCGATTTTCAATACTTGACAAATCGTCGTTTCGCCCTCACCTTCTTGACTCGCTGTGCGTGGAAAGGCTTTGGTTTTGGCCTTTACGAACAAGGCCGACATACACTCATTCCCGTGACCACACGCAAACATAATGATCGCAGTGGTCTCGGTTTTTCCGAAACACCTACACAAGAGACACCTCCTGTCAGCTGTATCCTGGAAGAGGAAGACGTTGCCCCTACCGAAACATCATCACCTACTTTGCCATCATCACCCACAGAATCGATGGACCCTGAATCTATCCCTCCTAACTTTTTTTTTTCATAAATGCTATCTTCATAGGTCCTCTCACTTATCAACGCGATAATGAGGACCCATCTTCTCTTCCCCTTCTGTATCCAGACATGATCGAAGAGGATTCGCCTTTGATTAATGTTGTTGAATGCCAGGATGACGACTCCATACTCACTTACCTGGGCGCGGATGATTCTTATATTCAACGCGCCCTACCATCTGAAACCCAAACTATGCTGAATGAATCTACTATAGAAATCAACATCCACACGGAGGAAGATCCTCACATAGTGAAGATTGGACAATCCCTTAACACATCAGAACAAGCCGCCTTTACTACCTTTCTCTGTGCTCGCAACCAAGCGTTCGCATGGTCTTACGCTGACATGCCAGGAATTGATCCTACCATTGCCGTCCATAACATCACCCTAAACCCCGATTCCAAACCAGTCAAACAGAAATTGAGAAAAATGCATCCACGCATTGCTCTCTTGGTCAAAGAGGAACTCCAACGACTCCTTTCTGTTTCCTTCATTCTGCTTTATTGACTATCCTCAATGGATTTCTAACATCGTACCTGTCACGAAAGCGACGGGGGGACTTCGGATATGCACGGATTTCCGAGATCTTAACCTCGCTTGCCCTAAGGATGACTTCCCCCTCCCAAGTATTGATCAACTTGTTGATCTCACTGCGGGTCATGAAATGCTTTCTCTCATGGATGGCTTTTCAGGATACAACCAAATTTTGGTCGCCCCTGCCGATCAACACAAGACTACCTTCATAACTCCTTGGGGAACCTTTTGTTATCGTGTCATGCCATTTGGCCTTAAGAATGCTGGTGCTACCTATCAGCGGGCTATGACCTACATTTTTCATGACATTATGCACACTATCCTTGAAGACTATGTCGACGATCTTCTCGGCAAGTCTAAACATCGTAGTGAACATCTCGATGTTTTAACCATTATTTTGATCTTTATTACAATATTACATCCGCCTTGAACCGAAAAATGTGTCTTTGGTGTTCTTTGGAAAAACTTCTTGGATTTATCGTCTCTTTGCGTGGCATTGAGGTTGATCCATCGAAAGTCAAAGCTATCCTAGAAATGCCCCCACCCAAAATCTCAAACAAGCTGCGTAGTTTACAAGGTAAGCTCCAATCTATCCGACGTTTCATCTCCCAACTCTCGGATCGGTGTCACCTTTCCATCACCTCCTTAAAAGGATATTGCATTCCAATGGAGCGAAAATGTCACCAAGCCTTGAAGCTCTCAAATCTTATCTCTTACAGCCACCCGTGCTTATCCCACCCCAAGACAACCGCCCTTTCTACCTTTACCTTTCCGCCACCGACCACGCTGTAGGAGCCATGCTTGCACATCGTGACTCTGAGAATCACGAACAAGCCGTTTATTATATAAGTCGTACTTTGGTGGACTATGAGACTAGGTACACACATGTAGAAAAATTGTGCCTTGCCCTATCATTCGTTGCCACCAAACTCCGACACTACCTTCTAAATCACAAGACTTTCGTCATCACCAATACAGACCCCATCCATTACATGTACGCCAAACCTCATCTGAACCAACGCATTGCTAGATGGCTCATGCTTCTCGCCGACCTCGACCTTGAGTTTATCCACCAGAAATCAATCAAAGGACAAACCATCGCAGACCAACTTGCGGACGCTCCTGTACCGGGGGAACAATTTACCAATTTCACATTTCCCGACGAACTCATCGCTACTCTTTCCCTCACGGAGGAGTCGTACCCAATGACCCTCTTCTTCGATGGATCTAAATGCCGGCGGAGTGGAGGAGCTGGTGTTGTTCTCATTCCTCTCAACGCTGAACCTATGCCTCTTTCATTCCGACTTGATTTCCCTTGCACTAATAATACAGTAGAATACGAGGCCCTTGTTCTGGGTCTCCAAGTTGCGTTACACTTAGGTATCAAATCTATCAACATTTTTGGCGACTCTCAATTGGTAGTCAATCAAGTTATGGGCGTCTACCAATGCAAAAACGAGGAACTTCAAAAATACAAACACTATGTAGAATCACTTCTAGCTTTATTTACCCACTATTCTATACAAACCATTCCCCGCTCCACTAACAAATTTGCGGATACTATGGCTTGCTTAGCCTCGCAAATTCCCGCCGCGCCAACTGACTCTGAATTATTCGTCGTGGTCCAACAACTTTTTGCCCCATCCTATTCAACCCCGGTAGTTTGTATGATAAATACTGTGTCTACTAATTCACAGGATACAGTACCACCAATTCCACGACTACCTTACAATCTCTGTCCTCCCACTGACTTACTAGTAGCGTGACGTGCTTTTCTTAAAAGTGTTTCGCGTTATGTTGTCATGGGGGACTCCTCTATAAACGTGGCTTTGATGGTATCCTCCTTGCTGTCTAGCGGCATGGAGGCCACTCATACCATCCAACAAGTCACGATGGGATTTGTGGTGGACATTTTAGCGGCGTTGCCGTGGCCAAACGAATCCTTCGCCTTGGTTATTATTGGCCTACTCTCAATAACGACTGCTACGAATATGTTAAGCGTTGTGTTATGTGTCAGCAACATGCCAACCTTCAACATACTCCTAGCCACCCGCTCCAGATCGCTCGAGATCTTTGGCCTTTCTCACAGTGGGGTTTAGACCTTATTGGTGAGATTCACCCAACCTCTTCACAACGTCACCGTTGGATACTCACAGCGACCGAATATTATACAAAATGGGTGGAGGCTATTCCACTCATTTCAATCAAAAAAGAAAAAATTGTCGAGTTCATTAACCACCACATTATCTGTCGTTTTGGTGTTCCTCACCGCCTGATAACAGATAATGGAAAATCTTTCAAAAACAAGTTGTTACAAGACCTTTGTGACAACTTTGGTATCAAAATTAGTTTCTCATCACCTTACTATCCACAAGCCAATGGGCAAGCCGAGTCTTCTAATAAAACACTAACCAAAATCCTCATGAAAGTTGTCAATGAATCTGGAAGAAATTGGCACGATCACATTCCCTTTGCCCTTTGGGCTTATCGTACTAGCATTCGTACTTCTACTAATGCCACACCTTTTCTTTGGTATATGGTACCGAGGCTGTTTTGCCTCTCGAAATACAAATACCCTCCTTAGAATATCTCTTCGGATATTCTCACCAACGATGATTTCCGCCAAGAGCGGTTAGCCCAATGGAGCTTCTTGGCCAAACGCCGTCTTACAGCTCTTGATCACCTTCAAATCTATCAAAAACGCATTAAACGTGCTTATGATAAGCGACTTCATGAGCGTACCTTTAAGGTTGGTGATCTTGTCCTCAAAGAGAATCAACATGTAACCAAACTAGAAAAGAGCAAACGTGGAAAATTTGCTCCCAATTGGATTGGGCCTTATATAATCACTCACATCTATGGATCGGGTACTTATCGTTTAGCTTCGCTTAATGGTAAACCTGAGCCTGAGCCCCTTAATGCCTTGCATCTTCGACCATTCTCTTTGTTGAAATTAGTGTTATATCACTTCTTATCGGCCTCTTGCTCGTCCCTTGAGCTCACATACCACCACATACACTTGTCTCTTACATCTCGAAATAAAATCAAGCTCACCCCTCACCTCCCCTTACGATGCCTTCCCCTTCTTAGTCTAGTCCATGACTTCAAAGTATTAAAATAAGCCGTATTCTTATGGGATTTTCTTGAGTCAAACTTCCTACTAAACTAGATGATTCACGTTAAAAGAACATCTAGTCATCTAAATTAAATATAGACTGCTCCCTCGAAGGACAGCTATATGCCGAATTATTGCCGTTATTATATATAGACTGCTCCTCCGAAGGACAGCTATGCATTACAATTATATCTGCTACTATAAATAGACTACTCCCTCGAAGGACAGCTATACACAGTCAGCCTTTATCAGAAGCTTCTCGCATTGATCAGCTTCGTGAAGACCTCAAGAATAAAACAATCAATATCCTGGTAGACTTCCGCATCGATCAGTCTACATTCAATAAAATAAAAGCCTCATTCAAAAGAACTTTTTGGGTCATGGACTTGTCTATTTAGGGTAGGTTCTCTTTCGTTGTAACAAGTTCTTTGTACCTCAGCTATACCATCCACCTCTGCCTCGCCATTTTCTTCCACTCAAGGGACGTGTCGTACACCTGATATGTTGTGATCATACAACTCTTTTCACCTATTGACTTTTCGTCTATGCACAGTGCCTAGGGCTTCAGGCTCGTTCTACGTTGTGTGGTTTGTTTAGCTCTTTTCACCTACGGAACACTCTTTCCGCTTTGCCTCGCATCTAGGATTGTGTGTTGATCTTAATCAGGACATGGTTCCCTTCTACTTGGGTAGGCTAACTTTCACTTCCCTTATACCTTTTACAACATCACCAATTCATTACCGACACCAACAACCTTACCTTACCAATATTAATATCAATATTCTTACCAACCAACCAATTGCCTAAACCGTACCAAATTGCCTGAATTCGCCTCTCCCTGATCCTAAGGGAGAACTACATCGGTCTGAGGCCCTTCCTTGCTTTGTGCAATGGGCTATGTAGGCAGCACTTCGGAGACATGGGGTCTCCCAAGGTTAGCTCGACCATCCCCTACCATAACCTATCTTGTGTGGTGAATATAAATATTTTTGTGTATTTTTATTTTAATCACATTTCTCTTTATCCTTTTTTCAAACACCGAAAATCAAAACACCGACAATCTTATTATTATCATAACTCAAATCAACATACATATTCAGTTTTATTTAGATGTTAAACAAATACATCTTCTCTATCATCGACACGCAGGTCGGCATCCTTATTCTTATACCTCGCTAACATATACTCATCCCGAACTAGGTGATGATCGTGATCGTCGACCCCTCTCGCCGGGCCTCTCTGTCCTCAAAGGTACTGCGCTGTATTGTCTACCGCCAGCGATCTGCCAATCTCTCCTGTAACATATGAATACGCCCTCTCGCATGGAGAACTCCACCTCTAGTCTCGCCGCCCGTGACTCATGACCACTACTATCAATCCTCTTGTCTCATTCACTGCGTTTGGAGCTGCTCTTGAACCAAGCGCTGCAGACAATCCTTTCTCTGTAATCACCGCTATGTCGGGCGCTCACGTACACCTCGCGCGATTCTGCTACCCACCATAATCTATAGGCCTCTGTCATTCCTGCATCCATTACCTGCGATCGGTTCTGCTATCTCCTCGGGCCCTTCTCGGAGGTGTTGGCGGGGTGGTGAGAATCTTTGCCTCGGCATCGATCCTCATATATGGTCTATAATCTGTGGTATGTCTGCAAAATCCAAATTGTCGCCGCACGCGATCTATAGGAATCCTCTCATATTCACCTGGCCTGTGCCCCGCGATCCACCTCAATCGCTCAACACCTCTCAACTCCTCAGCTATGATTTCGGTTACCATATAGTTTCCGTATGGCCTCCAACAGATATCCGCAACCGTCACTCTCTCCCATACCTGCCTGTAATACTCAATATCACCTGTCACGGCCTGGGATCTGGCCTCTTGTTCTGTCTGGACCCATCGTCTGAATCCCAACCTCTGTACTCCGGTCTCTCCTGCCTGGATGGATCGGCCTATTGGTCGCACACAAACAATGTGCTCATAGGCCCAACAGTGTAATAAGTATGAACTATCCAGTGTCGTTCTGTGATTTCGCCTACAAGCCCATAAACCCCTGTATAGCTCCGCGCCAAATACGCAGTGCCCATGCAAAAAAATCATTCCTTTCTATCATCTCCCCGGATAACACACATCAATGCCTTTGGAAATCTTCCCCTTAGCCCTCGGTAATGCATAATACCCTCTGCTATCATTAATATCACTTTGTAACCTTGTCTCCTCGGGGTGTCTTTGCATACATTACCCCATATGAAAGCGATAAACCTCGTTGTGTCAAATCTCGTGCGTATGGACCAAATCTCTTGCTTTGTTATCGCTCCTCGTGCCGCGCTTAGGTAGTGCACGATATCTTGGTTCTCTATAATAGGAAGTCTCAAAATCAAACACATCTTCGATATTCTTGTCATTTCACTGTTGGCGGATAGAAGGTATTTGTCTCGGGATTCCATCTCTCAATCAGCGCTTTGTAACATACCATGGTTACGTGCGATTCGTGAATAATAACGGTTCCACTTAACCCCAAACGATTTATCAATGTCCATTCCATTGGTGTTACATCCGCTCGGATTAGCGACAACAGGCCGGCACGCTTATCATTCATCCTCGACCACTCTGCTGCATCGCCAAAAAGCGACAAACAACCATTCAATCCATTAGAGTCTTTTTCAAACATTACGGAAATTTCTCCGATGAATCGTACCCGATTATACATAACCGATATCGGTTAAGTAAAATACTGCGGTTCTCCTAACCGCTACGGTCACTTTCGATTATATTCACCTTCCCTAAAAACAACCACCTACGACAATAATTTGCTCGTTTATTCCTTTTTATACATGCAAACATACCTGAAACCCCTGATTGCCTACCCTGTAACACTTACCTCACCTGCAACCCTTGTTATCATGTTTTCTTTCTCATATCTACCCACCTACTCTCCCCCATCTTATTCACAAAACATGCGATAGTTAAATCACAAACAAAATGATACCTCTTGGGTTGCGGCGACTTGAGGTGGCCCTTGTCTTCCCTCTGTCCTTGCTGCTGGATGCTTCTCCTCGTTACGCCATGATCACCACCCTTTTCAACTTTGTCTTTACGCCTTCGAACCTCGGATCACATTTACTTTCCTTGTCTCTTTTCTCCTTCTCACCCAAATCTCTCATGCAAATCCTGTCTCGATCGTCAAAAAAGCGTCGCGTTCGCGTATTTAACTTCTTGCATGGCTCTAAAATTAAAACTTAAGTTGCCACCCTAGCTTTTCTATTTTTAGAAAAGCTCATACCTAAATAACCGGTATCGGTTAGTTGGCCGATGTCGGTCATGACTACCGATATCGGTTCCTAACCGATATCGGTTACACACCTTCCTTTTTGAAACGCAGGTTCTTTTCTTCATTTCTCCTCTAAATTTTTGTCGCGCCCACCTCTTTTCCTGCATAAACAACACAATTTACCACATTTTGTTCATCCACCACACATAGCATTACAATTTCATCAACATCATTTATTTTATAAATAAACAAACCATCAACTACAGATACCAAAAAACTATCACTCTATACATCATTTAGATCCAACTCATCAGTTACATATATCACACTGTCACAAAACCACCAATTTATCACATAACCTGACATTCATATATACGCACAAACAAACAAAAACATCAGCATCATCTATCTATCAACATGTCAATTAAACTCATCACACATTCTATATATTACCAACCATTTATTTCAACACATTTTAAACACAGCATGTGGATCAAAACATCATCTATATATATATATCCCAGTTTTCAAAAATACAATGTGCCCTACATCGGGGCCTCTGTGATCTCATAATATACCAAAGCCGGCACGCAGGCCGCAATACCTACCAAAAATATCGACTCGGCTCGCAGGCCGGTCTCTCATATCAAAAATATACTCGGCTCGCAGGCCGGTATCAAATGTACAACCCGTACTCGGCTCGCAGGCCGGTATATAATAAATAAATAAATCAAAACAATGAATAAGTGTAGGCACGCAGGCCTCTATCAATGCAACCGGTTCGCAGACCGGTGCCCATGTCCCTATACAAAACCATGTCGGGGATCTATCAGCTCTCCCCACCGCCCTCGGCACCTCTCCCCGCTGGTCCCTGTGGTGCCTCTCGCCTCCTGCCTGTCACGGACACGCCAGCTGTGGCTGCCCCTCCCTGAGATCTCTGGGCGTGCGAGGTCTCCGCCCTATGCGCTGCATACGCCTGATACTCGACTCCGCTACTATCAAGAATATCCTGATAATAACGGGCCTCTGCTCTAACCTCCATATAACGATCTCTCGCCACTGAAGGAACTGGGGCTGGTCCCCTGGCACCTAACACCAATATCCCAGAGCTGTACCTTCACCTTTGGGTGGGTGTGGTCTTTGGTGGAGGTCTTTGCTGCCTGTGCACCTACTTGTGGCCGTGGTGGTATCTGGGCTTTGTGGGCATGTGCTCTTTTTTGATACATGCTACTTTACACACACTGTTTTGTGGTTTGTCTTCTTGGGTGGTGGTCTTTGCCGCTCTAATGCTGTGCTGAGCTGGGCTAGCTGCCCCTGTAGGACCCCTATACGTGCTGTGCAAAGAGCCTTATCCTGTAATAGCTGCACCTGCCCCCGGAGCTGATCTCTCTCTGCAGTCACTGCAGCCAAGTCTGGCTGCGCAGGCGGTACTATCCTCGCTGCTCTCTGCCCAGCCCACCAGACCCTGTATGCTGCCGTGCACCCGGCATCATCCACACCCTCACCTGCTGGTCTCTCCGCTACCCAGTCTGGATCCCAAGGCTGTGGTGCTGGCAGTGGGGCCTCTACATCATCCCTCCTGTACTGAGGGAAGGGAGGTGGCTCGTCCTGTGGCAGCCCCATCTGCCTGCGTACCCTCTCTAAGGGTATCCGCTCGTACTCTCCCGGCCTCCGTCCTGCTATCCAGAATGTATACTGGATCAGGCGCAGCTGTACGCGGGCTCCTCTGCCAGGCTGGTGACCTCTGTAGGGTCTCCATATAATGTCTACTGCTGTAAGGCCCTCTAACATATGTCTATAGTAGGCCACATCCCGACCTGCAACAACTGCTCGTGGCTGGCCCACGATCCCCAACCACCTCTGAAATCCATATCGGTACACGACCTGTGGCCCTGGCTGCTGGGGTAGCCCTACCGGCCTGATGCATACGATGTGCTCGTATGCCCAACAGTGCAACAAAAATGTAGAACAAATACCAAATCGCCTCCTCCGGCGATAGCCCCATAACTCCCTGTATAATTGCACCAGATACTGGTGCCCATGCAAAACAGGTGTGCTCCTCCACCATCTCCAGTAGCACCCCCATCAATGCCCGTGGGAAGCGGCCTCCCTCTGAATCCGGGAGGGCGAAGCAGGTGATCCCTATCATCATCAACACGGCAAGCCGTGTCTCATGTCTGTGTGCGCGGTACATGTCACCATATCCAATGCTCGCGCTATGATATGTAAGAAGCGCGGCTGCATCCCCAAAAACCTGCAGTATGCTATCCATGGCAGTCTCTGAATCTACCTGGAAAACGGCCTCTCCCTCGATCGGTAGCCGCAGGATGCGATACACATCCTCTAATGTGACGGTCATCTCCCCGGTCGGCAGATGGAACACATTGGCCGCCGGATCCCATCTCTCGATGAGGGCGACCATCAGGCTGTGATCTCTGTCGATCGCTCTGTACCTCTGGACCCCGCCGAGCCCCACCTCGCGCATGATGGCCCAATGCGCCGCAGATATGTGTGGCCTCATCCGACTCAATAGTGGAGGCATCCTATCACGCATCGTCAACTGCTGACGTGCCTGCAAAAAAAAAAAAACCCACATTCTCAGACCCACTCTTTATTATAACATCTATTTTACCATCTAAACCCCCTTTTGTAACACCCAAAATCTAACCCCTAACCCAATCCCCTACCCCAACTCAACCCAACCAACACACCCACCCCACCAAGCCCCCAACCCACCTTAAAACCTAAACCCTAAACCCTAAACCCCTAACCCAACCCCCCCTACTCCAACTCAACCCAACCCAACACAACCCACCCCACCAAGCCCCCCAACCCACCTTAAAACCTAAACCCTAAACCCTAAACCCCTAACCCAATCCCCTACCCTCAACTCAACCCAACCTGACCAACACAACCCACCCCACCAAGCCCCCAACCCACCTTAAAACCTAAACCCTAAACCCTAAACCCCTAACCCAATCCCCTACTCCAACTCAACCCAACCTAAAACCTAAACCCTAAACCCCTAACCCAATCCCCTTCCCCACTCCCAACCCAACCCAACACCCCAAAACCATACACCCTCAATACCACCCTCAACCCATCCCTCCCCCACCGATACCGGCCGATACGAGACCGATGCCGGTCCCCCATTCTAACCTTACTCTATTCTTTTTTTTCGACCGATGCCGGTCGCCTAGTGACCGACATCGGTCACTGTCCACTACCCGAGCCGAACCCGCGCACGGCCCCCAAAACTCATTTTTTACCTATTTCTACCCATCTACCCACCCAAAAACCCTAAAATTTTACACACCTAGCCGCCTTAGCCTATCTAACCTATCTACCCTCTCCCTTTCTCAAATTACCTCCATTTACCCATTATTTCCTACAAACTACCAATTCCTACCCAAATCCCAAAAACAACATAACTCAACCAAATCACCAAAATAAAGAGTTTAGAACCTACCGGTACGACGACACGTCGTCGTGGTGGGATGGGTGGTGGCGGTCCAGCTGGTCCAGCCCCTCCAGCTCCTCCTGCCTGTGCCATGGCTCCAATCCTGATCTGCTGGGTCCCCGGCCAATCACCTGCGGCCTCCTCAACTATTCGGGCCCACTATCAACTCTCTCCGCCAATCAAATAGCTCCACCTCACTCAATACCCCTCCAACTCAACTCTCCACGTCAGACAAGTTAATTTGGATTGCAAATAACCAAAGTGACAATGACAGGCCGTATTTTTTCTTTTTATAGGTTTTTCGACCTTAACCGATGTCGGTTTCCTTTTTGCCCTAAAAAACCGGTATCGGTCCCTTAACCGATATCGGTCATGTAGAATCGACATCGGTGTTAATCCCAACTTTCCCCCAATTTTATCTTTTTGCCCCTATTTACCATTTGCCTCTTTTTTAACCACATATCGCCTATATCCACCTTTGCTGAACACCATTTGTTTACCTATTCGGCCCGACCTAAGGCCTCAACCTACCAATTGGCCCGACCTAAGGCCTCAACCTACCAATTGGCCCGACCCAAGGCCGCACTTACCAATTGGCCCGACCTAAGGCCTCAACCTACCAATTGGCCCGACCTAAGGCCTCGACCTACCATTGGCCCGACCTAAGGCCTCAACCTACCAATTGGCCCGACCTAAGGCCGCAACCTACCTATTCGGCCCGACCCAAGGCCTCAACCTACCAATTGGCCCGACCTAAGGCCTCAACCTACCAATTGGCCCGACCTAAGGCCTCAACCTACCAATTGGCCCGACCCAAGGCCTCAACCTACCATTTGGCCCGACCCAAGGCCGCAACCAAACCATTTGGCCCGACCCAAGGCCGCAACCAAACCATTTGGCCCGACCCAAGGCCGCAACCAAACCATTTGGCCCGACCCAAGGCCGCAACCAACCCATTTGGCCCGACCCAAGGCCGCACCTAACCATTTGGCCCGACTTAAGGCCGCACCAATTAACCATACCATACCCACAATCACCGTTTTAATTTATCCATCCATCATGTAGCTTTTTGTTCAATCGAGCTCACCTGTTCGTGTTTTAGCATGATTAGGGTCCTTGACTTGATCTCGTTGACCAACTTTGCCTAGACCTGGGCCGTGACGTTTATCTCAACAAACCAACCATTTGAGTACTTTGCCGAACATGCCTAAACGTTCTTGTACCTTACCCGTTATATACCACGGAGCTACTTCCTATGCCTTGGATACCGAGGATTATATCACCCTTGTTTGGATAAACTATCGACCTTTGCTATACATCATTTGGTTTGCTCGTCAAATCATGTACCCTAGTCATACTATTGCATTTCAACATGTGTATGCTTCCTTGGACCTACCCCACACCTTACCATTCTCTCAACAACATATACCCTTTATCAACCCTATCCCCGATTTCCCGTTCACCCAATCTGTGATAGATTTGAGGGGATTACCTATACCCTTAACGGGGAAACCACTTCATATTATTGTCCGCGCAGACTTTTACAAAACAAGCTACATGACAATAAGGGGCTAATGTAGACACCAAATTCGTGTCTTACGATCCCTTGTGACCCACATCTCATCTCGCAACCTAAACTCATCACCTAAACCTTACACAATTATTTATTAATTACCTCATAATTGATAAATCCACATCGCCTACTACGCCACCTCACTTGCCCACCTCACCATGACTTAGCCCTAACCTAAACTAACCTAATTAGGACCCATGACTTGGTCTAGACTCACATCCATAACTAATGCCTCCTTACTGCACCCAAAGCCGACCTTCTAGCCACTTGACCAAGCCCGGCAACCGATCTCTCTCGGGAGAAAGCGGGGAAGGTGGGCTATTTTACTAAAAATAGCCTACTTTTTCCTAACCGATGTCGGTTCTACTCGGCCGTCGTCGGTTACGTAACCGCCATCGGTTCCCTGTAAATGGGCTCCCCAAACCAAAACAACGGATCGGAATTTCATTTTGGGAGATCAGTCGAAGGATTTTTGAATCAAAGGAGAGTCCAAAGCGATTAGCAGAGTCCAGAACTTCACTTGACCAAGCAGAGACAAGTGAAGAAACCAGAAGAGTTGGCAGCCAAGGAGATCAACTGGCATCTTCGTCAAAAACCAGTAAGTTACATCTTGCATGTCCTCCATTATAACATTTCTTATGCTTTTGGAATTACAGTCCTCCCAAATCCGTTTGGATCCATTATCCAACGTACCATTGCCTCTAAATGTTATTCTTTTGTTTCTAACATCCCGTTTCCCAAAACTATCCAAAAATCAGCCATTACAAACTCCACAACCAGCCCGAGAAGATCCTAGAACCCACCGGTATCGGTTATCAGTAACCGCCATCGGTTATAGGTAACCGGCATCGGTTCCTTTGATCAAAAACCAGAAAAACAGCCTTTCCCCTACCCAGTTCAGCCAAGCAATTTAATTGATATTTTACGATATTTTGTGTTAACTCATATCGGCGAGAACTGACCACCTTGAAAGGAAGTTTCATATTTCTGGCCCAAGGCGGTTCCCTCATTTACTATCTAATCAAAATCTTGTGGTCTTGTGTTCTTATTTGCAGGTAGTCCTTCCAAGACAAAAAGGAGTTCTTCGCAGTCACTGATCTTTCTCTACGATGCGCGCACATCATCTCGACATTCTACGGGTATTCCTCCTAACCATAACCTTATCTCTGTTTCTATAAGGAACGAAGCATTTCCGAGTGAAACAAAGACACAATGGAATAATTTGAGGCATCTGTTTGGATATGAAATGGATTTTCCCAATTAGGACCTCTTAATATTGGGGCACTGATTAATTTGTTTTTAATTTCTTCAAAAGCATGCTGGCACTTTTCATCCCAAAGAAATTCATAGTCCTTGGTTAGCAAATTAAACATGGGGGCAACAATTTTACTGAAATATTTTATAAAGCGTCTATAGTACCCAACATGTCCTAGAAATGATTTGATATCTGTGGGAGTTTGAGGGATAGGTAAATATGAAATGATCCTATTTTTTTTGATCCACCTGAATTCCTTTTTGTGAAATATGGTGTCCTAATATAATTCCCTCATCCACCATCATCAAACATTTTTCATCACTAAGAGACAGGTTGTGTTGTTCACATCTTGTTAACACTCTATCCATATTTCTCAAAGCATCTTCAAATGTATCTCCATGTATAGTGAATTCATCCATATATACTTCAACATAATAATTTGTTAGATTAGCAAAGATTGTAAGTACAACTCTCTGGAAAGTTGAAGGAGCATTACATAAACCAAATGGTAACAATCTATACGCAAAGGTTCCCCATGGAAATGTAAATGTAGTTTTTCCCCGATCCTCAAAGAAAGAACTCGATATGATTATACCCACTAAAGCCATCCAAGAAAGAAAAGTATGCACTCCGAAAGGTTATCTAGGACTTGATCTATGAATGGTAAGGGAAAATAATCTCTCATTGTGGCTTTGTTTATTTACCTATAGTCAACACATGTTCTCCATTTTCTGTTCTTTTTGGGAACATTTACAGAGGAGATTCCCATGCTATCTCGAGAAAGGGTAGATGAAACCTACCTAATAGTTTTTCAATTTCTTGTTTGACTATATCCCTTAAAGCTGGGTTAATCCTTCTTTGAGGCTGCCTAACTGGTTTAGTGTTTTCAGTATAGATGTGATGAGTGCATATACTTGGATGAATCCCCTTCATATCTTTGTAATCCCAAGCAAAAGCTTTAGTATGATTTTTTAGAACATCAAACAATTTAGCTTCTTCATCCTCCTTCAACCAACTATTAATGTTTAAAGTTTTACCTAGTTGAATTTCAACATGTTTGGTTCTAATATGTGATGAACTAATTTGTGGAAAGGGTTTCATTAAAGTATTTAATGGACATGCATGTGGTAATAACATATGGTATGTAGCAACATCTCCAAAAGTTCCTTGAGATAGAATACTGGAAAAAGGATAGTAATGAGAATTATGATACTTATCTCTTTGCAAGCCAAATTCCTCGTCATTGCTACTTTCCATAAATTCTTCACCACTTCCTGATGTACTTGAAACTGAAGCTACTAATTCATCCTCTCCCCACGAGAAATCTCATTCCTCCGGAGTGAAATTATTTTCAATCAAAGAGAACTGTTGTTGTCATGGTTCCTAACTAATTGTAGTGGTCAAGAACTATAGCCATATGTTCCAAAACTAAGTTCACGGGTTCCAGAACTAAGTTCGTGGATTCTAGAACTAAGTTCACGGGTTCCAGAACTATTTATGATTGCACTGAAGACAACAAGTTCTCATCTAATGGTGGATTAATCATCTCTTCTACTTCTCTTACATGATCCTGCAATGTGATCATAGCCAAAGAAGACAAATTTTGCTTATTAGTTTCAGGAGAATCAACCCACAATTTTTCATGACTATCAGTAAAAGGTTGTGCGGTAGGATATAAGGAAAATTTTTTAGAGTTCTTACCATTCGAGATTGTCATATCACCTGACCTACAATCTATTAAAGCGACAATTGTAGCTAACCATGGTCTACCTAAAATAATTGGATAACCTAATGTTTTACCTTTTGGATGCAATATAAGAAAGTCAACTAGATATTCCCATGACTCTACCATCACCACCACGTCTTCAATAATTCCTTCTGGTTTTGCTACAGACTGATCTGCCATTTGCAATATGGTATTAGTAGGTTGTATACCCGTTAATGGTAATGTTTTCAGAGTATCCACTGTCATTACATTGATAGCAGCTCCCAAATCTATCAAAACATTATGTACATCCTTATTTCCTATAGAGACAGAAATAACAGGACTTCCAGGATCTCCGTATTTGGGAAGTAATAGTTTTCCTGCTAATAAATCAGCAAGTTTCCCATCTACTTTGATAGTCTTGGGATACTGTCTCTTTCTTCCAGGATTTTTCATGCATAACATTTTGATCAATTTGTTCAATTCTGGAATATCTTTAATTGCTTGTAACAATGGTATTTCAATATTCAATTTCCTTAATTCTGAACCAATTCAGACTCCTTGATTTCTATATCTTCTTTGAATCTTTCAGGAAATGGAGTCTCAATAGTGTTGTTATCTGGCTCCTTTTCTTTTCTTTCTATATCCTCTTTTGGAACAACAATACTAGGGTTCTCATTTTCTTCTGTCATTTCAGTGATTATAAGGGGTGGACTGTTAATGATTTTCCTAGATCTAGTTTGAATATCCTTACAATCCATAACATGTAAATCAACTAATTTTTTAGGTTCTGTTCCATAAACAAGATTTGTTTGTTTATTTCGGGTTTTGCTTCTTGGTGTGCTTTGAAATTTGTGTTTGGGCTACATTCTCGCTTTGTGAAGTTTGTGTAGGTGATCCCATTATAGCCTCGTTGATTCTGATTTGGATATGTTCTTCCTTGGGAATAATTAGGGTTCCATCTAGGTTGTGACCAAGCATAAGGATTTCCTTGACCAACCCATGGTTGTTGATGTCCCTGAGCATACTAGGCTTGATTTGCCCAATCTTGAGGGTTCCAAGTTGGTTGAGGTACCCAAGGTGGTTGTCCCCAATTTTGTGGTACTACCTGAGTAGCCCATGGCATTGTCCATGGATTAGGAGCTGATCTTGGCATAAACTACCCTTGGTTAGGTTGTCTTTGAACAAAATTCAATTCTTCAGTTGTAGATGTGGCACTGGTTTGTTTAAGCTGATTTTTAATGACAAGAAGCAAAAAAAAACATCAGTATCATGTTCTTTAGATTCACAGATAAGACACATTTCTGTTTTATCCAAAGGACAATCTCTTAATGCATGCTTCTTCATGCATCTAGGACAATACATAGTCAATGGTTTAGTTTTGGAATTCGCTTTAGCTTGTAATCCATCCACAAGAGAGAGGTTAATTGCACTAAAATGTCTATTTTAAAGTTTGCTAACTCATCCATTAGTTTGTTCATATCTGGATTTAGAATTTTTACTGATTTTCCTTTTCTAGGTCCACCTCTTGTTCTAGAATAGCTTCTACAAATCTCTTTAATTCCATTCATTCTTATCTGATCAATGTCTCCCCTCCTATCAAGTTAAGGGATTCTCTAGATTCGTCATCCAAACCTTTGAGAAAAATGGTTTTACTTAATTCCTCTGTAAGCACAAATCCACATCTTTTGCTAACAAAGAGGAATTTGTCTAAATAGTCTTCTATGTTTTTGTCCTCTTCCTACTTGATTTTGAAGAATTCTTCCTTCCTATTTCTCCTCTGCAATAATCTTGGTATTTATCTAGGAAGGCAGTCTCCATTTTTTCCCAAGTGCTAATAGAGTTGGATGTTAATCCCATGAACCACCTCATTGCTGCATCCTTCAAGGTGGATGGAAACAACTTGAGTTTTTTATTATTTGTTTTATAATCATAGGTATGACATAACACCTTGAATTCAAACAGAAATTGGTTAGGATCTTCAGATGACATCCCTCTGAAGGTGGGTAAATGTGTAGGTGAGATATTTTTCATTGATGTGTCATCATCTCCCAACTGGATTGGATAGGTAAAGGTCATATCAGGTACTCCCTCAGCTTCTCATGCCATTTCAAAAATATTTTTGAAGTTTCCTCCCAATCAATGTGGTAAGCTATATGCTTTGGGGAAGGTGAAAAATCAGGAGTAGGAGGTTGACTACTCAATTGAGAATCAAAACTTACCCTCAATGGATCTTGGGTAATAAGCCTTCTCCTAAAAGTTCTACTCCCTTTAGGTGACTGATCTAAGAATTCCAAAAATGGCAATTTTGTTTCTTGTCTGACAGGGGATGGTGGTGCCTCCAATTCTTGATCAATTTCCTTACTTTGACTAGAGGATGTTATGAATTCTTGTGAATATTTTTTTGGAAGGAATCTACCCTGTGAGTCTCTTGGTCTACTCATATATTTTGTGATATAGTAGGGAAGATTCTTCAACTACTAGATGTATGTTTTGTTTCTCTTGCTAACACTTAATTAGAAAATTCCAACTGGTGTTCCCCAGAAACGGTGCCAAAAATGATGGGTGTTGTCATTCCCTTCATTTAATCAACTTCTTGTTGATGTCATATCAAACCAGGGGTGTGTCCAAAGCTATATGCAACAAGAGTACTTTAATTGATCTAGTAGTTGACTGTAACTATTTTTATATTTTCTGGGGATCTCTTTAATGTCTTAAGGAATTCTTGGTAAAACCTTATTCAAATCAAACTATGAAAACTTACTGAAAATAAAACACACTGAAAGCTTGCTAAAAGGAAACACATCGTGCAAAAAGGAAACACACTTGCTATTGGAAAATAAACACACTTGCTTTTGAAGGTAAACACTCAGATTAAAATTCTTGAAAATAATTGCAAGAAATATAAAGATTTATCTAAACACCTGTAGGAACAAGCATGCAATAGAATTTAACTGAAAGAACTAAAGCAATACAAAATTAACAGATCTAAGCTATTTGTTGAAGAAATATAAATACCAAATAAATGAATATCCTGGTCCTTAGGGGAGTGGGCCCTTGCTCCTCCTTGAATCAGGATTTTAACAACTCAGAATTCTCTCGAATCAGAATGGCTATTTTATTGATGAAAACATTCAGTATTACAAAACATACTTGGATCTCGATACTTAATCTATTTCTTTTTTCTATCTAATGCAGGTCTACTTTTATATACATTTTACAATCCCAACTGTCTCAATGATTCTGATGAAATCAAATCTTGCCCAGAATAGATGTTGAGTTAGATGGCGGTTGATCAGATAGCTATAGGATAACTCTTCTTGGATCTGTGTTTAGAAATCTTCTCGTCCTTCATGATTGTAGATGTAAAATTTCTAGATGTGGTTTAAAATAGATAACTCCCATCGGTTCTGGAACTTTGGAGAAGTTCCAGAACCATAGGAAATTGTTAAGAACCAAAACTTGTGAGAGTTCCAAAGCTGTCACCAAGAGTTTCGGAACTAAGTCCAAAAATTCTGGAACTAAATTCTAGAGTTCCGGAACTAAGTCCGAAAGTTCCGAACTAAATGATGACTGTGTGATGGAGTTCCAGAACTAGCTTGGAAGTTCCAGAACTAAGTTGTGTAGGATCGACGCTATTAAAAACATACTTTGAACGCCACCGCTTCATTTCCTCGATCGATTAGACTGCTTTTATTACAAAAATGAATTTAAACACACACTATGTTAGGAATTTCAAAGTTTTTAACATTAGGATCACAATCAATCAAAAGACAGAAAGTTACATCCTAACTCATATCAGATCAAGTAAAAGTCACACAATATAATCAAACTTAATCAAAAGGAGAATATGATGAGATCATATATTATACATTAATCGGACATATACTTTGGCCTCATCACTCACCACTACATAAACATGCTTTTCAATTTGTGACATCTTCAACTCATGTTTCTTTAGTGGGTAGTTCATGAAAGTAATGGGGGCTTCAATTCCTTCTTCATTCTCCTACATAAGGATGGCTGATACTGTATGTGCAGAAGCATAACTGTACATGATGAAATATTTCTTGAAGTCTGGGCATACTAGAATAGGAGCATGAGCAATTACTCTTTTGACTTCTTCAAAAGTAAGCTTCCCTTCAGTGCTCCATCAAAATGGATTTTACCTTTCATCATCCCAAGGATATCCTTGGTTTTATCAAAAAAATTAGGTACAAATCTTCTTAAGAAATTGACATTTCTAAAAAAGGAATGCACCCCAGTTTTGCTTGTAGGTAGGGTAAGGCTTTGGATGGCCTTCACCCGCTCTAGGTCGATCTTGGTTCCTTCTTTAGTCATGATATGACCCAAAAATTTCCTTCTGATTACTCTAAACATGGAATTTTTAGGATTTAATGAAATCCCATGATGCCTGCACCTTAAGAGTACTGCCTCAGTGATCATAATGATCACTTCACTTCTTAGAGAAGACCGTCAAGTCATCCAAATATACAACTATGAATTTTCCCATCAAATCTCTGAAAGCTAAGTCCATAGCTCTTTGAAATGTGGCTCCGGCGTTAATCAAACCAAAAGGCATCCTCCTGTAAGCAAAGGTCCCCATGGGGTGGTGAATGTTGTTTTATGTTGATCCTTAGTGGCTACCTCGACCTGATTATACCCCAAAATTTGTCAAGCATGGATAACATTTCTGATCCAGTGACAATCTGTAATACTTGATCCATGATAGGAAATGGGTAATTGTCTTTCAATGAAGACTGATTAAGGTTCTGGAAGTCAACACAAATTTGGATCTCACCATTATTCTTTCGATGGGGACAATGATAGCAACCTAGGTGGAATGATGGATTGGAAAGATAATCCTTGCGTCTAACATCTTTTGAATTTCTACAAGGATAGTCCCTGAGATCTTTGGGTTGTAATTCCTTTGCTTCTTCATGTAGGGTTTAACCTCAGACTTCAAAGGGATGCTATGTTGCACATCCTTGGGCTTGAAAGACTTCAGATCCATATATGACCATGCTAGGACGTCCATATATCTCTTCAGGAGTGAAGTGAATATTTCTTTCTCCTCCGGAGAACAACATTTCCCAATGTTTACCATCCGTGGTTGGTCGAGAGCCTAGATTAACTTGATCTACCTCTGATGAGGAAGCACCTTCAGCTTTCCTTTTATCCTAAATGAAATGGTCATGCTTGTCAAACAGACCTTCTAGAGAAACTAATCCCTTCGGAATCTTATTGCCTTTGAGCTGGATGAATTCACCATCAATCTCTTGATATGAATTTGAGACAGACTCATGGAAAGCTGATTCTGATCCTTCAAAATAAAGCTCACTAAAATTATCAACTTTTTCAAGAAAAGACAATAACATGTTGATCATCATTAAACACTTGCCAATGTGTTGAATTATCTGGAACACTTGGATGATACACGATTTCAATGGTATACTTGCCTAATTTGAACTTTGGGTGAGGAAGGAGAAGAGATGTAGACATGGCTAAAGAATCAAATTTATCGTTGTGATCTCTCAAAACTACCTTAATGGAAAAAGCATCAAAGAATTCTATGTTGTCCCACACCTTGTTCCTGTAATGCCTTAGGCGATCATTTTTTCACCTGATAGATCCCCTTTACTTGATTCACAATCAACTCGGCATCTCCCTGCACTTTGAGATTTCAGATTCCTTTTTCCTTTCCATTTCTAATCCTAATAACAAATCTTCATATTCAGCCGTGTTATTAGTATTTTCAAACTTGCGACTTGAAGGCGAAGGGAAAATCTCAAAATCTGGAGATATAAGAACCACACTAGCACCCGACCCAAGTAATAATAGAGCAACTCTCTCAAACTTGAGGGTCCAAACAACATTAGGATCTTCTTCCTTGACTTCTATAGAAGGCACCTCAGATGTCATGAAATAATTACCCAAGCCTGCATCTTCGAAGAGAATTTGAGCCTTGGGATCATCTGATTTAGTGACTAGGTACTTTGCCTATGCTTCGAGGTGGAGGACACGAGGAACTCCATTTATTGGAATTTTAGATTTGGTCTAGTCCATATTGATTTCTCCTCCGACATATTTGCAAAAACATCTTCCTAAGAGAATACCATAAGCAGCTGGGATATCAACAACTAGGATAGTCATTTTTACTCTCTTTTTAGGGAATGCAACAAATGCAAACTATGCATCCTTGATTTGGCCAATCAAGGGGACTTGTTTAGTTTCCATGGAGTAACACCACCCATAATATTTAGTCAAGGTAAGTCCAAGGGCATGGGCTACTTTTGTGGGCATTACATTATCAGAGGCTCCTGAGTCAATTATGCAATTGCTGAGTTTAAACCCGTTTATAAGTAAGGACAAATAAAATGGTTCAATATTTCTTGAAGAAGTAACAAAGGTCATATTATTTTGAGGTAAAGGCTAAGTGGGATTAGGAAACATGCCTTTTGAAGATGAAGGGATAACAACCTTGCTTCTAATGAATTTAGAAAGTTTCTCAAATTTCTCGGGATTTGACTAGAGGTACTCGGCTTCCGACATTTGGATTTTAGTTTTCTTTGCATGATCAATAATGTCAAAAGTGATATATGAAGGAATGATGGTGGGCTCGGGTTAAGGTTACACTAGTCCGAGCTACGGTACTGGCAACCTTGGGGGTAGGAGAAAGAGAGTTAGAAGATGAAGTTACCTTTTAGTTGTCTCCTTTTTAGTTTGCCTTTGAGATAGGAGAGCCTCTTTTTCAATAACCACGTGAGCTTCTTTACTTTTCTCCTTAGATCCTTAAATTGACTTTTTGGGGTTACGGGATTGAGATCGAGTGAAGACTGCAAATGATTGAACATCATGCTCACATTCTTCTTCCCGTATTCTAAGTACCCAATGTTGAGTCACCAATCCGAATCGTCAAAAGACTCATCAAGATATCCCGAAGCTTCAAAATCTTTGTGAGAATCTTGATCTTCTCGGTTCTTCATCTTCCTCAACTATTTCTACTATTGCGCTAATGGGAGGAGCTTCAATGGCTAGCTTGGTGGGAGCAGCAATCAACCAATTCCTATATCTTGTGGGGGTGACATTGGGATTGTTGAAAATTTGTATAGGAATATCCCGATAAGGAACGTTGGTCACTTGTTGAGACATTTGTTTCTTCAAAGTGATCAAGTCGTTGGCCATCCTTTGAATCATAGGATCAATAGTACTCTAAGAAGAACTCTAATTTTTAGGCTTAGATGACTCTCTTCTGATCTTTCCAACCAGAATGAGATCATCTTCTATTTCAGTGGCTATAGCTTGAGTAGTGGCCAAATCGGGGATAACAGACCTTCTTAATAAGAAGCTCACATCAAGGGGCTAAGCGTTGATGAAGAAACACTTTTGATTTTCAAGAGTGGGAATGGCTAGATCTGGAATCTTATAAATCAGCTTGTTGAATTTGGCTATGAAGTCCCGCATGGGTTCATAAGACTCCTTCTTCATATGTGTAAGCTATGCTAACAAGGCATGAGAATCTTCAGCTGGTTTGAACCTTGCTTCAAATATGGATCTCATGGTAGCCCAATTGGTAATGCATGCATTCGGAAGATGGTAGAACCATTCTGTTGCTACACCATGCAATGTTTCAATGAAAAGTTGAATAGAAACATCTTCATGAGTAACCCCTAGGATGCTGCATGTGACAAAGAATGAAGTGATGTGTTCATCAGGGTGCTACTTCCCATCACCGTTAAATTTAGGAATATTCTTACGTGACCCATACGGTAGATCATGCAACGACGGAGTTAGGGAAAGAGGAGCACTGCTACACACCTAAGGCACATGTTATGCTACCATCCTTCGAATGAAGTGTGCACATGAATCCAAGTATTAGACAAAAATAGTGCATGGTAGGTTACAGAAGCTTCTTGTTCTTGAGGAACCCAAGTTCTTCAGATAGGCGAAGAACTTATTGCTCAAATAGATGCAACACTTGTTAGGGAAATGTCTAAAATTGTGTTGTTGCAATGCATCAAAGAACGGATCAGTTTCACCCCCGCTCGGCTTGACCGGGTGAAGATATTTCTAAGAAGCTTGAATCTGAAAATGGATCTTCTAAAATAAGGCAAATACAGAATCACCAGACACCAATAGGATAAGCTTAGTCTTATGAATCGGTATTTCCCTAATGGAGTCGCCAAAAACTGTTGGTTGGATATTTTTTCAAACCAAAATATGAGGTTCAACTACAGTACATGGGATTAAATCCCTCCTTAAAGACAAGTGAGGCAACCTATTTATTACTAATCTAAAACACAACAAAAAAATATATACAATATCCACACTATTCTAAACATTGGGGTTAGGATACAATCCTCAAATCCATATCAATATGAGATGGAGATGTTACAGCTTTAGGAATAGAATGAATTAGAAAGGAAACAATTAAAGATGAAACAAAGTAGAAAGGGAATGAGAGGAACATATTTTATTTCAAGAAAACATAGATCAAGAAATACTTATACGAGTTTTAGATAATGAGTGTAATATTTGAAATGATTAAAATAATCAAGAACACTAAACAAAGAATAGCTTAAGATCTTGGACATAAGAACAATCTCTCAAGATAGACAAATCCCACAACACAAAGTTTGCAAAATAACACCTGTTCCTATTCCTCAATGATTAAAAGGAAATACAAATTTTTCTTCTTCTTCTTCACAATAGCTCTTGATATTCTAAAAATCTCTCTCCTTTTGAATGCACAAGCATCCCTTATTTATAATAGAGAGAGCAGAGAGAAAATGGGATAAATCCTAGAAAATATTCATTTAATGAGAGTCCTATTTTGCTTGACTCTCACGGAGGAGTACAAGTCAAAATTTGCTTCCTATGTGATGAAACGAAAATGAAAAAGACATGACAATTTCTTGATAGAAATGATATGGAACTTTATGTTTTTTCTGCTCCATCGTCCTTGTCTTCTTCTTGCAAAGCCTCGCTTGTCTTGAAATTATTGGAACTTCTAGATTATGCCCTACATCTCAGCTTCATTTGGTGCACTAGAATAATCACTTAGAACCTAAAATTTTCCCGAGTGTCACTTGCGTTGTTAGGAAGTTTCTTCAACCTCTTGTTGAGTTTCCTTAGTGATTCCAAAACATTCTCTATCCTTATGAATTTATCAATGGTCGTCAGATCAAAGATGAAGCTAGTTCATGTTGAATTGATTCTGAATTTACTTATAGAGATCATCAAGTAGGTAGAATCTCTAAGCTTTCACCCAACACCTTGGCGAAGATCCTGGATAGCTCCTCTTCTATGTCATTGGTGGCATCAACCAACTGATCTCTAGATTTCCTCAACTTGCTGCAAGCTTCACTGAGAATCTTTATCCTAAATCTGATGGCTTTGGCTAGTTGGAAATGCTTATCCCCATGCGGAATGATTCCTTCTTCCATTAAGATCCGGGATGGAACCTGTTTCAATGCATTGAGAGATTCTAAAGTTAATTCAAGGTTCCCGACTTCCTGTGAAAATTCATCATCCATTTTTCACCATCCTTCTTTATTTCCTCCAAGGATTTATAAACCTCCACTGTGTCATCAATGACCTCTCTTCCTTGTAGGAGTAGCCTCTTTATCCATTCTTCAACCGTTCTCCCCTTCTCGTTGATCTTTTCAATCATAGGCACCGATGAGAAATCGAACCTGATAGGAGTAGGGGTAGAAGATGACGGTGTTGACTGAGAAGGCTTTGAGAGCTTGAGCAATAATTCATTATTTAATCGTTCAACTTTCTCCTTTAGCTCATCTCTTCTCACCTTCATTTCCCTCAAACTTTCGGCATAGCATGTTCATGGCATCCTGCGCATCTTGTTGTGATCCCTCTATTGTTACCTTTCCCAGATCAACCCTAGTAATCTGATAATCAATAACCATTATATCCTCCTTGGTTTTGTCAGCTGCGGGAGTGGAAATCTCTACAAAATTATGCCCTAAGGCATCCAATGAAACCCCTAAAACTGCTTTTAGGTTTCTTGATAGATTTGGGCAGAGAGGCCTTGAGTGAATTGAAGTCGAAGGCTGGTAGGGGAACTATCACCTTCCTCTTCCTCAGAGTCTGATCAACTAACCATTGAGGTAAAGTGGAAGAAGTTTCCCCAATCGGAGGTGTTATTGTTGTATCTATAGGTGGGGTAAGGTTTAATTGTGGAGTAGTGATGACTGCAAGTGTGGTGAGTGTGGGGATAGATTCAAGAAAGGAAGGTGCGGAAGGAGGAGGAATATCTATGGCCATCATAGGTCAAGCAAAGAGAGGTGAGAGGTCAGAGAAAATGCTGGCCATGGCTAATGAGAGTGGCATCGAAATATGAGATGAGGAAGGTTTGGAGAGAGGAGGTAAAGACTCTAAAGCCAAAGCTTGAGAAGCAAGAGAAAGACTTACTTCGATAAGCAATCAACAAAAGGAGAAACAAGAGGTTGACCAACCTCAATTTCTGAAAGAATTTCTCCTTGTTATGGTGGAGGAGGTGAATCCAATATCTCAACTATTTGTGTAGGAGTAGTAGATGATTCGACCCCTTGCTTTTCTCCTTTTCTGACAAACTTAAACTTTATTTTCCTCTTGGTAGGGCTTTTATCCTTTTCCTTCTCTCCCTTGGAGGGTCCCACTTCTAAAGTAGTTATTTTTGAAAATCTCTTTTCCTTATAACTCATTCCCCAAGAAATGAGCCATGCCTTGTACGGAAAAGATTCTGAGTAGTTCTTTCAGCGATAGAAGCCTTTTTAGTAACATACCAATCAATGGTTTGGAATCCGAGTTGGTCTCCATCTCGATCATTAGTACCTAGTGTCCGAACACTTTCATTGTCCACAGTGCCTTCGAGGATGTCAGCTAGATCTAACATCTGAATTTATTCAAGTGTCGGTTCTTTGTTTTCTTCTTCTTCGGATGGCAACTTCATCCCAAAGATCAACCCAGATATCTTCCACAGTGGGCACATGCATGTACAAGGTTCCATATGACTTGAGGACTCCTCAAATGTCAAATCCCTCCCTGAGCTTCATATGTTTCTTCAATTTTTCCTAAAGCTCGTGCACCACGTTCTTGGCCTTAACCATGGTAGAACATGTATACCTTCTAATGGAAATGGGGAAGGAGATGACGGCTTTGTGCTTGTTTTGTTGGAATTTGTGAAAATCCAACAATTGTTTGACTAACTCCATAAGGATCAGTTTGTCACCTGGGAACTGGGTAGATGGAAAGGATTACCATGGAACCTTACCACCCGAAGATAAGTAAACTTCTTGAATTGCAAGAAAATGCAACCCCATTTTGACACTTCCGCCCAAGCTTCATCGTAACCCTTCTCTTTGTTAGATCGGATCAAATCTGTAAATGTTTTCGTAGAAGAAGGCATCATTCAATCTTCTATATTGGTCTTCTAGACTTTTTATTGTCACCGAGGGAAGAACCGATATATGTGTTGTTTTTCTTGGTTTCCCTTTGCATCTGGTCCTAGGTAGTTCCTCATGCCTGCAGCTGCATAGGTGATGTATGACATCATATAGAACTTGCCGGTAGACAAGACTATTTTTATTTGGGAGTCTATCTCATCACTTATTAGGCTACCCCAATCAATCACTTTGTCATTCTTCTTTATGACGACCATGAACTGGTACATACACCCTTGGAATTCCTTCGAATCTAGGAGCCCAAATAACCAGCTTAGTAGGGTGATGATATCTCTAACTTCAATGATAAAATCACTTCTAGGGACCGACTTGGGAAACCTAGAAACAGTTGGCTTAGCCTTGATCAAGAACTTCTTGTTTATGTGCTTGATGCAATCTTCCTGATCTTTGTCCTAGGCCTTTTGTGCTGATTTAAGGTCTAAATCAACATATTCCATAAAGTTGGGAAATTTTAGGAGTTGATCAAAGTAATCTCTGTCCAATTTCACTATAGATTCCCCTGCTTGATTTCTTATTGAGCGGGAGGCTGAGTCATAGTGGGAAGCACAAGCCAGGATGAATTCAGGGCATTGAGCTGATATTGGAAATCCTGCTGCAAGAGGGAGACCACTGCCAACTATTGACTTCATCCATGAATTCTAAGAAGAATCCTCAATTCTTTTCTAGAAGTCTTCCATATCTATATTGCGAGCTCTGTGTCCCATATGTCATAATTGCAGCTTACATAAGAAGAAGACTCCATCTTCTGATACTTATACTTCATATTTCCTGACTTATCTGACTTATCCTTAGATTGGCTAGGGTCCGACATGAGGAGTCTCGAAGAAGAAATTCCTTGATGATTTTTGAAGAGCAATCAGTGTGAAAGCTTGTTGGACAAGTGCACAAACCCGCCACACTATTCAGATTTTGAAACTTGCAAACCACCTTCGGAAACTTGACAAACTAGATTGTATGTCATAAATTAGGTCATGTCAAACACCAATGGAAACCTGAAACACTGGGAGTTTGGAGGATGTCGAGCACCTTAAGAAACCTGAAACACTGGCGGGGTGTATGTCAGAAGTTAGGGCATGTTGTGCATTGATGAAAACCCGACACACTGCGGAAGTAAGAGGATGTTGAGCAGGTGGAAGATCTTGATACGCGACGAAACTTGATAGGTGTTAAGCACTCTGTAAACCCGACATAAGGTAGAAGAAACGATATGTACAACACCTGCCAAAACTCGAGATCAATATATCAAGTTTTTGATATGTCAGAATATGAGAATTTCCCACCTTTTTCACTTATTGATTTTTAGATTATTTTGAAATCTACAACTTATGTAAAAATAAGTAAATAACCAAGGAGTGAATTTCAAACAAGAACCCTACTGGGAAAAAGAAAAGAACCAAGGAAAAAGACCCAAAACCCTAAACCAGTAATGGAAGAGGAAATGAAATGGAAACCCAAATAAAACACCTCATAAATAACCCAAAAAGCTCCAAAATATAAAGAAGAGAAGAATACCTTCAACAAGTTCAAAAAATGATCAAAGATGGATGACGAAATCGACCAGAAGCTCAATCAGGTTTGGAGGTAGAAGAAGCACACACAGAAATCCAACGCAACAAAAACATACTAGGTAACAAATGACGTGGAAAACCAACTATTTATAATACCCTAACATTAATTACACCTCACTTGACATGTGTGCCAACTACTAGACAACTGGACATTAATGACATGTCATCATGCTCAGAGCTTTTGAAAACCTGATACAAAGGATAAAAAATCAATTCGGGTTTCAGAAACATCAGACATGATGCATGCCTTGTTTAGATGCTTCTAAGTCCCAAAATCCCGACACAAAGGCTTCATTCGGGTTTCGGGTTTCGGGAAACAAACGACACGAAACATGCATTGGATAAAGCATGTTTCGATGCTTGGGAGTTTTGAAAACCTGACACACTGCTAAGACAATTGGGTTTTGGGTTTCAGGGAACATTAGACATGTAACATGCAAGAAACATGCTTTCATGCAATGAAAACCCGAATACCCAAAATATCCTTCAAAGGGGAATTTTAAAGGGATTTGCCTAAAATTTTTATATGGTTATCTCATTTTTAGCTGGAATCACTAAAATGAGATAACAAACTCTAAAGGACATCAAACTAGAAGTAGTAATTTCATTTAGACATTTAATTTCTATAGAGAGGAGTCTTGGTGAGGAAAAGAGGAAGGTGTTCATATCAGATTTTCCAAAAATGGTTTTGTATGATCAGAATAAGAATTTAATAAAGCTAGTTATGGAAGAAGAAGTACTTGTATAATTTAGGTTAATGGATCCAGATAAGACACCAAGTTTGGATGGTTTGCTGATTATTTTATTTCAAAAATATTAGGACATAATGGATCAATAGATTACTATTGTGGTAAATGAATACGTAAATATAAAGGTGTTTTACAATATTTAAATTATACCTCTCTCTTCCTAATTCCTAAATAAATAGATCCCTATGCTTTTGCTGATTTCTTGCCCAATTTCCTTGGTGTGAACATAATATATAAGATAATCTCAAAGGATGAAATTTCTACTCGTGGAGTTTATTCTATAGAAAATGGAGTATTTGTGAGTGATAAAGAGATCCTTGATGGGTGTGGTGATGTCTCATGAGATCCTTCATTCACTAAATTTGCAAGTTAGATCTAGTATGTTTGTTAAAATAGATTTTACAAAGGTTTATGATTGTGGAGCTAGCCTTTTTAGAAAATGTGTTAGTGGATATTAGGCTTGAATATGATTGGGTTAATTAGGTGACGTAGTGTGTGGATGGGGCCTTCTTCTTGGTCTTGGTTAAAGGAAACCATGTGAGTTTTTTTAGAATTTTAGGGGATTAGGAAGGGGGACCCCTTTTAGCTTATCTATTTATCATCACAAGAGGGTTAGGAAGAGATAACACGAATGGTAACATCACAAGATCATGGGTAAGTGATGACATGGAGCCAACGACCCACCTACAATTTTTTGAGGATACTATTCTCTTTTCCATAATAGGATGATTTGGAGCTAAATTTGATTTTGTAGGATTATAAGGATGCTTTGGGACAAATAATTAGTTTATTGAAGTCATGGATTTTATTTGTGAATGTTCCTTGGGAAAGGAAAGAAAATATTTTGGAGGCAATTGAAATCCATATTGGGTAGTGTTCATGTAAATATTTAAGGTTTCCCCTATTTTCTTGAAGAGTGAAGGATGAAATATGGGAGGATATCATTAAATGGATTCATACGTTGGAAGTGTGGAAAGCTATGTCAATAAGTATAACCGTAAGAATAATTCCGATTAAAGCAATATTACAAGGAATTCCAATTTATATTTTTTCAATTCTATTGGTGCTAGCTGCGGTAGTGGAGAGAATAAATTAAATTATCTATAACTTCCTCTTACATGGGAAGGATGTAAAATGTAAGATTCATTTTGGTGAAGTGGAAAAAATGTGTAGATTGAAGATGGTGGGTAGGAAAAGGAATTAAAAATATACAATTTTAGAATTTGGATTTGGGGAAAAAATAGTAATTCATATTTATGAGGAATGTAAGAAGTCTTAGATTAGGATGGTGTGGAAGAAATATATGGATGAGGAGTACCTAGAAATAATTTTCACCTATGAGAATTTTCCAGTTGGGTCTTCCATTTGAATTTTTTTTTTTCTACATCAAAGAGAATCATTTTTACAACACTTGGGAGATTGGGGTTGGTGTATAGGTGAACTTTGGTTAGACTTCTAGATGGGAGAACCTATAAGTTAAAACTCTAGTTGATCTACATCAGATCCATATGGTGTTACAACCGACATAAGAACTAAGGTGCAATATTATCGACATCCATTAATGGAATTGATTGGTGGATTTAGACTTTGGTAGGATTCTTCTTTTCTTGATTTTACAAAATAGGATAAGTGCACGTTGGTGGAATCATTGTAGTTTATAATGATTGTTAATTCTATGGAGGAGGACTCATTACATTAGTTGGGAGATGTTTCATGCAGGTATAATGTTAGTGTGGGTTACAATATCTTTGCCAAAGGAATGTCCACAAAAGATAATTGGCTCATTGGCCTGATTTAGAATAAGGATTCTACTCCCAAGGTGAATGCCTTGGCTTGAATGAATTCCTTGGGATTGTGAAAGAAAAGATGTTTTTGGGCCTTCTTGTTACAAATATGTATAACGAGAATGGTGAATTAATGTAGCATATTTTTGCATTGTAAGTATATTTTTAATATTTAGTTGCATATGTTCTCTAATTTGAATTCATGTTATATTCACCCCAAAACTATGAAAGGTATTTTATGTGCTTGAGCAATTGGCTTTAAAAATATCAAGCCTCTATGGGCTATGACTCTAGTAAATGTTCTAGAGAACATTTGGTTAGAGACAAACACGATAATTTTTAAAAATGAAGAAAAGTCATAGAAACAATGATAGATTTGACATTGAACTAGTAATTTATGAAAATATTGTAGTGAGTTGAATAATTAATAAGGAAGCATTGAATATATGGGAAACATGTGTTCTAGTAAATTGGATTTGAATCACTCCCATTTAGGCGCTTAGGTGAAAGTGTGGTGATTTGATCGAGTTTAGATTTTGGATACCACCAATGGAGGATTTTATAAAGATCAACTTTAATAGTACTTTAAAGAACAATTCAAATGTGTAGTAGGTACGGTGGGTTTTTTCATTAAAAATAGTCAAGATATATTTCTCTAGGGTTTTATGTTTTTGCCAAGGGAAAAAAATAATGAAGTGAACCTATGATGACTTTAGAAGGAGTGAAGGTTTCTAAAGATAAAGGTTTTTAGAAGATATCTATGGAATGAGGATCATTTCTTATTATTAAGGAATTGACCAAGGGATACAATTACTGCTAGGAGTGGAATATGTATAACAAATGTGCCCCGAATTTGGCTTCTTAGTTTGATTCAATATCCTTCAAAGATGTAATATTCTTGCTATCATTGACATGAATTTATGGCCACTTTTTCTAGTAATTAATAATGATCCTTTTGATTGGAATCACCTCCCATGATTCTTGAGATTGATACCCGTGGTTGTGTTAGGTCAAGAGGCTAAGGGGGTTGGGGATGCTGAATCCACAAAGGAAGGACTATGTTTGGATGGTTGTTGGGCATTGAATAGCTTTGATGTTGATGTTATTACACTAACTCACTTACTTGGAGGATGGAGCTGGGTTGGGGTACAAATGATCTAGTTTGGATTTGAATTTTTCTTGGCTTCCTTATGTATTTATCTAGATATAAAGGGTCATTTTAGGCATGGAATTGGCTTGGTTATATCTCCCGATGGTTAATTTTTGGAATTCAAGATTTTTTTGTTGGGTATGTGGTTATAATGGCTATTTGATAATGAGGTTGTATTACTTTGGATGTTCTACGTATGGATGGGGAGTTGTAGTTTAGTTGTGCATTGTTTGGTATGCTGAGATAAAATTTCCCTTCTTTTTGTGGTGGTTACAATATTGGTTTAGCTTGTAGATACTACTGTAGTTTTTCTATCATGTTTATTTCCTCTAGTTTGGGATACTCCTGGATGTTAATTACCTAGCTCATGACTCTTTAACATGAGGATTTATTATGTCAAGATATAGGTGCTCCAATTTTTCTATGGATCCCTTGTTTTTACCATGGGTAATTTGTTTTTGTGTCAGATGATCTCTTTTTGGCTTTAGGTGAATTATGGGAGGCATGATTGAGGAAGCTAGTTGGGATTTTTTGTCTCACTCTGCTTTGATGCGAGGATATATTTTCTATGCAATGCAATATTAGTATTGATGTAATTATTTCTTTGAAATTAATAAAAATATCCCTATTCATTTCTCTAGCCAGAAACATTTACCGATCAAAAAGCATTTGTAGGGAGGAAAGAAAAAATGAATGTGAGATGAAGTCTCACCTAACAAACACAACATACTCACACAAAGATTTATATGTTTTTGTAACAAATTTTTTTGTATCACCTTTTACTCCTTTTTCCTCTTCAAATTTATAAGTCTAGATTATAGAAGTACAATTGGTGTTTGCAAAATAATGAGAACACCATCATATTGCTACAGATGTTAATATACCAGTAATTATATGCATGATTCATACTAAATTTTCTCGTAGAATTTTCTCCAAAAATAATTTCTAAACATTGTATCATATTTGAATAAGTGGGTGTAAATTTTAGTAAAAGAGTTTGTAACATTAGGGTCATGGTAATTAATGCATTATTAAAGAGGATATTTTCATAGTCCATCACATTAGTGAATATGATTTTGAATTAAATCATGTCATAAATTATGAATTAGCATTATTGATCATAGTTCATTAGGATGATATAAAGTGAGTCATGGAGTGATCCAAGATATATTGACTCAAAATCTACATCATAATTTTATTTAAACTTTAATTATATATGTAAAGTATTACTAGTTGAAGTACATAGGATAAATGATACAACTCCAACACATGGTTCTTTTAAATGAAAACCACTACATAAAATTAAGCGAAACAAAATTTTAGCACTTGTTTTTAGGAAAAAATATTTTCAATTAATACTCGCAATGCACAAAGGACTAAAAACTACTTTCTAATATAAGTAAGAGAGGAAGACATATTTCATAAATCGACAATATATGTTTTTCACTTTGGATTTCCTTAAGATCGCTTCACATAATGTGAAAGAGGATTTGGAGTTACTAAAGATGAAATCAAATCCTTATGAACTAATTTCTATACCAAGCTTACTACTTTGAATTATTAGCCTTTATTGAGAATATAAATACACAAATCTTAAATTCCATTGAATACGAAAAGAAATGCTATTTTCTTGAAATAAAATACACGTAATAAGAAACCTTGAAGGATCTTTGAAATAATTAGATGAACATCTCAGTTTTCTCTGAGTATACCCATCAAAAATTTCTCTTATAGTATATGATGAGAACATTGATTACATGCATAAAAATAAATAAGTGTGGGGAAGAGGAAGAAACTCCTTTACTTATTTAAATATAGATTAAGATAAGAAACATGATTTATATTCAAATTGTTAACTAGGATTGATATTCATATCATAATATATAGAGAATTTGTAAGATAAATTAATTAGAACATGTGCTAAATGTAGTAAAACATGAGAACGTGAGTGCACTTAGCTCTAAGAATAGTTTGGAAGATGATCTAGGTATGAGAGAAGGATGAACTAGTTTGAAATGTTTTTAAATTCTTCGTCTTTGATTTTGGAAGTGCATCGTGAACAACAACCAAACTATTACTTTGGGATGATAACATTTAACAATTTTGTACTTTTGGATGGATTGGTCTAGGTCGAAGATGACACTCTTTATGGAATTCTATTATTATTGAAATATGCTTCTCTATGAAAATTAGGTCTCAAATGAATTGACCCAAAACCCTAACCATGGGCGAATCCCATATAAAAATGTTAGTGTTTAGGTCAAACCGCAATCCGTACACCACCTATATTGGAAATACTTTGAAAAGGCCTCAAACCACACATGTTTTTACACCTAGAGATATAATATTTAATTCATGTAACTACATTTGATAGTCCGATAACTTGAATATTCTTTTTTGTAGTGGCTTGGATTGGATTTGAGGGATATTAGATTGAGAAGCTTGACACTTGAACCTAGTTCTGAGTTCTTTAGATTTATGTTGGGGAGAATATTAATATTTAATATTGTTTTAGGAATATTTAGGAGATATTTATTTGAATTTTGAGTGATATTTTCTAGTGAAGATCTTGAAAGTTCTAAGTGAGAATATGAGTGCATTTGACTTGCTTATACAAGGTTTATAGGTATAATTTCACATCAAGGCTAACCCATAGGAAATTAACAACCAATAAAAATATTAAATTGAAAAAGTGACCTTTTGGTGGCCTTAGACCAAACCGTTATTTTCATACCAAATTGTTTAGCAATTTGGTCCTACTTAACAATTTGGTCTAATAGAGAAATATGGTGTTGTAGAACTTCATGTATGATGATTAGGATGGGTATACTACTTTACTAATGTAAGCATTTATGCAGATGAAAAAAACTGTAATTGAAGGGATAATTATTGTGATAGGACTAGGGATATAAATATTAGGTTCATAGTAGGTATGCAAGTTATGATTTAGGGATTAAGACAATACAGTACATATGATAATTGATAAATTACCAAATTTTGGTGTCAACATTTCTCCCCAAATTTACAATAGATTTTTATTTACTTTCTTATAGGAAAATTATATTTGAGTGTATAAAGACACTTTTTCTTTTCTCAATTTTAAATTTATTTATATGTTTGGATGGTTGTATGATCCTAAAGTTGAAAACCTATAGTTTAGAGTATATTAAATGTCCGTATAGAAATAATTTAACTTTAAACCTACATTGAAATTAAATCAAAGAGAAACAATCATAAAAGGAGTACACCCATTTTATTTATTGAAGAAGGAGATTCATGTTTGAAGCACTTTGAAATATGAATGGAAATTGTGTCACTAGAGGATTGGGGTGATCAATCCCCAATTTGTATGAGAATTTTAAACCAAGAAGCGAATTAGGTTTCTTAATAGACTAGATAATGGAATAATGTTGAGTATATGAGTACCCCAACTTTATTTATAAGAGATTAAGAAGAAGGGTGTCATAGGGTATTTAAAAACCCTAAAAACATTCAAAAGAGAGTGAGGGTAAGGGTGTCATAGGGAATATAGACACTCTAAAAACCTTCCACCCACAAAACCACACCATCAAAATGGATCTAAGTCCTGAATGTGAAAACCATTACAAATCCAAAAGGGAATGAATGAATTTTGTCCCCTCACTATGTATTGTATGGATGTTAATGTTATAAATGTTTAAAGTTGAAGAAGAATGAATTAAGATCATGCCTCTACACTGCAGTTAAAAATTTCTTAGGTTCCAAATGTGAAAATTCATAAGGAAATTAAGTACAACAATGCCCCACCACATTCTTTGCCAAAATGCAACAAACTCTACTCCGAATCTATATATTTATCCTTGAGCCTATATTAGGGATGTATTAAATCCTTTATGTTCTACAAGATTTTGAATTTGATATAAAAATATACCCACAACAATATTATCCATTTAGGATAGTAACTTCTACCGCTTCTATCCTTTTTGGGATGATTTTATCCAAATTGAATATCTATGAATAGTTTTCATTCATTCATATTTATGTGCCCTTGAATTTTGTTCCATTGTAGTCTCTAATTTGTATTTTTCTATATGCATGAATTTCATTGATATTCATGTGAAAACCCCACTAAATTCCCCATATTTTTAGGTAATTGAAATGTTTATTAGATCACTTGGATCAAAATAATTGAAGTGTTTCCATGTCATATATAACATATAGCCATTGTTGGATCACATAGAAGATATCCGTAGGTTGCCACCATTTAGAACCAACACTTATAAGAGTAAATGGTATAAAATATGCCGTAGCATACAAAAATACAAGTATACAAGCATCAAAGTAAATAATCAAACAAGTACAAAAATAGATACCACATTTATAATCATAAAGAAGGCCAAAAGCTACATAAAAGGGATACAATAGTGTCATTCACACAAATAAGGGTCCCATGGATACATAGGAAAGCTAAATGATGTTGTAAACAAGGGACATCTATGTATTTCAAACAAATAGAGAAGGAAAAAAAGACACACACGCACACACAATATGAGAAGATAAGCTATTGAATGCGTGATAAACAAGTAAACATGACCCAATATGCGTATGAAATGAGATATACTAGTCCCGTATAATCCATATTTCTCAGTCCCAAATATTTGGATGAATAAAATATATCACTATCTTTGAATATAAACATGACTAATGTGCTAAATATCAATATTTAATGAAACAAGAACACGTAAAAGTGTAGAAAACACACTTACATTAGTAGGACCACTAGGTAAGAGGGAAGGTCCAACATCTACAAGCCTTGCAGAGAGTCTTGTGTATACTACATCATACTCATATTCCTCATGAAACACATGTGCATTGTGTATAACATATTTTATCCATCAAACCATGCAACAAACAACTAATGTAAAGTGGGGAGCCAAGAGACCAAACCATGTTTAGGTCCTAATTTTTATATTTTTAAGAATATTTAAATATTTTTGAATTATTAGAATACTTGAATGCTTATTTTTTTATAGAAATATTGAAAATGCTTGAAAATTTTCTATTAAACATTGATTTAGAATTCCATATTAGGATTGTAACATAATAGTCCCAAATCAACCACATGATGAAGCATATAAAGGTAAGCACAACATAATTATTTAATTTCTGAAGATGATAAAGAGTCATGATTTATTCTTCATTAATATATTTTGGGCCCTATTCTACCACATTTGACTTTCAATGTGTCATATTGACCGATAATCAAAAAAACCATCATGCTTAATTATAAATAATGTATGAAGCTAGGGGAAATAATATTGTTATTGGTCTTATCTATAATTCCTTTAAAAAAAAATAACTATGATCTTTCCAAACAAATAGGAATATGATTGGGGTTGAGGGATACCCATATGTTTGATACTATAACATATAAATTATATGCTAAAAATAACATAATATAATGCTAAGATTTGCACAATATTTCATATATTGACATTATATTTGATGGACTAACATAGAGAGTGTGTAATGCTTCTAATGTACATACATTATTAGATGTAGTTGTATTCAATGGGAGTATTCTAAACAATTCCATGTATATAAAGTAAGAACATAAACATATCAAATCTAGGTGCTTACATACCTCACTTGCATTAATAGAGCATGATCATTTTAGTTGTGTTGATTCATTGTGGATCATTGAAATACCACTAGCTTTTAATGTATAAATCTTAAATATTAATTCTTGAAAATGATTAGCATAATGACCAATAACATGATGATATTAATAAAAGGACTTACTTGGTTTTTATTATAGGCTAGCCATGTGATGATGCAAAATAGGTAGTGATAATACACCATGATCAAGTAATAAAGGCAAGAGTTCTGTAGTGCGTCTAGATGTTTTGTAACATCCACTTTTGTTACTTCACATCCGTGTTTTTTTATAAATATTATTCTTACTTTATGCTTCTCGATTTAAATACCCATATATTTAAATCCAACATAAACCTTAATGTAATCCATTTCTGATAACTATCATAAACCATGTGCAATTGCATGAGGGAATACTGAACCTATTCACTCTCCCTCATTGCTCTGTATGAGCCAATACATCAAATGTATCCTTTGGTTTTCCTTTATCGGATATGATATTTAAGTGAAGATACCTAAGTGTCTACCTGGGTTCCACCTAGGAATTCCATAGGCATCTCATAACTTAGATCATAGTGAAATCACAATAGTGTAATCAGTAAGCTTACACTACTTTGCGCAAAGTTTCAGAGTCATGTATGCCATGCTCAATTCCATGACGGCACACTCATCATTAGGAATTTGTCATCTCACCTTAATCACTTATTCAGTTATATGGATTAGCATTCCAAAATGGAGTTATAGGCTTGGTAAATTATATCTTAATTAGTTTATACATGACAAATTACCCTAGATTCCATGACTCTTCCATCACGAATGATTCATACCTAGGGTCCTACATCATTGTATTCCAATAGGTTGAATGTAGTTCCTTTAAGTACTTTACATTCCTTTCTACCTATAAATTTTAGATATAAGTTTAACTCACTACCTTAGTATTGTACTTGCTATCCGTAATGTTACACGTAAAATGATACTTTCTAAATTGTGCAAATGACTCGTCCCTTTTACCAAGTAAGCTAGTAGTTATCATTGTTGCTTATTTTTCCTATATCTATAACATGCAAGGTTATTCGATGATTTATTAGATATGATAGATTGCATCGTTTTCATTATCCCATTTAATCATCATAAAATCAACCATACTTTTGAATACAGCTTCCCGGATGTACCTCTACACCTTTCTTCCGATTAATATCTCATCATACATGCATTTGTATCTTCATCTACAATAGTTGTCACTCAAGTTAGTGATACGATAATTATTTTAAGGACTTCAAGATTACAGGTGACCATACCCAACTTGGGTATATTGCTCGAGATACTTTCTAAACCCTTTTCAAGGTTACATCCAACTAGGCCACTTAATTACCGCTAATAGATATTCATGCGAACTTCTTTGCATCCATATTTATATGATAATATATCTCAGCTATAGGACCAACACCCTCTTTTTATGATTTGGCATAAGTCTACACCCTCCCACTTTCTTACATTTATATTAAACTTATATTTATGTAAGTGTGGACCCTAATCCTTCACAGAGGTATCAACATACCTTAGTACTTGATTATTTAGGATTGTATCCTCTTTCATTTGGATACTCAACAAACTCGCATTGCCTACCTAATAGTAAAACTCAATATTAAATGATTAGAATACTTCCAACAATCATAGTAGACATCTTCAAAATGTTTAATTATACCATTTGAATATAACTTTCATACTACCGTGTTGTTAACATGGCTCATATTATTCATGAAGTCCTAACCTCATTGGTTATAGTTATTTGCAAACAACTAAAGACCCATTTTATTAGTCTTGTTCTTACTTTATCCATTGATAGAAGTCATTTTTAATTCTTGTTTATATCATTATAATTCCTTTGACACCATAGCCTCATGATATTTAGTTGTAATTATCCCATTTCATGTTATGAGTGATACAATTGAGAGATCTTATGACAGATGGTCCCAAGATTAAAAGCTTAAGATGCTACATAGATATCTCAGTATATATTTCTAATTGTCATATTATAACCTCATAGATTGTCTAATGTGGGAAATTATAAATTGATTTCACACTTATATTCAATAAGTCCCTCATTCTCAATCATATAATAGAATCTTAGAAGCTTAATTCTTACTTAAGTAGGTTTATACCTTCTTGATCATCCTCGTTTGATGGCTATACCATTAAAATTATTTTTCTCTTTGGTGATGTATATTATCTACTTGACCCTACTACTCTCATTAGAATATTAAGATATTCTCCAAATGGTATTATGATTTGAAAAATATCAATTTATCATGGACTTAGCAACATAAAGTCTTAAGATACATACTTCATGTTAGGACTTACTTTTCATCTTTTTGGTTACTTTTATAACTTCCTTCTTGCAATATTGTTTGATGTACTTATTATTTTATACCATACTAACAGCTTACTTATAATACCACGATCATTCATGAAATTATGATAATAACTTGGTTGTTTATACAAAGAATAACAAAATGTACATCAAAATCATAACTTTTTATATTAATGATAAGTAATCTCAATAATACCTCACTGCATAAAATTATTACAAGTATGCTACAAACACATTCTTTTGACGTGCAATGTCTTTACCTTTAGATATCAATATTAGATAGGTCTTATTACAAGTCATCATTGAATAACAATAGCTACATAAAACAACCAGATTAAATGCCTTAACAAGTCAAATACTTCTTTCACAATCATGCCCACTAGTTAGCACATCTATTCAAAATTACATATAGTACATCTTCAAAGATTCTCATACATAAAATTTGGTATGATAATCAAGAACCCAATCATTCTTTTCCTTTAACATTCCAAGATCCTTGACCTACAATCGAGAATGTTAATGCACAAGAGTGCATGGTCAGTTCAACTGGAACCGACATGAATAGCCCTCTTACCCACATGACATCTCTTGCCAACTTATATTTGACTAAAAGAAATGTTACAAAGTTAAATCACAATTCAGTACAATAATGCGAATATTCAAACATTCTATATCTTTTAAATAATCTTTTTAACAACTAACTATTCTCTGTCTCAATTTCTAAGTGTTTTAATAAAGGAATTCAAAAAGACAAACCTCATAACAATACAAAGTTAAAGCACCCATAATAAATAATATAATTTCATGTATTGTAAAAATTGCAAGCCCCTAACAAACTTACATAACAAGTCATAATATCTTATTCTTAGGGTATTATTCACAAAAAGTCTTATGCTTTCTGTTCAATGCCATAATGGCAACTTACGAAAAATGAGCATACCCAACCGCAACCCAAACAAAAACGTTCAATATCCTTAATTCTTGTAAGGTAATTGAAATAATATAACATGAAAGAATATACCAAAGTATCATGATGACAAGACATTCACTCACACTTAGATAGAATAATAATAATACCAGCTTATATCTTATTCCACTTAACATTGTTACCACAAATAATATTTCGCATCTTATTGTTATTATATATTTTATCATATTTTCCTCATATCCGTATTTACGGAAATTCTGCATAAGGTTTCTAAATATAATAACCAAGTTATAAACCACTACATTATTATGAACACGTAAATTAGTGCTCAATTTAAATTTTGAAATGGAATATCTTTATAGTATAGTACAACAAGGTACCAAAACTATTAGTTATAATTACAACTACTACAACTATTATAGTATGATGCCCTAAGGAAGAAACCACATCAAAGAACGAACACATACATACAAGGATTCGATCTAAGTCTTAAAGTATAGCCAAAGATTTCAATGTCTAAGTTGAAATTGAAATCATTCTCAAGCTCTAAATCTGGTGGTAGGAGGCATATGTCTCTAACTACAGAGAATAAAATCTAACCTCCTCTCTAAATACTTGCAAATCAACCCTTAAAGTAAGTATAAAGATACAATATCATTTATAAATAGCAAAAACAGATCTGAAAACCAAAGTGGAAGGAGTACATGGGAGTGGGGAAATTTGGTTAAGGAATGCCGTCTTGTGGAAGGATTTTCCAGCTTAGGGTTTGGTGGCTAGGGCATGAAGGAAAAGGATTTCTTTACAAGAGTGAGCTTTAAAATTGAGCTAAGTAGAGAGCGAGAGAAAGGGGAAGGAGTTTTAAGTTTGGCCCGACCGGAAGAATAACACCAAAGAAAGCAACCATTTCACCAAAGAAACTAAAGGGAAAGGGAAAAGGAAAGAAAACCATTGTCGTCGCAAGCTCCAATGAAGAATGGTATGTAAAAATGCAATACCCAGATGGAGTATTTCTAGGAAAGGAATGGGTATCACATCTAAGACAAATTAATGTGAGTGATTATAACCATCACATGAGCACAACTGAGAAATAAATGGTGCTAGAGTTGGTTTTCCCAACTAACAAAAGGACACCAAATGGGATGCCTATTTATAGTGACAAGGTGAAGGTTAAATTAGAGGAG
The DNA here is from genome assembly GCA_018340775.1 of Taxus wallichiana var. yunnanensis. Classification (NCBI taxonomy): domain Eukaryota; kingdom Viridiplantae; phylum Streptophyta; class Pinopsida; order Cupressales; family Taxaceae; genus Taxus; species Taxus wallichiana. Next base: position 191,055,086 of record CM031233.1, read on the forward strand.
GTAGGATTATTACAACTGTATGAGTTACCTTACTTTGGTAAGTCTGGAGCGCCTTTATTAATGGTTGATGTCGCGTGTACATGAGGATCACTTTTATTTTGCAGGCGCAAGATGTGCATAACACCATAATTGATATCCAAGTTCACATGCCTTATTTGTGAAGGAGAGAGTATATATGATGATCTGAGTGATAAGGAGGCTATCAAGGAGATTGTAGTCACATACGAATAAAATAAGGGGTCGCGATACTTTGGCATCATTGAGATTCCAGACCTTGTTATGAGTATGGCCACACACTTGGTGACCAAGCTCAATGATTAGGAATGATGGACGCAAGTGAACAAGGCATGGCTAAATGTATGTCAAAAGATATAAGAGGGAACCATCTATAACTTGTCCGCTTTCATCACGGATGAGATCATAAGTAGCGTGTAGGAGGGAGAGAAGATATTATTCAATAATGTCCTCCTCGCCATTTTCTTTTTAGAAATTAGAGTGCTAGGTGGGCCATAAAAGTTTGTTTGGAAGTATCCAAATGAGGATCCCTCACCAAAGAGATTTGAAAAATACACTTGTGAAATCATGACGGCCGCTCACAAGGCACTCCTGGAGAAATGGTATAAATGAATGCGTGACACATTTAGGTCAGAGTGGAGGATCCCAGAGTAGTTTCTCACACTCATGGATGGAGACGTAGAATTTACAGTGTACCAACATTTCTACATTGGCAGATTTACTTTGACAAATGGGACTAAAGTTCCATGGTGCAAGCTTCCCTTCTTCTTCACCACACAATACTTCTAGGCAGGGGTCAACAAGTTCACAGAATCCAAAAGTCTAAGGTTTAACCTTAGTAAAGTAGACCAAGACCACCTTGAGCTACACAAAAGCTCATATATCCTAAAAGCACATGTATGTGGAGAAGTATGTCTCCCACGAGGTTCAAATGATGAAACCAATAATGCTACCAATCGCTGGAAGGGATGCAATAAGAATATATCTTCGCATAAGGCCAAAGTTTGAGAAAGGCACATATCTAGAGAATGATGTCTCCATACCAGAAGACCCCACAAGAAGGAAGAAGGCCGCACCGAAGAAGAGAGAAAGAGAAGGGGGCGGAGAAGAAAGCACCAAGTGTGCAGACCACACAATCGGTGGGCTCTCCTAAAGCAGCTTCAAAGCCTAGTACTTACGTGCAGAGGAAGAAGTCTCCTACCAAGGAAAGCACCTAGAAGAGGTGCCACCAGAGCATGAAGAACACCTCACCGATGAGGAATCACCAATGAAGAGGTTTCTGTCAAGGAGAAGGAAAGAGAAGAATCTCCTATGCTGGAATCTCTAGTAAGAAAGAAGCAGAAGGTGACAGATGAGGAAGAATCAAAAGAGACAGAGAGTCTAGGTGCCTACACCAGTGATAAGGATGATGATGAACCCGAAAGAGGTGAAGGCCATCCAATATACGATATACATGATTATGAGGAAAAAGGAGATGAAGAGGAGTATAACAAGAAAGATGACAAGAGGAATGACAAGGAAGAAGGTGAGGCTCAAGGCAAGGGGGTGAGTGAAGAAGTAAGCACTAAGAAACAAAGAACCCCAAGCCTCACTAAGGAGCAAGTAGAGACATCCACTGAGAGAGAAGTGGCAGGAATCATGAATAAGTTGGTAGAACATGAGTTAGAAAGGAGCGCAGACAAGATTATAAAAGAGATAGAAGAAGAGAGTGTTGGGAAGGAGTATGACAACATGGGTGGAGATCCCAAATTAGCAATGAGCTTCCCAAGGGTCAGTGCAAACAGTGGGAAAGGTGTAGTAGTAGCACAAGGGCAGGGAATGGGATACATTGATGATCCTAGCAAGGTGCTACACGCGCGCTTCTAGAGCACCATACCTACAGAACAACTCCTAGCAATGTCATCGTTTGATGAAGAAGGCATGTACCCATGGACAAGAAAGATGTTATCTTGGGCATTTGAGTCCCACGTGGATGAACCAGAATTTGAAGTGAGTCAAAGAGCACTAATGAAGGTGTTAGAAGCCAAAGGGATAAATTTGTTGGTGAATTCTCAAAGAACTATCGATGAACAGTATGTAACGCACTTAACAAGGTTTTAGTTGAAATTGAGGCTAGACTATTTGGGAGAAATAGAGTGAAATTCCTAGAGGAGGAATTGGAGAAGAAAAAGAAGGAGCTCATGGAGAAGAGAAAAGACCTAAAGCAAGAGGAGTTGATCAACACTCAGTTGAGGTGTGAAATGAAGGAAGAAAAAGCTAAGGTGCGTAAAGTCTCCAAGAAGGTGGAGATGATTATAGATGCAATTGTCTTGAAGCACCCCAATGTAATGCCACCTAATGAGAAGTAAGAGCCACCTTGCTTGCAATGTCTAGAGGATCTGACTTGCATTCTCAAAATTGAGAGGTGACCACTTACTTTAGAATATGTAGAAGAGGCACATGCACGCTTGGAGAAAGAAAACAACATGAAGGTTGTTGATATTGTGGCTCGATACACCAAACTTCTTGCAGAAGTAAAGGACATTGTGCAAATTGCTGAAGCTGCATATGACAACTACACTGATAGAGATAAAGTGGCAAGCATCGTGGTTGCCACCCATGAAATGGAAATCAAGAAATTCCAAGAGAAAAATAATGGGAATAGAGTGGAGAGAGACAAGATCCTGGCTGAGGTGGAGAATAAATTAGAATAAATTGAGACCCTTCGAGGCTTGATCAAAAGCCTGTTGAAGGAACTCTACCCCTAGATCACCTACAGGATGGATGCCCTTGAAGACTTGGGGAATTAATTGGAGAATGTTGTTGACACCATGAGCACAAAAGGAGAAGAGCTGGTTTTTGAGGAAGTGAGCACCCTGGTGTGTGACCTTTATCAGCAAGCTCAGAACGAGGTCGACGCTTGGGGGAATTTAGAGGAAGAAATAGGAAATGATTTCCCTCTCCTCCTCTAGCAATAAACCTGTTCCCCATTCTTTCATTCTTTCTCCCAATTCTTCATTCCTTTATTCTTTCTTCCCAACCATTATAGATCCTGCCATTCTTTATTCTATTGAAGAGTGTTTCCAAGGACAAAGAATAGGCGTAGTGTGGGGTGATGTTGGGCCCCAAAATATTGGCTAAGGATGAGAAGGCACATGGGTGTGCGTGACCTAGTTGAAGAAGGGTACATGGGGTTGAAGGCGCGTAGGGAAGGGTTCTAGTAGGGTTTTGCAGAACACATAGTGCACACTTGCAAGGAAAGACATGTTTTGGACTTAGCCATATTCAGGCGTCCCAAGAAGCACACGAGAAAAGCGTGACCCTTGTGGATAAGGTGCCAGCCTGACGACTGTAGGATCAAAAAGGGAATATTCTAGGCATGTGATGGAAGGTTCCAGAAGAGCATCATTACACAGAGTGGAGAGCTCGGATCAAAGAGGGCATGCTCCATTGGAGGACCACTTAGACACTTAGTAACCGATTGATTACCTCAGAAGGCATGGTGGTGAAGGTAGGAAAGCTATTTATTGAGGTGTACGGGTAGCAAGGAGGAGAGAGAGAGAGAGAAGAAAGACGAGAATATAGAGAGACATAGAGTCATCCTGGGAGAGTAGAGGTATGGGGAAAGAGGTGAAGCTCTAGCATAAATACCATGGAGGATTCTATGGGTTGGGATTAGGAAAATATAGGAATCATGGCACATTTAGAGGGATGGGTCTATATTCTTCTTTGTAATATGATGAACATAGTATAGTTTTGATGCATGACTTGGCTCTGCATTGTTATATGAAGGTCTATTATGACTTTGAGGGATGTAATGTGGTTATTGAACATATTAATATGAATATAAGGCTCTGTTTCTAAATCATATATGTGTTCATGAGTACAATCCTTATGCATTTCCTTTATGTATGAACCATTTTCATATGCTATTTGCTATTTCCTTTTTTGGATGCATTGAAATGACAACTTGTCCTAGGTCCTCAGAATGATGTATGGTTCTTTTCTATTCACTTACACTTGAATATCTGTAATAAGATGATGCATTATTAAAAGAATCACATAAAGGAGAGGCTCGATACCCGCGCATTCCTCGGTGAGCGCTTAACACCCACTCGGGTGATAGGCTGATGCGCATGGGATTAGACTATTAGTATAGGGGTATAAAAATGACTATAAGGAGGTACCCTTTATCGTCATGGCTAACATGGAAATCTACTTCGTTGTTTGGATGTTACTTGAATCGATACATGATATTTAAGGAAGTGCACAAAGATATTTGTGGAGTGTACACTAGTGGTATGGTCTTGGCTAAGAAGCTCTTAAGGGTGGGTTATTATTGGCCCACCATGAAAGTAGACTGTTGTAATTTTGTAAAGAAATGTGAGCTATGCCAAAAGTATGGCAACTTGATACATGCACCAAAGATAGGCTTTACAACCCATTGTGACACCTTGGCCATTTTCTAAATGGGGCTTGGATCTCATAGGGAAGCTCCATCCTTCTTCTTCAGATGGCCATACCCACATTATTACCACCACCAAATATTTTACTAAATGGGTAGAGGTTGTACCTCTCACTTATGTCACTGGTGTGCAAATATCCAAATTCATCATGAATCACCTCATTTTCCATTATGGTATCCCTTCCACCATTTTCACTGATAATGGTAAATCCTTCAAGAATAAAATGGTCAAAGCATTATGTCAATGCTTCCATATTCATCTCAAGTGGTCTACCCCCTATTACCCCCAAGGTAATGGGAAAGCTGAGGCTACCAATAAAACTCTTGTACGGATCATGGAGAAAATGGTAAGTAAGACTGCCGTAATTGACACTTACAAATACATCCCGCCCTCTGGGCCTATCGAACCTCCATCCGCACTCCTACTGGTGTGACCCCATATTCACTAGTCTATGGAACTGAAGCCATCATACCCTTGGAAGTGGAGCTTCCTCCTTAGAATATCTCTTCGAGACTATCTTGATAAGGATGAAGACTATAGAGTTTCTGCCAATGAGCTAGAGCTGTTGGATGAAAAGTGTATGAGAGTGTTTAATCACCTAAAGTTTTACTAGAATAGAGTGTCAAGAGGATATAACAAATGGATCATTCATCATGAATTCGATGTAGGAGATCTTGTTCTAAAAGAAAATTAGAAGAACATTGTCAAGGATAGAGAAAAGAAAGGTAAATTTGAGGCTAATTGGTTAGGGCCTTATGTGGTGGTTGCTAAATATGGATTAGGAGCTTATAAACTGGCATACTCAGATGGTGAAGAGATTTTAGAACCTGTGAACGCCATGCATCTTAAGTGGTTCTATGCTTAAGTATGGCAAAATATCAAAAATTACCTAAAAAGTGGAAAAACAATAAAAAAGAGAAAAATTAGAAAATCAAGAAAAAGTAAGGAAAAAGCAGGTCATCCACATGTGAAAACCACACAATTGTGGTGCATTGGGCAGGTATTTGGGTGAAAACTAATTTCCAACGCTCAAGGAGGATTCATTGGTCACAAGCTACTCTTACATCTGCATGGGTAACCCTCACTGCTATCTAGGTTTGGTTTCCCTTGATTAGGTCTAGGAACCCTACCGGGTCTACTTCACCAGGCCGTGATCTAGCTTGTTTGTTCTTATATCTGCGTGAAGGAGTTTCCTTTGTATATTCCCATATAACACTAGGGGAACCTTCATATTCCACTTTCTTGAACATATACGTGTGGAATTATGCCTTTTGTATATTCCCCATCACGTTCGGGGCATCCACGATTCTTTGTCCCTATATATTGCTTTCGAAACAGAACCTTAGAAAATACAAAAACATTCAGAAAAGATACAGAAAAATCTAAACATTCAGAAAACCCCCTTAGGAATGAAGCTACACCAACTTCGTAACATTGTCTTAAAAAAACCTTGAAAATAATGTGCACAATAGCCTTGAAAACTTATCTTTCAAGATAACACCAAAAACAATAGAAAATATATCAATGTTGTCCCGCAAAAACAAGGTAGTGATTATCTTGCTTTTAGTTAACGGTTTGTACAGTTTTGGTTGTGAGTATCTTTTCATGTTATGTGGTTCATTTGCTTACCTTCAATTGAATCTTGTTTGATTTAATTAGGTGCTGCATTGAGTTCATTTTATAAGCTTTTATACTTGTAAGATATTGGTATGTTTTCATCATCTGCTGTATGCATCTATTAGAATTCATTTTACTTAGATTGGATACCAATTTAATCTATTGTTAAAATTTGCATGAGTTCATTTCTAGTTACATATTGTTGTGTGGTTTTGAAGGTGTATATTTGTTTAGTTTTGTTAAATTTTACTTGTGCATTTTTTTACTGCACATTTGTTTGTTATCACATCTATCATATATCATTCATCACATATAACATCATCTAATACATCATATATACAAAAATGCTAATTTTACATCATGCATGTATACTAAGCTAATCACCACATATTGTATCATCAATGAGGGCAAGAGGGGTTACATGTGATCATGAATCTATCCCCCCACACCAATATCATCTAATATCATCCCAAATGCTAGCATCTACTAGAATATCTCATGTCTAAAACATATGATATTATTTGAAGATATATCATCAATATAAAAACATATGGTACAACATCACTATCTAACATGAAATATACATAGGAAATGAGAATCATACATCACCATGATACACTCATACATCTATAAACATGAATCATCATCATAAAGCATATAAAAACATGAAAATATAAACCATTGAATGTCCATATATACATGTATAAATGTCTATCTCAAAATAAGATATACATCATCAATACAAAATATGCCATCTAAAGGGCATGAATCAAAACCGAGCCTTCATCACGAGGCATAATAACATACATGATACATCAATACATACATTGATCAAAATTAGTGTTCATAAGAGGCATGTATACATACATATATCATATATATAAAAGGAGAGAGTCAACCATGACTCTTGCCCTCTCTAGGGCTGCTTGGTCTATGACCTAGAGGACGAAACATAAACTGATGTGATGGGTTGGCTCCAAGTGTACCACCTAGCTGTCTAGCTAGCTACTGTGTCTTGATCTAACCAGCCGTCTTGACCTCCGTGATCTAGATCCTATCCTTCTCACATCTAACTGATCTAAGTGTGTAATCCGATCCCCTCGTTGGAGTTTCTCCAAAATAGGAAACCTTGTAATACGATGCCTCGCCACTAGCTCTCATGATGTCCTGAATCATCTTTGTATCTCCAAAAGAAGTGGCTACCTATACAAAGAGCATCTCACTCCACTATCAGTCTACCCATATCAACATGGGCATGTCTTGAAGCAGCGGCTTGCCGATCTCTCTGTCTATAATAATTTGGACATGGACCCGTGTCGGATCTCTTTAAATGGTAATAGCCTACACTTGCGCATGAGCATGGTCCTACTTGTACCATGACACCCTATGCATGTTTCGTGCCTGATGTAGGAGGCTCAATATTTGATTACTCTACACCGCTAGCTAACTAATATATTGTTTCCATGATCCTCCATCCCCACCCTGAGCAGCTTGGGCTCTTACCTAGTCTCTCTGTCTTTGTAATGTGACCTATAATTGTGTGCCCGGCCTGATCTATCTCGGTCACTACCACACGTGATCGAATGATTATCGCCACCTATAGCTACTGCTAAAGCATAACTAACTTTCCATCATCTCTACCACCACCTAGAGAACAAGGTAGAGGGCCCTACTGCGGAAACACTTGTTGTGATGGAACATATATCCCCACTGGAATGCCTACTGGAGGAAACTCTATATCTAGAGCTTGGGGTATTTATATCTTCCTAGGCCTAGGCCCCTATTTGTGTGGCTACTGTAGTGGAGGAACATGTCCACCACCCCCATCATGATGCTTTGGCCATCGAAAGGATCATCGTCATCATCATCATCCTCGACACCTCCACCATCACCTCTTCCGTCATCACCATTGCTAGGAGTCCCCACTGGAGGTGCTCTAACTTCGACATCCCATGCTGCTCTAGGGATCGTCAATAGATGAGGTACTACTTTGTGTGGTACCATGGAGCATACTCTAGTGTGTAACTCATATCTCTAACCTATCTAAAAGGTACCCACATAAATGACACCACTTGTAAATAGTTGGTCAAGGCTCTATCTCTGGTGATCTGTGGCCCCATGTCAAAATACTCTCGGACCCTACAAGCATACCACATATCGGCCTCAGTACATCCTGTGTAATGCCAATGTATCTCTGGCACTGATCAACTTTGTAGAACTCTCACATATAGCTGCGGTTGCCCAACATAAAATGCTCAATTGTCACTGTATTGAGCTCTAGGCCATCCTCGAGCCACTAGAAGTGTCTATGCGGCCTCCATACTACCGCATCCTGTTGTAAGTCATTTAAATCTCGGTGGTAATGGTAGGTGTCTCCCATATGTGGCCGTACATCATCACCAATTAGAAACTTTCACATAGCGTAGGATCCTCTGGAGCCTGAACCCTCAGTACACCTATGGGATGACCAATAGAAATGTGGTCCCATGCCCAAATCTGAAGCAACTTTGATGGGTCCTACTGTTTCTTGACGGTAGTATGCCATTAAGTGTAAATCCAAGTATAAATGTGCCATGTACTAGCCTCAGCAGTATGTCTCGCCATCAATCAAACCACGTATCACTCCAATAAGGCCAAGTGCAAATGAAGCTCCAATTTTTCAGGGAGTAAAACTCCACTGCCAAAACCCATAAGATATACTACGACCCGATCAAGCTCAAGATCCTCTATACACACTGATAAACTAATTGTCATCCCACGGTGTGGTATAGCTCGAATACTGAATAACTCTAGAATGCAGTGATCAATATTAGGTTAGTGACTCATGTACTCAATCATCTAGCTTGGATGGAGACCCGCATAATATGCATACGTCCTCCAAGGTAATGGTGATCTCACTAGTGGGGAGTTGGAAGCACTGACTCTCGCTATGCCACCGCTCGACTACGGCTGTTAGGAGGCCATGGTCTAGAGTAATCTAGGGCATATCAGCCATGTAGGCTAGCCTTGTAACATATAGAAGGATATCTAATATCCTCCGATCATCCTCATCAAACCATGTCTCTATCGTAGCTAGGCAACCATATCTCTCTTTGGTGTGCGGGACGATGTAGTATCCATTTGCACAAAAAAAAATGATAAACGTGTTAGGGTTACATTTCTATCTACTTCTATCTAATTTTCTAGTAAATTATTCTTTCATTCATCTAACATACTAATTTTCACTTTCTTCTACAACAATCTAGTCTATTTTCATCTATACTCGATAACTATTTCCAAAGGATAAGTTACATACTTTTCCTCGTGCACGCATGCCTGTTTCAACACATACACGACTAACACGTCTGCACTTCCATTTCAATGCCTATGCACCAATATTGGTGCATACGTCCCCCTTCCTACACCTAATCCCCCACGTCGTAGGATGCATATGCACCCACCCACCGCCTATGCTCACAATCGATGTGCGCGTGTGCACGTCTCTTTTCCCCCTCCTAACGCATGCACACCCCTTCGATGGATATGCATGCACGTACCCATATTTTTATAGGTACACCTATACATACCTATGTTTTTGATGCATGCATGTACACACATACGTCAAATTCACCCTAACCTAGCCTAAAACATGCTAAAAATGTCATTAAATGCTAAAAGGACAACACAAGGATACAACACTCACATAGGGTCCATCCACTTTGTGTCCCAAAGGTACTCTGGATGCGATCTACTCGTCTCCTCCTCCTTGGAATTATCGCCATCTCACTCCAATTCTCTCACAATTGTTTGCGTAAAATTTTGCAAGAGCTCTACTACAAATGAAGTGGTCGTGATTGATTTACCCCCCGTGGGTATATTAGGCTGTCGTGATGCCCCTGGGGCATGTTTCCTCCTTCGTGATCACTCTAACACTTGTTATCTTCACTAAAATTATTATTTTTATCAAATAATTATTTTTAAAATTAATTTTCCGCTATGCTTTAGGGCACTATTTTCCACCTAGGGCTTATGTCTTCACCTGGGGCATTTTTAACTATTTCAAGCGTTTCTTGTCTTCTATTTTTCTCTATCACCATGGTTATTTTTAAATAATCATTATTGACCCATTTGTCTTCTCGCCGGGGCATGTTACTGCTACCCAATGCTTGTTCTCCTCACTCTGAACATTTTCATGCGCTTTTTGGAGATCTTCCATTTCCTAAATTCTTCTGACCGATCAAAAATTATAAAATTATAAAATCATCCAAAAATCCAAAAAAATTGTAAACACTTTGGCAATGGACTAAATTTGGTAATAAACTCATTTACAGCTGAAATCTATGTCTCTCACACGGCATTCATCTCATATCTTGTTGGCATTTCCACGTGTATTGAGACAACGACTCACGGATCCTCTGAATCTCCAAACCAGTTATAAAAGCTATGCTACTTAATTTGTCGATACTCTGGGGCATGAATTGCCTAGTATTGTTTCACTTGTGCACATTGCTTTTTCATTGGACCTAAGTGTCCTCCATCCTTTCCCTTGCATATAAAAATTACTTAGGGCATCATTTTAAACCCTTATCATTTATCAAAACATTTGGGATTGCAACTTGATAACATATATTTGTGCAACTGTATTAAGCGTTGTTGGTTTGAGTGTGTGTGATTGTACTTATTTCCATGTTAAGTGAGTTTGTTTGCTTCTCGTATTGCATTGCATTCGTGTATGTTGCATGGATTTGGCCGTTTTTAGCAATGGACAATTTTTTGTATCGTGGCTTTTTATGTCATTTTACGTTGTCATCGCATGCTCATATTTTAATAAGGACTGATGATGAAGATTACTAGCAATATGATGAATAGAATTATTTATATAACAATGCCTTGTGGATAGCTCAAAATCCCTTTTTCTTGTTATTTTCTCTTCTATCTCCCCTTTCTTCACACTATTCTTTCTTCTATCCTCTTTTTTGATCGTCGATCGTGTTCCTCCATCACCCCATTGACACTCGAGGGGCATCCTTCATCCTACTAATTTTTCTTCTACCCCTTCAAAATTTTCTACTCATTTATGCTTGTCTACTTTCTTTGAAGTGACATCGCACACGTCACCTCAAAGAGGGGCAAATGTAGACACCTATAATTTGGTCTACATGATCTTATTACTAAGATCATACTAACTATCCTAGTCTCGTGTTCATTTACTACACTACGCTAGTAAAATACCCTTTCTAACCCCTTCTAAACCTCATAAACCATGCTAATCCCTCTCTAACTAGCTTCTATAAGCTTGTTTCCTTTAATTAACCTTGTTTAGGTTAATTAACCCTCTTATTGAATTTCTAAAGAGGATTTTAATTTCTAAACAAATATCTAACCTTTCCAAATAACCACTTAGCTTCTTAAAATCCAGTTCACACCTCCAAATATGTTTTTCTAGAAATCAACTTTTTGACTTCTTTTTAGTCCCACATGCATCCATAATATCCTTTTCTCAAATCCAAAACTATAAATAGAGGGTTACCCCTCCCACCTTTTCCTAATAACTCTCTCTCTCTCTCTCTCATTTCTGATTTAGGTCATGCTTAGGTCTTTTAGAGTTATTTCATAGTTTATTTGAGCTATTTATTTGTTATTTGCTAATCCTTTCAAAGCTTTAGGTAAATGGGAGAAGCCATTAATGGTGAGCTTCCATTCTTAAGCTTTTGAAACATCAATAAACATAAAACTGATTCTTTAGAGATTTAATAGGTTCACTTATAGATAACTTTCATGGAGTAGAGAACTAATATAGTCATGTTTAGAGGTTGATTGTTTGTTTCAAGCTTTATATATGCATGAAAATAGGTAGCTCTTGCTTATCTCTAATCTGATGGTCATTTGAGTTGTTTGTTCCAAAGCTTTTGGGGTTTCTTTAGAGGTTCTTACCCCATTTTCATAGCTTTTGTAAACTTTTCACCGTACACATTATCAATTTGATTTAGAAATGGCAGATGCCCATTCTCATATTGGAGTAATTAGCATATTTTGTTAAAGACCATCTCGAGGGGGATCAAGCCTTATGTAGCTCTATTATTTTGTTTTAGGAATGGGCATAGCTCTATTATTTTGTTTTAGGAATGGGCATCTTGGCTCCACCAAGTGTTGCACTACATACCCTTGGGCAGATGCCCATTCTCATAGTTGTATTAAATTGGTTTAGAAATGGCAGATGCCCATTCTCATAGTTGTATTAAATTGATTTAGAAATGGCAAGTGCCCATTCTCATAGCTCATAGTTGTATTAAATTGATTTAGAAATGATAGATGCCCATTCTCATATAGGAGTAATTAACATGTTTTGTTAAAGACCATCTCGAGGGGATCAAGCCTTATGTAGTTCTATTATTTTGTTTTAGGAATAGTTGTAGGCATTTAGAAATATGGGCATTTGTCCATCCTTGAACAAACAAACATTTACTTGTTGGATTGTTCCCATTTTGCATGGAGGGAAAATGATTGCAATGGAAAGGCACATATAATGTTGTTTAAGTCGTTAATTAGTTTTATAAAGTTTTATTATATTTTTTATAATTTTAAAATGCACTATAATTAATTAAACATTATAAATAATGGTAATTAAGTAGTTAATTAGTTTTATTAGATAATATAATTAGATGTTATTAATATGTTTCTAGTTAATATAGTAATGTAAGTTTGTTGGCAATAATAATTCTTGTATTTATTTATTAGTATTATTAATTAATGTTGTTAATTAATTAATTTTCTTTAATCCTAATATCATATGTTAAATACATATTCTTTGATTTCTAATTTTTTGAAATAATGTTGTTTATGTCGTTAATTAGTTTTATAAAGTTTTATTATATTTTTATAATTTTAAAATGCACTATAATTAATTAAGCATTATATTTATAAAATTTAATAATATAATTAGATGTTATTAATATGTTTCTAGTTAATATAGTAATGTAAGTTTGTTGGTAATAATAATTCTTGTATTTAATATTATTTGATAGGATAATTTTTACTAATTAATTATAATATTATTAATTAATTATTTAAATTAGTAGCAATAATAATTAATTATAATACTATTAATTACTAATATCATATATTGATTAGAAACACTTTGAATTCTAATATTACTTGTTGTTATTGATTAATTTTTTTAATAATACATGCACGATTGTTTCAGATTTCAAATTTTTCAGCGCTTTCTTTTTGGAAGGCTCTTAATGGTAATTTATTATGGTATCTTTGATTCAATTTTTGAAATTTTGGCCCTCTTTTTTTAGATTTTGTCATTTATTATGGTAGGTTTTATTCAAATCTTGAATTTTAGGCGCTCTTTTTTATGAGACACATTTATTGGCCAAGTACATTATAAAAATATTGATTTTGAATGAATCAAGTTTTGATTTTTGCTCTATTGCTGCTGATATTTTTTCCTTTAGAGATTTACTTGGGAAAGCCAAAGAATGTAGATGTAGTTGGAGAAATATGAAGATACATAGATTTTACAGAAGAAAGAAGAAGATACAACTCCAATAACATGAGAGATACAAAGATATAAAGATCTTGCAAGAAGAAATAGCTACCGATATAGTGATTTTGCAAGGTTATTTAACCGTGAAAGGGTACATATTTCAATGTTTTAATTTCATATTATTCCAATGTTTTGAAGAGGTAATAGAATAATGAAAAATACCTAGTGTTATTTTTTACATACATTCAAAATTTGAATATATAATACATTAACAAATCACCACCTTTTAATGCTTTAATATGCTTAGATATTTGAATTTATTGGACCCATTTAAATGTTTTAAATATCTATGTGAATAATGAAACATATATGAAAAATATATGTTTTATAATAATGAAATTTAAATACATTGTAGTTTTTGCGTATTTACTATATTTAAGAATGGGCACCCACTATCACATCTTGTATAAAGTTATAAATTTTTTGAAACTACCCTACAACAATAAATAATGAAATCATAAAATTTTAAGTACTAGAAGTTAATGTCATTCCTATTTATTGTGTTTTACAATGGGAACCCCATTTTCACAAATAAGTGTATAAAGTTATGAAATTGATCGAGCATTTTTAAAATGTCTTGTATTGAATGGGCATATGCTCATTCTCATATAGGAATCATTAAAGACCTGCTTGGGTAGATAGGAATCACAAACAATATTGCTTGCATGAGAATGTAGAGAAAATTTACATGTCCACCGTCATAAAATAAATATTGCTTGTATGTGAATGTTTAGAATGGGCACATGCCCATTCTAAAAAAATATTACTTGTATGATAATGTTTAGAATGTGCATATTCTGTTTAAAATGAGCCTTTTAAATAGTATAATTTATTATCATTCATATTTACTCTATTTTAGAATGGGCACCCATTCTCACAACTTGTATAAAGTTATGAAATTGATTGAGCATTTTTACAGTGTATTTTATTAAATGGGAAGATTCCCATTCTCATATAGGAATCATAAAAGATCTGCAAGCAGAAGAATCATTGACAATATTGCTTGTATGAGAATGTAGAGAAAATGCACATGCCCACTGTCATAAAATCAGTATTGCTTGTATGAGAATGTTTAGAATGGGCACATGCCCATTCTAAAAAAAAAAACATATTACTTGTATTATAATGTTTAGAATGTGCATATGCCTATTTAGAATGGGCATTTTAAATAGTAGAATTTATTGTCATTCCTATTTACTATGTTTTAGAATGGGCACCCATTCTCACGGCTTGTATAAAGTTATGAAATTGATTGATCATTTTTACATTGTCTTGTATTGAATGGGCAGATGCCCATTCTCATATAGGAATCATAAAAGACTTGCTTGGGTAGATAGGAATCACAAACAATATTGCTTGTATGAGAATGTAGAGAAAATGCACATGCCCACTGTCATAAAATCAATATTGCTTGTATGAGAATGTTTAGAATGGGCACATGCCCATTCTAAAAATAAAAATATTACTTGTGTTATAATGTTTAGAATGTGCATATGCCTTATTAGAATGGGCATTTTAAATATTAGAATTTATTTACATTAATTTTTACCATGTTTTAGAATGGGCACCCATTCTCACGGCTTGTATAAAGTCATGGAATTGATTGAGCATTTTTACATTGTCTTGTATTGAATGAGCATATGCCTATTCTCATATATTAATCATAAAAGACCTTCTTGGGTAGATAGGAATCACAAACAATATTTCTTGTATGAGAATGCAGAGAAAATGCACATTCCCACTGTCATAAAATAAATATTGCTTGTATGAGAATGTTTAGAATGGGCACATGCCCATTCTAAAAAAAAAACATATTACTTATATTATATTATTTAGAATGTGAATATGCTCGTTTAAATGGGAACTTGGAATAGTAGAATTTATTTTTATTCCTTTTGACTGTTTTTTAGAATGGGCACACATTTTCACAGTTTGTATAAAGTTATGAAATTGATTGAGCATTTTTACATTGTCTTGTATTGAATGGGCAGATGCCCATTCTCATATAGGAATCATAAAAGACCTGCTTGGGCATATATGAATCACAAACAATATTGCTTGTATGAGAATGTAGAGAAAATGTACATGCCTATATTACGTCATATAACTAGTATTGCTTGTATGAGAATGTTTAGAATGAGAACATGCCCATTATAAAAAACATATTACTTGTATTATAATGTTTAGAATGTGCATATGCCTGTTTAGAATGGGCACATTCCCATATATATATATATATATATATATATATATATATATATATATATATATATATATATATATAACTTGTATTATAATGTTTAGAACGTGAATATGCCTATTTAGAATGGACGAATATGTCCTTTATGAAAGGAATAATCAAATTTACTTTATTTTAGAATGTGCACCCATTCTCACATCTTGTTAAAAGAGTTATGAAATTGATAAATCTTTTTGCATTGTCTTGTATTGAAAGGGCAGATGCCCCTTCTCATTTAGGAATCATAGAAGACTTGCTTGGGCATTATGAATGATAAAAGAAGAGTATGGATTATACATGCTCATAGATTTTAAATAGGTATGAAATTGATTGACCATTTTTACATTGTCTTTTATTGAATGGGAAGATGCCCATTCTCATATAGGAATCCTTAGTTTGGGTAGATAGGAATCACAAACAATATTGCTTGTATGAGAATGTGCCCATTCTCATAAAACAAATATTATTCAATCACGATTGTGCAAATGCCCATTCTCAAAAAAATAAATATTACTTGTATTATAATGTTTAGAATGGGAATATGCCCTTTATGATAGGAATAATCAAATTTACTTTGTTTTAGAATGTGCACCCATTCTCACATCTTGTTAAAAGAGTTATGAAATTGATGTAGTTTTTTTGCATTGTCTTTTATTGAATGGGCAGATGCCCTTCTCATTTAGAAATCATAGAAGAATTGCTTGGGTAGATAGGAATAATAGAATAATAATAAAAAGAGTATGGATTAAACAGTCTCACAATTTTTAAATAGGTATAATAGGAGAAATCTCATAAAATCAACATTGCTTGTATTACAATGTTTAGAATGGACATATGAGCATTCTCATGCAAAAAAATTGTTTCATTTTGTATTGAATGGACATCACATTTTTAATCCTATATTCTCATATAGGATTCCCATGGGCATATGCACATTTTAAAACAAAAAAATATGTTTTTCTTGTATTAAATGGGAAGATGCCCCCACATAGCAGTTAAATACATATTAAAGAGTGGGAAGTTGAGAATTTTCTTCTTGTATTCAATAGTCATATTCTCATTCTCACACGGTCATTATAGAGGTATGGGTAAGTGCACAAAGTTGGTGGACAATTCCGTGGACATAAAAACCTGAAATAAAGGAACCACGATCGCGGTTCCTGAATTCCAGGTTCGGTAATTACCGAACCTAAAACCATGATCATGGTTTAGAACCGGCAGCGTGTTATAAACCGCAATCGCGGAACTCTGAGACAAAATTTAGCAGTCCCGCGACTCCTTATTTTCCTCATTTTTCATTTCAAACCGTGATTTTTCCTAAACATTTTTCACTCGCGCTTTGAATACCACCTCAAAATTGCTCATCGGACTTCTGGATAGCGATAGATTCAACCATGCCACCAAGACGAGGAGGTAAGTCCCCGATTGTAATCATTTTTTTGCATTTTAGGTTTTTTTTTTTGCATTTTCATGGGTTTTTTGAAATGTTTGTTTATGTATACAATTTTCTTGTTTTATCAGTTGGTCGGAAAGCTCAAAATCATGTAAACCATCAAAACATTCCTCAAAACCCACCGAACATTCCTCAAAACCCTCCGAACATTCCTCAAAACCCTCCTCCAAACATAGATCCGCCTCCTGTGGCTCCTTCTGTCCCCACTGAGCCAGCAGGAATGCAAGATAATATCATTGGAAGAATATGAGAAAATAAAATTTTCATTGAGAACCTAATTCAAACTATAAGACAAAATCATGCTACAAATCCATCCCGCATGACTTTAGCCAATACATTGCAAACATTGATTGGTGAAGTCGAGTCTGCAACCAACCAAATACATAGATGGAACACCTTTAGAAGTGACTGTAGGTGGTGGTATGTAGATAAACTATCCCATGCGGCCGTCAAAGACAAAAAAATTGGAAAAGACCTCATTTGTGCATTATTTACCGAACCTAGAGCCAATGCCCCCTCGAGCTACTTACAAATGGTTCCCAATCCATTGGTGCCATGATGACATAATAAAAACAATTGTTGGGACCGATGATGGATGGTTTTGATTATCCACCATGCAACAACAATGAGGTTCCTCTTTGTTTTTGAAGAAATTATATTGCGAGTTCGTGCTCAATGAGGTCCCGAATTATTTTGACTTTTCTAAATTTTTTGGTCGAGGAGGTGGCTCTACACAGAGCAGACCTGGTGCATGCATAGGTCAGCCTAGGATCCCCCATGCCCCAAAACCCCCATTGCCTTCAGTTATCCCTCCTACAGTGAAGGAGGTTGTGGAGATTGATATATTGCATGCATTGAGGGAGCTCACTGACACTCTCACCCAACATAGTGACCAGATTGCATCTGGTGATGTTGGTGGAGGCGCCAGTTCTAGTGCACCACACCACTGTGGATCATGTGGTGCCGTATGCACTGCAGGTGAGACATCATTTGCTAGTTCACAGGATTTCTTTTCTATAGATGAGATGCTGGGGAATGTTTTTGGAACTGGTGCCACTAATATTGGTCTTTCACAGGTAAATTTCAAATAAATTTAAATTATATATATATATATATACAATAGTTTAATTCACATGTTTGAGATATATATATATATATATATATATATGTAGACACCAAATTTGGGTCTTACGACGCCCTTTACCCCGTATCTCATCCCGCAACCTAACCCTACCTCACCACCTAAAACCTTACACACCTAATGATTTATTAATTACCTTATAATTAATATATCCACATCTTCAAACCCGCCACCTCATCTCGCCACCTCACCGTGACCAAGCCCTAACCCTAAACCAACCTAATTAAGACCTATGACTTGGTCCAGACCCACACCCATGACTCATTACCCCTCACCCACACCAAAACGAGCCTAATAATGACTTGACCAAGCCCAAAACTGATCCCTCGGGAGAAAAGAGGGAAAGATGGCTGCTTTACTAAAAATAGCCACTTTGACCTAACCGACATCGGTTCTTACTCTACCGCCATTGGTTACGTAATCGCCATCGGTTCCTCGTTAATGACCTCCCCCAAAAGAAAGGATCAAGAATTCATTTGCAAGACAGAGAGACAAGTGAAGAAAAGAGAAAAGGTTGCGGAAGAGCATCAAGCCAAAGATTGCAATCGAGCAACTGGATTGCTGTCACCCTCGTTCAAGCATTGGAAAAGACTGATGATAGCTTCATCAGCTTGCTTTCTAATACCAGATCATCCCAACTAAGCCTTACAGTCGCCACCACATTCCTTGGACCTGTATCTTCATCAGGAACCAGTAAGTATTATCTTGTAGTTCTTTGTTATCATTTTGCTTTAATTCATATTAAATGGGGAACCGACCACCTTCGAAAGGAAGTCTAATATTTCCTGAGCCTAAGGCAGTTCCCTCACTTGTTGTCTAACTAAAATCTAGTGGTCTTGCATTCTTATTTACAGGTAGTCCTTCCCAGACAAAAAGGATTTCTTCACAATCGATCTGATCTCTCTATGGTACGCGCACACCTTCCCAACATTCAATAGGTATTCCTCCTAGCCCTAACCCTTATCTGTTTCTCAAGAGAATGAAAGGATAGAAGCAACTCTATTACGGAATGGAAACATTATGTGCGAAACATTTTGGCACGCCCGGTGGGACCCATTTCGGGTTTCTTTCTTTCTTGCTTGCTTTCATATAGGGAGCATACTTGCTGTTTGTTTCTGCTAAATATTCACAAAATATTTTGTCATTTTGGTAAAAGAATTTGTCTTGCTTTCATATCTTTGCATTTAGTGAAAGTCATCTTCTTTGCTTCATCGAATATCATTTTCGATTTGGGTTTAAAACACGTGCATCACATTCTTGCTTGCTGTTTTTAATTCTAGTGAACGTAGATTAAGTAACAGGTCGTACACGTGGGGGTGATATCCACGGTATTGACGAGAAATTAATCTTACTCTCACTGCACAACACATACCAAATCACATCATAATCAATACAACAGCTCAAACCTCCCCCCTTTCCGTGGTATTCCTCCACTCGATTGAGGTAGCCTTATGAGCCACAACAAACTTGACATCTCCCTTAGGTCTTTCGTTTAGGATTGACATCATCTGGCATCTAAGGCATAAGCCCAAAGTGATTAAAACTAATCCTAGGGTTAGTCTATTGGTTTGCGTGTGCATCTTGCTTGTTTTTAGTTCTGTTTCTCTCATACATCTGCTTTTTGAGTGATCACTTTAAGAAAGTTTGGTAGGTATATTAAGCATTGTTATTCCCAAAACAACAACTTCTTACATATCCTCTTTGCTTTCACAAGGACCGACACTGGTCCCATACTACCGACATCGGTTAACTGACCGATGCCGGTTACATTTTGACCGACATCGGTTATCTGACCGATATCGGTTACTGTGTTTAACAGTTCTTGACACACTAGCAACCTATCAATTCCAACATTTTGTTGTTGTTTTCATTCTGGATTGATTAAATCCCTGTTGTGTCCTCTTTTCCATGGTTGTTATCACCCGAAAACAAGCAGCAGCCATGGTTTCACATGCCTGTTCCGTGCCTTTGCCTGAGTCACCCCCTTCACATCCTATGGGGAATCCTACGGATACCAGCAATTTTCCCAAGATCCCTGTAGGAGATAAGGAATTTGCCAAATTTTTGGATGCTAATCCTAGCGCCGTATAATATTATTTGTCTCATACCCCTGACCATGCACCTGACGGTCAGCTCCTTGTTGGTATGCCTATTAGTATCGCCGCTCACTTAGCCCCTTCCCCACCTAATAACTCCGCCTCACCATCTTCATCCTTAGCCCCGTCTCCCAGCTCAGTAGCTTCGGTGGTTCATACTGCACCGATTGGTTTTCCTCTGGTTAATCTGGGACCCCACATATCACTACCGTCCACTGCCCCTACCTCATCTCTCTCGTAGGTTTCCTCTTTCATCAATTTCTCTCTACCACCTATACACACGAACTTTCCCTCACAAGTTCCGCCCACCTTTTCATTTCCACAAATTCATCCAAAGGGGCCTCAACCTCTTATATAAGACACCCTTATTCAGCTGCCCCAACACATTCATCACCATTATCTTATCAACATTCAATCCCATCATTATCTAGTAGCAGCTCTTGGACCAATCCTCCTCTCGCTTACAACGACAAAGACCATCATCTAACCGAACCAATGATTTAATCAAACAAATGATGGACAAGATGCAAAATCTTGAGGCTTCGCTTTCTGTAGTCGTAACACCACGACATACGAGCAAGTTTGTCGGGAGCCTATTGAACCTTCTCGTCCCCTTTCATACATATCCTCCTCAATGGGAATTACCGAAATTTACTCGCTTTAATAGTAAGGAGGACCTCAACAACACTTGCGATCGTTCGACATGCCTGCTATCTCGATTGCTCATGACGATGCCCTACTACTACTCCGTACCTTTCCCATGTCCTTATCAGACCTGCCTTGAGCGGTACACAATGCTTTAACCTAGCATTCAATCTTCTCCTTTAACCAGATTAGCCAAATCTTTCTTGGATCACTTCTCCATCAATATTGCCAAGAAAGTATCCATTACGACCTCTATGCCATCCGATAATTTGAAGACGAGTCTATCGCAGATTTCGTTGGACGATGGTGGGGCCTCATCACCAACTTACTTACGCCTTACCTCGTGCCAAGCTCATCGAACTCTTTACGCGGCCTCTCTTGCAAACACATTTCTCCCACCCTCCAAATTCAAAATTTCCGCACCTTTTATGAGGCCTTTACTATGGCTCGGAAACTAGAGATTCGAGCCTTAGAGGAAGAGAAATTGAGGTTACGTAACAAAAGCTCAAATTTCCGGACCCAAGACTCTACCACCAAACCCAACACAACCAATTCTCACACATTGGCTTCTTCGAAATCAAAGGGTGCCATACATGCTTGTGATGGTCAATTCTCAAGCACTCGCTCTACTACCTAGCTGAAAACCACCTATAAGTATAAAGCCGAGCCCATCAACTATACTCCCTTGGGAGAAACTTATGGTGTGATCTTAGACAAATTGCTTAAAGCAGGAGCTATCACCTTGCCTCCTGTTAAACCTCACTCTGGGTTTGATTCCACCCGTGCTTATTCCTTCTTGGTATAAAGAAAATGACTTCAGTAATTTCCATTGTGTGAAGGGACACAAATATGAAAACTGCAAGATGTTGAAAAACATAGTGCAAGAAATGGTTGATGCAGGGATATAACTCTCGATAATCCTAATGCCCCCGCTAATCGAAATTTAAAATTTTTAAACAAACCATTTCCTAACCATGCATGTAACAGTAACATAAATCAAGACACCTCAGCCGAGGAGAAGAGTGTTCATGAAATCCATGCAGTTTTCAACTCCCAACCAAAAGTTTCTATCGAGGAAATTCTGAATCAAGCCTCTTCACTAACGCAAGGATCCGCACCCCCTACACCCCCATCAAGACAAGACGATAACCTTGCCATTCCTTTACCCATAAAGGAATTAACCGCCTAGAGTCCTCTTCTCACGAATGAGTCTTCTTACACCACATCCCTGCAAGATTATGAGCGGATGTTATCTAACTTATCTATTTCCCAAACATCTCCTTCCACCATTCTTGCTGCAACAAAAGAAGGCTCGCCACTATTTCTGTCATCCTTAGAAGAGAAACTCCTTGAGCCTACATCACCAAACTCCTCAATCATAACGGATCCCCTCGAACATGCCTTCCTACCTATTAGTTCTTCATCGCCTAAATATTTTCAGCGACCGGTTGACCTCTTAACACCCATTGATACAGTGCCTCATTTACCCCCTGTATCACACCCACAGTGGACCGGAATCACAACCCACCTCTCTTCCATACAAAATTTCTTCTTCACACGTGAAGATTGTCATCCCTCAGAAGATAGGTGAGTCCTATGGGAGCGTTTGAGTACACCATGCTCTACTCAAATGTAGATGACCGATCCAGACACCTCTACCATATACCCGAGGTGTTTACAAAAGCTCAAAATGCCTATGTCCTCATCTTCACCCCTCTCATCTCTACCGAATACCTCATCCACCTCTATTAACCTAACCAAACCTTCCCCTACACTTGGGACTTCACCAATACCTAGCCTAACACACCCACCTCAACGGTTAGATTTATCCAAAAATAAAGCCGTCCATCCACCTAGGAGACAAACCCAATCCCCTCAAGTCCAATCTATGCCTCTGTCACAACTAAAACCCTCGCCGTCACACCTACCTTCTATATTGGGACCTCACCCCTCCACCTTGCCTCAATACATCATACCTCCTGCGTTTTCTTTAAAACGACTTGCACCTTCTGCACCCATACAAAGATCCATGGGTGTATCAACACCGTCACCCCAAGTATCCTGTCCACCTATCAACCCTAAACAAACTCCATCATCAAAGGATTTGTTTGCTGTCACTCCTCTTTCTCCGTGGTTGTTTCCTGCCACCACGTCATCTGTGGCCTCCTCATCTAACCAGCTAAACATGACTTCTGCACCAAAGAAGCCACATTTAGTTAAATCCAATTATCAAAACCCCTTGTCTAAACCACCACCCATACGAACCAACCATACCCAACCATTACCAAAACCCACCCAATCAATATCCTCATCTTCCTCCTCGACTTTCACTCCGCTCAAAGGATCTTACGCTAAGATCCTTGATATGTTGGTGGAGATTGCGACCATTTCCCTACCCCCACTGCACTCCTATGATCCATCTAAACATTGACCTATAGGTTATGATGAGTCTAAAATCTACGCTTAAAGCACCGCACACCGGACACGATGTAGAGGGATGCAAAGCTTTGAAAGCCATCCTTCATCAGGCCACCTATCTCGGATAGAAAGGTTAAGAAAGACAACTTACGAAGGGAGAAACCTTTAGCTTCAATCCCCTCTCCTATACCACCTGTCCCCACCTCACGAAGATCTATCATTATCAGTAACCCCACCTCTCGAAGACAATGACTTATCCCCGCCATCTTCCTCCTCTCGTGTTCATGAGATCAACATGATTAGTATTGCTACTCGAGGCGTAAAAACAATGAGAAAGCTAAAGAAAGCACACCGCACCTCTCTTTCTCCGTCCGCCATCCCGATCGCACCACCACCTAAAGTGGTTATTCGTGGACCTGCCTACCCCGTCTCTGATGGAGTTACCCATCGTACCATGATAAAATAGCTTCACCAATCACCTGTAAAAATGACACTGTATGATCTCATTCAAACATCTGAATCGCATCGACAAGCTTTAATTGAGATCCTTCAAGGGATAGAGGTCTTACCTAATGAAACCTTTCCCGTCGCTTCCATTTTAACACCCAACCACATCGCCTCTCTCACCAAACAACCTACCTCCACAACCACTTCGTCCTGTACAAAGCCAAGTTCATGTTATCGTCGCTTTTTCAAGAAGAAATTGTCATCTTTGGTGCAGAAGATCCTGACCCCGCTCTTTTCATCTCGGCTTACGTCCGGGACATCCGAGTACGTCGTGTTATGATTGACGGGGTGCTAGCCTAAACATCATCTCTTCCAAAGCCTTCCAACAAATGAATATCCCTTCTAGCTACATGTGTGCCAACCCCACCATGTTGTGTTCATTCAATGATGCTATTACTTCTACTTTAGACACCGTGATCCTTAACATTCGTGTAGGGCCACGTACCTTACTCGAACTCTTCTATGTCCTTGAGGGAGAATTCCAATACAACATGTTGTTAGGCCGCCCTCGATCTCGAGCTATGGGATGCGTTCCTCCACCTTACATAGATGTATAAAATTTGAGTATGAAGGGAAGTCATACACCATAAAAGTTGACGCTCCCCTTCAAAACCTCGTAATATGTTATATCACCCTAATGATGTGCTTATACCACCAAGGCACCCATTCATCCAACCCAACCATCTACTTCGCCCACACCTCAACCATCCACCTTAGCTGCACCTACACCTTCAACCAATGAAACCGCCATCAAATACCACTTCCTTCCCCGCGGACAACATCCCAACCTCGATCCTTGTAGATGTTTTTCAATGCCTTACTGCTGGGGAGTATCACCTATATAACGTTAGCACTTTCCATACCCCACAGAGTACTGATGCTTACATGTGCATCCTACCTACGACCGTCGTGTGGGGAGGTGATCTCTTACTGCACCGTCCTAATTGCCGCACCAACCTAATGTATGGGGGTGTCGACGTATCCTCCATTACCCCTGAACCTCCCCTTGGTGTGGTTCCCTTCATATCTGATTTTCAATATCTAACAAATCGTTGTTTTGCCCTCACCTTCTTGACTCGTTGTGCTTGGAAAGGTTTTGGTTTCGGTCTCTATGAACAAGGCCAACATACAATCATTCCCGTGACTACACGTAAACACAAAGATCATAGTGGTCTTGGATTTTCTGAAACACTTACACCAAAGTAACCTCATGTCAGTTGTATCCAGGAAGACAATGACATTACCTCTTCTGAACCATCATCACCTAGATTGCCATCTTCACCCACAGAGTCGATAGACCCAGAATCTATCCCTCCTAACTTTTTTTTTTTCGTAAATGCTATCTTCTTGGGTCCTCTCACTTATCAACGCGATAATGAAGACCCATCTTCTCTTCCCCTTTTGTATCCAGACATGATCGAAGAAGACTCACCTTCAATTAATGTTGTTGAGTGCCAGGATGACAACTCCATCCTCACTTACCTTGGCGCGGACGACTCTTATATTCAACGCGCCTTACCATCTGAAACTCAAACCATGTTGAATGAGTCGACTATAGAAATCAACATCCACACAGAGGACAATCCTCACATTGTGAAGATCGACAATCTCTTAACGCATCAGAACAAACTGCCTTCACTACCTTCCTCCGTGCCCGCAACCAAGCTTTTGCTTGGTCCTACACTGACATGCCAGGAATCAATCCCGACATTGCTATCCATAACATCACTCAAACCTAAATCCAAACCAGTTAAACAAAAACCGAGAAAAATACATCCACGCATTGCCCTCTTGGTCAAAGAAGAGCTTCAATGACTCCTTTCTGTTTCCTTCATCTTACCTATTGACTATCCTCAATGGATTTCTAACATCATACCTGTCACTAAAGTGACGGGGGACTTTGGATATGTACGGATTTCCGGACCTTAACCTTGCTTGCCCAAAGGATGACTTCCCCCTACCTAGTATTGATCAACTTGTTGATCTCACTGTAGGCCATGAGATGCTTTCTCTCATGGATGGCTTCTCGGGATACAATCAAATTTTGGTAGCCCCGGCCGATCAACATAAAACCGCCTTCATTACTCCTTGGGGAACCTTCTGCTATCGTGTCATGCCGTTTGGCCTTAAGAATGCTGGTGCGACCTATCAGCGAGCTATGACTTACATTTTTCATGACATTATGCACACTATCCTTGAGGATTATGTCGATGATCTTCTTGGAAAATCTAAACATTGCAGTGAACATATCGATGTTTTAACCATTATTTTCGATTGCCTGTTACAATACTATGTTCGTCTTCAACCAAAGAAATGTGTCTTTGGTGTCCTTTCAAGAAAACTCCTTGGTTTTATCATCTCTTTGCGTGGCATTGAGGTTGATCCGGCAATAGTCAAAGCTATCCTAGAAATGCCCCTACCCACTAACCTCAAACAATTGCGTAGTTTGCAGGGCAAACTCCAATCTATCCGGCATTTCATTTCACAACTTTCAGACCGATGTCAACCTTTCCATCATCTCCTTAAAAAAGACATTGTCTTTCAATGGAGCGAGGAATGCCACCAAGCCTTTGAGGCTCTTAAAGCTTATCTCTTGCAGCCAGCCGTGCTTATCCCACCTTAGGACGATCGCTCTTTTTACCTTTACCTTTACGCCACCGACCATGCCAGTAGGAGCCATGCTCGCACATCGTGACTCGAGCATCGAGAACAAGTAGTTTAGTACATAAGCCGTACTCTTGTGGATTACGAGACTAGGTATACACACGTAGAAAAGTTGTGCCTAGCCCTATCATTTGTGGCCACCAAACTTTGACATTACCTCATGAATCACAAAACTTTTGTCATCACCAACGCCGACCCCATACATTATATGTACGCCAAACCTCATCTAAACCAACGCATCGCTTTGATGGCTTATGCTACTCACCGACCTCGACCTTGAGTTTGTACACCAAAATCACCAAAGGACAAACTATCGCAGCACAACTCGTGGAATCCCCTTTACCCGGGAACAATTTACCAATTTTACATTCCCGATGAACTCATCGGAACCCTTTCACTCGGTGAGGTGTTGTATCCAATGACCTTCTTCTTCGATGGATGCAAATGCCGCGCGTGGCGGAGGGGCAGGCATTTTCTCATTCCTCTTGATGCTGAACCTATGCCTCTTTTATTCTAGCTCAATTTCCCCTGCACTAATAATACAACGGAATACGAGGCCCTTGTTTTGGGTCTCCAGGTTGCGTTACACTTAGGTGTAAAGTCTATTAACATTTTCGGCGACTCTCAATTGGTAGTCAATCAAGTTACGGGTATGTACCAATGTAAAAATGAGGAACTTCAAAAGTACAAACATTACATGGATTCACTTTTGACCTTATTTACTCATTATTCTATCCAAACCATTCCCTCGCTCAAATAATAAATTTGGGATACTATGGTTTGCTTGGCCTCGCAAATTCTGCCTCACCAACTCGACTCTCCGACATATTTGTCTTGGTCCAACAACTATTTGCCCCATCTTACTCATTCCCTGGATGTTTGTATGGTAAATAATGTATCTGCGCTAATTCGCAGGATACCAGTATCGCAATTTCACGACTACCTTACTAGTAATGGCAAACGTGATTTTCTTAAAAGTGTTTCTTGTTATGTCGTCATGGGGGACTCCTCTATAAACGTGGCTTCGATGGTATCCTCCTTCGCTTGCCTAACCAAAGGTCTTGAAGTCACTCATACCACCCAACAAATCCACGACGAACTTTGTGGCGGGCACTTTAGTGGCCTCGCCATGGCCAAGCGGATCCTTCACCTAGGATATTATTGGCCTACTCTCAATAAAGACTACCGTGAATATGTTAAGTGTTGTGTTATGTGTCAACAACATGCTAACCTTCAACATACTCCTAGCCACCCGCTTGTGTCGCATGAGATCTTTGGCCTTTCTCACAATGAGGTTTAGACCTTATTAGTGAGATTCACTGCGCCTTCTTCGCAATGTCACTATTGATAATCACAACAACCAAATATTACACTAAATGGGTGGAGGCCATTCCACTCATTTCAACCAAAAAAGAAAAAATCGTAGAGTTCATCAACCATCACATTATCTGTCGTTTTGGTGTTCCTCATCACCTGATAACAGATAATGGAAAATCTTTCAAAAATAAGTTGTTATAAGACCTTTGTGACAACTTTGGTATCAAACTTAGCTTCTCATCACCTTACTATCCACAAGAAAATGGTCAAGCTGAATCTTCTAACAAAACCCTAACCAAAATTCTCATGAAATTCGTTAACGATTCTGGAAAAAATTGGCCTGATCACATCCCCTTTGCCCTTTGGGCTTATCGTACCAGCATTCATACCTCCACTAATGCCACACCATTCTCTTTGGTATATGGTACCGAGGTTGTCTTGCCTCTTGAAATACAAATACCCTCCCTAAGAATATCTCTCCAGGATATTCTCACCAATGATGATTTCCGCCAAGAGCGGTTAGCCCAATTAGAGCTTCTTGACGAGCGTCGTCTTACAGCTCTTGACCACCTTCAAATCTATCAAAATCACATCAAGCGTGCTTATGATAAGTGAATTCATGAGCGTACCTTTCAGATTGGTGATCTTGTCCTCAAAGAGAATCAACATGTGACCAAACTAGAAAAGAGAAAACGTGGAAAATTTGCTCCTAATTGGATTGGGCCTTACATTATCACTCACACTTACGGATCAGGCACTTACCGTTTAGCTTCGCTTAATGGTAAACCTGAGCCTAAACCCCTTAATGCCTTGCATCTCCGACCATTCTACTGTTGAATTTAGTGTTACATCACTTCTTATCTACCTTGTGCTCGTCCCTTGAGCTCATTTACCACCTCATACAATTTTTTTCGTGTATCTCAAATTAGAATCAACCTCACGTGGTTTGATCATCACCTCCTCTTAAAGATGCCTTCACCTTTTTAGTCTGGTCCATGACTTAAAAGTATCAAAATAACACGTTCTCAATTATACAATTATGGGATATTCTTGAGTCAAAATTCCCGCAAAACTAGATGCTTCATGTCAAACAGGACATCTAGATATCTAAGTTATACATAGATCGCTCCTCAAGGACAAATATGTGTAAAGCCACATCTCGCTATTATAAATAGATGCTCCCTCGAAGGATAGCTATACACAAAAGCCGCATCTGCTACTATAAATAGACTGCTCCTCAAGGACAACTATACAAAGTCGGCCTTTATCAGAAGCTTCTTGCATTGATCAGCTTCGTGAAGACCTCAAGAACAACAAAATCCATATCCCATATAGACTTCCGGATTGATCGTCATATCTTCCGGTCTCTCTGCGACCCAGCATCGGGTCTAATGGTCATGCGGAGGAGGTAGTGGTGCCTCTACATCCTCCCTCCGATACTGTGGGAAGGGAGGTGGCTCGTCCTGTCATAGAGCCAATCACGTGGCATACCCTCTAGGGAAATCTGCTCATGCTCCTCGAGTCTCTGTCCAGCTATCCAGAAGATATACTAGATCCATCGTAGCTGCGCTCAGAGGCTCCTCCTCGGGGCTGATGGCCTCTGTATGGCCTCCATATAATATCGAGTGCGGTCAGGCCCTCTAACATATGCCGGTAGTATGCCACATCTCGCCCTGCAATCACCGCTCGTGGCTGGCCCACGACCCCCAACCACCTCTGGAATCCATATCTATACACTACCTGTGGCCCTGGCTGCTGGGGCAACCCTACTGGTCGTATACAAACGATATGCTCGTAGGCCCAGCAGTGTAACAAAAATGTCGAACATATACCAAATCGCCTCATACGGCGATAGCCCCAGAGCTCTCTGTATAACTGCACCAGATACACCGGTGCCCATGCATAGCAGGTGTGCTCCTCCACCATCTCATGTAATACTCCCATCAAAGCCCGTGGGAAGTGGCCTCCCTCTGAGTTAGGAAGGGTGAAGCAGGTGATACCAATCATCATCAGCACGGCAAGCCGTGTCTCCTGTCTATGCGCGTGATACATATCGCCATAGCAGATGCTCGCACTGTGATATGTAATCAATGGGCCGCATCCCCAAATACCTACAGGATGCTTTGTCCATTCATTGTCTCCGCATCCACCTGGAACACTACCTCACCAATGATCGGTAGTCTCAGGATGCGATACACATCCTCAAGTGTGACCGTCATCTCTCCAGTAGGGAGATGGAAGACATTGGTTACCGGATCCCATCTCTCGATGAGGGCAACCATCAAGCTGTGGTCCCTATCCACAACCCTATATCTCTAGACTCCACCGAGTCCAACCTCCCACATGATTGCCCACTGTGTCTGCAGTCACATGTGGCCGCATCCACCCCAGTAGAGGCGGCATCCGATCCCGCATCGTCAGCTGCTAGCGTGCCTACAAAACAACACACTCCATCAGGCCTACCCTTTACAAAACAACTACCTTAACCCTCTATACTCACTCCCCCACCCAATAACCCCAATATCACTAGCCCCACCCAACAAACACCTACAATATCCCCTTTACCTATTCCACAACCTACCAACTACCCCACTCATACTCCACCCGCTTTATTCTCGTCCTCTAACTATATCCCAGCCCATTTAACCCCTCCCAATTCATTCACAACCCATAACCTATCCTACCCGATTACCCCCCACCCCACTCACCTTTCCTAGCCACTCTACCTTCTCCCCCTTCACCCCAAAACTCTATCCTACCCGCCTACAACAAATCAATATACCTACTTTCACAACATTACCTCCTGCCCATAATGACCGGTACCGGTCACACACGACCGCCGGTCGACACATGACCGACGCCGGTCTCGGAACCAACTAGCCTTTAGTTGTGACCGCTGCCGGTCGCTTAGTGACCGACATCGGTCACTGTCGGATTTCGGGGCCGGATCGAAAACGGCCCCCAAATCCCCTTTTTTAAATTTTTTACCTATCTACCCAGCCCAATTGCCTACAAACTTACCCACCCTGCCATTTTGGCCTACCTAACATACCTACCAACTCCATTTTATGATTTACCTTCATTTATCCATTATTTTATTAAATTTTAGATTCCTACCCCAAAACCCACATCCTAGCTAAATTCATCAACTTCACACAAATAGGGATTTAGAACCTACCGGTATGACTACACGTCATCACGGTGGGATAGGTGGTGGTGGTCCAGCTCCTCCCGCACCTCCTGTTCCTCTAGCCGTGCCATAGCTCCAAATCTCCTCGTGAGGTCCTCCACCAATCAAACTCGCCTCCCGATCACTGGGCCTACCAATCACTCACTCCTCCACTCAACTAGTGCCAACTCAGCCCACAAACTCAACAAAATCAATTCACAACTCAGACAAGAAAAAGGGTGGTACTCAAATTGACAATGTGAAAATGACATGCCGTATTTTTCTTTTTATAGGTTTTGACATATAACCGATGCCGGTTACGGTGCGCCCTAGAAGACCGGTATCGGTCTTGTGACCGCTATCGGTCACACATAACCGATATCGGTTACCTACTTACTTAACCTAACTCCCGCCCTTATCCACCAATCTCCATTTTTCACCACCTCACCTACCCCTGGCTTTGCTAAATAGCCTTATTTTGAATTCATCGGCTGACCCAAGGCCACAACCAACCAATCGGCCCAACCTAAGGCCGCCACCAACCAATCGGCCCGACCCAAGGCCGCACCCAACCAATCGGCCCGACCTAAGGCCGCAACCAACCAATCGGCCCGACCTAAGGCCACCACCCACCAATTGGCCCAACCCAAGGCCACAACCAACCGATCGGCCCGACCTAAGGCTGCGCCAACCACCAATCAGCCCAACCCAAGGCCACCACCTAACCAATCGGCCTGACCCAAGGCCACACCCAACCAATCGGCCCGACCCAAGGCCGCAACCAACCAATCGGCCCGACCTAAGGCCGCAACCACCCAATCGGCCCGACCCAAGGCCGCAACCAACCAATCGGCCCGACCCAAGGCCACCACCCACCAATCGGCCCGACCCAAGGCCGCAACCAACCAATTGGCCTGACCCAAGGCCGCACCAATTAAGTACCTCGACCAAGACCCACAATTTACGATTCTATCATGTAGCTGTTTGTTCCATCGAGCTCACCTGTTTGTGTTTTAGCATAACTAGGATACTTGAATTGATCAGCCGACCAACATTTCCTGTAGCAAGACCGTGCCCTTTATCTCAACCAAACCAACTATTCTGCATCGCCAAACATGCCTAAACATTCCGGTACCTTACCCGTTATATCCCCTGGAGCTACTTCCTATGCCTTGGATACCAGGATTATATCAACCTTGTTTGGATAAACTAGGGAAAGATGGCTGTTTTACTAAAAATAGCCACTTTGACCTAACCGACATCGATTCCTACTCGACCGCCGCTGTCGATTCGTAACCACTATCAGCTTCCTCATTAATGACCTCCCACCCAAAAAGAAAGGATCCGGAATTCATTTGCAATACAGAGACAAGTGAAGAAAAGAGAAAAGGTTACAGAGAAGAGCATCGAGCCGAAGACCGCAATCGAGCAAATCGGATCACTGTCACCCTCGTTCAAGCATTGGAAAAGACTGAGGATAGCTTCATCAGCTCACTTTCTAATACCGGATCATCCCAACTAAGCCTTACAGTCGCCACCACATTCCTTGGACCTGTATCTTCATTAGGAACCAGTAAGTATTATTTTGTAGTTCTTTGTTATCATTTTGCTTTAATTCATATTAAATGGGCAACTGACCACCTTCGAAAGGAAGTCTAATATTTCCTAGGCCTAAGGCAGTTTTGTCACTTGTTGTCTAACTAAAATATAGTGGTCTTGCGTTCTTATTTACAAGTAGTCCTTCCCAGACAAAAAGGAGTTCTTCACAATCGATCTGATCTCTCTATGGTACGTGCACACCTTCCCAACATTCAACAGTATTCCTCCTAGCCCTAACCCTTATCTCTGCTTTCTTAAGAGAATGAAAGGATAGAAGCAACTCTATTCGAACGGAAACATTCTCATGCGAAATAATATATATATATATATTTGATTGTACGTCATGTACATACATGTACAAAACTAATTTTTTATTTTATTTTAAATAGCAAGAGCTTAGTGAAGGAAACATCCAAAGTGTCGACATGCTAGCTATCATGCGGTGGTGTGTTTCAAATGTAAGTTTCAAGTTGTACAAACTTACATTTTTAATTTCATTTGATTGCACTAGATTATTATTATAATGTTTCACGTGTATGTTGTACATGTATTAATATTTTTCTCTTTTATACACAGGAGCCTGGCGGGTCATCATCTCTCAGGGAACTGAGGCTACTGACATGCCTCACATGAGTTTTACGCAGGTTAGTAAATCTCTTTACACTTTGTTTCTAATTACTAGAAGTTCACGTGGATTACATGCTTTGGACCTCTGTCATGTAGATTTTAATATTGATTTGTACATGTTTTTTGTATAGCTTATGACTGCTAGAGAGACTCCTCCATATATGTAGATGTAGAGGCCGCCAGTAGATACTTGCCATAAGATCTCGCAGATCCACTAACTAAGGTACAATTTTTTAAATTTGTTAAATTTTGGAGGTTCATTATTTCTTATTAAACTTAAATCTACAATATCAAATTTTGTATGTATATGTGAAATATTTAATTTGAAAATTAATTATTTGTATGTAGCTTACCCCTCGTGAGTCTATTGTTGTCCCTGCGATGCGTCAACAACAAATTGATAGGGATCATGACATTGCGGTAAGATTTCACATGCATTTTAACTAAATTGTACAAGTTTCTAAATTTTGAGTGTTAAAAACTTGTTGTTTATGAATGTGTAGGTTAGGTTGCAGGCATGCTTAGAGACACCTAGGACCACATGAATGAAATTTGTAGTGGCATCTCCTCCACTACATCCCTGTGTCGTGGACGTGCTACTTCTAGCGGGCGAAGAGAGGGAAGATATTTCATGAGTAGATTTATAGTCCACCGGATGTACATATGTGGTCATGAGTAGATTCATAGTCCATCAGTATATATATAGTCTTTTTGCATCGTATGTGGTCCCATATGTACATTATGACACACTTAGTTCGAGATTGTTAGGATTTAATATCATAGTTCTCTCATTATTATATTGTAATATTGTTAATATGAGTTATATTATAACTCATTATTAATAATACAGGTTTGTTATATTGTTTCAACAATATAATTTTGTTATACCCGTAATGATATTAACGGGTTGTTTTGTTGTGTGACTTCCTGGTTTGTAGGAAGTTAGTTTTCTATTTCCTTGGCTATTTATTAGCCTTATTATTATTTGTAATCAGGTCGAATACAATATCAGATTATTATTATTTTGCTGTGATGAAATTCGTTCTGCTCTTTCATGTGGTACCAGAGCAGGCTACGGCTCTATGATGAGCGACTGTGATAATGACTAGGATCTGTGCATATGCCGTTTAGTGGAGATTGTCATGCTTGTTCAGTTTAATTCATTTCCTTCTAATCGGAAACACTGTCGAAAGGTCTCATTGATCTAACAAAGGATTTCATATTGGTGTGTGGATCGGCTATTTGGAAATGAAAGATCTGCGGTTATGAGATTTGACTAACTTGTGGCCGTTAGTATTCATGATTTGTAGAAACTGTAGAAACTGGAAGCGTGGTGGTGGATTCTACATATGTATTATGCGCCCTCATGTAGACATTTGCATATATGGTCGGCACAATTTAAAAGTTGCAGAGCAGGCCGCATACATAGTTTGTGCAGTATAAATAGAATCATTTTGACCGCTTGATTACTTCGACAGGCATAGTTCAGATTTGGTCATCAGATTACCACCGTCTCGGCCTCATAAGATAAAGAAGTCACAACCGAATGATGCATGCACAACCAGTATTTATTATTTGGATATGACGTCAGATCTGTCACAACCTTGACGTGTGGTTCATTCATGCACAGCCTTGAGAAAATCTGCTTGTTTATATCAGTAAGTTGGTTATCTGTCAAGTTCTAATATATTTTATCTCTGCCAGTATAAAGAAGTTTATTATTATTTGGTTCAAGTTCCCTGATTTAGTGGAGTTTCAAAATGGAAAAGATAAATTTAATTGAAAGGTTTGATGGTAAAGATTTCCACACGTGGCAAGTAAGAACCCAATTACAATTGATTGATAAAGACTTATGGGACATTGTCGAAGGAAAAATTAAAAAACCGAATGATGCAGATGAAGCAACGAAATGGGAAAGTAAGGATCGGAAAGCAATAGCAATTATCGGCCTTGGTCTTTCCAATGCATATTTACGTCATATTGATCTAATAAAGTCATCTAATAACATTTGGGTGACATTGAACAAGTTATTTGGATCTCAAGCAGGTAGTGCAGCAATGGCGCTGAAGCAAAAACTTTTTGGGCTAAAGATGGGTGAAAATGACAATATGGTTCAACATATCAGTAAGTTTCGATCCATTTTAAATCAATTAGCAGGAATAAAAGCAGAGGTAGATGGAGAAGATGCTAAAGCAATCTTACTAAATAGTTTGCCAAAAGAATATTCAAGTATTGTTTTTACTCTTAGTAAGATCAATCCTAGTTTGGAAAATTTAATTTCCTCTTTGCTTGATGAGGAAGAAAAAAACAAAAGGTCTGTACCAGAAGAAGAAAGTGTCATGGTTGCAAACAATAAATCATCATTCTATAAAGGTAAAAAAAAGTTTGTATCGTCAAAGACACGTCTTTTGTGTCATTACTGTAAACAACCAGGACATGGTTTTGTGAATTGTAAGAAAAGAGCTCAAGATCTCTTAGATGATAAGTTGGAACAAAAGGCTTTAGCTACTGAAGAAGATTGGGATGATTATTCTAATCCTGCAAGTGACAATGAACCTATCAATTATTCAAGTGATGAAGATTATCTGTTTTGATATCCTCTTTTTGGAGGATGGAGGCAACGGAGGCAGGAGGACAATCAGCGTCCTCGAGTTCGTCACTACCTCAGAGGCCGCAAACTGCTTTAGTGACATCTTGGTGTTTTGTGTGATGAATAAGAACAGATGAGCATCCCCTGCTTCACGGTGCGCAAGTGCGATGCATGCTTTTGTGTCCCCCTCCGTGATGATAAATTGTACCATTGATACTATTGCAGGAAGTGTTCTTGATCAAACTGATTTGATGGTTGATGTGAATTGGTTGAATGGTCCCAATTCATGTATTCATCTAATAGGTTGAATGGTCCCTGGATGATGTAGTTCCCACAGTCGGTGTTGAGGATCGAGACCATGTGCAAGCTACGGAGCGGCATGCTGCTTGGTTGAAGATGGTGTTTTCCCCATGTTCGCACTAAGGGGGGGAATGTTAGGATTTAATATCATAGTGCTCTCATTATTATATTGTAATATTATTAATATGAGTTATATTATAACTCATTATTAATAATACAGGTTTGTTATATTGTTTCAACAATATAATTTTGTTATACCCGTAATGATATTAACGGGTTGTTTTGTTGTGTGACTTCCTGGTTTGTAGGAAGTCAGTTTTCTATTTCCTTGGCTATTTATTAGCCTTATTATTATTTGTAATCAGGTCGAATACAATATCGATAATTATTATTTTGCTTGTGATGAAATTATTTTTGCTCTTTCGAGATGTACACATACATTATGAACTTATACATATATATTTTCAGAGACGTGCGTCTGGAGCACACTTTGTTTGATTCTTATATATATCCATGTGTGTTGGTTTTCATAACGATAAATCTGAACTATATATGTTTGATTTGATTTCATTGCATGTATGATATCCTTCTATTTATATCATTATAGAATAAATGGTTGGACATTGAAGAAAGATAATAAGAGTACTGTAAACTGAACAATTGATAAATAAAGAACATGATTCTAGAATAAATTGTGTTTTTGAGTACACATTAGTAACTAGATCAGAGGGAAGGAGCAAGGGCCACTCCTCTCCGATGTGAATGGAAGTTTTATTTATTTCTCATTTAGCTATTCTAATTTTTTTACTTCTAGAATTAATGTGCTTGAATTATCTAGACAATATTTTCATTCATGTATGTTTATGTTTTCATGATCATAGAATTAAAAGTATTGTCCCCAGCTTCTTACTATCTTAAATAAATTCGAGAATAGATCCATTAATCATGGAAGTTGTGTTATTTCCGCCATTAAGTTTACATTCTTAATATGTTCCAAATCGTCTCTTCATTGCAAATAGGCTTGGACACAACATTGATATTGACAAAGTATTAAATTATTAAAGCGTGAGTATGCTCCAAAAATAGAGCTAGAAGTACCAAATTATATGTATTTACTTTTGAAACTTGGAAAATATACCTCAACATGTTCATCATCATGGAAAATGGTGAAGTCGGGTTGACGATGATTCTTATTATATTTTGTGTATTGATCAGTGTGGCGCTTACACAATTACATGACGGTTGCGAATCGCTTCTCTTCAAAGAGTAGCGATTCTGGATCTGCTATCTGTAGGTACCAGCATTTACGTAATTTCCACGTGATTATGCAAACAACTCCTATAGAAAGTAGTGATTTTGTCCTTGACGATGCCAAAATGGGAATCTAAATAGTTGAAAATGTTTGGACTTCCCAAACCAGTTCGTTTCTCATCTCCTTTCATCCTTGGATATAACAACTATAAATGCAAGCACATTTAATCATCTAAGTAAGTCATTTGGAGTGAATTCAAGTGTGAGAAAAGGGGGAAAGTTTTCAAATTATTCTGGTTTTGTTCATAGACAACTAAGTTCTTTCTCATTGAGGGTTATAAACAAGTGATGCAAGTAGAGATCTTTAAATCCTTGTTAAAGGACATCTTTTGGTAGTGATCTTGTATTGTATTGTATTGGAGATTTATATAGTGAAGTGAATAAATTTCTTACCTAGCTAGAGTTTTTCCCACATTGGGTTTCTCTAGGATAAAATTCTTGTCTCCTTGTCTTGCATATCTAAATTTCAGTATTGTATGAATGATTATTTCATAACATACTGGATAATAATAACTTTGGTAATTGTTCATTTATCATCACTAAGATAAGATCCATTTATTGTTTAAAAGATGCAGTTTATGGATCAGAGATTTTAAGATCAAGTGTTTTTGTGTGGTTTAACTTGTGTTGACATTTTTAGTTAGATACCCCTCACCCAGAAGGGTAGTGAAAGTGATGAAGGTATCCTCATTCCTTTTGAAGAAGATATTTCCACCAAGAAGTGGAAGCAAGGAATACGAAACATGGCTCGTAGTGAGATGCACATGAGACTGAAGAAGAACGTTTCTACAAGATGGAGCGGATGTGGCAAGTCTATCCAAATATGTGGGAAATATTTCCTTGTCTATGGGAAATATTTAGTCCATCATGGGAAGAACAACCCCATACCAAACTTACTCCTCCATTCAAAGAGAAGGTGAAGATATAAATTTAGCCTTATGATGGGGACATGAATGCCGATAAGTTAGACCATTGGCTAACTCAAATTGAGGTATATTTCAATTTGCATCAAATCAATGAGAGTCAATAAATTTCATTTTCAAGGTTAAAATTAACCATTCATGCTTTAACCTGGTTTGAAAGCTATGTTCATTCCTTGGTTGTTAAGAATCTTCCACCTATTTCTAAGTGGGATGAATTTAAGAGGCCAATCAAAAAGAAATTCTATCATATTTGTTATGATGAAGAGAGGTCCATGTATTGAAAATATCTCAGGCAAAAAACAAGGCCAAGATGTGCAAGAGTACACCGACGAGTTTTGGAAGAAAGCTGTCTAAATGGGAAAATATCTCCAAGTACATTGGTGGAATCCATAACCACTTGAGGAAACCCATTCTCTTGGCCAAGTCGGTGAATGTAGATGAGACTCAAGTTCTCAATCCCACTATCTAGAGAATGCTAGTTGAATGCTAGAGGAGGCGGTGTTTCGGTGTGCAAAAGGGTCGTTGCTTCCGGGCTACTTCGTTCAAGCATAGTCCCTTAAGAGCCCTGAGACCAAAATATCGTTCAACTGCGACGGGTGACTACTCAGACTTTGTGGCACCTAGAGAGGCCTCATCTAATCTGAAACCTTAGTGCAGTTGGAGCCAGTGTAAGGTTGTCAAATGCTATATTTTACAAACGGTGGGTCATGACACCAAACCAATTACGCCGAAACTTCTAGGTGGCTAGATGAACACTAGAGGAGGTGGTGTTTTGGTGCGTGAAAGGGTCGTTGCTTCCGGGCTACTTCGTTCGGGCGTAGTCCCTTAAGAGCCCTGAGACCAAAATATCGTTCAACTTCGACAGGTGACTACTCGGACTCCATGGCACCTAGAGAGGCCTCGTCTGATCCAACACCTTGGCATAGGGACCCTCTACAATAGCCTCTCTTGGTTTTTTACTTCTCATTTTGGTGCTCTCGTTGTCATATTGTTAGTAAACGTGCAAAATAGTGTAGTTGGAGCTAGTGTAAGGTTGTCAAACGCTATATTTTGCAAACGGTGGGTCATGGTACCAAACTGAATGCGCCGGCATGTCTGGGTGGCCAGGTGAAAGCTAGAGGAGGTGGTGTTTTGGTGCGTGAAAGGGTCGTTGCTTCCGGGCTACTTCGTTTGGGCGTAGTCCCTTAAGAGCCCTGAGACCAAAATATCGTTCAACTTCGACGGGTGACTACTCGGACTCATGGCACCTAGAGAGGCCTCGTTTGATCCAAAACCTTGGCATAGGGACCCTCTACAATATCCTCTCTCAGTTTTTCCTTCTCATTTCGGTGCTCTCGTTATCCTATTGTTTGCAAACGCGTAAAATAGTGCAGTTAGAGTCAGTGTAAGGTTGTCAAACACTATATTTTGAAAACGGTGGGTCGTGGCACCAAACTGACCGCCGTCTTGACACATCGGGTGGCTAGGTGAATGCTAGAGGAGGTGGTGTTTCGTTGTGCGAAAGGGTCGTTGCTTTTGGGCTACTTCGTTCGGGCATAGTCCCTTAAGAGTCCTGAGACCAAAATATCGTTCAACTTCGATGGGTGACTACTTAGACTCTATGGCACCTAGAGAAGCCTTGTCTAATCCAAAACCTTGGCATAGGGACTCTCTATAATAGCCTCTCTCAATTTTTTCCTTCTCATTTTGGTCTTTATTCTTTTGCCTATTGTTTGTAAACGCGCGAAATAGTGTAGTTGGAGCCAGTGTAAGGTTGTCAAATGCTATATTTTACAAATGGTGGGTCATGGCACTTTGAATTGACTACATCGAAACATCCAGTGGCTAGGTGAATGCTAGATGAGGTGGTGTTTTGGTACACGAAATGGTTGTTGCTTCAGGCTACTTCGTTTGGGCGTAGTCCCTTAAGAGCCATGAGACCAAAATATCGTTCAACTTTGACGGTGACTACTTAGACTTCGTGGCACCTAGAGAGGCCTCGTCTAATCCAACACCTCGAGTGTAGGGACCCTATACAATAGCCTCTCTTGGTTTTTTCCTTCTCATTTCGGTGCTCTCATTGTCCTATTGTTTGCAAACACACGAAATAGTGCAGTTTGAGCCAGTGTAAGGTTGTCAAACGCTATATTTTGCAAACGGTGGGTCGTGGCACCGAACGACTATGCCGACATGTCCAGTGGCTAGGTGAATGCTAGAGGAGGTGGTGTTTTGGTGCATGAAAGGGTTGTTGCTTCCGGCTACTTCGTTCAAGTGTAGTCCCTTAAGAGCCCTGAGACCAAAATATCATTCAACTTCGACGGGTGACTACTCGGACTCCGTGGCACCTAGAGAGGCCTCATCTGATCCAAAACCTCGGCATAGGGACCCTCTACAATAGCCTCTCTCAATTTTTTCCTTCTCATTTCGGTGCTCTTGTTGTCCTATTGTTTGCAAATGCGTAAAATAGTGCAGTTGGAGCCAGTGTAAGGTTGTCAAACGCTATATTTTGCAAATAGTGGGTCATGGCACCGAACCAACTACGCTAGCACATCTAGGTGGCTAGGTGAATGCTAGAGGAGGTGGTGTTTCGTGCGCGAAAGGGTCGTTGCTTCTGGGCTACTTCGTTCGGGCGTAGTCCCTTAAGAGCCCTGAGACCAAAATATCATTTAACTTCGACGGGTGACTACTCGGACTCTATGGCACCTAGAGAGGCCTCGTCTAATCCAAAACCTTGGCATAGGGACCCTTTATAATATTCTCTCTCAGTTTTTTCCTTCTCATTTTGGTGCTCTCTCTGTCCTATTGTTTGCAAACACGTAAAATAATGCGATTAGAGCCAGATAAGGTTGTCAAACACTATATTTTTAAAACGGTGGGTTGTGGCACCAAACCGACTACGCCAGCACATCTGTGTGGCCAGGTGAATGCTAGAGGAGGTGGTGTTTCAATGCGTGAAAGGGTCGTTGCTTCCGGGCTACTTCGTTCGGGCATAGTCCCTTAAGAGCCCTGAGACCAAAATATCGTTCAACTTTGACGGGTGACTACTTGGACTCTGTGGCACCTAGAGAGACCTCGTTTGATCCGACACCTTGGCGTAGGGACTCTCTACAATAGCCTCTCTCAGTTTTTTCCTTCTCATTTCGGTGCTATTACTTCCCTATTGTTTGCAAACGCACAAAATAGTGCAATTTGAGCCAGTGTAAGGTTGTCAAACACTATATTTTGCAAACGATGGGTCGTGGCACCAAATCAACTACATCAACATCCGGGTGGCTAGGTGAATGCTAGAGGAGGTAGTGTTTTAGTATGCGAAAGGGTCGTTGCTTCCGGCTACTTCATTTGGGCGTAGTCCTCAAGAGCCCCGAGAATAAAATATCGTTCAACTTCAACGGGTGACTACTTGGACTCCGTGGCACCTAGAGATACCTCATTTGATCCAACACCTTAGCATAGGGACCCTCTACAATAGCCTCTCTTAGTTTTTTCCTTCTCATTTCAAAGGCTCTCACTATCCTATTGTTTGTAAACGCATGAAATAGTGCAGTTGGAGCCAGTGTAAGGTTGTCAAACACTATATTTTGCAAACGGTGGGTCGTGGCACCGAACCGACTACATCGGAATGTCTAAGTGGCCAGGTGAATGCTAGAGGAGGTGGTGTTTCGGTGCGCAAAGGGTCGTTGCTTCCGGCTACTTCGCCAGGGCGTAGTCCCTTAAGAGCCCTGAGACCAAAATATCGTTAAACTTCGATGGGTGACTACTTGGACTCCGTGGCATCTAGAGATGCCTCGTCTGATCCGAAACCTCAGCATAGGGACCCTCTACAATAGCCTCTCTCAGTTTTTTCCTTCTCATTTTGGTGCACACGCGTAGGTATGGTCTTGTAAACACTTGGGGAGGAGTCGTTTTCTAAATTTACAACATTTTCAAAATATACAACATTTTCAAAATTTAGAACATTTTCAAAATTTACAACATTTAAAACTTTTTCAAAATTTACAACTTTTTTCAAAATTTACAACTTTTACAAAATTTACAACATTTTCAAAATTTACAACTTTTTCAAAATTTACAACTTTTTCAAACAATGAAAGCTTCTCTTAGCTTCAAGAATTTAAAATTCTCTACTAACAGTGCCAACCACATGAAGGTGGAAGCTTTTCTGGCACCACTAACCTAAACATAAAAGTGTTAGTCAAAGAAATTTAAGTTTCAAATCAAAACCATATACTATCTATATATGTACAAAATACACAAATTTAAAATAAAATATATTCAAACTTAAATCTAGATCTTTAAACTAAAAATTTATATATATATTGAAAAGAAATTATATATACCAAACATGAGCATTATAAATTCATTCCAATGAACCATCAGGATCGGATCTACTCTGAATAGAAGACAAGATTGCTTCATGATCTGACTCTCGAACCTTCCAAAGAATCTTGTTATTAGGCCTTCCTCGATATCTATACAACTTGAATATTTGTCGCTAGAACTAGATGTGAATATAAGAGTATTTTCCTGTGTGTCTCAAAGTATTCAAACACCCAAACAGAGGATTTTTTAATGGATACCATCGAAGCAAAGTTCTAGTAACTACCACTGACCCTGTAGAATACTCAATATCTTCACCATCTATAATAGGAAGTCAACTTCTTTGTTTCTTCGATGCAACGACATAAGAAATAGTCCTGTTCCTTCTTCATTGTCTTACATCACAATTACTACAAACACATATCCTACAAAAAAATAACCAAGGTTGAACAACTCAAATTTAAATTACATATTAAAATTTCAATGGACTTAACTCAATACAAAAATTAAATAAATAACCATAAATACCTTGTCACACCAAAATCAAAATTTTGTCAAAGTCCTTGGATGTTGTAACTTCATCTACAGAAACAAGTTGTAATGCTTGTGGAGTTTGATAACTAGGAAGCGGAGTTAGAGGCCTACAAATCCATCCTTTCATCTATTCCCGTGAATCACACCCAGTGCGGTGACAAATTTGATACAAGATGCACAAAAACATGTCAAATTTCTTGTCCATATGGCCCACGAAGTAGCGTCTGAGCTACAAAATGAGTGCATATCACTAGACCCAGTGAGTGTCATATAATCCTCGTAGTTAGCAATGTGTTGTTCCTCTATCAACCAAAAATATCTGCGAACTATGGAATTTTCTTGAGAACCTCGGGCCATGTTGTCAGTACACCATTCCACTATGCTATTTGCATCTTTTAATTTAGCACCATCTTTGTTTTTCAACTCTTCTCTTGCAAGAGCTCTTTTCACACATGCCCCTGCACCATCATGCTCTCCTTTTCCATGTCCAGCCTCAGTGAAACTCCAAATATGTTACACACCCATCTTGACGTGCATTTTTCTCATCTAATAAAACATTCGTGCATTCTTAAACTGAGACATGTAATTATCTGACCATATATAATGTTGTTTGAAGTGGATGTCCCTATCAGAAAAGTTTCCATAAAATAACTGAAACAACCTTGCACAAATTCAATAGAATGAGTACGATCATCACTGATATAAAAGTGGTACTCTCTTAAAATTTTCGATCATTCTCTATACTGTTAGGAGAATGTAGAAATGCTATATGCACAAAAATGGTAACTTGTACTGAGTTGTAATATTACGATTGAACCTCCATTTGTGGTTGCAATGTGTAATTCTCTACAAAATTGACCACTGAAAC
Organism: Taxus wallichiana var. yunnanensis; assembly: GCA_018340775.1. Lineage (NCBI taxonomy): Eukaryota > Viridiplantae > Streptophyta > Pinopsida > Cupressales > Taxaceae > Taxus > Taxus wallichiana. The sequence goes on from CM031233.1 coordinate 191,099,394, forward strand.
AATAGTACCAATAGGAAATGTGTCTTTTCATAGCTTGAATTATTCATCCAACCATCGAGCTCTATGTGTATGCCTCACATACTCATAAACAATTTCATCCTTAAATTTTCTCATAAATTAGAAAATGGGCATTTGTTTTGTAACTAGCTCACACCGTTTCAAATCTTTTCCATCTTTCAACTGGTATGCAAATGATTTATATTTATCAAACTCAACTAAATTATGTTCTATTATACCTTCAATTTTCTCATGGATGCAACTTTCCAATTTAGGTAATCCGCCGCATGTACTACAACTTTCATCTAAACAATCTTGACTATAAAAAAATTGTCCAACTTCTTTTCACAAAATATAGTAGGAATGAAATCCCTGGAAGATATTGGTGGGACTTGAACACCACATTTAGATAACATAGTTTCAAAATGAAAATTAGAATGAATACGTAAAAATTTAGCATAATGCATTGCAAATTCAACATGTTGCCTACAACAACAAGTGGTGCGAGCATGGTTGATTTTCACATAGAATGGTTTCAACATTTCAAAAAATGTTGACTAATTTTAATTTCCAGATTCTCTTGTTCAAACTTACGAAAAAATTGAGTTTGAGTCATATCTAAGAAATGCTTTGGATGTGGTTCACGATTAGTAGAACCAACTCTCCGTTTTATAACATCTCTTGTATTAGGTGAAACTCTAGTGTTATCATGCCAAAATTTAATAACAACTTCTCTTATAGCATCAAAATTATTTTTGTCCTTACGCGGTGCTCTAGCAGAAAATGCCCAAAAATCAGCATTATTGAGTGATTGAAGGATATTACGTCTTTTAATTACTTTCATTAGAGTTTTTGATTAACTTACTGAACATTCGACTTTTGCGTAATCAAACATTATTTTTATTGATTCACTTACAACACTAGTAGCAAGTACACGATGCACAATATTACTATCCCTAGTGTGTCTCTTGACACCAACAGTGTGATATGCATCATGAAGGTTTTCAACAATTGTAGAGGTTTGAAAATGTATATTAGATGTTGTCGATCTTAAGGTGTTTAATGTAGGTCTCATTTTAATCAATTTCATCAAACTAACCAACAACTGACATCTTTGGGAATCATTTAAAATTTTAAAATGATTATCCCAAATTTCAATGGCTTTTCTTCTAATTTTTCGTTCAGAAAGTTTGTCAAACATTGGTTTCAAAATGTTTTCATCAATTTCAATAAAAAAATTAGGTTTCTTACGTAAAATCCTAGGAGGTGTTTTTGTCAAATTTTTCTTGTCTACAGTTTCAACATGAATTTCCTTATTCACATTTTCATTGTCTCCTTCAATTTCAACATTTGCTACATCATGAGTATTTAATTCTTCTTCAACATTGACAATAAAAACATCTTCATCACGAGTATTTAATTCAACTTCAACATTGATGCGGAGAAATATTACCTAATTCTTCATTGCTGACAATAGTTGGGATTGAAGATGAACCTTTCTAGATTCACGAAGTTTCGCATTCGCTCGGCATTTTTAATTTTGCTAGCCTCTAATTTTTTTGGTGTTTTTTCACTTAATGACTTCCTTTTTGACTTTATTTTTGTCTCCCATGATGTTTTGCTTACGTGATAAGAAAAACATGCGAAAAGACAAAATTTCATGACAAGAATTCGTATGGTAAGGTCAGAGAGTAAAAATCACATGGTAATTCAGACATTGGGATGTGTGTAAATATGATTTATGAACCGTGAGCGCACTTTATAAACTATGATCATGGTTTATAAAGCGTGCTCGCAATTTATGTTAAAAAACCGTGATTACGCTTTATAAACTGCGATCGCGGATCTATCTGCCGAACCTAAGCCTCGGAAAATCTTTGTTTTTCCCCAACTAAAGCTATGGAAGGTCATTATGAAGTCTAAAAGGTCAAAAAATCTCAAATCTACTCTTGCAAAGACTTGAACCATGCTAAAAAATTTGAAAACATTTCACAAAAATGGTGGCATCGTGTAGGGGAGACTCTTAGCTTCGTAGAAATATTGTTTTTAAAGTGAATAGAATAAGATAAATATCATTTTATAATTTTTTACTAACAATAGGTATTTAAGACATTTTTCCCATGAATGTTCATGTCTACGTTTAAGACTGTAACTTTTGTTTCGCTTATCAAAATATGATAAAACTTATACCATCCCAAGTGTAGAAAAATTCTATACACGTTAAAAAAAAATTGATTTCGATATTTTTTGATATAGTTATATGCGGGCAAACGGAAAGCGCTCCGTTTTCTAAATATTTTCAGACCACTTTTACAAAAAAATCATAAAAAAATATTGCTAAAAAAATATAAAATAAAATCCATCCCAAGATAGACAACTACATCTAACGTTTCACCAAAGGAAAAAAATAACAAGATTTGGTCATCCAAAATGCGGGCAAACGGACTATAATCTTATAAGTTTAAAAAAAAAAACTAAGTCATATAATTTTAAGTGTTTAATATAGCTAAACTTGTCTGTTTTTTTAAAAAATTAGTATTTTAGAAACTAGATTCCGAATGCTACGATTCATATTTATATAAATTTTTATAATTTAGAGTGCGTGTATAGCTAATAATCCCTATAAGTTGATATTTCACTTTTTTTGTAATATGACGTCCACGGATGACCCTATATTTGTCCATCAACTTCCTGCACTTACCCATATATAAAATATTAAGTTTAATATTGCTAAAATTAGAATATGTAAAAAGGGCATATGCGTATTCTCTTTAATATTTATTTTAGAATGGGAATTTTCCTATTCAAATAAGGGAATCGTTAAAAAAATGTCAATTATTGGTCATACTAGAGATAACTGAAAATATTATAAAAATAATTATAGAGATAACATCGAATATGAAGAATGTGCATATGCCTATTCTCTTTAATAGGATTCATAAGAGAAATTCCATTATTATTCATAAAGATATGTGAATAAGTATAATAAAGAGAATACAGATAATATTTACTTTGTTTAGCATGGACACTTACCCAATATCATCTGCCTTTATGTAGGTGTATCAAATCCAACGTATCACTTCGTAATGATTACTCTGATTCCTACATACCATACGAAAAAAATAAATTTTATGTATATCATTTCAATGAACTAGCATGAATTTTCAACTCGTAATCATGTTGATTTATTATTAAATAAAGATTACAAAATGATTAACTATCCTTTTTATCTACATAGTAGATCATATCAATAAACAACGTAATAATGTAATCTCTTTTAAAATTTTTTTACTACCTAATTTTATAATCATATAGACAACTACAAATATGATAAGCAAGAAAAAAAAAGTCATTCATCATCACAATAATCAATATAGAAAACAAGGTAATAGTAGCATCTAATAATGATACAAATGTCAACATTAAATAAGATCATTTCACAATCAATATTTTACATAAAAAAAGTCATACATCATCACAAGAATTAATAGAGATAAAATTTAATTTGTTTTGGAATGGACAATTCCCATTATCGCAGCCTTTATATAGCTCTCAAAATGATTTACTTCAATATATATTCCTATATGTGAATGGGAATATTCCCTTTCTCATATATGAATCATAAAAGAATAGAGATAAACTTTACTTTGTTGTACAATGGCTAGTTCACTACCATGTAAGGAAAAATAACCAGATGATATTCTTCATCTCCAAATAAATCACAAGAATCAATATAGATGAAATTTAATTTTCTATTGTTTATGTTATGATTCCTATGTGAGAATGGGCATATGACCATTCTCATATAGGGATCATAGAAGAATAGATATAGAATTTACTACATTCTAAAACTGTGAAATAATTTTTTCTATTATTATGTTATGATTCCTATGTGAGAGTGGGCATATATAATGGGAATATGCCATTCTCATATAGGAATCATAGAATAAGATTAGAGATAAAAATAAAATGTTGCATAATGGGAAATTCTCCACCATGCAAGGGAAAGAAAACCATATGATATTCTTCATCTCATAATAAATCAACAGAGAAGAGTTAGATAAATTCATGCCTGAATGGATTGGTGTTTCTCATAAATTTACTTGATAAATTTTTCTTCACAAGACAAAATAGTCCAACGAAAGAGAGAACCCAAAATAAAAATAAACAATCAACAATCAAATAGCTCACATGCAAGGAAGTGGTCTAATGAAATAGAGGATCCCAAAGTGGAAAGGAAGAACAAAAAAGTGGAGAGATCAAACAATATATCAAAATTTTCTTCAAATCTTGTGCTTCACAAGATGAAATAGTCTAATGAAATGAGAAAATTCCCATTCTCATATAGGAATCATAAAATAATAATAGATGTAAAATCTAATTTGTTTTAGAATGGTAAAGCTTCAAATTCCCAAGAACTCTATCATCCTTGAAAACATTAACTACCATTAATATCTCCATTGTGCCACATAGTGACATGGATTAAATTCCATTAATATCTCCAATTTCCTCTAATGAGCGGTTGAAGAGGTGTTTTAAAATAATTACCTTCAATTAATGGAAAAATGGTGGTCAACAATATATTTGCATGGTGGTCTCACTTTGTCATGGTCAGAAACAAAATAGATTTTTAACATTTTTCATAGCCATGTTTTAGGTTATTTACATTTAAAATACACCACCAATAATATCACCTTTGTGCCACGTGTAGTGGCCTATATTAAGTTCAAATTATATTTTTTGAATTAGAATGTTTAGAATGGGTGTATGCAACTCTCAATCAAACAAACATTTTGGTCTTGTATTTATGGGTTCAAAAAATATATACCTCAATCATTTTATTTTTTTAAAGCATATAATGTAGGTATGTTTCACTATAACTTATAGTATTATATTGCACAAAAATATTGGTAATTGGATGATCTTATATAAACTATACAAAATATAAATGACATAATCCCATTCTATATTACTCGTATAGAATGTGGTAACAAATGTTATTTTGGGGAAACATTTTTCAACTCTCATTTATGAATCAAAAAGAATAAAAAAAAATTAAAATTTACTTTGTTTTAGATTTTTGGTATTAGGTGGGTTTTCTTTATGGGTTCAACTAAATATATACCTCGACTATTTTAGCATATAATGTAGGTATGTTTTCCACTAGTAGATATATGTGCACAAAAATATGTGGTAATTGGATGATCTGCATAAAACTATACAAAATATAAATGACATAATCCCATTCTATATTACTCGTATAGAATGGTAGACGCCACTCTCATTTGTGAATCAAAGAAGAATAAAAAATTAAAATTTACTTTGTTTTAAAACATTTCTATGACTCCTATGAGAGGTATTAACATGATTAAATTCAATATTGTCCTTTACAAACACACTTCCCATTCTCACAACCCATTCTAAAAATGTTTACAATCATATAAATATATTGTATGATGAGAACTACATAAGCCTTGATCCCTCTCGAGGGTATGTAGTGCATCACTTGGCTCTATCAAGGATAGTCCAACTAGTATAATACAATTATTAATAATGACAAAAAAAAAAAAATTGTATGTTTGTATGAGAATGGCCTTTTTCCCATTGTAAAGCTTCTTTCACTAGTAATATTTTCTATAAGGGTTGTGAGAATGCACAACTTCCCATTTTAAAATAAAGTAAGGTTGTGAGAATGCACATATTTTCATTCTAAAATAAAGTAAATTATGTCTTTATTATCCTTTTATGATTCTTATATGAGAATGGGCATATGCCTCTTCTAAACATCTAGTCTTATTCTACGTTTCCTATATGAGACTGGGCCTCTGCTCATTACAACCATTTTTATAATAGATTTTTTTTTTTTTTATCATTTTCATATATTAAGCAACATCTTCTTCCTCCGTATTTTTTGTATGAAAAAGGACATACTCCCATGTTCTATACAAAATACAAATATAACATCTATTCAATACAAAAATAAATGTAACGTATTTTCAATACCAAATGCAAATGTAACATCTATTCAATCGATTGCTACATGATGGACACCCAAAACCATCAACAACACTACTTCATTATTATCATTTTTTTTATCTCATATTCACTCATACTATACTCGCTACTTGAATAACCTAGGTCTTACATTATTATTGAATTTTCACTTATATTGCAACTTAAAGGACACCCATAAGACTCAACAACACTACTTCAATATTATCATTTTATAAGAGTTTGACTTTGTGCATAAGAATGTAGTTTCTAAATTATAATTTTCATATAAAGTTCTTATTCCACAGTTTTTCTTCCTTTCTAATAATGTCCCTCATATCATCCTTCACCATCTCATCCTCCTCTGAGATTTTTGAGGTAAAGCTTAAGCTTGCATTTTTTTCTTCCCTTCTCTAGTTGAACTAGCCTCCTTTGAATATCCATAACCATATTTTAAGCCTAAAACTTCCTCTCTGATGGAATTTTGATAAGTACAAATTTTCTTCAAGGCCTCAATATACTTCATACAAGTACATACCATGGCCACCCCAGACTCATCGAGGAATCAACATTCTTTTCCAGCTGACAAACCCTGAGGGAAATTTTTCCAATGCCATACTCCAATCAGACTCCAACTTTTCTTTTCCTTTGGAAGGTTCCCCTTTGATATCAGACATAGAAACACCAACCACAATATCAATACCCTTCTTCTTCCTCAATTTATTCATTCATTCAACCAGAGTACAAAAGTCATCTAGGTCCTCCAAAGCCTCCCTCTCCATATTACCAACAACATCTACAATGTTTATCGATGACATAAAAGAATATTTTATGTCATCTGAGCCCAAAGAGGAGGAATCCTCATAATCCTCCTGCTCCATATACTTCTCATCCTCAACATGCTTTACATCATCATTCAACAAGCCCCTAAACTTCTCATATTTGGTGAAATATGTAGAACCCAAATGGAATAAGGCCATCATCAATCCCTGATGAAGAGGGATTTTCAACTTTCCTTTTTGGAAATTCTCGATTGATTTGTGTAGGGAACGACTGAGAAAGAATGGGAAATTATAATGCATACCATGGCATATATGACTTAACATAGGGAAATGGTGGGCATAAACTACCTTGTACCTACCCTCCAAGGTGATAAATTACATCAAGTGTAGGGAAATTTCATTGAAAGGATCAGGTAAAGAATCTCTCTCAAAACCTGCACAGTGATGTCTTAGTTTCTCTTTACCCACCAAAATTTTCCCATCTCCTCATCACATTTTTTATTCATTTGTAAATCTCCTCCCCTCGTTGTTCATCCCAACCACTATAGCAATAAAATCCACATAAGTTTTTATAGAAAAACCCCTGATACTAGCCCGACCATCCTTCCAATGAGTAGAAAAATCCTTTCTCAAGGATTCTTTGTGGCCTTTAAAACTTTGAAATAGAGATGACATACCTTCCTTTTCCAACATCATCCAAACTCTTCTACTAATCCCATTGGTTGAATCAGGTTCTAGATGAACCAGATTCACCACCCATTTTTTGTTTCTCTATTAAAATGGCAATAAAACCAACCCATTTGAAACCTTCTTGTCCATTCTAAAACCAATGATCATACTTTATCAAGCCCTTTTCTAGACCAAATGTCCTTTCTAAACCCAACACAAGCACTTATATCATCCAACCTCTAACATGTCTCCTCATTACTTATTACTCTTCCTTTATACCCAATACTAACAGAGAATTATTTTCAATCATTACAATGACACAAAAATTTCAACCTCTTTAACTTTTGTTTCAAGGTAAACAATAGCCTTGTTCCCTTCCCTGTAGACATGATTATAGGAAATTAGTTAAAGGATGTTTCCATGGCATTCTCCCATTATTTTTATTTTAATACAAGAAATAGTGAACTTAATCATTTTAATAACTCTTTAAAGGCTTGTGAGAATGGGAAGTTGGCCATTCTAAATATAATTCAATTCTATCTCTATTCTTCTTTTATGAATCCTATATGAGAACTCATTTGCTCATTCAATACACAATTGAACTTATTAATTAATTTAATAACTATGAATACTGTGATAATGAAGAGCTACCCATTCTAAAATAAAGTAATTTTTCTCTATTTTTCCTAATATATGATTCAAATATGAGAATAGGAAATTTCCCATTAAAAAATAAATAAATTTAATCTCTATTCTTCTTCAATGATTCCTATAAGAGACTGGGCATCTACCTATTCAAGATAAAAATGTTTGTTTGTATGAGAATGGGCATATGCCCATTCTAATCATTACAATATAAGCAATATTGAACTTGATCATTACTAATGGGAAAAGTAATAAGATATAAGAGTGAAAAGTAATGGTCAATCTAATACAAGAATTATTTAACTTAATCAATTTAAAAACTATATGATGGTTGTGAGAATGGGAAACTTGCCATTTTAAAATGAATTATATTTTATATATATTATTCTTTTATGATTCCTATATGGGATTGGGCAAGTTTTTCATTCGATAAAATATTGAACATAATCATTTTAATACCTATGAAGGCTGTGATTATGGGGAACTACCCATTCAAAAACAAAGTAAATTTGATCTATTTTTCTTATATGATTCCTATATGATAATGGGAAACTGCCCATTCTAAAACAAATTAAATTTTATCTATATCCTTCATATATGATTCATATGACAATGGGCATCTTCCCATTCAATACAAGAAATAAATGTTTGTTTATATGTATAAGGGAATAAGCTCCTTCTAAACATTCTAATACAAGAAATATTAAACTTAAACATTTTAATACCTCTATAGGTATGGATACCTGACCATTGAATGGAAGATAAAAAATTTGTTTGTATGAGAATGGGCGTATGCCAATTCTAATAATTGTAATACAAGAAATATTGAACTTAATTTTTTCAATAACTCTATGAAGGTTGTGAGAATGGGAAACTGTCCATTATAAAACAAGCTAGATTTTATCTCTGTTCTTCTTTTATGATTCCAATTTTGAGAACAAAATTTTCTCATTAGATACATCATTGAACTTAATCATTTTAATTCATATATGATAATGATTAAGTTCAATATTTCTTAGCTTGGATGTGAGCTCACCCACCCACTCAAGAGTCAACCTCACCCACCCAAGCTCGGCATGTCAACCTCCCCCCATCTTTGAAGATTAACTCAGCCCACCCATCTCAAGGGAAGTCAACCCCCCACCCCAACTTTGCAGCTCGGAAGTTAGCTCACATACCCAACTCGGAAGGTCACCACCTAGCCAACATAAGCTCCGGTAGCTCAAAGCAACACCTCACCCTCCCTCTCGATTCACCATCTCAACTTTCTAGCTTAGCTCAAGGCCATCTTGATAGGCTCATTAAAACAATCCCTCAACATCATAAGTCACCTCACCCATCTCAAGCTCGAATGGCTCAACTCACCTCCGTGCTCACTTGCAGTCAACTCACCCGCCCATCTTGGCTTGCTACACAGATAGGCCACCCAACTTAGAAAATAAGTAATATCTTGCATGTGGTAACCCCACACTATAATTTGCTAATAACAAAATAGTTAACTCCCATCTTAGCATGAAGGATTGGAAGTGGTTTTTTAGAATCAAAATATGTTTTTTTTGGTAATAAAAAAATTATCTTGTTTAGACTCTAAAACATGCAAGAAACGGTCATATTTAGAGGCATCCTTTTATAACTATGGAGGATAATAATATGCAAGTATTTAAAAATATTGAAGTGATATTCTTAAAACACATATCAATAATAAAAAAATAAAAATATGACATTATCTTTATACCCAAATCAAATAATAAGAGAAAAGAAAGTAGGATGTTATTCTTCATCTCATAACAAATCAACAGATAAGAGTTAGAAGTATCTCTGAAACTTATCTTCAATTTAAAAATTAAATTTTTCTTCACTATAAAAAAGTAAATTCTTCTTCTAATAATGAATCATTCTCAACCTGCATAAACTCACCCACACAACTTGGCAAAAAAGAAATGCCACCTAGGTGGTAAGACCACTTGGTAGTTTGGTAAAATCATAACAGATAACTCCCCATATTAGCAACTATGATTTGGTTAACAACTACACATGTCTTTCAAAACATTAAAGTGATATTCTTAATACCCAAATAAAAAATATAAAAGATAAAAAAGGCATTATCTTTAAACCTAAAATGGAATATAAGGGAAATAAAACCAAATGATACTCTTCATCTCATAATAATTCAACAGAGAAGAGTTAGAATAATTCATGCCTCAAATTTTCTTCAAATCTTGTGCATCACATGCCAAAATGGTCTTAAGAAACTGAGGGACCCCAAAGTGGTAAGGGTCAACAAAATTTTAGTCGAAGAGGACAAACAATATCTCAAAAATATTCTTCAAATATTTTACTTCACAAGAAAAAATGGTCTAACAAAACAGGCAACCCAAAGTGGAAGGAAAACAAAAAAGTTGAAACTAGATGAAAAAGAAAGCGAAAAGGATGAACAAGAAAGAGATAGCTTCATTGACTCATGGTGAACCTTGTAATTCCCAAGACCTATCCCATCATCGAAAACAATAACCATCATCATTCTCTCTATAATGCCACAGAGTGGTGTGAATTAATTTCCATTAATTTTGCCAATTTCCCTCCAATGGTGGTCAAAGACATGTTTTAAAAACAAGTACCTTCAATTAATAAAAATTAATGGTGGAAAACAATTTATTTACAAATTAATGGTCTCACTATTCCATGGTCAAAAACAATATAAATATTAAAAATATGGTAGCCATGATTTAGGTTTAATAATTGCACTTAAAATAAAATTTAAATTTTCAAAAAAATTCATAGCCATGTTTTAGGTTTATTGCATATAAAATAAAATATAAATTTTAAACTTTATCATAGTCATGATTTAGGTTATTTACATTTAAAATAAAATATAATTTTTAAACATTATCATAGCCATGTTTTAGGTTATTTTTTGCATTTGAAATTAATTGATACTAATTTATACTAGAGAGGGGATAGTTAGGGAAACTATATATGACGTGTGGTTTTCACGAAATCACTCAAATGTTGAATCGTTTACTTGCTTCAACCACTCCCAAACTCTAGATGGGAATGCCAACTTAAATAGAAAGAGGGGATGGGGTGGATTGATCCAAAACATATATTATTATTTCTTCATTGATTACAAAGGACAATCCTATTATTTGGTACTAATACCATATTTCATGATATCTAAGTTTTTTTCTTATTTGGATTTTTCATCACATTTAACCTTGAGTTGTATTTTTTAATATATTTTGATAGGTATCTTCGATATTTATCAAGTTTCATTATAAATATCTTGAATGTACTTGAAAATAATTACATCTCCCATACGTGTTTGTGTTAAAATCACTGATACTATAATATGGTTGTGAAAATGATAAAAATATATAAATTATAGTAATCACATCAAAGTTAATATTAGATGTTCTAAATAATGAGATAGTACCTTGGAAGAACATTTAGAGCAATTAGTTTTATTCCTTTTTGAGAAAAAAATTATTATCTTGAGGCAATACACATAGATAGAATGGGCATATGTCCATTCTCATACAAACAAACATTTTTATCTTATATTGAATGGGCATATGCCCATTCTCATATAAGAATCATAGAATAAAAATAGATGTATTATCTTGAGGCAATACACATATACATAATGGGCATATGTCCATTCTCATACAAACAAACATTTTTATGTTGTATTGAATGGGTATATGCCCATTCTCATATAAGAATCATAGAAGAAAAATAGAGGTAATATTTAATTTGTTTTGGAATGGAAAATTTCCCATTCTCACATCCTTTATAGTGATATTAAAATGATTAAGTTCAATATTGCTTCAATAAGTTAGAAGGGTTAGAATAGGCATATGCCCATTCTCATACAAACAAAGAATTTTATTATTGTGATGAGAATGGGGATATGCCATTTCTCATAAAAAAATATTTTTATCATTATGATGAGAATGGGGATATGTCATTTCTCATACAAACAAATATTTTTATCATTGTGATGAGAATGGGCATATGCCCATTCTCATAAACTAAATATAGAAAGAAAGAAAAATTCTCCTATGCGAAACATAAAGAATGAATGACAATTAGATCCTTTTATGAGAATGTTTAAAATGGACAAATGCCCATTCTCATAGTTAGTGAATATGGGAAGTATGAGGAATTCTTGTAAAAGTAATATATGTTATGTTAATATGATGAAGATATTTGGATGAAGCGGTTAAAAATCAAGTTTCTAATTAACTTCTATTTAACCTCTATTTATTTATTTCTCATCATTTAAATTCAACCTCATCTATTTATTTCTCATCAATTAAATTCAAATGAGTCAAGTTCAATCATAGTTTGGAAATCATGTTATAAATATATTCATGTCAATTTTAATTATATGTATAATTTTGAAGTATTTCCAAACCTTACTTGAATTATAGAAGTTCACAACTCATGTGCTATGTGTATTCAATATACTTATGGTTGTACATACATGATAATTTTTAATTTATTTTATGCAATGGTTTAATATATTTTCCATCATCTCACAAACTTTGTATTTTATGTTGTTATAATAGTAGGGGCTTTTGCATTTATAGAGGATGATCATGTGGACTTGTTTTCAAAAGGAACCAAAGTTGTAGAGGGAAGAGTATATCCAAGTAGGAAGACACTACATTGAAAAGATGTGGGAAGAGGATTTGTTGTTGTCAGTGTTAACAAACAATATTGGATGGGAGAGTAAAATTTCCTTTCTCAGTTGATGAATTTGAAACCTTGGCAGATGTCGGGAATAAAGGATACTACATTTCTTGGGAAGAGAGTGAATTGTCAAAGCATGCAGATTCATCCATTCCCCCAATTTGGGAAGTGAAAACATTTTTAGTGGTTCATAGGATTACAATGCATAGAGAGTGACGAAGATTATAGTGATGACACTGAAAGCACCATCAATACAAGTCCTAAAGATAGAAGATATTTTGTCATAGATAATGTCATTCTCAAACAAAAATCTTGTAGCAGAGATGATGACATAGCCATGGGTTATATAACTCATGTGCTAGAAGTTCATGAAATTGATGGAGAGAGGTTAGGTCCTTTGAATTTTGGTGTATGGATAGAGAATGTGGTAAATATGTGTTTAGAATGCTTAGACTTGCTAGAACCTAATAAATCAATTGTTTGGCCAATAAAACATTTGATTTTCAATGAAACAATAATTTACCTTATGATTAAGCAAGGGAGTGCTCAACTAGATGGTCTGCACCTTGTACACAATGATCAACATAATTTGAAGTTCAAGGGAGTTGTTACAAAATTAATCCATTACTGCTTGATTGAGTGTAAATTTTTAGCAGAGGGAACAATTACAAACATAGTTGAAGGAGACATGGTACATTTTAATAGATTAGATGCCAATAGCTTCGGTGTGCATATTGATAGAGTATTCAACCCTCCTTGTAAAGGATGCTCTCCTATCTAAAGGATCTCTCATACAATGGCCTGCTAGGCAATTGGCTAACATAAACGGTTCTCAAATGGATATTAGATTCAAAGAAGTCCCAAAGGAGGTTGAGGTCATCATGTGGGATGCATTAGAAGAGTGAAAACCTTGGTCATTTTTTATCCAATTTCATATGATGCCACTATTTCATATGATGCCACTAATCACAATCAATCCAACAGAGTGATTAAAATATCTTATAATGCTACAAAATGTTTGAAATTGGATACCCTCAAGCCAATCCATCAAATCAAAATTCTAATGAGGATAGAAAATGGTCAATATTTTAGAAGAAGTGGAAAATGTAGATTTTAGTTGTTGCAAATATAATTTTCTCAAAAACTTACTCTTGCTTCAGTTATAATTCAAAATCTATGATGCACAACTAGAGCCTTGAATGAAGTTGATAGGAAAAAAAAATTGTGTTTGATGCATTAACAACAAATGCCATCTTCAATGTTGGTAAGAAAAATATGGAGATACATAAAATGAGATTTGATGGGATGGATATTTTTCAGAATGCATGACAAAAGTATATGGGTACCCAAGGAGTTCCTTCTATAAACATAAATTTGAATGGATAATCGGAAATAGGCTTACGGTGAATATCAACATTAGAAACAAGAAACAAAGGTCAAACACTACCGTAAAAATTACTTGCATATCAAGAATTGATTGAGAGAAATTTAGATATCTCTCCACATTTGACTCGGTCTATAGGATATGATGGAGTAAAATTTTCCCAAAGGTTTCTTCCTTCATTCTATACCCAAAATATATTGCGAAAAAAATGCAATGAGGAGCTTGAATTCTTGAAACTTCCTCATGTGTCAGTCAATCTTAAACAACATAATGAAAAAATTTTCCACATGTTTCCATTGCAAAAATAATTTCATTACCAAGTGTGATGAGTGCACATATTTGTTCAAAAAACCTAGAGCCACCACATGCCCAAAAGAACTCACAAATATTGAGGAGGAACAAACATGGCACAATAAATATATTCAAAGTTGTCATGCAACTTACTATTCCCATATTGTAGTTAAAAGAAAAACTCATGGATTATTGAGCATAGTGCATGATAAAATGGATAAAATGAAAACTTCCATACCAAGGATGGGTAAAAAGAAAAATAAGTAATGTTATGAACCTACCAGTTACTTTGACTAGTATGCTCACACATGGACACAAGACAGGGGTTTCAACCATTTTGGCCTTCCATTTGTTGAATGTGGAGTAAACTATAGTCACATCATTATCTTTATGTCTCAGGAAGCTTGAAGAACCTGTAATTGATGAGTATGAAGATTTGTTATATCATTGTGGATCATCCAAAAACCATTGCATGATGCATTATTACAAAATGATGTGCATGAAAAATGTAAAAGGTACAAGGAAATATTTGACCATTCAAAATCAATTAGTGTTACTAGTGAAAATACTTCTTTCATAAATAAACCACCGATCCTCTACTTGCAATTGGATAATGCTTCAAGTGATAACAAGAATCGTACATTATTTGCATTTGTATCAATGTTGATAGAAAAAGGGTATTCAACATTATGTATGTAAGCTTCCTTCTAGTGGGACACACCCATGAGGATATAGATGGGAATTTTGGAAGATTAGCAACATCGTTACATAAAGTAGACACATTTTCTTTGCCACATATCATGGACTCTTACAGAACATGCCAACAAGGGTCAAGTACATTCACTCCTTATCTTATTGAGGAAGTGTACAAATTCAAGGACTTTGTGGAGCCATTCTTGTTAGACGGAAACCATAAGATAGTGGGTATCAACAAACCGAAGTTGTTTAGATTCCATGTTATGGATGGCATACCAGTGATGGAGTACAAAACAACATTAAAGGATCAACAATGGTCTCATTCTATCCATATATGGCGTACAAAGGATAATGGTGAACCAATCTTTCTGAAAGGGAAACCTCCTTTGGCACCTTTCAAGGAACTCAAAGAAATAGAAGATCTAAAAAAGGGAATAAAATCATATATTGAGCATTGGGGAAAAGAGTAACATGAGAAGGTAGTGACTATTGGCTTCCAAAGATCGCGTATTGGGAAAAAAATTTACGTGCTTTGGATAAACCATTTGTAAATTGTAGCAGGAGGTCAAATGTTTGTTTTTGGCCAAAAATAGTATAGGAGAAAGACATATATGACCAAATAACATGAGCCACACATATTCACAAAGAAGACTACATTATTCAACATATCCCAAGTAATAATGATATTTACGTTGGGCCTGTTTTTGGAAGATCTAACCAAGAATTCAATCCATTGAAGGATGTGTTTAAGGGAAAATGCTACTTATACGGACAAGAAATGATAATGAAAAGATATGGATGGGGAGAGCAGATGGGGATATTTTCCTTCAATAGGAAGGCAATGATGTAATTAAAAATCTAAGAGTTCAATATTGGAAACCTACAGGGAGAGGAGAAGGTACAACATTATATCAAGATTGTTTAAAGCCAAATAAAACATGGACCATCTCAAATAAACCTAAAGTAGATATTGATGTGGATAACATCATTTGGGCATGGAAACCAAACAAAAATTGGAAAAGTGGATCCATAAAGGTACCCAATAGAGGACATTTAGCCATTAAATCATACCTCTAACTACTTGAACAAGATAAGGAATGTTGACTTGGAGAAACTATTGAAGTTCATAAATTTGTATGTGAAATCAGCTTGGCCTGAGATGTGGGTTTTTACAAAAAATTATTCAAACCTTGGTCATATAAAATTTTACAGTTGTACTATTATTTGATGATTAAATGAAAGAGTGAGTATTATATTACTTTGGAAGATTTTTCCATAATATAATTCTATAAATCATTGTGTTTCTTATGGAACTCTTGAATCTTATTAATGTATTATTAATAATATGTTTCCACTATGTAATTAATTTAATTTGATTTTTTTAATTATGCCTTAAGTAAGTTTACAGGAGTGGATCTTGTGATTTAAAGGGAATTGGATGCGATTAATAAGGAAATAATTTCAAAATATTAATGCTTTGGATTTTTCTAGGAATTAGTCTTGATTTATGCATTCATTACAACCACAAAATTATATGGTCTTTTCCTAAAGCTATGTGCATGAGTCTAGATAACTTATTGTTTAATTGTTCTAAAAATTTATAAAATGCAAACCTTTCTAAAGTGTACATACTAAATTATATGCCTAGAATCCCATAATTCTTGAATGCAAAAATATAGTATTGGGAGTGCCAAGATATATTATTTAATGCTCTCAACAAGAGTGTCTAACAATGCACCATGACTTAACCTATTATCTGCCAAGATATAAATTTTCAAAAGAGGTTAAAATCCCTCATATACAAATTATAAAAGAAGAATAAACATAAAGTTGTATACACATGAAAAGAATTAGGAATAACCTCAGTACCATGAGTGTGATGAGAATGGGCATATGTCCATTCTCCTAGACTCGATGGTTGCTTCTTATTTCATACAACATGCACCAATTGATTCTTAGACGTTTCTTTGGAATATTGATGAAAAAAATAGGGTAATGGGCGTAAGAGGAATACATTGGAATGCTGGTTGATAGGTTATTACGTTCGTATGACTTCTGAATCCACAGCTGATCATGAGAGCTTCCTTTTGGCTAGGAGGAACTACCTGAAATGGAACACAAGACCAACAGAAAGAGTTAAACAATATGTGCAGTGAACTGCCTAGTGTGTGCTAGATCCAAGAAGTGTGATACTTCCTAGACGGTTGTTAGTCCACTGTTTAAAACAATTTGATGCTAGTAATGAAGTAAATCCTATTGTAATTGAAATGATTTAGGTATCTCATTAAAAACACAATAAGAAAGATATAATCTAATAGGCTAGGTTAAAATAAGATCCAAAGGTCAAGTAGTTGGTTCGGTTCTCTGTAGGTCTAATAGAGGTCTCAGGCAGGTCATAAGTGATTAAGGGTGATGTGAGAATAGATGGGGTAGGTTGTTGTTCTAGGTTGTATTGGTAAATACAGAGACCGATGCCGGTTAAGGGTGACTGATGCCGGTTGGGGAGAACTAGTGCCAGTTACTATGGAAAACTGGGAATGCCACAGAATGAGCTTTGGGTCTCCCTTATGATTGCACAAAGGACTTGGTTGGCGGAACAAGGTATTAGGATGTTTGGATGGGGTTTGGCGAGTTTTAATGGGTATGTGGAGGGGTGAGTATTAAAGGAGGTCAATGGGTGGCTAAGAGAACAAAGGATGACAATATAATGATGAAATGAATGAACCAGAGGAGTAAACTATTCTACTTACTTGAAATCTAGTTCTGGGTGCTTGTGAGTGATGGATGAAGGTGTTGGTAAGAGGTTGAATGCTGTTGAGGATCACCAAATGTTGGAAAGCTCCTGTATGGGCTGTATGTGCATTCCTTTTTGCTTGGTTGGATCAAATCTGTGCTGGGGTGAGTGCTGGATGATTGATGGATGCCTGTGCAAGAGAAAATGCTTGATCTCCTTCCTTGCATGCATGTTCTCACTGAAACTTGTTCTAAAAAGATGTCTTATCTCTCTGGGAAAATTCCCAATGTTTGCCAACGTTTTACCAATCTCCAAAATAAGGTTATTTTGGGATTAAAAGGTGACCGACGGCGGTTCCGGCTAACCAAAGATGATGGTCATGGGTAACCGGCGTTGGTCAAGGAGGGAATTTCTAAGTTTTCTAAACTAGGTAGATCCCCTTGATTTTTTGGGATCTCGTGTCATTCACCTATGGATTAGATTGGAAGCTTCTTGTCAACATGCGGGCATGTGGTTAGAGGGAATGTAGGCATTGATTTTTAGGGTTTGGGTAAGTCTTAGTTAGTTATGGAAACTTATTAAGAATAGGTCTTAGGGTGAGTTGGCTTGGTGAGGTGTAAGTGTGGGCATTATTTAAATTAGGATATTTAAATAATAAATATTGTGAGGCTAACGAATTAATTTAATTAAATTAATATTAGTGGGGTGAAGGGGGCCATGGGTAGGTGAATGTGATGAAGGTATTTATTTGTCGAGGGACCAAAGGGGAGTGTGACCTAATTTTAGTGTCTACATTTCGCCCCTTTTTGTTGCGTAGCTTGTATTGGTAAGCGATGCTAACAAAAATAAGATTTGGGTGCCCCATGTGTGGGTGAAAGTGATCCCCCTCAAACCATGAACTGATGAGGAAAAGGCAGAATCGGTGAGTGGTTTGATAAAAGGTAAATATGAGAAAGGGAAAAGGTGGGGATCGAGTGGAAAAGGGAAACAGTCGATTCAGGTAATCTAGGTAATGGGTTAGGGTCAAAGGTAGGAATAGTCAAACGCACGCACACGTATAAATTGTAGCACGTTACTGGGTTAAAGAGCCGACAAACTCTACATTGTCTATGGTCAATAGGTTCATCTAAACAAGGTCAAAGTGATTCTGGTATCCAAAGTATAGGATATGGTCAGGAAGCACAACATAGGTGAGGTGCAGGAACATTTAGGTATGTTCCTAAGACACCCAATATAGGTCGGGATAAACGGTCACAAAAAGAGACAAGGTAAGGTCATTAGGTCAATCAAAACATGTAACAATGTCGTAAGGTATAGCGAACACATGGGGTCAAATGTCAATAGCGATGGTCCAGGTCCAAATATCTAGGTCACGACACGGGTAAGGCCGAGGTATGGGTAAAATAATGAGTCCCCAAAGGAGGACGATGGTAGGTAGTAAAGGATGAGGTCAGGAGGGTGCGGTAAATAGTCAAGGTAAAGGTTGGGTGGCTACCATTGGAGAGCAGAGATTTGACAGCCCAAACATAATGTGGCCTATTTTCAGCGTTTATTGGAGGGGTTGTCTAGAGTGGACATCATATGGAGGTCGTATGTGGGATTCCCCTCATATAGGCATATGCATGAGGAGCTAGCTAAGCTCCAGCTATTGAGATGGATACAGGTCGCCATGCCGAGGAGCACGAGATGATCCCGGTTGATAGAGTCAGGTAGTAGTTTGGGCTATTACAGGACATACCTCTGCCCTTCCCACGCAATATAGGAGAGATGACGTGGAGAGGCCCTTACCTCTACCATAGCCTACAGTGCCCATAGGGCAAGAGGAGCAGCAAACAGACTAGCGGATAGATGATGCCGAGGTCACGATGCAGTATAGGCATGCAAGTGGTGGGTGGCTCATTTATAAGCCATACCACCTAGACCAAGGAAGCCAGATCTAGCCACCATCACGGTGCAGAGAGACGCCCTATAGGGTAGGTGGCCACTCTGATTACCTAGTTGGGTATGGTGCATAAATAGCTTGAGCTCTCGTAGAGCTAGAGGTAGCGGAGCTACATATACAGGTGGCCAATCTACAGGCCCAGATGGCCGGGGTGGGGGTGGAGACGAGGATGAGGATGATGGTCGGGTGGCAGATTTATAGGCATTGGTGACAAGGTTGCAGGGCTAGTTGGCCACAACTCGCATGATCGGGGCCCTACAGCCCCGATACAGCACGTGGGTAGAGGTCACCACCACAGGCACCGGGACAGGGTCCCAGTTCACAGGTAGGAGTGGGACATGGTCCCATAGGATAGGTACAGGGTCGAGGCCTATGGGACCACCACAGATCATGCCTATATCTAGGTTACAGGATGCCCTAGGTGAGACCGAGATACTATCAGACTAGATGATGGTAGCTGGGATAGAATTTATATCCTGTGGAGAGTACCAGGCACAACAAGCCTCGAGTGAGAGGACTAGATCTCACACTCATAGTGTAGAGAGCACAGGGGGCCATCGAGCTCTGAGGCCAGATCATGGAGAGGCCACCAGCTCACGAAGACTAGCTCTAGGTGAGGCACCAACAGGGATGCAAACTGGGGCCAAGGAGGTATAGGTTCATATGATACATATATGGAAGATGTGCACCGAGATGCCTGATATATGGCTCTGATTGTTGATGTATTATAGTCATCATTTTTTTGATATATATCATCCTACGTGCTGAAGATAGTGAGGATGTATGAGAGTTTTTTTGTATATTTTGAGCATATACTGGCCTACGTCCGAAGATATTTTGTATTGGTTTATTGTTTCAGTGTATATGATACTAGCCTACGTGCTGATGACATTTTGTATTGAGTATCGGCCTATGTGCTAACAATTTTGAGATGATGGACATGATTGGATATCCTGTGTACATTGTATTGAGACACATATTTATTTATATGATGAGATACATGAGATGCTTGAGTTTTTGGTGTTTTGATGAGATTTTTGATTTGTTGGTGTTTTGGCTTGAGACTTTTGATTTGTTGTTGTGATATGGATGGAAATTAGGTGAGTTAGGCATGATGGAGTCAGGTTGGTTGTAGGCATGGATTGAGTCAGGTTGGTTTAGGCATGGATCGAGTCAGGTCATAGGCATGGATCGAGTCGGGTCATAGGCATGGTGGAGTCAGGTTGGTTTAGGCATGGATCGAGTCGAGGTTATAGGCATGGATTGAGTCAGTCGGAGGAATGGTGGAGTTAGGTCATAGGCATGGTGGAGTCGAGGTTAGTTTAGGCATGGTCGTGTTTTAAAGTAGTTGAAGTTGTGATTCATTATTTTGTGCAATGAATGATAAAATGTTTCATGTGTGAGATGTGTTATAATATACACATGATGATGGTAGAGAAATGGTAGTCGTAATAAATGTATGTTGTGTTGATGATAAAAATGTGTTACAACTTGTTGTTTGTGTGGTTTAATTTCCAATTCATGATATAAAAAGGAAACTACGTAGGGGCAAAATGTGATTTTAGGAAGATGAAAGATGGATTGGTTAGGGTAGAGAGGGGTTGAGCTAACCTCCAAGGGCCCCATGCCCTTGGAGTGCTGCCTACATAGTCCCTGGTGAAAAGGGACCTCAGGCCGATGTAGTTCTCCCATGAGCTAGGGAAGAATATGATGAGGTATGAGAATGAGCTAGTAGGTTTTAAGCATGTTGTGGGTTTAGGTTTGTTAGGTGTGGGGGGGTTATAGGTAAAGTGATATAGGTGATGTCGATTGTGGAAAAAGAAGAAGATTACCCCAAAGGTAAGTGTCGAGGACCAAATCCTGTATAAGGTAATCAAAATGTAAATAACGTCATTTAAAAGATAAGAGGAGGAAATAAATCCACCTGAGTGATTAGGATCATACCTTGGAGGATGTGATGAACATAAGACCCTAAAGACATTGTATGATTGATTGTTCTAAAGTGAAAAGTAGTCATATGATCACCAAATGTCTTGGTTCCAAAGAGGTCCCTTAAGGTGGTAGGAAATGGGAGTGGGAATGGTGAGAAGAGTGACAGGTGGTTAATTTTTTATATGGTATGAGGTGGCATGCTCTTTGGGCAAGAGATTCGAGGTCACAATTGGCAAGTCAATGACTAAAAAGTTCTCTCGCTTTGACTTGTATTTGAGATAGACTGATCAATATGGGAAGTCTATATGGGATGATGAAATTTAACTCCTTGAGGTCTTCATGAAGTTGATCGATGCGGGAAGCTTAAAATTCTCTCGCTTTTCTTTTCCTTTTCTCTTTATTTATTTATTTATTTGGCTTTACATACCTGTCCTTCAAGGAGCAACTATTTACAACAATGATTGCTTTGAGAGGAAGATGTCCTTTTGAGGGAGTCATCTTTTTGTTAGAAGTTTGACTCAAGGAGTTGGGTCCCATGTGGGTCTTAGAAGTCATGGACAAGTAGAAGGTAAAGAATAGGATTCTTGTTTAAAAATTAGGGTGAAACAACCATGAGATCTCATCTAAAGGTAGATGAAAAGTATCCATGAGAATCATGCTATGTGCAGCGCCGCGGTACACATATGCAAGAGAAGATAATAAGTGACGGGTACTCACATGATTCATTTTTAGTCATCGGTGAGATGTAGGAAGTGGGTAGCGCTCAAGGGATGAGCATGGAAAGAGGAAAAAGGTGAGGTAGGACTATAGGTCAATAGTACAATGATAGAAGATGCAAGAGCATTAAGGGCTCAGTTCAAGTTTACCATCGAGTGAAGATAAACGATAAGCACCTGATCCATAAGTATGAGTCATGATGTATGGTCCAAGCCAATTAGGAGAAAATTTGCCTCGTTTACTTTTTTCTGCTTTGGTTACGTGTTGATTTTCTTTTAGGACAAGGTCACCGACTTGGAAGGTTCATTCATGGACACGTTTTTTGTAGGCATGTTTGATACGTTTTTGGTAAACTTGAAGGTGATTAAGAGTGTTAAGATGACGTTCATCTAATAACTCAAGTTGTGCTAAATGGTCCTAATGAAATTCATCATCATTGAGCATGTCATGGAGAGAAATGCAGAGTGAGGGGATCTAGAATTCGAGAGGTAGAACAACCTTTGTACCATAGACCAGAGAAAAAGGTGTAGCGGCAGTGGAAGTGCGAATACTAGTGTGGTATGCCCATAGGAAAAAGGAATGTGCGTATGCCAATCCTTACCAGTATCATTCACCACTTTCATGAGAATTTTGTTTAGGGTTTTGTTAGTAGATTCGACTTGGCCATTGGTTTGTGGGTAATAAGGTGATGAGAAACTTAGCTGAATTTGAAGGCATCGCAAAGTTTTTGTAGGGTTTTGTTTTTGAATTGTTTTCCATTGTCAGTGATGAGGTGATGAGGAACACCAAAGTGAAAAATGATGTGATGATTGATGAACTCACATATTTTCTCAGCTTTCATGGAAATGAGTGGTATGGCCTCCACCCATTTTGTGTAGTATTCGGTAGCGGTGATGATCCATTGATGTCGTTGGGAAGAATGGGGGTTAATCTCTCCGACAAGATCCAAACCCCATTGAGAGAAGGGCCAAAGGTCATGGGTGACTTGTAAGGCATGACTGGGTGTATGATGAAGGTTGGCATGTTGTTGGCATTTTATACAACGTTTAACGTAGTCACAACAATCATGGTTAAGGGTCAGCCAATAATAGCCTAGAAGAAGGATACACTTAGCCACAACAAGGCCACTGAAGTGACCTCCACATATGCCATCATGAACTTCCTTAATGGTTTAAGGAAGTTCGTAACTCAGAGGCATCATAAGAGAATACCATTAAATCATTCTTATAGAGGAGGCCCCCATGATGAAACAATGAGAGACATTTTTAAGGAAGGTGCATTGTCATTCACATGTGAGATCAGGAGGTAAGATGGAGAGAGAAAGATAGTCGAATATTGTTTATACCATAGGTCACTCGGGTTAGGGGTAGTGGTTCTAATAGAGTAAACTTCATGAGGTAAATAAGAGGGTGATTGGAGTCATTATACGGTGACAAAGATTTTAGAATCGGTGGGTGAAGTAGGTATTTGAGAAGCCAAGCAGGCCATGGTGTGTCAAATTTGTTCGTTGAATGAGGGATGGTTTGCAAGGTGTAACGGTCAAAGGTGGTCAAAAGTATGTCCACATGATGTTTATACTTTTGAAGTATCTTGTTACGACATTGGTATATACCATTGACTTGGTTTATGACCAATTGAGAATCACCAAAGATGTTGATTGATTTGACATCTAGGGCATAGGTGGCTTGGAGACCTAATACCAGCGCTTCGTATTCAACAATGTTATTTGTACAATCAAAATCTAGTTTGAAAGAAAAAGGCATGGGTTCACCATCAAGCGGAATGAGGATAATACCAGCCCCACCCCCACGCTGACACTTGGAACCATCAAAGAAGAGTGTTATTTGGTAAGCGGGTTCATCCAAGGAAAGGGTAGAAATTGACTCATCTAGAAAGTAAAAATTAGAGGGTTGATCCCCGATAATAGGTGTGTCGGCCAATTTGGCGGTGATATCTTGGCCCTTGATGGACTTTTGATGAATGAATTCGAGGTCAAGTTCAGCTAACAGCATAAGCCAATGTGCGCCATGCTGATTTTGGTAAGGTTTAGCATACATGAAGTGTAGGGGGTCGGTGTTGGTCACAACATAGGTTTTGTGGTTGAGTAGGTAATGGTGGAGTTTGGTGGCAATGAAAACTAAGGCTAAGAAAATTTTTTCAGGATGGGTATATCGGGTTTCATAGTCCAAAAGAGTACAAATTATGTAATAAACTATCTGCTCCCTATGTTGTTCATCGTGATGAGCGAGCATTGCTCCCAAGGAGTGATCGGTAGTTGAAATGTATAGGTAGAAAGGTTGATCATCTTTAGGTGGAATGAGTATGGGTGGTTGGAGAAGGTATTTTTGAGGGCCTCAAAATCTTTTTGGTAGTCATCATCCCATTTAAAGGAGACATCCTTCTTGAGCAGATGATGAAATGGTTGGCACTGATCAAATAATTGTGAAATGAAACGTCAAATAGATTGCAACTGACCTTGCAGGCTATGGAGTTGTCTAAGGTTAGTAGGCAAAGGCATTTCGAGAATGGCCTTGACTTTAGCAGGGTCAAATTCTATACCATGGAGGGAAACGATTAAGCCCAGGAGTTTTCCTGAGAGGACCGTGAAGATGCACTTCTTAGGTGGAAGGTGAACGCAATATTTAATGAGACGGTCAAAAATGGTTTTTAGGATGGTAAGGTGCTTAGAGTGGCATTTTGATTTGGACAGGAGATCATCCACACAATCTTCCAATATATGATAGTGAGTGATAGCATCTCATGACCAGCGGTAAGGTCAACTAGTTGGTCAATACCGGGTAAGGGGAAGTCATCTTTTGGGTAGGCTAGGTTGAGGTCACAGAAATCTATGTAAATGTAGAGTCCCCCTGTCACCTTAGTGACAGGGAAAATGTTAGAAATCCAATGAGGATAATCAATGGGTAATATGAAGGAAACAGAAAGAAGGTGCTGAAGTTCTTCTTTGATGAGAAGGGCAATGCGAGGGTGCATTTTCCTCAGCTTTTGTTTGATGGGTTTGGCATCGGGAATGGTTACGATATTGTGGACTGTTAAAATGTCAAATTTGGGATAAGTAGAGAAGTAGGGTCTACATGATTAGGAATTAGAAATATTATATTGGTAATAAGGACAAGGAGTGAGGTCATAAATATTTTGTGTATTTTATTTGTAAAAAGTCTAAAATTGTGGAACCCATGTGAAATGATAAGGTTTATCTTATCTTAAAAGATAAGCTTACATGTGATAAGAGTTAAGGTATGGAATATGATTCGTCAGTGGATTTCTTATCCTATCTTAGAGATAAGATGGATAATCCCGAAGTTCTATAAATAAAGAGGCCACCCCCCTCATTTAGCATAGAAAGAAGTAGTGAGAAATATTGTATGAAGTGTGTAAAGGAAGCATCAGTTTAAAGGTGTGTTGAAGAAGCCATTAAGAGGTGTAATTGTAAAGTTTCTCCCATAGTATTGGTGGAAGGCAAGTGAAGTCAATAACACTTGAAGTTCCTCATGGGTGAGATTGTAACAATTTCATGTTAATATTATAATTTACTTTGATATTTCAGATTTGTCATCATTCCGTCTTATCATAGTCGATGGTATTCTTGTGTTATGTTTGTTGTTTTGTTTCCAGATTACATCCACCAAACTAAAGGCTGTGCATTAGTAAATAATCATAGCACGAGGAGTTCCCAGTGAAGAATTATCATAGTGCCGGATTGGTGATGACATTTTGGTTCCGTTGCCGAGACCATTCCTCGTTGGTGGATTTTCTAGAGAGATATTCCCACTTAGTCAAAAATCAATTGGAGGGTAAAGTCATTTTTTCCATGAATAGTAGTTACCATGGTAAAGTCATTTTTGCTGTGAATAGTATTTACCACAGTAAAGTCACTTTTTACCGTGAATAGTATTTACCGCAGTAACTTCACTTTTTACTGTGAATAGTGTTTACCACAGTAAAGTCAATTTTTACTGTAGTAAGTCAAGTTTTACCATAGTTTACCGTGGTCATTTATATTTTCTATTATAGTGATTTTAATTATTGGTGCACATAAGTCTTGTTGATTGTACTTTTGGGTTGGTATTTCACTGTGGTTACTTTTGAAAATGGGGAAGATTCCTGTTTTTCAGCCCAATCTAATGAATATGCTTCCTCTTTCATTCAAGAGTTTAAACGATCTTGTATTTGTAATGGCCTCATAAGAAGGGAACAATGGACTGAATTTTTTCCTACCTTTTTGGATGGTTCAGCACTTAGGTGGTTTAAAACACTAGGTGATAATGTGAAAAATTCATGGGATTTATTAACTGAAAGTTTTCTTGAAGAATTTGGTGAACAACAGAAATATGCAGATCTCATGATCGATATCACAAAGCTATCCCAAGGAGAGAAGGAGAAGATAAGGGATTATCATGCTCGTGTTCTAGAGCTAAGGAGGAAGCTCGATGCCCAGATCCGGAAGGAAGGATTAGCGGATGGGTTGATGAATGACGTGGATAATCTCCTCTGTAAGCACTTCATTCTTGGGATGAAGCCAGAGATCAGACAACGAGTGAAGTATGACCGCCTAGCACTACCATTGAACAAGAAAAGGAGATTGCAAGAAGGCAAGAAGAAAGCATGGAAGAGGAGCCCAAAGAAATTGTTGCTAAAGTAGAGCCTACACCAACACCTTTAGTCTAGAATCCACAACCACTCTCGGTGAGCACAAATATTTCTCCTAGTACATCTACTCACGAGTATGAAGATCTGCTCAAAAGATGGGTCGCTTAACTATTAATCTTCTTCAAGGAAAAGAATTTAGTTCTCGGGGGAGGAGATAGAGGTCCAAAAGAAATATTTCTGAAGTCAGTATGTTATGGTTGTTATAAAAGGGTCATTATAAGTATAATTGTCCGGATAGAGCTTCTACATCCGTAAAGGAGATAATGATAAAGGAAAAGCACACATGAATTCTTTTGATGTAGTAGATAAGAGCAGAAATAATGAAGTAGATGTGTTTGTAACAAAAAAGAAAGAAAGAAAAAGATAATCAAGATGGAAATGATCCTAAGAAGATGAAAGGAGAAACTAGTAAGAAACATAGGAGAAGAAAGTTGGGTGTGCGGGATTTTCGATTTCACGGGCAAGGACCATACTCCATCTTGGAAGATCTGTCCAAAAGGCTTGCAAATATTACATATGGTCAACTCTTGGCTATGTCTTCTAAGAAGAGGTGGGAGCTGCGAAGTGGACTCAATGCTTGACGAAGGAAGGAGGTTGAGGTCCCTGTTTTGGAGGTAGGCGAGATCCCTATGCTCCATAAGTGAGGTATTATGTAATGGTATTTCAATTCATGATGTCTTAGTTGATGGAGGTGCTGCAATTAATGTAATGACCGAGTCTGTAATGAATATGTTGGGTTTAAAAATTGATCGCCCTTCAACACTTATGTTAAGGTCATTAAATAAGGGAAAAACTAAACTAGAAGGTGTAGTTTCAAATGTGGTAATATCTGTTATGGGTGTTGTATGTGTGGTAGACTTTTAGGTGATGAAAAATGGTACTGTTGTGTACCCAATGTTCTTTGGGAAGACCATGGCTAAGGAGAGTTCATGCAAGAAACTATTGGAATGAAGGCTTCATGACACTTGGACGTGGTAGAGAGAGGGTGAAGATAAACGTGATCCCTTAACATCATAAGGTAGAACCTATGGATTCAAGTGATGAAACTGATGATTGGACATCCTCTGATTACTCTAGTACCAGTGAAGTGGACACTGAAGATGAAGAAAGTGAGGTTGATGTTTCAGTCATGGATATCCTTCCAGTCACATCGACTCATGACCCCATAAAATTATCTGAAGAAGAAGTTGATGATCGTCTCCAAAAATAAAGATTGGTGATGTTGTGATGGAGAGTGAGAAGGAATCCTACCTCCAGCTCTTTCGAAGGTACATACACATATTCACTTTTGATTACAAGGAACTCCGTCAAGTAAGTTGGGTAGAAAATTCTATTGAGTGGTAGATGGTGCTAGGCCTATAAAGAAAATGCCATATAGAATGAATCCTAATTTTTCCAAGACTGTAAAAGAAGAAATAGATAAGTTGCTCGATGTAGGATTCATATTTCTTTGTGGAGAATTCGAATGGGTTTCTCCCATTGTGATCTCAATAAAAAAGAATGGGAAGCTACGCATTTGTGTTGATTACAGAAGCTCAATAAGGCAACAAAGAAGGATCATTACCTGTTCCATTCTCGATCGATCTTGGACAAAGTAGGCGACCAGAGTGTTATAGTTTCTTGATGGATATAACGGATACAACCAAGTCCGTATAGCGGAGAAAGATCAGCTGAAGACCACGTTCACCACTCCTTGGGAGCGTTTGCTTATAGAGTTATGCCTTTTGGGTTGTGTAATGCTCCAGCAATATTCCAGCGTTTGATGAATAGGGTGTTCGAACCCTACATTGGGACCTTCATCGAGTATTTCGGATGATTTTTGCATCTATGGGAGCAAGTTGGAACACTGCACTGAGATGGAGACAACATTTCAAAGGTTAGATGAAGCACAAGCCTCACTAAATCCTACAAAGTGTGTCTTTGGATGTTCTAAAGGTGTTTTGTTAGGGCATGTTGTATCCGAGAGATGGTATTGGTACTGATCTTGATAAAGTTTCAAAAATCAAAGATTTACCATTTCCTATGAATAGAAGTAAGTTGAGATCATTTTTAGGCCATGTGGGTTACTATAGAAGGTTCATCAAGAATTTCTCAAAGATTGCACAGCCACTAACCCAATTCTTGAAGAAGGATGTTACTTATGAACCAAGAAATAAGGCACATGAAGATTTTGGACAACTGAAGGAAGCCCTGGTGTCTTCACCTATTTTAAAGAATCCAGATTGGAGCAAGCCATTCATTGTGTACACTGATGCCTCAGATGCAGCACTAGGAAGTACTTTGAGCCAAAAGGATGAAAATGGGAATGAACATCCAATTTACTTTGGGAGCAGACAAATGAGCAGTGCTGAGGTAAATTATACTGTAACTGAAAAAGAGGCTCTAGCTATCATTTTTGCTGTAAAGAAGTTTAGAAATTACTTACTAGGGCAGAAATTTATAGTTGTAACAGATCATCAGGCTCTAAAATATATTGTCAATAAGCCTAACCCATCAGGGAGGATAGCAAGATGGATAATTTTGCTACAAGAATTTGAATTTGATACTATAGATAGGCCGAAAGAAGCATGTCAATGCAGATGCACTTTCTCAAGCCTATGATGGTTTAAGATCATCTTGTGATGATGATGATTTTCCCGATGCAGCCTTGTTATCCCTTGACACAATCCCTAGTGAATACATAGATATTTGGAATTATATGAATGAATTCATGTTTCTGATGGTGCCAATCCAAAGTCTAAGAAAAAGATTACTCAATCCAGTCGTCCATATTCTATTCTGCATGGAGTATTATTTCGAATAGGACCTGATGGACAGTACAAGAGGGTAGTTGGACGTGATCAAGGGAAGGAACTGCTAGAAGAATTCCACAATGGTACATGTGGAGGGCACTTCTCTGGACAACTTACAACAAGAAGGATCTTGGATGCAGGTTATCATTGGCCCACTCTTTTTAAAGATTGTTATAATTATTGTAAGACATGTGATATTTGTCAAACACATGGTAACTGTAAGACTTCATTAGCTCCATTATGTCCTATTCTTCCACTTGGTCCCTTTGAAAAGTGGGGAATAGACATTGTAGGTCCACTTCTAACTACCTCACGCCAAAATAAGTATATTGTAGTTGCCATAGATTATTTAACCAAGTGGGTTGAAGCTAGGCCATTGAAAATAGCTTCCATGGATGAGGTGGCAAGGTTCATATATGAACGCATTATCACCAGATTTGGTTGTCCATTAGAAATTGTAACAGATCAAGGAAGCCACTTCATTAATGAGGTAGTAGAAGCCCTAGTCAATAAATTTTCTATTAAGCACAGGAAGGAAACAACATATAAGCCAAGCACAAATGGACAGGTGGAACGAACAAATTTTGTGTTGTGTCAAATTCTAGCAAAAGATGCAGCCTTGCAAGTACATAAGTGGGATAAAAGGATTCATGCAGCATTGTGGGCATATAGGGAAACATCAAATTCAGCAACAGGATACTCCCCATTTCAGTTGGCCTATGGCATTGATCCAGTTCTTCCTATTGAGTTTGATATTCCCACTGTGAGAGTTATGAAAAATGAAAGGATGGATGAAAGTGATTCAAAAAAGAAAGGTTGCTACATCTTCATTTGCTAGAGGAAATGAGGGAAATAGCAAAGGATACAAGCCATAAGAAGAAAATGAAGCAGAAGGAATACTTTGATCAAAAGATCTGTTGGTCTCCATTTCATGTGAATGACTTGGTTCTAGTATATGATTCCAGATACAAAAAAGAAGACAGAGAAAATTTCTTCCAAAATGGATGGGGCCCTACAAAATAATAGTACATGTGCATGAAAATGGTAATGCGTCACTGACTGGAGGAATTGGATGGCACTCCCATTACGAAATGGGTCAACCATGACAAGTTGAAGATTTTCCAAGCACTGAGAATAGTTTCTCCGAGGACGGAGTAGAAGCTAGGAAGGGGGAAGATGTTGACACTAAAATTTTCCTCCGTAATTTCTATTTCATTAATGTATGTATTAGGAATAGGATGTGGTTAAGTGTAATTAGTAGTAGAGTCGATAGAAGATAGTGGTGCTTTGTCGATGCAGTGCCGCCAATAATGTAGAGTACGGTAATAGTCAAAGTACAATAGGAATGTTGTAAAAAGTAAATATTTGTCGTAAGTGGTCCAAATGTTAAAATGTCAAAGTTGGGATAAGTAGAGAAGTAGGGTCTACATGATTAGGAATTAGAAATATTATATTGGTAATAAGGACAAGGAGTGAGGTCATAAATATTTTGTGTATTTTATTTGTAAAAAGTCTAAAATGTGGAATCCATGTAAAATGATAAGGTTTATCTTATCTTAAAAGATAAGCTTACATGTACGAGATAAGAGTTAAGGTATGGAATATGATTCGTCGAGTGGATTTCTTATCCTATCTTAGAGATAAGATGGATAATCCTAGAAGTTCTATAAATAAAGAGGCCACCCCCCTCATTTAGCATAGAAAAGAAGTAGTGAGAAATATTGTATGAAGTGTGTAAAGGAAGCATCATTTTAAAGGTGTGTTGAAGAAGCCATTAAGAGGTGTAATTGTAAAGTTTCACCCATAGTATTGGTGGAAGGCAAGTGAAGTCAATAACACTTGAAGTTCCTCATGGGTGAGATTGTAACAATTTCATGTTAATATTATAATTTACTTTGATATTTTAGATTTTTCATCAT
The DNA here is from genome assembly GCA_018340775.1 of Taxus wallichiana var. yunnanensis. Classification (NCBI taxonomy): domain Eukaryota; kingdom Viridiplantae; phylum Streptophyta; class Pinopsida; order Cupressales; family Taxaceae; genus Taxus; species Taxus wallichiana. Next base: position 191,131,248 of record CM031233.1, read on the forward strand.
TCCGTCTTATCATAGTCGATGGTATTCTTGTGTTATGTTTGTTGTTTTGTTTCCAAATTACATCCACCAAACTAAAGGTGTGCATTAGTAAATAATCATAGCACGAGGAGTATGGTCCTTGCCCCGTGAAATCGGAAAATCCTGCACACCTAACTTTCTTCTCCTATGTTTCTTACTAGTTTCTCCTTTCATCTTCTTAGGATCATTTCCATCTTGATTATCTTTTTCTTTCTTTCTTTTTGTTACAAACACATCTACTTCATTATTTACTGCTCTTATCTACTACATCAAAAGAATTCACGGTACTTTTCCTTTATCATTATCTCCTTTACCGAGATGTAGAAGCTCTATCTAGACAATTATACTTATAATGACCCTTTTATAACAACCATAACATACAACTTCAGAAATATTTCTTTTTGACCTCTATCTCCTCCTTGAGAACTAAATTCTTTTCCTTGAAGAAGATTAATAGTTAACGACCCATCTTTTTCTAAGATAGGTTAAGAAATCCACTCGACAAATCATATTCCATACCTTAACTCTTATCTCAGTACATGTAAGCTTATCTTTTAAGATAATATAAACCTTATCATTTCACATGGGTTCCACATTTTTAGACTTTTTACAAATAAAATACACAAAATATTTAAGACCTCACTCCTTGTCCTTATTACCAATATAATATTTATAATTCCTAATCATGTAGACCCTACTTCTCTACTTATCCCAACTTTGACATTTTAACATTACCGGACCACTTACGACAAATATTTACTTTTTACAATATTCCTATTGTACTTTGGTATCTGCTACCGTACTCTACATTATTGGTGGCACTGCATCGATGGCGCCATTATCTTCTATCGAGATGCTACTACTAATTACACTTAACCACATCATATTCCTAATACATACATTAATGAAATAGAAATTATGGAGGAAAATTTTAGTGTCGACAGGACCACTATGGTCGGGTCAATACCGGCATGTCTACATAAGACTAAGCAAAAACGTGGTTATGATCTTTGAGAAAAGAAGTGACGGCTTCCAATTCAGCAGCATCCAAAGATTGGCCGATCTTTAGGATGTACAGGTCATCCTGAGTATGAATGTTGATTTTGATAGTCAATTCATTCAACATGGTTTACATCTCAGAGGGTAATGACCAATGAATATATGAGTCTTCTGCACCAAGGTAGGTGAGTATAGATTCATCATCCTAACTTTGAACGCAGCGTTAATTAAAGGTGTATCGTCATCGATCGATTCGGGATACAGGAAGGGAAGAGAGGAAGGAGCCTCGCCCTCGTGTTGATAAGTCAAAGGCCCCAAGGAAATGGTGTTTATGAAAAAAAAAAGTTAGGAGGGATAGATTCTGGATCCATCGACTCCGTCGGTGAAGGTGGTGATGAAGGTGGAGCGGTGAAGAGGGTGGAGAAGGACTGATGTCCTTAATGAGTTCAATGCCGACCTGTTTGGTAGGTGGTTCAAGAAATCCGATACCACTACGGTCGTTATGTTTACGGGTGGTACATGGAATAATGGTATGGTAGCCTTGCTCATAAAATCCAAAACCAAAACCCTTCCACGCACATCGGTGTAGGAAGGTGTGGGAAAAATGGTGATTGGTAAGAGACTAGAAATCAACGAGAAAATGGGCGGGTTTGTGATGGTGGTTTAGGTGTGTACGTGGTAGTATCAAGTCCCCCATAGGTGAGACTGGTATGAAGATGAGGAGGACCATAAAGGAGGTGTTCTCCTATGCGGTGATCATAGCGAGGGTGTTGGTGAAGACTTCCATACTCTTGTGGAGTAAGAAATGTGTTGACACTATATAGGCGGTATTCCCCCAGAGTGAGGCATTGAAAAACACCTTCCAAGGGATTGGTAGTTAGTATTTGGGTAGCAGGAATAAATGATGTGTCGAGAGGTCAATGTGGAGGTGGAGTTAACGGATTGGAAGATCGATGGGTTGGTTGTGGAGGTTGTGGTGGCTGTACTGATAAGCGGAAGTGTAGGTAAAGCGGCAAGGGTCATGGAGGTAGACGCCTTAATGGGTATAAGCACATCATTGGGTCGGTAAAGCATGTTGCATGTTTTAAAAGGTGATGGATCAGCTGGGATAGTCTAGGTGTGTTCCTCATGCTCAAACTTTACATAATGATGCAAAGTGGAAGGAATGTAACCCATGACACGAATCTAGGGTCTTCCAAGCAACAAGTTATATTGAAATTCCCCCTCCAAAATGTAGAATAACTCTGGAATAGTGTAGGGGCCCACACAAATGTGGAGGATGATGGTGCCTAGTGTAGAGGTGATAGTGTCATTGAATGAATGCAACATGATAGAATGTTTATGCATGTAATTGGCAGGTATGCACATTTGAGTGAATGCATGGATGAAATGATGTTAATGATAGCACCCCATCAATCATTACACATCATACATGCATATCATCGATGTGGAAAAAGATGAAGAGGGATGGAGTCAGGTCATCTTTTTAGTGCGGTGTGATCTCTTCCTCGAGAAACTAAGGAGGCTATTTGGTGAGTAGGTAGAGGTGTGGATAAAGGTGGTAATTTGGTGAGAGAGGCTACATGATGGGGTGTGATAATGGAGGCTACGGGTGTAGGGTCATTGGGTAAAACCTCAATAGATTGAAGAACCTCCATGAGAGCTTGACGATGGGATTCCAAGGTTTGGATGAGGTCATATAGGGAAATTTTTAGGGGAGATTGGTGTAATTGTTTGAGCATGGTGGAATGTGTGACCCCATTAGAAATAGGGTATGTGGGTCCACGGATAGTAATCTTAGGTGTGGGTGCAAATGGTATGTTGGGTATAGGATTGGTTAGTGGGTTAGTTTCCTTTTCCTTACCTTTATCCTTCTGAGCATGGGTAGTAACGTGGATCATGTTGATATGAGGGGAGTTGGAAAATAGAGAAGGTGTAGGGTGAGTGGTATAATGACATGACAGGAAAAAACCTACCGGAGGAGAAAAACCCTGTGAGGTGAGTTGGGTGCAACGACATTTGGGTGATGGTGTGGCAAGTTCTCTGATGTGAACCATGTTAATTTCAAATCTTAGAGGTGGTTCTAGGAGTTGTGGTGGTGGAGGTCATGGTTGTCAAGTGGGAAATGAAGGAAGGACTATGGGAATGGGTATTGGTGAAGCAAGGTCCTCATCAAGAAGGTCGTCATCGTCAAAGTTGGCTTCAAGAGGACACAACTAGATAAGGACATTTTTCAAAGCCTTGCAGTTCTCCACATCGTGCCCTGACACACGATGGTAGGCAAAAATTTTAGTGTCATCAAACCATTTTGGCTTGGGTTTGAGGGGGTCATAAGGTCTGAGTGGCGTTAATGTGATGACAGAAGTCTCAAGGAGGTTGGTTAAGATTTTGGCATAGGACCCTGCTAGTGGGTCACAATGGGAAGTGAAAGTGGGTTTGGGTGTAGGTGCGGTTGATTGTTGAGGAATGGTCCTTGCAGGAGGGGGAGTGGGTTGAGCCATGGTTTTGGGTGCTGGAGTAGTCTTGGGTGTTGGTCATGTTTGTTTGGGTAGGGGTATGGTAGATGAATGGGCAAGAGGGTGTATGGTTGCTTTGACTACCTTATTGGAGGGTTGCAGATTTTTGTTTTTGTGTTGCACCTTCTTGGGTAAAGGTGATATGGGTGTATGAGATCTAGAGGGAAAAGTAGATGGGGGAAGAGGGTGAGTTACCCACAAGGATAACGAAGGTGCTATGAAGGTAGATGATGCGGGTTGAGCAGGGGGTGTGAGGGACAGAGACTGAAGTTTAGTGGGTAATGAAGAAGTTGTGGAGGTTATTAAAGGTATGGGTGGTAAAGATGCTATAGGTGTAGGTGTAAGTTGTGTCGGGTACTTGGGTAGGTTAGATGTTTGTGAGGAAGGAGTGAGCTGTTGTGTTTTTGGTTTATTAATGGGTGGAGGTTTCTTAACTGTGTCTTTGGGAAGCTGAGGTCTTAAGATGGATGGGACAGGTGCAGTGTGATTGGCGTAGCCGGGGTATGAGTTCTATGGGTTTGGTTCTTTCTGTTTGGGTGTTGGAGTAGGTGTGGTGTTGACTTTGGAGGATGTAGCTAAATCCAGTTTGATAGGTGGATGAGTAAGGCTGGTGGTTGGGGTGACCCCTAAGGTAGTGATAGGTTTAGTCAAGGAAGATGATGTATGTGCGGGTTTGGATTTAGATGTAGGTTGGGTTATGGGTAAGGGTATGTGTTGAGGTATGATGGGTGTCATGGAAGAAGTTGTGATAGAGGTGGTTGTGTTCGGTTCGATTGGTCAAAATATTTTTGGATAGATAGTGGAAGTATCAGCAAGTGACATCTGCATTTGTGTTGAAACAGGAAGTAGAAGACACCCCCACAACAAGGCTCTATCCACATAATCTAGGTGATTGGCCAAATGTGAGAATGACACATCTGTAGGTGATGTTGATGAGGACCCAATGGCTATTCCCATAAAATGTGTCTTAGAGACAGGAAATTCATTAGCTTCAGCTTCCATGGGTAAGAGAGCCAAAAGTAGGTCTGCAGGATCTTGGGTAGCTGATGGAGAATGCTCACCTAGAGGTAAAGGTATCTCTATTGGGTCTGTGATAGGTGGAGGAGATGATGGGTGCTCCTCTATAGGTGGAGGAGATGATGGGTGCTCCTTTATAGGTGGAGGAGATGATGGGTGCTCCTCTGTGGGTGGAGGAGGTAAACAAGTATCCTCCATGGAGTGAAGAAGTACTGTGGGTGTTGGTTCTCTAGGTGGAGAAGCCAAAGGTGAAATGGTCTTGATGTTAGTGGAAGGCTCCTCCGTAGGTGAGGTAGGAGGTGAAAGGTGTTCCTCTATGGGTGGAGGAATAGGTGAGGTAGGTTCCAATGCAGAAGGAGGATTTCAGGATAGAATCTCCTCTATGGAAGGAATATGGGGTAATTGGGAAGCAACAAGTGCGTCACTAAAAATAGCATGGACCTCGCGGGTATGGCTATCATGAGTTGAGGTCTCACTATTTTGATTAAACGAAGGGGCATGATTGGGAAAGGGTTTCTTAAAGATATGTAGGTTTTGATTGGCAGGTGCGTTAGGATTATCCACACGCTTAATTCGCATTTCTTGAGCATTTCTTGGACAATATTTTGGAAAGTTATGTAATTGTTTTCACTATGACCCTTTACTCGATGATAGTTATAGAAGTCGTGTTATTTATACCATGCGGGCATGGGGTGAGCAGGTGAAAACGAGTGTGGGTTTTATAGGTGGAAGGGTGATGGCCCCGATTTGATGAGCTTTTCTAAGGCAAAAGAGTAGGGCTCCCTAATTAGTGTGTATTTATGTTGTTCTCGTCGAATTGAAAAGTCTAGATGGGTGAGAGATTAGATGAGGGTAGCCTGATTTGATGGATGAGTAGGACCAGATTTGAGTACCATGTGTTATCGGTGCCCTTTGCCTTTGAATAATTACTCCGTGGTTTGGAAGAAGAAGAGGTATCATTCGACTTGAATGCCAAATTTTCTTTGCGTAATTGGATTTTCTTCTCTTCAATGGCTTTGAATCTCTAACTTTCGTGCCATGGTGAATGCTTAATGAAATGTTCGAGAAAGTTTGAACCTACGGTGTCTATGAGATATGTCTAGCACAAGCCCGTGTGAAGAGCTGGATGAGTTCTATTTGTTTCAGTTGGAAGGTGAGTTGATTTATCGAAGCTACGCCAGGAGCGACAAAATTTGTGAAAAATTCATCCTCATACTGATGCGTGGAGTATAGGTTAGTCATGGTAACCTTCTTGACGATATTGATGGAGAAGTGATCCAAGAAGGCTTGGGCTACCTGATTAAATGAAAATATAGAGTGTCTAGGTAACCCACTATACCAATCTAATGTAGGTCCAGTCAGTGACATGGGAAAGGTTCTTAAGAGAAAAGCATCATCGTGGGTGATTAGGTAGCACCCGTGTTTGAATGACCACAAATTTTGTTGTGGGTCTTCCTTGCTATTGAAGTGGTTGAATTTAGGCATCTCCCAATGTATGGGGTATGGACGAATAGGAATGGATGGGTGGATAGGCTCATTACAAATCTCGTCATAGGTGAGAGTATTGCGGGAGCCAAAAACCGATGCCTCTAATGTCTGCATCTTATCCATCATCAATTTGATTAGGTCATTGGTAGGTTGTGATGATTGGGTGCCTCCTATAGCATAAGAGGGTTGGTGTTGGGCGTGTAATAGGGGTGGCATTCTAGTATATGGTGTTGCCGTGTAGGTAGATTGAGAAGGAGGTAGTGAAATAGGGGTATTGTATGAACCCAAAATTGTAAGGTACTGTACCGCTGAATAGTGTAACAAGTGCCCCAATGATGATACAGGTCTCCTCGCAAGGTGTTCGGGATCCGGAAAAGCTCTCGGAGTATGCGTTAACATCCCACATGCCCCGCCTAGCCCCATGCCCTTTGTTTTCCCTTTAATTTCCTTCTTTCCTCGGCCTTTTGATCTTCAGTGATGAAACCGCCGCCCTGCAGGGCGGCGGTCTCGTGACCTCCGCCCTGATCAGGGCGGTGGTCCTGTAACCGCCGCCCCCTGCTTTCGAGTGACGGTCCCGCACGCATTTTCCAACATTCTTTTGACGTGACTCGCATGAAATATCACGTTTCACCAGCTTTCCTTGCCGACTTGAGCATGCATTTATGTTTTTGGTCCCCTGGAATAGTGTTTTTCCTTTGTTTATTGTTTAGGAGTTCAGTTTGGTTTTGATCTTTGGGTGATTGAATTCCTATAAATGCATGGCTTGTGCTCAAACAAATGGCCTGATTTTTGAGACTGATCTTTGCTCTCATCTCCTCATTTTTAGTATTTTAGCTTGTTATCTTGTTTAGAAGCCATAGTTTCAATTCACTTGCATCTTTAGTTAGATTGCTCAGCTGTTGGTAAGCCACATACCCATCTTGTGCAGGCAGTGCTTTGTTATTTCACCCAATCCGGTCTGAAGTTTGTCTCTGAATTTCTCTTTGCATTAGATTTAGCTATTATTTTGCTTAGAATACTTGTTTTAGTTCATTTGCATGCTCATTAGCATTGTCCAGCTGTTGGTAAGCCACATATCCAGCTTGTGCAAACAGTGTTGTTGTCTTTCAATCCATTGGAATAGAATAGCTTAGGAAGCCATTAAAGTTGCAGGTTTTTCTCTTTAAACGGATAGTTTCAGGTTCTGGTCACTTCATATTGCATGACTTGCAGTAAAATCCCGCTAGGAATCGCATAAGCCAAGCTCTATACTCTTGCGCTAGTCCCTCTCCTACTCGCATTTTCGGTCTACATTCTGAGTTGTCCTTGTCCCAAAGTCTACTCCTGTTGATGCTAGCACTACACGCTTTTCTGGATCCATGTGAACATGAAAGAACGAGGAGATCACACTTGAGGGGACAAGATCGCATACACCAACGGATTCGCCAGCGTTACTGGAATCCAGGTTTTAACTTTCAAAGTTCTAGTTAGAATCATATCAAATAGAGTAGATAATTGCTTCATTTCAGTGAATTCTATTCTCGATATTGCTAGGGAAGCTGTGAGGATTAATAGTTTATGAGAAACTATGATTCACTCCTCACTTCTGAGGTAGGATCGAGAATCTTGCAGATAGATTAGACGAGCTATTTTATTTATTTAGAATAAATCTACAAATTGCACAGGATGATAACTACACTCGGTTATTTTGTCTGTTTTAAATTATTGTTTAGTTGTTATTTCTAGATACGCTTAAAATAGTTTGCTTTCCTTAAAATTCTTAAAAGATTTCTTAGAAGAATAGAGGTTATATATATGTTTTAGATTTATTCCACGTAGTTAGATTTTGCTTCATTACAGTTAGATTTACATTTTATTTTGTATGACAATCATGGGACCTCAGGAGCCCAGGGAATATATATTTGAGCCAATCGTGCCTCAACCAAACCTTGTCACAGCAATAGTTGACATAGACCAAAATCTCAGAATACAAGTATTCCGAACAACAACAGATTTACAACTGATCAGTTCTCAATTGAGAGGGTTAAACATAGAAGACGACCAAGCACACACGTTTTGGTCAAACCAACCAAACTACAGATTACCCTAGATAAACATTCGCATGACTGTAGAAGGGTTTGAAAGAGAACAAACCTTTGGTTGTGATCCTTTGGTCCCACAGCCAGGTGCAGGAGACACTCTCACAGACATAGATACCAGTTTAAGGATCCAAGTTGCACGAACACCTGTGAGATATTATGAGAAAATCACACAGTTATTGGTCCTAAACATAGAAGCTGAGAAAGCATACGATTACTGGATACTAGGGATTAGAACTTGATTTCGCGCATGACCATAACAGGACCGCAACATCCAAGAGTCCATGGTTGTGACCCACAGATCTCACAGCCCAACGAATCCATAAGTCAATCAGATATAGACGTTGGCTTACGCACACTAGTATTCCAATCCACTCCAATTCCACCCATCATCATCAAACAATTGTCCTTACTGGATATAGCAGCTAACGAAGCTAGAGAATTCTGGACTAGGCCAGAGAATCGTCCATAGAGTCAATTGTTTTCACCATCCACCATATGACCTTATCTGGGGACATACACGAAACTATCCCAGGTCATTTTCCACGTATTCCAACCCATAGATCGAATCACGCCAGAGCTCGATATTGATTGGAGCCTTCGAGCAGTCATCCTTGCCGATCGATCTATCACACCAGTCCAAGTTAGAAGGGCCTTCTTTGCCTTAGATTCATAAATTCCATTAGTGCGTGTCGAAGAAATTAGACTGCCTAACTAGTTTTTCTGAATCCAACGCATATTCTACCCCCACCGGCTGTCTCGGCACGACCTCGAGAGGTCGGGTATACGGAAGAGTCACTTGTAGATTCTCACGCTACTTTGTCACTTTTCCAAAGATACAAATTTGGTGAATCCAACGTGAACCAAAAAATTGTTTCACCTTCTCTTTGAGAAGTTTTATCTCATCCAAATCACCTTCGTTCCTTCCCATTATTCTGCGGGTATTCATATACCCCCCGAATATGTCGGGATTCGATGAATATGGCAGACCCCTCTTGGGTCTCGAGGCATACTACGCCCAACAGAATAGGCAATCATCACCCTCACTCTCAGTATGGGGCGACAACTATTCAACTAATCAGTTGTCAACAAGAAACAGATATAACTCATCTTTTCAGACAGAGGAGTTAGATCAACCCCCTCGAACACAACAAACAAAGCCTTCAGGCTCGAACAATATGACGTTTACGGAGAATCTGGTTCGTCTCCTCAAATGCTACTTAGACCACAAATCAGTAGACAGTCAGATCCATACCTGGTCTTAGATGATGGACAGTCAATACGTTATCCTAGGAGTGAACAACGCTCCCGGGCATGTACCCGCCTATAGGAGGTCTACAAATACAACCCGAGATCTCTTTTCAAGAAAATACCTCTATGCCACTGCATATAGGAAATACTCTCGGAGAAACTTAGCAAGATAGCGATCAGTTTATAGCAGGATATCACATGCCTATACAACACCAGGGTATATAACAAATGCCGCTCAAGCAAAGCACCGTGACTTCACCAAATGAAGTCATTTCAACGTTGGTAGAAAAAGTGAGAGGGTTAGAACTTGCTTAAGCAAGTCAAAATTCTCCATTCATACAAGCAGGAAGTTTCAATCCTCCATACCACTCTGGTCAAGTAGATCTCCTCACAGGAGTAGGCATGTTAGGTATGCCTCCTCACTATCCACAACAAATGCCAACAAGGCCCATCATCTCTAACACCATTCCTCCCGGTCTAGTATTAAATAATCCATTCCTAGACAATACCCCGTCATACTTAAACATGTACTCCAAATCACCACAAGGAGATATGTTTTCCTCTCCCAGCATATTTTCTCAAACACAGGGACCTCCTTATGCCCCTGCCAACGCATACGCTGCTGCCGTATCAACAACCCATCCCACCACCACTCCCTCAACAACCACCATCAATGGTCGAAAACTATGCGATAGGGACTTATTCAGAATATCTAAAGGAACCCTTAGACTTCACCATACGAAGCGTCATGCTTCCAAGACCTCTTCCTGATTTACCCAAGTTCAAGGGTGAGGGAGATCCAAATGCGCATATCAAGGCTTATGCTACAGCCATACGAGAATTACTCCCTTGGGATGGGGTTGTTGCTAAAATATTCCCCAAAACCTTGGAAGGCATTGCTCTCGACTGGTATTACAGGATACCTGAAGCCTCCATCCATTCATTTAAACAACTCGTGTCAGAGTTCATCAAAGCCTTTGACATGAACAAACTGTTGAGAACAGGAATCAGGGAATTCTTGCACATCAAACAAGAACACAACGAATCTGTCACCCATTTCATCCAGAGGTGGCGTACAGTTCTTTATTCTTCAGCAAGTGCTCCAAACATGGATCAGATGGAACTATGCGATTTATTCCTTCATTCTCTCAGCAAAGAGGTGAAGGAAGAAGTCCATAAGTTCCCGCTAAGAACTTACGATGAAGTACTTGAGAGCGCTCTTCGAATAGATCAAGCAGCGATAGATAGTGGTCGTAAGACATATGGAACAAATGGGAGGTTAATCACCTCCACTCAGAACACTACAGCTATCACAAATGTCAATCAAGGACCCAAGATCCTTAACAAAAATCGTGGGGTAACGACGGATGGAGTAACCGACCAACCCAAAAGGGTAAATGTTGTTAATACTCCGTCACAAACAAACAACCAACGAAACAACAACTTTACCCCGATGATCAATACAGTGGATTTTAATCATCCACAACAACAACAAAAACGGCGAAATCCCATACAAGGGCCAAGCCAAAACTCATTTGGTTATCAAAACCAAAGTCAAAACCAGAAACAACAATTCCAAAACTTTAATCCTAATAGGCAACAATTTGATCAGAATTTTAGGCCACAATACACACCTAACCAACAAAATAGGAATTACAATCCCAATTCTTATTGTGGTTTCCACAAAATTCAGGGTCACGATACTAGAACGTGTCGTGACTACAATAAATTTATGCAACGCTTGCCAGAAGAACAAAGACAGTTCTTCACAGATTTGTTTTTGGCAGATCCCGTCTCATCATCACCAAATACGCTCGCAGGGGCAGTTTCCCCTCAGAATGCTCCCCTCAAGATCTTTAACGATCCGCTCCCAAATCATGATAGCAATAGGCTGAATCCAACTGGAACAAACAAAGGTGCAATGACGGGAAACAATGATCATGAAGCCTCGACTTCATTAAATCCATCAGTTGCGCCATAGTTAGGAAGTCAACCAAGACCCAAGATAGTCAGTTTGGTAGAATTAGACGCTGAACTACCTATCGAAGCTATAACAAGAATGCGAGAATACTTCTCTCAACCGAGCTCAAGTCATCTGCCAGAAACAGATAAGAGTCAGCAAATAGTAGAAAAACCCGTAGGTGCCTATGATTTAATTAATGACCTAACAAAGACCTTCTCGCACATCTCATTTTTAGATTTACTAAAGAACTCTCCTCCTCATAGAGCTGCTCTTTTAGAAGCATTAGGTCTAGGTCATCTAATTAACATCACTCCACCTCCTGAAACACAAGTAAATCACGTAGATTTTGATATCCACCCTCCGGGGCAGCCGGACAAGGATGTCGAATTCATATTCAAAATAAGTAAAATGCCCACAGATGCTGAGATCGCACGCCGAGGTGATCCAGCCTTACACTTACAAGTATGGGTTTATAATAACTATGTAAAACGGCAATGGTTGACGATGGGGCCTGCAGTTAACATAGTCCCTTTCTCTTTCCTCCAAAAACTTGGATATGGGGAAACAAACTATTCCACTACTCGAAATACATTGAGAGGCTATGATAGCCTTAAAGCCACTTCGATAGGAACTATAATACTTGCTACCATCACCTTAGGGCCCAAAACAATCTTGACTGAGTTTTATATTATAGATCGGGAAACTAATTATAATATGATACTCGGCCGACCATGGATACACCGAATGAAGGCAATCCCTTCTACTTTATTTCAAGAAGTAAGATTCTTGCATCTAGGAAAGGTATTTGTAGCCAAAGGTGATCCAAAACCTTTCGATTTGCACCTAGCTGATTTAAAGAAAAGACCAGGTGCACTCAGAATTTGAACTTCCAACAAACCAACTTAATAAACCCACTGACCCAAAACCAGAGGAAAAGTTGGTACCTACGACGGATCTTGAAACTATCAGCATAGCCAAAACAATCCCAACCCCCAAAGATAAAACTAAAGAAACAGTATCATTAGGGACTACTGCGAAAATCGTTGAGTTGATAGAACAAGATTCACCAATGTTCTTACCATTTGATTCAGTAGGCATAGGATTTTCCCTAGGTGTTGGTTCCCTTCCAGCAGAGGACCTCTGTATGGTAGAAGTAGAGTGTGCAAACGCAGCAAATGCCCCAACATCTATACTCCCAACTAAGTATTGGACTCTCCATTTCGATGGAGCTAAATGCCGTTATGGAGCGGGGGCAGGTATAATTCTTACTTCACCCGAGGAGAAAGTCCTCCCATTCACTTTTAAGTTAAACTTTGAATGCACAAACAACGGTGCTGAGTACGAAGCCCTCCTCCTTGGCCTCACTTTAGCCAAGAGAATTGGTGTTGATAACATCAGAGTCTTAGGAGACTCGCAATTAGTGGCAAACCAAGTTTCTAAGTATATGAAACCAAAGCCGAACACTTGCAGCTTTACAAAGAAGCCGTATTAAATTTAAGCAAGGCATTTAACTTCATATCCATTGAAGCAATCCCGCGAGAGAAAAATCTTCTCGCCGATTCAATAGCAACTTCAGCATCACGTTTTACTCCAAGTAATGAGTTAGAAGATACCCAGTTCACGGTGTCCATTCGTGATGAGCCATTGATAAAAATAATGACAAATCCCCTTTCAAGCAGAAGTAAATCTACCACCCCAGACCACATTGATAATAATATGGCCACTTTGGAATACTTAAACGCCTATGCGGCATTACATCTCTCCTATCATATGCTAGATTTATCTTTAATTCCACATTCGTCTTCCTATTTCGGGAATCCCATGATGGATTTCCCCTCACAAATGGAACCTGGCATATACGCAGTAGACAATGGGGAGGGTTTGGATTTACCTCCAGCACCACCTGAATTCGAAGAGGGTAACACCTCTTTGATCGAAGAAACAATCGATGTCAACATCGGGACAGAAGATGAACTGAGAATATTGAAATTAGGATCATCCTTAACCCCAGAAGAAGTGGAAATACATACTCAGATTCTCAAAGAACATCAGAAGGCGTTTGCATTTAATTATAAGGAGATGACAGGAGTCGCACCCGACATTGCGGTGCACAACCTCGTCACTAAATCGGATGCAAAGCCAATTAAACAAAAATCAAGACCCATGAAGCCCAAAGTAGCTCTCATGGTAAAAGAGGAGGTAATAAAACTCCTCCAGGTAGGATTCATCAAACCAGTCGACTACTCCCAATGGGTATCTAATATCATCCCCGTTCTCAAGAAGAATGGGAAGATACGCATCTGCATAGATTTTCGAGATATCAACAAAGCATGTCCTAAGGATGACTTCCCATTACCATCCATCGATGTTATTGTTGATGCAACGGCTGGTTTTGAACTTTTGTCTCTCATGGATGGATTCTCGGGATATAATCAAATCAGAATATCTGAGCAAGATCAAGCTAAAACCACATTTATAACTCCTTGGGGAACCTATTGCTACGCTGTTATGCCATTCGGTCTCAAGAACGCTGGTGCTACGTACCAGTGGGCCATGACATACATATTTCATGATCTAATTCATAAAATTGTGGAATCTTACGTAGATGACTTATTGGCTAAGGCCAAGAAGCGTTGTGACCATCCCGAAGTACTCCACGTCATTCTTTCACGTCTAATAGAATACGGAGTCACATTAAACCCAGAGAAATGCGTCTTTGGTGTAACGGAGGGAAGCTCCTAGGCTATATCATATCGTCACGAGGGATAGATGTTGACCCAACCAAAATTTGGGCTGTCCTCGAAATGGTTCCACCTTCAGATGAATCTGGAATCAGATCATTTCTCGGAAAGCTGGGTGCAATCCGGAGATTTATCCCGGACTTAAGCTTCGCCGTTCATCCAATCAACAATTTACTCAAGAAGGACTATAGCATTGATTGGACCGAAGACTGTAATGAAGCCTTTGAAGCAGTTAAGCGTTTTCTATTATCACCACCTACGCTAATGCCACCTAAGCTAGATCACCCGTTAATTCTATATTCACGAGCTACCAATGTCTCGTAATTTATTTCATATGTTGAAACCCAAGAAGACGATAATAAGAAATTATATCTTGAATCAAGAAAGCGAAGGTCATGGTAAAAACAGGACCATCTACGGACTTTCCTCACACAAGGGTTATTGTCTAAAAAAGGCTGGACGTTTTATAACCTTAATGGGAGAATTCAAATTGACGTTTGTAAACCGAAGTCAGTTAAGGGACAAATCATCGCGGATTGGTTAGCTGACAACCCATTAGACGGAGGCGATCTAGTAGATTTAGATTTTCCAGGATGAATGCGTATACTACATCGAAACCCGACCTTCTATCTCCGAGTGTCCCTGGTACACTGATATCATTAACTATATCATGGACCATACATATCCAGAAGGAGCTACACCACAACAAATAAGACGGTTACGCATAATCATAGCTAAATACATCATTATAGAGTAGGTGCTCTATCGAAAAGCGTTCGATGGAATGCTCCTAAGATGTGTCGACACAGAAGAATCCAAGAGGATTCTCTATGAATCTCACAGTGGTATATGTGGAGGCCACTTCGGTGGCCATGCCACCGCTTGAAAAATACATCGAATGGGCTATTTCTGGCCCACTCTAGAACATGACGTGATAGAGTTTGCACGCAGGTGTCATAAGTGCCAAGAATTCTCCCACGAGATCCACATGCCAGCACAAGCTCTACAACCAATCGCAACTCCATGGCCCTTTTCTACATGGGGTCTAGACTTGATAGGGAAATTCTCTCCCTCATCCATAGACGGCCATAATTTTATAATCACGACCACTGAATATTTTACCAAATGGGTGGAGGCCATGCCTCTTACTCACATGCACAGTTACGTGATCGCCAAGTTCATTTTGAACCAAATCATTTACAGGTACGGTATCCACAAATCATTATCTCCGATAATGGAACTTCTTTTAAAAATGAAGAGGTTCGTGAACTATGCAATAAATTTAAGATAAGCCATCATACGGCTTCCTTGTATTACCCTCAAGCCAACGGACAGGCTGAAGCGACAAACAAGACACTGAAAGCCATTCTCCTTAAAACGGTGAAAGAAAACAAACGAGATTGGCATTTGAAGTTATATCCGGCCTTGTGGGCCCACCGAACCTCAATAAGAACACCAACGGGAGCAACTCCTTTCTCGCTAGTATTTGGGGCAGAAGCAGTTCTCCCACTTGAGGTCGAAATACCCAGTCTCCGCATTTCATTACAAGGGATTCTGGATGAAGACGCTTACAGAGAAGCACGTCTTTCACAACTAGAAAGCCTAGACGAAACTAGGTTAGATGCTGAGCAGCGGCATAGAGCTTATGCTGACCGAATGTGCCGGCAGTATAAAAAAGGTCTATGAACGCGATATATACGAAGGTGATCTAGTTCTAAGACTAGATAGCCGGATCGACAAGAAGACAGTGAAGGAAGGAAATTCCGGCCCAAATGGTTGGGCCCATACCGAGTCATGAAGGACTATGGAAATGGTGCTTACCTCTTATGTACGCTAGAAGGTGAGGAATTTGGCGAAACAGTCAATTCCCTGCACCTCAAGCGATTCTACGCATAAGCAACTAGCACTACTTGTATAATTATCTACATTGCATCTTCATATAGATTTAGATCATTTTGTCCACTTGTTTCTTACATAAATTGTGATCAAGGAATCTATTCTCAAAGCAATTCATTACAAACTCATGATGTTGTTGGCATTAAGCTCTTTAATCATATCTCTCCATCTTCATATACCATCGAATCATCTTGGAATCTTTTATCAAATAAATCAAACATGACAAAGTCTTAATGGTAACCATACCAAGATCTGCAAGTTTGTTCTCACTTTGATTTCTTCTTAGGATAGGTGTCTTGCCTATGGTCTGTTCTAGAAGCTTCATGGTGTCACATCTATCCCATATATACATCTCTTTGGAAATAAGCACATACTGACATTTTACTCAAATAAGCAAGTCAAAAAGTGATTAAACAGAAAATTTTATTTTTACACATTTCCTTGCCCCACCAACCTTCGGTGATGAGCTTGCGTCTCTTACTAGTGACGTAGGGTTGGGAAAGGATGGAAATGCCCTTACTCACCTATGCCTTGCCCACGGTGATAAACCCACGCTTCTTACTAGTAGCATGGGGCAAAGTGTAGGGGGTCCTCTTGACAAATAAATGCAAATGACCATATGAAAACAATACAAACAATTCAAACTTTGAGTCAAAAATGAATGAATCAGATGTTCAAAATTCCAAGAGAGTTAAAATCCTAAAAACCCAGATCTTGTCTACTATGTGGCCATCTACGGGTCTAAGTCTAGATAAACCACAAAGCAAGTGCATTCTAAACTATGAAGTCACTCGAGTTGAGTTGGCTTGTAGCTTCCAATTTGGTTCCGCCAAAGCTTTGTTTGTCTTTCATCACTATCATTTCACCACATTTCATAACTTGCGCCCTTCTTGGCTCTTGGTGATGAGCCCTCGCATCTTACTAGTTGCGTGGAGTTAGGAGTGGGGCAAGTTAATCTGTTCATCATACTAGTTATTTTCATCACTTTGCCAAAACAAACATGAAGTATCCAAATTGCTCACAGAAGCTAAGATTTAAAATCACAATATATCTGCAATATCATGTATCAGCATCACAAAACACAAAAAGAAAGTAAACATTTACATCATTTGTTCTCCATTGCATACATTCTAGAAAGCATATAAACATACATCGTAGTATACACAAAGAAACTAGAAATAGAAAGGAAAACATGAGTGACAAGCTTTTGATCCAAAGACGAATGCATATATATAAATAATCAATGTTTATATACAATGCCATCATGCACTAGGCATGGTCAAAATGCTCAAAGAGCCCGTGATATACAATAGTACAAAATACAAAAACACGAGGGCCAAAAGGCCTCTCAACCCCTACGTGACCCCTCCCGAAGGTGCGCGCCCACGCCTAGGACTCGGCTACGCCTCGCTCCGAATGAACGAGGCTCGGGGTCTCGAGGGCAGCCGCGGTCTCACCACGAGAATGGCTCCTCATGAGGTGCTCAGCCGTCCTGTAGCCCGCTAACTCTGTGTGGAGGGTCGACACCATCCTGGCCACGTGCCAAACGGGAGCAAAGACATCGGTATGCCTACCGGCTGCTGAGGGCTCCCGGCATCTACGGATAGCTCCGCGCGGGTCCTATCCATGGGGATCATCAGGGAATCGGTACATACCCTGCGGATCAAATCCCGCCACTCATCAACAGTCTCTGCAAACAAAGAAGAAAAATGAATTAGAAACCAAGCAAGAGGCTAAAAGATACAAGATAAAAACACAAGGAGAGATAGCAATTAAAACAAATCCTAAATTAAATAAACATTAAAAGGGAGAAGGGTAACTTACTCGGATCCCCAGGCATCCAAGATGGGTCGCTGGGGCCGGCACCTGCCGCAGATGCCGCTGCCGACTGAGGGGCTGCTCCCGTGGCAGGGGCAACATGTCGCCCTGCAACTGACTCATCCTCTCCGCCATGGCCCTGAGAGAGTGGCTCCTCTGAAACTAGAGTGTCCTTCTCTGCGCTCTACTCAGCCCTCTCTGCCTGCATAATATCCTGAGTGTCATGCCACTCAGGATCACTGTCCTCGGTCTCCTCCTCTGTCCCTCCCTCTATGAGCTCCTCAGAGTCGGAGTCAATATCTATAGGGTCATCGCTGCTATGAGCAGGACCCGTAGCAATATGAAGCAAAGGTGCTCGAGGCGCACCGGCTCTCCCTCTAGCACGAACTATCCTCCTGGCTGCAATAGGAATGCCAGGAGTGATCGCTGTCCAACCACGGCCTCTAGGCCCCCCTCTGGCCTCGCGAACTGATCTGTAAACTGGCGCCACTGGGGGAAGCATGCCCAAATACGGTAGGCCAAACTGCTGAGGAACTCTGCCAAAAGGATGCACCTCCACTCGTCCCACTCGATCAATGAGCTGCCCTGTGGTCGAGCAAGAGATCAGGGTAAGAGTCTCCTCTCCCCATATGCCGGCCATAAGCCGGTACGGTGTCGCCTCCATGTCTGCAGTAGTAAGGGAGGCAACTGGCTGGTGAGGTGCTCTAAGCACCGACATATCTATCCATCTGGCTGCCCTCACAGCCCCAGGATCTGCTACCTCCACACCCCTGCCATAAGGGATAAAATGCTCATACACCCAACTCATGACTAGAGTTGGGTGGCTCAATGACTGTCCTTGTAAACGGACCACCCTATATAGATCATGGTAGGTGGTCCCCAGAATATCTGCACCCCAGGCGTATATCCGGCCATGCCCCTCTATCTGCGTAATGATGGGGGCCCAGCAGTATAACAATGTATCCCCTCCCTTGTCCCCGATCAGTCTCGAGGCAAGGATCCCCATGACGGCCTGTCGAAGTACGGGGATAGGCAAAGAAGGAATGGATCGAACTCTCACTCCCTTCTTCGACCCCGTGGAGATAACTGCATCTCCCATATATGCTGCCCACTGTGCAATCTGTGCCTGTGAGCCTGCTGTCTCCAATGTAAGTCTCCTCCCGATGATCGGGACCCCCAAAATACGGTAGACATCCTCGAGTGTGATGGTCCACTCACCACGGACCCCTGGCAGTCGGAAGGTGTTCCGATCTGCATCCCAATAAGAGAATAAGTCACAAAGGATGTGACTAGATGGTGCAACATGAGGCACACGCGATATACACAGTATACCAGCCCTCTGAAGTGTGTCCTCCTCGTCCTGCGAGAGGGCATCCAGTACTCCTGAGAGCCAATCACACTCTCTCTCTCTCTGCTCCATCTAATATACTCCTCTCTCGCCTGCATACACCCAAAAACACACAAAATAGAGCAAGTTAATATCTGAACAATACCAAGAAGGTCATAAAAATGTGTAGAAGTGTAAAAAAATACAAACACAATCTCAAATATAAGTTCTTTTGCATTACATGCGGAACCACCGCCCCCGAGCAGGAGGTGGTTTTGTAACCACCGCCTTAAAGGCGGTGGTCGTGGGCATAAACCGCCCGATCGGGCGGCGGTCAGTGCAGAAATCGCCGCCGTCTGTCCAGGCGACGGTCGTGGTCCAAAACCCACGTGGGTTTTTAATCATAAAAGCCTAAAACAAGCAAAAATGACCATTTAACCTAAAAATGGAGCCTACCCGGTAGGCGCCCCCCCTAGGTGGACCTTTTGAACCTAATATTTTCAAAAATACCCCCATTACGACAAATTTAGCATTTCAAATTTAAAGGGGAAAAACACAAAATTGAAGAAAACTAACTTTGTGATCGCCGAGGTCGGTGTTCCGCACGTGGAGGCATGATCATGATCTCGATGCAAACGCTTTTTGACTCTACTCACGCAAGAAACCGTCACCGTGGGTCCCAGAGCTCAAAATCAATCAAATCAACTCATGCAAATGAATAGGAAAATGGGACCACTTTCATATATATAAGACCACCGATTCGTTTTAAAAGACTTTTTCGCAGTTTGGAGCCATGGAGGTAAGTCCCTATCCCACGCGAATGGTACGTTCTCATTCCCTATTATTTTAGCGTTTATTTTCCAAGTTATTGTATCTATCTGCACTTGAATCCTCTTTTCATTTTGCAGGTAGCGGGAATTTTGGATGGCGTGATTTCAACACATGGACGTGTAAGGTATAACTTCTAATTCCCCATTTCGGGACTGCCATACTCGGACCCACCGTTTTATGCCTCTTCATGGCTAAAACACTTCTCCGAGGGGGCAATATGTACGTACCCAAAATTGTAAGGTACTGTACTGCCGAACAGTGTAACAAGTGCCCCAATGATGATACAGGTCTCCTCGCAAGGTGTTCGGGATCCGAAAAGCTCTCGGAGTATGCGTTAACATCCCGCATGCCCCGCCTAGCCCCCGCGCCCTTTGTTTTCCCCTTTTTCCTTCTTTCCTTGGCCTTTTGATCTTCAGTGATGAAACCGCCGCCTGCCTTTGGCAGTCTCGTGACGCCGCCCTAATCGGGCGGCGGTCCTCTTCAACCACCGCCCGCTGCTCGAGCGGCGGTCCTGTGCACATTTTCCAGAACGTTCTTTTGATGCGACTCGCATGAAATATCACGTTTCACTAGCTTTCCTTGCCGACTTGAGCATGCATTTATGTTTTTGGTCCCCTGGAATAGTGTTTTTCCTTTGTTTATTGTTTAGGAGTTCAGTTTGGTTTTGATCTTTGGGTGATTGAATTCCTATAAATGCATGGCTTGTGCTCAAACAAATGGCCTAATTTTTGAGATTGATCTTTGTTCTCATCTCCTCTTTTTTAGTATTTTAGCTTGTTATCTTGTTTAGAAGCCATAGTTTCAATTCACTTGCATCTTTAGTTAGTATTGCTCAGCTGTTGGTAAGCCACATACCCATCTTGTGCAGGCAGTGTTGTTATTTCACCCAATCCGGTCTGAAGTTTGTCTCTGAATTTCTCTTTGCATTAGATTTAGCTATTATTTTGCTTAGAATACTTGTTTTAGTTCATTTGCATGCTCATTAGCATTGTCCAGCTGTTGGTAAGCCACATATCCAGCTTGTGCAAACAGTGTTGTTGTCTTATCCAATCCATTGGAATAGAATAGCTTAGGAAGCCATTAAAGTTGCAGGTTTTGCTCTTCAAACAGGATAGTTTCAGGTTCTGGTCGCTTCATATTGCATGACTTGCAGTAAAATCCCGCTAGGAATCGCATAAGCCAAGCTCTGTACTCTTGCGCTGTCCCTCTCCTACTCGCATTTTCGGTCTGCATTCTGAGCTGTCCTTGTCCCAATGTCTACTCCTGTCGATGCTAGCACTACACGCTTTTCTGGATCCACGTGAACATGAAAGAACGAGGAGATCACACTGAGGGGACAAGATCGCATACACCAACGGATTCGCCACTGTTCTGCGGAATCCAGGTTTTAACTTTCAAAGTTCTAGTTAGAATCATATCAAATAGAGTAGATAATTGCTTCATTTCAGTGAATTCTATTCTCGATATTGCCAGGGAAGCTGTGAGGATTGATAGTTTCTGAGAAACTATGATTCACTCCTCACTTCTGAGGTAGGATCGAGAATCTTGCAGATAGATTAGACGAGCTATTTTATTTATTTAGAATAAATCTACAAATTGCACAGGCTGATAACTACACTCGGTTATTTTGTCTGTTTTAAATTATTGTTTAGTTGTTATTTCTAGATACGCTTAAAATAGTTTGCTTTCCTTAAAATTCTTAAAAGATTTCTTAGAAGAATAGAAGTTATATATATGTTTTAGATTTATTCCACGTAGTTAGATTTTGCTTCATTACGGTTAGATTTACATTTCATTTTGTATGACATGACAATCACGGGACCTCAGGAGCCTAGGGAATATATATTTGAGCCAATCGTGCCTCAACCAAACCTTGTCACAAAGCAATAGTTGACATAGACCAAAATCTTAGAATACAAGTATTCCGAAAAACAACAGATTTACAACTGATCAGTTCTCAATTAAGAGGGTTAAACATAGAAGACGACCAAGCATACACGTTTTGGTCAAACAAACCAAACTACAGATTACCCTAGATAAACATTCACATGACTGTAGAAGGGTTCGAAAGAGAACAAACCTTTGGTTGTGATCCTTTGGTCCCACAGCCAGGTGCAGGAGACAATCTCACAGACATAGATACCAGTTTAAGGATCCAAGTTACACGAACGCCTGTGAGATATTCTGACAAAATCACATAGTTATTGGTCCTAAACATGAAGGTTTGAAAAGCATACGATTACTGGATACTAGGGATTAGAACTTGATTTCACGCATGACCATAATAGGACCGCAACATCCAAGAGTCCATGGTTGTGACCCACAGATCTCACAGCCCAACGAATCCATAAGTCAATCAGATATAGACGCTGGCTTACGCACACTAGTATTCCAATCCACTCCAATTCCACCCATCATCATCGAACAATTGTCCTTACTGGATATAGCGGCTAACGAAGCTAGAGAATTCTGGACTAGGCCAGAGAATCGTCCATAGAGTCAATTGTTTTCACCATCCACCATATGACCTTATTTGATGAGGCCACATATTGGCATGTTTTGGCCTCATCTAAATCCTTTTTGAAGCCTCTTGCACATACAATTTTGAGACTTTGATCTCCTCTTGATGGTTGATATGAGATAAAGTTATGATTTTGCATATATTTAGTTTTATATGTTCATTAAGATTTAATATACTTATTTACTATGGTGAATCTTGTCTCTTGTGCAAACTGATGTTTCTGATGTCCCCATGAACAAATTACAAGATGCCATAAGCTTTTGAAGTAGTAGGCCCCAACCCGTAGCAACTCTAGTTGTGCTCTCCAATAGCCTATAGCCACCGGTTGTGCTCTCCTACAATGCCGTAGCCACTGGATGGGAAATGATAAGAGGAATCATGGCATTCAACAAACAATGAGGCATCATGAAGAATATGGAGTTGAGCATATGAAGCTAGAGAATGAGTTAACCAAGTGGCAACATTGTTTGGACAAGTCTAAAAAGTCTTTGGGTGATTTATCTTACCCGTAGCAAGCTCCAGGCCTGCCCGTAGCATCTTCCAGAACTACCTGCAACAACAGAGTAGTATGCACCTCCAGCTGCCCATAGCCAAAGAGAACTTATCCAGCTCACACCACAACATAAGACAAAAAGTGCCAACTATCCTAACACATCTTATGTAATATTATGGTTATTTTGTTTAGTAGTTTTGTAATTAGTTCCTATCATGTAAATAAGACAGGAATTAGCTATCTTCACTTAACAGATATGAAACCTAAACAACTATAATCTGTTTGAGTGGTTTTTGATCATATTCCTAGTATAGAATAAGTTAGTGATCTTTATCTATATATATATCCAGAGACAAAGGATAGAGTATGGTAGATTGAGGAATGAAGTGATAGCTGTGTGAGAAAGGAAGAATTGTGAATGTGTGAAGATAGAATATATTAATGTGAGTTGTGCTCTTGAGTTCATTGTAATCTCTCTTTGTTGTAGCAATCTTTAATTGCTATAGCTCAATAGATGAATCATTTATCTTCTTGAGTAGTTCTGTGAGTTTCTAGGGTAGGATCGGAACTCACTTCTACACGAGGAAGGGCCCCTCGAAAGGAATTGTAGGGAAGATCCTATTCCTCCATTTCCTATTTATGTTGTGTGGATTGATTATTAGTTATTCATTTCATTTCTCAAAGTTCATGAGTGCATAGTGTGTTGAGTTTTTAGATCTGCAGATCAACAACTTCCATAGTTTACTTTCCAATTTGCATAAGCATTACTTTATACTCTTTGATAAATTTCTAGCCTACAAAGACTTCACTCCAAAGTACTATAGCATATATTTTGTAGGCCCTTTGAAAAGCTTACACCCCTGGTTGACATTTAATGAACAACAGGGTATGAGACCTAATATCATTGGTTGATTATTTTGCACATCATTTTGGCATGTCGTTGCGGGGAAGGTGTCCAGATAGTACTATAGAAGTGATTCCATTTCCCACTTTCAGTCAATTCATGCTTTCATTTCCCACTTTCTAGAATAACCATTCATGCTTTCTAGAATAGCCATCCTATTTTTTAGATCAGCTTTTCTTCCTGTCATTTCAAAAGCTTTCTAGGAGCTAGAATTCCTGCTTTCTAGGATAAAATTGTCATTACCGCACTGCTCAATTTCTGCAAATAGTATTAAGAACCAACCCCTCATATAGTTGAAAAAAGAGAAAAAAAAATAGGAAAAAGCAAGAGAGAGCTGAAAATTTATGCATAGAGAACGAGACTCGTTCGGAAGATTTTTGCCAAAGCAAAAACAAATTGTTGTAGCAGAGGAGCCACTTATCTCCCAAGACAAGGAGTATACTCCCACACAAAGAAGAAGAGTGGCAGAGGAGCTGCAACGTATTCAAGAAGAAGAACAAGAAGCAGAGAAGACCTTGGCCATGCTAGTGGAAGAAAGACAAGAGGAGGATTCGAACGAATCCCATACTCCACGAGGAGAAAGAACGCCAGAATACCTACTCAATTCAGCAAGTTCTACTACAACTACTACCGCCCACCGTACAACACCTCAAGTATCTATACATTATCATACCGAGGGGGAAGTTGATCAAGAATTCAGGACATTATTCTAAATCTCTTGGGATCCGTATAACAAGGAAATACGCCATGGATCGAGCATCAGGAAATGAAGTTGAAGGTAGAGAACCTGCTGCCCCCACTTTTGAATTCCCAATTGTAGAAACCACAGAGGATACTCCTATGAAGAATATCCCACCCTCATCCCTCCCACACTTTAGGGGGACATCCAATGAGGATCCAGATACATTCCTATTTGAGTATGATGTGTTATGCAAAGCTACGATTACCGAATGGATGAACAAAAGCTCAAGCTCTTTCCAGCCACCTTGAAGGATGCAACATTAAGATGGTTTATGGGACTAGGGGGAACATAGTCAGTAGTTGGGATGAGATGAAGAAAAATTTTCTGACCAAATATCAGGAATATGGCAAAGGTAGAAACTTCAGAAGAAATGATATATTCCACATGACTCAAGATGAGGATGAATCTTTGGAAGACTACACAGAGAGGTTCACCTTCACTCTGCAGAAGCATAAGAAAAATAATCTCAGCCTAGAACACTCAAGCTGGTATTTCTGAAAGGAATCTGAGATGACTGCTTGGAAGCCTTAGACCTCATGAGTGGAGGAGATGCATCTCAGCTAACCTTCGAAGAGATACAACAACTAGGGAAGAATTATTCAAGATCAATGTTGGGAAAACTTTGGAATAACAAAATGCTACCAGCATCAGCCAATGGGATCTCTAAAGCTGATGTAAGTAATCTACTATGGGACATGAAGATGGATATAATCAGCCACATGGCCACACAGCTGGATACATTCTGCACACTAGACAAAAACAACAAGCAATGGACCAAGCCCTTACAGTCTACTACCCAGATTGTCGGAAGAAGCAAGCTGATTGCAAGTGTCAAGTCATAAAGACAAAGGTAGCAAGCATTACATCTGAAGAACCAAATTCCATAGTGCTGCATGCCATAGGAGGAGATGAAGATCAAGTGTTCTACGTGGCACAAAGGAAACCTTGGCAGCCAAGGACAAGCTATCCAGGTATGGGATCGAATCCACCATTTTCACAATCATCATTTTTCAATCAAAATGCAAATAACATGCCCAGCTGGAGTAATCCCTGGATGCCCCCAGCCCCTCCCAACCCACATTGGCCTATGCAACAACCATATAATCCCAATCAATGGCAGCAATATCCCACTCCACCCTAGCAAAATCAACCATGGCAGCCACCACACAACCAATGGAAAAATCAGCCAACCCAAGGTCCAAAAATCTTACAAACCCATGGCAAGAAACCATGGAGAGGGAAACAACCTTGGGGAAATCAGCAAGGTGGGTTCCCACAACAACCACAACATCCTGCAATAATGCCGAATACACAACCAACAAGACCGACTCAAATACCTACTCAACCTGTACCAAATCCTGCCAATAAGTTGGCTCAACCAACATGTACTACTGAAATAACACAATACCCCACTTATACAGTGGACATCAATGAAGTCCACCTGTGTTCAGGAAGAACTCTACCACCTCCAAGTCTACCCATAATGAAAAACCCCACAATATCCATTCCATCACAACCACATAGAGGATCCTGAACTAGCCAATAAAGAGAATGCAGAAACAATATCACCACCCTTCCCAGAACGTCTAAACCTTCAACGCACTCCTACTGAACCTGAGTTTGATATCCTAGGGTAGCTGAAGAATGTTTGTGTAAATATTCCTTTGTTTCAGGCCATTAAAGATGTCCCCATTTATTCCAAGGTAGTCAGAGATTTGTGCCTTCGAAATCTGGAAGGAAGAAGAAGGATCCTAATACAATCCATGTCATTGGACAATTGGTGGCGAAAATCATGTTGGGAGGAACGCTACCATAGAAATATGCAGACCTAGGTTGTCTAGTTGTCACTATTCAGATCAATGGACAACAAGTCCATAATACCTTGATCGATCTAGGAGCTTCCATCAATGTCATAACAATGGAAATGATGCATAAATTAGACCTGCAGCATATTCATCCCACATCTACAATGCTGCAAATGGTAGATAGATCCATAGTATGACTAGAAGGAATCATAGAAGATCTGGTCATATCAGTAGATTCATGGGAGTACCCTACAGATTTTATTGTATTGCAGCCAAAAACAAAACTTGGAGGATATCCTCTGATTTTGGGTAGGCCATGGTTGGCCACCACAGATGCATTAATCAGTTGTAGATCTGGAAACATGTAGATTTCTAATGGGAACATCACCAAGCAATTGGTTTTGTACCCCCCAGCACATAGGTATCACAAGACAAGGACCAACCTGTCTGGATTGAAGAAGAAGAAGAGGCACCCATTTTCCATGTGTTAACAATAGATCATGCATGCACATTGGTAGATCTAGAAGAGGATACCATCATCTCCAACATACTGCAAAACAACTATCAGGTAGAACAATCCACTCCTGAAGAATTTCCTTGTATTCATTGTCCTTTTTCTAATCTATGGTCAAAAGAAGAACCAACTGAAAGTGATCAAAGGATCTTCCATCAACTATTGCCACACACTATTGTATCCACATGATCAATCAACAACATATAGAGAAAATGATAGAAGACACAAAATCCATAGAAATAATGCCAGGCAAGACACTCCACATAAATAACAAATTAAGTGTGGAAGAAGAAAGAAAATTGATAGCCATATTGCATGCAAACAAAGGAGCCTTTGCATGGGACTATGAAGACATGCAAGGCATCAGCCCAGAAAAGTGTACACACCACATTTACATCAAAGAAGAATGCAAACCCATACGCCAACCACAAAGGTGGATGAACCCAATAGTAAAAGAAATAGTCAAGGCTGAAATACAGAAACTCTTAGATGCAGGATTCATTTATCCAATCTCTGATAGCCATTGGGTTTCTCCATTAGTCATTGTACCCAAGAAAGGAGGTGAGTGGCATATATGTATAGACTATAGAGAATTGAATGCAGCTACAAGGAAGGACCATTTCCCACTGCCATTCATTGATCAAGTGCTAGATACACTTGCAGGAAAGAAATACTTTACATTCTTAGATGGTTTCAGTGGATACAATCAGATCCACATTGCTCCTGAGGATCAAGAGAAGACCACATTCACATGCCCATGGGGAACATTTACATATGTTGTCCTACCATTTGGATTATGCAATGCACCTGCCACATTTCAGCGAGCAGTCCTTAGCATATTTTCAGATCTCTCACATGACTGTGTAGAGATATATATGGATGACTTCACCATCTATGGAGACACATTTGAGGTATGTCTGAATAACTTAGAAAAAGTATTAATACACTATCAAGAAAATCACCTATCCCTAAGTCATAAGAAATGTTTCATGCTCATGGAGGAAGGGATAGTGCTAGGACACCATGTCTCTAAAAAGGGGATCAGAGTGGACCCAACCAAGATTGCCATCATCAAGGACCTATCGGTACCACAAAAACAAAAAGATGTACGCAGCTTCTTGGGTCATGCTTGGTTACTACCAGGTTCATCAACAATTTCAGCAAAATAGCAGCCCCATTGTTCACTTTGCTAAACAAAGATGTTGAGTTTGTATGGACTCCCACCTGTAATGAAGCCTTCAATCTACTGAAGCAGTTGCTCATATCAACCCCCATATTATGTGGACCAGACTAGGCATTTCCTTTTCACATACATACAAATGCCTCTGATACTACCCTAGGTGCAGTACTAGGATAGAAAGAAGGCCATCTCAGCTATGCTATCTACTTTGTAAGAAAAATATGCAAGCAACAGAGCTAAACTACACGGTGATGGAAAAATAATTCTTGGCGGTTGTATATGCAATCAAAAAGTTCAAACATTACATCATAGGCTATCAAAATTTCATACACATAGATCATGCTACTATCAGGTACCTCATGAATAAACCATCGGTATCTGGAAGAGTGGTAAGATGGCTTCTCTTGTTGTAAGAATTTGACATTACTATACTAGATAAACTAGGAAAGGACAACGTTGTAGCTGACTTCCTTTCAAGATTACAAAGCAATCAAGAGGATGGCATAGTAGATGACTCATTTCCCATGAGAACCTCTTCGCCCTTGCTTGTCTCTACACCCTGGTTTGCTGATATAGCAAACTACCTTATTTCCAGACAACTGCCACTTCACTTTTCCTCAAAAGAGAAGTGTGCCTTGATACGGAAAAGTGGTAAGTACTCTTGGATTTCTAGTTTTCTCTTCTATACTGGACCTGATTGTGTAATAAGAAGATGTCTATGAGAAGATGAAGTAGTTGACATTCTCAAAGCATGCCATGATGAGCCATGTGGAGGACACTTTGTGTTATGATCCTCAAAATGTGCAAAATGCCTCAAGGTTTTGGTGTAATGGTTCAAAATGGTATCGCCTAGAAATCACTGAGATGTTTGAATCCCACTCGGTTGGTTACGCCGTGTAGGGTGGATGGGATACTAAACGTAACAGCCGTACATATGGGATGCGGGCACAAACCCAGATCTGAAATAGCATGGTGGGATATTATGATCCTCATGTGTGATTTCCACTACTGCCTGTGGTAAGTGTTCAACGTATGGGGAGGCCTACGATAAGGTCGATGAGATGTCTTATGGGGAAAGGTCTGACCTGCCTTTATAGGCTCAACTAGAACCTTTTGACAAATGGGGTTGGACTTTGTTGGGCCCATAGACCCCAAATCAAACAACAAAGAGTACATCCTTGTATGTATAGATTATGTCACCAAATGGGCTGAAGTAAAAGCACTGACACATGCTCAAGATGAGAAAGTAGTAGCTTTCTTATATGAAGAGATATTCACAAGATACGGTGTACCAAGGGAAATAGTTACAGATCAAGGGCCACAGTTTACTGCTGATCTCATTGCTGACCTAGTGGAAGAATATAGGATAAGACATAAGAAGTCCACACCATACCATCCACAGTCCAATGGCTAGGTTGAAGTCACGAATAGAGAATTAGAAAATATCCTGACCAAAATAGTTAATCTATCAAGAAAGGATTGGGAGTCTAGACTCCACGAGGCTATATGGGCATACAAAATCACATGGAAAACAACTACTGGCTTCACACCATATGAGCTGGTGTATGGGAAGAAACCAATGCTGCCAATAGAATTTGAACACAAAACTCTGAGGACTGACAGTAGAGAGCTGGGAATTGATATTTCTAAAGCACACAAGAAAATATTGATGTAGCTCAATGCTTTGGATGAGTACAAACAACAAGCACTTCAGAACATAGAATTGATACAACAGCAGTGAATAGGATGGCATGACAGATACATCAAACCTAGGCAGTTCACACATGGAGATTGGGCCCTACTATTTGATTCAAAATACAAAGATCACAAAGGAAAATTACAAACAAGATGGCTTGGGCCATACGAGATCAAACATGTCTATGACAATGGTGCAGTCCAACTATGAACAATTGATCCAGTGAGATTCAAACTCCTGGTTAATGGTCACAGACTCAAAGTATACAAGAAACCCTTATCAAAGGAGCAATTTTCACAATGCAAGTACAATGGTCCATGCAGAAAAACCCTCATATTGACCCACCAAGTTCAAAGGAAAAGGAGATTGATGAGGAAGGAAGGGAGGATGATCTCTACCTCCATGGGAAGAAGATTGAAATGTTGTATATAGACCTTAATAAGGCCATAATAAACATCTTGCTACAGGCAGTAGATAGGATAAAAAAAAAAAAAAAACAAAACCAACAATGAAAACCCTTTTTGGCATTGTTGGTAGATTCTTGGGTAGAAAACCAGCTTGTTGGCTACTCAGAACTATAGAAAAGGGCCTAAATGGAAAACCAGCTCACTGGCCATTCGGGGAAAAAAAAAAAAAAAAACAAAATAATGGGAAGAAAAACACCTCAGCCAAACCTACTTTTGCCACTTCCAGGGCTCTTTGTGGGCTACTCAATCGGTTGCTTCTAACCTTCTAGTTGCTTGTGGGAAACCTTCCGATTCTTCAGGAACTTTCTAAAAGTGCTACGGGTAGAGTTTTGGACAGCCACAGTATATTTAAAATGAGGTAAGGCAAAAGTTAGGTCATAAACAAACAATTGCAAAGTAGAATTCATGTTAGGTACTCTTTCCCTTCCTGCAAACATTCCTTTCTTTACTAGGGTGAACCCTTGGTTAAATCCAGCTACCTGTTCAATGCTACGGGCCACCTCATGGTCACTATGGGCACAATTTCAGAGTGCTACAACAAAGCAGTGCTATGGGTAGTCAAGACAAGGGATGCACAAATCCACTCCAGAACTTGCAGGCATCATACAAAAGAGGAAGGAATGTAAGTTTCTAAAAATCACAAGCATCATGCAAGGAGGTATCATTTTTATAGGTTTTCACATATTGCAGAAGCATAAATAGAAACAAGGACCTCCAGCCAAGTCCAAGAGGAACCTCATGTCTGATCTACATAAGCATAAAAATGCATAAACAAATTCTAGGAGAGCAATCATTTTCAGATGATCCTTGCAATCAAATTACTCATTGGAAGAAGTGTTGCATGCCAAACCCTTGCACAAATCATATTTTCATAAAAAAGGTGTCACGTGGAGAACAAATAGGTGACACTAAGGTAAAAAGGTAATATCTACAAGTAGTAAGTATTTATTTCTTGAAAAGACATGTTAAAATTAAATATACGCCTTAATCATTTACTCTTTTTCTATCACCATCATGAGGGGACATTAATAAAGTTCCTTCAGCAATAAATATATGGCACGTGTGAAACATTTTTTTCACTTGGGATGAGTGAAAACTATCCGGGGAGGAGGAGGTAGATTGGATCTCACTATGGGTAGACTTAATTACCCTCAACATGAGAACCAAGGAAGTAATGATTGCACTGCCTTGATTACAGGGGACAATTAAAGATTGCCCCTGAGATGTGATAAAGTAAAATAGAGAAGGGTGACAAGCAACATAGAGAGAAGAAAGAAAAACTTGTCTGCAAAAGCTATGGGAGGAACAATTGTTCATAGAGAGCCCACCGATGTCACACCCTTGAGAAATAACCCTCATTGTTGGGATATATTTGAATGGGCTGGATGGAAAAATTACTTCCAGTTGCTAACCGAGTACTCGAATGAGAGAGTAGAGAAATTTGTAAGCACATTCGATGGACAACAAGCCATGGTAGCTGGCATATCATTTCCAGTAATAGAAGACTTGATTGGGCAAGTGACAGACTCCCTCAAAATGGAGAAAATTGGGAGGAGAAACCCAATGCACAACAAATCAGACAACAATTCTTCCAAGGGGAGCAATACAGTCAGACAAAAGGGGGTATTGAGACAAGAAGCCTACCTAAGGCCTTGGAGAGAAATTGTTACATTCATCATCAAATACTTCACATGCGAAGGAAGGTATTCCCTACTCTATACAATGTAATTTAAATACTTAAATCACTTAAGGCATGGAATAGTAATAAATGTCCCAAACCACTTGTTGAGTAGCCTAAAGAAAATGGAAAAAGAATATCAGAAAGGGGCAAAGAATGCCTTGTCTCATCACTGTCTGATCTGGCTAATCACCAAGCAAGGCCTCCAAAACATCCAGCCCAGGATTGATTTAAACCAGGTAATTGGGAATCCAGACCAGCCACCTACAACATCAGAAGAAGAGAAGAGTCAAGAAAAAGTTGAAGAAAGAGTGGAAAAAGAAGAAACCCCTGAGAAACAACCACAACAAGAAAGGAGGACAAAAAGAAAGCATATCATAAGGGTCCCTAGGAGAGAGAAGAGGAGTCTAGCATACCCGTAGCAAGAAATACTAGGAGCTCTGCTGCTACGGCAAAAGAAGGAGGAGGCTCATCATTTCCGTAGAGAAGGAAACCACAAGAAGAGGTAGGGAGTAAGAAAAGTAGCCCTCAGAAAGAAACAAATGCCTCTCTATCTGCAGAATCAAAGGGCTCTGTCTCCAAGAAGATGAAAGGTGTAGAGGCAACATCACCTACTAGAGAGCATAACATGCAGGAAAAGGAAGAAAAACCCCTACACCTATAGTAGAGGAGGCACCTAAAGAAACTGAGACTACCTCAGCACCTAAGAAAAAAGGAAAAGAAAAGGTAGTAGAGGAAGTTACCCCCAAGAAGGAACAAAAGAGAAAAATAATAGTTGTAAGAAGATCTCACAGGATAAGGAGGAAAAGAACAACACAAATAGAGACCATAGAAATCAGTGAAGAAACACCTCCAAAGAAGAAAAAGGAAGAAGTATTTATCACAAAAGAAGGTTTTGAGATAGTAAGAGAGATGGACAAGTTCGGAAGAAGAGGAGAAGAAAGAACAAATACCTCCTCAGATACCACAACAGTAGAAATTGAAGAGGTGAAAAGTGAAGGGAAACAAGAACCTGAATTCCAAACTCTGAGCAAGCAGTGGAGGAAATCAACATTTTGAGAAACATCATAAGAAACCTAGAGGGAACAAGAGGATTGGATGCCCTGATAGGAGTAGTAGAAGCCTTGGAAAAGACTTCCATGGAAGAAGAAAAAGAAGAAGAGCCTGTAGAAGAACTTGAACCTGAACCAAAATATGAAGGTAAATACAAAGGAGGAAAGAATGAGTCCTTACTCCAAATGGTCCCATATAAAGCACAGAGACAACCTGCACAGTAGAGCCTGAGGTAATACATTTTGACCTCACTTCTGAAAATATTTATTCAGTTGGACCTAAGGATGACCTATATACATTCTTAGAAGAAAATTTTCTTGAAGATTATAATGTTTTTCAAAGGCTAGTACAAATATTTAAAGGGCATGTTGAAGCAAGACAACAACATGACACATTGGTGGAGAAGGTGGAAAAACAAGAAGTAGAAATAGAGGGACTCAAGATGAAAGTAGAAAATATGTATGATCTTTCTACTAGGATTTTAGAATGCAGACCTCCACCACGAGTATATGCCCTATATCTGTAGGAGAAATGGTTGCATTTTAGATATGAGAAGGTATACAATAACCTTCCCTATGTTGTGGATGACCCCAAAACATTCTTTAACATGTATAGAGAATCTGATCCTGACACTCAGGCATAATTGAGTGAGTTTTATATTCATAACTTTGTTGTTCCTTCTAATGTAAAGTGGAATCCTAACATGTACCTGGGTGACATACTTCTAGATGCCTTCACATCTTACCTAAAAAATGAGAAGAGAAGGAAAGAAGAGGCAGATGAGTATCTAGAAATGGAAAAATAGTCCACCTTAATGATAAGGGGAGAAAGTGGTTACCCTAAGGAAATTGTAGAAGAATGGGTAGAGTTTGTATCAGAGGATAGATTGGCTACATGGGTTAGGAAAGGTGGATAGCTGTCTAGAACCGATATTTGATATTCTTGATAAAGAAGGTAAAACAACTTATGTATCCTGCAAATCAAGATGGGATGAGTTGCCCACTATACTTGAGAAATAAAGAGCCAAACTCACCTACAAATTTTAAGCAGGCCTTAAAAGGGTGCATGATTACATAGAACTGGTAAGAATGAAAAAGGAAGGATGGATAGGATTGAGGTTTCATCCTCCCATCTTCTGTATCCCATTCCAGATTGGAGGGAAATAGTACCTTTGGACAAAGAAAAAGAGATAGCCTTATGGCATGAGCTTGGGATAAGGGGAGGTCTCTATGGATATGGCCAGATAGGTAATCAAGACCCCTATGACTACAGAAAATATTGTGCCCTCAAGATGAGCCAGCTTGCTCAGGGACGAGCAAGAAGATAAGTTGGGGGGTGTGATGAGGCCACATATTGGCATGTTTTGGCCTCATCTAAATCCTTTTTGAAGCCTCTTGCACATACAATTTTGAGACTTTGATCTCCTCTTGATGGTTGATATGAGATAAAGTTATGATTTTGCATATATTTAGTTTTATATGTTCATTAAGATTTAATATACTTATTTACTGTGGTGAATCTTGTCTCTTATGCAAACTGATGTTTCTAATGTCCCCATGAACAAATTACAAGATGCCATAAGCTTTTGAAGTAGTAGGCCCTAGCCCGTAGCAACTCTAGCGGTGCTCTCTACATGTAGCAGCCCGTAGCCACTGGTTGTGCTCCTACAACAGCCCATAGCCACTAGCTAGGAAATGATAAGAGGGAATCATGGCATTCAACAAACAATGAGGCATCATGAAGAATATGGAGCTGAGCATATGAAGTTGAGAACAAGTTAACCAAGTGGAAACATTGTTTGGACAAGTCTAAAAAGTCTTCGGGTGATTTATCTCACCCGTAGCAAGCTCCAGGCCTGCCCGTAGCATCTTCCAGAACTACCTACAACAACAAAGTAGTATGCACCTCTAGCTGCCCATAGCCAAAGAGAACTTGTCCAGCTCACACCGCATGCATAAGACAAAAAGTGCCAGCTATCCTAACACATCATATGTAATATTATGGTTATTTTGTTAAGTAGTTTTGTAATTAGTTCCTATCATGTAAATAAGACAGGAATTAGTTGTCTTCACTTAATAGATATGAAACCAAACAACTATAATCTGTTTGAGTGGTTTTTGATCATATTCCTAGTATAGAATAAGTTAGTGATCTGTCTATATATATATATATATATCTAGAGACAAAGGACAAAGGATAGATAGATTGAGGAATGAAGTGATAGCTGAGGGGAGAAAGGTAGAATTATGAATGTGTGAAGATAGAATATATTAATGTGAGTTGTGCTCTTGAGTTCATTGTAATCTCTCTTTGTTGTAGAAATCTTTAATTGCTACAACTCAATAGATGAATCATTTATCTTCTTGAGTAGTTCTGTGAGTTTCTAGGGTAGGATCGGAACTCACTTCTACAGGAAGGGCCCCCTCGGAAGGAATTGTAGGGAAGATCCTATTCCTCCATTTCCTATTTATGTTGAGTGGATTGATTATTAGTTATTCATTTTATTTCTCAAAGTTCATGAGTGCATAGTGTGTTGAGTTTTAGATCTGCAAATCAACAACTTCCATAGTTTACTTTCCAATTTGCATAAGCATTACTTTCTACTCTTTGATAAATTTCTAGCCTACAAAGACTTCACTCCAAAGTACTATAGCATATATTTTGTAGGCCCTTTGAAAAGCTTACACCCCTGGGTTGACATTTAATGAATAGTAGGGTAACGAAATGACTGGGGGTAAGGTAGATGCAGAAAACACGGAGCCAACCGAGGCTGATGCGGAGTGGGAGTGAGAGTTGGGGGATAGATATGGGCATGCCGTATATCAACTGACCCAAGGAATCTCGAGTGGATGAGTGGGAAAGATAAAACTGCAAGACGGTAGGGTTTTGGTCAAGGAGTTGTGTGAACTCCTCATCTCCAGTAGCAATAGTGATAGGTTGGATAGGATCCATGGCGGGTGATAAAATGGAAGGTGGTGAAGGACTAGGTGGGAGCGGTTGACAACTTGCATGGAATATGAGTGCACTTGCTTGTCTTCGGTCAACACCATGTGAACTAGTACTGATCAGGTTAGGCCACTTCTCTATAAATGACACAGAAAAATAATAGGAATAGAAGGACTAGGTATAAAATGTTGGCTGGAAAGTGGCACAAGATAACCGATGCCAGTTGGGGTAAATCGACACCGGTTAGGGGTAACCGATGCCGGTCACTGTGGGAAATGGACAGTGAGTCAAAAATAAGGTGTAAGGTCAAATTTGATAGGTATGCCAAACCTGATGAGTTTTACAAGGTCAATGGGAATGATAATAGTGATAGGGACTTTGACTAGTTGAAGAAGGTGAATAAATTTCCTTTTGGGCAGGTTAACCAAAATGATAGTGAACTAACGCCGGTTGGGTATAACCAACAATGGTCAGGGGGTAACCGACGACGGTCGCTGGACTGACACCAGTCACTGTGAAATTGAAACAGTGATGAAAGAAAAATGGTTGTGAATTAAAATCTGATGTGGAATCAGACCCAGAATTCTGAGAATGATGAGAATATGGTCCAGGCACACTCAGATGAAGCTGGAATACACCAACTATGATGAGGAGTATGCAAGGATAAACAAGAAGAATGAAGAATGTGACCTCTCACCTCAAAATGCAAGCCAAGCAGAAACACTAAGAAAAATGTGATCCTAAGAGTGCCTTTTTTATTATGTTTGTTTAGCTTATGCTATTTAAGGACTGACTCATGAACTATAAAATAGAGTTTTTTGGTGAAGATGGATTCCTACAAAGAAGAAGATCTAGAAGGTGAGGTTTGGGTATGTTATGGTGGGGGCGGGATTAACTCACAGTATGACTCGAAAGAGTAGCGAGTGCGGGAGGACTCGCCAATCGTTATATCGGTCTGATCATTGTGACATTCCTAGGAAAGATGTTGTTTAAGAATATGCATTTGTTTTGAATTTGTGCAATGTGGCAAGACTCGAGAGAGAGAGAGATATATGTGCTTTATATGATTTGTTTGTCAACCATTAGTTGGGAATGAATTCCAGCATATAGGTTACCCTCAATTAATGTGAGTTAATGCGATAAATCAGAATGCAATGCACTTATTTTAAGCCCAAATCGAAATATGAAGTTCGATGACACAAATGGATGAAGAGGAAGAGGGATGTTTTTTCACTAAAATGCAAAAACAAGAAGAAATGATTCTTTTTAAGTACACTAAAAGAAAGGTTTCTTTTAGAGCAAATAGAAAGAAAAAGAGGGTTACCAAGGAAGAAAATTAATGTGTATGCTTTTCAGAAGGGAAACAAACACACAAATTTTCCTAGGAATGAATAAAATGCAAGGAACCCCGAATGGGTCCCATCGGGCGTGCCAAAATGTTTCACTTGATTCTTAGACGTTTCTTTGAAATATTGTGAAACAAATAGGGTAATGGGTGTAGGAGGAATACTTGTTGGAATGCTGGTTGATAGGTTGTTGCACACGTATGACTTCTAAATCCATAGCTAATCATGAGAGCTTCCTTTTGGCTAGGAGGAACTACCTGAAATGGAACACAAGACCACTAGAAAAAGTTAAACAATATGTGCAGTGAATTTCCTAGCGTGTGCTAGATCCGGGAAGTGTGATACTTCCTAGATGGTTGTTAGTCCACTGTTTTAAACAATTTGATGCTTGGTAATGAAGTAAATCCTATTGTAATTGAAATGATTTAGGTATCTCATTAAAAACACAATAAGAAAGATCTAATCTAATAGGCTAGGTTAAAATAAGATCCAAAGGTCAAGTAGTTGGTTTTGGTTCTCTGTAGGTCTGACAGAGGTCTCAGGCAGGTCACAGGTGATTAAGGGTGATGTGAGAATAGATGGGGTAGGCTGCTATTCTGGGTTGTATTGGTAAATACAAAGACTGATGCCTGTTAAGGGTGACCGATGAAGGTTGGGGAGAACTAGTACCGATTACTTATGGAAAATCGGAATGCCATAGAATGAGCTTTGGGTCTCCCTTATGATTGCATAAAGGACTTGTTTGGTGGATCGAGGTATTAGGTTATTTGGATGGGGTTTAATGAAGTTTTAATGGGTATGTGAAGGGGTGAGTATTAAAGGAGGCCAATGGGTGGCTAAGAGAACAAAGGATGACAATATACTGATGAAATGAATGAACTAGAGGAGTAAACTATTCTACTTACTTGAAATGCAGTCTTTGGGTGCTTGTGAGTGATGGATGAAGGTGCTTGTAAGAGGTTGATTGCATTTGAGGATCACCAAACATTAGAAAGCTCCTGCATGGATTGCATGCGCATTCATTTTTACTTGGTTGAATCAAATTTGTCTTTGGGATGAGTCTTTGGATGATTGTTGGATGCATGTGCAAGAGAAAATTCTTGATCTCCTTCCTTGTATGCATGTTCTCGCGGAAACTTGCTCTAAAAAGATGTCTTATCTCTCTGGGAAAATTCCCAATGTTTTCCAACGTTTTTTCCAACCTCCAAAATAAGGTTGTTTTGGGGATTAAAAGGTGACCGATGGTGGTTCCGGCTTAATCGACAACGATTTTGGGTAACCGCGTCGGTCAAGGTGGGATTTTCTAGGTTTGCTAAACTAGGTAGATCCCCTTGATTTTCTGGGATCTCGTTTCATTCACCCACAGATTAGGCTGGAAGCTTCTTG
The DNA here is from genome assembly GCA_018340775.1 of Taxus wallichiana var. yunnanensis. Taxonomy (NCBI): domain Eukaryota; kingdom Viridiplantae; phylum Streptophyta; class Pinopsida; order Cupressales; family Taxaceae; genus Taxus; species Taxus wallichiana. The sequence continues at coordinate 191,169,922 of CM031233.1, forward strand.
TCAACATGTGGGCATGTGGTTAGAGGGAATGTAGGCATTGATTTTTAGGGTTTTGGTAAGTCTTAGTTAGTTATGGCAACTTACTAAGAATAGGTCTTAGGGTGAGTTGGCTTGGTGAGGTGTCTAGGTGAGGTGTAAGTGTGGGCATTATTTAAATTAGGAGATTTAAATAATAAATATTGTGAGGCTAATGAATTAATTTAATTAAATTAATTAAATTAATATTAGTGGGGTGAAGGGGGCCATGGCTAGGTGAATGTGATGAAGGTATTTATTTGTCGAGGGACCAAAGGGGAGTGTGACCTAATTTTAGTGTCTACACCCATATACTATTGTTTTAATTTTCTAAAGGGATCAAAAGGCCTCATATAGGAATCATAGAACAAAATGAGATAAATAAAATACACATATAAAGAATTAGGAACATATTTGTACTATGAGTGTGTTGAGAATGGGCATATTCCCATTCTCATAAACTCAATATAGAATTAGGAACATACTTGTATGACACAAAGTGTAAATATTGGAATATGATATTACACTACTTAAATTCCAATAATAAACATATTGGAATCTGATATCACACTATATAAAAACCAATAATGGAAATTTAGGAATCCAATTTCAATAATTATAAAACCAGAAATAATAATACTACAAATCTAGATTCTTAGTAAAATGTCCATATTTAACGAAATTATGGTTTTGGGAACAAAGCAAGTTTTTCTGCCCCTCCCATCCCCATTGGTGCACTAGAGACAAAAATGCACCCATGCATAATTTTTTTCCTACTTCTCCATTCATCATCAAATGTTTTGCATTACATGTGTCTTGCCTTACTCTATCATGTCCCATAGTTCATGGATCAAATTTTTCCACCTCGGTGCACTTACTAAAAATAACATGTGTCCATGGTGAGACATACTAAAAATAGAAAGTGGATAAAAATAGCAATGAATCCCAACATAGGAGGATTGAAATGAGTCATAGGGTTTAGGAGGTCATTTTTAGCAAAACAAGGTTGTAAGATGATCTCATAACTCAAATAGGGAAATGAAACCTCTATGAGGGTCATGGAAACAACAATGTTTTTAAACACTCATTCAAATTGACCTCACGTATCTATGCATCATGAATAATTAGGATATTGTGGTCATGAATCAAAAAGATCTTCATCAGATATATCAACTCCCTCTCCTTCCTTCTCTCCTTCTCCCACCTTTCTTCTCTCCCTCTTCTAATTCTTCATTGTGTGTAATCATGATATTTTGTCTTATTCATTAAAGTGACTTTATAAAGTTGAATTGTAAAAGTCCCTTTGTTTTATAAAAGGGAACTTAATTTCCTAAGTCCTAGGAAGATGAAAAGTCATGAGATGAATGAGGAAATGAAGAGTCACATGGGGAGTTGAAAGGTCATTTCTGATTCTATATAATGTAATGACACCCTCATTCTCAAGGGTTGTCGATTTTATAAACTCAAGAGTGCATTTTACTTAAAGAGAACAAATAAGATAGTTATTTTATTCCATTCCCCTCTTGCACATGTTTCCACATTTTTCCTATTTTGTACAACTTTGCTGAAATTCTAATCAAGGAAGAAGTTTCTGTCTTCTCAGATGCATGAATGTGTGCATCTTTGTATGCATGGTTTCCTCTCATCATTAGTGTTAAAGCATCATTTTTATTTCTATGAATATGTGTGATGGTAACTTCTGGTTAATAGTTATAATACTATGATTTTCTACCTATAACATTGACCCCTATTTTCCTATTTTTCACTCCCCTTTCCCGTTCTCTTGCAAATTTCTCTCTAGCAAGGAATTGTTAGCTTTTCCATAGGGTTAGTGGAGTGCCCTGTTGGGTCCTGGTCAAAAGGCCACTAGAAAAATCATTTAATCACGCATAAAAACACGAGTTGCACCTTACAAGTAGAGGGACTCGATTCCTAGAGAGTTAGCAAGAAACCCATAAATTTTTCTACGACAAATTTTCTAACCAATAATAGGGTTACTTGCACCATAGTGCTTGAGGAAATCAAAATTATAAAAACCTAGTTAGATTGTTTGAGATTTTATGGGAACCTTGAGATATTTTTGAAGTGACCAAATACTCATTGGAAATATAAGAAGGCCTCATTATGGGATCCTTGAGATATTAGCCCGACAATGTAGCTAAAGATCCATGATGCTAGTGGAGATTCAACTAAGAATTCCAAGAGGTATATCAAGAGTTTAAACCTGATTCAAATCTCAATATGACATATTTTATTCCCTCTACATGATCCATATTCTAAGTTGGATGAAATTACAAGTTTTCCTTTGATAACAATTAGACCTTCTCGGCACACAAGCTTGATCATAGTAAACAATGGGGTAAATTAAAATTTCAAGCATAATTGGCTCCTAAAAATGATGGAAATGATCTAAAAATCCATTTTATAGTAAAAATAATATAAGGGTTTCCCATGGACCTCTCACGAAGCTTCGGGAGTGAAAAATCACTCTTTCATGTTTATTTTTGGTAGTTGTTGGTGAAGGCAGGGTTTCCAAATGCATCCATGGCACATTTTCACACCTATAATGAAATTTTCACCTTTGCACTTGGTGCAAAGGTGCATGAGGTGAAAAATTTCCACCACCAAGGAGGAGAGAGGAGTTTATAAGCCTTCGTCACTTAAAGTGACAACTTGCATAGTTAGATAAGCATTTTTGCTCAAGTCATTTTAGTCCCCTTTTCATGATAGACACGACTCTTAGAGCACACAGGACACATCTTTTCAAATTTTTAATTGGTGAAAAATTTATTGAGGTGAAAAAAGTTCCACCACCAAGGGAAATGTGCTAATGTGTCACTTAAAACATAACGTTGATGGTTAGGTGTTTGCACTTCCAAACCGGTCCCTCCTCATGTTAATCGCTATCTTTGGTGCTATTTCTCACTTCATTGCACTTTTTACCTATTTTAAAGGTGCATCAGGTGTAAAAAGTTACAGCACCATGCAAGCACCCTCTCCTTTGTCACTAACACTTCATAACTTGTCTCATAAGGCATGTTTTTGTTCACCTCATGTGCATATGAAAGTCTCCCTCTTCATGTTGATTTAACCCCATGGAAATTTTTCCATGATTTCCAAAATTTTCACCATTAAACCTCATGATAAATTTGGTAAGGTGTAATGGAGGCTCCCAGACCCATTTGGTACGTGTTAGCCCTCTCTCAATTTGGGTTAAGGAGAAGGTGTGCAAGTGAGTCAAGAGGTGAGTTTTCTCAACCATGGTTAACATTTGAATTTTTAAATATCCCTTATGTAGTTTTTGAGCCATTTTTCAAAGTTCACCTCCATCCATTTCTAATGCAACCTTTTCATGTTATTATTTCACCATGAAACCCCATTCCCGAAACACCTTTTTGTTCATATCTCACAATCCCCGCTCTATTTTCCATGAGATTTGGATTGAAAGTTCCTTGAAAAAACATATTTAAGTGGAGTTTTTTCATGCCTAAATTGATGCTCTCTACTATTTTCTACAACTTCAGTAAATTTCCATCCAACAATATATATTTCTCAAATCTACATAATTGTGGCAATTGAAATCCCTTGAAAATTGGAGCAAAGGCTTGAAATGAAATACATAAACTTTTGCAAGTGGTTTCGTTTGAATCCAACACTGGGAGGACCAATTTATATTTTTAGTAAGGATTCATGGGAAAACCTACTAAAAATAGTAATTCCAAGAAAAATTTGCATTCATACTCCTCATTTCATTCCCCCATGATCGAGACACTCGAAAATTGGCAAGATTGACAAAAATGGCAAAATTGGCCAAAATAAGGAAATAATAATGGATATTCTAAAAATATTAAATGGGTGAAATGAGATAAAAGTGGTCATATTTCAATCCTTAACATATTATATAATGGTCTTGGCACTCACAATGGCTTCTATCTTTTTTTTTCAAGTCACTTCCCGCATTCCATGATGTGGTGAGCAAAAAGTGCCAAAACGGGAAAATGCCAACTTTTTCCTAAAGGCCATTTCAATTAATTTCACATGGAATGCATGATCAATTGGTGGATGGAATTGGTTTTGGTTTCATTATTATTCCCTTTCTTTGTAATTGGAAGGATTTTTTCTCATACTTCACTCATAAAATTCTTTTGTAGTGGCAAAGTCAAGATCATGATTGTGTGACCAAAGTGCATCCAATTTATCCCATATGAATGGTTTATCATGAATATGTGATAGTGTGTCAAGGATTATAAGTATTTTATCAATTAGGGTATTCATATCCCAATGTTCTCATTGGTCTACATCTCAAAATTTTATCATTCCTCTTCTTGGTGTATCTAGGAAAGGTGTAGAAGTGCATCATTTCAAGAGTTGAAAAAGGGGAAAAGTGTTCCAAATTCTTCATCAAAGCCTTTCATCAGTACATCACAATGGAGGGTCATTATGGACCAAGATTTCATCTTCACCACCATCGAGCTGATCTACATCGAGGGTGGAGGAATATTCATCCATGCTTTGGAGTATTCCTTCTCTTTTCTCCTCATTATTTCTCCTCTTCTCTCCCTCCTTTCTAATTCTTTGTTGTGAGAAATCATTGTAATATTTCTTATTCACTTAAGTGAATCTAATGGTGAAATGTAAAAGTACCTTTTGATTTATAAAGAGGACTTATTTTCTCAATTCCTAGGAAAATGAAGAGTCATTTGGGGGTAGATGAAGAGGTGAATTATAAAGCTATAAAAGGAGATGACATCCTCATTGTAAAAGCTATGGATATTATTGTTTAATAGCTTCCATATTCTCTCTAACAACAAGTGATCAAATTCTTCTATTCGTTGTCTAAAAATTTATATCTCCCTCTCAAATTCATACTATGAGTAATTGTAATTGTGCAATATCATACAAGAAAATGTTTTGTTGGTTGTATCTTGTTCCTCTTATCTTGCCATAGTTTATTATCATTGAATGCATGGAACTAATCTTGATTTTATGTTGGAAAAATTTACATGGGCTATTTAAAATATAAAATCCTTTCTCATACTTTCTCTCATCACTCTTCTTCCTCATAATTCCTCCCTTGTATTCCACGTAGGCACTTTTCCATAGGTATACGAAAGAATTCCTATGTTATCCTCGGTCATAAGGCCATCCCATGAATAAAGTAAAATAAATATGTTTCCTTGTTTTCAATAAATGGAGTTACCCCATTCAACAAAAGGTACCTACTTTAATAACATTAGTGAAATCCCATAATTTACCCACCCAAAAAAATTATTTCACGAATAGTATCAAATTAATATATGTTAGGAGGAACAAATGCACTAGTAAGGGGAACATTAGTATGTTGGGGTGTAGTGATGTATGCACAATATTAATAAGGGATATAGTATTTTATTTCCCCACTCAATAGTTATATATGTTGGAGCCTTATCTAGACAAATCTAAATGCTCACCGAAGAACGTGCAACCACCGTGTCACTCATTTTTATTCCTATCGAAGGTTATCATGCATAATTATCATATTCATAATCAATATACTAATTCATGGATAATAACCCTCATAAACATGGAAATTGGAAACACATATAATAAAGAAGATACTTAATCAATGTAAACAAGAACTAATATCAATTGCATCATCAAGACACCATCTTCAGACATATCAACTATCATTATCCAACCACAAGTATCCATTATAAACCAGAATTCATTACATCACAAAAGTTGAATACATCTAGAAGTCATGGCAAAGGTGCATAGGACCATACACGAAACACCAAACCCTAAATATGTGTCAAAACAACATAACTATTCTCTCACACACATGGTCCTTCTATCTATATCTTATCCCCTCTAACAAAGACATACATCAAATATATATATATATATATATATATGGGGAATTTCATATATATAATAAGTGGGGAATTTCTCATCTCATGCACTCCCCTAATAATAACCGTGCTCACAAAATATCTTGCATGATTTTATATTCTATGATAATAATAGTTTATCCTAAATATAAGACTTTATTTAATCATATTAATAAATTAATCTAGTTCATGGTTCTCTTCTTTCTCTGTATGTTCTTTTTTTCCACTTATAGCCCTTACTTGGCTGCCAAGTCATTGTGTTTTTATCCTTTAGTTGGTTGACACTCAAACCCTTATATTCCTATTTTTAGTCCCACTCTAGAAATGACTAATTCCTTGTTGTTTTCCACTTGCATGCGCACAACTCCGCATGTTGAATTATTGATCCCACCGCATGAACTCCTTACGCGCTTATTTTTTATTTACATGTACGTGTGTTCCCTACGCATTGCCTATATGCTTTACCATTACTTAGAAAGTTTCCCAACCAACATTACCCCACACTAGGGATGTTGTCTGTCCTGAAACATTGAATCAAATAATATCCTACCATGAATGAAATAATAAGAATATGGATTTCGTCAAAAGAATTAAAGAAATCAATGCAATATGCCTTATTTTGTGGAAGAATCCCTAGAAATTCCTTATCTAAATTTTTCTCTAACTCCCTCCAACCTTCCAACTCCTTAGTTTCCTTAAATGGTGCAACATTCACGATATCAAGCACTTCCATGGGATTCAAGTCATCAATCTTCCACTTAAGCTCCATAATCAATTTCTCCAATTGTTTATCCATATCATCCAATGAATCCATTATGCGCATGACACGGGGAAGAGTTAATTTAATCTATCATTGAGTGTGGCCTTTAGAGATGTTATTAAATCCATCTTATGCTCTACGTCAGCCAATATCCTCTCCCCCGTTCAACCCTATTATTCCTCATTTTGGCCTAAATTTCCTTCAACTTTACCTTATCTTAAACAAGAAGCACGCTCATAACTCCGATCAAAGTCTTAGTGGTTTTCAAACAATTTTTTTTCCCTTAGCGCAACCTATTTAGCCTCCACAACTAGTTCTTCATACTATGCAAGATGTTCTTTTATTTGTTCCTTTTCATATTTCTTCTACGTGCGTCTATCTCCTCATCTATCAGCCCTATTCCCTTTCTCTCGATCATGTGAGAGAATCCACACAAAATCTTCCAAATAATGCAACACTGTCTCATGTTCATCCTTAGTATGAACATTTATGCATGGGTATGTATTTGTGACAATGTCTACAACACACTCCTCCTTATTATATGTCATGTGTGTCCTTCCCTTATATTCTCTTACCTCATGTTTCAACTATGTAACTATTTCATATTTTTCTTGTATCTCCTCACGTAGTCTCTTGATAACACAATCCTTATAAAAATTCTGCACTTCTACCACCAATGCCAATTTATTAAGCGCATTACATGTTTTCTCATTGGTAAGGATTTGCATGCTAAACATGGGGAATGCCTCTCCTAGATTTTATTTGATTTGAGTCACAGAGACAAGGACTACGTATTAATATCAAACTCTAGTTCCTCCATGTGTGACTGATATGACAAAGAGAACATATTTCTTATGCGTGGGAGGTCTTCATTTTTATTAAAGAATGATAAATGGAAAAATATCTTCTATGGCCACCAAAATATGATACCTTTCCCATAGGAATTTTATAGGATCATCATTACACCGCAATAGGGGAGGCCTAGGGTATGTTCCTTCTATTTATTTCCTTTCCTCTGAGCCCCATTGGCACCTCTTACGCAATAGAATGAAGCACGCCACTTTCTTCCATAGTTTATGTATCCTCATTTGTAATTGTATCCTTTTTCTCTCCTCATCATCACGATCTTCTTCAACCTCCTCATCTTCACCTATGTTCTCTATGAAGGGTTTACCTTGGCCTTCTACCTCATTATCATTTCTTGGACCTTCTTGTTCTACATATATCACACTTCTCTTCATATGTGTCGTCTACATTGTGGATAATTAGGGATATCTGCGATATCTCTTCTCCTCCAAACTTCTCTTGCTTCCTCTATTTCTTCTCTTGAAATTTCTAGGGGTTTCTTTTTCACTGGAATTTGATTCTTTGGAGACTTATTAATCACTCATAAACTACTTGTCCCTCATTCTACCTCCCTATACAAATCCTCTCCTTCACTACCCTCTTCTTCTTATTCTTCTTCCCAATGGAGAGGGGTCTCCTTGTGCGTCCTTTTATTTCCGTTGTCTGTCTTCCCGTAGTTGGTCATGGGAGTGTGATACCTTCTTCATCAATAAAATTTTCATTGGATAACTTAGGATTCAAGTAAACGTATACTTTAAGTGATTCTTCATTTCTTATTGCCAAATTCATAGAGTTGATGTTTATATCATCTGATATCATTATTTCTACATATGTTGTATTCCCAGTGGTACATATATTTCTTGCGAATATGTGTTGATCAAAATCCACCTTGTTCACATCAAACTTCAACTTTCACACGTTGGAAAACCTATTCACTAACACTTGGAAGTACCTTACTATAAAATTAAAAGGGAGTTTACACCAAGGGATCTTTCCACTAGTTTTCAAATAAAATATCCCAAGGTAGAAGTGTTGATATACAATAAACTTTGCTTTCCCTTCCAATATTCGGAAACTCCTTGGAACACGTCACTCATGTTTGAATGCCTCATACATTTTCCTATACCATCTATCCACCCTTAAATTATAGGAATTATTAATCCCATCACATGTGTACTCATCGAATCTCTTCACGGGGACTTGTCTTCTAGGGATACTTTCACATATTATCATTTGAGCCATCCATAATGCTAATATGAAAAGATGATCAATAAGAGGATGTTACCCCAAGTTATCTTATCTCCTCCACACGCTTCCTCAATAATACCTTCAAAAATGAAGGAGGAAATGTTGTATGCGGTTTTATTGGCCATCTTTAGTCTTTGTATGGAGCGACCTTTTGTTTACTTGTGTCCATATCTCTTGTGCTTCCAACTTCAAACTCACCGGTATGAGGCAATTATTACAACTGGGTTAGTGAGTTTTATAGTATCCATCACATATCCTCCCCTCTGATACTTCAAGGAAATAGAAATAGCCTCCGCTTCTAATATCATACTCTAAATCGTGTTCTATCTCAAGGCCCAAGCTGTGAAAACCTGTGATGTTACCTATAAACTACGCGGCGAGGCACATCCTTATGATCGTAAAATAGAATTAGTACTTAAGGACTCATGCAATTAACAATTGACAAAATATCTCATTCTTGCCAAAGAAAGGTATCTTATAAATCTAGATAAATCCCACACTCTCCAAATCTTTCTTTTCCTTATCTTCATAGATCAACTTTCCATCAGGAGTCCTCTCGCCTATCTTTTGTATTAACTCATTCTCTATTTCGTGCTTATTTTCATCTGAGTGATGATTGTATTAACTCGATATTGTAGCTTCACGAGTACGACTTCCATTCCTACCCTATAATTACCTCTCGGAAACGCATCTTAGAGAACCATTCCTCGATGCATCCTCAATGTCGCTTCTTCCCTTTCCCTTTCCTTTGACCTTAGGTGAGACATTGGATGTATTTCTTGGTGCCATTTCTTTAGGCGTGTAAGGATTTTTTTACCACTTAACAATTTGGTACCCTAGGTAATCGATATCCTCCTTCTCAATAGTCAATTCCAAATATTCACTCTGTTCACATTCCTTTCTCTTAAACCTTTGTGTCCCTCAACATACTTTATGCTCTTCTGGTTTGAAGTTTTTACACTTATATGTTTAAAAACTCTAACTCTAAAGAATAAAAATCCTAACATGCTTTGAATACCAACTTCCACCCGAAGGAGAATCTCTATTAGGTCATGTGCTCTTTAAATTTGGGTTTCTTTGATTCTCCAAGTTTTCTTGTAAATTTACATCAGTTCACACAAAATCGCACTCTATTCGCTCGAGCTCTTGATAAGGTAAGGTAAGAAATTGCTTTCTCTAGCACCCCTTTTATAGATTTCCAAAATTTAATCACATTCATTACTCCTCACCTACTATAGTACTATAACTTTAAATACTCTTTTTTCTTTTTCCGCACTTTGCTCTTCTTTCTCCCATGCGCAAAAAATCATAACCTTCCACGCGTGCCACTACTTCCAAGCTGCAAACATCCTTACACGCACTTCCCTACATTGCAACACATCTTCCTCTATGCCATATACCAAGTATCTCATCATGTTGCTTCCTACCTCACATTAGAATACATAAATTCTTCCTCGTATGGTCTTCAATCTGAGAAATTATTTTTAAGAACCATCATCCTAGCACCTGCAACACCTTTTTCTATTTATTGTGCAATCCTTTAGCCAACATCCTTATCTTATACCATCACACGCACATTTATACCAACTTCACCATGAGTCCCAATACCATATGCCATCTTTTCATGTTCTCATACCTGGTTCACCCAACACTAAAAGTATTTGTGGTTTTTTACGCATCATCTCCATAAATAGTAATCATTTTTTTTGCATGGAATCATGCTTATTAAAACAAAACAAGAAAGAAAAAATTAAAAATGAAAGGAAATCTAAGCTAAGTGGTAATACTACCTTATTACATTTTTTTATAGTAAGGCTTTAGCCTACTCCCCTTGACATAAGCGGGAAACATGGTGTCATCTAGTCCTTGTAATTAACATGTGCCTAAGTCAAGTATCCAGGTTACTAAAAAGGGTCCCAACCAATGGACCTTTAACTTCACCGGTGGCGCAAAAACTTGGAGTCATATAAAAGGATCATTTTCCCAACCACAAAAGAATCTTCTTGATGTTCTGTCATGTCAAGCCTTCTCTCTTTCCTTCCCTATCTTTTGGCTTCAATGCACAATGGCACACCACTCATCTAACTAAATCAATTTCTCAATGCGCTCTACTACAATAGTTTCATCGATAGTCCTCCTACATGCACAATTCATAGGGATGGTAACAAAATTCTACATGTAGTATATCTTCCATGCTAAACACTAGCTGAAAAGGTGTGGCCTTGTTTAACCATTTGTATGTTGTTCTATATGCCCAAAAATAGTTGAGACCTTGTCATCCCAAACCTTTCTTTTAACATCACATATCTTCGTGAATGTTTTCCCAAAGATCTTGTTGAAAGCCTCGGTAGTGCCATTTGCTTGAGGGTGATAAGGATTAGTCTTATGGTGTGCTATCATAAACTCTATTAATAATATTTTCCTAGTATCATTTAAGAAATGTGTTTTCTATCAATTTTCAAGCTCGAAGGAATCTATACTTGCTGATTATATTCTCCCAAAGGAACTATTGTCACCAAATCATTGCACCCCCGAATGGCCTGAAAGTGAACATGACATTCGGTGTGATTGGGACACATGGGATCACATCTCAAGTTGTGGGACTTGGGCTCAAGGTGAACCTTCAGAGAAGGCTAGCTTCCTCTTCCTAAAATAAACATAACACTACTTCTAATGTAAGATAAATGGCTAACTAGACCTATGCTAACATTTCAAGGGATTAGGGAGAGAGATTTGCAAAGAAATAAAACCTATACTAGAAGTGGTTATGCACCAGGAAAGGGTGTTACTAGACAAAATTCTGGCTTTCCAATGAAGAGAGATGATCATGAGAAAGAATGACATGCATTACAAACCCACTTTTACATATAGTAATTCACTCCTTGATAAGCACAATGACCTCCAAAACTTGCAAAAGAAACCCTAGTTACACAGTTCACCTAAAAACATGAGAGAGGTAAATAGAAGCAAAAAAATCATGAAAGGACATATAATTGATCACAAATCATAATTCTCATTACTTCAAACACTTTCACAATGCATCATTACATCAGTGAAAAGGAATAGGATGCCATTACAATTTGAGAAGAAAGGCTTGAGAGCTTTACAAATTCAAACTTCTCACTTGTGAAGAGATTTTGAAGCTGGAAAGAATTTCTCACCCCTTAGAATAAGCAACCCTTTCAAATTTATAGAAAACCACTAAGTGGTGAGAGAAAGAAGGGGAAGTCCTAGAATCTAGGCTAGAATGTAGGAAATAATCTAGGCTAGAATTTCTCACTCCTTAGAATAAGCAACCCTTTCACATTTATAGAAATCCACTGAGTGGTGAGAGAAAGAAGGAGAATTCCTAGAATCTAGGATAGAAATCCATGCTTGCTCATTTACTACACCTCCACCTTTCAAGGAACCACTATAGGAATGAAGGAAAAATGAAAATTTTGAATGCAAAACATATGAAAATTCATCTTCTCATGGATCCATGGCATAGCCCTTGTTTTCTCGGTTCCTTTGACTATAATTTTGTGAAAAAGGGGAAACCGGAAGAAAGTTATGACTTCTTGAGTGAAAAGTTGTTTTAGGGCATCTGGGGCACTGTGCTTAACCAACTTGCTGATAATGACTTCACAAATTTCAATTTGAATTTATCCCCATTTTATTAAAATATAATATTTTAATAATTTTAAAATATAGACCATTTTACTGCATTGGTGGAGCCCCTGGTAAAAAATGCATTAGGAGGGGTGTTATTATTCGCTATCGAGCTCATAGTGAATTCCTCGCATTTCTTGTCTACCACATAACACTTGCATTGAATGACCAAACCAACTTCTCCATGTGTCCTCATTGTCTCCCAGGATCGACTATCCACCGAGTGACTTTTGAGTAAACCCTTTTGTAATGCATATTACATTTACTCGCCTTACCGTTGCATTGTAAAAGAGCCTTTCCACATTTTTGGCAAGGCAAATCTTATTGACTCCATCAGGCTTCTTGCATTATTTCCATGGTCTCCCCTTAATTATAGCAAGTTATTCATTTTCCATAAATTGCATTTGAAATGACCGCACCAAAATAGCTCACTTTAGGATCTTATTGCCATGTTCTCTCTCTTTATTCACACAACCACTCATCAACGAAAGGTGAGTTCCATGTGTTTTACATTCCTTTGCATCTCACCCGTCACAATTACTTGCCACATCCAACATTGGTGGGATTACAATTGAATTGGTCTAATGAGTTGAAGTTGGCAACTTTCCACATGGTAATGACATCCAAATATATGAAATTATGAACTCTGAATTTTGGAGTTTGGGCTTTTGGAACTTCGTCTCCAATTTTGCTAATTTTTCCAAGGTGAATCCTGAATAAAAAATATTTGAAAGCTCGAAAGGGATATCTTTGAAACAACCTCTGAAAGCTTCCCTAGTGAAAACTTGCTTGGCTATCATCTTTCTTAAGCTTTTTTCAAGCTTTGATCAAACCAAATCCTCCCGAGCCACTTCTAACTCTTCGTCGATCTTTGCATTTCCTCTTAGCTAACTCATATTTTCAATGTGAGCTCTAATCTTCCTGTGACCATGAGTTTCCCATGAGCCGAGCCCTAAATTTATTCCACTATCAAGCTTTCCATTTACCCAAACACCTCTGAGACTCCTCCTATGCAATCGATTGATGAGCTACCCAACCCTTTCTTCCTATACGAGCCATGCCTATTCCATCACTCACTTCGTGCTATGAATTGCATTTACTCGGTATGACTTGAATCCCATTATCACAATGAGCTTTAAATGTTCCATACTTTTGAGAAGATCATGGGCTTGATACTGGTATATTGCTTCCCAATCGAATCACTCACATTTTTCGTGCTTCACGAATCTGAGCTACTCTTCATGATGAACCAAGCTCAAAACTCCACATCAACCTCGGGTAGCTTATGTCAATCTCATTGATGTGACTCGGCCTCTCTTAATCTATTCAATGATCCACCGAGATTCAATTCAACATGTTTGAGGGACGATTCTAATGGTTCACTTGATATAACAACAAAACACTATAAATTTTTTTGGGTGAGCTCCTTGGACGCATTTCTTAACACCTCAGCGTAGGATTTGGATCCTCTCTTGAAATGAGCTTGACTGACCCATTCACGACAGAGTGAGTACGTTACAACTAACCTTGGTCTTCTCATTATTTTTCCCGAGTTTCTTATTTTAATAGTCTGGTTTGATGGTTTGAATGATTCTCCGGTTTTTGGGTACTCGTGAGCCATCAACCCAACCTAGATCTAGCTCACTTACAATGTAATCAATGATATTTATTATACCATGTCACTATATGGCCCAAATCTCAAGTCTTGCAAGTTCGTTACTTTAAATTTGATCCCCATCACTTGCCAAAACTTCCTACTCCTACCGATCGTGAGATTGAATGGCCGAGGCAGTTAGTGTGCATGAATCACCTTACCACTTATAAATGGAACTAGAGTTCTACATGGTTAACATGGCTCAGCTATTCCAAGATTCATCTCCACATTTTTGTGTGCAGGATTACATTCACCACATAATTTTACTTTGGCCCCGGCACTTGTGTCATTTCATGAGGCATATGAGCTTGAGGTTTGCGTATCTATACCGAGTTCTTCAACATCCTGAAACTCCGATATCTCGTTATGAATCCAGTCCTTACCTAAAATCATTATCCTCTCTGTCTTTGTGCATGATTTGAGTCTCTTGAACCCATTTTGCTGAGCTATGTAATGTCTATGAGCCAAAACCCACTGCAAACTCCATTACCTTTCACCACGCAGCCAAATCCCTTCCCCGATTGAGTTATGACTCTCGGTGATGCTTTGACTAATCTCTATGCTTTATGAGATTTGAATTCGGCCAGTTAGTGTAGACCTCCTCCAGCTCATGAGTTGATCCTTGTAAATTCAATGGCTCAATCCTACTTGCCCTACTTTATGCCTTAGAGTTCACATTCGAGATGACTTTGGTGTATATTTTTGAGACCACTAATTTGAAATGTGTCATCCTTCTAAATGTGTAAGGAGCTTGTGATCTCTCAGTATTTCACAAAATGAGTCCTCAATGACTCAACCTTTTTATTCACCCATGTTTTATACACCATGTCGAGTTATTTTGTAACTCATTACTCCCCCATCTCTAGGATTCATTATGTGTGACTCCTCTCACATTCATTGATCCAGACGCTTTTATCTAGCTTGAGTCATTCACGAGTTAGTTTTATGGAGACCCAATGACCACTCACTTTCCCTATCATTTTACATGTTGTGTTACGCCTCCAAGTTTGGTTTCTTGAGCCATACATGTTTTCCCCATGAATGATTATAATCATGCCAAGTTTGGCATGGTTTATTTGACACAAAAACTCAAAAGCCTGAAATGGTGGATTAAAAACTTGAACACCATTTTTCTAATGTTCCAATCCCACTTACTTGGAAGCTTGGGATTTGGCACCCAAAACCACCAATCCCAAATATTGTGCTTCTTGAATCAATCATTATTTTAATTTCCAATCCTAGGAGCTCTCTTTGCAACTGAATTGATTCAAGCTCCTAAGATCTCGGTCATGACTGTACATTGGATGAGTCCCTCATCATGTTAAAACTCGCTAGCCATGGTGTTACTTTCGAATTTTGATGTTTATGTGTCTTTTCCTAAAATAGAGAGGTAAGGGGAAGTATAATGGGACCCCTAAAATAATGAATTATCAATTTTAATCATATTATCCTGTGTTAACTAGAAATGGGCCCACTATAGACAATTTCCCGTTTTAGGAAAACTTTAAGTTTTCAAAACCCCGAAAAGGAGAAAATAATTCAAAACTATATGGAATTTTATCGTAACACCAGTAAACATTGTCAAAACAAAAATTTAAATTGAAATTACTCAAAATTCTCATGAAGTCCTTTCCAGTGTCAAGCACAACAGGCCCCTTTTGTCTGATTTTTCCTTGGGGTGTAAAATTGGATAATAGAAACCTTGTTGTATAATTATTTGTAAAGCACAGTCTCTGCCCAAGTTGTCAAGTAGTTAGTACATGTGATAATGTAGCATGTCCCAATCCTACGCATGGCTTGTGTAATATGCACTACAAAATAAAAAACCCACTTCTCAAAAGGTTTCATGATTCTTATAGGCCACAATGACATTTCATCTCTACTTCTAGGCTTGCCAAGTCATTGACAATGATCACATGATTTATCATAATCCTTAGTGTCTTTGTATAATGTCTCCCACCATAATCCAGCTATAAGGATCTTGTGTGTAAACACATATCTTGCATAATGTCCTCTATGATACCTCCATGATCTTCTTTCATAATGGATTCATGCTCATGCTCAAGCACACAATCGCACAAGACTTCAACCCCCAATTTATACAAGTCTCCTTAAATGAAAAACTTCTATTTCTCCAAGGAATTTATTCTTTATTGCACAAGTCTAGTTCACAAAAATACTTCTATGTCCTCCAAATATGTTGGCACTCATTTCAACTTGAACAACTATGCATTAGGAATAGTGTCTTTAATACTTTGTGCGTCCTCTCCATAATTAATTCTTGATAGGTGATCGGTCCCGTTTACTCTTTCCTGGTTTTACAATGATTGTGAAATCAAATAATTGAAATAAGATAATCCACCAACATATGTAACCTTAAAAATAGTTTTATTGACCACGCATTTTAGTGCCATATGGTCTCGTATAAAAGATTAACGGTGTAGCAAACTAGTACTATGAAAATTTATGAAGCGGGTAGATCTTGGATAACACCAAACACTCCATTGTATAATTATGCTTTGCTTTGGTGTGAAAATTCTACTTGTACATCATATATGATGATCCACATTACAATCTCTTGATTACACCAAGATTTCCATAATAGCAATGCCGGATGCATCAACATGTACATGGAAAGGTTTACTCCATGAAAGGAAACACAAAATTGGTGCATGATTAATTTCTCCTTCAATGTATCAAATTCCTTCTATTGCGTGTCCCCCAATAAAATTTTCATTTTCTTTGAGAAACTATTCCAAGGGGCATAGAAATATTTTCACAACCTTTGATCAAATTCATGTGGTATCCTGTATGCTCCAAGAATCTGTCGCCTCACTTTGGTTGGTAGGATCTTCTAATCCCAAAATCACTTTGCAATCTTAGTTGGATCTACCAAAAATCCATCCTTACAAATGATGTGCCCAAGTAAAGTCCCAAAGGGTGTAGCAAAGATACACTTATTAATGTTAAGAGAGATATTTAACTACCTACATCTCTCAAACATGAGCCTTAGATTATCATAGTGATATTTTACTAACCCATAGATAGTCTAATCATCTAGGTACACCTATAAAAACATATGAATAAAGGTGTGAAATTCTTGTATAACTATGTGCAAGAACATTACTTTGGCGTATTCTTCAATCTGAATGACATCAAAATATACACAAAAATTCCCCATTCAGTAGAAAATGTGGTATTATGTAATGTGCACCTGGTTATAGCCTAAAAACCCATCAGTGAAAGAATAGATATCACACCATGTTACTCCCTCAAGTATATCCTATGTGAATGGAATAGGAAAAGGATTTATGACGTATGAAGAATTAAGTTCCCTATAATCTACAAAAATACTAATCCACCCATCCTTCTTAATTTTTATCACCATGGGACTAACCCACTCAAATTCCTCAATTGGTTTAATGATTCCATACTTAAGAATCTTTTCTATCTCTTCCTTAACCTTTACGCATAGGTTCGATTCATCCTATAAGACCTCTTATGAACTAGATGTGTGCCTTATTTTAGCTTAATATTCATCTCTCCTAATGAAGGGTACACTCCTTTCAACTCATGGTAACCTCTTGGGAATATATCTTGGACACCACATAATATCTAAATGATCTTTGCTACCTCTTGTTTTGACCAATAATATCCAATGATAGCTTCCTTAGGCACGTCCTCGGTGCCAATATTCAATTTCTTAGTCTTCATGGGAGCATGGTGCATGCGTTCCTTTTCATCTATGTAGCTTATTACCTCATGCACACCTTCTGTATGGATAATTTTAAGATTCTCCACTTCTTCATCATCAATGAGGCATACCATTTTTCCTTTCTCTTTCGCTTCACAAAGTAACCAATTTACATCTCTTCTATATGTAATGTACTTTCACACACTTGGGAATCAAGTTCTCTAAGTAATTGAAGCATGATCTCATTTTATTTCATGTTTTCCCCCATTTGATTCACTTCATGCTATGCAAATCCTTATGTCTTGGAGGTCTTTTAGTAAAATAATCAAAAGTTTGAACCATACCTTCAGTCATATCTTTCCAACTTGCAGTTTATTGCTTGATCTCAGCATGCACATACCACACACACGTGCATTTGTGCATAGTGGAATATAACTTATGTACCCACAGAGAAGGTGGTAAGGAATCCTAACCTTACTCCCATTGCCTCTTTTAGTTATGGATGTGTACCAAAGAGGGAATATTCCCATCATACTCATGTATAAGCATATGCACATTATTCCATGTAAACCTTTTTGAAAAGGAGATTCTCACATCTTACCAAAGCAACAGGTTTTATCTATTTGTTTCCCACTAGCACATTGTTGTTACGCACAACGTGTAAACCATCATATTTTTTCCATCACCTTTATTCAGCCACTAGTTCTCTATGGCGTGAAAGAAACATTCAGGATTTTCTTTACTAGTGTACCTAGGTAACCTAGTCTTTTCCAAGTGCTTAATCATACATGGAATAATCATCTTGGTTACTCTCCTCTTCATCTCACACCCGATCTTCTCATACGTGTCATGGGCCCATTGTCAAAAATACTTTGGTGGTGTTACAAATCGAGTGCAAATATTCCATTGAAGTATGTATTCCTTAGAGGGATCCACATTCTCGGGGTCATGCACCATGCACTTATAAATTCTATTAAGCTATTCTTCGCTCATTGGATCGGTATAAGGTGCAACATTCACATCATCGAGGGGTATGATTACGCACTCATCCTTATTCTCAAAACTGATATATCTCTTGTTTAAGTGCATGTCAACATTATTCACATAACACCAAGGATGCCTAAGTAGTGCTGGAAAGTTATCTTCTTTAGCTAGCTTTAGTACTTCAAAGTCTCCAATAAACCTGGCTCCTTCAATGGTAATCAAAATATCCTACAACAACCAAATAGGCATGTCCATTTTCTTATTTTCTATATACAACACATTGGAGGATGGATCAAATAGTGGTCGACCATCTAATTATGTGCATCCAAAGTTAGCACATTTACCTTGGTTCTTATGTCAATTAGGATATTTCTCACCATCCAACCATTAATTATTGCATCCAGTGTGATTTCTGTATCATATTCATGGTTCTGTGGTGGAAAATTTAAATGGAGAATTTGTCACTCCTGCTCAAACTCTTGTGCATGTTACCTTCTTATGTAGCCACTTTCATAGTAGTGGGATGATATTCCCTTGTCTCAACATCTTACATATCTCCTTCAAATCATCTACATCTTTTTGTGGGAGCTCAATGTTCTTAGTGTGTTCTCTCTCACACGCTTATACCTTTAAACATTGAATGTCGCATTGTAAGTTTCTTATTACTCCCATGGTCTCTTGATAGACCTCTTTCTAATGAACAACATATAGATACTTGGAATGCATAACCTATTCTCTCCTAATGAGTGGTTTAGCTTTAAGAGGCTCACGCACACGTCCTCTTTACTGCCCGAGTAGTCACCAACACGGGTTGTAGTTCTAGATCAAGAATCTTCTTCGGTGTCCACTTGTTCATTATTCATGCACTATACCTTAATCATCCCCATGCCTTTTTCTTTTTTATTATTACACATACTCATAAAGATCTGGAAGGTCTTCAACCTTATGTTGTTTTCCACAATACACACATACCATATTTTGGGCACACTCATATTGATATTTCCACCTCATAATCCATATTTGTTACCACGCCCTCTCAGTAGGATGAGCTTCCACGCACCTAAGGACTACTTGCCACAATACAGATCTTACAAGACATGGATACCTTCTTCAACATTGCACACCTGCAAGAGAGGGAAATTCTAGACATCATGATTGTTATGGAAGATTTCAAAATATTTTTAAAAAAATGCACTATCTGTGTGAATAACTATCCTTAGTATGTCCCTTAACTTCATATTCGATGCACCATAACCCTCTTCATGTTTCATGCATCCAATTAGTAGAGAGCTTCTCCAATTACTTGGCCATAGATGTTATTTTTCCTAAAAAAACTTACTCTAGTATCAACACTCCCAATCACTTCAATGCATGGAACTACTTCTAAGGCCTCGTGCGGATCCATATATTTATTTTGTGACAAATCCCTTCAAAATAAAGTCAATAATCCTCCAACGACCATTGTACATGTTGAATTTGATGAATATCATATGATAGCTTGGCTAAGAGAGTTTTGAACTGCGTATCATACTCACTCACACTTTTAGATAAAACCTTCTTGATGTCCTTGAGCGCACTAATACTTTGTTGTTCAAACTTTGGAATGTGGAACTCATAAAAAAAAAAAAAAGCGTAATGCATCATATTCAACCACCATATAGTGTGGATCATACTTTCTATACCAATTATTTTAATGCACTTGAAGTGTTGTGGAAAGTTTACTTGCATTTCGATAAGAAGTTGTTATATTATTTTCTTTCCATAACATTTCACACTTGTGCACATACTCAACAACATCTTCCACACCCTTGTATTCTTGAAAGTGAAGATACATATAAAAGAAAACTTGGCATGGATTCTATTTTTTCTATTGGTGTTACAAATATTGTAGAGGTGGTTGATAAGGTTTATATGGGTGTGGGCCTTACCTTGGGTTAGGACCAGATCTTGAACCTGACCGTCCACAAGAATTCCCTATGTGTGATAGCTTACCTGAACCTCCTAAGCCTCCCGTGCTGCCTGTCGCAGCCCTAGGTCCCGTAGATGAACTCACTTGTGTACCGGTTGTGGTACTGAACTAGAAACCCAATATCTACATTGTAGCAACACCTATATGATTACTTCAAATTGTATGTGTGCCAACACTCTGTCTAGATGATGCTCCCGTAAATAATCCTCCAAGAGTACTTCCAAAATTTGACACCTATTGTGTTTCCATGTACACATCCCTAGTATGTTATATTTATTGAGTTAAAACTAAATTATATATAATTGTATCTCATTCCTTACTTGGAGATGGTGCCTTCTTCTAAATTTACTATAATGCCCTTCAACACTTACCTCTAGATCTAATACACCTTACACAAGGGCTAGGTAGTCGGGTTAAATCGAATACGTACCCACGGTCCTCATTATCTCATTTGATGTGCTCTCATCAAATGCCAATGGAATCTCTATAATTAGATTTCCCAAAGTCATGAGGATATGATATTGTGGTTCCTCGTCTTCCACATGGGTCTCAAAACTTTTCTAGTCATTATTCTCGCTCGATAGTAGTGTTGTGTCAAATAACCTCCTTGTAACACTTCATTATACTTGAGCCATCTTTCCTCTCTCTATCTTTCTTTCACCAGGGCTACCACCATCCTTCTCCACACCTGCTCTCACCCCTACTATGCAAAGTGGGGATTAAGCTAGCCATGGGTAATCTCTTCATTCCCAGTTCTATCATTAGGATCTTGATAGCTAAGGGTATTGTGCACAAGTAGGATCCTCTGGGATCGCACAAGAACTTGAATTTTTCTTCCTCTTGAAAAAATTATGTGGAAATTACATACTCTAAAGTATAGTTATACAACACACCTTTCCACCAACGATCCACAACTCTATTCGATGTCTCAGTTGAATCAAAGAGACTCTAATAGTCTTCCTCCATCTAAAATATCTTCCTAGGTTGATAAATGTTTTTCATGCGTAAGCTACTAACCACTTTTACAATTATATTGGGAAAAAAATTAAAAATATCTCATACAAGAAGTCATACAGGTTATCCTCCACCCACTTTTACGCATTAAAATTAGGTCTAGTGCTATACCTTCATGTAAACGCATCTTGGCCATTATATACCCACCTTCAATACTCTCCAAGGACGATCGATATGCCGTCTATATACAACATCCTAGTAGACACTTTGAAATAAGGTCCCGACAATAGAACTAAAATGTAGTCTTTTATTTACCCACTCAATAACACTAGATCCTTCCTTTGTTATGCCTATCGGATGGTTAACATGAATAATTACCATATTCATAAGCAAGATAATCATTCATCCATAATAATCCTTATAAACATGGTAATTGGAAATAAACTTAATAAGGAATATACTTAATCAATTTAAACATGAACTAAAATCAACTGCATCATCAAGACACCATCTTGAAAGATATAAACTATCATTATCCAGCCCAAGTATCCATTATAAACCAAAATTCATTACATCACAAAAGTTGAATACATATAACAATTGTGGAAAAGGTGTGCAGACCATGCGAGAAAACACTAAACCCTAAATATGTGTCAAAACAACATAGCTATGATCTCACACACACAACCCTTTTATCTATATATGAACCCCCTCTAACAAAGACATGCATCAAATATATACGGGGGGAGACTTTCTCTTCACCTCCCATGAACTCTACTAATAATAGGTATGCTCACAAAATAGTTTTCATACTTTAACATTCTATGCTAATAACATTTTATTATAAATATAAGACTTGATTTAATCCTTTTAATATATTGGCACATGCATAGTTCTCTTATTTATCTACATGTTATTTTTCCACTTATAGCCCTTACTTGCTGCTAAG
This sequence comes from Taxus wallichiana var. yunnanensis, assembly GCA_018340775.1. Taxonomy (NCBI): domain Eukaryota; kingdom Viridiplantae; phylum Streptophyta; class Pinopsida; order Cupressales; family Taxaceae; genus Taxus; species Taxus wallichiana. The sequence continues at coordinate 191,192,516 of CM031233.1, forward strand.
TCATCATGCTTTTATCCTTTTCTTGGTTGACACTCAAACCCTACTTCTCCTATTTTTAGCCTTGTTATGGAAATGGCTAAGTCCTTGTGATTTTCCACTTATGTGTGCATGACCTCGCAGGATGGCCTACTTCTCCCAACTGCGTGCAGTCTGTTGAATGTTATTCCATTCTTTGTACATGTAAACATTCCTCATGTGTTGCCTCTATTCTTTACCATTACTTAGTAAATTTCCCAACCAGCATGGGAAGAGATAAGATCATCAAAGGGATATCCTATAAAAGGAATTCCCACTTTAGACATCGAAGGAGAACGCATGGGGTGTACTATTGTCCAAAATTACAACCTATGTAGTTTTGAAAAACCCATAAAAATACTTAACTATTTTCATGCTCTAAAAAAGCCGTGGGAGACTAGTTTAGTTTACCATGGAATGTAGAAACTAAGTGTCCCATGGGTTATCCTAACCCATGAGAACAAAGGAATAAGTATTTCAAGGACTTTGGATATTTTATGTCATCAATCTAAAGGATGGATTAAGTCTACAAGGAAGCTACGAGGTACGTAAAGCAAGTTTAGTTGGATGCATAGTAGATAATAAAATAATTGGAAAAATAAACAAGTTAAAAATCCATGGAACTCGATTTAGTGTTTCGTGGGTATAATGATTTATAGTGTTCCATGGGTCTCTTTTGAGATACTCATAGAACAAAGGAAATTGGTCGGTGGGTACAAACATCATGGGTTGAAAGCTAGAAGATCGCACGTAGTGAAAGATACTTTCACTTATCAAAGTATGTAGGAGATATTTTTGGAGTCCATGGATTGAAAGAAAATTTGAAATTTGTGAAACATAGAAAAAAAAATAGAATATCTCAAAGCCATGATGAAATGGAAGTGTTGTCTAAAATAATTCCCCTATTTATTTTGAAAACTTACATCCTAATCCTAGTTACAAGTTATATATTTCAGGTTACATGCACTTCACTATCCTCTTGAAACAATTTCTTGGATTTTACTCCTTACATGCCCTTACACTCTCCTCATTTTCTTTTGCACCCACACTCTGCACATTCACTTTCTTCCTAACAGTCTATGCACTCTATGTGCATGCCTTAGAATTACTTGTCTATGTTTGGTTAAGTCTTGTGTGCTTTCCCTGTGCCTTCTTCCTTCGTTCCTACCATAAATTGTTCTTTTGATGCTTACACCACACTTACATACATGTCTCATACAAGTATGTATCCATTATTTTTCACATGCTAATTTTGTACGCCATTACCTCTACTTTATTTTTGTGCCTTCCTCTTTCATGCACATCTTCGCACCTTCTTTTGTGTCATTCTGTGCCACATGGTGTTTGCATGCCATTGAGTATGATACATGCAACCAATCAAAGTGTGCTAACTGGCACCTACTCCTTCAACGAACGAACTAGTGCTTGACGCATGGAAAAAATGACAAAACATATGTACAATTGGTCATCTTTCAACCATTCTCTCACGTGTCAAAGTGACTTGTAGATGTTAGAATTTCATAACTTTTGTTGAAAAACTCAAAATAGGGTGTGGTTTGTCTTATCTAAAAGATTATAAGGTGGGCTACAATCAAATTCATTCAAATTCATATGTCGGCATGATTTGGTAGGTGAGAAGTTTGGAAAATGTCCTTGCACCATTAATGCAAGATCTGATTGCTCCAACCACCCAATTTTATTTAGATCTCACCTCCTTCCTTCTCCTACATGCCAAACAGATATGGGGAAGTGCATTTGACAGATTTGTAGGTGGATTTGTAGGCATTCATTGTTGTTTGTTGGTGGTTAAAGATTCAAAATCATATTTTCCCTCCTTCTTATCTTATTCTCTCATTGATTTATCTATAAATGTAAGAGCATTGCTCATGAAATTTTTGGACTCTTTTAGTTTACATAGGTATTTCCTTGAATTTTGAGTTGTAGGCATTAACATATGGTCTATGCATGTGGATATCGGCCTCATACGCCATTGTAACAAATTGTGCATTACTAGAAGTAATAGAATAATTGTTTTGTGACTACATTCTACCTTATTTTGTTTTATTCCTCTTTCTTGCATTTCCTTCACGTTGTGTGTATGTTGTCAATTCCTTGCATCTCCTTTTCGAATGTGCTTCATGAAACTGAATGTGTAAATGCGTTACAGTTGTGATATGCATGTCTATGCTATCTATACGTGTTTTTCTTCCTTTTCGATCAAATCTGATTGTGTTCATCCCCCTTTCTTTTTGGTGATATCACCTCCATTAGTTTACTTTTCCATTTCCATGTCCTCCTTCTCTCCCTAGTCCCTTGGCATCATTAGCTTAGGATTTACTTTCAGCATTAGGGGTAACATTAGAAGTAGAAATAGGTAGAGGAACTGACATTCTCCAGAGGTTTGTCTCAAGAGCACAAGGTCTCACAACTTGGAGAGAGTCTCATTGTTTCCTAAATGACTCGATTCAACTTGAAATGAGAAGGTTGCAAGTTTGATAGTTTCTAGCATGCATGGTGGGATAAGCATTAAAAGCCTAAATTACATCATTGCTAAGTTATAGTGTGTAACTTAGTGATTTCAATCACTTGGAGGCTTATTTCAACACATCTGGTGACTCCCAACACTTCCAGATATATTGTTTTTAGTATTCCTTAGTTCCTTTCATGAGAAGAGTGCATACCAGGAAAAGTGCAACAAGCTGAAGCATATTTTGAGTACCTCTATCTATCTCTCGAGAAGGATACCTTATATAAATTCTATGCACATATCTCCATCTCTAACGCATCACACACATTCCATCCCTCCTCGGAGCAGACCTATGCACCCTTCCATGGCACTATAGCCACCTCCTCCTCTAAGGAAATTTACCAAGTTCACTAGCGGAAGCCCTCTTTTCAAAACGTGCAACATGATATGGTAACAACTACACTCAAGAGTATTCCATACTTCACTAGTGAGAATCAAGTCACCCTGTTGAGCACATCTAGGATGTATAAAACATGTGATCAATCTATCGATCACGCACGATGATGTAGCATTCGGGTTGCTCACAACCTAATTCAAAGGAAAATAACTCCGGTGGTACGACAGCTTTGATACATGTATCTATCGCCACCTCGGATGAGCTTTGGAACAAATTTATGAAACTATTTTGAAGACAAGTCAGATCACCTATCTTTGGTGGAGCAACTGACTACAACAAAGAGGGCGCCTAATGAACAAATGACTTATTTCAATATCAAATTCTAGAAAACTTGGGATAAAATCCCTCAAGTGGTAAGGCCTACAACCTAACATGATTTTTGTACTATCTAAGGGCCTTGAATAGTGACATCTCAGTCATGATTCAGTCCATGGGAGGTAGAACCTTACCCATTACTTACAATATTGCAATAAGGGAAAAAAATTCTCATTCAGTGGGAAAATTAGCTCCTAAACTACATATTCCCTTATTCCTCGAAATGCCTTAGGTGCCCCAAATTCTATTGCTACTATTCCCAAACAAAATGTCTAACCTATTGCATCCACATCCTACTCTCCTACATAGCAGAAAGAAGATGAAGAAATGAAGGCACCGATTAGGAACTTGTATAATAAATTTATATCCTTAGAGAGAAACAAGCACAAACCTTAAAAAGTAGTACTAATTAGGGGCATAACCAAAACTATCATCCTTTGTAGAATCGGTATACAAACCGGAGATATGGGAAGAACCAAAAATGATAGATGACATGCTAATGCACATCTGCCCTTGCAAGTAGTTCCTCCTACACAACCTCTTCTAGTGCCCAACACAAGTCAAGCACTAGTTCCAGTTCAAAACAACATGGCTCAAGAGTCAAAATGGTGCTTTCCTTGTAATATGCCTCATAGTTACTATTACTACACTAATTCCATGTGTGTGTAGGTTTACATGATTCATGATGCTTCTAATTGTGAACCTTTGACCATCATAGCTGAAGTAGAAAACCAAGAAAGTTGAGAGGTTCCTCATGAGGCCAACTTTGATGTTATTTGGCACCAAATAATGCTATGCAATCAATCAAGCCATGGAAATTCCTAATAGACTATGCACCTAGGTTGCTGATAACACAAGATATAAGAAGATAATGTTGGATTTTTGTGCGTAACCTTCAATTCATGTCACATAGGATGATCATCAAAAGAAAAGAGATGTAGTTGAGGAATCCAATAGTCAAGGTGCAAAAGTTTCCATGCATAAGGTCATGCACAATTTTTGTAGAGAAGTAGTGTACGCCCCTCCTTTGGTAGGTCAACCCTCTGCACAAGCTAAGGCTCTTGCCTCTGCACCTGAACAACCAAGAAGAGATGATGTTGTGACCCAAATGCACAATTCAATGGGCCTTCCATTAAACATTGTGGGCCGATGAATAAGAAAATGTGAATTCCATAATGTGGGATCACTGCCCTAGCCATTACATCTCACCATGACCTGTTGCATGAAGTTTTATCCCAACTTCCACGTGCTAATCCAACTATTCAAAAATTGAGTTCTTATGTCAATATTTGTCGAAGAGGAGAAGAAAGTAAGTAAGGTTGTTAAAACCCCACCCTTTTATATGTCTTTGATCATAAGTAAACACCTTATGCATAATTGTATGATTGACTCAGGCGTTAGTACTTCTGTCATGCCTAAGAAAATTGTTGATGTCCTAGGTCTTAAGTACAACCCTTTGTCTAAAGGAGTCTTGTAACTTGATGGCTCAATTTTCACCACTTTGGGAGTCATCAAGAATCTTGAGTTAACCCTCCATGCATTTCCAAGCCTCATAATAACTCAAGATGTGTCAATCATTGACCTACCTCCTTTGTTTTCCTTATGTCTATCAAGATATTTTACTACTAAAGTGGGTGGTTACTTGTCTTCTGATTGGTCTCATATGTTATTAAGAACAAGGTATGGTACCCAATTTACCATACAAGTTGAGCCAATATTTTCCTATCATGTTGAGTCATATGATCCATCCCCTCTCCAAGCTAATTTCCTAATCCAAGAAAACCAAGAACAAGTTTTTTAAGAGAAGCCTATTCCTCCTCCCCTACCTGATTTAGTGCTAGATGAGTGGGTAGAAAGGCACCAAAATTTGATCCATATGTTGAAGAGCTTAAAGCTTTTGAAACTGGGCTTGTACTTATTGCATCCTTAAAGAAGAAGTTGTGCTGCCACGTGTGCTCAAGAAGAATGAAGAAAATTTTGGTTTGTGGAAGTTGTACTTTAACGGTTCCAGTAGGAATGACATGGGCATAGGTGTTGTTATTATTTCTCCCAAGCACGAGAAATTATTCTTCGCACACAAGTTATAATTTTCATGCTCCAACAACATGGAAAAGTACGAAGCGCTAGTGCATGGTCTCATTATTGCTAAGGAAAGGTAGATTAGGGTGTTTTAGATCTTTGGGGACATAGAATTGGTCATCCACTAGGTTACAAAAAGTGCACGACAAAGAATAAGCTTCTCAAATCTTACAAACATAGAGTTTTGGACCTCCTTGAGAGATTTGATGCTCTGAATCTGCTGGTAGTGCCAAGGAAAATGAACAAAGAAGTAGATCATATGACCGCACGGGGTTCTTAGTTCTCTCCTACAAATTATTTTTTCCAAGGGAACACGTAACATGTCAAAATGGTGATCATGCCATCTATTCTAGATAATAATGTGAGATGGAAAGTGTTTAAAAGTGACGCGCATATTGTCTATTTTATTTAGAATGGAATTGAGTTCTCTTCAAGCATACAAGCTAATTTGCATAGTAGCTATGGTGACCAAGTGATCCAACTAAGGAAAAAATATTTTCCTAAAGGGTGTTCACCTTAGAGTAAATTTTTATCCCGGATGATGAGTTCAAGGGTGAAGAAAATTATATACGTGCGGCGCAAGAATCTGCTCCCCACTCACTATTATGTGTGGCAAAGATTTTATTCTCAATAAAGCTTGTGTGCATGATGAAAAGAATGCCTTCATCTCTCTTTGCCAAAAATATAATGATATCTTCTTTTGGGAGTATGAAGACTTGAAATAATTTGATCCAAGTGTTGCTCAACACTCCATTGACCTTGACCCTAGCATCAATCCCATTAAACAAAAAAAGAGACCAATAAATCTAAGGAAAGATCCCCTCATGAGGAAAGAATTGTCTAAACTCATTCAGGTGAAGATCATTTTTCCCATCAAATACTCTACTTGGGTTGCGAATCTCATTCCAAGTCGCAAAAGGAATGGTGAAATTAGACTGTGTGTTGATTTCATAGATTTTAATAATGCATCCTTGAAGGATCATTATCATTTGCCTTCTATGGAGTAGATTCTATGGATTGTGGTTGACACGTAAACATTTTCCATGCTAGATGGTTATTATGGTTTCAATCAGATCATGGTCAAGGAATAAGATCAATTTAAAATGACATTTACAACTAAATGGGGAACATATTCATATCAGAATATTTGCTTTGGTCTATCAAATGTTGGTGTAACATTTCAACATGCCATGGATGTTTCCTTCAAAGGATATATCAATGAGTTCATCCTAGTTTACCTCGATGGCATAAATTTCTTCTCAAAGCGGAGCACAGATCACACGGCACACCTGGAGAAAATATTTGAGAGATGCAGAAATTTTGGGGTGTCTCTTAACCCCAAGAAGTATAATTTTACTAGGCATAGGGAAATATTTTGGGCATGTTAGTCTAAAATTATGGAATTGTTATTGATCTTGATCGCGTTTCAGCCATCTTGTCTCTTTCCCTATCGACACACAAGAAATCCTTGTAATCCTTCCTCTAAAAAATCAATTTTGTTAGGAGATTCATTCCTAACTTTGAAAGAATGGTTAAGCTATCAACCGCATGCTTAAGAAAGACACAACCTTCAAGTGGAAAACAAAAGGAAAAGAGAGATTTAATAAGATCAAACAAGACATTTCTTGTGTGCCAACACTTGTTAATTTAGATTATTCCAAGGATTTCATCCTTTATTCTTATGGAGCTGATGCAAGTTTTGCTTCTATCTTGACACAAGAAAATGAATGAGGACTGGAGTAGTGAGTGACTTTTTCAATCGACACTTTGAAGGATTATGAGTTGAAATATAGTCTCATGGAAAAATAGGTCTACACCATCATGCGCATGCTTAAAAAATTAAAAATCATGCTCACCACAAATCATATCAAGGTGTTAGTTTCACACTCTAGTGTAAGAGACTTCATCATGAGAGTAGAAATCAACAAGAAAAGAGTAGTATGTGTGACCAAAATCATGGAGTATGATGTGTCTATCAAAGCCACAAATCTAGTAAGAGATAGTGCACTTTGTAAGCAGATTGCTGAGGATGCGCAAAATGAACATGAGACTTCATTATTTCTAGTTGAATACATCCCGCATGTAGAACCTAAACATAATGAAAACTAAGGTGCGCACAACTAGATGGAAGAGATGGTGACATTCCTTTATTCTTGCACATATCCTCCTAGTCTGAACAAAGATAAGAGAAGACATATGAGGTTACAGTCTATTCCATATGCACCAATTAATGGCCTTCTCTTTAAAAGGAAGTTGGATGGAATGGTCATGCAAGTGTATTGATGACATCCTAGTTGAAAAGGTGTTAGTAGAATTTCACGATAGATTCTCTAGTGGACACTTATTTTCCAAGACTACAACAATGAATATTATAAAGGTAGGATACTTTTGTTCTACTACCCTATTTATAGACGCGTAAAAGTGGGTCATGAAATGTAAAGAATGCATTTTCTTTGAAACAAAAAAAATTGGTATCGATTCCTCTCCGATCAATCCAAGCGGATCAAGCTTTTGCAAAATGGGGTCTTGAATTCATATGTATGATCAATCCTCCCTCAAGCATTGTCTATAAATAGGTGTTGATAGAAACAAATTACTTCACCATATGGATAGAATCTATCACACTTAAGCAATCAACTGAGTTAGTCATCCTTGGCTTTCTCGAAGGTATTATAATGAGGTTTGGCATTCATCAAATAATTATTTCAGATAATTCAAATGCCTTCCTTGGTACTAAAATTTATAATTAGGCTCTTAGTCTCGGTATCTATTTGAAGACTTCTTCAAACTATTACCCTCAAGGAAATGGCCGGAAGAGTAAAAATCAAGAACCCGATCGGGATCATGAAGTGAACAATGAATATCAACCAAAGATAGTGGCACACAAAGGTTTCATAGGCACTATGGGAAAATAGAATCACGATGAAGAAGGAAATAGGAACTTCACCCTATAAGCTTGTCTAGGGTAGGGATGCTACACTACCTTTGTCACTTGGGTTGAATTAATTAGCACTTTCCTTGCACTTGGAATTTGAAGGCGTAGACCGAGAGAAAATCGAGAATGGAAGAGCTAGTTGAACTTGAAGAATCAATTAACTCTGTCATGATCAAGGTAGAACAACATAGACAATCAACTAAGAATTGGTTTTAGAAAAAGGCTAGGAATCAAGCTTTCAAAGTTGGTGACTTGGTTTTAAAATGTGATGCTAACAGAGCTAAACCACGATTCCATTCAAATTTTGATGCACTTTTGGAGTGGCCCATACATCATAATTTCTTGCAAGGAGGCTAACTTCTTCAAGTTGTCTCATCTTGATAGTGGCACACTACCATCCCGATTAATGAGATCTATCTCAAACCTTTCCTTTAATCTTGTTACATCATTTGTATATATTAGAGTAGTTTTAATTCTTCAAGTGTATTACGCACACATTATCTATTTGTACATAGTTATTTTCTTCTTGCACACTTCTTACACATGATATTTTCTTACTTAAAGGATCTTATTCATTAGTTATCGTAGTTTTGCAGAATTCATAAAAGAGTTCAGAAAGTTTCATCAAGTGACTTCAAGGGAAGTTATTTAAAGTTGAAAATTAGAAATTCATTATTCCAAGAAGACTCCATGCCTAATGGATGCTCTAGGATATTGATCTCTTTCATCTAGTAGGAAGATGGCCCCAAAATTCATCAAATTGTTTTCTAAAATAACTCTCCTAGTTATTTTTACAACTTACATCCCCATCCTAACTTTGAAGTTATATATTGCAAGTTGCGTGCACTTCAACTATCCCCTTGGCACAATTTCTCAGCTTCCACTCCTCACACACCCTTACGCACTCCTCATATCCTACGCTTCTTATTTTTCCTTCTCCTTTTCCTCTATGTTTTCATTTTCCCCTTACACCCACTTTCTACGCATTCACTTTCTTCGTAGAAGTCTATCCACTCTATCGCACACCTTGGAATTCCTTTTCATGTCTAGATAAGTCCTATGTACTTTCCCCATGCCTTCTTCCTTATTTTCTACCACAAAAATTTATTTCAATGATTGCTCCCCAGTTACATACATGTCTTATACAAGTATGTATCCATTCTTTCCATGCACCCTACTTTTGTGTGCCCTTCCCTATGTTTTCCTTCTGCGCTTCTTCTATGCCATTTTATGCCATGTGGTATCTATCTCGACATTGAGTGTGATACACACAACAATTTAAAGTGTGCAAACTATTCACAAAATCCTTGTAACAACCCACTACTTGACACATGGCAGAAATGACAAAATAGATGTACAAAGAGGTAGTCTTTCAACCATTCTATGCACACCACATGTCGTTCATGTTAGAGTGACTGTAGATGTCGAATGTCATAGATGTTTCTATAAAACTTGGAATAGGGTGCAATTTGTCTTATCTAAAATCTTGTGATGTGGGCTATAATCTAGGTCATTAAAATTTGAATTTTAATGGCATTTGGTAGGTGAGAACCTAAAAATGTTCCTCATGCCATTAATACAAGATGTGATTGCTCCAACCACCTGATTTGATTTATATCTTGCTTCCTTCCTTATCCTACATGCCAAACAGATATAGGGAAGTGTATTTGATAGATTTGTAGACATTCATTGTTGGTTATTGGTTGTTGAAGATTCAAAATCATATTTTCCCTCCTTCTCCTCTTCTTCTCTCATTGATTTATCTATAAATGTAAGAGCATTTCTCATGAAAAGGATTCGAATCTTTAAGTTTTCATAGGTATTGCCTTGCATTTTGAGTTGTAGGCCTTTAGACTTGGTCTATACATTTGGATATTGAGCTCATACACCATTATAATAGATGTTGCATTATTGGAAGTAATAGAAGCATTTTTTTGTGGCTATGTTATGCCTTAACTTGTTTTTATTCTTCTTTCTTTCCCTTCCTTCACGTTGTGTGTATGATCTATTTTCTCAAGTCTGTTGCATCTCCTTTTCTGATTTTTCTACATGAAAATGAACGTAAAACTATGTTGCACACTATGATACCTGTGTCTATCCTTTATGTCCATGTTTCTCTTCCTTTTTACTCAAATATGATCATGTTCATCTCCCTTTATTTCTAGTGTTATCGCCTCCCTTATTTTATTTTTCCATTTCCATGTTCTCCTTCTCTCCTAGGTCCCTTGGCATCATAAGCTTAGGATTTACTTTCAGCATTAGGAGTAGCAATAATAGTAGAAATAAGTAGAGGAACCAACCTTCTCTGGAGGTCTGTCTCAAGTGCGCAAGGTCCCATAACTTGGAGAAAGTCTCATTGTTTCCTCAATGAATTATTTTAACCTACTCTTAGATGGGTGCAAGTTTGAGCTCCAACAGGAACTAGAGAGCTAACCACCCTAACCACCCAAATTTAATGGAGTATGAAAACATTCTAATCAATTTGATGACATGCGATAGACTCAAAGGGGCAATACTATAGTTTTTATTATAATTTTAGGTGACCATAGATGTACTATAAACAAATCCTACAAAATAACATAACACCCGTACTCATTCAATGCATTTTTCAAACGTAGTCATTTTTAGATTGGCCATTTTCCCTCTCTCTTTCTTCATACTACAAATTATATCAACACATAAATGATGTACTTTTAAATTTTTATCCTCCCTTTTTTCCTTTGTTAGCATATATTCGAACTCTTCTTGGAGAAACTAAAAACTTCATGCTATCAACCTTTGTGACTCACGTGGTGTTCTCTTTCCTCAAATATGTATGTAAGCTCTTGAAGAATGATTAATGCAAGTGTGGTTTACTTATTTCCCTTGAATACATTGTGTTTGGTGTGAATATTTAAACCTTTTTCATGTTTCATTTTCTTTTGTCCCCTTAATATTGAATTGAGCACATTCTTATGTCCCCAACCTCACATTTCTTGCATCCATGTCATCTTGATAAGGGAAAATTTCCATCTTATTTTAATGTTATCACCTCCCCTTAGCTTAGGATTTTGTTTTCTTGCATTTCTCTCCCTAGCCCCTTGGAAGTTTTAGTGTAAAAGTTATCTTAGGATTAGTTTTAGCAATACGTATATGTTGTGTTATATAAGTTTTCCCAAATCAGATTATAAATAATTCGGCCTTCTTCGTAGGTTGATCTCACTTTTGTAAGAACCACATTGCGAGATATCATCCTGTTGGCTAAAAATCATGGATTCATGTGATTCAAGGTAAGGGAAAATTTAGAGATCTAATAGTTTTGGCATGCCCGATGGGATAAGATTCATAAATATTTAACCCATTGTTACTAAGTTTATGTGTGTGACTTAGTAATTTCTACCTTTTGAGGTATTGCTTCATCACATTTGACGGCTCTAAAGTTACAATCTCGATCAAGTAGCCCGATTCGCCCTCTTCATGAAAATAATACATACTACGAAAAGTGCAAAAGAAGTGATACTTACAAATATCTTCAACTTTCACAAAGGACAAGAAGAAGAGGTAGAGTAGTTCAAAGATCACCATCTCCTCCCAAAGTAGAAATATTTCTACTCTTCCTTCCTGGTAGGTCTTTCTTGCTATCCTCTAGGGTTTTAAGACCTATTCCATTCATGGCACAACAAATAAATTTTCCTTTTTTTAGTTTCAATGGTGGTATTCATGTGGCACTTAATTCTAAACATGATATACTAGTTTCTTCTTTTAAAAGTATTACACCCTTCACTAGTGAAAATTCCACTACTCCAGTTGATCATATTCAAAATGTTTGTTTAGTTCATCTAGTAACAGAAAATGATGTTGTAGTCGGGATTCATTCTTCTTCATTAAAAGGTAAAATAATTCAATGGTATAGAAGTTTGAGACTTGCTTCCATTCACAATTGAGATGAACTTGGTACAACTCTTTGTCGACGATTTGAGGAGAAAGTAGACAACATATCCTTGTTATAGAAACTCACAACAATCAAGTGATGTCCTAATGAGCTCATGGCAGATTTCAGTTTTAGATCCCGGGGAACATGGGATAAAATTCTAGTGCTGTTAAGACCAACCCCATAAGGTGCATTCTTATATTTTCTTAGAGCTATAAATTTTATATAGTAGTAATCATCCAATCTATGGGTGTTTTCCAATTATAAAATGCATATTTAATAGCCATTATGGTTAAAAAAATATATTATTCATGCGGAAAGTTATCCCCTAGATTTCCTATGCCCATTTTTCCTAAACTTCCACATGATACCCAACCCATTCTTTCTCTTATTCCTCAACCATATACTTCATATACTACTTCAACATCTCATTCCTCTATCAAACAAGAAGAAATTGAAAGTCGTTGTGTCACACTTAAAAATCTAACAAATGAGATTGTGTCTCTTAATATAAATAAATATTAAGTTCCTAAAACTTATCACAACCCTCCTCGGGATTACCCACGATAAGGATTTCAATATAAAAATCAAATATTTCCTCTAATTTATCCTCTAAGAAAATTGCCAAATGCAAATCCACAACCCTCACTTGCTCCTAACTTAAGTAAATCCATTGTTCCAGTCCAGAATAACATGGCAGAAGGCTTTGAGTGGTGTTATCCATGTGATCAACCCCATAATTAGTATACATGTGAGGCTGGAATGAACTCCTTATGGGAAAAGGATATTATGGTTCAAAATCATTGCACTCAAAAAAACAAACCGTGGCTCCTCAACAAGAAATGTAGATGTGATTTAAGAGTTTTCTCTTAAACAAAATGTCATTCTCTTGGACCAAAAGTACTCTATGCTACTAATAAGTCCATAGGAATCTCGGACATGCCATGAATTCATGTGGCAAATTATATAAGATCTAAAAAGTGGAAGATGAACATAACATCTCCTCATCTTGTTACTCAAGTTTCATGTGACACTTCCAATTTGTCTCGCATCATTGAGAAAAAAAAATTCTTTGTCCAGATTTCCATGAGTCTCTTGAAAGCCACACAATGAACAAGAACTATGGAATATTCCAAAATCACCAATGAAAGATCCTCTGTAAGTAGAGAAAAGAAATAAGATCATACCACACCTTCATTCTCATAGGCATTCCCCTCAACATTTTGGAACAAATGAAGAAGATAAATCTTAATGTCACAATGTGGGATGCCTTATCTATCCCATCTCAAAGGGATTTATTACAAGAAGATTAGAAACAACTTCCATCTCTCTGGAACCTTCCATAGAAAAAGTAGACTCGGTTGTCATCATTTGTTAGCCAAAGGAGGAACATGTAAGTTCAATTGTCAAGCCTCCTCCTTTCTACATGTCTCTCATAATTAGAAAGCACCTTGTTCATAATTGCATGATAGATTCGGTGTTGGTAATTTAGTCATCCAAAATCATAAGCAACTATAAACACACACACTTAAATTGCTTTAAAAGCAATGATTTTTTGGATGAATTTGAACATTATAAATTTTTCATATTTTTAATTATTTTCAAAATCTATAAGGTCTATGAAAATCAAAGAAAAATTAGACTAAAAATAGAGATAATTGAGCCAAGTAATTGATAATAGATCTCGGTGTAAAATCCTATGTTTTCGGTTCTATAAATATATGAATGATCAATTAAAATAATCCTTGATAAAATTATAAATGATTTATAAGGAACTAACTGATATTCTCTAATTGCCACAATATTCTCCCTGTAAAGTAATGCCTAGTCTCTTTTGGAATTTTTGTACAAAATGCTTCTAACTCCCACAATAAACCTCTAAGTCTACACAAACCTCCAAGTACTTACCATTCAAATTATAAATTCCCATTTATATGATATTTTTACCACTATGTCACATTGGTAAGACACTTATCAATTTTTACATGGCCCTAGGTTCAAGCTTCACCAAGTGCACCTATTATTTATGCTTGGAAATCTTTATCCCACATACACAGGGGAGGAGGTAAGGTTGGTGATTAAAAAAATGGTGGTATTTTTTTATTGGCTTGAAATCCACTTTTTTGGTTAGTTCCAACACTTTGCTAAGTTCCAAAGTGTGGAAGTGTACGCCAAGTTGGAGGATGTTTGTGAGTGGTGTGGCCTAGGAGTTTGTGGTCGGTGTGGCGAGTTGATGTGGTAGAATGGTGAGATGAGTGGATAAGGTGAGTTGGCGGGTTCTAGATTAACTCGGTCAATTGAGATAGGGGCATCTCAACTCGCTAAGTTTGGTTGTCACCAAAACAACTTGTTTACAATGAAAAATATACAAATTCAGAGCTCAGAACATATATCCCACATGTATCATGATATGAATAACACAAACACTTATATATAGAAGCTCTAACATATTAATATGAATATCGAGGCAAATAAACCCCTCTGCAAAATATTGTTTCAATCTTGGCTGAGGTCCCCAACCAACAAATACCGGGGCCACCCATCCGAAAATGAGAGTTGAAGACTGAGTCACAAAACCAGCTTTTACTTATATACAACATGTTCCACTTGTCACAATTTCATTGTTCCACTTGGCAGATGTGCACGCATCCATGTCACCACGAACCTTCCCACAGTCAATTATTTTTTCCAATTGGCCAAAAATTTCAGCGGGCTATATCTTTTACATATGGACTTGGTTTTTCAAGAAACAAGATACTGCTGAAATCTCTCGATATTCTCTACACAAAGAAATTAATTGTGATATATTCCAGAAGATCATAAATTAGTGTTTATCAATAAGTATCCACTAGATCATTTGGTCATGCTACGAGAAAATAGTATACATCTTGGGAATTGAGTACTATTTAACTTATAAGAGTGTTTGACACTTGATGGATCAATATTGCAAGTCTTGGTCATAGTAAAAGATTTGGAATTGACTTTTCATGCTTTTCCAAGTATAACCATAATGTAGGACATTTATGTGATTGACTTGCCACTTTTTTTCCCATTTTCCTCTATAGAGATTTCACTACTAAGATGAGAAGATATTTATCTTTAGATTGGTATCGAATACTACTTAGAAAGAGGTGTGGTACTAGGTTTATAATTAAGCATAAACCTATTTCAAATTATCATGTGGAAACTCATGACCTTAGTCCTATCAATGATAATTATATGATCCAACAGAAATAAGCAATGATCATGAACCAGCTGAAACAATGCATTCATTAACTTTAATTCTATATCTTATGCTAAATGAATGGGGAAAAGAGCACTATGAATTTGATCTTTATGATGCAACTATGCAAACCGGTGCAGGTACTTATTATATCCATGAGGAAAACTTCACTACTTCTATGCCACACAAAGAAAAAGAGAATGATGGTCCAAGAAGTACAAATGGAGTTGGGGTAGGTGTAGTTCTTATTTCTGCAATGGGTAAATACTTCTTCACTCACAATATACTATTTTCATGGTCCAATAATGTAGTAGAATATGAAGCATTGATTCATGGTTTACTCGATCATGGAAAAAGACAAATCGAGAGATATGAAAATCTATGGATAAATTGATTTGGTCATTTACCAAGTCTAAGGTAGGTTTGCAACCAAAATCAAGATTATAAGAGCTTATCAACACCGATTTTGGGATTTCATTGAAATTTTCAAAGCTATCAATCTTTAAGTGATGTCATAAAATAAAAATAAGTAGGTGGATCAAATGGAAACCATTGGTTCTCGCCTCTCTTATAGAGGGTATTATCTTAAGAAAACAACATGTCAAGATGGTTGTGAGACCTTCCATTTCAGATAATGATGTCAACTGGAATTTTTTTGATAATGATGATAAAATTGTTTAGTTCATTCAAAATGAAGCAGAATTCTCTTCCAACTTGTAACCTAATTTACAAGAAAACTATTGTGATAAAATAATTCAGTTGAGAAGAAATAATATACCCAAGGGATTAATCACCCTTTGAAGGTATATTCAATTATGATGATGAGATCAAACAAAAAACAAAGGCATGTTTGTGGGTCGTGAGATTACAAATGATTCGCCAGTGTGGAAGGAAAAGAAATTTTGTTGGGAAAATAATGTACTTTGTTAAAGAGGAACAAGCTTTTATTTCCCTTTGTACAAAATTTTAAGATATATTTTCTTGGAGCTATGAGGATATAAAGAGTTTTAACCCCAACACTACTCAAAGCATGCTATTGATCTCAATCCCGATGCCAAGCTAGTAGTAATACAAAACCAAAGGCTTGTGAACCCTAGAATTGAGCCCCTAATGAGGAATGAGTTATCCAAACTCATTGAGTCAAAATAATATTTCCTATCAAATATTCATCTTGGATAGAAAATTTAGTTCTTGTCAAGAAGACTAATGGAGAGTTAAGGTTCTATGTGGATTTCAGGGACTTAAAGGATTCTTTAAAAGATCATTATCTCCTTCATTCTATGGAACAATTCCTTCAAACAATGGCTAGATCTGAGAGATTTTCTATGCTTGATGGCTATTCATGCTTCAACCAAATAAATATCAAAGAGGAGGATCAATTCAAAACTATGTTTACAACCAAATGGGGAACATATGCATATCAGAAAATGCCTTTTGGTTTGTCAAATATGGGCACCACATTTTAGAAAGTAATGGGAATTACTTTCCATGGGCTCATCAATCAGGTTTGTCTAAGTGTATCTAGATGACATCATGGTTTTCTCTAAACAGGGAAAATAACACATGGAGCATTTAGAGAAAGTGTTTGAGAGGTGTATAGAGTTTAGAGTATCGTTGAACCCCAAGAAGTGTAATTTTGCGCTTCAGGTAAACTATTGGGTCATGTTATCTCAAAATATGGAATTACAATTAACCCAAAGAGGATTTCTCTGCTATCCTTTCCCTCTCATTACCAACTCATAAGAAGGGTCTTTAATATTTCCTTGGTGTTATCCCATTTTTATTTCATCAATAAAATTAGGATAACCAATCAAAAATTCAAGTTTTTGAGCCTACTAAAATCAAATCATTTTCCAAGTTTTTCTTTGAAAATCTATTTTTCCATGTATTATCGGGTTTGGTTTACTTCACATTTTACATATCTTTTACAAAATTCTTTCCTCCTCGAAACCTAACACAATACATCCTTTTGGTTTTGGATCCCAAAACATTACAACATGTAAGTCGAAAACACATGTTTAATATCATGTTTTTCAAAACCCAACCCTGAAATGATATAGAGTATCGGGTTTTGGGTTTTTTAGTGTAACAACATGGTAAAAAAAATTCATGTTTTTAATATTTGTTCAATGAACCCAAATCCTAATTCCATTTTGGTTTTTTGTGTCAAGTTTTGGGACCCAATTGCATATTTTCACAACATATTACATGAGGTCAAACCTCTCGCCCCACAAGTCAAGGAAATGAATTCCAAAGTGGAGTTGTTGGCCCACATGTGTTGTATTACATGTAATTAATGTATGATAATTTTAAAATAGGTAGAATTTCCACATCATTCATACTTGGTATGATTTCTCAATTTTGGTTTTCCCTCCTCTCATGCACCAAAACTCGATTGGCATTTTCGATCATTTTCCTTTGATTTTTAGCTCTTGGTTCATCTCTGGTAAGTGTTTCCCTCCTTATTGGTTCATTTTTCATTTTGGGGGAGTTTTATCTTGATTTCTTCATGATTTTATTTGGTTGGGGATTTGTGGTTAGTTTTTTCAAATCTTCCTTTCTCCCCACTTTTTTATCACCACTACTGAAATCATTCTTACTATTATAAATACTCCAAAAAAAAAACATGAATTTTTTGGGACATTTAAACTATCCATCATGATAAAAATCCTGAATGAGCAAGAAAAAAAAATGCTTTTTAACTCGAAATCATTTTTAGACTTTTTAGTTGTTGAGGAAGACTCGATTCCCAATAGTGTGTCATAGTTTTCAAAGTGTAAATCAAGTTATCTTTCCTGATAGTTACATTTTTGTGGTTGTAGAGAAAAGTCCAAATTATATTTGTCTATCGAGATCTTATAGTTGCAAAGTAAGGTACGAGTCCCGGTAGTGTGTCGGGTATCGTGGGTTGTAAATCAAGGACATTCTCCCGACAATTAGTCAAATTTCTCTAGTTTCTCAACAAGGTCCGTTTTCTAACATTATATTGGGTTTTTACATTGTTTTACAAGGGGTAGAACCTGATTCTATTCCTTGGGATTTTAGGAATACTTTCAAGAAGTTTTCTTTAGTTAAAATCCTCATGTTTGATTCGAGGAAAGGTAAGGGTAAGGAAAAATCTTCCGAGAGAAATGAATTAAAAATATCGAGGGATCATGCCTCCCTCTTATATCGATTCAAATTTTGATATTATAGACAATGAATTATGGTACATTCACATGGAGGAGTTTTGGAAAATAGTTCAAAGTTCCTTTCATACCACTTGGATGCAATACATCTCGTAACAATAGATTGCCTCTTATTATTGCTTTCCAATTCTTCGATCAATTCCCAAAACTCATCCTTGCTACTTCCAATCATTATGATTCGATTCTGGGTCCATTAAGAACCAAGCTAGGGAGGTGGTGATCCATTTGGATACTGATTATTTTGATGTTCTTGTTAAGCTTCCCAATTTTACTACATACTTCAACATAGATCCCAAGAAGTCTCGGGAAGCTTGTGATGAGAACATAGCTGACTATATCAAACATGTTAACAACAAATATCTAGTAAATACCAAGCCTTTTATATCTAGATTCCCATAAACATTGCCGTAAAGTGAATTCATCCTTGATATTGGTGACATCGTCACACTATTAAGCATAGTTATTTTGTCTTCCGTGGTTAATTACTTTTAAGGGTGGATGTATCAAGACCTCAATATCATATGGAAAAATTAAATTTTTTTTGATCAAGGGTTAGTTCATCAACAATAAAATTAATAGATAATTAAAAGAAGTGTTGATCACCGTAAAATTCTACATGATGTCACATGTCACTTATGCGGCACTGGAATGAGATTTTATCCTAGGCTAACCATGGTGGGTTCCAGGATCTTCGAATTGTTACTACAATTTTTACCCTTATTTGTCTCTTAAAGGAAGCCATAATCATTTCCGAAGGGTAAACGATGTTTTCTGTTACAACACCATCTTTAGGATGGACAAAAATCTTTCTAGGAAAAGGGTTACCGATGCTACTTGGAATGTAGTTTCTCATTGGGGTTGTATATTCTTGCAATTTTCAACATTCACCTATCTTTGAATAGGGGAATTCCAAGGTTACCCACTTCGACTACCCAAATTTCCAAGTGATAAATGGGTCCTTATGGAATTGGTCAAACAATTGTTGGATATTCACAAGTTCCAAAAATCAAGCACAAGTCAACAATTTATTTCCCCATCTCCATTAAAAGATACACATGCACATCATTCATTAAGGCCAAGAATGTTGGCATTGACATAAAATAATATATTAAGAAGACAAATCCTCCTAGGTCTTGTTTTGATTATCGTGGAGATTTAAATATTTTGGAACATTTCACTTCCATGTTTCAAACATTGAAGACATTTGGGTTGAGTGTAGAGATGAAGTAGCAATCAAAAGAAGAGACAATAATCAATTTACCCTGGATGAGGTAGTAAATTTTAATCTTGTTAACATTCCTAAGGATGTTGTTGATGACAGAGATGTATTAGATCCCATGTATGTACACATGAATGTTTAGATTATGGGGTTTTCTTCTATATATTGGTCATTCAAGGAGTCTGCATTTGTTAAGGAGAAAGGTACTCAAATCCTTATTTGAACCAACTACTCATTGTATTTATAAAATATTTAACCTAGACATCCCCAATATCGAAATTTACTAGTCACTTCTATATTTGAATAGGTGTGCACATCTCAATAATAAGGAGATAAAAGTGAAGTGTCCGTAAATAAGTTAAAGTTTAAGTTCTATAGCAAGTGGAACCAATTCTCCTCCTCTATCTATCAAGCTCCCTACACATTTACTATTTTGGTTAATTATCCTTCTCCTCAATATACACAAGAGGCATCAATTAGCATCATGGCCCCCATATTGATCCTTCCTCTCTTCTCATCAATCACACAGTCCACATTATTACCCTATCCCAACATGTGGCCTCTCCATCACATCTCCTTCCGATATTTCTTCTCATCACCTTTCCTCTCCTCCATTTTATTCTTATTTTCAGATTCCATCATGTTTGTTTCTGTTACTCCTCTTTCTCCTCCGTTTCCCTCATCTCCTCCCATATCAATCATGACACAAATATTCTCATCCCTTTCCCCTCTTTCAATTGGGATAAGTATGAATTTTTGTTCTCCTTACATAACCCATTTCCCCTCACCTTATGCTTCTATTTCTTCCATGCCTTCTTCTCCTCTTGTATCCTTAACCATGATCATTGTTATTCTTTCCACTCCTCCTTATCTGGTAACCACTTTTATTACTCCACCCAAGAACACGTTGATGATCACTTATCCTCATACACAAGCACCTCTTCTATTGTTCCATCTTGGCTAATCATCCAAACCCCAAGAAAGAGAAAAATATCACTCCTCATGAGGTATTTGATTTAAATTCATTGACTCCTACTCCACTACACACATCCAAGAAACCAAATAGCATTTCCCACATCACCATTAATGCATCCGTCAAAGATTTTTGAGATTTTGTGCCTACCACCAAACAACCAAGGAAGATATTATGGCTTTCGATTATGAGATAACCAAGGTGGTCATGGATAATGTTTTCAAGAAGCTTAAGGAAATAAAGGCCACGAAATATGAGATAAATGAGAAGGTGGAGAAATTAACAGTTTCCCTTCTTAAGCTCTCTAAACCAACTCATGAATAGATACCTTCTCGACTCCAATCAGTTTTGATTTCTCACCTATGTCAAAGATGGAAAATATTGGCCAAAGGGTAGAGCAATATAAAGTTTGATGCAATGGCTCTTGACTCAATCAAGAAGTTTGATCATGTATGTTGTATATACCTATAATGATATCTAGAAACATAGGTTAATCATTGAAAATATAAACATTAAACTCCTTGAAGAATGCAACAATTAGGAGTTTACCTTGGAAGCCATAAGAAAGCATAAAAGTTTGATTCAAATATATTTCTTGTAGAGGGGATAATTGATGATAAGGATAAACACTTTGATTGTTATGTGGAAATCAAATTTTGAGTCGATTCTTCAAGAATCTTGTGAGAAGATTCAAAAGTCCAATGGGGAAGAAATCGATGCTACCAATGACATCGATGAAAATTAGCCAAGATCCTTCAACATTTTTTAGATGATTAGTTGAATATATTACATGTTGATGATATTTTTAAAATATTAAAGGAATTATTTGAAAAAGAGTTCTCATCAGAGTATGATTTTGGCTTAGCAGCAATTAATAAGTTAATTCTATGTGAGAATGTTTTAAGTAATTTGGTCAAACTCATCCAGAGTTTTCATAAGCTTCATGAAAGGATTAACAACATGTTTGAAACATATGATGTTTTGAATTTATATTCCTCCGGACCTGATGAAAATGAAACATGGGACATGATCCAATTTTTTTGAATATCATCTTAAGAAAAAAATCTTGATGCTAAAAAAGATAACTCCAATTGAAGGATTTGTTATGTTTTTCCTTTTTTGCATTGAGCATGTTAATATTTGAAATGTTGGAACATAATTTGGATTTGTAAGTTGACTCGGTCATTTTTGAGAAGGAGTTAAGGGAAATATTGATTTGTATTTTATTTTTTTAGTATGCAATCCAAACTACTTCCCCTTTCTCTCTTATCCTTCTCTATAAATGTAAAATGTTGAGGCATTGTAAAGGGTTGGAGATTTTTGGAACAAGAGTATAAATATTGGAGTTGTAAAAGAGAAAAACTTTTTGTTTTTAATCTTAGTATTAAGGAATATAAGAGATATATTACAAATTATGTGTTGTGGTGTTATTTCTTCATTTAAGGTATTTTTCTTAAGTTCAATGCATTATATGGTTCTTTAAATTCTAGTATCTTGTTCATTATATCTTCACATTTTAATATTGTTTTATCCTTATTACTATCTTCAAATTTGCATTTGCTAAAGAGAAAGAACGCTTCCACTCATTTTGTTTTCATGCTCCTAACTCTCTATTGTCATCTCTTTTCTTCTATTATCATATATCTTCTGTTATAAAAGAATAAATCTACTCAAATGAGATCCCAACCCATGTTAGATTAGTGTGAATATTATAAATATTTAGTGGTATTGTTAGAATAGTAATAAACATGGTACCTCCTTATCTCGAGAAGGGTCTTCATTCTGCATGTTGTGGTTTAACCTCATATTTTATCTCGTAAAAAATATCCATCCAACACTTAGAAAGAGTAATTTTATTAGGAGATTCATTCCTAACTTTGCAGGACTAGTCAACTCTATTACGTTGATGTTGAGGAAAGATATTAATTTCAAACGAACATGCAGAAGGAAAAGAAAGTTTAAAAAAATTCAAAGTTACAATTTCTCAAGTGCCAACATACACCCACCTACACCCCGTATACACACATTAGTCCATTAAACCTATCACTTTAAACATTATCTAAGTCACCCCACTCACCCCGTAAAATCATTTTTTACTCCCCTGTAGACCATATTTACCAATAAAATTCTCCCTAACCTCCCTAAAACCTCTTAACCATAGTTTACCTATCCTAACCCTCTTTACCCTAACCTCCTAACCATACCCAACCTCTCCCATAATCATTTACCCCGGACCCCATACCCAAAATCCTCATTTTGGAAGTGGTTGAAACCACTTCCAAACATGTTCTTATGAATTTACCGGATCACCTGACTCCAAAAATCTCATGATTATAAATAGGATCTCAAACTCCTATTTACGGGACATTTACATCTTCACTCTTGAAATTTTGAACTTGCAATGAAGTTCTTCCACTTCAAAATCTCCAAATCCCCGCAACAAGATTATGCCACTCTAAAAACCATAACACATCAATTTGTGGATCTACAAGCCCTCAATATCCTCTCTACACCATCATATGATCAAAATATCAACACCACAGACTCAATCAGGTCCTTGAGAGCACCTTTTCTAGCCATTTCCACACTACTAGGTAATCTCATATTGTTCATTATCATTTCTAATCTGGTCATACAATAAAAATAAAAACAAATAGTCATTTTAGTTCTCTATTTTCAATCATTTCAAAATCCTCTTCAAAATAGACAATTCCTAATTAAACCACCCTTGTTTTGGTCAAAATCTCAACCCCTTCACCACTCAAAATCACGCCATTCACCTCTACAACATCTCAACAAGCTTCAAAATCTTATCCTAGCCTCCTAGTTGACCCTAAGTGGTTGATTAAGGCTTCACACCTCTTAATCACTTGGTAATTCACTAATTGTGATTAACAAGGCCTAATCATGATTAGCAATTCTAATCTAATTTGGGGCTTTTAGTCCCACATGCACCAAAATACAAGTTTCTCCCAAAAGGAAAACTATAAAAAGGGTGCACCTCATTCCTTTATATTTTACACCATGCTTTGATTTGCATCTCATATAATAAATATGATATATAGCCAAGTTCAATCCTTGCTTAAAGCCTTCAATGGGGTTAGTAGATGGATATCCAAAATGACCAAGTAGTCATTGGGAGAGGCCATTTCACCTTGTTTGGAGTAGCAACCATAACCATTTGATTTCCCTCTTAGGTCTATTTAGGCCCATGTTAGGTAATTCAAGCATATTAGTAGGCATGTTTAGTTAGATTTTGTATTGTTTTCATACTAGTTAAGCATTCTTTTAAGCTTCTATCTTAATGTTACATTCCTAGACTTAGAACCTTGGCTAGATGGATGGAAATGGTGTTAGCTTTCCTTGTTTAGTCATGCAATTTTCTTTGTAAAGTTTAGGGTGTCATCATTTGGCACGCCGGTGGGACAATACCCCATTGCATTCACTTTTTAAAGCTTTTTAACTTAGTTTCAAAGTTTTTCATTTCAAGTTTATAGATTAGTTTCAAGTTTCCTAGATTAATTTCAAGTTTTCTAGTTTAAATTTCAAGCTTTCTAGAGTACTTTCAAGATTTTTAGATTAGTTTCTCAAGCTTTTTAGATTAATTTCAAAGTTTTAGAGTAATTTTCAAGGTTTTATAGCTTAATTTCCATAGATTAGTTTCAAGTTTCCTAGATTAATTTCAAGTTTTCTAGTTTACTTTCAAGCTTTCTAGAGTACTTTCAAGCTTTTTAGATTAGTTTCTCAAGATTTTTAGATTAATTTCAAAGTTTTAGAGTAATTTTCAAAGTTTTATAGATTAATTTCCATTTTTGAAAGTTGTTTCAACTAGATTAGTGGTAGAAGTTGTGTTTTCTTAATTTTTTGCAGGATTCAAGGAGGTGAAGCCTTGTCAAAATTGCCAAAAAAATACCAAATATTTGACCTTTTTGAAGAAATTCTTGTCAAAACTCAAATTTTGCCACTTCCTATGAAGGGGCGCGCAGTGTTGAAATCGAGAGCACAAGCATTGAAAATGTGAGCATAAGCGTTGAACATGAGTGCATGCCTTAAACTATGAGTGTATGCACTCACTTCTCGTGAGAACACACACAAATTGCTCATATTTTTCAAAATCATGTTATTTTTACAAAGGGGAGTGCACACATAAACTATGAGAGCACATGCATTGAAATGTGAGTGCGCACATCAACGTGAGCACACATGTTAGCTTGTATTTTTCAACTCTTTTTTTTTACAAAGGGGAGAGCACGTTGAATGGTAGCACACATGTCAACTTGTATTTTTAACTCTATCATTTTTACAAATGGGAGCACAGGGTTTGAAACAAGTGCGCACATTTCACTTTGTGGGAGCATAGGCATTGAAGTAGGAGTGCACACGTTAGCTTGTATTTTTCAAATGTCTGTCATTTTTACAAAGGGAAGCACATGTATTGAACTGTGAGCGCAGTAGCATTTGAAACAAGAGTGCACACATCGATAGATAGGGCACATAGGTGTGTCTATATAAATTTTTCCTACAAACTCAAAATTTCCATTTTTGGTTTTTAGGATTTCTGTTACTTTTCAGAGGTTTTTAGATGCCATTTTTGTCAATTTCATAGATTTAGAGTAAGTTTTCTCATAAAATCACTTAGGGTTTGAAGGAATTAATCTTGTTTCCATGCTTTGTATGAGTTTGGGTTAAGGTGTGTATGCTCTTCTCTTGCACTTCATGTGATCTAGAGAATCAAAAGCACTCTTAAACCTTCTTTTGCTATCATTAGAGTAAGTAGGAAACTTTGTTAATCATCTTTTAGTTTAAATGCTTTTTCACTTGCTAAATAACCAAGGCTAGAATTTGTGTATGCTCTTCCCTTGCACCTAGTGTGATCTTGGGAATCAAAAGCAATTTTAGTCTTTTCATTAAAAATCACTTGGATGAATTGGGAATAAACCTTGTTTTTGCAAAATTTGATGGTAGTTAGTTGATTTACAAGCATTTTTCATGGTTATTTTCTTATGATATTGTGAATCTATTTTGAAACTACTAACCATTTTGTGAAGGACCTAATGCTAGTCAAAGAAAGGAGGACCTAAACAATTTTTAACTACATGTGTGATTGTAGGTTGCCAAAAGGAGTACGAAAAAAACCACATTAAGTCTAAAAGATAAAAAATACACCACAATCATCACATTGTATTTGCAGGTTTTGGTTAAGAGCTACGGCTCATCCACTCAACTAGGACATAACCCCTTTGGCATAAGCCTTAAGCTACAACAATGGGGGTGGTCCTAGGAACCCTAAAGTAGTTCACACAAGAGGGAACCTTGTGAATGAAATAGGAAAGTGCTCCACACTACCGACTTGTCTAGTACGCCTTGGTGAGATTAGCATCAAAGATATCCGTATCGTGACCCCAATGAAAGTATAACTAAACACACTTCAGTGCTCATTATACTAAAGGGGTAAAGTAAAGCCAAGATACTCCCAAATTAGTCAATGTGAATTTTGGGTAAATCGAGCTCACTCTAGATATCTTGTGACACCTAGAGAGAGAACCACCTAGGAAGATTGTCATGGCTTGGAGCCATTGTTTTTGTCTTAGATAGTATACTTGAGAGCTCTCACAAAGTGACAAATTTTTAGATTCAAACTCTTGTTTTTCAAACAAGGGAAAGAATCTCTTAAAGTTGAAACCATGACATTTCATCACGAAATCTACTTAGTGTCATTTTTCCTAGTTTTTCACTTGTCTTAAGACAAGGTGAAACTCTACCAAAATAACACCAAGTTTATTTCAACACCACTTGGTCTACACCCTTGTTTTCTTGTTTCCCATTTTTGGACAAAAGGAAACAACATATACAGATACCACTAGATATCGTGTGTCCACCACTTTTGTATTCTACTTGCGTGACTAGGTTGCAATGCCGAGAGCGCAAGTGTTGAAAGTGTGCATGGTACGTACTCACGATCTAGTAGGCCCCCTTGTCTCAAAAACCCATATTTGAGACTTATTATCATCATAGTTAGGTGATTTCATCCTTGTCTTCTTTTGAGTTGTTTTTTGCCCACATTATAGCCATACAATTGAGATATTTACGTCTTGTTTCCATTGTGAAATTAGGCCTAAATCTCTATATTGTAGAGTTACGTTGTTCACACACATAACAATTTCTTGTTATACTTAGACATAGTTTTTACATCCTAACTTTGTCTTGAGTTTTGTGAGTGTTGAGGATACATTGTTAGCATCGTGATAACATCATTTTGACACTAGAAATCTTGCTTTCCCAAAAGCTTGGTTCACATGTCCAAATAGTGTCATTACACTGCTTGCTCTCACATTATTATCATCCATTTTACGAGACTTGGACTTTGTTAGTGTTTAGAAACTGGTTTTTAGTATATCTTGTTAGAAGATCACGTCAACATTCTCTTATCATTTAGGCCTTGTTTGTTGCAAACTTGACCTAACTGGTGATGTTGTGTTGTCACTATTTGGTTTAAAAACCTATCTAGATGAAATCTTAGAGAATAAACTATTTGGTGTAAACTAAATTTTGAGCATTGTACGTCATTGTATTATTCTAAGGAAAACTTGTGTCATATATTACCTTGTTAGGGTAGCTTGTTCATTATTCTTTAGTTCATACATTCATTTTGACCTATCACTTTTGTGGCTATTCTATAGTCACCTTGTTTTAAACAACTTAGGGTCATTACATGATGCACAAATTTGACTAGGGTCCCTTGTTAATAAACCTTAGTGGAAATATTTCACGTTGTACCTTCTATTCTAAGTAATGCCTACTACGAGAATGGGGTCACGAAAGTTAGAAGCCAATATATTTGGAGGTGACAACCCTCTTTTGGAGGATAATCTCATGGTTGACCATAGTGGTGGAGAGGAAGAGTCTCCTCATGGATGTAGAGCTTCATTCCACCCATTTTGATGACTACATTTTTCATAACAAACATGAAGTTCTTATGTGGGTTGTGGAACTAGGAGCCAAATTACCTTCCATAGTAGACCCTTCTCTTATCATCCAACATGGTTTGGGGAGAAGAAGAAGTAGACCTCCCTCATCACACTCTTAATGAAATTTTAAATCCAGGTCATGCCTCTACTTTTGCATGGTAGAATAATGAGGAGATACCATTTGAAAATGATGGAGACTATCATTTTCCTCCTATTAAAATTCATTTGTGAAGACCATGAAGAACATGTTCATCATGCACAACCTCCTCCTAATGAAGATCATCATGAAATACCTATTAAAGAGGTTACATTAGAACAACAGGTCCAAGCCCTCACTCATCAATTGGCAAGTTTGGCTTCACATATACAAAAGGAACAACCAAAAGTTGTGAAACAAACTATACCAAAGGAAAAACCTAAAGCTTCATTTTACGAATTCCCAATAAACACTCCTCGATGGGAGGCACAAAGAGATCCTTATGAAGAGATTCTCACAACAAATCGGGTGGGCATACACCTAGGCTTAACCCTTTGTATAGACCTACACCACCACCCACACAAGATCCACTTTTTAATCAAGAGTGGTCAACAATGAAGAACACCCTTCAAGCATTACAAGAGGGCCAAACCGGTAACAATAACAAGAAGTATCGGTTCGATGAGTTATGTCCTTACCCATTTGACAAAGCCATGTTACAGGTACCTTTCCCAAGACATTTTGATTTTCCAAAATTTGATAAATATAAGGGAAAAGGTGACCCTCATGATCATATAAAGGACTTTTATATGGCATGTCAAGAGGTGGCATTCAACGACAATTATCTTATGCGCTTGTTTCCACAAAGTTTAGGAGCAAACAATGCTAGAATGGTTTGTGCATATCCCTAAGGGATCCATATCAACATGGCTAAAACTAGCAGAGTTTTTGTATGACACTTCTCTTTCAATATAGAAAATGATGTTACCATGTTAGATCTCTTGCAATGCCAAGAAATGAAACAACGAAAACTTTGCTACATTTTTACAAAGATGGAGAGGGTTAGCTAGTCACTTTCCTTTCTCCCTACCCAAAAAGTAGCTGATAGGAATATTTGTTCCCAACCTCCATCCAGACATTACATTCCACTTGCAAATGCATTGTGGTAACACATTTGAAGAGGTAATAGAAAAAGGGAGTCAAATTGAAAAGGCATTGTTAGCTAGGGGGACTCTAAAACCTTTCTCCCAAACACAATGATTCTAAATCTAATGAATAAAACCAAAGTTTTTTTTCCTAATAGAACAAAAATTTCATTAGTGATGGGATAGTAGACTCTAAATGAGTACAAGCCATTCAAAACCACACACCTTTGAAACTTGCAAAGGGTAATCCACCTACCGGAGTATAAACATGCCTACTTTTCACTCCTTTATCTGACTCAATGTCATCAATACTAAAACAACTAGAGGCGATAATATGGTTAGATATCCTAAAACTACACCTTATGAGGATGACGCACCTAAACCATCATGGTTTAGAGATAATGAATATTTCCAATTCCACCATGTTAAAGGTCACAAAACAGATAAGTGTTTGAAGTTACAACACTACATCCAGACTTAATCGAAAGTGGTGATGTGGAGATGGATTCATCCACTCCTAACAAATCCCCAATATGAAGACTTTTCCTAAACATAATCAGGACAAGAATGCTAATTATGTGTCTAATGAGGAGAATCATTTTGATGCCCTCATTGGTTGTGTAGATACACTTGTTGAAAATGTCAACACAATAACCCCTATGATATCCCCTGACTATCTATGTCTAGGCATGTGCCAAAAAAGATTGATTATCATGTATTTCCACATACTTATGATAAGTAAGGAACCTAGGTTTCAACATTCCCATCAAAGGATGCCTATCACAACTAGACCTCATTTGATTCTTCATGCTAGAGAGCCCATTCGGGTACCTTGTTCCCCACCTTCATCTCATAGTCAGGTGGTATGGTTTGGACACTTCGATCCAAATTATTATTTGGGTTCCTCCCACTCTTCTTCGAATCTGATCCAAACTATTATTTTGATTCTTCATTCCACCTAGATCTTCTGAAAATTCTAATTTGGTTCTTGAGCCACAGTCCTCCCTTGCTTTGCAGGACCTCCCTTATTCACCACCTCAATGACCCCTTCTTCCATCGAAGAGCTCTCCGACTCAAATTCCTTCTAATCAATCATCCAAGTCAACTCCCATGTCACATTCATCCAATCAACCTCTTGTGGTAGAAAAACTACCCACACCGATTGATTCATTTCAAGAATGAAGAAGCAATTAGAGAATTTATGAGGGTACATGAAGACATTCCTCTAGAAGTTTATGAAGCAAGAAACCTCTTTAGACCTCGATACGTTCACATATTGGGAGGAAGAGATTGATGCCTTTTGTTAGAAAATAGAGGAAGACCTAAGACCATCAAACATGATCCTCTCTTATTTTTCCATCTTCACATTCTTCATTGATGAAATGTTTGGATCTAGCATTGATCCACAACCTATCTTCTCATTACCTAATCATTCTTTATCTATCAAGATTCCTCCATCACAATCTTACCTTGGGTCACCACCTGATAGCCCATCGTCTTCTTCTATATGTGGGCCACCTCCAAGTAGCCCCACATCCTCTATATGTGGCTCACCTCCTGGTAGCCCATCTTTGTCTATACTGGGGCATGTCCTTAGAAGTCCCTCATCTTTGATTCTTGGGCCACATCCTAGTATCCCATCATCTTCTATCTATGGGATGCCACCAAGAAGTCCTTCATCTTCAATCTTAGGGCCACATCCTTGTAGTCCTTTATCTTCAATCTATGGGACACCTCCCGGTAGCCCATCCTCTTCAATTCTTGGACCGTACCCTTCACATCCATCATATTGTTCTTCTATCAATGATTGTGGCAAACCCACTATCATTTCTCACATCAATTCTATTCATCCACTTTCTTCTCCCACTTCTCGGGATCAAAAAGTCACGTAATAGCTTCATAGGAAACCAAAATGGTTCCTTCATCAGGCTTAGATCAATAATTCCAAGAGCTCCAAAGCTCACAACAATTTAAATGATCTTAAAGTTTAGAATCAAACGTGATTCAAAAATGCACATCAACACACCCATCAAGTATGGCATAAAGTACAGAAACCTCTGGATAGGGACCTCAAGATCCCACATGAATCCACATTTCACTGATAAAACACAATCATCTATTGAGTATGATCTCACCATGATCATTGAGATCGGGATAATATGACTCTTGATAAGAAAACATGCCTAGTCTTCCTTATCAAGGAAATTTCTAACATTGTTGTTGGATCTTATCACACCAAGTGACCTTTTCAGGTCCCACCTTTCAAAAATTACAAAAATACAAAAAAATGAGAAAACATTTCAAAAAATCAAAGGTAAATGAACACACATTGCAATCAGGTATCGCATACACATGGATGTTCTTTCTTCCCTTCCTTTATTCTTCTGCAAGTCTTCCTACCATTTTCATCCCTTCGGTGATATTTTGGTTAGCCTATTCACACACATTTTGTGAAATTTATTTCTATGGTATCCATTTGACTTGGTCTTTTATCACCTTGGTAAATTAAAGAATGACTGACCTCATAGAGATCCTATCACAATCAACATCTAAAAAACTTATTGCGAAGAAATTTTGGACATATTTGTTGACACTAGCCAATGTCATCATCACAATCACTTCCGCCTCCTTCCATCAAGCCATCAATGGTTCTTAACCCCTTGTCAAACAAGAGAGCTGAAATAAGTTTTCAGAAAGCAAAAGAATCAATCAAATCAAAAAGCACAAAGCTGAAAGCAAACGCTAAAAGAAAAAGCAAATTGATATATAACTCTCTCTTGGGGTATTTCCAATAATCTCTACCAGGGCTATGGATGCCTGACTGAAGTAGAGAGAAATGTTGTGATTAGAATCAAATGCATCTCCATCAGGGCTATGGATTCCTAGCTGGTAATGGAGCAATGTATGACTCACCTTCCACAATCCATCCATAAAAAAAATATCAACTTTGAAAAATAAATCATTCCTACACATTGGCTAGGTGTCTTCACTTGTTGTCTATCAAATCTTCCCTCCAAGAGGTAATAAATTTCCACATGCACACATTGATCTCAATGAGAAAACAAGATTAGTATGTTACCAAGTGTCTTTTTTTGGACCTTGTTCAAAATCTTACTCTAGTCTGTATCTTGTCTCAAGATTCATGTCTTTGGCTAATCACTTTTCTTCATCATGAGGATTCTAAGCTACATTCACAACATTCATGTTGTTCTTCTATTTTGTTCAGAACATCCATGTGTATAAGATTTCCTTTTTTCCATGTTTGTAGGCACCTTTGTACCCTTTCTCAAAACAATCTTCCACTTCTTTCTATCATGTGCTTCTTGGCTAGCTTACGCTGGGGGCATCCTTACTCCTTCCTAACACGTCATTGGGTTACGTTCATCATCATGATTGAACCTATCCATATTTTCCTTGATCCATATTTTGTGCATGAAGAGTTTTCCTTTG
Organism: Taxus wallichiana var. yunnanensis; assembly: GCA_018340775.1. Taxonomy (NCBI): domain Eukaryota; kingdom Viridiplantae; phylum Streptophyta; class Pinopsida; order Cupressales; family Taxaceae; genus Taxus; species Taxus wallichiana. The sequence continues at coordinate 191,224,837 of CM031233.1, forward strand.
AATATTCCCACTAATGCTAGGGGCATTTTCACATCTTCACTTTCTTGCACATGCACATGGCATTCTACCCTTGTACATCCCATCTATCATTGGGGGCATCCACGTTTCTTCATTTCCTATACATAGCTTTAGAAAAATTCTAGAAAATAAAAAAATTCAAATATGTTTCAAAAATTAAAAAAAATATGGTAAAATTATTAAAAATCAAAAAAAAAATTGTAAAAAAATCAAAATTCTACAAAAATTGGTAAACAACATGCATACAACTGAAGCCTATATCACTTGCATTATCCTTGAACATTGAAATTTGTCCTACAAAAACATATTTATGATGTTCTTACTTTTTCTTGTCTCAAACAACTTGTGGATCATCATGATCTACCTCCATTAACAAAGTTAGGTTGCATGTTGTTGGTTCCCATGTTGGCACTGATTGCTAGGTCATCTTTGTGTCATAATGCACAAATGCTTTCCATGGGACTACTTGCATCCTCTATTTTTCCCTCACATGTGTTATTGCTTGGGCATCATTTTTAACCCTTTTCGTTACAACACGAACATTTGGGAACTACAACTTGATAATAAAAACATGGGTGCAATCTGTCTTAAACATTATTTGTTTAAGTACATGTGATTGCACTAGTTTCTCTGTTAGGTTAGCTGGTTTACTTTCTCATATTGTATTGCATTTTGTATGTTGCATGGAGCTAAATGTCATTTTACTTTCTCGTATTGCATTGCATAATGTATGTTCTATGGAGTTTCATATTTTTAGTAGTAAACAATTGTTAGTAATTTAGCTTTTCATGTTATCTTACACTTTTGTTTATTTTAAATAAAATATATGATGTAGACCTAGGGGAAAATGATATAAATAGGTTGCTTATTGAAAGGTTGGATGCAAAGATTGAGCTTTTCCTATATTTATCCATTAATCATTTCTTCTCAATTATCATTTATTACCACTACTAATTTTTCTTCCAAATCACCAAGGGTAGTAAAATCAAAATCCTCTTCAAAATAGCCTACATTCCTCTAACCACATTCCCACATGCTCACAAGAAGCTCCATTTATTACATTTACCTAGCCTAATCCCCTTCATGGGATAATTTACATGAGATCCAAGGAAATCATTTAAAGGATCTCCCTAGTTTAGTAAACCTAGGAAATCCCACTCGACCGAGTCGCTCCCTAAAAATCACCCCATAACCATCACCATGCTTAAGCTCCCGACTACCGTGCTAATGCACGAGATCCACCTCCTTTTAACCCCAACTAAACTACCTTATTCTCAAGGTTGTTGTAAATTGGAAACATTGGGAGAAATTTGATGAGAAAGAACACATCTCAGAGAGATAACACATCTTCAGAGAGCCAATTCCAAAAAAACTCACATCCAAGGAAGGAGATTGAGCATCTTCTCCTGCACATAGCCATCCCAACCATGATCTGATCTATCCAAGAAAAGAGGAGTGTACATGCAGCCCATGCAGAAGATTTTTTTCAGTTGGTGATCACTTGCAACCTTCAAACCCATCATCAAGCACCTCCATCCCTCACACACAGACATTCAGAATGAAATCCAAGTAAGTACAACATCATACTTTCCTGGTTATTTCATTTCATCATCATTTTATCATCCATTGTTTATCTTGCTCCCTATTGACCTTCTCCACATTTTCACCTCCATATACCCATTAAAACCTCGCAAAATCCTACTCCAGTCACCCAATACCTCATCCCGACCAACCAAAGTCCTTTGTGTAATCACAAAGGAGACCAAAATCTTGTTCTGTGACATTTCTAGATCTCATACACTGAATCGGCACCGGTTACACCTAACCACCATCGGTCACCCCTGACCGACACCGGTCTCTGTGTTTTCCCACACAACCCTAAACAGAGACCTACCCACCTAATTTTATCTCACCCTCATTCACCTGTGATCTACCCGAGACCTTTATCGACCCTACAGAGACCCAAAACCAATCATTTGACCTTTGGATTCTATTCTAGCTTAGCCTGTTAGATTAGATCTATTTCTTATTGTGTTTTTAAGTGAGATACCTAAATCATTTTAAAATAACAATAGGATTTACTTTGTTTACAACATTGAATTGTTTAAAATAATGGACTGACAACCATCTAGGAAGTATCATACTTCCTGGATCTAGCATACGCTAGCGCTTCACTTGCCCATATTGTTTAATTCCTTCTGGTGGTCTTGTTTTCATTACAGTAGTTCCTCCTAGCCAAAAGGAAGCTCTCACGATCAGCTATGGATTCGAAGTCATACGCGCACAACAACCCATCAACCGACATTTGAACAGTATTCCTCCTACGCCTGTTACCCTATCTATTTTTTGTCAACACTTCAAAGAAATAATCTAAGAAAAAGGTGAAACATTTTGGCACGCCTGTGGGACCCATCCGGGGTTCCTTGCATTTCATTCATTCCTAGGAAAAAAATTGTGTTTTGTTTCCTTCTAAAAAGTGTACACACTAATTTTCTTCCTTGGTAATCCACCTCTTCTTTCTATTTTCTCTAAAGGAAACTTTTCTTTTGGTGTAATTAAAAAGAATCATTTCTTCATGTTTTCTAGCATTATAGTGAAAGAGCATCCCTCTTCCTCTTCATCTTATTGTGTCATCCAATTTCACATTTTCAATTTGGGTTTAAAAACAAGTGCATTCCATTCTAATTTATTGCATTAGCTCACATTAATTGAGGGCAACCTATACGCTGAAGTCATGACCAGCTGATGGTTGACAAAAAAATCGTAGAAAAGCACTTCTATCCTTTTCTCTTTCTCTGAGTCTTACCAAACCACACAAAAATTCAAAATACATACATTCTTAAACAACATCCTACCTGAAGAAGTTGTAGGTGATCACACGATCACGGCACAATGGGGCACCCAGCTCGCTTGCTCTGTCGAGTCATACTTCAGAGCGAAGCCCGCCCCCACCATAACATACCTGAAACCTCACCTTTTAGATCTCCTTCTTTGTAGGAAGCCATCCTCACCAAAAAATCTATTTCACAATTCATGTGTCAGTCCTTAAATAGCATAAGCTAAACAAACATAATAGAAAAGGCACTCCTAGGATCACATTTTCTTAGTGTTTTTGCTTGGCTTGCGTTTTGAGGTGAGAGATCACGTTCATCACTTTTTTGTTCATCCTTGCATGCTCCTCATCATAGCTGGTGTATTTCGCTTCACCTGAGTGTGCCTGGGCCATATCATCATCATTCCCATAAATTTTGGGTTTGATTCTACATCAGATTTTAATTCACAACCACTTTCTTTCATCACTATTTCAATTTCACAGTAACTCGTCATCGGTTACCTCTGACCGCCATCGGTTATACCCAACCGACATCGGTTCCAAGTCCTTTTGCTAACCTACTCAAAAGGACATTTTACTTCACTTTCTTCCACTTTTCACAGTCTCTGTCACTATCATTATTCCCATTGACATTTTAAACATCTTCATATTTGGCATACCTATCAGATTTTACCTTCTGCCTTGTTGTTTACTCACTGTCCATTTTCTATAGTGACCGGCAGCGGTTACCCCTGACTAACATCGGTTTTCCCTAACCAGCATCGGTTAGCCTATTTCACATTCCAGCCACCATTTGTTACTTCATCCACTTTTTATCACCAGATTCACTTGTTCTTGTTGTTCTCTGATATCATTTACAGAGAAGCAGCCCTACCTGATCAATACTGGTTCACATGGTGTTGACCCAAGACAAGCAAGTGCCCTCGTATTCCACACCAATTTTCAACCACTCCCACCTAGTCCTTCACCACCTTCTATTTTATCACCAGCCATGGATCCCATCCAACCTACTACTATCACTACCGAGATGAGGAGTTTGCACACGACTCCTTGACTAGAACCCTGCCGCCTTGCAGTTTTACCTTTCCCACTCATCCACTCAAGATGCCTCGGGTCAGTTGATATACGGCATGCCCGTATCTATCCCCCGACTCTCACACCCACTTCCGCATCGCCCCATCTAGCTCCATGTTTCCCATCCACCTTACCCCCAGTCGTTTCATAGTTAGGTTCTATACCCACTATGACTACCACATTTGTTACCTCTGATGGCACCCATTACATCCACCATACCCTCGATGACTACCCCAAACACAACCTCATCCACCCCTAATGTCTCATACATACCTGTAGCTACATTCCCACCTCCAGTGTTGGTGACCCCTACCCCATTTCAGAACGTGGTTCTTTCCATTCCACAATCATTAGCCCCTATTGCCACTAGGGTTACCACAACCCTTCCACCCCCATATACATACTACCAACAACCTCCTGTTTCATCCATTATTCATTCCGGTACGTACCCCCTATTTCATTGCCTTCTTCTCCACCACCCTACATGGCAGCCCCATACACTGGAGTGCCACCCCTGTTATATGCCCAAAACCAACCTCCTCACGCTACAGAGGCATCCAATCATCACAACCCACCAATGACCTAATTAAATTGATGTTGGACAAGATGCAGACATTGGAGGCATTGGTTTCTGGCTCCCACAACACTCTCACCTACAACGAGATTTGCAACGAGCCTATTCACCCATCCATTCCTATCCGTTCATACCCTGTGCATTGGGAAATGCCTAAATTCAATCACTTCAATAGCAAAGAAGACCCCCAACAACATTTGTGGTCATTCAAACACGGGTGTTATTTGATCGCTCATGATGATGCCTTGCTTTTGAGAACTTTTCCCATGTCCCTCACTGACCTGCATTAGATTGGTATAGTGGGTTACCTAAACACTCTATATTCTCATTCAATCAGGTAGCCCAAGCCTTCTTGGATCATTTCTCTATCAATATCATCAAGAAGGTTACCATGACCGATCTATATTCCACACGTCAGTATGAGGATGAATCTATCACAGATTTTGTCGCTCACTAGCGTAACCTGATCAATCAACTTACCTTCCAACTACCACAAACTAAACTCATCGAGCTCTTCACACGAGCTTGCGCTAGACATATCTCCCCAACCTTGCAGGTCCAAACCTTCCAAACATTCGATGAGGCATTCACTATGGCACAAAAGTTAGAGATTCGGGCCATCGAAGAGAAGAAAATCCAATTACATAATAAGAATTCACATTCAAGTCAAATGATACCTCTTCCTCTTCCAAACCACAAACCAATTATTCAAAAGCTAAGGGCACCACTAATGCAGTGGTACTCAAGGCCGCCCAACTCATCCGTCAATTAGGCTACACCCTCATCTAATCTCTCACATGTCCAGACTTTTCAATTCAGACAAGAGCAGTAAAAATATACCCCAATTGGGGAACCTTACTCTTCTGTCTTAGAAAAAGCTTATCAAAGCTGGAGCCATCACCCTTCCACCCATAAAACCACACACTGTTTTGACCCTGCTCACCCCATGCCCGCATGGTATAAAGAACATGATTTCTATAACTATCATCGAGTAAAGGGTCATAGTGATGGCAACTGCATCACTTTCAAGAATATTGTCCAAGAAATGCTTGAGAAAGGTGAGTTAACTGTGGATAATCCCAACGCCACCCCCAACCAAAATCTACAAATCTTCAAAAACCATTTCCCAACCATGCCCCTTCATCCAATCAAACCGGTGAGACATCAACTCACGATACCCATACCCGTGAGGTTCACGCTATCTTTAACGAGGTACCTGTCACCTCTCAATTACCTCACATCCCTTCCATAGAGGAAATCCTAGCCCAAAATCCTCCTTCCACATTGGAACCAACCTCCCTGTTCCTTCACCAATAGAGGAACACCTTTCATCTCCTTCATCACCAACGGAGGGGTCTTCCACTAACATCGAGACCATCTCACCCCTAGCTTCTCCACTTAGAGAACCTTTACCTACAGTACCTCCTCCACCCATAGAGGAGCACCCATTACCTCCTCCACCCACAGAGGAGCACCCATTACCTCCTCCACCCACAATGGAGTGCATCTATTCCTCCACTTATAGAGGAGCTCCCATCATCTCCTCCACCCATCATAGACCCAGTTGAGATACCTTTTCCTCTTGGTGAGCATTCTCCATCAACTACCCAAAATCCAACAGACCTACTTTCAGCTCTCTTACCCACGGAAGCTGAAGCTGGCCAATTCCCCATCTCTAAGACATTTTTATGGGAATTCCCATTAGGTCCTCACCAACTCCACCCATAGATGTGTCATTCTCACGTTTGGCCGATCACTTAGATTATGTGGATAGGGCTTTACTATGGGGTGCACTCTTACTCCCCGTCTCAACACAGATGTAGAGATCCCTCGCTGATACCTCCACTATCTACCCAAACACATTTCGACCCATCAAACCAAATACAACCACTATCACAACCCTTCCACGATACCTGTTAGCACTCAAACCACACCCTTACCCATAACCCAACCTACATCTAAACCCAAACCCATACCCACAACATTTTCCTCCACTAAACCTATTACCACTTTAGGGGTCACCCCGACCACCAGCCTTACTCATCCACCTATTAAACTAGATTTAGCTACATCCTCCAACGTCAATACCACACCTACTCCGACACCCAAACCAAAGAAACAAACTCATCGACCTCATACCCCGACCACACCAATCACACCCACACTTGTCCCATCTCCTTAAGACCTCAGCTTCCCAACATGGTCAAGCACCCTTCACCCATCCATAAACCAATAACACAACAACCCATTCCTTCCTCACAAACCTCTAACCTACCTAGGCACACAACACGACTTATACCCACACTCACTAGTCTTTTACCACCAATACCTCTAATACCTTCAACTATTGCTTCACTACCCACTACACTTCAGTCATTGTCCCTCACACCCCAAGTATGACCCACGTCATCTACCTTCACAACACCCCCATTATCCCCATGGGTAACTCACCCTCTTCCTCCATCTACTTTTCCTTCTAGACCTCATACACCCACATCACCTTTACCCAAGAAGGTGCAACCCAAAAACAAAACCCCACTACCCCACAACAAGGTAGTCAAAACAACCCCACACCCTCCTACCCATCCATCTACTATACCCCTACCCAAACAAACCCGACCGATACCTCAAACCACACCGGCACCTAAACCCATAGCTCGACCCATTCCTACTCTTCCAAAAATATTCCTCGATAATCAACCACACCTACACCCAAACCCATGTTCACTTCCCATTGTGATCCACTAGCAGGGTCCTATGCCAAAATTTTAACCAACCTCCTCGAGACTTCTGTTATCACATTACCGCCACTCCGACCTTTATGACCCCTCAAACCCAAGCCAAAAGGGTTTGATGATACTAAAATTTTTGCATACCATCATGTGCCAGGGCATGATGTGGAGAACTGCAAGGCCTTGAAAACCATCCTTATCCAATTGTGTCCACCAGAAACCAACTTTGACGATGACAACCTTCTCGACGAGGATCCTACTTCACCAACACCCATTCCCACACTGCCCACTCAACAACCACAACCTCCACCCTCACAACTTCTAGAGCCACACCCAAGATTTGAAATTAACATGGTTCACATCAGAGAACTTTCCACGCCACCACCCAAATGTCATTGCGCCCAGCTGACCTCATAGGGTTTTTCTCCTCCGGTAGGTTTTTTCCCATTGTGTCATTATACCACTCACCCTACACCTTCTCCATTTGCCAACTTCCCTCAAATCAACATGATACATGTCACTACACATGCACAAGGGAAAAGAAAAGGCAACTGACCCACCAACCAATCCTATACCCAACATACCATCTACACCCATACCTAAAATAACTATCCGCACCCCACATACCCCATTTCTAATGGCGTCACACATCACACCATGCTCAAACAATTACACCAATCTCCCCTCAAAATGTCCTTATATGACCTCATCCAAACCTCAAAATCCCATCGTCAAGCCCTCATGGAGGTTCTTCAATCTATTGAGGTTTTACCCAATGACCCTACACCCGTAGCCTCCATTATCACACCCCATCATGTAGCCTCTCTCACCAAATTACCACCTTCATCCTCACCTCACCTTGTTCACCAAGTGGCCTCCCTTAGCTTCTTAGAGGAGGAGATCATACCACACCAAAATGATGACCCAGACCCAGCCCTCTTCATCTCTGTCCACATTGATGACATACAGGTATGTCATGTGATGATTGATGGAGGCACTAGCATTAACATCATTTCATCCCATGCATTTGCTCAAATGCGCATACCTGAAATTGCATGCATAAACATCCTATCATGGTCATGTTGTCATTCAACGACTTATCACCTCCACACTAGGCACTTGCACCTCGCATCCTTCACATTCACATGGCCCCCACACTCTTTCTAGAATTGTTTTATGTTTTGAGGGGGAATTCCAATATAACTTGTTGGGGACTTGGTAGACCCTGATCCATGCCATGGGTTGACGTTCCTTCCACTTTGCATCATTGTGTAAAGTTTGAACACGAAGGACACACTTATACCATTCCAGATGCTCCCCATCACCTTTCAAAACATGCAACATGCTTTACCGACCCAATGATGTGCTCATACCTACTTAATTCATCTACCTCCGTAAACCACTACCACTTCACCTACACCTCCACCTACCAAAACAACCACTGCTTTCACCGCACATACCTCCTCTTCCATTCCTACCATGCATCGCTATAACCTCCATTACTGACCCATTAGCTTCCCAATCCATTAACTCCACCTCCGCACTCGACCTCCTCGACACATTATCCATATCCAGCTACCTACATACCAACCACTCGATTCTCTTGGAAGGTGTTTTTCAATGCCTCACTCACGGGAGTACCACCTATATAGTTCAACACATTCCTTACTCCACACAAGTATGGAAGCCTTCACCAACACCCCGCTATGATCACCATATAGGAGAATTCCTCCTTTATGGTCCTCTCATCTTCGTACTAGTCTCACCTATGGGGGACTCTGATACTACCACTTACACACCTTGACCACCATCACAACCCCACCCATTTTCCATTGACTTCTAATCACTTACCAATCACCTTTCACCCCTACACCTTCAACACCGCTATGATCATGTGGAAGGGTTTTGTTTTTGGCTTTTACGAGAAAGGCCGGCCATACAAAGTTGTTATTCCATGTACCACCTATGAAACATAATGACCGTAGTGGTATCGGCTTCCCCGAACCTCCTACCAAATAGACCCACATTGAACTCTATCAAGACCCTAGCCCTCCTCCACCTTCATCTTCATCACCACCTTCACCCACTCCACCTTCATCACCACCCTCACCACCGACAAAGTCGATGGATCTTGAATCTATCCCCCTAACTTTTTTTTTCATAAACATCAAGGGCCATTTCCTTGGGGCCTTTGACTTATCAACCTCTGAAGGTGAGGCCCCTTCCACTCTTCCACTCCTATATCCCGAGATGAATGATGACACACCTATAATTAACGATTCAATGTCAGGATGATGGGCTCCATACTATCCTATTCCTCTGGATGGAGAACTCATGCCTTTGTCTTTCAAACTAGACTTTGAATGCACTAAACAATGTTGAATGAAATCGACTATACTAGGTCTCCTACCGCATATATGCCCCGATGTCAAATCAATCCACATCTTTGGTGATTCACAATTGGTCATAAACCAAGTCAATGGTATGTACCAATGTCATAACGAGATACTTCAAAAGTATAAACATCATGTAGACATACTTTTGACCACCTTTGATCATTACACCCTTCAAACCATCCCATGTTCAACCAACAAATTTGTAGATACCATGGCCTGCTTAGCTTCCCAAATACCACTTCCCTAATTCCAAAATATTTGTCACCGTACAATGCCTCCATTCACCTTCTTATTTACCTCATGATGTTTACTCAATTGAAAATGACACCCCTGACCCGAGTGACCTTTGGTATAAACAATACTCTGACTACCTTTCCCTCTCCATCTTACCTCCTGATCTCACCCATAACGGATAACATCACCCTTCCTTAAAAGGTCTCTCTCATTTCATCATTATGGGGGACTCCTTTATAAAATGACTTTGATGGTATTCTCTTACGATGCCTCACAAGTTCTTGAAATTCCTTATACCATTAAGGAGGTTCATGATGGCATATGTGGAGGTCACTTTAGTGGCCTTGCTGTTGCTAAGCGTATTCTTCACCTAGGCTATTACTGGCCGACCCTTAACCATGATTGTTGTGACTATGTCAAATGTTGTGTGAAATGCCAACAACATTCCAACCTTCATCATACACCCAATCATGCCTTACAAGTCGCTCGTGACCTTTGGCCCTTCTCTCAATGGGGTTTGGATCTTGTCGGAGAAATCAATCCTCATTCTTCCCAATGCCATCAATGGATCATAACTACTACCAAATACTACACAAAATGGGTGGAAGCCATACCACTCATCTCCACGAAAGTCAAGAAAATATGTGAGTTCATTAACCATCACATCATTTGCCACTTTGGTGTTCCTCATCACCTCATCACTGATAATGGAAAACAATTCAAAAACAAAACATTGCAAAAACTTGACACCTTTGGCATTCAACTTAGTTTCTCATCACCTTATTACCCACAAACCAATGGCCAAGCCAAATCCACTAATAAAACCCTCAAAAAAATTCTCATGAAAGTGGTTGATGATACTAGGAAGGATTGGCATACACACATTCCTTTTTCCCTATGGGCATACCGCACTAGTATTCACACTTCCACTGCGGCCACACCCTTTTCACTGGTCTACGGTATAGAGGCTGTTCTACCTCTCGAAGTCTAGATCCCCTCACTCCACATTTCTCTCCATGACATGCTTACTGATGATGACTTTCATCAGGACCGCTTAACACAACTAGATTTATTAGACAATGTCGTCTTAACGCTCTGATCACCTTCAAGTTTACCAACAACGTATCAAACATGCTTATGACAAACGTGTTCATGAATGAACCTTCCAAGTCGGTGACCTTGTCTTGAAAGAAAATCAACACGTAACCAAAGCAAAAAGTAAACGGGAAAATTCACTCCTAATTGGCTTGGACCATACATCATAACTCATACCTATGGATCGGGTGCCTATCGTTTATCCTCACTTGAGGGTAAACTCGAACTTGAGCCCCTTAACGCATTGCATCTTCGACCATTCTATTGTTGACTCATTGTCCTACCTCACCCTTTGTCTCTTTACAGGCTTGTCCCTTGAGCACTATCCACTCCATACACCTCCCTAATGATTAAACAAGAATCATGTGAGTACCTATCACTTGTTATCTTCTCTTGAATATGTGTACCACGACACTGCACATAGCATGATTCTCATGGATACTTTTTGTCTACCTTTAGATGAGATCCCATGGTCGTTCCACCTTGCCTTTTGAACAAGAGTCCTATCCTCCACCTTGGTCTTGTCCATGATTTCAAAGACCTCACATGGGACCAAACTCCTTGAGTCAAAATTCTAATAAAAATATGACTCCCTCAAAAGGACATCTTCCTCTCAAAAAATTGCTACTATAAATAGACTGCTCCCTCAAAGGACAACTATGTGAAGCTTTAAAAAAATAAAAAAAAAAAGAGAAACCAAAGCTTCCCGCATCGATCAGCTTCACGAAGACCTCAAGGAGTACCATATTATTTATCCCATATAGACTTCCCACATCGATCAGTCTATCAACAAAAAAATTTTAGTCATGGACTTGCCCATTATGACCTCGACCTCTTGCCCAAAAGACTTATCACTCAAAACATATAAAATTAACTACCTTTCACCCACCTTACCATTTCCACTCTCATTTCCTCAATCACCTCAAGGGACATCTTGGAATTTAGACATTTGGTGATCCTGTGACTACCTTCATCATAGAACAATTAATCATGTAATGCCTTTCGGGTCTTGTGTTCATCACCCCCTCCAAGGTATGATCTACTCGGTATGATCCTACCCAATCAGGTGGCTTTATTACCCCCTCTTATCTTTTAACCATCTTTGTTTACATTTTGATTACCTTATACAGACTTGGTACTCGATGCGCTTACCTTTGAGGTAGTCCTCCCTTTCACCATAATCGCCTTCACCTACATCATTTTACCTATAATCTACCCACACCTATTAAACCTAAACCCACAACATGCCCACAAACCTACCAACTCATTTTCATATTCTTCCCTAGCTCATGGGAGAACTACATCGGCCTGAGGTCCCTTTTCACCGGGACTATGTAGGCAGCACTCCGAGGGCATGGGGCCCTTGGAGGTTAGCTCGGCCATTCTCTACCCTAAAATATTCATCAACCATGCCTAACTCACCATTTACATCACATTTCACTTAGTTCCCCTTTTCTAACAAAATTGGAAATTAAGCCACATACATAACAAGTTGCTTACCACAACATACATTTATTACACCTACCATCTCTCTATCATCACTATGCATAGATTATACAACATTTCACATATGACCCATAGTATCATTCATTGCAAACAATAATGAATCATAAACTAACTTCAACTCAACCATGCCTATAACCTAACTCAACCATGCCTATAACCTAACTCAACCATGCCTATAACCTAACTCAACCATGCCTAAACCAACCTAACTCAATCCATGCCTATAACCTAACTCAACCATGCCTATAACCTAACTCAACCATGCCTATAACTTGACTCAATCCATGCCTATAACCTGACTCGATCCATGCCTAAACCAACCTAACTCCATCATGCCTAACTCACCTAATTTCAAACCACATTAAAGTAACAAATCCATATCTCATCTAACACAAGCCATACATCCAATATCTCATAAACATATTAACACATCACAAAATACCATGAATCTCATCATATAAATCAATAAATGTGTATCTCAAAATACATGCCTATCTCATCATGGCCATCATCTCAAAAATGTTGGCACGCAGGCCGATATACAATACAAAATGTCATCGGCACGCAGCCGGTCTCATATATACAAAAAGAATGAATGAATCAATACAAAAAAATCTTTAGCACGTAGGCGGTATATGCTCAAAATATACAAAAATCACTCATACATCCTCACTGTCTTCGGCACGCAGGCCGGTATGTGATAAAAATACAACTATCTTCGCACATATATATATATCAAAAATAATCACTAGTATACATCAAAAATTGGGTGGCCGCATATCAGACATCTCACCGGATGTCCTCCATCTCTATGTCACCTACACCCTTGGCCTCTTGTGTCCCTGCTGGCACATCACCTAGCTCGGTTGCCATGCACTGGTGGCCTCTCCCTGATCGGGCCTCGGAGCTCACTGACCTCCTATGCTCTCCACACTATGTGTGTGGGATCTCATCCTCTCACTAGATGCCTGTTGTGCCTTTGTACTCTCCGTAAGAGAGGAAGTCTATCCCGGCTGCCATGAGCTGGTCTTGATAATATCTCGCCTCACCTAGGGCATCCCATAACCTAGATATAGGCATGGTCTGTGGTGGTCCCATAGGTCTCGGCCCCTGTACCTACCCTGTGCTAGCCTGTGAACTAGGACCAACTCCCTGCACTTGTGGTGGTGCCCCCTGCCCCTATGCCTGTGGTGGTGCCCCCTACCCTTATGCCTGTATATGGGCCTGTAAGGCCCTAATCTGTGCCTGGGCTATGGCCTGGCCCTGTAAACTTACCACTTGAGACAATAAGGATGCCACCTAACCATCTTTGTCTCCATCTCCTCCATCTCCTCCACCCTCTCCCTCCACCATCTGGGACTATAGACTGGCCACCTCTACCTCTGACCCCTCCAGCTATTTCTACAATATACCTATCTACGTGATCAATGTCGCTACCTGCCCCCTCGTAGGACATCTCTCTCCACTGTAATGATAGCTAAGTCGGCTGCCCCCTAGTCTAGGTGGTATGGCTCATAACTCAGCCCACCACTACCTATACCTATCTCGTGCATCCGGCATCATTAATTCATCGATCTACTGGTTGCTCCTCCTCTCCGTAGGCACCGTAGGTGTTTCACTGGAATGACTCGTTCTTATAGAAATGAGATAAGAGTTAGGTGCTAGGAGGAATACCCGTAGAATGTCGAGATGGTGTGCGCATCGTACCGTAGAAAGATCAGGCTGATTGCGGAGAACTCCTTTTTGTCTTGGAAGGACTACTGGTTTTGGCGAAGATGCAAGTTGATATCCTCTACTGCAAGCACTTCTGGTTTCTTCACTCGTCTCTGCTTGGTTAAGTGAAGATCTGGACTCTGTTTTCCACTCCCAATGATCTCTGTTGTTTCAAAAATCATTCCACCTTTGATTTTGGTTCGGGGAGCCCATTTACAGGGAACCGATGGCGGTTACGTGTCGACGGCGGCGAGTAGAACTGCATCGGTCAGGAAAAAGTAGGCTATTTTTAGTAAAATAGCCCACCTTCCCTGCTTTTCTCCCGAGAGATCAGTTGCGGGCTTGGTCAAGTGGCTAGAAGGTCGGCTTTGGGTGCGAGTAAGGAGGCATTAGTTATGGATGTGAGTCTAGACCAAGTCATGGGTCTTAATTAGGTTAGTTTAGGGTTAGGGCTAGGTCATGATGAGGTGGCAAAGTGAGGTGGCGGGTAAGGTGATGTGGATTTATCAATTATAAGGTAATTAATAAATAATTGTGTAAGGTTTAGGTGATGAGGTTAGATTATGAGATGAGATGCGGGTCACAAGGGGTCGTAAGACACAAATTTGGTGTCTACATTAGCCCCTTATTGTCGTGCTTATTTTGTAAAGTCAGCACGAACAATAATATGAAGTGGTTACTCTCGTTAAGGGTATAGGTAATCCCCTCAAATCTATCACAGATTGAGTGAACGAGAAATCGGGGATAGGGTTGATAACGGTAAATGGGGTAGAGGGGATGGTAAGATGGTGAGGTAGGTTCAAGGAAGCAGACGCATATCAAATGCAATAAGATTTAACTAGGGTACATGATTTGACGAGCAAACCAGCAGGCAGCAGTAGGCAAAGGTCGATAGTTTATCAAAACAAGGGTGATATAATCCGTATCCAAGGCATGGAAGTAGCCCCGGGTATATAATGGTAAGGTACAGAACGTTTAGGCATGTTCGGCAGTACCAAAAGGTTGGTTTGGTTGAGATAAACGTCACGGTCTAGGTCTGGGCAAAGTTGGTCGACAGATCAAGTCAAGGACCCTAATCATGCTAAAACACGAACAGGTGAGCTCGATTGAACAAAAACTACCGGATGGGTGGATAAAAGTGTATGGTGTTGATTTTGGGTAAGGGATGGAAGTGGTGTGGCCGTGGGTCGGGCCAAGTTGTTGGGTTGCGGCCTTGGGTCGGGCCAGAAGGGTAAAGGGAGGCCTTGGGTCGGGCCAAATAGTGAGGGCGAGGCCTTGGGTCGGGTCAATTGGTAGGTTGAGGCCTTAGGTCGGGCCAAATTGGTAGGGCGAGGCTTTGGGTCAGGCCGAAAAGGTAGGTTGAGGCCTTAGGTCGGGCCGAATAGGTAGGTTGAGGCCGTAGGTCGGGCCGAATAGGTAGGTTGAGGCCTTAGGTCGGGCCGATTGGTAGGTTGAGGCCTTGGGTCGGGCCAAATGGGTAGGGCGAGGCCTTGGGTCGGGCCAAATGGGTAGGGCGAGGCCTTGGGTCGGGCCGAATAGGTAGGTTGAGGCCTTGGGTCGGGCCAAATGGTAGGGCGAGGCCTTGGGTCGGGCCGAATAGGTAGGTTGAGGCCTTAGGTCGGGCCGAATAGGTAGGTTGAGGCCTTAGGGACGGGCCGATTGGTAGGTTGAGGCCTTGGGTCGGGCCAAATTGGTAGGGCGAGGCCTTGGGTCGGGCCAAATGGGTAGGGCGAGGCCTTAGGTCGGGCCAAATAGGTAGGTTGAGGCCTTAGGTCGGGCCGAAAAGGTAGGTTGAGGCCTTAGGTCGGGCCGAATAGGTAGGTTGAGGCCGTAGGTCGGGCCGAATAGGTAGGTTGAGGCCTTAGGTCGGGCCGAATAGGTAGGTTGAGGCCTTAGGTCGGGCCGATTGGTAGGTTGAGGCCTTGGGTCAGGCCAAATTGGTAGGGCGAGGCCTTGGGTCGGGCCAAATGGGTAGGGCGAGGCCTTGGGTCGGGCCGAATAGGTAGGTTGAGGCCTTAGGTCAGGCCGAATAGGTAGGTTGAGGCCTTAGGTGCTAGTAAATGATAAGAATTAGGTGCTAGGAGGAATACCTGTAGAATGTCGAGATGGTGTGCGCGTACCGTAGAGAAAGATCAGGCTGATTGCGGAGAACTCCTTTTTGTCTTGGAAGGACTACCTGCAAATAAGAACACAAGACCACAAGATTTTGATTAAACAATAAATGAGGAAACTGCCTTGGGCCCAGGAAATATAAAACTTCCTTTCGAAGGTGGTCAGTTCCCCTGCTAATATGAATTAACACAAAAGACTGCAAAATATCAATTAGATTACTTGGTTGAAACTAGTAGGAGAAGGCTGGTTTCTGGTTATAGTCAGGGTAACCGATACCGGTTTCTGGTAACCGCCGCCGGGTTGGATACTGTAGGTTGATTGTTTTGGTGGGGTGTTTGTGTTTCTTGGTGTTGGTAAGGTTGGTTTATGGATGATATTAGGAAATGAGATGATGAGGGGTAAAAGAATGACAGCTAGATGCAATGGGATCTTGAGTAGTGGGTTCAGAACTGGATTTAGGAGGACTGTGATTCAAAGAGCATAAGAAATGTTATAACAGAGGACATGCAAGATATGACTTACTGGTTTTGGTGAAGATGCAAGTTGATATCCTCTACTGCAAGCACTTCTGGTTTCTTCACTCGTCTCTGCTTGGTTAAGTGAAGATCTGGACTCTGTTTTTCGCTCCCAATGATCTCTGTTGTTTCAAAAATCATTCCACCTTTGATTTTGGTTCGGGGAGCCCATTTACAGGGAACCGATGGCGGTTACGTAACCGACGGCGGTCGAGTAGGAAGCCGCATCGGTCAGGAAAAAGTAGGCTATTTTTAGTAAAATAGCCCACCTTCCCCGCTTTTCCCGAGAGATCAGGGCCATGGGCTTGGTCAAGTGGCTAGAAGGTCGGCTTTGGGTGCGAGTAAGGAGGCATTAGTTATGGATGTGAGTCTAGACCAAGTCATGGGTCTTAATTAGGTTAGTTTAGGTTAGGGCTAGGTCATGATGAGGTGGCAAAGTGAGGTGGCGGTGTAAGGTGATGTGGATTTATCAATTATAAGGTAATTAATAAATAATTATGTAAGGTTTAAGTGATGAGGTTAGATTGCAAGATGAAATGCGGGTCACAAGGGGTCGTAAGACACAAATTTGGTGTCTACATTAGCCCCTTATTGTCGTGTAGCTTATTTTGTAAAGCTGCACGGACAATAATATGAAGTGGTTACTCCTGTTAAGGGTATAGGTAATCCCCCTCAAATCTATCACAGATTGAGTGAACGAGAAATCAGGGATAGGGTTGATAACGGGTAAATGGGGTAGAGGGGATGGTAAGATGGTGAGGTAGGTTCAAGGAAGCAGACGCATATTGAAATGCAATAGTACGACTAGGGTACATGATTTGACGAGCAAACCAGCAGTGCAGAGGCAAAGGTCGATAGTTTATCCAAACAAGGGTGATATAATCCTAGTATCCAAGGCATAGGAAGTAGCCCCAGGGTATATAACAGGTAAGGTACAAGAACGTTTAGGCATGTTCGGCAGTACCAAAAGGTTGGTTTGGTTGAGATAAACGTCACGGTCTAGGTCTGGGCAAAGTTGGTCGACAGATCAAGTCAAGGACCCTAATCATGCTAAAACACGAACAGGTGAGCTCGATTGAACAAAAAAACTACCGGATGGGTGGATAAAAGTGTATGGTGTTGATTTTGGGTAAGGGATGGAAGTGGTGCGGCCGTGGGTCGGGCCAAGTTGTTGGGTTGCGGCCTTGGGTCGGGCCAGAAGGGTAAAGGGAGGCCTTGGGTCGGGCCAAATAGTGAGGGCGAGGCCTTGGGTCGGGCCAATTGGTAGGTTGAGGCCTTGGGTCGGGCCAAATTGGTAGGGCGAGGCCTTGGGTCGGGCCAAATGGGTAGGGCGAGGCCTTGGGTCGGGCCGAATAGGTAGGTTGAGGCCTTAGGTCAGGCCGAATAGGTAGGGCGAGGCCTTGGGTCGGGCCAAATTGGTAGGGCGAGGCCTTGGGTCGGGCCAAATGGGTAGGGCGAGGCCTTGGGTCGGGCCAATAGGTAGGTTGAGGCCTTAGGTCGGGCCGAATAGGTAGGTTGAGGCCTTGGGTCGGGCCGATTGGTAGGTTGAGGCCTTGGGTCGGGCCAAATTGGTAGGGCGAGGCCTTGGGTCGGGCCAAATGGGTAGGGCGAGGCCTTGGGTCGGGCCGAATAGGTAGGTTGAGGCCTTAGGTCGGGCCGAATAGGTAGGTTGAGGCCTTAGGTCAGGCCGAAAAGGTAGGTTGAGGCCTTAGGTCGGGCCGAATAGGTAGGTTGAGGCCGTAGGTCGGGCCGAATAGGTAGGTTGAGGCCTTAGGTCGGGCCAAATAGGTAAGTTGAGGCCTTAGGTCAGGCCGGACAAGTGAACAAATGGTGTGCAGCAAAGGTGGATAGAGGCGATATTGGTGAAAAAGAGGCAAGGAGTAAATAAGGGCAAAGAATGGGGTGAAAGTTGGGTAGAGAACCGATGTCGATTCTGCATGACCGATATCGGTTAAGGGACCGATACCGGTTCCTTAGGGCAAAATGAAACCGATATCGGTGAAAGGCGAAAAACCTATAAAAAGAAAAATACGGCTTGTCATTGTCACTTTTGTTATTTGCAAACCAAATCGACTTGTCTGACGTGGAGAGTTGAGATTAGAGGCTTGATTGAGTGAGGTGGAGCTATTGTATTGGCGGAGAGTTGAGTTGGGCCGATTGGGCCGTTATTGTCACGAATCCGAGCGGATGTAACACCAGCGGAATGGACATTGATAAATCGTTTGGGGTTAAGTGGAATCCGTTATTATTCACGAATCACACGTAACCATGGTATGTTACAGGCGTTGATTGAGAGATGGAATCCCGAGACAAATACCTTTATCCGCCAACAGGAGATGACAAGAACATATGAAGATGTGTTCCATATTTTGAGACTCCCTATTATAGGAGAACTAGTATATCGTGCACTACCTAACGGCACGGGAGCGATAACCGTATGTATTTGGTCCATACGCACGAGATTTGACACAGCGAGGTTTATCATTTACGTATGGGGTAATGTATGCAGCACATCCTGAGGAGACAAGGTTAGCAGTAATATTAATGATAGCGGTAGGGTATTATGCATTACCGAGGGCGGAAGGGGGAAGATTTCCAAAGGCATTGATGTGTGTTATCTGGGAGATGATAGAAAGGAACGTGACTTTTGCATGGGCACCTGCATATTTGGCGGAGTTATACAGGGGTTTATGGGCTTGTAGGTGAAATCACAGGACGACACTGGATTGCTCATACTTATTACACTGTTGGGCCTATGAGCACATTGTTTGTGTGCGACCAGTAGGCCGATCCATCCAGCAGAGAGACCGGAGGCGAGAGGTTGGGATTCGGATGGCTTTGGTCGAGACAAAACAAGAGGCAAGATCCTGTGCCGTGACGGGTGATATTGTGTATTACAGTGTGTATGGGAGAGGGTGACGGTTGTGGACATCTCGGTGGAGGCCTTACAAGAACTATATATGGTAACAGAGAGCATGGCCGAGGAGTTAAGGGGTGTAGAGTGAATGAGGTGGATCGCGGGCACAAAGCCAGTGAATATGAGAGGATTCCTATAGATCACGTGTGGCGACAATTTGGATTTGTGCAGGATATACCCCTGGCTTATAGACCATATATGAGGATCGACGCAGAGGCAATACTCTCACCTCCCCAGCCAACACCTCCAGAAGGTCCTGAAGAGGTAGCAGCCGATCGCAGGGTAATGGACGCAGGAACGACAGAGGCCTATAGATTATGGTGGGCAGCGGAGCTGTGAGGTATACGTGATTGTCCTGACATAGCTGTGATTACAGCAGAGAGGGATCATCTGCAGTGTTTAGTTCAGCAGCTCCAAACGCAGGTGAATGAGACAAGAGGATTGTTAGCAACATGGAGTCACGGGCGGGAGACTAAAGGCTGGAGTCCTCCATGCGAGAGGGCGTATTCATATGTTACAGGAGAGATTGGCAGATCAGTGGGCGGTACCAATAGCCGTGGTACCTTTGAGGACAGAGAGGCCCGGCGAGAGGGGTCGACGATCACGATCATCACCTAGTTCGGGATGAGGCGTGAGGGTCCGAGTAAATGTTAGCAAGGTATAAGAATAAATAAGGATGCCGACCTGCATGTCGATGATAGAGAAGATGTATTTGTTTAACATCTAAATAAAACTGAATATGTATGGTGATTTGAGTTATGATAATAATAAGAATGTTTTCGTTTTGACTTTCGGTGTTTTGAAAAAGGATAAAGAGGAATGTGATTAAATAGAAATACACAAAAATATTTATATACCACACATGATAGATTATGGTAGGGGATGGTCGAGCTAACCTTGGGAGACCCCATGTCTCCGAAGTGCTGCCTACATAGCCCATTGCACAAAGCAAGGAGGGGCCTCAGACCGATGTAGTTCTCCCTTAGGATCGTGAGAGGTGAATTCAGTGCAATTTGTACGGTTTAGGCAATTGGTTGGTTGGTAAATATATTAAGATTGGTAAAGGTGAGGTTGATGGTGTTGGTAATGAATTGGTGATGTTGTAAAAAGGTATAAGGGAAGCGAAAGTTAGCCTACCCAAGTAGAAGGGAACCATGTCCTGATTAAGGTCAACACACAATCCTAGATGCGAGGCAAAGCAGAAAGAGTGCTCCGTAGGTGAAAAGAGCTAAACAAACCACACAACGTAGAACAAGCTTGGAGCCCTAGGTACCGTGCATAGATGAGAAGTCAATAGGTGAAAAGAGTTGTGTGATCACAATATATCGAGCGTACATTACGTCCCTTGAGTTGAAACAAATGGTGAGGTGAGGTGGATGGTATAGCTGAGGTTCAGAGAACTTATTACAAAGTGAGTGTTCTGACGAAAGAGAACCTACCCTAAATAGACAAGTCCATGACTCAAAAGTCCTTTTGAATGAGGCTTTTATTTTATTGAATGTAGACTGATCGATGCGGGAAGTCTACAAGGGATATTGATTGTATTATTCTTGAGGTCTTCACGAAGCTGATCGATGCGAGAAGCTTCTGCTAGAGGCTGACTGTGTATAGCTGTCCTTCGAGGGAGCAGTCTATTTATAGTAGCAGATATGATTTTAGTGCATAGCTGTCCTTCAGGGGAGCAGTCTATAGAGAATAGCAGCAATAATTTGGCATATAGCTGTCCTTCGAGGGAGCAGTCTATATTTAATTTAGATGACTAGATGTTCTTTTTAGCGTGAAGCATCTAGTTTAGTAGGAAGTTTGACTCAAGAAAATCCCATAAGAATACGGCTTATTTTAATACGTTGAAGTCATGGACTAGACTAAAAAGGGGAAGGCATCGTTAAGGGGAGGTGAGAGGTGAGCTTGATTTTATTTCGAGATGTAGGAAACAAGTGCATGTGGTGGTATGGGAGCTCAAGGGACGAGCAAGAGGCTGGCGGATAAGAAGTGATATAACACTAATTTCAACAATAGAATGGTCAAGATGCAAGGCATTAAGGGCTCAGCCTCGGAGTTTACCATTAAGCGAAGCTAAATGATAAGTACCAGATCCATAGGTGTGAGTGATTATATAAGGCCCAATCCAATTGGGAGCAAATTTTCCACGTTTGCTCTTTTCTAGTTTGGTTACATGTTGATTCTCTTTGAGGACAAGATCACCAACCTTAAAGGTACGCTCATGAAGTCGCTTATCATAAGCACGTTTAATGCGTTTTTGATAGATTTGAAGGTGATCAAGAGTCAGTAAGACGGCGTCGTCAAGAAGCTCCAATTGGGCTAACCGCTCTTGGCGGAAATCATCGTTGGTGAGAATACCCTGAAGAGATATTCTAAGGGAGGGTATTTGTATTTCGAGAGGCAAAACAGCCTCGGTACCGTATACCAAAGAAAAAGGTGTGGCATTAGTGGAGGTACGAATACTAGTGCGATAAGCCCAAAGGGCAAAGGGGATGTGATCGTGCCAATTTCTTCCGGATTCATTGACAACTTTCATGAGGATTTTGGTTAGTGTTTTATTAGAAGACTCGGCTTGCCCATTGGCTTGTGGATAGTAGGGTGATGAGAAGCTAAGTTTGATACCAAAGTTGTCGCAAAGGTCTTGCAACAACTTGTTTTTAAAAGATTTACCATTATCTGTTATTAGGCGATGAGGAATGCCAAAACGATGTATAATGTGATGGTTAATGAATTCGACAATTTTTTTTTTTTTTTGATTGAAATGAGTGGAATAGCCTCCACCCATTTTGTGTAATATTCGGTCATTGTGATTATCCAACGGTGACGTTGTGAAGAGGTCGGGTGAATTTCACCAATAAGGTCTAAACCCCATTGTGAGAAGGGCCAAAGATCTCGAGCGACTGGAGTGGGTGGCTAGGAGTATGTTGAAGGTTGGCATGTTGTTTGACACATAACACAACGCTTAACATATTCGTAGCGGCGTTATTGAGAGTAGGCCAATAATAACCAAGGCGAAGGATTCGTTTGGCCACGGCAAGGGCCGCTAAAATGTCCACCACAAATACCGTCATGGACCTCGCTGGATGGTATGAGTGGCCTCCGCGCCGCTAGACAAATGAGGAGGATGCCATCAAAGCCACGTTTATAGAGGAGTCCCCCCATGACAACATAACATGAAACACTTTTAAGAAAAGCACGTTTGCCGTTACTAGTAAGGTCAGGTGGGAGGACAGAGATTGTAAGGTAGTCGTGAAATTGGTGGTACCAGGTATCCTGCGAACTAGTAGACACAGTATTTATCGTACAAACTACCGGGGTTGAATAGGATGGGACAAAAAGTTGTTGGACCACGACGAATAATTCAGAGTCAGTTGGTGCGGCGGGAATTTGCGAGGCTAAGCAAGCCATAGTGTCCGCAAATTTGTTAGTGGAGCGTGGAATGGTTTGTATAGAATAGTGAGTAAATAAGGCTAGAAGTGAATCCACGTAGTGTTTGTATTTTTGAAGTTCCTCATTTTTGCATTGGTAGACGCCCATAACTTGATTGACTACCAATTGAGAGTCGCCAAAAATGTTGATAGATTTGATGCCTAAGTGTAACGCAACTTGGAGACCCAGAACAAGGGCCTCGTATTCCGCTGTATTATTAGTGCAAGGGAAATCAAGCCGGAATGAAAGAGGCATAGGTTCAGCGTCGAGAGGAATGAGAACAACGCCGGCTCCTCCGCCGCGCTGGCATTTAGATCCATCGAAGAAGAGGGTCATTTGATACAACTCTTCCCGGAGTGAAAGAGTGGCGATGAGTTCGTCGGGGAAGGTAAAATTGGTAAATTGTTCCCCAGGTAAAGGGGCCTCCGCAAGTTGGTCTGCAAGAGTTTGTCCTTTGATTGACTTCTGTTGTACGAATTCAAGGTCAAGGTCAGCGAGGAGCATAAGCCATCGAGCGATACGTTGGTTTAGATGCGGTTTGGCGTACATATAATGAATGGGGTCTGTGTTGGTGATGACAAAAGTTTTGTGATTCAGGAGGTAATGTCGGAGTTTGGTGGCTACAAATGATAGGGCAAGGCACAATTTTTCTACATGTGTATACCTAGTCTCATAATCCACGAGGGTACGACTTATATAATAAACGGCCTGTTCTCGTCGTGCCGAATCCCGATGTGTGAGCATAGCACCTATAGCATGGTCAGTGGTGGAAAGATAAAGGTAGAAAGGGCGGTCGTCCTGGGGTGGGATAAGCACGGGTGGCTGCAAGGAGATAGGATTTGAGAGCTTCAAGGCTTGGTGACACTCCTCACTCCATTGAAAGGCAATGTCCTTTTTAAGAAGGTGATGAAAAGGTTGACACCGATCCGAGAGTCGGGAGATGAAACGCCGGATAGATTGAGCTTACCTTGTAAACTACGCAATTGTTTGAGATTTTTGGGTGGGGGCATTTCTAGGATAGCTTTGACTTTAGATGGATCGACCTCAATGCCACACAAAGAGACGATAAAGCCAAGAAGTTTTCCAAAGAACACCAAAGACACATTTCTTTGGTTGAAGGCGACAATATTGTAATAAAGTATCAAAATAATGGTTAAAACATCGAGATGTTGACTACGATGTTTACACTTGCCGAGAAGATCGTCGACATAATCTTCAAGGATGGTGTGCATAATGTCATGAAAATGTAGGTCATAGACCGATAGGTAACACCAAAGATTCTTAAGGCCAAATGGCATGACATGATAACATGTAAGGTTCCCAAGGAGTTATGAAGGTAGTTTTGTGTTGATCGGCAGGGGCAACCAAAATTTGGTTGTATCCTGAAAAGCCATCCATGAGAGAGAGCATCTCATGACCTGCAGTTAGATCAACAAGTTGGTCAATGCTAGGTAAGGGGAAGTCATCCTTAGGGCAAGCGAGGTTAAGATCCCGAAATCTGTGCATATCTGAAGTCCCCCTGTCGCTTTAGTGGCAGTGTACAATGTTAGAAATCCATTGAGGATAGTCAATAGGCAAGATGAAGGAAACAGAAAGGAGTCGTTGGAGCTCCTCTTTGACCAAGAGAGCAATGCGTGGATGCATTTTTCTCAATTTCTGTTTGACTGGTTTGGAATCGGGGTTTAGGGTGATGTTATGGATGGCAATGGTAGGATCAATTCCTGGCATGTCAGCGTAAGACCATGCGAAAGCTTGGTTGCGAGCACGGAGAAAGGTAGTAAAGGCAGCTTGTTCTGATGTGTTAAGGGATTGTCCAATCTTCACAATGTGAGGATCCTCCTCCGTGTGGATGTTGATTTCTATAGTAGATTCGTTCAGCATGGTTTGGGTTTTAGATGGTA
The DNA here is from genome assembly GCA_018340775.1 of Taxus wallichiana var. yunnanensis. NCBI lineage: Eukaryota > Viridiplantae > Streptophyta > Pinopsida > Cupressales > Taxaceae > Taxus > Taxus wallichiana. The sequence goes on from CM031233.1 coordinate 191,249,889, forward strand.
AGGCTCGTTGAATATAAGAATCATCCGCGCCAAGGTAAGTGAGGATGGAGTCATCATCCTGGCATTCAACAACATTAATCAAAGGCGAATCCTCTTCGATCATGTCTGGATACAGAAGGGGAAGAGAAGATGGGTCCTCATTATCGCGTTGATAAGTGAGAGGACCTATGAAGATAGCATTTATGAAAAAAAAAAGTTAGGGGGGATGGATTCAGGGTCTATAGATTCTGTGGGTGATGATGGCAAAGTGGGTGATGATGGTTTGGTAGGGGCGACGTCTTCTTCTTCCAGGATACAGCTGACAGGAGGTGTCTCCTATGTAGGTGTTTCGGGAAAACCGAGACCACTGCGATCATTATGTTTACGGGTAGTCACGGGAATGAGTGTATGTCGGCCTTGTTCGTAAAGGCCAAAACCAAAGCCTTTCCACGCACAGCGAGTCAAGAAGGTGAGGGCGAAATGACGATTTGTCAAGTATTGAAAATCGGATTGGAAGGGAACCACACCAAGAGGAGGTTCAGGGGTAATGGAGGATGTGTCAACACCCCCATACGTTAGGTTAGTGCGGCAATGGGGTGGTCCGTAAGAGATTACCTCCCCCACGCGACGGTCGTAGGTGGGATGTGCATGTAATTGTCCGTACTCCTGCGGGGTAGGGAAAGAACTAACGTTATATAGGCGGTACTTTCAAACGTAAGACGCCAAAAACATCTACTAAGGGGTCGGAGGTTGGAATGTTAGCCGCGAGAAGGGAAGTGGTTTTTACGATGGTGGTTTCATCATCAAGGCATAGGCGCGTTGAGGTGGATGGTTGAGGTACATTTGAAGAGGATGGTTGGGTTGAATTTATGGGTGTCTTGATTGGTATAAGCACATCGTTAGGCCGGTATAACATATTGTAGGTTTTAAAGGGTGGAGGGTCATCTTTACGGTGTAGGACTTCCCTCGTACTCAAATTTTATGCATCTATGTAATGTTGAGGGAACGCATCCCATGGCTCGGATCCAAGGACGACCCAGCAATATATTATATTGGAACTCTCCCTCCAAGACATAGAAGAGTTCGGGTAAAGTACGTGGTCCTACCCGAATGTTGAGGATCACGGTGCCTAAGGTAGAAGTAATAGCGTCATTGAATGACCGCAACATGATGGGGTTGGCACACATGCAACTAGAAGGGATATTCATTTGTTGGAAGGCTTTTGAAGAGATGATGTTTAGGCTAGCACCCCCGTCAATCATAACACGACGTACCCGAATGTCCCGGATGTAAGCTGAGATGAAAAGAGCAGGGTCAGGATCTTCTGTACCAAAGTCAACAATTTCGTCTTCGGAGAAACTGACTGCAGCAGCTTGTTGTACAGAGACAGAAGTGGTTGGGGCAGTGGGTTGTTTGGTGAGAGAAGCAACGTGATTGGGTGTTAGAATGGAGGCGACAGGCAGGGTTTCATTAGGTAAAACCTCTATCCCTTGAAGGATCTCAACGAGAGCTTGTCGATGAGATTCAGAAGTCTGAATGAGATCATACAATGTCATTTTTATGGGTGATTGGTGAAGCTGATTAATCATATTTCGGTGAGCAATGCCATTAGAGACGGGATAGGCGGGTCCGCGAATGACCACTTTAGGTGGTGGTGTAATCGGGATGTTTGACGGAGAAAGAGATGCCGCAGGTGTGTTTTCTTTTGCTTTCCCATTGTTTTTCTACCCTCGAGTAGTGACACTAATCATATTAATCTCGTAGACCTGAGATGAGGAAGATGGTTGGGATAACTCATGGTCTTCAAGAGGTGGGGTTGTAATAATGATAGATCTTGGTGAGGCGGGGACAGATGGTATAGGAGAGGGAATGGAAACTAAAGGTCTCTCCCTTCGTAAGTTGTCTTTCTTAATCTTTCTATCCGGGAGAGGTGACTGACGAAGGATGGTTTTTAGAGCTTTGCATCCCTCCACATCATGTCCTGGTGTGCGGTGATAAGCACAGATTTTAGACTCATCGTAACCCATAGGTCGGGGTTTAGACGGGTCATAAGGTCTAAGTGGAGGTAGGGAAATGGTCGCATTCTCCACCAACATAGTAAGGATTTTGGCGTAAGATCCTTTGAGTGGGTCAAAATCGGAAGAGGATGAGGGTATTGGTTGTGCGGGTTTTGGTAATGTTTGGGCGTGGTTGGTTCGCACGGGTGGTGGTTTAGCCGAGGGGTGTTGATACGTGGTTTTCACTAAACGTGATTTCTTTGGCGCAGAAGCTATGTTGGATGATGAGGCCGCAGATGATGTGGTATCAGAAAACAACCACGGGGAAATAGGAGTGACCGAAAACAAATCTTTTGATGATGGAATTTGTTTAGGGTTGATAGGTGGACAGGATACGCGGAGTGACGGTGTTGCTATACCCTGGAATTTCTGTATGGGTGTGGAAGGCGTAGGTTGTTTTGAAGAAAATGCAGGAGGTATGATATATTGATGTAAGGTAGAGGGATGGGGTCCCAATATGGAAGGTAGGTATGACGATGATGGTTTTGATTGTGATAGGGGCACGGATTGAGTTTGTCTCCTAGGTGGCGGGACAGATTTATTTTTGGATAGATCAATTCGCTTAGGCGGGTGCGTTAGACTGGGCATTGGTGAGGTCCCAAGTGTAGGGGAAGATCTGGTTAAGTTGATAGAAGTGGACGGGGCATTTGGTAGAGGTGAGGGGGGTGAAGGTGAGAACAGGGGCATTTTAAGCTTCTGTAAACACTTCGGGTATATGGTGGAGACATCGGATCAATCATTTGCATTTGAGTAGAAAAGGGGTACTCAAACGTTCCCATAGGGCCTGTCTATCTTCTCGTGGAATGACAGTCCTCACGTGTGAATATGAACTTTTGTACGAAAGAACGACGGGTTGTGATTCCATCCACCGTGGGTGTGACACAGGGGAGGTAGATGAGGCACCGTATCAATAGATGTTAAGAGGTCAACCGGTCGTTGAAAAGATTTAGGCGATGAGGGACTAATAGGTAGGAGGGTGTGTTTGAGGGGATCTCAGAGAAGGGGACGTTTGGGAAATAGATAAATTAGATAACATCCACTCACAGTCTTGTAGGGATGTGGTGTAAGAAGACTCATCGATGAGAAGAGAAGTCCGGGCAGTTAACTCTTTTATGGGTAAAGGGATGATTTCACTTTGGCTTGATGGTGGTGAAGGAGGTTCAGACTCCTGTATTGGTGGAGAGGCTTGATTCAAAATTTTTTCAATAGAGGCTTTTGGCTGAGAATCGAAGACTGCATGGATCTCATGAACACTCTCCTCGGCTAAGATATCTTGGTTTACGTTACTGTTGGACGAGTGATTCGGGAATGGCTTGTTGAAAATTTTCAAATTTCGGTTAGCAGGGGCATTAGGATTATCGAGGGCTATATCCCCTGCGTCAACCATTTCCTGCACTATGTTTTTCAACATCTTGCAGTTTTCATGACTATGTCCTTTTACGCGGTGAAAGTTACAAAAGTCATTTTCTTTGTACCAGGAAGGTATTGCGCGGGTGGAGTCAAACCCAGTGAGTGAGGTTTAACAGGGGCAAGGTGATAGCCCCAGGCTTTGAGCAATTTCTCCAGGATGACGCCATAAGTTTCTCCCAAGGAGTGTGTAATTGATGGGCTCGGCTTTGTACTTATAGGTGGTTTTCATGAGTATTGGACGGTGTTTGAGATTTGACCATTACCGCGTGGACAGCTTCCTTTTGATTTAGAAGAAGTGGACGCATGAGGAGTGGTGGTGTTTGGCTTGTTGGTAGAATCTGGAGTTCGGAAATTGGGGTTTTTGTTACGCAACCGCAATTTCTCTTCTTCTAAGGCTCGAATTTCTAATTTCCGAGCCATGGTAAAGGCCTCGTCGAATGTGCGGAAAGTTTGAATTTGAAGAGTAGGAGAAATGTGCTTAGCACATGCCCGCGTGAAAAGTTCGATAAGTTCAGCTTGAGGCAAGGCATATGTAAGTTGGTTGATAAGGCCGCGCCATCGTCCCACGAAATCTGCGATAGATTCGTCTTCGAATTGTCGGATGGCATAAAGGTCGGTGATAGATACTTTCTTGGCAATGTTAATGGAGAAATGATCCAAGAAAGATTGGGCTAGTTGGTTAAAAGAGAAGATCGAGTGCTGGGTTAAAGCACTGTACCACTCCAAGGCAGGTCCTGATAAGGACATGGGGAAGGTGCGGAGTAACAAGGCATCATCATGGGCAATCAAATAACAAGCATGTCTAAATGATCGCAAGTGTTGTTGAGGATCCTCTTTACTATTAAAATGAGTAAATTTCGCAACTCCTATCATGAGGATATGAATGAAGGGGAACAGTAGGGTGAATAGGCTCCCGACAAACTTGCTCGTATGTCAAGGCGCTACGACTTCCCGAAACAGAAGCCTCCAGGTTTTGCATTTTGTCCATCATTTGTTTGATGAAATCTGTGGTTGGATGAGATGATGGTGCGGTTGTGGTAAACGGAGGCAAGTTGGACCAAGGGCTTCCACTGGACAATGGTGGGGCTAAGTGTTGATAAGGTATGGAGGATGAGTATGTTAGAGCAATGAATAGGGATGTCCCATATAAGGTGTTGAGGTTACTGGATACGTGTATGGGAATGAAAAGGTAGGCGGAGCTTGAGAAGGAAAGCTCGTGTGAATAGGTGGCAGAGAGCAAGTCATGAATGGAGTGGTCTGAAAGAGAGATGAGGTAGGGGCAGTTGGTGGTAACGATACGTGAGGTCCAAAATTAGCCAAGGAAAAGCCAATCTGAGTCGTATGAACCTCTGAAGCTGTCGGATTGGGAGAAGGGGCTAAAGATGCAGGAAGTAAGGCGGTGTTATCAGGAGGAGTGGGAGCTAAATGAGCAGCTATACTAATAGGCATGCCAACAAGGAGCTGACCATCAGGCGTACGGTCAGGGGCATGAGACAAATAGTATTGTACAGTGCTGGGATTAGCATCCAGAAATTTGGCAAAGTCCTTGTCTCCTACAGGAATTTGGGGGATCTCACTGGTGTCCGTAGGGTTCCCTATAGAATGTGAAGGGGGTGATTCAGGCAAAGACACAGAGCAGGCATGTGAAACCATGGCGGCGGCTTGCTTCCGAGTGATGACAACCATGGACAAGAACACACAGGAAAGTTTCAATCTATCAAGAACAAAAACAACCTCAGAATGATGAATTTGGCAGGTTGCTGGTTTGTCAGGGGCTGATGAAGACAGTAACCGATATCGGTTTAATAACCGGTGTCGGTCAGAGAGCAGACGACGTCGGTCAGTTAACCGATGCCGGTGTCAAAAGTCTAGGATAAGAAGATATAAAAGGCTGCTAATTTGATTTTTAGCAACGTTGAGTATATTTGTCAACTTATTGATCACAGAAGACAAAGTATGACAGAGAAAACAGAATTTGAAAACAAGCAAGATGCACACGCAAATCCAGAGACTAATCCTAGGGTTAATTTTAGTTATCGTGGGCTTATGCCTTTAGACGTAAGATGATGTCAGAATCCTAAACAACAAGACCTAGGGGAAATGTCAAGTTTGTTTTGGCTTATAAGGTTACCTCAATCGGGCGGAGGAATACCGCGGAAAAAGGGGAGATGTTTGAGCTGTTGTGTTAATTGTGAAGTGATTCGGTATGTGTTGTGCAGTGAAACTAGGGTTAATTTCCTGTCAATACCATGGATATCACCCCCACGTGTACGACCTGTTATTTAATCTATGTTCACTAGAATTGAAGAACAACAAGCAGGAATGCAATGCATGTGTTTTAAACCCAAATCAAAAATTATGTTCGATGAAGCAAGAGAGATGACTTTCACTAATGCGAAACTAGGAAAGCAAGACAAATTCTTTACTTAAATATATAACAAAAGCAAAGAACAACAAGTATGCTTCCTAAAATGAAAATAAGCAAGAGAAAGAAACCCAAAATGGGTCCCACCAAAGTGCCAAAATGTTTCACTTAATGACTCGCTCCTATAGAAAATGCAGATAAGAGTTAGGTGCTAGGAGGAATACCCGTAGAATGTCGAGATGGTGTGCGCGTACCGTCAGAGAAAGATCAGGCGATTGCGGAGAACTCCTTTTTGTCTTGGAAGGACTACCGGTTTTGGCGAAGATGCAAGTTGATATCCTCTACTCGCAAGCACTTCTCTGGTTTCTTCACTCATCTCTCGCTTGGTTAAGTGAAGATCCGACTCTATTTTCCACTCCCAATGATCTCTCGTTGTTTCAAAATCATTCCACCTTTGATTTTGGTTCGGGGAGCCCATTTACAAGGAATCGATGGCGGTTACGTAACCGACGGCGGTCGAGTAGGAACCCATCGGTCCAGAAAAAGTAGGCTATTTTTAGTAAAATAGCCCACCTTCCCTACTTTTCTCCCGAGAGATCAGTTGCGGGCTTGGTCAAGTGGCTAGAAGGTCGGCTTTGGGTGTGAGTAAGGAGGCATTAGTTATGGATGTGAGTCTAGACCAAGTCATGGGTCTTAATTAGGTTAGTTTAGGGTTAGGGCTAGGTCATGATGAGGTGGCAAAGTGAGGTGGCGGGTAGGTGATGTGGATTTATCAATTATAAGGTAATTAATAAATAATTGTGTAAGGTTTAGGTGATGAGGTTAGATTGCGAGATGAGATGCGGGTCACAAGGGGTCGTAAGACACAAATTTGGTGTCTACAGAGGTTGTGGTAGAGGTAGAGGCCTCTCCATGTCATCTCTCTCGATACTTTGGGAAGGACAGAGGAATACCTTGTACAAGCCCGAATCGTCATCGACCCTATCTACCAGATCATCTCATCCTCCCCGGCACGGTGACCCTATATCCACACTCTCTATTTGGAGCTCACCAGCTCCTAATGCATGTTCCTATATAAGGGGAACCCCACATATGGCCTCCATATAATGTCCACTCCTGACAACCCCTCCAACAATCGCCAAAAATGGGCCACATCATATGTCGGCCTATCTCGACCTCCACTCTCCTGTAACCAACACCCATATCTTGTATCCCAACCACACACATCTTGTGGGAAATGCATCTACTTGGGGCATCCCTATAGGTTGAACATAGACTATGTGCTCGTAGGCCTAGTAGTGCAATATAAATGTACAACACAGATAAACTCACAGTAACTTTGTATAGTTGCACCAAGAATGCCGGTGCCAAGGCAAAACATGTCTCATGCACCATCATATCATGGAGCACCCTCATCAGTGATTGGGGAAAGCATCCACCCTATGTATCGGGCAAAGGCATAGCAGCACACTACCTCCATCAATAAAACCACTAGCCTCGTCTCATCCGGATAGGATAGGTACATCTTGCCATAGCTCAAACTGGTGCTATGGAATCTCAGCTTCATCACTCCCTCACCAAAAACGGTCCCGATCAGCTCCTCTAAGGCCTCGGAGGAGATAGAGTACACCTGGGCCCCCAATATGGGTAACCACAAAATCTGGAACACGTCCTCTAGGGTGATAGTCATCTCACCCGTCAGGAAGGTGGAACGTGTTGGTCGTGGAGTCCCATCTATTGATGAGTGCAACCATCAAACTAGGTTGCCGAACAGCATGTCGGTAGCACCGAATACCACTCAAGCCCACTACCTCCATGTGCTGAGATCCAAAGGACTCGATTAGCAACGTAATGTCACCAAAGAGCGGCGTAACCCTATCCCGCATGTGTAACTCGTGATCTTCCCCGCATCCAATCCAAGAAAAACACTAATATACCTTTAACCATGACCATATTCACCAATTATCATTACCTTGTACACTATTTTTACTTTACCCATCTCAACTACCCGGCCCACATCCCTCTGGACCCTTGTGCCTAAAATCTCGATCGGTACGGTTCATCCTAACCAACTCCGTCCACTGCTTGGTGACCGATACCGGTTCCTCTTTATCGACCATGGTTACCATGTGGATCGGCATCGATCACCTATTTGTGACCAATCCCGGTTCTACCAAACCGATGCCACCAAACTTGACCGACGCTAGTCACTGCCGCGGAAAAATCCGTGACTTCCTAAATCCCCTTTTTCTAAAACCCTCCCACCTATCCCTTTTACCCCACCTACAATGACCTACACTACCCCAAAACCCCTACCCACCCCACCTATCCAATTTACTACCCTCCCCCTCTTTTTCCTATTTTCCCCCATACCCACATTTCACTTTTACCCACCCACAAAATACAAAAACCCACAAAACCCTACAAATAACAACTATTACAACCTCTACTCTATCTAATTAACACTATAGAGTTAGGCACTTACCTCGTCACACACTTGCCACAATCTCGGTGGCATATTTAGCACTTGTCTGCTGTTGGTCCACCCGATCCCTCTCTAGCCTCTTGCCATCCCCGAATATCTACCCGCAACCTCTGACCAATCAACTCTCTTGCCCTGATCCCATGGACCCGCTACTCACCAACCCAACCACTATCAAATCGACTACCAGCTCACTATCCCATTTCCTCCAGACACTTTTCTCTCTTTTTCTCTCTTTTTGTCATTTCTTCACTTCACAAATAACAAATGAATAATAAAAATGTGGATTTTTTTGTTTTTATAAAAACCCGACCTAACCAACATCGGTTCCCCTAGATTGGCATCGATCACGTGCCCTACCTAACCATCACTAGTTTTCCTATACTGACGTCGGTTATCCATGACCGCCATCGGTCAACCTAACCTACACATTGCCCCTACTTTGCCATTTTACCCCACCCTCTACCTTGCTCTTTACCCCATCCAACCTTTACCCAACCCATTACCTTACCTTTCCTGACCTCATCATTTACTACCTCTATTTTTCCTCCTTTGAGGACTCATTATTTTACCCCTACCTTGGCCTTACCTGTGCCACGACCTAGATATTTAGACCTGAACCATCGCTAGTGACCTTTGACCTCATGTGTTCACTATACCCTACAACACTGTTACCTATGTTGATTGACCTACTAACCTTACCTAGCCTATTTTCGTGACCGTTTATCCTGACCCTACCTTTGGTGTACCAGAACATACCTAAATGTTCCTACACCTAACCTACGTCGTGTTTCCTGACCATATCCTATACCTTGGATACCAGATTCACTTCAACCTTGTTTGGATAAACATATCGACCTTAGACGATGTCGAGTTTACCTACTCTTCAACCCGGTAGCATGCTATAGTTTATACGTGTGCATGCATTTTACTATTGCTACCTATGACCCTGACCCATCACCTAGATTGCCCGAGTAGACCTTTCACCCTTTTTTCCCCTCGTACCCACCTACCTTTTATCAAACCACTCACCACTTTAGCCTACTACCTCGTCAGTTCCTAGTTTGAGGGGGATCACCTTCACCCACACATGGGGCAACCACATCTTATTTTTGTTAGCATCGCTTACCAATACAAGCTATGCAAAAAAAAGGGGCAAAATTTAGACACTAAAATTAGGTCACATTCCCCTTTTGTCTGTCGACATATAAGCACCCTTTATTACATTTACCTAGCCATGACCCCCTTCACCCCACTAATATTAATTTAATTAATTTAATTAAATTAATGCATTATCCTCACTATATTTATTATTTAAATATCTTATTTAAATAATATCCCCACATACACTTCACTTAGACACCTCACCAAGCCAACTCAACCTAAGACCTGTTCTTAGTAAGTTGCCATAACTAACTAAGTCTTACCCAAACCCTAAAAATCAATGCCTACATTCTCTCTAACCACATGCCTACATGCTCACAAGAATATCCTAGTCTAATCCACGAGATAACGACATGAGATCCAAGGAAATCAAGAGGATCTCCCTAGTTTAGTAAACCTAGGAAATCCTACCTTAACCGATGTTGGTTACCCCTAACATCACCGGTTAAGCCGGACCGCAATCGGTTACCCCTTTTAACCCCTAAACTACCTTATTCTCAAGGTTGGAAAAACTTTGGGAGAAATTTTACGAGAAAGAACACATCTTCAAAGAGCCAATTCCAGTAAAAATTCACATCTAAGGAAGGAGATTGAGCATCTTCTCCCGCATAGCCATCCCACCCATGATTTGATCTATCCAAGTAAAGAGGAGTTCCAGAAGTTTTCTTTAGTTGGTCATCACTTGCAACCTTCAAAATCATCATCAGCACCTCCATCCTCACACACAAAGCCTTCAAAATGGAATCCAAGTAAGTACAACATCATACTTTCCTGGTTATTTCATTTCTTCATCATTTTAGTATCCATTGTTTACCTTGCCCCCCTATTGACCTTCTCCACATTTTCACCTCAATATACCCATTAAAACCTCACAAAATCCTACCCCAGTCACCCCATACCTCGTCCCGACCAACCAAAATCCTTTGTGCAATCACAAAGGAGACCAAAAGCCTATTATGTGACATCTCTATATCTCACAGTAACTAGCACCTGTTATATATAACCATCGTTGATCACCCCGACCGACACCGGTCCCCGTGTTTGCCAACACAACCCTAAATAGAGACCTACCCACCTAATTTTATCTCACCCTCATTCACCTGCGATCTACTCGAGACCTTTATCAGACTGCAGAGTCCTAGAACCAATCATTTGACCTTTAGATTCTATTCTAGCTTAGCCTATTAGATTAGATCTATTTCTTATTGTGTTTTTAAGTGAGATACCTAAATCATTTCAAAATAACAATAGGATTTACTTTGTTTACAACATTGAATTGTTTAAAATAGTGGACTGACAACCATCTAGGAAGTATCATACTTCCCATATCTATCTTACACTAGGAAATTCACTACCCATATTATTTAATTCCTTCTGGTGGTCTTGTTGTAATTACAGGTAGTTCCTCCTAGCCAAAGGGAAGCTCTCATGATTAGCTATGGGTTCGGAAGTCATATGTGTGCAACAACCCATCAACTGACATTTGAACAGGTATTCCTCCTATGCCCGTTACCCTATCTGTTTTGTCAACACTTTAAAGAGACAATCTAAGAAAAAGGTGAAACAATACCCTAGTATTGACTCAAACCCCTCTTCCAACCACTCAAAATCATGCCATTCACCTCCATAACGTCTCGTAAAGCTTCACAATCTTATCCTAGCCTCATAGTTGACCCTAAGTGGTTGATAAGGGATTCACACCTCTTAATCACTTGGTAATTCACTAATTGTGATTAGGAAGGCCTAATCATTATTAGCAAATCTAATCTAATTCGGGGCTTTAGTCCCACATGCACCAAAATATAAGTTTCTCTCAAAAGGAAAACTATAAAAGGGCGCACCTCATTCCTTTATATTTTACACCATGCTCTTATTTTCATCTCATATGATAAATATGATATATAGCTAACTTCAATCCTTGCTTAAAGCCTTCAATGGGGTTAGGAGATGGATATCCAAAATGACCAAGTTGTCATTAGGAGAGGCCATTTCACCTTGTTTGGAGTAGCAACCATAACCATTTGATTTTCTTCTTACGTCTATTTAGGCCCATGTTAGGTAATTCAAGCATATTAGTAGGCATGTTTAGTAAGATTTTGTATTGTTTTCATACTAGTTAAGCATTCTTTTAAGATTCTATCTTAATGTTACATTCGTAGACTTAGAACCCTTGGCTAGATGGATGGTAATGGTGTTAGCTTCCTTTTTAGTCGTGTAATTTTCTTTGTAAATTTTAGGGTGTCATCAATCACTAATCGTCTATGATATATACCAAAGTAGTTTCTTTTATCGATCATTATATTTTATCAATCATTGTTTATTTCTCTAGACTTAATTTGTCTCAGCTTGTAAGCATGTCTCTACCGTAGAGGACTGCTCCAGATTAGTCTAATCTGATATCTTGATCATCCAACAACCATTTATGTGGGAGTAGTTCAACATCCTCCATGAGATCTATTTAAGTGCCATCATATTTGAACTGACCATCGAAGATATCTAGGAGTAGTTTGATTTCCTTGATGTTATCCGACATGAAACTAAAGACTACTAGTACATTTACTTCAAAGATCTTCATATTACCACCACTTTGGCCTAGTACACCAATGAAGTAGAACAAGATCTATTTTTCACCTCAAGTTCTAGCTTCTTTACCTTATATCCTTATCATTGTCATTATCTATTTTATTATCTTTATCAACTCACTTGATTGTATCAAAACAAGCTGATATTCTTCATGGAAGTCCCTTTGGATTCCAAGGATTGGCCTTTTTGAGAAAATCATTATCCTATTTTTATAATATCTCTCATTTAGATATCTATATTTTTAGGTCTCTTCACTCGAAGAAAGGAGGATCTCTTTTTCATGGTCACCCTACTTATCATTCTGAGATTGTGACTCACAAGACAAGTATCATTAAACCATGCCTTATTTTGAGTTTTAGGTAATTTCTACATTTAAAACATTTTACCAAAAACTACCTAATAACTTACTAGCATGGCCCATGGGACCATGTCTCCTTATTTTCCATTAATAATTAACTATTATTCATTCATATATTCTCTATTTTGTAATCACTAACATTACGGTAAATCACCCATGATTGCTGAAATCACAAATGATCTTTGTGGATTGTTCCTTATTACTCAATCATTTTTCCTTTGGATGTGTTTTCTTTTCTATTTTCTATGTTTATCTAACCATTATAGGTTTCCTCTCTGGAGTGCCTATTTATTAATTTCAATTGAGCTAAACATTAAATATAAAATCAAAAAGTAATCATAGGTACATTTTCTTCATTTTATTCCTTTCCTTGGCATTGCATTTGTCTATTGTCCTCATCAAATTAACATTTATTTTTGGGATTTATAAACAAACCCTTCATATCTCGCTTGATCATATAGTTTAATTATGGGTTAACGAATTTCATTCACTTAAATCCCCTCACACAAAAAAAAATCATGTTAAACATAATCTACATCAAAACACTCCTACCCAAGGTGGACCTACTTAGATTTCATTACCAAGAGGATAAGCCAAATCAGTGTTTTGGCTGAGTATAAATAAGCTGGTGGGTGGTATATTGGCTAAGCACCCAACACCCTTATCACCGTGAGACCATGAAGTGAGGGGTTAGGACTTGATACCACACCTCATACGACACCAACACATATTTGGGTCTCACGTACCTTCAGGTACATTGAGGACTCCATCCTTTAACTTCACCTAAAACCAACCATATATTTCCATTTCCTAGGAACTCATAGCTATTTTTCATATTTCACCTTTTTTAATTAATCAAGATAAGTAAAATTATCTTGTGTGATTTATCTATTTGTTTGTAATCAACCATCTAGGTTTCTTTATTTATTTTAGTGATCATTTGTTTTCATGGTCCTTACTGGACAACGAAATTCCCATCAACAAAACTCTAAAAACATGGTTGAACGCTTTCAATGATCCTTAGAAAATGTTCAAACTTGCATTGATTACGCCACACACCTAATCAACCTACATCAATCATATTTTTCACCTCCAACACATGATCAAGAACCCCCACTCTCTTAATAGTTAATCGACCAAGTATGAAATCCTGGATCCATCTAGTCCTCAGTTTTTTATAGTGGTGATCCGGTTTCCATAGAGATTCTTGATTCAAACCTTGTAACTTTAAATGGCTATCTTATTACTCAATGAGTCCTCCTCTAGTAACCCACACCCGAATAATGACCCACGTCACTAGATTCACCTACAAATTTTCTCAACTTATCAATCCTAATCACGATCCAATCATCCAATAGCTCCACCCCTATTCCACTTACATTAGATCGAAATATTATCTCGCATCATCAATACCCATCATCACTTTGGACCTAAATTTTATTTCTTCACAAGAAGTGGCCAGCCAAAATCAACATCCTCACTAGACCCCTCATTTATCTCCAACTCATCACAAAATTACGTCAATACATCTTCTTCTATCTCTAGTCCTATTGTCTCTTCCATGATATAGAAAATCTCGTAAGATTTGTAGTCATTACACTTGACTAGTCTCAACCTACCCCTTTGTAAAATTCGATGTCATTCATTCAAAACATTTTCATGTCCATCTCGACATCGACACCACTTATAAACACTAGCTCCATCTCTAGTACCCACCGTTTTCAATAACAAATGCAACCGCTCCTATTTCACAAATCCCCTCTCAATAAACACCTCAACAATATCAACCATTTATCCCTTCTCAATACACACTTTAACCATCTCAACCCCTTATTTACACTTCTAATCCCTTCAAACATATATCCCAATAGTCTCAACCCCCATCTATACATCCACCCCTTTCCAATACATACCTCAACCATCGAACCTCTTTTCAACACATCCATGTCTATCCAATATCAATATATCCGACTCTCGACACCCCTAGTTTCACAACCCACCTAAAAATATCTATGAATACTCCCATTCAACACAGATATCTCTCTACCATATCAATCATATCAGCAACCAAATCCATTCACATATAATCAACCCACCCTTCTTCGTCATCTAATCCTCAACAACCATAAAAAATGACCCTTTGTAGTCATTAATGAACAAAATCTCTAGCCTTGAAGTGACTTCTATGTGTCCCAAGAACATGTTATCTTATGAATAAATCTACAATGATCCCATCCATCATTCCATACCATATAAAGTGTATACCCCACACTAGGAACCTCTAAAATTCCTTATATTCTACAACAAAGAAGACCCTCAACAACACATTCGAGCCTTCCAACATGCTTGTTACCTCATTGCACATGATCGGACCTCGTGCAGTACTTTACCCATGTTTTTAGTTGTATCTACATTACATTGCTATAATAATATCTCCCAATACTCATTTTTCTCATTTTCACAAATCTTCTTAGAACACTTCTCAATAAACATTTCCCACAAGGTTACCATCACTAATTTGTATGATGTCAAAAAAATTGAGGAATCTATTTTAGATTTAATCACTCGTTGGAGGGGCATCATTAATTAATTATCCTTTTCCCTCCCTCGTAGAAATAACTAATTGAGTTATTTTCTTGTTGTTGTGTTAAGCATATATCATCCACATTACAAATCCACCCATTTCGTACATTTAACGAAACCTTCACTATGGCTCGCAAACTCAAACTTTACACTCTCGAGGATGGTAAGTTTTAACTCGATCAAAAAATCCTAAACCCAAGTCCTCATTCAAACCATCCTCTAGTCATGAAAAATCTAAAACATTAGAAAATACAAATTGTAAGACTGCTTCAAAAGAATGTTTGAAAACTAAACGTGCATGCCCTTAATCCATTTATACACCCATTGGCAACATAGTTATTGACAAAATGTTAGATGTATCTATGAAAACCCTTCCTCATATCCATCCCATCCACACATCTGTCTTAAAAGCCTCTTAGTATTGAGAAAATTACTACCGTAAATATCAAAGGATCAAAGGCCACACCATCAAAAGGTGTCACTCATTCAAGAACTAATTGAGATATTTTCTTATTATTGTGCTAAGTATATATCATCCACATTACAAATCTAGTCCATTTCATGTATTTAACAAAACCTTCACTATGGCTTTAATCTCAAACTTTGCACCCTTGAGGATGCTAAGGTCAAACTAAGATCAAAAATCCTAGACTTGAGTCCTCGCTCAAACCAACCTCCACTCACGATGAATCTAAAACATCGAAAATATAGTTTTCGTAAAGATTGCTTCAAAAGAATGTTCGATAAATGAACGTGCATACCCTCAACATAATTATATGCCCATTGGTGAATTTTGGAATGTAGTTTTCGAAAAATCTTAGATACATCTATTAAAACCCTACCTCATATCCACCCCATCGACACATCTATCTCAAAACCCTCTTAGTATCGATAAAATTTCTACCGTAAATACCAAAGGGTTAAAGGCCACAACATTAAAATTTGTCACTCATTCAAAAACATCCTTTAGGACCTTATCGACAAAGGTGGAGTTAAAATTGATAACCTAAGTGCACCTCTAAATCAAAACCTAGACATAATTAAACATCCCTTTCCAAATCATGCCCCATCTACTAGCTAACCACAATCAAACTTCATTCACTCTCATCAAACAATCAAATATCGCTTAGCCACATTTCTACTTTTTACATGCCCCTATAATGGAAGAACCATCTCAATCATTCGCAAATGATTATATCATAGTAAATGAATCCACCTTATCATCTACACCCCGTGTTTTCCCTCGAAGCACCTATCAAATCTCACAATTTTCTTGATCTTGTCTCTAGAAAATATCAAAATCCACCCACATCATCTTTAAACCCATCTTCAATGTCTTCAAAATCCTCATAAAATAAACTTGTCTTACAATATGTGAACAATTTTTACAATGATCATGTCATTGAACATTATGTAAACAATCTTTAAAATCATGTTATATGACCTCCCATCCCCCATCTAAGAAAGTGAAAATCGTATCACATGAGCATCTAACCTCCTTAACATAGAATCCAAAATCCATACCCTCTATTTTGGGACCACATCCCTCACAAAACTATTAGTCAATATTAGATATTCTAAGATCATTCCCACATAGAAAGCCATCCCTTCAAAAATTTTACCAATAAAATAACTACTAGTTCCCCCGACCTCAAATTTTAAAGGAAATTATGCAACAATCCTTGAAATTTTCATCTAATGGTCCATCATAACTTTACCTCCTCTTAAGCCATCTCGGATCTCGAGGATGGAAACCCTCCTGGTATAATTTCAAAGCATTTTTTGATTATCATCTTATACTAGGACATTCTATAGAGGACTGTAAATCCCTTCACGCATCCATTCAAAGCCTTGCTAACAAATCCCTTATTCCTACAAATATAGAACAATATAAACCAACCCACTAGACATCTTATACCACTACATCTAAATCATCATCTTCCACTTATTCTACATCTACCAAAAAGTGAGGCCTCTTCCAAGAAATCCCCTCTTCATCAAATTTACATAGTACTTATCACTACCGGAACTCGTACCCACAAACCCAAACTTCATATCAAGAAAATTCAAAGGTTTCTATTCCACTCAATCTTAAATCACCTAATATAAAACCTCCTACCAAGGCTAAGGTATTCATCCTTGCTACTCCACATACCTAATCTACCACTTTCATGCAAAATACTATAATCAAGAAACTCCATCAAGCTCTAGTAAATATGTCCCTTTACGATCTTGTGAAAACCCAACCTTAGCACCGATAGGCCATGATTAAAGCACTCTAATCAATATCAGTACCCTTAGATGATCCATAGTAATTTATGAACATATTCGATACACTCAAAATGTTTGTTTCCATCTCTTTTGACAATTTTGAAATACCATCCTTACAACTCGGAGAGCACAATATTCCATTATTTATCATCACCCAAATCAATGCCAACATAAAAATTATATCATCACATGTATTTTATTAACTTCAAATACCAAACACTATTTTTGCCCAATCACCCAGTCGTCTTGAGATTTTAATGACACCATCACTCCCACATTGGGCATAGTTATCTTAACAATCTAAGTTAGCATCAAAACCCTCCACAAACGCTATGCATCAGTATCCCATCTACTCTCAATAATTATCTCAAATATGAACATGAGGGTAAAAATGTCACTATCCTGGTGGATCCAAACCCTTTCAATTCATGTCACATGATATATCTACCAAATGACTTGATTCTCCTCAAAACAAACTCAGGTTCCTTTAATGAAGTCTCTATAAGTTCTTCTATTGCTTCATAAAAATTACCTGATGACACTTCCTTCAAGGATGTCATGCAATGTCTTTCACTAGGGAGTATCATCTCCTTACGCTTAATTCACTTCCTACACCAAAGACATACGGAAGACCCAAAAAAACCCATGTATGAACCTAATGACAGAGATGTTATCTCCTTCGGTCCACCTCATCTCAAAATCAATCTCATCAATAGATGGATCAATTGTAATTTTCATCTTCCTACTAATCAACACCACGCCAAAGCATTCTATCATACTTTACATTCCTATATAACCAAACCTTTGCAAATATGTAAATGCATCATTGTTCCTCGAAAGGATTTTCCATCAGACATTATGAACAAGAAATCCACAACTTAATCCTTGATCATTCTCGTAAGCCTCACAAAAAATATGAGTTAGGTTTTGAAAAAAGAGCCTCGAATCCTCCACAAGAATCATATCTTGATCAATAACAAAACTAGAACCATATTCCTCATCTACAAACAATAATCCCATGGACACATATGACACCGTTTCCATTCGAATTAAATTTTTAGTCAACACTATCACCTTAGGACCGCTTACTTATCAAACTAACCATGGTACTAAAAACCTCCCTCTTGTATTACAAAATGATGGAGGAATAATCCCCATCATCAATATTCTTCAATTCCATAATAACCAATCTATAGTCTCCTACATGAGGGATGAATATCATTACCTTAAAAATACTCTACCACCTGACACATCCATAC
Organism: Taxus wallichiana var. yunnanensis; assembly: GCA_018340775.1. Lineage (NCBI taxonomy): Eukaryota > Viridiplantae > Streptophyta > Pinopsida > Cupressales > Taxaceae > Taxus > Taxus wallichiana. The sequence goes on from CM031233.1 coordinate 191,268,400, forward strand.
TCCTCAACGAATCCACTATTGACATTAACATAGGGATTCCATAATATCCTCGTAGATAGTCAAATTTAGTCAATCCTTAAATCTATAAGAATTAAAGGACTTTACCACATTCCTCTTTAAACATAGTCAATATTTTGCATGGTTGTAGAATGACATGTCATAAACCCTAATATCCTCTTCCACAATATTGTTACCAATCCCAATGCTAAGATTGTCAAATAGAATCTACGTACATGATGTTGCCTCACATATATCTTCTCATCAAAGAAGAGTTACAATGTCACCTTTCTGTTAATTTCATCTTACCCATTGATTACCCACCATGGGTCTCTAATATACATGTAACCGAAGCTTCTAAATTTTTTTGTATCTCTGACAAAATTTTGGGACCTTAACCTCGCTTGTTCTAAAGATGACTTTCCCCTTTCGAACATCGATCAGCTCGTTTATGTCACCACCGCCATGAAATGTTTTCTCTCATGGATGGCTTCTCTCGGTTATAACCACATCCTCATCTCCATAGAAAATCAACACAATACATCCTTCATTACTACTTGGACTTTCTGTTGTCATGTCATGCCCTTCAGCTAAAAATGTGGGTCCACTTACCAATGCACTATAACATATATATTCCACGATCTTATTCACAAAACCATAGAATACTATATTAATGACCCCTTAGGAAAATATAAATAGCATAGGAACCATCTCGCTATCCTCGACACAATATTCACTCATATTATTCAATAATTCCTTTATCTCAACCCTACTAAGTGTGTGTTTAGTGTTCTTATCGGAAAAATGCTAGGGTTCATCGTTTCTATTAAGGGCATTGAAGTAGACCCCTCTAAAATCAGATTCATCATCAAAATTCATCCTCCATCAAACCTCAAACAAATTTTTATCCTTCAAGATAGACTTTAATTAGTCCTTTGTTTCATCTCACAACTTTCGCACCATTTCCAACCTTTTTATCATCTTCTTTGGAAAGATATAAACTTTAAATGGGATCATAATTGTCAAAAGACCTTTCATGAGATCAAATATTACCTTTTATCGCCACATGTGCTTAAACATCCACGTGAGGGGGTCTGTTTCTACCTCTACATATTTTCTACTAGTCATTCCTTGGGTGTTAATATTGCTCATCCAAATAAGCGGTGGTTGTGAATAGGCTACTTATTATATAAGTCACACCTTCCCGACTACAAGACCCATTATACCAAAGCTGAAAAGTTATGGTGTGCCTTGTACTTCACAATTTCCAAACCGTGTCAATACCTTCTTAATCATAAAACTTACATCATTAATAGCTTTAATCCTCTTAAAACCATGTATTCCAAATCACATCACAAAGTTGATCGCATCTCTCGATGGCTCATGCTCATGACCGATTTTGACCTTGAATTCACCTCAAAGAAATTATATTAAGGGACAAGCCATCGCTGATCCAATTAAATATCCAATGTACTAACAACATGGTCAAATACGAAGCTCTCATCATGGGTCTCCAATTTACTATTATGCTTGGTGTTCAAATCATTGATATTTGCAAAGACTCGTAACTCTTTATCAATAAAATGAAAGGAATTTATCAATGTAAAAACAAGATTCTACAAAAATATTAAACCATTTTTGAATTCCTCTTAGAATTTTTTTGATTGTTACAACATCTAAAACATTCTATGATCATCTAAAAAATTACAGACACCATGGCTTCTCTTGCATCACTCATCTGCTTCTCAATTGAAATTCCAAATTTTTTGTTGTTGTACACAAACTTGATCAACCATCTCACAAAAATTAAATCCCTTCTATTAATCTCATCGAAAATAATCCAACAAATATCTGGTATAATCAAACATTTGACTATCTCTCAAAATCAAAAATTCCCTTAGCTTATCTAAAAATGCTAAGTGATCTTTCCTTCAACGTGCTACCCGATATGTCATCATAGGTGGTGTTTTATACAAGTGCATATTTGATGGTCTCTTGTTATGATGCCTCAAATCCCATGAATCTACTAAATCTATTCAAGAATTCCATGATGGAATATGTGGTGGACACTTTAATGGTATGGTTTTGCTAAACGCATCCTATTATTGAGATATTAATGGTCTACTCTTAATACAGATTGATGCACATATGTCAAGAAATGCATTAAGTGCCAACAACATTTTATCCTCACTCAAATCCCAAACAAGATTTGCAGAACCCTCTCAATATTTATTGCCATTCTCACAATGGGAACTTGACCTCATAGGTCTCATTATCCCCGTTCATCGCAACAACATCACTCTATCATTAGAGATTTTGAATATTTCACTAAATGGGTGGATGTTATTCCCCTGGTCTCTACTAAAGAAAACAAAATTATCAATTTCATCTATCAACACATCATATGTCACTTTGGTATCCCTCAAAACTAGTCACTGACAATGGAAAGTATTTCAAGAATAAGGAATTCAAGAAATTATGTGACACATTCAACATAAAACTAAGTTTTTCATCACCTTATTATCCACAAGAAAATGGAAAATCCAAATCTTCTAATAAGAAACTTAACAAAATTCTCATGAAAACCATTGATCAAGTAGGAAGAAATTGGAATCTCTAAATCATGTTTTCTCTCTGGGCTTACTGAAAAGTATCTCGTATGTTTTGGGTACTACACCCTTTTCTTTAGTCTATGGCTTTGAGGTAGTCTTACCCCTTGAGGTTTAAATCTCATTACTTTGCATATCACTAATAGATTTTGTCTCTGATGAGGATTATCATCAATAATGTCTTTCCCAATTGGAGTTGTTAGATGTACGTTGCCTAAAATCCCTAAAACATCATCATGTATATTAAGAGTACAACAAATGCATGTATAACAATCATGTCAAAGAGCATGAATTTGACATTGGTGATCTTTTCCTCAAAGAGAATACAAATTTCACTACTCTAGAAAGGAGTAAATGTGGAAATTTTTCCCCTAATTAGATTGCTTCAAATGTCATGACTCATAAATATTGGTTGGGAGCTTATCGTCTAACATACCTCGATGGTATACCTAAAAAGGAACCTTTGAATTCCTTGGACTTCTGGGATTTCTACTATTAACACATCAATTTTCATGACAATAGTCACATCAAATATATTTTCCATCACTCGCTTTGTCATTCATCATTGTAATGACTTGAAAGCATGTGGTTTGTTGTCATTATACTAAAAAAATTAAAGATCGGTACCATGTCTCTATTTATCACATCTTTCACATGGACAAGTTTCTCTTTAGTGGAAACCTCATAATCATTACATCCATAAACCTTGTTTACAAATTGAAGACATGTTGCAGGGATACACATGTGTAGTTTGTACACACATTGTTCCACTCATCAAAATGGTCTACCGAGCCTTCCCTTAACATAAAATAAAGTTTAAAACACCCATGGATTAATCATATCAAAATATATATACTGATCCTTGAAGTAAAATTATCAAATATCAAAATCATACTGTAAAAAAAATAGACCGATCCCTTAAAGGATAGTTTCCTATCAAAAATATAGACCAATCAATTGAAGGACGGTTATCCAAAAGTTAAATCAAAGAAATATAGACCTCTCCCTCAAAGGGTGGCTACCCACATCATTGTAAAAAGTCTTCCCACATCAAGTAACCTTAAAAATTTCAAAATATCAAAAGCATCCTAGGAAGTATTCCTGTATCAATAAGCTTTTCCATTAAAGAAAAATTCATGCATTAATTATTTTTCATCAAAATAAAATGTATAGTTAGGGCATGATCTCATGAAACCATTTATAGGAGAACCTACTCCCCCATAAAAACTACATATATCAACCCTTCCCATGTTCTAAGAAGGTATACAATTCATTTTCATCCTTATCCAACATCTTGTATATGGATGCCCATTGATAGTTACATGTTAACATCTCGTTATAAGGAAAAAAAGTGTAATAATATTCACTATATAATTTACCATCACATATGTATCAAATCTAGTTCCAAGGAAAAAAATTCACTTTTGATTCCCACCCATCATTAGAATACATTTTGATATACATTGAAATCATTATATCTCAAGTCACATCGCAATCTACATACATATCCATCATACCTAACAAACAAAATCAAATATTTGTCTTTACGTCAAAATTCACATGCCAACACTATGCCCGAACATCACATATAATATACAATAACAAAACATCAAATATAAATATAAATCAACATCTTTATATATCTAAACACTACAATCATCACATAAAATAAACATAGAAACAAAAATCCTAAGCATATATATATATATATATATATATATATATATATATATATATATATATATAATATCAATATGTCAATATAAATAATCAAGAATACATCAAATAGAGGGTTAAAGAGGATTTGTATACATCAAAATATCATGTACTTGAGTCAACTAAACACCCACAACCGATGCCTCCACTAGAACTACTCCCCCGATGACCACCCTCACATTCATTTTGTCCCCTACTAGGACTTTGCCTCCCATCTGGGCCCCCGCAATAGTTGTCCTACACTTGTTGTGTTGCCCAACGGTGTCACTCATCTCTGTTCATGGTATACGACATAGTGAGGCTCATCCTGGAAACCTCATGTGTTCTATCTCCTCATAATACCATAGCTAATCACACAAAGTGACCGATAGTTTTCTGTGATTACACTACCATGTGGTCCAATCAACATTTTCCTATGCCCTCCTCTACCTCCAAGATCCTCCATCTCCCTCTATATATCTCAAAATATCACAAAACACCAATCTAGAGCTCTAAATCTCTCAAGCGCATGATAAAGATGAATTTATTGTGCTAGAAAAAAATATTTATACTGGCATGAATTTCCCCACTTTGTGGAATCACCAATGATTCCTCTAATTGCCTAAAATTTCCTTAAATCACAAGAAATTCAATTAAAATTTATCAAAACACTCCATTAAAACATCCAAGTCATTTTAAACCATCATCTTCATCATCCCTTTCCAAAATAACAAATTTGTCCGACCAGCCTCCTTTTAGGGTCCTAATCCCCTTCTAGAATGAACAATTCAATCAATTGATCAAATCTTACCTTAATCATGCATCACAATCATTCAAAGTCTTGCTCTATTAAAATCCACCTCATATCTTTATATCCTTACCACCAATAGGTCATATGTCTATAGGATACAAAACCATTGGTTCCCCATAAGTTGGCTCCCTAGTATTTAAAATCCCACCTTTGTGGAAACATCATCATGGATAGATACCCAAGATCATCTCTCCCTCATTTTCTTCCTATGAATTATACATCTAGAGGTCATGGACCCCTTGGTTACACTATCATTTGGTTCTATGGTGACGTCAAATCTTTTTGACAACCTTGTTTTCAGTGCCTCATCCTAGGCAACTCAAAATAAAGCCTATCTATCTTATCTAATTAACTCAATAAAATTAGTGATCATTGTACTTCATCACAAATACCTCCAATTTGAGAAAGAATCACCCATTTAAGCACAAAGCAAACCATCTAAATCATTTTTGTCTAATAGTTTGTCCATCACAAACCACTCAAAAAAAAGGGCCAAATGTACACCGGGTTTTCATCACCAACGTAAACCCCACATACACACATTAGTCTATTAAACATGATCTAAGTCACCCCACTCATCCCGTAAAACAATTTTTACTCCCTTTAAACCATATTTACCTATAAAATTCACCCTAACATATCTAAAACCTCCTAACCATCTTTAACCTATCCTAACCTTTTTTACCCTAACCTCCTAACCTCTCCCCTAACCATTTACCCTCATCCCCATACCAAAAATAATTGTTTTAGAAGTGGTTGAACCCAATTCAATGGGTTATTATGAATTTCTTAGATCACCGACGATTCCAACAAATCATTCGTGATTATAAATAGGATCTTAAACTCCTATGTACATGACTTTAACATCTTCACTCTAAAAATTTTGAACGTGCAATGAAGTTCTACCACTCCAACAATCTCAAAACCCATACAAAAAGATATTTCCACTCTAAAAACCATAACATGTTAATTTTTGCATCTACAAGCCCTCAAGATCCTTTTACAATGTCAAAGGATCAATAGATCAACACCACAGCTCAATCATGCCTTAGGAGAACCTAAGTAGCCAATTCCACACTACAAGGTAATTGCATATTGTTCATTATCATTTTTAATCTAGTTATACCATCAAAACAAAAACAAATAGTCATTTTAGGTCTCTATTTTCAATCATGTTATAATTTATAAAAAAATCCATCTTTTTAGATGAATCATCGACGATTCCCTCAAATCGCCAAAGTGATTATCACTAACTCGTAATGCAATTTATACCAAATTATTTTTATCAAGATTATATTCTATCAATCATTATTTATATCTCTAGACTTAATCTGCCTACATACGAGCATGTCTTTGTTGTAGATGATTCTTCCAAGTCAAGATCATCCAACCACAAGCATATATAACCTCCCAATCATCTAAAAACCATTCATGTGGGAGGAGTTTGACATCCTCCATTAGCTCTATTTATGTGCCATCATAATTTTCAATAACCATCAAATATATCAAGGAGTAGTTCAAGTTCCATTACAAGATTCAATAGGAAAGTAAAGACTATTGGTATGACTACTTTGAAGATCTTCATATTACCACCACTCAGGCCTAGGCCAACTATGAAGCATAACATGATATTGCTTTTTAACCAGAATTATTGATGAAGGGAGGAAGGATGAAGATCTAGATGGAATCCATGTAAATAAAGGAGGTGTACTCAACCAAGAGATGAAGTAGCTTTAGATTCAAATAATTATTCAACCATGGAGACAATGTGCATTCATTTAGGGAAAAATAATCCATTGCATTTCTCATCAATCAAGAAGAGAGGTGTAAAAATAAGGGATTGTTGAGTAACTCCCATTCATAGCTAACGATGCCTCCATTATGAAGAAAAGGAGTTACTTCTAGAAAGTCAAATTAACTCTTATGACACACACTTACACATATGATAGACTCCGTCACAAAATATATCATAATGAATACCACACCTATGATCTCCATGCTCCCACATAAGTGAAATAACTCACCTATTGAGGTGGCCATACATATATTAAATAAATAAAATATTAAAAATACCACTCACACTAACACCCCCCTTCATCATAACTTAGGATAACGAAAGGTGAGTCAGAAAAACACAAAAAATGAAAAATGGGTCTTGGAAACTAATCCCGATAAGGTACCCATCAACAAAAAGGATATCAAGAAATGGAGGAAAAAAATGGGGAAAACATACACAACAAAAGAGGGAAAAAATCTCTAAAAATATAAGAAAATTTTCACAAATGGGAAATATCTTTGGAAGAAGAAGAAGAGAGCAGAAGAAGGAGACAAGAGGAATTCATAAGAATTTGTATATGGATTTGAACTCTACAACTCTAGGAATTCTCCAAAAAGGGTGTCGATGATGTTGTCCTCAATTAATGTATCAAGAAGAACCAACCACATTGAACTATGTTCCTACATTTAGGAAGGATAGAGATATAGTATTGGAAGTCCACCCACTCTATGAAGGAAATCAAGGTAATAGTACGAATACATCCGAGTATGAGCCATGGAAGTCTGAAATAGGTCTAGTAATTGAGTTCCAAGGAATCGAAGGTAATGCCACGAGGGTAGAAATATTAGAGTATGAGAGGAACATTGGTTGAAAGGATTCCCAAGTGATGTCAAAGGTAATGTAGCAACTACCACAATAAAAATAGGATCCACAAGCAAGGGTGGATCAATGGTGATCTCTAAAGAAGTGGAAATGATAAGAGTCCTAGAAGGGGAACTCCTTTGAAACACTTGTAGAATGATGAGGAATTCCATGTATTGCATCCAAGTAGACACTTCAAAAATATGATGAAAGTCCTGTAGATACTTGTTTGAAATAGGGGCTCAAAAACATAAGATCAATGTTTGACAGCTTATAAATCATCATGTGAAGGAAGAGGAGTGGAAAAGGCCTCGCACAATAGAAGTGGAAAGGAGGAAAATGCAATGAACCTATAAGGTTGATAATTGGAATGCTTGATGTCTAGTAGGAACGGAGGAGAGTCAGCATAGTATGGAAAGGTTAGAGAAGGAAGAGAGGATTCCTTCATAGTACTCTCTTCATCAGAACTAGAAGTAAAATCCTTTTCATCAGGGATAGAAGTAAGAAAATATATGTCGGCGGAATTGTCATCACGTGAAGAGAAAGAGGAGACAACTGTGTCAATAGTAGCAATAAAGTGGTAGTATGTGAAGGGTTTCTAAATAAGGACTGAAAGATGCTCTAGATGGTGTGAGGAGGATCTGATTTTGCCACATAAAGGTAGAGAGGTCTATATACATGCAACATCAAGTGACCAAAAACATGGTCACACATGTCGAGATAGTCCTCAAGATGAGATGGATCAGTGGGTGCAGGAACTGGCCCATGTAGAAATTAAATAAGGCCCTTATGTGAGAAGTAATTTTCCATAGAAGCACACCATGATGTGCAGTTATCTCTACTAAGAAGAAGTGGTGAAGGTTGTAAAGTGATATTGTGACGTTCAAGTATGCAAATTAGCATCCTCCATGATGTGGAAGAAAGAAGTGTAAGGTGCATGAGAAGAAGGGCGTGTGGATACAAACAAGGTTGTTATTCATCGGACTCAACTGATAATGTGTCTGCGTGTAATACAACACCTTAGAAAAATGATAACCCTCATGTTTACATCACTTTATAAGTAGTTTGTAATTACAATAAGGTTTGTTCATGTGATATGGGACAGTTGACCACTCACCTTGCAAAGAGGCAACGAATCATGTAATTTTTGTGGTCATAATAAGTCCTAGTTAGAAGCAAAGTAACAATACTTAATCAAAAACAAAAGGCGTAAGAAAAATAAGGGTAAAACACTGCTTATTGTGAGAGAAGGCATCTTACATCACAAAAAGGGGCTTTCTTTCCGCAAGGTTGTGGTGAACGGGCTCACTATCCGCAAGAGAAGACAAACACTACAATGCAATGAGCCAAAAAAGTGGCCTGGAAATCCCAATAACCCTATACATGAGGCTCGAAAAAAAGAACTCCCCCTTAAAATGATGAATTTTATTATTTTTCCTTTAATTAGAGTTAACTAATGTTGAATAAATGAAAAAGGTGTAAAAATTCAAAAGGGGTTAAGGGTGATCTCGGCTCGAAGGCTCAACTCGGTCAACACCCCATGAGCCATATTCATTCTCGCCGCTTCTCAACTTTGATATAATGATGGAGGTAGAAAATAAAAATATATAGAGGGAATTTGTGCACATTAAGGAGTTGCACTCAACCAAGAGATGAAGTAGCTTCAAGATTCAAACAAGCATTCAACCATGGAAACAATATGCATGCATTAAGGGAAACAAGACTCCATTGCATTTCTCATAGATCAAGAAGAGAGGTGTACAAATAGGGGAGTTATGAGTAACTCCCATGGATAGCTAATGATTCCTCCATGATGGAGAAGAGGAGTTAATTCCGAGAAGGGAAAGTAGCTCTTATGACACACACTTACACATATGAAAAATTCTATGATAGAATCTGTCATAACTAATATGAAACCGATGATATATGCTCCCACCTAAGTGAGATGACTTACTTAGTGAGGTGGAAATACATCTAATAAGTAAAAGATGAAAAATACCACTCACACCAACAATTTTATCTTATTTACCTTATATCCTTATCTTTGTCATTATATATTTTATTATCTTTATCAACTCACTTAATCAGTATCAATACAAGTTGAAATCATTCAAGTAAATCCCTTTGATTCCTAGGATTGGCCTTTTCCAATCATCTCATTATCCTATTTGTTTAATATCACGTATCTAGCTATCTATATTTACAGGCCTATTCACTCAATTAAAGGAGGATCTCTTGTTCATCTTTACCCACCTTATCATTCCTACATTGCGATTGTTCATTCAAGTATCACTAACTCTAACATATTTCAAGTTTTAGGTACTTTCTAAATTTAATAGAATCTACCAAAAACTACCTTATACACGAAAATCTTAGTGTATTCATGGTTCTTAATTAAAAATGAATATATAGAGCATCATGTGGATTTCTTTATCCAAACATTGAAAGACTTTGAACTCAAGCATATCCATTTAGAGAAGCAAGTGTTTTCCATCTTCCATGCTCTCAATAAAATTAATCCTTTGTTAGCCACCAACCACATTAAAGTTATAGTCTCACATTCTAATGTGAGACATTTCATTATGGGGGTGGTAATCAATGAAAGAAGATCTAGATGGGTAAGAAAGATAATGGAGTTCTATGTTACCATTAATGCCATGAATTTGGTAAGAGGCAAAGCATAATGTGAACAAATTGTTATTGATGCTTTTGAAAATTGTGAAGAAGCTTCTCTCTTCTTGGAAGAGGAACATGAAAAAGTTGCAAGGAACCCACACAATATAGGTGACCTATATGGCAAAGGAACTAAACCTATCCTAAGAAGTTAGATGAGTGACATGGTTACTTTCTTAAAACCGACGGCTATCCACCTAATTTGAGAAAGACAAAGTAAAGAAACCTCGAGCTAGAATAAAATCAATATTTTTTAATTAATGGTATTATTTTCAAAAGTAATTGGCATGGTGTCTTGCTAAGATATATTAAGGAAGAATATATAGATAAATTTGTGGCGGAATTTCATGATGGCTCCTGTGGTGGGAATTTCTCAGCCAAGGCTATGACAATTAACATCCTTATAGCATGGTACTTTTGGAACATGTTGTTTACAAATGCATATCAATGGGCCAAAAAATTTAAATAATGTGCCTTCTTCACAAGAAAGAAAAGGATAGCAGCCTCTCGTCCTTCATCCTATCAAAGTGGACAAACCCTTTCCCCAATGGGGAATAGATTTCATAGGTATGATTAAATCTCCTTCTAGTGCAAGTCACAGATGGGTCTTGATAGCACCATATAACTTCACAAAGTGGACCAAAGCCATACCACTTAAGGAGGATATTGAGTCAGTTATCCTTGATTTCTTAGAGGACATTGCAACAAGGTTTGGGGTTCCCAAACTATCATTTTTGATAATGCTAAGGCATTTTTGGGATCTAAAGTATTTGATTGGGCTCTTAGAAATGGATTTTACTTGAAAATTCCTCCAATTATTACCCACAAGGTAATGGTTTAGAATAATCAACTAACAAAAATGTAATCAAAATCATGAAGAGGACCATGTAGGTTAATCAAAGACAATGACACACTAAAGTAAAGAATGTTCTTTGGGATGATAGAATCACTCCAAAATTACAAAAAAATAGTAATTCACCATTTGTTTTGGTACATGAAAGAGATGCTAGAATCCCTTTATCACTTCAACTACATTCATTGGAGATAGAAAATTAGTTAGAATTTGAAGGCTTGGATCATAAAGAAATAATAATGGTAGAGCCTATTGAACTTGAAAACTAAGGTGTTCTACCACGGAAAGGTTAGAAAATTACCGAAATCAACCAAGTGGTGGTTTGAAAAGAAAACTAAGCTGCGGGTTTTTAAAGTATGAGATTTGGTCCTCGGGTAAGACGCGGGAAGAGCTAAGTTAGGGTGTCATTCCAAGTTCAACATGCTTTGGAGTGGACCTTATACTATTACTTCTTGTAAAGAGGATAACTCTTTCGAGTTATCCAATCTTGATGGAGAGGTATTGCAAATCCCAGTCAATGGGATTTATCTTAAACACTCCCATTAAGTTGTCTTATTACATCTTGTAAATACTTGTGTTTTGTGTTATTAGAGATATTCTCCTCTTATTGTGTTGATCATTGGTTGAGTACATTTTCCCTCATCTTTGTGACCCCCTTTGTTTGTAATAAGTGCTTTTGCACTCTTTTCATGTTTCATTTGAGACATGTATGATCTTATATTTGGGTAAGTGCAGCAAATTAGGGGACAAAAAAGTGGACATCAAATCCTAAATTTTACATCAAAAATAACAAAACATCAAATTTAGTCTTCTGCATACTTGAACCATGCCGAAAAGTCAAAAATATGGCATAAAAATGGTACCATCTCATAGGGGAGACTATTATCTTTGTAGAAATATTGATTTTAAAGTGAATAGAATATGATAAATATCATTTTATATTTTTTTACTAATAGTAGGTCTTTAAGACACTTTTTCCGTGAATGTTCATGTCTATGTTTAAGACTGAAAATTTTGTTTCACTTGTCAGAATGTGATAAAAATTATACCATCCCAACCGTGGTGAAATTATATACACGTTCAAAAAAATATTTGATTTCAATATTTTTTGATGAAGTTATGGTGGGCAAATGGAAAGTGCTCCATTTTCTTTATGTTTTCAGACCACTTTCATGGAAAAAATCATAAAAAATAAAATATTGCTAAAAAAATACAAAATAAAATCTATCTCAAAGTAGATAGTAGAATTTAACGTTTTACTGAAGGAAAAATATATATATCAATTTTTGGTCGTCCAAACTCATGGGCACACGAACTACAATCTTATAGGCTTTTTAAAAACAAAATTCCAAGTCATTGAATTTTGATTGTTTAATATAGCTAAACTTGTCAAAAAAATTAAAAAATAGTACTTGAGAAACTAGATTCTGGATGCTACAATTCATATTCATATAATTTTTCTAATTTTGAGTGTATGCATTGCTAATAATCCCTACAAGTTGATATTATGTTGTTATTTGCAATATGACGTCCACTTATGACCCCCTTTTTGTCCCCCAACTTCGCTGCACTTACCTAATTGTACATAAGTTTTGGGCCACTTGGATGCATATGTGGATCATCTTAGATCTTGTTCCATGGTAGAAATCATAGTTGGAATGCACTTTAGTAAATATATTTCAACACTCCACCGATCAACTCTAGTGCAATGTTAAGTTCATATAGATTTGGGAGATAGGTTTCAAATGTGATCAATTTATTCAAAGACTAGGCTTAACCCCATGCTTAATGGATGCTTCAATGAAGTTTTTCTTTATCATCTAGAAGGTAGATGTCCCTTAAAAGTTGTCAAAATGTTTTTCCAAAATTACACCCTATGTAATTATTAATGACCAATAAAAATACTTAACTATCTTCATGCTCTAAAAAGCTCTCAAGACTAGTTTAGTTCTTCATGGAATGTATTAACTAAGTGTCATGTGGGTTATCCTAACCTATAGAACAGAGGAATGAGAATTTCAAGGACTCTTTTAGATAATCAATCCAAAGGATGGATTAAGTCTACAAGGAATCCACAAGGTGAGCAAAGAAAGTTTAGTTGACCACGCGATAGAGAAACAATAATTAGAAAATAGACCAAGTTGAAAAGCTATGGAATAATAAGTTAATATTCCACATGTATAATGATTTATAGTGTTTCATGAGTATAATGATTTATATTTTTTTGTGGGTCTCTTTCAAGATACCTGCAGGACAAAGCAGCTTGGTCAACAGTAAGAAAGTCGTGGGTCGAAGGATTAGAATCTCGTGGGAAATGCAAGATAGTTTTTCTTATCAAAGCACGCAAAAGAGATTTTAGTATTCTATGGATTGAAATAAAATTTGAAATTTGAAAAACACAAAAAAATCCACAAAATATATCAAATCTGTGTTTAACTAGAACTGATAGCTAACCACCAAAATTTAATGGCGTTTGTCATTGTTCTAATAAGTTTGATGGCATATGATAGAATCAAAGAGGGTCATCCTATAGTTGTTTATTTTATTTTGAGGTGACCAAATTTGTAATATAATTTGCAAAATCTCATGGTGCCCATACTTATTTAATGCATTTTTCAAACACAATCAATTCCAATTTGGCAATTTTTTTCCCTATTTCCTCTCTTTCTTCATGCTACAAATTGTATAAATACATAGCTGACGTACTTTAAAATGGTTCTTCTCCTTTTTCCTTATCATATTTTTGAGATATTCTCGGTGAAACTCTAAACTTCATGTTTTCAACCTCTATAACTCATGATTTATATTCTCTTTGCTCTTGCTATGTATGTAATCTCTTAAATAATGACTAATGAAAGTGTGGTTTACTTATTTCCCTCAAATACATTGTGTTTGGTGTGAATATTTCACCCTTTTGCATATTTCATGTTCTTTTGTCCCCTTGCATATGAATTGGGCACATTCTTATGATCCCAACCTCACGTTTCTTACATTTTTTTCATCTGGATAATGGAAAAGTTCCACATTCTTTTGGTTCTATCACCATCCCGTAGCTTAGGATTTCCTTTGCATGCATCTCTCTCCGTAGTCCCTTGGAAGTTTTAGTGTAGGAGTTATCTTAAGAGTAGTTTTAGCATTAGAAGTAGGTTGTGTTATGAAATTTTTCCCAAATCCACATAAGAACGAAGTTGACCTTATCCAAAGGCTGATATCAATTTTCCAAGACCCAACATTTCATAAACCATCCCATGTTGCCTCAAAATCCTATCTCCACGTAATTCATGGTAGGGTGTAGTTTTGAGCTCCAACATGTGCAATAACATGGTGGAAAATCAAGACATGGTTGGTAGGTAGAAAATCAAGACTTGGTTAGTAGTAAGGGGATGGTTGACAATTGTGGATCACATCATCTAAATCAGCATATGAAGAAAGAATATTGAATTACCTTTATAATTTAAAAAGAGATATGGACCTAATTAGACGGATATTAACCCTTATGGTTTTTCAAAGCCCTATGGCAAGGCATGGTAAAATAAAGAATAAAAATATGAGAGGAAAGATCATATACCTATTAACATCCCTCCTAACATATTGGAAATTAGAAGCCCCAATCAAATAGGCTAATAAATACCCTAAATTAGGTTAATGGATCAACCAAATCAAGGTTAAAAAAATTCAACCCTAATTTAAATTTTGATTAGTTTAGATATGATAATAAATGTAATCGGTTTTAAATATATTAGAATGTTATATAATATAGATAACATAATCGCATGGTCATTTATAGACTTGTAATGAAAATTAATTTATTTACAAGTATGCCAAAATACATATATCAATTGAAATTGCACGAGAGGTAAAAGGAATGACTTAACTAATATCAAGGATCTTTCATACTATGTCACCACAAAACATGGGAATTGTAAAAGATTTTGGATAAACCCAAATTGAATATTTTTAATAATTTTCTTCTGAGTGATTATCATACAAAAGGGGTAGGAATAGAATGCAAAATCTAATCCTTTTGTACTATCTTGGATTGTTAACTCTTTAGATTTTTATTTTTTGGTTCTTTCATTTTAACTTATTTTGCACTTTTGTACGTTTGGATCATCCTATAACCATATCTCTTACACATGTACCTACAGATAACCCTAGTTATGTTGCAACACACTCAAGCAATCATTAGATATAAAAATAAAAGATTCAAATTCTTAAAGTAGACTGATCTCAATGGTCACCCAATTTTTAATTGACTGAGTGTTGCACTACATTTATTATTCCATATAGCTCTCCTAGTTCTTTATGCAAAGATGCATGAAAAATTCCCTTGACCTAGGATGGCCTTTGTACCTAAAAACTAATAGCAGGATATGTTACTTCAACTTAATAGATACCCTTGTGTGCAAATGAAAAATTCATATTTATGCCCTCCTATGTTGTGTATGTATTGTGTAGATGTATCTCTTTCTTATTCAATTTAGTAAATCGTAAATAGATAGGTTCTTTTTAGCTAATAAATTCTTATAGTGAATTTATATATGAGTTCTTAATTTGAATTTAGGACCTTACTTTTACGAATGGATGAACCATAACATAAAAGAACAAAGAAAAAGAGTAAAAATGGGCCTTAAAGAGAAAAACTGAGAATTAAAAGGGATAAAGACCATACTCAAGGGTCGGGATCAGTAGTACTATCCATAATTTGTCGTAGATCTTGAACTAGGCTCGAATATAAAATAAATGTGAGTGGACATTATCATAGATATTTGTAAAATGAATTCAAATCAAAGAGGTAGAAACAGTGAGATGGACATAAATTTGAATCACATAATTAATGAAAAATGAACACAAGACTTGTGCCAATAAGACATGGTTTCATTTTTCGAACTCACATGACACACACGGCATGCACGCGCGCGCACACACACACACACACACACACACACACACACACACACACACACACACACACACACACACACACACACACACACAAAACACAAATATTTTAAAAACATGATGTAATAATGATATTTTAGTGTCTACGGATAACTTATAAACTTGGATGCCCTTACATTATACACCACAGGTAATTTTTGAAATCTTGATCTCTAACTCAAGGAATAAAAATTCCATGACTTGTAGAATTCACAACACTCACCATGTTCCCTTTTGATATATTTTCCTTTCTATTTGACTAGATAATTCTTATTGTATTATTTCTTGATCCTAGTGTCAATTATTCCTTCTAGCTCTTTGTGCACTTTGTTTTTTTCCATTTTTTCTCCAATCTACATTGTGATCTTCTATATTTAAATTTTTAACACTTCTTCGTATTGCATAATATGGATATAGATCCCCTTTATTTAATATGTTTTATATATCAATGCCTTTGGTAACACGATATCATACATATTATTTGAAAACTTCCTTAACGCTTTGCATGGTCCAATTTGATTTCATTTAAGGTTATTGTATGTGCCCTTAGGAAACCTTTCCTTTTGAAAATGTGATAAAACTATATCTCCAATATTATATTTTACTTCTAATGTGCTTGATATTATATTGTGCATAAATAACCTTAATGTAGTTTTTATTACCCAAATTAGATCTAGGCACACCGGAACTTCATCCAGGAAGAGTTGGATGCTCACCCGAAGCACAAACATTTACCAAGTCCCTAATTTGTTATGCTTGCAAAAATGTTAGCATGCATGTTTGTCACATCTAGAATCATGACATTCATACACACATAAGGAATATTCAAGATGGATTAGAAACACATATAATAAGGAAACACTTAATCCATGTAATGTAACAACCTACTATTTATAACCCAAATAAGTAGGAATTTTTTTCTATCAACAATTAGACATTCCTCCGCATATATAAATAAGATAACTAGCTAAAGCTAGTTTATGCAACATGTCTTAATAAATTAATCCATCCTATAACATAATGATAAACCTTGTGTAGCTATAAGGGTTAGTTATCCCTGATCTCCACGATCACCCTTAACATCATCTCGAATGTTCATACTTATCCTCACATTTTACCGCACTAGTGAGAACATGTGACTGATCCTTTAGTGTCTACCTAGAGTTTTATTTAGTAAAAATCCATCATGTATCCTACACTTTGGGATTTGAGGAATCACGGTGATTAGATAATGTACCCAATAAGCACATTACTTTGGAAAAGTTTTTTTAGTTGTACTATGTACGCTTAGTATAGACGAGTGCACATAGCATCTAAACTTGTCTTCCCATCACCTCACAAACATCTCATCACAATTATCTAGATTTATTAAACTTATGTAGGTGAACCTATTAAGACTTATCTAAATTCCTAATGGGTTCAACTTCATAAGTACAAGGAACCCCAATGCCCACTATTGGTTACCTACGGGAGGCCAATCCACTACTTAATATGTTACCACATTAAGCAACCTATGGGCCACTCGTAGATAGCCTGCAACATGCATTGATTATGTAGTTCCTACAAGGGATCATGACCTTCATGTCTTATCCAATGGAGTCATGTCTACCCGAGTTGGGTTATAATAACTCTCTTGGTCCAATTACTTAGTGAAATATAGTTAATGCATCTAATTACTATGGATAGAAGGAAAATAACATGAAGTGATTTTCTCTGTAGGCTGACCTATCCATATGTACTAACTATTCTAATAGAAAAGGTGTGTTGGACCTTTAACAAATATCCCTCTAGGTCTTATTAACCTTACAATGTCATGCTTTAGTATATCTTGATTCTTTATCCATTAATCAAATTCATATCTATACTTAATTAGGACTATACTCATATCTTCATTTAAAGTTAGAGATAACTTAACTTTAGGAATCATTTCTTTTTCTTAACGAAGGATGATAAGTTCATTTAAATAACCTTTAAATATTATAAGGTAATAAATTAATTTACAAGATGAGTTAATCATACTTCTTTTAGATTCCTTCATATCTATTATTGAACTAGTCTCATAATTCTTTGACCAATTAATATTAATTATTGATTTGTTGCATAAACACTTTTAGATTGAACTAGTATGTTACATAGATCTATCACCACTCATTTTTACCATTCCAATACAATATTATATTTTACTTATTATTCTTTATCGTTACTCATAATAATCTCTTATACTAAATTAGAGAGTTAAATAGTTATGGGGTATAACTTTATTATCATAATCCATACTTATTCTAACCATAAGATATTTAATTATGAGAAACCTTAACTTTATCAAATATACCGTAGTTACCAAAACCCATATAATGAAAAATGTATTTAGACACGTAAAATCAGCCAACACAATTATAAATTTATGAGTTTTGTCCATAAATGGACTAGTACAAAGGACATCTTGTCCAAGACAAGTTTCTAAATCCTTAATTACAAGTACAATAGGATCAATGATCCATAATAAAAATCTTCAAGTCTAACTCCATTCTTCACAATCCGTGATAGAATGCCCATACATCATCACAAAACTTATGAGACTATTTTGTTTGGGGTGTTAGTTCAAAGAACTAGAAAGAAGTTAATCTATTCACTTAACTACGTTTTTGACAAATAAAGTAGATTAGTCATCACACATAACTAAACTATTATGCAATGGTAATGCTTCCGCCATAGATAAGGAGCTAGAATCCTATAAAGCAGTCCATAGCTAACGAAGAAAGAGGTGTGGGGCGTTTATGTGCTATTTTCCTAAGGGAACACTTCGCATACAAACCTTTCACATTTTCAATCGGAAACCATGTGATTGGTGGAGATTTCGAGCTCTCAATCTTTGTTGGAACCACTATCTTTGTACTACCCATAAATCAAACCAATCAGAAAATTTAGGAAAACTATCTTTAAAGGAAAAATACATTTGTTCAGTAAATCAAACATTATCATAAAATAATTCTCAAGCCATCAAATTCATCCGAATAATTTTATTCCATAAAAATGACTAAGTATAGAATTCTGACAAAATTTTGCCAGAGTTTCCCCTTGTATTTTCCACTTTTAAATTTTTCTAGAAAGTAGATTTAATTAATCTAAATCAAATAATGAAGTAAATGCATTAAATGAAAAGGTATGGATCAAATGATCCAACCCTCCGAGTCACAAGGATCTCGAGCCAAATAAAACTAACAAGAAATAAACTTACCTAGTTGAACCATCAACTTTTATTTTATTTTATTATCATTATCCAAATGTCCCTACATAAGGTTAATACATCTATAAAATAATCAAGGATTGCATAATCATTTTCTTTCCTTTCATGCCAAGAGATAGTTCCCACTTTATTTCATAACACAAAATGAAAACAAGCATTTCAACCAATTTTCTTTCCAAATAATATGTACCAACAAACTTATTACTAGCTGCAACAATAAATCAACATGCAACCACTTGCACTCACATTCAAAGCAGTAAAAAATGATTAAACCAATCTCAACCTAAGTAATTGTATCTTTTAATTTTATCTCCAATTTGCAAGATCTTTCCAAGAAGAGTTTTCCCCTTTTTTATATACTTGCACAGATTTTAAAATACTATAATCCCAACTCTTTACCCAAAAATTCAAGGAAATTTCTCCATCGAAGAACTATAAAAATTTATCCTACTACCCAAGATCAAAATTTAGTGTTTCCAAGACCCTCTATTATTAACAAAAATAAATGATTGAACACCTAGATGAAGATATGAGAACCCAACACCAATGTATAGCTTTAACAACTCAATATTTTAAACAATCAATGTTATCATTCACACAATATTGATCTATAAATTTGAAATAGAATATTAGTGAAAGGATAAATAGAATCATGTGATTTCCTTGAAGGAACTCAAAGTTCAAAAATAAATTCATAGAACCCACTCACAAATTTAATAAACACTCTTAACAAAACTCTCATCTCAAATGAATCATTCACTATAGATCACACAAAAAAACACAACCATACATTTTTATTGAAAGAACACAAGTTTGAAATCCCACAAAATTTCACAGGTTATTTTCCAAAGACCAAAACATCCATACGATTTCATGGAAAGAACACAAGTTTGAAACCAACAAAATATCACAGATAATTTTTCATAAACCTTTCACAATAAAAAAACCACATGATATGAAACAATCACTTTATAAATCAAAACAAGTAAGCAAGCAGAGTAACCCCTTGCCTGCAAGTGATTTGTGTGCCTTTGAATTTTCTTCTAGATACTCTCTACAAACCCTATTGATTGTCCCAAATGCAAAAGATCCCAGCTCTCCAAACAAACCCATCTTCAACATTGCATTCCTCTTTATAAGTAGAGGGTTTCTCAATCAAAAATAGATTCAACACATGCAGAGAAAAATTTGGCAGAGTGCCCCCATAACTGGAGCTCAAAACCACATCGAATGTCATGCAACTACCGATTCCAATTTTCCCCCATTCTACCACAAACTCCCAAAAACCCTGCTACGCATTACTCTCTCCACCTATCGCCTGCCAAGTGGACGGAAAAGGAAGGCCCAAGGTTTCATGGGAGGGGATCTCCTTGTTGAATTGAATATTCAAATACATGATTACCCCCTACGTGGACTATCCACTTAAGTGGATTTAATAATTATTAAATATTATCCTTGCCAATATGGTATTCATTACTTTTAAAAAAATAGAAATCAATACACAATAAAACATAATGCTCAACCATTCGATGGGTGTGGCCATATGGCCCGCATCTTTTATATAATTTAAAATAATACCAATAACTTAGCATTACAATAGCCATTTACCAAGGCTATTAAACCTTATTATTATTGCCATCTAATACCACCTCAAAATGATTCAGGTTACAATTCTAACCAATACCACAATGTATCATACAACATCACATGCCTTGTTTAATGCATAGCTAACATTTCTTTAGGAGCAACATTGCCCTTAATCCACATGGGCATCGACACAACCTCGTCGTATTTTAACACCCATACTAGAGGACAATTGTACCATCGCTTCCCTTTCCGACATGGTAATGTGGCACCATATATTGATTAAGGACTATGTCGTCCTAAACAACTTGATGCCCAACAAAAATCTAAACATGTCAATACATAGTACCACCTCATAATTAAATTACATTTATATTAATAAAGGTGGTATTTAATTATCTAAGTACTTAATCTTTAATTAAGTACTTAGATGACTAATTACCATCATCAACATTTAACACTTAATTATTCAAATAAACATTCATTTTCCCATTATTCATAATTATTTGAATAATTAAATGTCAAAATAAAATATTAATTAGTGGGATGTTACATTCCTCCCACTAAAATGATTCATCGTCCCTAATGAATTAATTATTGTTTTCACATAAATAAAAATAATAGTACTACTGAAATTTACCAAATAAATCCTTCATTTAGTATCCCAAAATATCTTAATCATAACTTTTTAAAAGTAACAACATGGCTAAAATAGCCTTATTAATTTGTATAGAATCAAATTTTTACTAGCCTCACCACTGATAAATCAAAAATTTTCCAACTGTCATAAAGTAATAGCCAAAATTTTTGCAAATAATATAATTTCATCACAAGTTTCTAAATGAATAAATGTGGAAAAACAATTTTAAATTCATCCAAATTCTCCCAAGTTGTGTTGTCCTTAGAATAATTGTCCCATCGAACTTGCATTGAGAAATCCCTTTGTTTCTTAGCAATAACTTACAAGTTTCCAACACTCTAACTTTACTTCTCGCACAAAGGATTTATTCTAGGTTCCAACCAGCGGTGAGTCCTAATTAAGTACATGCGATAAATCTGAAACATACTTCTTTAATAATGAAACATGGAAAACATCATGCATCTTTGACAGTGAAGGGGGTAATGCCGTCATTATGCAACCGAGCTAAGAAATTCTAGAACTTGGAATGGTCCAAATAGAGTGGGGAAAGCTTGGCAGCATTCCCAAATGTTATTGAACTCTTTTTAGGATTTACTCAAGAAAAACCTTGTCTCCCTTTTCAAATATTATTTCCTTCATATGCAGATCTACATAACTCTTTTGTCGATCTACATTTTCTTTCAAGTGCTCCTAGATTTTCTTAACTTACTTTTCCATTTCAGCTAATATTTCATTTCCGGCCCAACCACCTCTCTATCCTCTACGTTGTCCTAACTTACAGTGTTCGGCATTTTCTTTTGTGTAATGCTTCAAAAGGTGCCATTTTCAGCGAAGAGTGATATGAGTTATTGTATGCAAACTCAACTAGTGGCAGGTATTCTTCCCACTTGTACTATTGATCCATGCAGTACATGCGAAGCATATCTTCCAATACTTGGTTTACATGCTTAGTTTGACCGTTCATTTCTAGATGATAAGCTGAACTAAAATTTAGTTTAGTGCCCAAACCAAAATTTAATGTTTGCCAAAAATGAGATGTCATCCTTGGATCTCTGTCTGAAATGATTATTTCTGGAACACCGTGCAATCAAAATATCTCATGCACAAACCTTTTTGCAAGAACTGGGGAATCATCAGTAAGGTTCCCAGGTATAAAGTGAGCTACCTTTGTCAACTTGTCTACTACTACCAAGATCATATCATGTCAGTTTTTAGTCAAGGGTAGTCCTTGGACAAATTCCATGGAATGTTATGTGGGTATAACAGTCCAGCAGGGTGTGTGTGCTCCACTTTTACCCTTTGACATTCTAAACAACTTGAAACATAAGTTGTGATGCTCTTTTCATTCCTTTCTAAAAATATTGTTGTTTTATATATGTTGTCATTTTGGTTATTCCTAGATGACCAGAATATGGTGCATCATGGATTTCTCACAACACTTTTGTTCTGAGCTCGTTCCCTTTCGAACATTTTTTTTTTTCAAAATGTATAATTTTATCGTTATCAAAACTAAAACCAACATACCTCTTATCCTTATGATTAGCTTATAGGGATGCCTTTATTTGCAAATAGTACAGATCTATAGGTGACTCCTTCATGACTTCCTCCTTGAATTTCATTCATAAATTTATAACAGTTGTTAAGTACTTCCTACGGATCAAGGCATCCACTACCCTATTTTCCTTGCCTTTGATATAACTAATATTAAATTCATATTGCAACATAAATTCCAACCATATTCACTATCGTGTGTTCAAATTAGGTTATGTGAAGATATACTTCAGCCCCAAGTGGTTGGTTTTTAATTCAAAAGGTTTCCCCATCAAATAGTGCCTCCAAACCTGTAAAGAATGAACTATCACAACCAATTCCAAATCATGAGGGGTATAGTTATACTCATGAAATTTCAATTTCCTTCCCTCATATGCCATAACATGTTCATCCTAGAGCATAAATCCTCCTAATCCTTCCCTGGATGCATCAGTAACAATTGTAAAATTTTTGTTTGGCTCAGGAATGGTAAGCACTAGAATAGTTGTCAAATATTCCTTCAATAGATTAAATTCTTTCTTGCATTTATCAATCCACAAATTTTTTTCCTTCTTCTGGAGTGATGTTATCGGACCTACCAATCTTGAAAAGTCCTTCACGAATTTGTGGTAATACCCTCGCCAAACCCATGAAGCTTCTTACCTTGTGCACATCCTTCGGTGCTGGCCACTCTACAATGGCTCTTATCTTTGCAGGGTCCATGGAGATTCCATTCTCATTAATTACATGACCAAGATATTATATCTCCTTTTGATAGAAATCACATTTAGCCAAATTTCCATAAAGCTTGTTCTATCTCAAAATTTCCAACATGATTTCCAAATGTGCATTGTGCTCTTGTTCATTCTTGGAGTAGATGAGTATATCATCTAGGAACATGAGTAAAAACTTATCGAGATACTAGGAAGAAGATATTGTTCATTAGGTTCATAAATTTTATCAGAGCATTAGTTACTCCGAATGGCAGAACCATGAACTCATAATGTCCGTAGCGTGTTCTTAACATCGTTTTGTGAATGTCTTCCTCTTTAATTCTCAATTGATGATATCCTGATCTTAGATCTATTTTAGAGAATACCACGACACCTCTCATCTGATCGAAGAGATCGTCTATCTGTGGTAAAGGATATATGTTCTTAACTATTGCCTTGTTCAACATCCTATAGTCTATACACAATCAAAGGGTTTTATCCTTCTTCTTCACAAAAATCACCGGTGCACCCCATGGTGACACACTGGGTCTTATTAAACCCTTAGAGATGAGCTCATGCATTTGATATTTTAACTCAATTAGCTCTGTTGTTGTCATGTGATAAGGCACTTTTGACATAGGCTCAGTTCCCGGTTTGATGTCAATTATGAATTCAAATTCCCTTTTCGATGGTAATCCATGTAACTCCTCTAGAAATACATCACTAAAGTGTTGTAAAAGTGGCGAATCAGCCAAAGGATATTTATTAATTTCCTCTAAATCATCTATTTTTACAGCAAAGAGTGTACAACCTTTTCTTTTCACCTTTTTCAGCTGCATGGCTGAAATATTCCTTACAAAAACTCCATTTTATTCCTTGAATGATTGCTTGTTTACATTCATCATCAATAAAATTTACACATTTTTCCACGCAGTCCACAACAACTTGGTGTTTGGACAGCCAATTAACTCCAATTATTACGTCATAATATCCTAATGGAGCTACATAAAGGTTCACTTCAGTTGTAAATTCAGGTAGTTCTAATGCTTCCATATGCAAGCATTTCTCTACCTTATGTCTAACATTGTTCTCGTACCACATTGTCCATGAATTTTCCATATAGCTATATTTTCTATGTTTTTTTAGCTAAAAATTAAGAAATGAAAAATTCTTTTACCATTGTATCAATTAAAACTTTTATGGAATGACCATATAAATTACTTGGTACTTCCTCCTGTGTGGCTTTCTTTACTGACCTCACAATTTTCTCTGACTACGTGAATCTTCTACTCTGCATTCTTTTGCTAATGGAATCTAGCTCCTTGATTATTTTGTGGACACCAATTTGCATAATGTGGACCCTCACAATTGAAATAACCGCTTATGGGCCCTTTACCTTCATATTTTTATTGGTTTGGAACCTTATACTACCTTAAATTCTGTTTGTTGTAGCATATTTTTTTGTTGCATTCCTTAGGAAAACTCTAGGCTTATTGCCCTCTTTCTTCATCCACGAATTTTTCATAAAGCTAGATGAAGGTATGTTATTAAATTTTTTCCTAGTTTCCTCCCTACTAGTAGAAATAAATGTCAAACACATTCCTACCTAATAGCCTTCTCAAATACTACCTCCATAGTAGTTGGGCCATGCACATCTACTTCACCACCTATGACTAGGTTGAGTCCCATAACAAAATTATGGATTCAGAACTTCTCATCAATATGATATTGGGGAATGTACTTCAATAACCTTGTAAACCTTTCCCATCAAGCTAAGCTTCCCTTGCATCAAATTTTGGAACTCAGTCATTTTTTGGTCAAAATAAAGTTGGGAAGCCAACATTGTCAAAGTAAATTTTGAATTGTTCCAATCAAATGGAAGTAGTGTCCAATCCAAGTTCTACCTTCTTGTTATCCGACCATGAGGATGCTTCTCGGGAAATCTACAAGGCTCCCAAAAATTTATTAGTTTCCTATGAGAAGTATCTTATCTTGAAATACTTCTCCATCTCACTCAGCCATGACTCAGTCCCATCTCCTAAGATTGTCCTACCAAAATTTGGTGGAGTTATTCTTTGAATATCACTTTGGATAGATATTTTGTCAACCGTGCCTTTTTGTTCTCAAGTTTTCCTCTTCACCATGTCGTTCCACATGATATTCCTCCTCCATTACCATCTCCTCTTCAGAGTGCTCCTGCTCACCACTATTTGTTCCATAACATCCATATGGTCTTGTGTGTCTCGGAAGAGTTCAAGAATTTCTTGTAACTCTTCAATAGGTGGACGACCTTCAGCATTACCTTAGGCTTCCCCGTAACACTCCCTCTTCCTCCTCAGACCATCTATCCCTAATAGAGGTAAGATAAATTCATATTAGCAAATTAGAAGTATAAGTTCCAAGAGCTGAAAACCTCGCTTTGATACCAAATGTAACAACCTACTATTTATAACCCAAATAAGTAGGATTTTTTTCTATCAATAATTAGACATTCCTCTGCATATATAAATCAGATAACTAGCTAAAGCTAGTTTATGTAGCATGTCTTAATAAATTAATCCATCCTATAACATAGTGATAAACCTTGTGCAACTTTATAAGGGTTAGTTATCCCTGATCTCCACAATCACCCTTAACATTCATTTGAATGTTCATACTTAGCCTTGTTTGGTTTTACTGCATTGCGGTAGTGAGAACATGTGACTGATCCTCTAGTGTCTACCTAGAGTTTTATTTAGTAAAACTCCATCTTGTATCCTACACTTTGGGATTTGAGGAATCACGGTGATTAGACAATGTACCCAACAAGAAAATTACTTTGGCCAAAGTTTTTTTATTTGTACTATGTACGCTTAGTATAGATGAGTGCACATAGCATTTAAACTTTTCTTCCCATCACCTCACAAATGTCTCATCACAATTATCTAGATTCATTAAAATTATGTAGGTGAACCTATTAAGACTTATTTGAATTCCTAATAGGTTCAACTTCAAAAGTACAAGGAACCCCAATGCCCACTATTGGTTACCTATGGGAGGCCAATCTATTACTTAATATGTTACCACATTAAGAAACCTATGGGCCACTCGCAGATAGCTTGCAATGTGTATTGATTGTGCAGTTCCTACAAGGATCATGACCTTCATGGCTTATCCAATGGAGTCATGTCAACCCAAGTTGGGTTATAATAACTCTCTTGGTCTAATTACTTAGTGAAATATAGTTTACACATCTAATTACTATGGATAGAAGGATAAGATCACGAAGTGATTTTCTCTTTGCTTCCCTATCCATACGTACTGACCATTCTAATAGAAAAGGTGTGTTAGACCCTTAGTCAAGATTCCACTAGGTCTTATTAACCTTACAATGTCATGCTTTAGTATATCTTGATTCTTTATCCATTAATCAAAGTCATATCTATACTTAATTAGGACTATACTCATATCTTCGTTTAAAGTTAGAGATTACTTAACTTTAGGAATCATTTCTTTTTCTTAACGAAGGATGATAAGTTCATTTAAATAACCCTTAAATCTTATAAGGTAATAAATTAATTTACAAGACGAGTTAATCATACTTCTTTTAGATTCCTTCATATCTATTATTGAACTAGTCTCATAATTCTTTGACCATATTAATATTAATTATTGATTTGTTGCATAAACACTTTTAGATTGAACCAGTATGTTACCCATATCAGATTTTAATCCTTTTTAAGTTAATACTATCACCATTCATTTTTACCCTTCCATACAGTATTATATCCTACTTATTATTCTTTATCTTTACCCATAATAATCTCTTATACTGAATTGGAGAGTCAAATAGTTATGGGGTATAACTTTATTACCATAATCCATACTTATTCTAACCATAAGATAGTTAAGTATGAGAAACCTTAACTTTATCAAATATTTTATAGTTACCAAAACCCATATAATGACAATGTATTTAGACATATAGAAATCAGCCAACACAATTATAAATTTAGGATTTTTTTCTATAAATGGATGTAACAAAGGAAATCTTTGCCAAGATAATTTTCTAATTCCTTAATTACAAGTACAATAGGATCAATGATCTGTAATAAAAATCTTCAAGTCTAACTCCATTCTTCACAAGCTGGTGATAGAATGCCCATACATCATCACAAAACCTGCGACATTTTTTTGTTTGGGTGTTAGTTAAAATAACTAGAAAGAATTTAATCTATTTTCTTAACTACATTTTTGAAAAATAAAGTAGATTAGTCATCACACATAACTAAACTATTATGCAATGGTAATGCTTCCGCCATAGGTAAGGAGCTAGAATCCTCCAACAGTCCCATAGCTAGTGATGAAAGAGGTGTGGGGTATATATGTGAAGCATTCCCGAAGGAACACTTCACATACAAACCTCTCACTTCTTCAATCACAAACCATGTGATTGGCGGAGGTTTCGGGTTCCCGATATTTGTCGGAACCACTATCTTTGCACAACCCATGAATCAAACCAATCAAAAAATAGGAAAACTATATTTCAAGGAAAAATACATCTATTTTGCAACAAACATTATCGCAGAATAATTCTCAAGCCATCAAATTCATCCGAATAATTTTATTCCATAAAAATGACTAAGTATAGAATTATGACGAAATTTTGCCAGAGTTTCCCCTTGTATTTTCCACTTTTAAAATTTTCTAGAAAGCAAAATTAATTAATCTAAATCAAATAATGAAGTAAATGCATTAAATGAAAAGGTATGGATCAAATGATCCAACCCTCGAGCCACAAGGATCTTGGGACAAAATAAAACTAACAAGAAATAAACTTACCCAACTGAACCATCAACTTTTATTTACCTTTATTTTATCATCATTATCCAAATGTCCTGTAGAAGGTTAATACATCTATAAAATAAGCAAGAAGTGTAGAATAATTTTTGTTCCTTTCATGCCATGAGATATTTCCCACTTTATTTCATAACAAAAAATGAAAACAAGCATTTCAACAAATTTTCTTTCCAAATAATATGTACCAACAAACTTATTACTAGCTACGAAAATAAATCAACATGCGACCATTACACTCACATTCATAGAGTAATACAAGATTTAATGAGTCTCATCCTAAGTAATCGTATCTTCTAGGTTTATCTATGATGTGCAAGATATTTCCAAGTAGAGTGTTTCCCTTTTTATATATACTTGCACAAATTTTAAAATTCTATAATCGCAAATATTTACCCAAAACTTCAAGGAAATTTCGCCATCGAAGAACTATAAAAATTATCCTGCTACCCGGATCAAAAGTTGGTGTTTCCAAGATCCTCTATTAGTAACAAAAACAAATGATCGAACACCCAAATGAAGATATTATAACCCATCACCAATGTATAGCTTTAACATCTCAAGATTTTAAATAATTAATGTTATCATTCGCATAACATTGATCTATTAATTTGAAATAGAATATTAGGGCAAGGAGAAAAAGAATCATGTACTTTCCTTGAAGGAACTCAAAGTTAGAAAACATATTCATATAACCCACTCACAAATTTACTCAACACTCTTAACAAAACCCTCATCTCAAATAAATCATTCACTACAAATCACACACAAAGAAACACAACCATACGTTTTTATTGAAAGAACACAAGTTCAAAATCCCACAAAATTTCACAAGTTATTTTTCAAAGACCGAAACGCCATACAATTTCATGGTGAAAACACAAGTTCGAAATCCACAAAATATCATAGATAATTTTCCATAAACCTTTCATAATAAAACAAAACCACATGCAATGAAATAATCACTTTATAAATAAAATCAAGTAAGAAAGCGAGTAACCCCTTTCCTACAAGTGATACGTGTGCCTTTGATTTTTCTTCTAGATAATCTCTTGAAACCCTATCGCATATCAAATACAAAATATCCCATGTCTCTAAACAAACCCATCTTCAATATTGCATTTCTCTTTATAAGTAGAGGGTTTCTCATTCAAAAAATATTCAAAACATGCGAGAAAAATTGGAAGAGTTCCCCCATAAGTAGAACCCAAAACCACATCAAATGCCATGCAACTACCAAACTCCAATTTTTTCCACCATTCTACCCTAAACTCCCAAAAACCTTACTACATAGTTACTCTCTCCACTTACCTCCTACCAATTGGATGGAAAAGGAAGGCCCAGGTTTCATGGGAGGGGATCTCCATGTTGAATTAAATATTCAAATACATGATTATCTCCTTTTTGGATTCTCCATTTAAGTGGATTTATTAATTATTAAATCTTATCCTTGCAATATGGTATTAATTACTTTTAAAAAATAGAAATCAATACACAATAAAACATAATGCTCAATCATTTGATGGGTGTTTCCATATGGCCCCATCTTTTATATCACTTAAAATAATACCAATATCTTAGCATTTCAATAGCCATTTACCAAGGCTATTTAACCTTATTATTATTTCCATCGAACACCACCTCAAAATCATTCAGTTTGCAATTTTAACCAATGCCACAACATATCATACAACATCACATGCCTTGTTTAATGCACATCTCGGGTTGCCTTAGGAGATACATCATCCTAAATCCACATGGGCATCAACACAACCTCATCTTCTTTTAACACCCATGCTTAGAAAATCATACCATTACTTGCCCTTTCGACATGGTTATGCGGAAATCATATTTATTAATGACTATGTTGTCCTAAACAAATTAACGCCCAACAAAAATCTAAACATGTCAATACATAGTACGACATCATAATTAAATTGTATTTATATTAATAAAGATGGTATTTAATTATCTAAAGATGGTGTTTAATTATCTAATTACTTAATCTTTAATTAAGTACTTAGATTTAAAGATATCACTAAAGCTATCACACTTGAAGAACTGCAAAAAGTTGTGTTTACTTTAGAAGTCGACAAAGCTCCGGGCCTGGATGGTTTTTCTATTAACTTTTTTCAGAAATTTTGGGAAATATGTTTGGATGATCTTCTCAGAGCGGTGAATGAATTCTATAGAATTGGGGATCTTTTGAAAGAGCTGAATAACACCCACATTGTGCTTTCTCCAAAATAAATGGATGCTAAGGACTTCAAGGACTTCAGACCCATTAGCCTTGTGAATGTTATCTATAGAATTTTCACCAAAATCATTGCTACCAGGCTACAATTTATTATGAATGATTTAATCTCAAGGCAACAGAGTGGATTCATTAAAGGTAGAATTATCCAAGATGGAGTGATTATGGTACATGAGACCATTCACTCTATGGATAATAATAAAAAAAGTGAATATGGTCCTTAAGATTGATATGAATAAAGCCTTTGACAAGGTCTCTTGGGTTTTTCTAAACAGTGAGTTTTAATTAAATTTGGTTTTCTGCTAAATTCAGAAAAATTATTAAGGCTTGCATCTCTACGGTTAGATTCTCAGTGGTGGTTAATGGTGAGCCGGTGGGTTTTTTCACAAGCAACAGAGGGCTAAGATAAGGAGACCCCATATCCCACCTGCTCTTCATTCTTATGGCAGAAAGTCTTAGTAGAACAATTGGTAAAGTAGTTATTGATAGTCTTCTGAAAGGTTCAAAGCCCACTTCCATCAGCCAAGCATTTTGTCATCGGCAATTTCCGGATGATACAATCCTTCTTTTAATGGCATCGTCCTTGAAGCTAAGGTTACCAAGGCTATTCTCAGAAACTTAATCTACTTACGGGAAAGAGATCAATTATGATAAAAGCTCCATTTTCTTATTCAACACTCCTGAGGAAAGACAACTTAAAATTGCAAAAATTCTAGGTCAGAAAATAAGTGCACTTCCACCACTTACTTAGGTCTCCCTCTTGGCACTAAAAAAGTTTCTACCAAGGTGTGGAATGATCTGTTGGCGAGATTTCAAAAAAAAATGGTTGGATGGAAAGGAGCCATTCTATATAGTGTTGGTAAGTGCCTCGCTCATAAAAGCACTCTTCAAATATGCCTATCTATATCATGTCTCTATATAAGATCCCTTCTATCTTCGGAGAAAGAATTGAGAGGATTCGGAAAAACTTCTTATGGCAGGGCATGGAGGAGAAGTTTAAATATCACTTAGTTGTTTGGGATAAGGTTTGTACTCCAAAATCTATAGGGGCTTGGGCATAAAAGACATAAAGAAAATGAATGAGGCTCTTATTATGAAAATGGGCTGGAGAATACTTTCTGAGAAGCAACCCTGGATAGAATTAATTAAGGCTAAATACCTTAATCAACAAGCAGTATTTTCTTTTCTTCAAGATGAGCATCTTCCTTATGGTTCCATTTTTTGGAATAATTTAGTGAAGAGCAAAAATTTCATCAAACAAGGAAGTAAATGGAAAGTGGGAGATGGTTGTGATATTAAATTCAGGGTGATAAGCGGTTTAATTGCAGCCTTATGGACCAGATTTGGTGTAGTCAAAGATGGTCTTAAAAGCAAGTACGACACTAGAATCAAGGATTATATTGAAAGAAATGGTAACAAAAACAAATGGAAAAAATTTCTTTGGATAGAGATGATCTGATCCAAACTATTTCCTCCTGCAAGATCAGTTGGACCTTATCCCCTTAAGTCACCTGGAAGTTAAGGATGAATTGGTTTGGAACAATTCTAATTGATGGGGACTACTCTATTAAAACCGATTATAATACTTTCTTCGACAATAGTCAAACCGAGTTTAAATGAAGTAGAATTTGGATGGTTGAGCTAATACCTAAAATTAACTTTTTCTTTTAGCTTGATCTCGGGGTAGAATTATTACCACCGACAACCTGATAAGAAAAGGTTTCATAATGCCTAATAGATGTCATCTGTGTAAAAAGACTCGAGGATATCGGTCATTTGTTTATGCATTGTGAATATGCTACCAAAATGTGGAGTTTTTCCCTCTCTAATTTTAAAGCTTCCTGGGTGGTTCCGAAGGACTTCAGTCAGCTCTGGACCCAATGGAGCCCACCCTATAAACATTGTGTTGTGAGAAGGCTCTAGAATTTGGTAATGCCTCATGTTATTTGGAGGATATGGAAAGATAGAAATGATATCATCTTTAGAAATAGTAAGCAGAATTATAAGCTCAGTATTGGAAAAATTTCTAATGCTATTAAAGAGAATATTGCTAGATTTAAACCCCCAAGAACAAGATTTATCCAGAAAATGAAGAGCATATCTTGTCCCATGGCGATTAGTCTTTGACAAACATCCGGAATAATTCGGTAATACTATTGATAGATCTTTGATACATTGGCATCCTCCTAATCTCAACTAGTATAAGTTGAACTTTGATGGGGCCTCTAAGGGTAACCCCGGGAATTGCAAATTTGGGAGGAGTGATGCGGGATCATAAAGGCAATTTAGTTCTTTGCTTATGTTGGTAAAATGGGAATACAAACTAATCATTTTGCTGAAGCATTATCTCGCTTTATGGGGCCTTAGAATTGCTCAGACTCATAATATCCAAAATCTCATTCTGGAAGGAGACTCACTTAATATCATTAATCATCTTAATCAGTGTTCACCTCCAAGTTGGAACATCAAGGACTTCATCTTGGAATCCATAAGTATTTTCCAAACCTTCAATAATATTTAGATCAAGCATACTTACCGGGAGGGTAACAAGGTGGCAGATGCATTGGCTAACTATGGCATAAATGTTAATCACATTATTTGGGATAATAGTGATCACATTCCTGAGTAAATTCAAAATAGCATCAAGCAGATACTTATGAGCATGCAAATTTGGGGTAAGATAAATGAGCATTTGGAGTGGGTCTTTAAGAATAAGACTTCCACACATGTTGATAAGTTTAAAACAGCATTCAAGTAGATCTTGACAGCCAATCAAGGATATAGAAAGCATAATGATGACTTAAAGTGGATTTATATGAAGATTAAAGCCACACATGCGGGAAATATCATGCCTATCATAGCTTTTAAACAGGTTTTTACGGATTTCCAAGTCCGCAATAAGGATGATGATGATCTGGAGTGGGTTTCTAAGGGGGATGAAGTTCACACATGCGGGATTTCCCAAGTACATAGCAGCATTCACACAGGCATTCGTGGGAAATGTTATGACAGCAATGGCTACACTATTCATCATTCCCATCGCGTGAGAAAAAATAGAGAAAGGCAGATTGGAAACTACGTCTATTATAGAATTCCTCATAGGGATTTTGAAGATTATACTTTCAATCACTTAAGCATGGTGAAAATGGGAGGATCCCCTTGTCAGATCGAGCCCGAGGACCCGAAGTGGAAGAATAATGAAGAGCTTCGAATCTTCTCAACCAGGGAGGCATCACAAATTTTATTGCGAAGATATAGGGTCACAACCAAATCATTTCTGTGCAATTTTTGAAGAATTGGAAGGATCGAAAAGTTGAATATGGCAGATAGAAAATTTTGATCAATGAAGAGTTAATAGCCAAAGCAATAGGGCTTAGAATGGATGGATAACGTTTTTTAATAAAAGGATTGACAGGGCTGTTGAGGAGAGGAAATTTGTTGAAGGTAATGAGAAATTCGTCTTTGTCATGGTGGGTTTGCAGGTCAGCTCTATCCCTCTGCCTTTTGATGAGGTCACCCGTATGATGGTGCGATACATCTCTTTGGAGGGGAGATTTTTCACAGTGCCCTCAAAACATCTTGTGTTCCTCAATCATTTCTGCAGAAGTTTCATGGTATGTTTCCCTCATTATCTACTTAATTCTCTTGAGTGCTCCATTTTGGAGTTCCAAAATCATACTCGTGTGGTCCCTCTACATCAAGGTCTCATTTTCTTGTTGCATAAACTTTGTCTTCTTAAGTTTCCCGGCATTCCAACTTCCCCATCTCTGTTCCATCTTTCCCCTCACCACTGCCACTACCCCCATCTCTTCTCCTTCTACCCCCATCACCACTGCTGCTACCCCTTTTCCTTCCTTCTCGGCTCCCCCTATCATCCCCCCACCTCTGCTCCCACCCCCTTCACCTCCACTTCGACCAGACCTATAACTAGGTCTTCTAAAAGACTGAACCTGGATACCCCTGTTTGGGAACGTTCCTCAGGACTTGGAGGTTGCTCATAATCTCCTTCATATTAGCAGCACTAGTTCATAGGAGGCACACACTGAGAGCTCCACAAAAAGGTTGGAAGCCTTAGAAGCAAACATGTTGCTATTGAAAGAAGAAGTTAAAAACTTGGCTAAGCAAAAAGGTAAGAGGAAGAAGGAGGAGGAGGTTGATATTGACAATAAACAGGTTGAGGATATCTACAAAAAACTTAACTCCCTGGACAACCATCTAGGGAAATCCAAGACTCGCCATGACCATAATATGGCTATATTTAGTGCAATCGAATAATTTATTGAGTAGCATGTCCGCAACATTTCTAATCTCAGTGGAATACCAGAAACTCTTTGGGGCACGGAAAAGGAAAGCAAATAGACCATTCAACAGCTAGATATTTCTGACTCTACTCATATGATGACATTGGCTATGTTCACCTCTTGGCAAACTATTAAATCTAGAATCGACAAAGCCGCCAAGAAGTAATTGTGGATCTGCGCTGCTCTTGTTGCCTTCCTTTGTGTTTTTTCTATTTTTTTGCTATTTTTTGGCTGCTCTTCTGCAGTGTTCAAACTGGTTTGATGTTTTGGGAACGCTTGCTCTTTGGTTACCTTGGGTTTTTATGTCTTATTTGGATCTTGATCCTTCTTGTAATGTTTTCATTCCTATTAAACCTAGGCCCTCTTTGTGTACAAGGGTATAGTCCCTTTCAAAAAACTATTTACCAATAATAATAAAAATTAAGTACTTAGATGACTAATTACCATCATAAACATTTAATAATTAATTAATCGAATAAACATACATTTTCCCATTATTCATATTTATTTGAATAATTAAATGTCAATATAAAAGATTAATTATCGGGATGTTATATGTAAACAAAAACTAATATCAATTGCACTATCAAATCACCATGATCAGATCCATGAACTACCATTATCCAACCACAATTATCCATTAGAAACCTTAAAAATTACATAGCATGGAAGCTGATACCCAATGATTACAATAGTGTGTAGCACTATGTGTGTGACCATCAACCCTAGAGCGTATAAAAATTACATAACTCTTCTACATCATACAATGTCACCACTAACAAAGACTTACACTAGATATATATAGGGATGGGGCTTTCCCTTCACTACACATGTACTCTCCTAATAATAGGTGTGCTCACAAAATATATTTTATGACTTATGTTCTAAGTTAATAATAAATTATCCTAAAAATACAACTTTCTTTAAATACTATTATTAGCTTGTTTCATGTGTGTGCTTTATCCTTGATCTGCATGTGCTTTTTCCACAAATATATCTCTTTGTATGCGACCTAAGCCATCCTAATTTTTGTATTTTTATAACTTCCCACGATGCCACTCAATATGCTTCTCTATTTTTAGCCAAGTCCTACAAAATTATCTAAGTTCTAACCTTTGTTCGCTCAGGGCGTGAACCTTCACACTCCCATCATTACTATATGTATGTCCCCTTCATGCCTTCTCTTGCATCTGAGTTTTGAACCTCCACACATGGATAGTACTTAGATATTTTCCTCGCTGAACATTACCCCACACTAATTTCATTTCCATCCTCAAGAATGTGTTACTTATCTCCCAAATAATGAAAAAATCAAAAAAATCTTAAAGAATAAATACGAGGCTCAAAATACCATAATTCAAAGAATATAGAGCCCCAATGTGTGCTCATGCTTCATCAAACCTCGTGTCACCTGGAGAATCTCTAGGAACTCTATGCCTAATGTATCCTCTATCTTTTTCCACTCGGTAATTTCCTTTGTGGCCATCTCGGGTTTCGCCTCTACAATACATGGGATCTCAGTGCAGGCGCTATTTTTCTACCCTTCCTGGAGTTCTAAGATGACCACACTTAACTCTCTGCAATGACCCCTTAGATCATATCCATGTGCTCCATGAAAAAGTTCTGAAGTTTCTTTATCTTGAGAACCGCATTCTCCTTCTTGGCATCTATTATTTCATTTTGCAGACATTTCCGCCATGAAATTCATGTGCTCAATCTTATTGGTTGGTGTTTTTTCCTATATATCCTTTAGATCTGCTTCTTCCTTGGAAACCCTTGAGTTAAGGATAGGATGAGACTTCTAACACCTATCAAATGCCTATTCAACCATGTCACCAACTTCCTTGACCTATGTGAAAATACTCTCAAGATCGGTTATTTTGGCCCCCATGACCACTTTATTCTTTCTCTTCTCTTTGGTTGATGGCCATGTGTCATTTTTATTTTCAAAAGTAACAACCTGACTAATTATTCAAGGTATTCCATTTCACCGTTGGATTCGATCCGAGCTTGGCTTACAAGGGTGGGGCATACGCCTATTATTTTCTTCACTCGATGTTCTTTCCTGTCGCAGAGGCCTCATTGGTCACTTTTTATCCCCATTGATGTCATTATTCAAGATTTCTACTTCATGATTTTAATTCCTCTTAAATTCTACTAGGAGCCTCATGGTAGCCCCATTTTCCATATTTTTGTGTATAACCTCAACAACTATTTTTTCAAGGCATTATACACTTGTTCATTAGATAGATACATGTGGTCCACATGTTTATATTTCTTCCCTATATCCTTCTTCAACTCCGGTGTGGTGTATCACCTCTTGCTGATCTCAAACTCTGAATCTTTTTATGTGTATGCATATCCCATGATAACATATTCTTCATTCGTGAGATCCCTCCTTGTTTTTCCAATAGGTCTCATCCAAAAAATTCTCCATACTAACCATGATTTTAAATCTCACCCTCGGCACCTTCGTAGGATCATTAAAAATGTCCATATGCAATGATTGGGGAGGTCTTCATTTCCTTTCTTCCTTGGCATTAGTCCATGACTTCCATGGTGTAAATAGCCCAATCTTGGTTTCTCCCCAATGCCCTTATATTCCTTGATCACATTTTAATAATTTCCATCCTTATCTTACTCATGGGCTCTTCCAGGTGTCGCACATTTCTTCCTCATGCATAGGTGTTTCTTCCTTCATGAGCTCTTGTGTTTTCTACTCACTTATTCCCTTGTTGGGCTAGGATCTACAT
This sequence comes from Taxus wallichiana var. yunnanensis, assembly GCA_018340775.1. NCBI lineage: Eukaryota > Viridiplantae > Streptophyta > Pinopsida > Cupressales > Taxaceae > Taxus > Taxus wallichiana. Next base: position 191,306,475 of record CM031233.1, read on the forward strand.
TTTCCAGTCTATTTATCAACTTCCTACTTGGATTTTCATGCCTCAACTCCACTTCCACCTCCTCCTCCAAGTCCTCATCACTAGATACTACTTGGGTTCCTCCACACCCCTTCTTAGTCCTTATTGAACTCACTTTGGGTGGATGAGAAGGTCATGCACCCTCACCGTGCTTCCTACTCTCATATTACATTTTCCTTCTTTACCCTTGATCCAATGCAGCATTTTCCACTTCTTCTTCTTTAGTCAAATATTCCTCTCAAATCCTCTTTGAATTCACCCTTGTATGCTTATTTTGATGAGGGAAATAAGTATTATATACTTTAATTTCTTCCCATGCTTTTCCTCAAGAAAAAAACAATAAAGACCATGCCTATCATTCCCCTAATTGTACCATTCATTGTGGGGTTAAGGTCCAAGTTTTATGACTCCGTGTTTTCCATATATGTAGGTGTTAAATTATATCCATAAGTGGTGCACAACATATTACAGTAAGAATCCATCTTCTTTGCATCCAAATTCAACTTATGTGCATATTTCATCATGTTTACTGCAGTACTTGAAATATTTTTCTATGAATGTAAATGGAAGTTTGCACCATGGCCCCATCTCTCCATTTTCCATCTTGGAGTGCACAAGGCTAAAGTGTTACATTCTTGCAAAATTTTCCTGATTTACAACCTCTCTAGAAACTCCCATCATACATGCCATTCATTTTCAAAATTTACACACATCATGTTATACCACTTATCTAATCTAACCTTGTACACATTTTTAATTTCTCCATCACATGTAAAACCTACAAAATATAATGTGAGGGATTATTTTTATACCGAGTTGATCCACATGTCTTCTTTTGGCCTGTATGGGACACCAATATATCATAAAACAATCAGTAGGAAGATTAAGCCCCACGTAATATTAGATCCATCTTCATTTTGTGCCTTCGCCTCTTCAATAATCCCATCGATGATGAATTTTTCTATATTATATTGTATCTTGTGAGTCATCATATGTGAAACATAAAGTAATATCTTATTTACTTCCCCACATCTCTCCAAAGCACTAAGCTTACAACTCACTGCCTAGCCACTACCTTAGTTGTGGGATATTCAATTTTCTCTACATTCATGGCTCCACCCCCTTTCATACTATAATTTTGTGGCCAACTCATCAATTTTCACCTCATCCTAAAGGTCTAAGTCTAAGTCTTCTCCTGTCTCTTGTAATTTTGTGACCCGCCAAATCATTCGAGTCGTGATCCCGATTCTTCTTCCGTGAAGTAGAAATAATCCTCGTGCACCCTTGACATCATACACTAGAAGAGGTATGGAGGCTCAATGAAGAATGGTAGTTCAAAAAGGTGGAGGACCCCTACCTTCTCGATATTTTTTCTTACTTAATCATTTCTTGGTACATGTCCTTCAGCGTTCCTATCCAAAAACTCTTGTAAGATATCCTTGTTAAAAAAATTGTTGGGGTGATAATGTCAAGTGGGTTATCTACCACTACAGTACGCCCCAATACTATTTTAAAAGTTTGACTATAATAATTTATTATGAAGATATTCCACATTTAAGAGTGAATAAAATTCACTAATTCATCTACCTTATTGATTAGGGTGATCCCTCTCGGGATTGGCTATGAGAAATGAATAGATTAATACATTTTTGATATCTAGATAAAGACATCAGACTGGAAGATCATTATCATGGTATCGAGAGATTTATGATTATGCATGTGCAAGATTGATCTAGAAAATTTTAATTAGCTAGAGTGAAGAATCTTAAAGTTTGTTTATGGATCTATGAAGCCCTAGTTGCTCCACAGTCATATTCAAAGCTAACCAGGTTTAAATTTCTAGTTCCTACCTTAATATTGGTAAAATATTGGATAAATCGCTGTCAAGATCATGTTTGAGAAATTATTTTCCTATATCTTTATTTCTACATCAAGCTACAGTCATTTTTGGTTTAAATATGTCATATGCAAGCTTGTTTGAAGTTTTGAGCCACTTATAGTCATTATATCTATTTTTGTCTGTGGATCCGAAAATATTTGTAGATCTAGTTAGTTTGAAGCATTTAAATCCAACCCAACTTTACAAATCTTCATTTTTTCTATATTTTTTTGTGAAGCCTGATCCAATTATTTTATGCCATTTATATTCACTCTGTCATTTTGTATTTAGATCCTATCGATTTTGTGAAACTTAGACCAATAAAATTACTCCAAATAGCTTCACCGTTCTTTTTGTGTTTGCAAGCGAAATCCACTCGAGAGAGTTCCAAGTGGATTTAATCGGTTATCCTCTTGCTTAGATATTTAATTTTCTATGATTTTCTAACTTTACGAAGCATGATCCATCTTCTTGTGTCATTTGGCTTCACTTTGTCGATCTTTTTGACTTTTTCATTTTCTATGAATTTATATGAACTTCAAATCTTGAGCCAATCTATTTTTTTATTATTGGCAAATAGTTTTTGAAAGGGACTATACCCTTGATTACAAAAAGAAGGCCTAAAAGCCGGATAAGCAAGAGAACCGAGAGAAAAGGATCGGAATCCAAATGTTCTGAATGATGTTCAAAGTAGCTAAAAATAGCTACTACGAGACGAGACAAAACAACAAAATTTACGTAAAAAAAGCGATTAAAGGATCTGCAAAAAAATAGCAAAAAAACAAATAAGGACAACAGAATCATCTCTGACTACTTCCTAGTAGCTTTGTCTATGATGGTTTTGATATTCTTCCAGATTTAAACATACCCAAAGTAGTCATATGGGCGGTGTCATTAGAATCCAGGCTGCTCCAGGTCTTCTTACTTTCCGTATCATTACCCCAAAGAGTTTCCGGCACTCCGCTTAGGTTGGAGACACTTCTGACGTGTTGTTCAATAAATTCCTCAATCGCCCTAAAGATGGTAATGTTGTAATCATGCCTAGTCTTGGCCTTCCCTAAGCAAGAGTCCAAGGAGTGTAATTTCTTGTATATATCTTCAATTTGGCTGCTGTCCACATCCTCCTCCTCCTCCTTCTTCCTCTTTCCTTTCTGTTTTGTCAAGTTTTTAACTTCATCCTTTAACAATTTCATATCTGCCTCTAAGGCTTCCAACCTTTTAGTAGGGCTTTCCAATTGCACTTCCCGGGGGCTGGCACTGCTGATATGTAGGAGGTCATGAGCAATTTCAAATTCATGAGAACCCTTCTCCATAGCAAGGGTCTCAAGGTTAAGCTTCCTAGAAGCCCTGGTAACCGGTCTCCGCGAGGTAGAGGCCAAGTGGGGGGGGAGCATCAGAAGGGGGAATGGGAGAAGAAGCCAATCTTTATTCTCCATCTAGCTTCACATTTTCAAATCGTTTAATTAAACCCTTCCATTTTTGTTGAAACTGATCCAATCAGAAGGCTCCATCCATCTTCATGGTTTTAGTTATATTGTTCATCTAATTGTCATTCATGAAACATGGGCCAATAAGGGATTTATGTGTGTCTTCACATTGTCAGACTTGGCTTTGCTTTCCTCTGTCATTTTTGAAATTTGAGACAATAGTATTGTTATATCTTTCATTTTGTTAATCATTTGGCGGCTTTGTCAATTCTTGCAAAATCCAAACCAATAGATTTTCTCAAAGTATTTCCCATTGTCAAACCTTTGTTTCCTTGTTTCGACCTATACAAAGGTTCAACCAATAGAATTTATTTGTGTGTCTTCGCATTTCACATTTTTCATATTTGTGAAATCTAAGCCAATTAAATTTCTCCATATTTCCAATATGTTATTCTTTCCATTTGTGAAGTGGTAATCCAATGAGAATTAGCCATTTTCTTACATTTTTCAGCGTTTTAAGTATTTTGAAAAGTGAGAAATTTAAAAGGATCCACATGTGTCCATTTTTACCTCAAGTCATTTTTGTTGCATTGCGAAGTGTGAACCAATTATATTTGGACATGTTTATTAATCTTTTGTTATGTCGGTCTTCGTAAGTGTCGGGGTTTCGAGTCTTTGATTTGGCTTATCCTCTTATATCGTGACACCTATCTTTAGATTTTGGAATCAAATTTTATTTTATTTTTGGCTTATTCCGGTGACTTTAAGTCTTCCTGAAGCCACCTATTTCAAGTTTGGGGAAACCCGCTAAGTTTCTTTTGTCATCCACTAGATCATTGACAAGTGGCATTGTTTGACTAAGACTTTTTTAGTCTCTATCAATTGCGAACCAATTAAATGTGTCCACATTCCTTCACATTTTTTTGTTCTGTCAGACTACAAAAAAGTGAACCAATTATTCAACTACACATGTATTTATCTTTTAGCGAGTGTCAGAATTTATTTCCTTATGTACCATGGGTGTTTGTTTCCTTTCTACCATCATTTTTCTAATTTTCTTCATTCTGTGTGTCGTCAAATGTCTATGTTTTGTGGGTATTCTATTTTTATTTCTCTTATGAGTCCAAAATTTGAAAATCTTAGATCTTTTTCTCTATGGCCTTCTGCATCTTGTTATTATTTTTGCTAATCTATTTACAAGAATATAACTAAAAAGAATATTTGTAGCTTATTTTTTTCCTTTGTTTGGCTTCATTGACTTGATTTTTATATATATTTGTTTTCATAATTGTTTGAGCATTAAAAATGGCTAGTTTAGCTAGTTTTTGTTGGATAAGTCTCAGTTGTTAAATGGGAAAAGTTAAAGTATTTGGAGAGTAAGGTTAAAAGCATGTTTCATGGCTAGGAAGATATGGGATCTTGTGATTGTTGTAGAGACAGGACCCAATGGTAGATAATAAACTCCTAAAAATTTTAGCTCTTTCTCTCAAAAATCTCAGGAAGCCTTTCCCATCCTTTTGCAAAGCATTAAAGATGAATTTTTCTACATATAGGTCATATGGACTCACCTATAGATGCCTGGAAGAAATTAGAGACAATGCATGAAGGAAGTCATTTTTCAAAAATAATTAAGCTTATTATGGAATTATTTACAACTCCTATGAAAGGGGATGAGAAAATTGTGAACTATTTAGCTAAAATTAAGAACATTAAAGCTCAATTAGATGGCTACAACTATGAATTATTTCAAGATAAGATTTTTACTTCATAATTCAGATGAACATTCATGAAAAGTTTAGGAATTATATCTCAATTCTTAACTCTAAGTATCAAAATGAGAATGATGTGCCTAATTTATACACTTTGTCTTCTTTGTTAATTCAAGAAGAGTGTGTAATGGAGAATTTTGATTCAAAAGAGACTACTTCTCAAGCTCTGTTCTCACAGAATCATAAGTCTACTCATTATAAGAAAAATAGTAATCCTAATCAGAAACCTAATATCATACCCAAATTTAAATCAAATCCTAAATCCAATTATGCTAAAAATAGTTAAAACTTTAAAGTCAAATTTAATGGCACATGTAACAAATGTGGTAAGTTTGGTCACATCGATTCTAACTATCGTCTAAAATCTAAAAAAATTATTAAAAATACTAAAAATAGTAAATTTAACAATCAAAAGAAAGTTTAAAATCAGAAGAAAAATCATGCAAATAATGTTGAGCAGTCTATTGCCCTATATAATGCCCTTTCAACATCGAATGACAATGAATGAATTCTTTGTATTGGCTTGTTTAGGTACATGACTTGTACTCTGGTATCCTCTTAGATATAGTAAAATGTGAGGAGAATATTTATCTAAGAGGTAACTCCATCATTAAATCTGAAAGTTGTGGAAATGTTAAATTGTCAAATGATGGAGTTAAGAATGTATTTTTTGTTCCTCAACTCAAAAATAATCTTTTTCTTGCTCTCACTAACTAAATAAAATTATAAAGTTGTTTTTCTGCAAGATAAGTGGTATGTAAAAGATAAGCTCGATAATGTTATTGCTCTTGGTATTCGAAAAATGGCTTGTACATATTTGATGGTTTTGTGTCTGAGTCTTGTTATTATTGCTCCTCTAGGAATGATACTCACTTTGACATGAAATACTTAGTCATGTAAATTTAAAAATCTTGTATGAAATGTCTAGATTGAATCTTTTTGTTGGTATTCCTAAATTAAAATATGATCATGAAACATGTGAAAATTTCTTGCGTGGTAAGCAACATGGTGAACTATTTCAGTAAACATCATGATCCCAATTCTTCTTAGATATTAGAACTAATTCATAGTGATGTAAGAGGTCCACTTGAGGTTCCTTCACTCAGTGGTGCTTTGTATGTTGTTTGCTTTATTGATGACTTCTCTAGAATGACTTGGTCTTATTTCATTAAGAAGTCGATGTCCTGTCTAAGTTTCAGGAATTTAAAGATCTAGTTGAGAATGCTTCTAATCTGAAAATTAAAAGAATTAGGACTAATAATGGAGGTGAATATGTTAGCAAAAAGTTTTATGAGTTATGTGTGTCATGTGGGATTCAAAGAGAATTGACTACTCCCTATTCCCCACAACAAAATGGCATTGCAAAAAGAAAGAATATGACTATCTTAGAAATGGCTAGGACTATGATTCATGCTTCTAATGTGCCTAAGTTTCTATGGGATGAAGCTATGAATATTGTTGTCTATATTCTTAATAGAGTTCCTACAAAATCCCTTCATCAAACCACTCCTGAAGTTTGGACAAAGCAAAAACTAGATATTTCCCACTTAAGAATATTTGGTAGCCCTACCTCTATCTTTATTCCTAAAGTTAATAGGAAGAAGATGGATCTAACCTCCTTTTCTTGTATTTTTATTGGCTATAGTTGTAGAACAAAATGTTTAAGAGTTTATGACACTTTCAAACATGACATAGTAGAAAACATGGATGGTGTTGTCTTGGAAAATACATTCTGTGATGATTCTTATAAACCCTCTTGTGTTTCTCCTTAAATAGACCCTAATAATATCTCTCCTAACAACATGGAAACAAAAGTTCAAAAGGATGATCATCTTGATCTAGATATGATGGAGATTAAGGGGAGTCATCTCAAAATGTCTTGCATCCTAAGACTCCTAAATGGGCTCAAAATATGGTTAAGGAATCTAATCCTATTAGTCTTAGAAAGGTAACTCATAGTCAGCATTCTTATCATGATTTGATGACCCTCTATGAGGTAGAACCATAGTATTTTGAAGAATAATGTCAAGATGATAGATGGATTTAGGCTATGAAAGATGAATACAATGCTTTGATTAAAAATAACACTTGGGAACTAGCCCTCCCCATTGTAAATGAAACATTGTAGGATCTAGGTGGTTATACAAGATCAAATATAACTCTATAGGATAAATTAACAAATTCAAGGCAAGGCTAGTATCTCGTGGTTTCACTCAAAAACCTGGTCTTGACCATGTTGAGAATTTTTCTCCTGTAGCAAAAATGAGAACTATTAAAATTCTTTTTCTTTGGCTTCCCAGTATGGTTGGGAAATTCACCAAATGGATTGTAAAAATGTATTTTTAAATGGTGACTTAAAATAAGAAATCTACATGCATAAGCATAATAGGTTTGAAGAACACAGTAAGGAACTTTATGTCCTGTAAAGCTTAAAAATATTTGTAGCATCTTAAACAAGATCATAGAGCTTGGTATGCTAAAATTAACAGTTTCTTTCAGGATCTTGGTTTTTCTAACTGTTGTTCTAATAATGATTTATTTGTTAAATTTGAAAACAATCATATTATCATTATTGTCTTGTATGTTGATGATCTTTTGATTACTAGCAGTGATAGAAATTTAATTGTTAGAATCAAAGAAAGGTTAAAACAACATTTTGAAATGACTGATTTAGGTTTATTAAATCATTTTCTTGGCATGGTTATCTTCCAAAATCATAAGTCTATTGTTGCATCTCAATCTCAGTATGTTATGAATTTTCTTAAAATATTTAACATGATTTACTATAAGCTTGTTTCCATTCCTATTGAAGTTGGTGTTAAATTAGATCCTAAACTAGCTTGTGCTAAATTTGATCCTACTTTGTATAGATAGCTAGTTAGTAGTATAATTTATTTGACTATTACTAGACCTGATATTTCTTATGTAGTAGGAGTAGTTTCAATATTTATGCAAGAACCTTATGAGGATAATTGGAAAATGGCAAAAGAATTTTGAAATATATTAAAGGAACAATCATTATGTTTTATTTTATTCTTCTTCTAATAATACACAATTATTTATCTATTATGATTCTAATCATGTTGGTGATGTTACATATAGAAAGTCTACTTCTAGATATGTTTTCAAGTTGGGTGCAGGTTCCATCACTTGGAGTAGCAAGAAGCAACCAACAATGTATTTATCTCTTCTACTGAAGTAGAGTATAAAAGTGTTATGGAAGTTGCAAAGGAAGCTATGTGGTTGAAAATACTATTGGATGAACTGCATATGGGCGTCAAAGGAAGAACTACTCTTCTATGTGATAACTAGAGTTACATTTCTCTTACAAAGAATCCAGTTCAACATCAAAGGACCAAGCATATTGAAGTTCATATGCACTTTATTTGAGAGAAAGTCCTGAATGGTGATATTGATCTCAAGTTTTGTTCAACTGAAGATCAAGTTACAAATATCTTCACAAAGTCATTATGTTCTATAAAGTTTTGTAAATTTAATGCCTTGTTGGGCCTATCAGATTTTCCCTTGAGGGGGAGTGTGCATGAAAATGCCACCTCTTAATGGCCTATTGAAAACTTCCAATACTTCCTCAATTTTGTAATAAGTAAATGTGTCACATTATGTGAAGTTACTTGTAAATCCCAGTGAAACATTAGTTATGGGAATGCCTTATTTTATAAAAGGATCCATAATCTGATATAAGTCTTCATATGTAAAGAAATTTTCCTTTGAATTTCTTTTTATATGTTTCTTTCTATCACAGATTTTATAGGATCCTTGGAACACTTTTGAACCATGGAAAAGCATGTGTCTCATGTTCTTGATAAAATTTGTAATACATTTTAGTTGTTTGAACTTACATAAGTCCACGAGACACTGCAGTACTATACCGTGGAATTGAAAAACATGCATGACTCTACTTGAGTGCACTGCGGAACTGTGAACCTACGGAACAATTGTGTGTGGCTTGTATAAGTCTACATAACACTGCGGTAATATGTCATGGAGTTGGAAAACCTACAAAATCCTGCTTTAGCATACCAGGGAAACTACAAATCTTTCGGTAGTGTCTTTGCGTTGTTGGAAAGCCCATAGTACACATGTGTTTTTGGATGTTAGCCATCTTGGCATAAGGAACATATGTCAACATTTTTTTGCATGTTCTTCCCCACTTAACATTAAGGGGGAGTGTTGGGGTGATAATGTCAAGTGGGTTATCTACCACTGTAGTACACCCCAATATTATTTTAAATGTTTTTCTATCAAACTTTATTATAAATATCTTCCATGAAGATCTTCCACATTTAAGAGTGAAGCAGCTTGATTGATTCACCCACCCTATTGATTAGGGTGATCCCTCTTGGGATTGGCTATGAGCAATGAATAAATTAGTACTAGATTGATATCTAGATAGAGACATCATACTTTGGAAGATCATTAACATGGTATTGTATTGTATGGTTGAGGAAGCTCTGAAATCATTCTGTGAAATACCAACGAGTGAAGTGGAAGTGTTGGGTAAAATTTGTATAATAAATTCTTAATAACAGACAATTCTTTATTCAGTGGGGTTTTTTACCTTCAAGTTTTCCCCACTTAAATCTAGTGTTACCGTCTCTATGATTTGTGTCTATTTTCTTTCATCTCATGTTATTACATTTTGTAATCTACATGTTATAATCTATAATCTTCGTTATTTATTTTGTGGATTTATAATCAGTTGATTTTGTATTCCTTCTAAGTCCTAACATTTTCCTCGTTCCATGGTGTTTGTGTGATTAAACTCGCTAATTTTGCAGTTTACAAGCTATAAAGTCCATGTTTTTTCCATAATCACTTTAGGAAGATACTTTCGAATTTATGAAAATAACTCCTCTGATAGGTCCTCAACTTCATTCTTCTTAGTTTGGCCTTGTCCCTTTCCCTTTAGTGATGTCAAAGTAGCCTTCTTAGGTGTCATTATGTTCTCTTACTTCCTCACTTTGAAAAATCATGCCCTATGTATTTTTATTCTTACAAATCTATGTGCCAACTCTTTGGCCTACCTTATAGGCCCTTACTTTACAATTATTGAGCCCTGTAAACCATAGACAATTAATTTCCAATCTTAGTAAACCTTAACTACCCATTATCTAGCTTCACATTCAGACCTCTACTTAAACTTCCACTTTTCCCATGAAGGAGCCTGCGTTAACATTCTCTGCATGTTGGTCTGGTTTGTATTCTGGTCAATTCGGGTATTTTTCACTTGGTTGCTCAATTTCTCAAATTACTTGGAATGCAAGGTAGAAAATAACTCAATTTGCCCCTTTTATAGCTTCTTCATACTTTAAAATCTCCACCAAGTTGATTTTTTTAATTTTTAACACGCTTTTTCCCTCTTGCAAGTTTAAATGCCCTTTAACCATTTGATAACCCCTTTTTCCTCCTAAGGAAATTTTTACTTTCTTCCATGTGTGTAGTAGTCATAACCTTCTAGTGTGCTTATTACTTCCCAAGATAATAGACATCCATGTGCGCACTTCCTTGCACCATAAACCATCTTCCTCTACACCATATTCTAAGTAATATATCATGTTGTTTCCTTCCTCGCGTTATATTGTGCATCCTCTTATTTGCATGTATTTCCTCCTGAGAAACACCCATTATGCACCATCCTAACTAGAAACATGCAAAAAATTCTTCTTCCTTCGCAAATTCTCAATTCTTACTCACCAACCACTTGTTACTCTCCCGATATCATGATCACCTCACGTATTGACTCTAGGGTATGAACCATCATATGATATTTCATGTTTAATTGTCATAAAAATTCATCTCCCACCCCACACTAAAATAATGAGCGGTCTTCTACACATTAACTAGGGTTCATTTTAGGACTCCCCTCTAAAAAAATATCATAGGATGGGTGGCGAATGTTCTAAAAAATGCATTCACATTGTTGGTGAATCTAGGAAAGGAGGATTCTGGATGGTAAAGAATGCAGTTTTTTTCCAAGTTGTTGAGCATATGTATATGCATGTTCCCATTCATAATCCATGTCATGTTTTATTTTTCCTAGATAACTTTTCTCATTTGCACCAGGGGCCATCGTATGGGTGATTTTGAAGTCTTCACGGGTGAAAAATATAAAAATTTAAGATAAAATCTATTAAAAAAATTATTTCAAGAAATTGTGAAAAATAAACCTTGTGTTACATGATAACATAGTAACATGGCTTAGGCTACCAAACAAGGTTATGTGAACACGCTATCGGGCCACCGTTTAGTTGTATAGATTCATGCCACCAACAGTGACCCAAATTCAGGTTACCATATGGTAAAATGAATTTAACTATCACTCAGCGTTGTGCAGTCATTTTACCAAGTGGTATCATGTATTTAGGTTTTCATCCGGTAACATTTCTGCATAGTGCCTTGACATTTCAAACTTTATTGCTTACCTTCTTCACTTATACCATAATATTTTTGGCTTATATTTTCAATTTTTTCACATGATTATTCACTTTTACCTTCTTCAACTCCAGACCTCAAAATTAACAAATTTTACAATTATATTGTATTACTACATTATGGTGAATTAATCATATATATATATAATAGTATATTATAACATAATGGTGAATATACCAATATTGCTCAGCCCTTAGTGGAAACAGTAAGGTAAAATTATGGTCAAATTTATTTATGACCCATAAAATTTTGGTGAACTTGTTATTGTATGGTAGTGAAAAAATCACCAATTTCAAGCTTCAAAATCCTGACATTCGTAGATATACGAATATTCACCCCTAAAATGAACCCTATATTTCACTAGAAATAAAAAATCATAGATACACAAAATCTTCCTAAATAAAACTACAATTCTTAAAATTAATCAACTTCTCTTCATGCAACCACTACAACACTTGTCTTATATGAAATAAATGTTATTCTTGCGACCTATTGAATATCAAGATATTGGTAATGTTTTTCCCAAAAATAGTTATAGGACTTCATTTATCAACCTCATAAAGGTACTAAACATGTTTCTCAATCCAAATGGCATAACTATCAAATCATACAATACTTATTATGTCTTTAATACAATCTTCCATTCATCTCCTCTCTAATGAGAATTTGATGGTATATTCTCTTCAAATAAATATTTCTAAAATACTTCACTCCATTTACACAATCGATGATTTCATACATGAACAATAGTATACATCTATACTTGATGGTGATCTTGGTTATGGATCTCATATCTATACTAATCCAAAATTCAACACCATTGTTTGGTGTTAGAATCATTTGTAATACACATGACATCAAATTTTGTTTGTTAAAATATATATCAAAAAATTCCTAATATTATCTCTATATCTATAAATTATCCTACGATGTCATTCTATAGGTTTCTTTTTCAAAAAACTCACTCCTAAAATAAAATCCATGTGGTGACTTATGTTCCTCACGAAGGTATCCCTTTTCGAACACAATAGAAAAAATTCCACAAACTCTTAACATATGCTTTACCTCTTTAGGTATTAGGTCAACCTTTTCCATTGATATCCATATGTAATATCTTTACATGGGATTCAATATCAATAAAAATGTGCACTATTTTTATTCACCTCATTCACAAATCGTTTAACCGATAGAGTAGATCCTTATGTCCCTACTCTAGTCCTTAAGCCTTTTACTTCATTGGATTTAAAGTATATTCCTTCCCATAATTCACTACTCTGCGAGTGTTTATGGATCCATCATGTTATGTCAATTGGTTAAACTTCCATAGAATTCTATTTGGCACATGACAAGCTTCCATGGGTATTATGTTATACATCACCTCATCCTAATACCTCCCAATTTGAAACTTCACCATAAATTTATGAGTCACTAACAACTTATGTCTCGCATACAACCATGATACTTTATACGGATTAGGATGTTTCATCCTCTTCAACCCCAACTTATGTACCCTCTTTGACACAACAAAACTATTGGTACTTACAATATTAACTATACATCTATAGAAATTTCCTCTGATATACATGCCATTTTGAATTTCCTCTTCTTATAACCATCTTCCTCTTTTCTTGTTTTAAAAATACATTATTTAACATCATTTCTTCTCCTATCTCTAGGTCTTCTCGATAACCCATTACATCATATCCATCACCTTACACAATTTACATATACTCGTTACTCTTCTTCCCATCACTCTGAGTGTTAAACCACTCAAAATATATTATCCCTATATCTCTATGCCTGTAACACATGTCAAAAATATATTACCTCTTCCGAAACTAAAGGATCCTCTTCCCTAAATGGATTTTCTCATCATCTACCTTTTCCTTAATTATGTGTTGTTAAACTCACCTCATATTCATGATGGATTTGTACATATTTACCCTTTCCATTGAAAACTATCTATTGTTTATGCACAAAATTATCTTCCACCTTCAAAGATGCTTACTTGATAGGCCTACTCTACTAAATATACTTGAATAATTCGAAATCATCTGGAATTGTGATGTGTAATCCATTAATATACCTAGATATTTTTTCCATGTAATCTTCTACATATCCCACTCAAATGGTGAGTAAGTAAAACTATTCATTGTATTGCTTCACACTAATATCTCTTTATCATGTGTTATATAACTTCTTAGAAAATTATCTTATAAACCATGAGAATGAATTTTTCCTTCAAATTTGTAACTAACCTATCCCATGTATTAATATTTTATTTTTGTATTTGTATTATGTTTCTCTGCATATTATCCCAACATAGAGATGAAGGACCCTTAAAATTTGTGTAGATAAATTTTAATTTTTGGGATCTTCCATGTCTTCATACTCAAAATACTTCTCAAGATCATTTATCTAGGAAATCAATTCTATTGGTCCCAAACTACCAAAATAACTTGGATTACCCAATCTAGGATTTATCTCCATTATACAAATTGCATGTAAATCCTATTTTCTAGACCTTATTACATTTCCTTCTCTTCCCCATTGGAACTCAAGTTTTATTTTATTTTTACTTTGGAAATAATTTATTATCACCGTGATCGTCCCCAACAACATATAGGCATTTGGCATCATTGATGGCCTCCATTCGGGTAGTTATAGTCCACATTAACTCAACCAAATCCTCAACTCTCGGTCCTTGATTTTTGTAATCTCCTACAACATTCATCTTATGTGAAATTGTGTTTCCTCATATGGATGTGTCCTCTATGATACTTAACACCTTATATACAATAATTACTCACTAGGAGTCAGTAAACAAGAATTTTCTATTAACCTTAGTCAAAGTAGAAAATTTTTAATGTTTGTTGTGCAATCCTCACACCTTTACCCAATATTAGTCACCCATTAGAGGATGTATGAAATAATTTATACCCATATTCACAAATGTGGAAAACCATAAATACTTACTATACCACAAATCGTAAGGAAATTAAATCTTCCTTGATACCAAAATTACACGATACACATTAAGGTACTCAATTAAGAGATTCCTTACACCACATAGCTCTCATAATATTACACAAAAACATAAAACAACAACATTGGTACTTATCTAAAGAGGAATCAAAGTTCATGTAGTTATCAAACTACATATATGACATAATATTGTATGGATGCAACTATATTTCATAGCTTTATCATTTGATAATGTTTTTTAATGAATTGGATTTATTTTTATTGAACTGGATTTTGGGGCTCTTGATTTTGGAATATTGACTTTTAGACGTAGTTTCGAGTGCTTCATACATATTTTGAGGTTTCTTCTAATGTTTTTTGCTACATTAGGGATATTTAGGAAACCTTTTCATAAGATTTGATAGATATTTCCAGAGAAACTTTAGATAAAACTAGGTGTTTAAAAACGAGTGTATTCGAATTACTTCTATAAGCATATTTGGATATAATTTTGCATTAAGGACAGCTTGTATTAGAGATATTAATCCATAAAAGATATATAAAATTGATAAAAAGAGTTTTGGGTGGCCCTAGATGTGACCATTTTTCCTATGATAAAACCATTGGACTATTTGGTCTAGATGTAAAGTATGATATTGTGGATCTCTATATATGATAATATGAATAAGTGGCATTATTTTTAATGATATAAGTATTATTGTAAGTGTTTGATGATTTAAATGAGGAGAGAAAATAATAGGATGAAGGATGGACTAGGATATAAACATTAGGTTCATAATAGGTGCGAAGTCATGATTATACGATTAAGTCAATAATGACAATATCAAGTTTTAAACTACTAAATTTATGTGTTTATATTTCCCCACTTTCAACTAGGAAATTAGAATTTCTTGCTTACAATAAAATGTTTGTGAGTGTGTAAACACACTTTATACTTGTTTGATTATTTGATTGATAGAGATTCTTGGTTGGTTACAAGATCCCAAAGTGAAAACGTCTGACATATAGTTAGTAAATGTCCATATAGAAAGAATTAAAATTTAACTCTAAATTGAAATTGAACTGAAACTTGAAAATTGAAGGTTAACAAAGCATGAAAGGAGTAAACATGTTTTTATTAATAATAAATGTGATTTTTTATAAAGCATTTCAGAGAGGGATTGAAATTATTTCAAAAGATGATTGGGGGTGAACACTCACCAATTGTAGGAGTAACATAAAACAAAATGGAATTGGGTTTACGAAACCCAAAGTAACTAAAATATATTATGGGTTACCTGATGCAAAAATAAAAAAATAAGTTGTGTTTTAATTATCCCAAATACCTTCAAACGAGAGTGCAAGGAATTGTGTTGCAGGCATCAAAATATTACATGTACTAAGGTTTTCATCAAACTCAAAGTAATACCATCCACCCACCAAACCACATTGTTCTCGATGGATATATATTCTAAATATGTAAAGTTGTGTAAATTTTATAGGGATTAAAGTAAATTCATTCCCCCACCATGCATTGTAAGAGTATTTTTGAAATTGGTAAAATACGAAGTAATTATGTTCATGCTCATGCTCCAACTATGTTAATGTGATAATGAGAATACATGAAAAATAGAAAATTTCTAACACAATATTGGATTGAAATCGTCACCATGTCCACTACATTTTGTGATAAAATGTGGTGAGATCTATACTAAAACTATGTGTCTATCCCTAAATTTATATCATACACTCATGAATTCTTATATTTCCCATTAATATATAAATTGGATGTCAAAATTTTCCTAGGAAAATACCATCCATTAGGGTAATAACATCTAATGGTTCAATCCTCAATTGGATGTTTTTTCTAGATTAGATCTCTATGATTTTTTTATCTATTATAGTATGTGTCCTTGCAACTTGTTCCATTTTAATATATAATTTGTAATATGTCTATGTTCTAAATTACGTTGATATTATTACAATAGATCCACTAATGTGTCCTCTTTTTAGGTGATTGAGATAGACTGTAGCTTTCTTAAATTAACATAATTGAATTGTATCCATTTTATATATATCATATAATCCCTTGGATCACATATAATATAACTATAGGAGGTATCCATGTAAATTACAACCCTACAAGAGAGTGTGTGATAGAAATCATGACACAATGATATAAAATACACAAGTACAAAAGTATAAACAATATCAAATAAAATTATCATACAAGTAAAATAATCAATGTCACATACAATGCAATATAAAAGGCTAAGGGATAAATAAAAAATTCACAAATACAAAGGTTGAAAGGGTGTACAAGAAAGGATACTAAAGAGAAACATTAGGGACATCTAAGTTTCACACACAAACATAGATAAATCTAAGGGACACACACACAAGACAAGAATATAAACAATTGATGCAAGGGTATCTTCAAAAACATCAACCAATGCATACTTCCATAGTTATTAGGTCAATTTAAGTATGTTAAGTCATGAGGGAGGGAGAGTCTTAGGTGTTAAGAGTTTGAAATTTCAAAATGGTGTTTCCCTCCAAAATTGAAATTCAAAATTATAAATCATGAAAAATACTCTAAGGGCTTGTCAAATTATTGAAAGGATGTCTTCATGTGTTTATGGGTGAGTTAGGTCCTATGTGGTGTGATATATTCATAAATTGTGTAAAATTTGTTAAAATTTCTTACTGTGTGCTAAGAGGCATATGAAGAGTTACCAAAGTTAGTTAGGGTTAAAAATATGAAAAGGAATGAGTTAAAAGGAAGAATGATTCGAATGAAGAGAGTTAGTCTTCCTCTAGGAGGAGGTAAGGAGGAAGGAGAGAAAGGATTTACTCTTGGAGAAGAGGAAGAATGAATGGAATAAGCACAAATTTTTATACAATCTCATAAATATACACTTTATGAACTCGATTTAACAAGAAAATCTTATCTTTTGATATTGTGATTTTGAGATAGCTTAATATATGGAAGAATTTCTTATAAATGTGTGAAGAATAGGTTTGAAATCATTATTATGAGGTTTATTAAATGTTATAGGTTATGATGACTCTAATTCTTGCATGGGATTGTACACAACATGGAGTCTATGTCTTGTAAGGACTCTTGAGGTATTTGAGTTGTGGAGTTGATTCTAAGGTCTCTTTCAAGGATGAATGCGTGAAGGTAAGTGATGGACTTGATATTGAATGTTTAAAATTTGAGTAGCATGATATTTAGCCTTGCATGCAAGATAATTTCATGTAGAGTAGGATTGTGACAATGCATGAGTAGTTTGATGAACCTTAGGAATTTTTTGAATGCATGAGATGAATGAGATCATCGGAGAAGTTTTTGAAGAGTATTTGATCAAATGAAAATATTTCCTCATATAAGGATGTACGAGTCTTGAATGCTTTAATGAGTGAGGGTTTTAAAACAGACCTTTCGGGAAACTTTTAGTGGTGAATATTTGTAATTTGGTGAATATTCCATATTTAGGAAATTTGAAAAGGTGAATTTTTAAAGTACTCCATTGTAGCTTTTTCCTAAATTTTCCAATATAAATATTTTTAGGGGTCGCATTCACCTACTATTGAAAAATCCTCCTATATAATCGTAGGTAGTTCTCCAGGTAGTATACTAGTAAGGTATCGTTTGAATTATAATTATGTATTATGTGAAAAGCGAGCCGGAGATGCGATAAGAAGTGCACTCATGTAAAAAATATTAAGGAGTCAAGAAACACGACAAGAAAGAAGTAAAGATGCATGACAGGAGATTTTTGTCACACGACAACAACAAATTTTTGTCACGTGACAGTAAATTTGTTTGCATCGACACGAGATTTGTTATTGTGTGACATTTACTTTCTTATCGTGAGACTTTAAATTATTTGTCATGAGAAAATTATATTTTCAAATCTCGGGAAATTCACATATGCCACAAAAGTGGTACTGGGGATATTCTTTAGGGATATTCCACCTCCAATTTCCCAAAGGCCTCTTAAAAGTTTCCCTACACCTGTTCCAACATAGATGAAAAGAATTTTTTGAATGTTGACTAAAGATTATTCATTATTTCACTTTTCTGTAACCTAGAACTCTTGAGAAGGCAAAAATATACCTTGACACAAAATTTTATGCCTTGAGACTAAATACTCCTTGATTTATAAGCTTTTTCATCCTCTCGGACTGCGCAGGTAAACATAGTTAGTTGTTTTGAAGGAAATTACCCTAGAACCCTCTAAACTTGGAAATTTTCTCTATAATTTGATATATATCATGGTAAGAGACCCTTTAAGAGGATTATGAAGTAATTTTGAGAAAACATTTGTTAGAATTGGATTTAATCATAACAATCTAGATGAGGGTATACATGCATAGTTAGAGACCTAATCAAGTAGGTGAATTAACAAAGGAAGTACACTTAAAACTTGGAATTCAACCTTAAAATTTTGGGGGTAGGTGAAACCCTGAAATTGGTACTCAAAAAGGTTTATTATGAGTTTTTTAACCAACTAGATGAGAACTTAAGGCTAAAAGTGCGTAGGGACATGGCTAATAGAGACCAAGGCTAGGATGGTAAAAGAGTGATAAAGAAATAAGTTCTTGGAGTTGGCTTATGAAATTTTGCACACACCATATTAGGGATAAATTTTATTTAAATAAGTTCTCCTTTTGTTATGGGTAGGTGTAGAATCTTCCATACATGAACACTGTAGACACCTAAATTTAGTATCTCTACCCTTGTCTTCCCGTGTGCGCATATTTTGCTATGGTCCTATCTAGGTCCCCATTTAATTTAATCCTCCTTTATTTAATTAAAATGCCCACTTATTATCCTATCATCATTTAATTATTATTAATTTTTATTAATTCCCATTAATTAATTAATTAATTAGTTAATATCCATATCCCTAATTTTCCTAATCAACTTGTTATTTAGGATGTTTTTATCCTAAATATAAATCCCTATGCTTTTTCTACCCATTCTTATCTTCTAACTACCCATGACACATCCCTAAACAATCTAATCCTGCACATAAGCTTTAAATCACTTTTTCCCATTCTTAAATGCCCAAAATCCCGACCAAAACACAAAAATCCACCCCTTTAGGAAACTTTCCCCGTAGTCGGCGGTGACCTAGCCTAGTTGTCATTGACCCTATAAAACTGAGTGATTCCTTTCCATAATCATCATATGCATACAAACATCCAATATTTCTTGTGACTTACTAAATATTTCTCATGCATGAGAATTCTTGCAACATTCTGAGACCTTCTGACCTCCTTGGAACATGATTGCATCACTCATGATCATCCTTCATGAGATTATTATCATATTTGTGTTTATTTACTTCATTATTATCATATTATTGTTGCTTTTCTCATGTCTAACATTTTGCAGGACTAGATCATCCTTCTAACACTCGAGAGATCCATTGTTAGTCTTCTCTCCCTGTTTCTTTGCTCACAAGTTGCCTTTTCCATCTATCTATCTTCGACCTTGCCCAACTCTTTCACTATCGGTCATCATCGACCCACCTTGGTCGTTGTTGACTAGGGTCTTGTTTATCAAACATCCCAGCCATATCACTATTTTTTGTCCTTTTCTCTTCTTTTCTATCTCAAACTCCTTTATACAGGTCACTCATAGCATTCAAAGGCCTCTGTTACCTTCCAATTTCCATTCATACATTGCATGTCTACATATTCATCTTAATTTTTATATCTACTCTCCCGAGTCACCGTCGACATGCTTTTGCACGATCAGGTCACTTTGTCAACCTAGACTAGGTATTATTTAATTTACATTTGTTCATATCAGGTTAGTTCTTAGATCCATCTTAGTTATGTTGATTTTATATTCCTTCGGTTTCTACATGCTATCAGTTTATCCTTCATTTATATCACTTTCATTTATCAAATGAGGGTTGACATCCATGAAAGGAAGGTAACACTTCTTAGATCCAGATTTGTCATGAAGCCCCGCATATACCATCCAATCAGTTTTCATGTTAGTGATTCTTATCTCGTAGGTTTATCAAGTTAGCAGCGAATATTAGTCATTTTATGTCCATTCATCCATATCACACATTTGAGGTACTATAAACCCTCCATTTTCTGAGTTGTTTATCTTTTTTTAGTAGCTAACATCATTTATTGTATTGAACAAGAAAACTACAATAACATAATAGAGAATATTACAATATTTTTTTAATATTATTTTATTTTGTGAATTTTATATGTAGTATTACTACTACACATCAAACACATTTTCTTCTTATAGAGATACAAGTGACATAATGCACATTTCAAATATTATTTTCATGGATGTGGTAAGGTTGCATGGGTTGTTACATAATATTATGTCTAATATGATCACTAAATTCGCTGGTCACTTTTGACAAATGTTATGTAAGAAGTTAAATATAAAATTACAATTCATCTTAGCATATTATCTAGAGAAAAAAGAAAAAATAAAAGTAGTGAATACAAGTCTTTGAAATTTACTTAGATGTTTTAAAGGAGATAAAACAATCATTTGGAACTAAGTACTAGGTCAATAAAAATTCACATATAATAATTCCATAAATAGAAGCACATGGAGGACACCATTTTAGATAATATATGGAAACAATCCAAAGGGAGGAGAAGAAATGTAAAATGTTAGTGATGCCACATGAAATAACACATGAACTAAATATTTTTGTAATATATGAAGTATGTGCACCAAAAATTACACATACAATTAAAAGAAACAAATGTGTAGTGTAAACAACATGCACATGTCAAACAGATGTATGGTGGATTTTAGGTTGAATATGTGATTTTATCTCATTTACATAAGGTAATTTGTCCTATAGGCATATATACCAAGTTTAATTGGAATAAAATAATGCCATAAAAAGTGTTGAGAAATTTTTCAACAAATGCATATCAGATTGAACTATTCAAATTAATAGATATCTCAAGCATAGTCAATGTAGAAAAACTATACCCATATCATGAAGGGTAGAACTATGCAGAAAATTTTAGAACAAATATTGAGGAATTTAATTAGAGATGAAAAATACATAGTTGTACATGAAAGAAGAAAGGTTGGTTGACATTAATGTTATGAAAAACACGCAACAAGGAGTATAGATGATACTCGGTAAAGTGGAAGAGAAGAAAGATTGAAAATGTGACTTGGATCGGTGCGATTAAAATATACAAGGAAAAATAATTTAAAAGGAGAGTATGCATAATCCCAAGCTAATGTTCTCAAGTAACCCAAGGTGTATAATAGAGGATCTTGTGGGTCCACATACAATCCAATATCACTAAAAATAATTATAGTAGATTTTAGTGTTTCATGTGTATTTGTGAAGGTTTAACTCTATAGACAATTTGAAATTATGCACTTAGCACTATTATACAACACCTCTAGTAAGTCATTATATGCATGATTCCTAAGAAAGAAAACTATACATTAACAAAACTTTTTTTTTCTTTACCTTGTTTTATCCTTCTATACTTTCTTCCTTTGGTTTTCTAGAACTACACATTTACTTTTGGACATTACACAACATGTGACCTAGCTCAATATTTCTTGTTTTATCCTAGGATCTTTTTGACACTCTCGCCCGAGGACAACAACACTTAGGTGCTACTATCCCCTTTAGACACTTATATCTTCTTTCCTTTCCTATGTTTAAAATTCCACATTGACCATTATCTTTTCTAAAACTCTTATTACCACTTTGGGTTATCTTTTAGGGTTGTTAATGAAAAAACTCAAGTAAAGGAATCATATATAAATGACATAATTATTATTCTAAGGGGATAGAGAATATGGGATATTACTTCCTATCTAATTCTTGGGAAAATAAAAACATTCAAAGAATGCATTGGGGTTGAATCATTCACTCATATGAAGGAAAAATTATGATTTCCATTACACACATTCATCTTGGGGGAAAGTAGTTGTAGCCTACTATCTTGTTATGATTAAAACAAGGGAAACCTAGCTCTAATGGACACAATTTTATCACACACACACACACACACACACCAAAACTACATTGAGTATGAAATGTAGTGTATCTTTTAGAAAATCATATTGAGGTGATAGTTGAGGTCAATATGACTCAATAATATGAACATTTTATTCTATCTAATGTGTTTGTGAGCCTTGTGTGGGTAGTTATGGTTATTTTACAGGTATAGGTATAAGTATGAAACCTTACATTGAATTCGAGTGACAAAGAGTGAATTAAAGAAGGCGTGATCATACCTTGAAAAGAATAGATCTAGAACTATCGACAGGACACTAGTGCCCGGTTTAGACACTAGAGCCCGTAGAGGTCCTATCCTTTTTAATTATCTCTATCCGAATATTTGTGGATCTTAATTTTCTAGATGAAGCATATAAAATCTAGATCCAACTTGTTTAGTGTCCCCAGATTTCACCCTGAAATCTGAGACTACCCCATGTAAAAAAATTCATACTTTTAAAATAATGGGTCATTTTCTATTTTTATTGCTAGAAAGTGTCTGTATGGCGTCAAGATATTCCCGAGAAAGTCATATAAGTGAATTTCGACAAATACCCAGATGCCCAAACTAGTTATATTTTGTCATTGGGGTTTGCCTTCGGGAAATTTTTAATTAATTATTTTAAGCCTCGTTTGAGGTAAATTATGCTCCGGTTTAACCCTGTTGAGGTTTTACACGTCAATATTCCCAAATACTAGTAGGGTTTCCACTAGGAATGAATCCCGAGATTTATCTATGACTTCTGGCAACGTTTTACGTTTTTGTGATTTTTCTCTATGAAATTCCCCTAGGTCAATTCCTTTGCGGTTCAGTCTATTTTCTTTCCTAGAGTATCTGGAGATCATCTACGGACGTCATGCCAGAAGGAATTTTCCACAGGAGGTTTGGTTCTCTCTAAAAAGATGAAGTCATGCACAAAAAAGCTTCTTCTGACAAGTCACATTTTTGGGAAAGGAAGGTTTTAAGCTACAATGAGATTTTTGGTAGTAGTAGGCAGGTGGGAATTTTGTACCTACCTAGCAGGGTACTTTTTCCCATGGAAGCAAAGTCACTTAAGTCATGATGGGAAAATTAGAGGCAACGGCGTAGGCGGGAATTTCTTACCTGCCTTGTAGGGTGAAAATTCTCATTGTGAAATAAAAGAAAATCACTTAAGGCATTGATGGGAATTTCTTACCTGCCTTGCAGGGTAAAAAATCCCATTATGAAAGTCAAATAGCTTAAGTGGATCATGGGATTTTTGGAGCTGCGGTGCAGGGTGAATAATCCCATTGGAAATTGACTTTTAAAAATAGAAATCAGCCATGTCAAAAAGCGACCCCTTTTGGAATAGAAGGATAGCTTTAATTGCATTTATTAATTGTTTCTATTCCTAATTTTGGCACCCAAGCATGAGGAAAAGTCAACACAGGATGAGAGGATAAAGGAAATTGGAAATAGAATTCTAAAATTAAATAAATTTAATTTATTTAATGCAGCCCTCTATCATGCAAAAAAGTGTGACCCACCTAGAGGAGAAATAATACTTTTTAAAGTATTTATTGATGGAATTAATTCCTATTTTTGGTGCATGAGGTCAAAACATAGTGTGAAGTCAAAGTAGACTGGAAGTAGAAAGCTAAAATTAAATAAATTTATTGTATTTAATGTCATCCATGAGCATGCACAAAATAGGCGCCCAAATTGAAGAGAAAAGCATGTTTATTAATTAATTAATTGCCAGGAATAGGAGAGGCAATTATTAATTATAGAATGATGAATTTTATATAAGCATGGGCTTCCATAATGATGAAGTAATTAATTCTTCTAGCAAAGGAGTGCAGCCTAGGTAATTTTGGTGCCCAAAGGAGGAATTTAGCTTATAAAAGGTGTTTTCACCGGAAATCTTCAAAGTTTGGCGCCTAGGTTTGAAGGGACTTGATTAATTGTTTGCATAGTGGTACAGTGCCCGGTGAAGTTTATAATATTCATGCTTGTTTTGCATTCAAACAAAGCCTCAAATTTTAGGGTAGCGGGCTTTATATATGCAATTTTTATGAGTAAAATCAAGTGTTCATGTTTCGGTTGTCATATTTGTCTAAATTAGTTGCGGTATTCATTACAGGTGCTTATATAATTGAAAGGGAGCTTGAATCAATGTCAGATACATTGAATATATCCTCCGAATCTGAAGAAATCCCCAGATCTACACCGGTTGTAAAGAATTCTAACCGAATAAAGAGAAAAAGAGTTGCTCAAACAAAGACAGATCCGGCCATGGCAAAGTGGGATGAAAGAGAAAGCTCAACAGAATCATGCATTACTTCTAGGTTTGTTGACATCGAGATACAGATCTAGGTCTAGAACCTCTTTCTGAATTGATTGATAGATCCAGAGTCTGGAAAGACTTCTCTCATGCGTGCAATCAAAAGCAGTGGAATCATTCGAGCTTCAACATTCCCATTCACAGCTCAATTGCCAAAATTTGTCATGGAGTGTGCAAGGTCTTACCACCCACTATCTAGATCAGTCCGAGATGTTTTGGAGAAGAAAATAATCCTACTAGAGGCACATTTCATTAATTATTTTCTCGAATATTCCAACACGATAGACGGTGACTACTATTAGCATATTGGATGCCAGCAACAAATGGGAAAATCATAAAGTTGTCTATGTGGGCATAATGAACAGGTACATGAAGAAGCCCAGTTCTCCTTCCAAGTTCCTAAGGACTCTTTTACGATCCAATCTGGTGCAGGAGGTGGATGACATTACCAAATTGCTATGCAGGATAAATGACAAAGCTAACGCTCACAACTTCCGCTCATGGATGTATGCCTTCATTAGGACCATTGAAATCAACAAAGAAGATTCTATAATCAATTAGTCAGAAATCATTAGTGACAACATCGGTGAGCAGCTCGGAATGTGAGGTGGACTTACAACTTTAAGATGACTTCGTATTTGGTATATGCAGCAGCTTCACAAGGTATTTTCTCTAAGCTGGATAGATGTGGTGTGCTCTCCAAGGATCCTATTTTTGAGTGTTATTCGCAGCTTTACTATGCCCGCATGCAATAAATATTATAAGGTGGTCAATGATGGATTCTTCTACGGATTCATTTGCGGTGAACAGTGATCTAAGGGCCAACAAGGTAAGCAAGGAAGCTTGGGAAGATGTGTCCCAGATTGCAGTATTTTCATCTAGTTTGTGGACTTTACATACCTCAGGGTCACCAAATTTTTAGGAGAACTAGTCAAGTTACCTAGATATTTGAGTGACAGATTGGTCATCATGGACTTGAGTAGAAAACTCATGGAGATGCATGACCTACATTCAAAATGACACAAATCTACTGGCTTCTTCCCAATCACAGTGGGCTATTACATCTCTTTAGAGCATTCATAAATCCCGAGGAATTGAAGCGGAGATGTTATCTCGAGTACGAGAAAGATTTCTTCCCATCATGGCTGAAATTCAATCGATATGGGGTGGCAAGGAAGAAAATCTCCCAGGAGTACGTGCATGTGCCTTCGTTAGAAGATTTCTAGATGAAATACGTGTAAGTGAGTACGAAGTTAGAAAGAAAGATTTCAGCAGGTTATCAGTGCGACAAGTGTTTGAATTTGGACTAGCATGGATACTTGTGGATCTTAAAGATGATGGGCTTGTGTTACTTGATGCATACCATCGGATGGGAGGAGATAGAGCTGTACTTCAGGAGAGCATAGGTGGTTACCACACGATCGAGGAAAGTTTTGTTGCCGCTCTCAGTCAATACTTCAAACTGGTTGTTGACAAAGGGATATTGCCTTGATGAAGCTTTGATGAATCAGATCACAGGAAACCTCGGCACATGAGATTCCCTCAAAAGGAAGCACGAGGGAGAAATCAGCAGAAGGCCTGAAAATATTAAAGTGCACAAAAGTCTCATTCAAGGGAAAGGATCACTTCTACTACTATGGTGTTAGTTCCGACTTCTCCAGCGATCAAATACTTCACCAAATGTTGCACCTCAGAAAGATATTACCATTCCTTCATTGAATCCAGAAACATTTTTCTTTTCTCCTCAGCCACTGCGTTCAGCGCCTCTTCCTGAAGAAGCGTTGAAGTTCTGAGATGGCGAGAATTTGAAAGATCTTTGTCTTTAGACAATACAAAGGATGATAGCCACAACATTATAGAAGTTTCATATGGAGAGGAATCGAGCTTGAGATGGTGGTACACTAAGAAACTTCTCATTCTCTCGAGAAGTAATTTCTATGAATGGTTGGCTTCACATTGGTCCCATAGACTAGAGAGGAGATCAACTTGGAGGAACATGACTTGCGGCTACTCCCGATTATGAGCAGAAAGATAGAAAACCTAAAGTTGCTAAGGTAACTTCGAGGTTGATCATTGAGGAGTCGGGGTAGAAGTTCACCGAGAGTTCGAGTTCTAGTAGAAGGAAAGAATAAGGATGAGCCTATATGACAATGGATATAACAGTGACCAAAGTACCCATAGGTCAAGACACTACAAAAGGATTGAAGCAAGACACAGAGACATTGATAAATGCTTTATTCCTTAGGCTTGACAAAGAAAAGGCGGAGAAAGTTAAACTTTAGAAGCAAGTATCTCAGTTGTGCGAGATTATTTCCAAGGTTTCCAAATCTTCCACTCAACCAATTTCAACACAAAAGCAGGTGAGTGATCATTTGATGTAGGAAGTGGAAGATGTGGGTAACCAGGTTAAAGCTATCGATAACTGGAATAGTCTAATCATTCTTCAAGCTTCTGTATAACTCAAAGAGGTTCCATCCCGTCTAAAGGTTATGAAAGATGCATTGGTTCAGCTGAAGCAACTGGTGACGAGCATGATAGACATGAACACAATGTGCTGAAAGTAACCTAAGTACTTTGGTCAAAATAAATAAGCTACCGAGGAGGTGTTAACTTTGGAATGAATTGTGCCTGATGGATCAGTTGAGAAGGGGAAGCAACTTGAGTTTACAGTATCTTTCCTCTTAGAGATCTTCTTGAATCATGCTTTGAAAAGGATGCGGGCACTTGAAAGTATGGCATCATCACTACCAGACAATGTCATTGCTTTCACCAATGAGGAAGTGGTTGGGAAAATCTCTTCATACACAAGGACCATTCCTAGCAAAGTGCATGATTCCCTAGAAGGATCTCTTATGATAGTGCAAGAGAAGATTGATGGAGTTGTTAGACCTTTCACGATGGATTCCATTAGTAAGTGGTAACGCTGCAGTCGGATATTGAGAAGTTCGGGCCTAGCTTGAAGGATGTGGAAGCATGCATCGGGGTTTTGAACGAAGGCTTTTTACAATTTAGGACAGAAAAGAATCCACCATCAAAATAGATGGGAAGTTGCTGAATTACATGTTCAACAAGTACATTCAGTATCAAAACAAAAAGAAGATGTAAACATTACAACTGGCGAATATTTCTTCTTCTATTTTCCACGTTCCCAGATGTAATTGTAAAATCTTAAAGTGGTTGGCTTTAAAACCATTACTTTATGTTATGTGGAATGATTCTATAAGTTAAGTGACATATGTGTATAATTTTGACTATATATCCGGATGCATGTCACTTGGAGAGGAATTAAAGGCAGATGATTGCCATATGTTATCTTTACTTCTTGTTTATGTTCTAGTTCAATTAAGTTTCCCATTTGTAATTTCCTTTCTACATACTATAAGTGGAGGAAGAACCTTCAGGTTAATGAAGAGAATTTGTAAGTAGCATTCTTGTGTTCCGAATTTGTTCAAAACCCTTGATAGCTATTTGAAGCAAAGGAGTAGAAAGGAGCAGATTTTGAGAGAACTTTATGTCACAAAGTGCATTTTGTTTCTAACTTTTTGTCTCGATCTACTTATAAACTTTGTGTTATTTTAGATCTAGATTTGAAAGCTGCCTTTTCTTATAATTCTATATGTTAATATATATTGGTTCTATCTATGTGCATGTAATTAACTCTGTAATCTATTGATTGGGTCGCACATCTTCCCTCTTTCTTTCCTATGTTTGTAGTATTTCCTTCTTCATTATATATTTCCTTTCTTTAAACAACTGCTTACTTATTGCAAAACTATACAGCTATGGTTCATGAGCTGCATGGTTAAAGTAAAACCCCAGAATAGATACTAGCATATTTTATTGACAAATCTTACATGGGAACCTCACCGGTAAATGAGGGAGATTTATCTCATGGCTACCTAGGTTTTCAGCTATGCAGAAAATCTAGCCAACATTGTTGCATTGGTATTATAGCTTAGGATCATCCCACATAGTGAGTTATCAACTAATTCACTCTCATCCTCTTGTTGATTACACTTGTTTTCAATATTTCATGTTAGATCTTATGTATTCCTGATATTATCTATTTGATCTCAATATTATCATAGAAGATTTAACAAATTAAATCATGTGGTGAACCTACTTATTGATCAAACACTAGATTTCCATAATATCCATCATTTTTTTGCTTCATCGTAGCCCTAACCCTAGTAACCTTAGGTTTTATTTTTTTGGTTGTGGATTTCAATATCTTTCATTCATCATGTAGACTCTTAGGGATAATTATCAATATCGATCTAGCTTTTCGCATCTCCTAGCTATCATAGATCCCATGTATTTTCATCCAATACATAGTCTCTTGAGTATATTGGCCATTCCCAAACAATTGTTGGCAATGATTCCCCATTGTATATTTAGGTTCACATTCATAATGTTCTTGTTAAGCGTTATTTATTTGATAATGGATTTGGTCTTAATATATGCAACATTTCCTTTCTCCATCAAATAGGACTTTTTGCTACTTGATCTAACTCCATCTACTCTATGTATCCATGGCTTTGATAACACACCTAAGTGAGTGTTGGGAGAAATATTTCTACCTATTATTGTAGGACCATGCACTCTTAATGTTTTATGTCATGTTATTCCTAATAATCTTGTATTATAATATCCTTCTAGGTCGTCCTTGGTTACATTCTATGCATGCAATACCTTCTACCCATGCCCTAATATATATTACCCTTGTGACACCTTCTTTCATGGAAAATTCTATAATAGATTTCAAACATCACGTTTCCAATATTTTTGATATCCCTCTCATACATGATGATGAAGACACTACTTACATTGCACATCATTCTCTTCTTGTGATGGACTATAGTACTAATGATTTTCATGATGAAATTTCTATTAACACTAATATTCCCCTTTATGATGTTATCATGGATTGTGGCTTTTAAATATGTTGCTTGGAACAACTCTCAATACAATTATAGTGGTCACATGCTTTTTGATTCCAATGTTACACCGCTTGTAACATTCGCTTCACCAAAATTAAAACCACGTGTTATTTTCATAATGACTCATGATGATCCTCACTCAGTCCCTTTCCAAACTTCTATGCACGACTCATTATCTCTAGCTACAACTCATCTTGTTTCATCCATGGGGGAAATCGATTCCCCTCTTTCCACATTTATGTCTATGATCATAGGTGCTAGTGCATACAACATTAATGTTTCCAATCTTCCCAAATTGTACCTATTTTTTATAATGAGTCATGCATCTATCCCCTCCCCTGTTACTTGAGGTTGATACTAAAAAGCCTCCTAGCACTACATATGTTACAAATCTCTTAAATCACACATTGATCCTTATGTTTACACTTATTATTTCCACTATTGCCAAAATTCCCAATGTTCCACATATTTTGCTTTCTCCTATTGGACACACTCTTATTGTTAATACACTTCCTACTCATATAGTTGGAATCTTGGAGTCTATAGGGTTCTCCCCTCACTATGTTGACATTGTTCTATGATATCTCTTATGTTACCCTTGCTACTAGATGACACACTCTTTTTCTAGATTTAGATAAGGGTGCACTTACCTACATGAAACTCACTTTTCACGCATACACTGGGGGAAAACTTGCTCCCTTCCCCTAGTCATAGTATATTATATTATAATAATTAAAAACCATTACAATATAAAAACATTAGCTTAGATCTTAGTTGTATGTATCCTTTCTTGCTTATTTTATTCTATGTTGCATTTTCCCTATCGTGTTACTTTGATTAATAATATGTTCTATCTATTTACATATACACATGGAACTTTGAGGTAAATGAAGACTTTACACATGTTATTACATTATGTATGATGTTTGAAATTGTTGTCTACTAGTCTCACTAAGGCTTCTGGGGCATATACCTTTCCATATGCAAGTTTTCTCATGTGGTTCGGGGTTTAGAAGATTTATAACCATGAAGATAGTGACTATCCAACTATGCACATGTTAACACCGTAAGAATTCTGTTTGAGAATGCAAATTACTGGTTTTAAGGAATTATGGATGTTTTTCTTCATTACTTTGTATGAAGGAATTTTTCACATGATGGTACAGACATTTTCCAAGGATTTTATGGCTTTAAATAATATAGATTGATCAAAAACATAAATTTCCTTCTAATCGGGCTTTAGTAGGAACCCGAAAAAACTCAATGATGAAACAAGGATTGCAAGAGATTCTAAAAGAGTTAGGCATTGAAACTTTGTAGAGATATTTAGAGGGTTAGTACAGACCTTCCACCAAAAATTTTATTCATAATATTCAGACCTAATAGTTATGGAAATCATATTTCTTGTTGCCAAGACTATAGCATGACAATGGCCAAATTTCTAAAATGATGATAAATGGAGTTAGGGTCCATTCCAGGAGTTTAAAATTGGCTTTATAATTGGGAAGGAGATAGTAAAATATATTCAAGATGTTTTAGGTGATGAATAGGAGTGGAAGTGTGAAAACCATGAAATGACCATGGAAAGGGCTTGAGAAGGCCTATTTAGACAATGACTAATTGATGAAAAGGGGTCCATGCATTGAGGTTGTACTTAGAACATGGTATATAGATACAAGATCCAAATGGGTGACCATAAATTTCTACATTGTGTTTAAAACCCTCATGGATCTACAATTATGCTCGAAAACCTCAAAACTATGGTTATAAGAACAAGGGCTTATTGAGAAGAGATAGGTGATGAAAAGAAGACTTGAATTAAGAGTTGGATCCTAAAATTTTTGTAATAATCATGGGAATCCTAATGGGTATATGAAAGTGGATTTATTTTTTCTGGGTTTTCCTAGATTGCTCTCATCCAGTTTTGGCGAACATCATTCCCCTTAAGAAGCCTACAAGGTAGTTTTGGAGAAAGTGGATAAGTATGAAGTTATTGATTATTTTTATCATATTGATTGATGATATTTCCTATGTTATACCATGTGAACAGGGTGCATTTCCTTAAGAAGCTTAAAAAATCCACTTTTTACATGTTTTAAGCCATTTTGGGCTAATTTTCGCAATCCTCTTGCAGAGCTTTCGAGTAGTGTTTGGTGTTTGGTCTTCTCTAACTCCTTGACATGTTTGTTTTTCTATTTTCTTTGCATCATTATCCTGAGTGTTGCACTAAATTTGGTGAAATGTACTTATGGTGTGTGCGTAATAGAGTTATGTCTCTTAAAGCTATATTTCCCTTGTGCTAATCGCACCAAGATAACAGACTATAACTACTTTCCCCCAAGATGAATGTGTGTGATGGAAATCATAATTTCCCCTTGTTATGCTTTGTGAATGGCACACCCAAATGCAATCTTTTAATGTTTTTATTTTCCGAAGTAGTAGATAGGAAGTAATAGCCCAAATTACCTAGCCCCTTAGAATAGTAAGTACGTCATGTCTATATATGATTCCTTTACTTTAATTTCATCATTAACAACCCTAAAAGCTAACCCAAAGTGGTAATAAGATTTTTAGAAAAGATAATGGTCGATGTGGTATTTTAAACATAGGAGAAGAGGGAAAGAGGACATATGTGCCTACTTTGGGTGCTAGTGGTCGAAAGGCTCCAAGGATAAATTGGGAAATATTTAGCTAGGTCACATGTTGTGCAATGTCCAAAAGTAAATGTGTAGTTATAAAAATAAAATGATGAAAGTATAAAAGGATAAAACAATGTAAAGTAAAACAAGTGTTGTTAATGTCTAGTTTTCTTGCTTAGGAATCATGTATATAATGACATACTAGAGGCATGATGTAATAATACTAAGTGCATAATTTCATGTCTACATTTACCCCCACTTTATGTTGGTGAATGAATATTTAGTAGCATAAAGTAAATAGGAAGAGTGTACCTTGTGGAGAGATGAATAAGGTTATAACCGATAGCATGCCGAATAAAGATTATAACGAGAATGTTTATTGAATGGATATTTAGTATGTGTATTGTGGAATCTAATAGGGGATGAGAACCCTAGGGGTAACCTTGTGCATGTATTATAAATTATTCATGAATTTTTAACTTGGATATTGCCTTTACCTCGAGCGTATTGTGCTTGAGATTTCTCCTTGTTCCATGTGTGTTACAATTTTTTAGGATAAGGATGGACCTACAAAATATGATAAGTGTAGTCAATGCTCATGATAAATGAAATTGAAATTTAACTTAGTGACTATGAGAATAGAAATGCACGTGAAAAAAAAGTGAATCAATGATATATTACACCTAAATTTGATGAGATAAAACATAGAATTGTTCCCATGTGTTTGTTTCTTTGGTGATGGTTAGAAGATTCAAGAGTGATCAATTCCTAAACTAGTTTGAATATACCAAGGATTTAAGTGGCACGTCACCAAAGGAAGAGTATTGGCATATTTGTAGGATTTTACCTCCACCCATTAATGTTTCCCTATAGATAAGTGTCATTATAGATGATCATGAACCTAATATAAAATAGTCACATACGACACTTTGTTCTAGGCATATCATTGTCCTATGTATGGCCTAGGTGTTACTCTTTATTTGATACCTATATAAAAGATTTAAACTATTAAAGAAGAGTAATTAGTTCCCTTTCTCAAAGTATGAAGCTTGTCACTAATTTCATTCCTATTGTACTAGATAGTAACCTATAACTAATTATCTATTGTTGGATTTTGATAAAAACATGTCACTTGAGAACTTGTTCAACTTTGTAAGGTACATGTTTCTACCTCTAGGAATAAACTTCCCATGTGGGAGACTAACACCAATCATTCTTGTTTGTACTAGGTGATTCTGTCCCTATGATGTTTTTAATTCAATTTTGATTCTAAACATTTTCATTAGCCCATGTTTGGTCATATTTTTATGTACCATTTTGTTCTGGTTTCTAGATTGTTAAGAGGGTGAAATAATCACCTGATGATTTCCCCACTCATTTGATGTGCATGAGATAAATGAATGCAAATGTGACTATATGCAATGGAAAGTTGCAAAAGCTATAGAATGAGGCTAAAGAAGCTCAAAGCTTTGCTTTACTCATCCATGCACCATGAGATAAGAGCTAAACAAGAAACTATCCTATACATGCATCATAACTTTGACATAAACATCAAAAAACCTAGCATATATACTATTATCTACTCTTTAGATTACTTAATTAAGAAATTGAACCTAAAAATATTAACTTAGCAATCAAAGGTGTGATGTTTGATATTAAACTCAAGCTTTCAAGAATGGAGTCTCACCATTAATGGCTTTAAGGCCAATGGTTCTCTCCATATTACTCAAAACCTGGATTATGGAGTGAATGGATGTAAGATGGGGGATCTCTCAACAATGGAGTATGGCCAAGATCCAAATGTTCTATAGCTTAAAGCTATCACAAATTATTTCTAATGCCTTTCCAAAGTGCTTGAGAGAGAAGGACTTGTGAGTGAAGTTGTAAGTTTGAAAGGGAGGGTGACCCTTCTATTTATAGTTTTCTAAATGGAAGAGTTCAAACTTTGGGTGCATGTGGGACTAAAGCTCAAAAATAACTTTTAGATTAGATTAGGATAAACATGCTTTAGGCTTAGTTGAGCTAGGATTAGGCTAGTTAAACTTGATTAGCAAGTGATTAGATACTCATTGAGACTTGGGAGGGGTCTAGATAACTAGTTGTGGTGATAGATAGCTTAGGAAGCCAATAGAAGTGGTTTAGAGAGAACTAGGGAGGTTTTGAATGGTCAAAAGGAGGAATATTTAGATAATAAGAGAGATCTTAGCCAATTAAGCTGATTACGGGAGGAATATAACCGATAAGGTGTTGTAAATGGGCATCTGAGAATGAAGCAAAGAATAGGGAATTAACGAAGTGTCGTTAATTTGTTGAATTGGATGAAACACTAAGTGTAAGCATACTTTAGGTGTCTACATTTTCCCCTCTTTGAGGTGGCATAAGCGACATCACTTCAAAGAAAGTAGAAAAGCATAGACAAGTAGAAATTTTTGAAGGGATAGAATAAAAATGAGTAGAATGAAGGATGCCCCCTCGATTGTCGATGGGGTGATAGAAGAACTCGATCGACGATTGAAAAGATGATAGAAAGAGAACATAAGAAAGAATAGTGTGAAGAAGAAGAAGAAAGGGGATATAGAAGAAAAGGAGTATGAGGAAGAGGGAATGAGCTAACATCCATCCAGTGCCTTTTAAACAAATTTATTTTTCATCATATTGCTAGTGATCTTCATCATCGGTCCTTATTAAAAAGAATGAACAAAAGTGTAGTATGACATTGAAAAGCCATATACAAACAAATGTCCATTGCTAAAAACACCAACTCCATGCAACATACAAAATGAAATGCAATACGAGGAAGGAAAATATGCCTAACTCCATGCAACATAAAAATATAATGCAATACGAGAAAGTAAACAGGCTAAACTAACAAAGAAATATAATGTAATGTTTTTATCAAGCTTCAGAACTTTATGACCTGTGTGAATTAACAAGGGTTATGATGGTGCCCCAAGAAAGGATACATGCAAAGGGAATAATAGAGGACACCTGAGTTCGATAAAAAATCAATGTGCACTACGAGACAATACCAGGAAACTCATTATGCCCTAGAGTACAGATGAAGTAAGCATCCTAGCTTTTGTTGATGGAGGTAGATCAAGATGATCCACAAGTCACGCACATGAACAAGTGATAACTAAAGAGAGATGTTTTGTAGGATGCTTTATACTATTTAGAAGTTTCTTGAAACATATTTGAATGTTTTTTTTCTAACATATTTGAATGTTTTGATTGATTTTGAAAGTTTTTAAAACCATGTACGAGAAAGACAAGGAAGCATGGATGCCCCTAGCGATAGATGTGATGTATAAGGGCATAAGGCCACGTGCGTATGAGAAAGGTGAAGATGTGAAAATGCCCCAATGATTAGGTGGGAGTATTCAAAGGCAAACTCTTCATGGGTAGAAGCGGGACCCAATGCCATTATGGATAGGTTCAACATGATGATGAACGTAAACCAATGAAGTGCTAGGAAGAAGTAAGGATTCCCCCAACGTAAGTTGGCCTAAAAGCACATGATAGAAAGGAAGGAGTGGTGATTTTATTTTGTGAAAGGGGGAAAAGGTGTCCAAAAACATGGCAAAAATTAATCTTATACACATGGATGTTCTAAACAAATTAGAAGAATGATGTGAATGATATGAATGTAGATTAGGAGCCTCGCGATGAAGAAAAATTGATTAGCCAAAGGAAAAAATCATGAGACAAGATAAAATCTAGAGTAAGAGTTTGAACAAGGTCCAAATAAAAAGACACTTTGTAACATACTAATCCTACCTACTCATAGAGATCCGGTGTGTGCACGTGGAATTTATTACCTCTTGAATCGAAGATTTAATAAATAAATGAAGACACCCTAGCCAATGTGTAGGGATGATTGATTTTGAAAGGTGATTTTGTGAATGGATGGCGAAGGATGGCCATGCATTGCTCCGCTACCAGCCAGAGTCTATAGCCCAAACAGAGATGTATTTTATTCTAATCACAACATTGCTCTACTACCAGTCAAGCATTCATAGCCCCAATAGAGATTATTGGAAATACCCAAAGAGAGAGTTATATATCAATTTGCTTTTACTTTTAGCTTTTAGCTTTTGATTGATTTCTTTTGTTTCTTTTGTCTTTATGAAAACTTATTTCAGCTCTCTTGTTTGATAAGGGATTAAGAACCATTGATGGCTTGATGGAAGGAGGTGGAAGTGATTGTGATGATGACAATGGCTAGTGTTAACAAATATGTCAAAAATTTCTTCGCAACAAGTTTATTAGATCTTGAATGTGATATGATCTCTAAGAGGTCATTCGTTCTTTAATTTACCAAGGTGATAAAAGACCATGGTCAAACGGATACCATAGAAATAAGTGTCACAAAATGCATGTGAAAAGGCTAACCATAATATCACCAAAGGGATGAAAATAGAAGGAAGAATTTTAGAAGAATAACAAGGAAGGGAGGAAAGAAACATCTTGTTGGGCCCCTAAGATATTGGCTAAGTACAAAAAGGTGCATAAGCGCACAAGGCCTAGTTCAAGGAACATGCGCAAGGATAAAGTGCGTAGGGAAGGGTTTAGAGAAGGCTTTAAGGAAACTTGTGGCATGCGTGTGGACAGAACCAAGGGTTCGAGACTTAGCCATTTTGGGAGTTTTGGTAGAACACGTGAAAAGCATGACTTGAATGCGCATGCAGAGTGGATAAGGTGCCAACCTGGTGACAGGGTGGCCCAGGAAGGAGCATGCTTGGGGTAGAAGCTTCTAGAAGCTCATCATGGTAAAAGGTGGAAAGCTCGGGCCTGGAGGAGCATGCCCGTATGGAGGACCACATTCAAACACTTGGCATCAGATCTGAGGCTACTGGAGGATGAGTTGGTAGCCCAAAAATCCTATATATACAAGCACCTACAAAAGGAAAAAAACAACTAGATAGTGGGTGGAGCTCTGTAAAATACTGCAAGAACTCATTAGTTTTGGAAATTATGCTTAGGGAAAGATGTATTAAGGGTATGGGGTTATAAATTTCTTTTGTGAGCCTAGTCATATGAGTCCAAATATAATGCATGACTATGGTCTACTTCTTTGTAACATTTTGTAATGACTCCATGAATATAATGAGGTTACCAGTTTATAATGAATATGAACATTGATGATTCTAATGCATACATCTTTCTCAGAATTCTTTTGCATTTATGTTTATGATTAAGTATGAGTGTTTATACAACTTCTTTATATTTTGGTATAATTTATCCAATATGTTAAGCATTTTCTATCCTGGAATGACTGCAAGGATCTAAAAGCCATTCCAGCTCTATGATGCTTGTATGTTTTACTCCTTTCAAAACCCTTGAACATGGATCATAGATGATGTTTCCCACTAAACTCACATAAAAGAGAGACTCGGCTCCCATGCATGCCTCGAGTGAGTACATACCACCACTTGGTGATAGGCCAAGGCGCATGGGGTACCTTTCTTTTATGATAAGGGTAAAAATGACTACATCTTGGTTCCATTGCCGGGACCTCTTTTCGAAGTTGTAGTGGGAAATGACATACATCATGATCTGGGTAATGAGTAATGACAGAACGTTTAACTCTAGAAAGTGTTGAATCATGGTTCAAGAGCATGGAGGATGAATTTTCTCGAGATTCAACACTTGGGACTGAGTTTGATGCACGTAAATGGGTAGAAGAGAACCTCTACCATGATTTATATGAAACATTTTTCTGTTGTTTCCCAGTAGAGGCTGTATGAATGGCTCTCAGCATATGCATCTAGATCAAGTTGGTATTCTAGATCATGTGTGTGGACCTAAGAATATTACCAGAGGCTGCAGGATGTAGATCTGATGTGGACTTGTGTTGTGGATCATTGGTGGGAAGGTGTGTTGACTAGCTACACTCTGGAGTACGCTATTTCCACATATTCTTTCCCAGAAGTTACTGAGTTTGAATTTATGTGGGAGCCTAGAGGATCATTTCTACGTGCTATCCCTCTAGAAATGAAGATCCTGGTTGTTACTTTGGGTTTAGAGGCATTTCCAATGGCCGCTAAACCATTTTGAGCATTGGGCGAGGGAGCTAGGGTGGAGGAAGATGGAAGATATTATGATGGAGAAGGAAAGGGAGGAGATACGGCTCAAGTATAGTGAAGCACATGAAAGGGAGATTACTAGATGATGTGAGGCTGCAAGTGTGATGGATTTATGGAGATAGACGTTGCGGGAAGGAATTAAGGTTCACGCGGAGGACGTGGAACCTGAGCAGTTTGTGCTACCCCATCTTAGCAAGCGTGTAAGAGAGACCCCTTCATCTTCTGATGAGAGTTCATCATGCAGAGAAAGAAGAGTCATTGGCACATATCTGAACCCACCCAGTGACCAAACCTTGGCGCTTGGTTTTCCAGAGCAAGGAAGAAGTATCATTGACCCAGTTGGAATTAGTGGAAGTGACATATCTACGCCTAGGAGGTACAATTTTTCAGTTCCCACTTCTATGGCTACACATATCCCCATATTTGGAGGAGTCTTTGGACAAGGAGAAAGTATACAAGCCTTCGGTCTCACATCTAGAAGTGGTGTGGGGTGCAATAGCGGTAGTGGGGAATTATCACAGACACATCAGTGCATAGTTTAGTGGAACCTTAGGGTCACTTGGCACAACTCCTACAGGACCTAGTGAACCTAGTGGTTCTGGTGGATCTGGTGGCTCAGGAGGCACATGACCGGGTGGACTTGGTGGATCCGATAGCGGAGGGAACACCGGGGAAACCAAGGCTCTGGCTCATGAGGAAAAGTGCCCTAGCCACCCCCTCAGGTATTCTTTGAGATGTCATTACACTTGCTAGATTACAAAGGTATTGAGGATGTTGCAGAGCATGTTCACAAATGTGAGCTGCTATGGCGCGCAAAGGGGATCACAACCTTGGAGCGGAAGGCTAGTCAATTTACAACAATGTTGTAGGGGCACGCACATAGTTGGTATAAGAAATATGACCCTCATCAAATGGTGGTGGATTACACCGATTTAAAGAACACCTTCTTGGGGGAATTCCACATCCCTGAGTTTGAATAGAAGAGCATTAGTGCCCTGAAGGAAATTCAATAAGGAATGGCAGAGAGTGTGTGGGAGTATGATGCACACTTTAAAACTCTCTTGTCTAATTTATCATATGATATTCACCCTTCACATCATGCTTAGTGGTTTGTTGGAGGATTGATCACCCCTTTTAGAAGGGCCTTATCTCATAAAACACTCACGAGACCCGCGCGTGAAGTGTTGGAATCTACTCTACACGCGAGGTTGTTGGTAGTAGTATTGATACTATAGTTATCCCATTCTTAGAGGCTCAAATTGTTTCTATGGCTAAGCAACTAGAGAAATTATCCAAACTCAGCCCATGAGACTCACAGTGGTTTATGGTGCATAGATTATGAAGTAGAGGGGCATGTCAAGGGTAGTTTTCCTGGAGGGTAGTATGCGTCGTGATAGTAGACTATGAAATTTTCATGGGGACCATGATGCAAGTAGGTGCCCCTTGTTACAACATGCAATCTAGAAGAATGTGTCTTGCTATTGTAAAATTTGCACTTCTACAACCCATGATACTAAGGATTGTAGGCTCATTGATCAGATCCATGAGGCCATTAATCGTGGGTGCACCAAACCATCATTTCCAGTAGTTCTAGAAGTGATGATCGCCATTATGAGGAGCACATAGATATTGGCACATGTGGAAGGGGATTTTGTGGAGGATTCCGTGGTTGTGGTAACTTCGGAGGAGGAAGGAGTGAGTTCCCGCGTGGAACCTGTTTTAATTGTGGGTCTACAGAAAATTATAAACGAGATTTCCCAGGACATATTGTAGTGATCATGGTACATAAAAAAGCACAAGTATGAGGAATTCCTGGAGTTGTTTGAGCACATGAATCAACAGTAATGGAAAGAAAAGGGTGTTACAGTGGTAAGCATCAAGAAGACAGACACACAATAGATGTCACGGGTGACACATGATGTAGGCTTAGAACCTATTTTAGTAACAACAAGAGAAGAGGCTGCATGCGCAAAGGAAATACCAAGGTAGAGGACCCTGGTTTCAAGAGAGGAAGTAGTTCATGGGAAGTACCCAGACCCCGCACATCAAAAGGAAGTATATCAAGATACCATGGATATCATTCGAGTTTACAAGGAGAAATCTATTTCGTAAAGGAGCGATCCATGAGGGAGGAGCAAAGGAGAAAAGTTAAGGCACCAAAGGATGACCTGGATGAGGTCAAGGAAGTATGTAAAATGCTAAGGCAGGAAAATTTTATTCCCTTGCTAGGGGCATGGTTGAGGGAGAAGGTACCACACACCGGAGAAGAGCACAAGAGATAGATCCTACATGCAAACCTTCCCCCTCATAGCCTTGACTATGACAAAGAAATCACATTGGATGTAGTCATAGATGGATGGCTCCTTAGTAATATCCTCATTGACATAGGTGCAGAGGTCAATGTTCTCACATTGGATGCTTGGCATCAGATGGGAAGGCCTATATTACAGCCATCTTCGAATGTGTTGTATATGGAAAAAAATGAAGGTGATGCCCATTGGTGTCTTAAGGGATGCAACTATCACTATCCAAGGAGCTAAGTTTACTAGGGACTTTGAAATCTTGGCGCTTGCCAAGGCAGACAATTTCCTAGCACTACTTGGGCACCCATGGTGTTACAAGAACAATGTTGGCCTTCGGTTCAACAAGGGGTACATCAGTTTTGAAAATAAGTAGGAGTGGGTTATTATACCCTTGGCTGATGGGAAGTCAACACCCTATACTAAACCTTTGGGGAATAATTCTTGGATAGGATATATGTGCACTCAATCAAGGATCTAGAGATAATCCATCCTACCGACGGAGTTATCTAGTTTGAGGATGCTCAGTCAGTAAGTGACACCACTAGCCTAGCATGTGATAATTGGGCACATGGGACTTATGAATTGATCGGATGGCAGTTGAGAGGATCAGTAACAAAAGTAACAAAGGCACGTATGGTCCGGCACCTAGGAGGAAAGAAATTACCTAAGTATTCAGGAGGGGCCTTCCCTGAGATCTTTTACAAGAGATGGAAGTTCAGTGGAAGGAGGAGAAGGAACGAAGAGGGATGTTAAGTTATGTCCTACTCAAAGCACAATGGCACTGGTGGACTACACATCGGAGAGCCTTTTGGAAGGGTGTGAGGTGAGAATTGCTCTATCTGTCAGGTTCTCTAGAAGCAACATGCCCACTACCATCAAGGACTACCATGGTAAGGAACCCACCTCTTTCCACATCCAAGCTTGTAAGAAGGTCTAGAGAGAAGGCACAGAAGCTTTACCACCATCCCTTTGGTTACACAAGTTGTATTCTACACTACGAGGTTTGCACACATGGTGGTACATACATTCGAGACACACCACTAAATAGGAAATTGGCAAGAGCTAGAAAAAGACCTCATTTAAACATTTGAATATCAAATTACCAAGCCATCAGTTGATAAGTCATTGCAAGTTGTTAAGCACCTTACCATGGGGATAGTGCCATGGTAAAAGATAGGTTGTTGGAACTACTAGGTGAACCAAGTTTGGAGGCGTGCTTTGAAGAAGAAGTAGAAGAAGTAAAGAGATCCAAATTAAGCACGCGTTCTTAGAAAAGGAGAAAGGTAAATTAGTATATGTTATTAATGAAGAGGAAGTAGAGAGCCTAGATGTTAACCATTCTGTGGGGACGTGGGAGGTAGTGGACAATATTGATGCTCACGCGCGTGCCTACCATGAGCCTTTAAAGAAAAAGAAGGTTAACATCGGCTTAGAAGAGGAACCTAAGGAAGCTATCATTGGAGATTACTTGATCGAGAGAAGGAAGTCTCTAAGGTCATAGATCTTTTGCGTGAATTTGAGGAGTTATCCTGCGCATTTACCATGAGCTTAAAGGCATCCACCATTCCTTGGGGAGATGAGGATAAAGTTGAAGGACGGTGCGCGCCTGGTCAAGAAGAGACCCTACCGGATGAATCCCAATTTACGCGTAAAGGTAAAGGAAGAGATAGACAAAATGATAGCTTCTAGAATCATTGAAGCTATGGAAGAATCAAAATGGATAAGTTTGATGGTGATAAGCATCAAGAAGGATGGGTGGATTAGGATATGCATGGATTATAGGGAGCTAAATGCGGTTTGTGTCATCGATCCTTTTCCAACCCCCTTCACTGAAGAAATTTTAGAGGGATTCACTGGGCATAAAATCTATTCCTTTACAGATGGATTTTCGGGTACCACCAAGTCCAGATTGTAAAGGAAGACCAAGAGAAGATAACTTTCACCACTGAATGGGGAAGTTTTGCATACATGGTCACGCCCTTTGGGTTGAAGAATGTGCCTGCTATTTTTTCATGCATAGTGGTTCAATCGTTCCAGGATTTCATCCACAAATTCCTTCAGGTTTATCTAGATGATTGGACAGTGTATGGGCTAGTGAAAGACCACTGTGATAATTTGAGGCTAATGTTTGAGAGATGTCGGTTGTTAAGGATATCTCTCAACATTAAAAAGTGTCTTTGTTATACCCTTTGAGACTTTATTGGGGCACATCATATACAAGGAGGGCTTGCTCATAGATCTTTCCAAGGTTGTAGTTATTGTGGGTTTGGGGAATCTACTAGAAAAAGTGCAATGCATGGATTTCTTGGGCATACGGGTTATTACAAAAATTCATCAAGGGGTATGCCAAGATAGTTGCACCTCTAGAAGAATTACTCAGACATAAAAGTGCCTTCCATTGGGGAGAGGCACAGTAGAATGTGTTTGACACATTAAAGAATAGGCTTGTCACCGCGCCTATATTACATTTTCCCTCTTGGGATAAGCCCTTCCATGTTCATGTAGATGCCTCAGGAACTACCATTGGAGCATTGCTTGCATAGCCGAGTGAAGTGATTTTTATCACCCTCATGTTTTGCAAGCAAGAAGTTGATACTGAGAGTAAATTACACCACGGCTAGCGTGAGGCATTGTCAATGATCTACACACTTTTCAAGTTCGAGATAGTATCTCACTGCAACACCCTTTGTATTCTACACTGACCATATGGTGTTAAAGTATTTAGTTAATAAGCCCATTCTATAAGGGAACATATGTCGGTGGGTCCTATTATTTCAAGAGTTTGAATTTACAAAGAGTTGTGAAGCTTGGAAAAAGTAATTGTGGACCTGATCATCTGTCAAGGATTGATTCAGGGAGGACACGTAGCATATTGAAGAGGCTATACCAAACGCGCAACTATTTAGGTTACAGCACGCACCCTAAGACTTGGAGGAGATTGCGGTATTCCTAAAATAAGGTGTGGCACCGGAAGGGATGAAGGCATTAGAAAGAAAGCAACTAGCTATACACGTCGCTCCCTACATATTGATCAGTGGGGAATTATACAAGTTAGGGCATGATGAAGTTTTGCGCAGATGTTTACTAGAGCATGGGCACCTCGCCATCATAGAGGAAACACACAGAGGATGTGTGTGTGGACATTATGTAAGTGACGCCACTGCG
Source organism: Taxus wallichiana var. yunnanensis (assembly GCA_018340775.1). Classification (NCBI taxonomy): domain Eukaryota; kingdom Viridiplantae; phylum Streptophyta; class Pinopsida; order Cupressales; family Taxaceae; genus Taxus; species Taxus wallichiana. The sequence continues at coordinate 191,350,463 of CM031233.1, forward strand.
CATAAAATTTTAATGGCAGGATTATGGTGGGAAACTCTATATAAGGATTGAAAAGACTATTGTAAAGCATGTAACCATTGTCAGCTCATTGGCAAGCTAGGAAAGAGAAATGAAATGCCTTTGCATCCTATCCCTAGTGCTTGAACCTTTTGAGAAATGGGAAATAGACTTCATAAGTCCTATTACATGAGTAGCGCGTAGGACCGGATCACGCTATGTAATCACTTGCATGGATTATTTGACAAGGTGGGCAGAGGCAGCTCCAACTAAAGATTACACAACAGCCACAATGACAAGATTTCTATGGGAGAACATTATCACAAGGTATGGATGTCCTTTAAGTTTAACCAGTGATAGGGGTACACATTTCTTAAATGAGACCATGAGGATCCTGTTAGAAGAATTCATGGTAGCTCATCATAAGACTACCCCACCCACAAGAAAATGGAACTACAGAAGCATTTAACAAAATACTGAGTCATACCCTGACCAAAATTTGTGATTTCAGAAGATAAGATTGGGATGACAAGGTATCAACCATATTATGGGCTTACAGGACAAATTATAAAAGGATGAACAAAGCCACACCATTTCAATTAGTGTTTGGCATGGAATTCATTCTGCCAGTTGAATTCATGTTACCTTCTCTACGAATAGCGCGCGCAGGAGGGTTGGCTGATGAGCAAGTGTTGGAAGAAAGAATTGACGAACTAATGAAGTTAGATGAGAGACCATCACTCACCAGGTGGAGCCAAACAACAAAAAAAACAAAGCAAAAAGCATGGCATGACCGCCACATTAGAAACAAGAAGTCTGAGGTTGGGCAGATGGTCTTACTATATGATTCTAAGTTTTTGTGCCATCCTGGGAGGTTAAAGGTCCATTGGCTAGGTCCCTATAAAATCTCGTCCTTGACTCGGGCACGTGTCGGTTCAAAGTCTTGGATGGAATGAAATTTCCTAGACACTTAAATGGGAGTAGGCTGAAGCCCTACTATAAATAAGTCTTCTTAGTGTTTGTAAATAAGGTAGTTTTTCCAGTTAGTTTATAATTTCCTTTATGCATTTCTTTTCTTGTGTTTCCCTTTCTTGTTTTTTTTTTTTACACCTTAGGTGCCGTAACCCTTATTACTCTTTGAGGATTTTTGAGTGCACAGAGGACCGCACATTGTTTTAGTGTGGGGTGGAGTAATGTGAAGGAGAGCATGGGTAAAGTACCAAGGAAGTTGTGGTGAAAAGCCCAATTAAATGGCCCTATTGAAAGAGGTGCATGGAAAGAAAAGATGGAAAAGGATGATTGGTGTCAAGATAAGGCTACTCTCAGATCCCACATACAAAGGAAGAAAAAGTGCATAAGCAACATGAGGTAGGCGAGAGCAAAAATTAGGACAAAAGAAGTGCCTTCGGCATAGGTGATGTGCGCGCAAGAGTCTCCTGTCTAGATGGATTGGTTGTGTGCCAGAAGGTTGGAAGATTACCCGCACAGGGTCAGGCGTGTGAGTTAAAGCACTAAAGTTGGGATTTGTTTGAAAAATCCACATTAAATGTAAAAAGTACAGTGGTAGGTGAAGTAGCATTTAATTCTTAAAAAGGGGAAAAACTATAAATAGAGGGTCGAGGAACTTCATTATTCACTTTGCGTACAAGGAGAAAGAAGTGCTTTTTGCATTTTCGCAAACTAGGGCTTCAAAACTAATCATGTGAAGAAAAAATTTAAAGAGATTGAGCGTGGGTGACTAGTGTGGATCTACGAACCAGAAAAAGAGGGATTTCATGGGTGTAAAAGAGTTGTGAGGAGGCGTTGTCTTGTGAAAGGATTATCCCAGCTAGGGTTTGAAGAACTAGGGCACGGGTTTAAGGAATTTTCTTCACAAATTCGAGATCTAAGGTGGGAAAGAGTGAAAGAACAGAGTTACATGAAGTGATTAAAGTAAGAAGTGAACCTAGACAATGGCACCCAAGAAACTAGTTAGCACACCCAAGAAGGGAAAGGGAAAGGGCAAACAACAAGAAACTGATGCACATACAAATGAAGAGTGGTATGCAGAAATGTAGTACCTAGATGGAGTAATGCTAGGGAAGGAGTGGGAGTCCCATCTAAGGAACATGTCTGTAAATGACTATAATCATCGTACGAGCATGATCAAGAAGGAGATGGTGCTAGAGCTAGTGCACCCAACAAATAGAAGGACACTAGAGGGCTTTCCCATCTATAACGATGACGTGAAGGTCAAGTTGGAAAAGGCAGGGTTATTGCAACTCTTTGAGTTGCCTTACTTGAAGCCTTTGAGCACCTCTATCAATGGCTGATGTCATGTGTGCATGAGGACTACTTCCATTTCACGGGGCGTAAGATGCGCATTACCCCTCAACTCATCTCACATTTCATAATCCTCATTTGTGAAGGAGACGGTTTGGAAGATGACCTAGGTGATAAAGAGGCAATTAAGGATACTATCGCTACCTACGCGTACAAAAAGGGGTCAAGATATTATGATATCAAAGACATTAAGGACTCAGTAATGAGAATGGCCACACATCTGTGACCAAGTTAAATGGCCATGAGAGATGGACCCAGGTCAATAAGCCATGGTTACATGTTTGCAATAAAATCTCAAAGGGCACCATTTACAACTTTTCTACATTCATCGTGGATGAGATTGTAAGCTACGAAGGAAGGAGACGGATACTATTCATAATGTCCTACTGATAATCATTTTTTCAAATATTAGAGTACCTGATGCATCAGAAAAATTCATATGGGAGTACCCGGTTGAGGAACCTTCCCCATGCAAAAAGATTTGAAAAATACACATATGACTCCATGACAACCGTGCACAAGGTGCGCCTAGAGAAATGGTATACACATCTAAGGAACGTGTTCGGGGTAGAATGGAGGATTCTCGAACAACTGCCAGTGGCTACCAAAGGAGAAGAAAAATTTGCTTTGTGTACCAAAGATTTATGCCTAGGAAGGTTCAAACTGATAGATGAGACATGGAGCCTATGTTGCAAGCTCCCCCTTGCCTTCATAGCTCAATACTTACAAGCGGGAGTAAATAGGTTTAAAGAGTCCAAGAAGTTGAAACTAGACCTTGGTAATCTGGACTAGGAGCATAGGGAAATGCGCAAAGGGTTGGTCTACTCTAGCAAGTGTGCATACATGGAGAGGTACGTGTCGCATGAAGTTAAAACTACAAATCCCATGACCTTTCCCATTACAGGAGGATCCACGAAGTGCGTGTACCTCCATATAAGACACAAATAAGAGAAGGGCACATATTTGGAAAATGAGGTATCTATGCAGGGATCCAACCGGCAAGAAGAAACCCGCACCCAAGAAAGTGGAAAGGAAGCCGGAGAGAAGAATACCAAGTGTTGGGGAAACACAGGTAATAGGTTCCCCTAGGACAAGCACTAGGACAAGCATGTATTCACGCAAGAAGAGGCCCTTAGTCAAGGAAAAGACTCCAAAACCAAAAAAGCCATCAGACAAGGAGTCCTCGAGAGAAGAAGAAACAGAGTCACCTACACCAGAATCCCTAGTTAGGAAGAAGTAGAGGCTAGAAGAGGAGACCGCCTAGGAAGATACTGGAAGTTTGGATAAGTGCATAGGTGAAGAGAAATCTAGCAAAGAAGATGTCAATGGGGAAGGAGAGCCGAGAAAAAAACAAGGGCCACCTATTTTCAACATACATGATTTGGATGAAGAAGGCGGAGAAGAGGAGCAGGGGTTCCTCTTCGTGCGGTGCAAGGATAGCTAGGAAGGGAGAGGCGCCCAAGACATGAGAAGTGAGGGAGATGGCACGTAGACGTAGAAGGCCCCAAGCCTTATGGTGGAGCAGAGATACCCAAGGTGGCGGAGAGAGAATAAAAAAATACCATTGAGACCTTGGAGGAGGAGAAGTTGAAGTGCAGCTCTGGGCCAGTGTTAAATGAGGAGGAGGAGAGCACAGAAAAGGACTATGTCATCACAGGAGGCCCCATTTTAACTTTAAGTATTTCTAAGGGCACGAGCACAAGAGGAAGGCACGCAAGGGAGGAGAGGCTAGGGATGGGTTACATTGATGACCCCAAAAAATTATTTTGTGCGTGATTCCAAGCATGATTATGGCAGAAGAGCTCATAGCCATGTCATCTTTTGACAAGGAGGTTTCCTACCCGCGGATGAGGAATATGCTCTCATGGGAAATTGAGTCCCATCTTGATGAGCTAGAATTTGAGGTAAGCCACAAGGAAATAATAACATTGCCAAGGCCAATAGAAGATAACCCCATGGTGAACGCTTTGCAGCTCTTGTATGAACAGTTGTGTAATGTGCTGAACAAGGTATCCATTTAAATCGAGGCTAGACTCTTCAGTCAGAATGATAGAATCAAAGATATGGAGGAGGACCTAAAGAATAAAGAAGAAGAACTAACTTGAAGGCCAATGAGCTTAGCCAAGAGAAACTAATCGGTGCCTCAATTGCGGCGTGAGCTAAAAGATGAGAAGGCCAAGGTGGGTGTAGTATACAAGAAGGTGGAGGCTATAAATAATGTTATAGTATTGAAGCATCCATACCTAGCACGCTCCGCGTAGAAGTACGGATCTTCTTTAGGATGCCTAAAGGATTTAACAAGATTCCTCACCATGGAAAGGCATCTGTTAGCCTTGGAATCTGTAGAAGAAGTGGCTGCATGCTTGGAGAAGGAAGATAAATTGAAGGTCATGGCATTCGTAGCAGAGTACAACAAGGTTCTTGTTGATATAAAAGTCACTTCCTAGACTACGAGGCCGCGTATGCCAACCGCATGGACAAAGACAAAGTGGCGAGCATCTTGGTCATCACTCATGAAGTAGAACTCAAGTAGTTCTAGGAAAAGAATAAAGGGACAAAATCCTTGCTTGAGGTCGAAAAGAAAATATGAAGCCATTAAAGCCTTAAGGGTTCAATTAAGAACCATTGAAGGAACTATACTGCAGATTACATGGAGAATGGATGCACTGGATGATGTGGGCAAAGAGTTAGATAAAATTTCCAACACCATAAGCACACGAGGAAATGGGCTACGTTTTGATGAGGTGATCACCCTAGTTGGCGACCTCATCAGAAAGCGCAAAATGAATTCGATGCCTGAACAAGTTGGAGGCCGACTTGCAAAAGGATTTTCCTAGCCTTTTTAAGTGATTTCATCATTCCCTATTCCTTTTCTATATTATTTCATCCCCTTATTCTTATCCCATGGTGTAAGTCCACCATTTTCTTTCCGCCTCTAGAGAAGTGTTCCCGAATGGCGGACGGGCATAGTGTGGGGTAATGTTGGGCCCCTAAGATATTGGCTAAGTACAAAAAGGTGCATAAGCGCACATGGCCTAGTTGAAGGAACACATGTAAGGGTAAAACACGTAGGGAAAGGTTTAGAGAAGGTTTTAAGGAAACCCATGGCACGCACGTGGGCGGAGAACCAAGGGTTCGGGCTTAGCCTTTTTGGGCATTTTGGCATAACACATGAAAAGCATGACCCGACTACGTATGTGGAGTGGATAAGGTGCCAGCCTAGTGATAGGGTGGCCCAGGAAGGAGCATGCCTAGGGTAGAAGATTCTAGAAGCTCATCATGGTAAAAGGTGGAAAGCTCGGGCTTGGAGGAACATGCCTGCATGGAGGACCACATTCAGACACTTGGCATCAAATCTGAGGCTGCTGGAGGATGAGTTGACAACCCAAAAAGCCTATATATACAAGCACCTATAAAGGAAAAAAAACAATCGAGATAGTTGGCGAGCTCTGCAGAAATACTGCAAGAACTCATTAGTTTGGAAAATTATGCTTAGGGAAGAATGTATCAAGGGTATGGGGTTATACATTTCTTTTGTGAGCCTAGTCATATGATTCCAGATATAATGCATGACTGTGGTCTACTTCTCTGTAACATTTTTTAATGACTCTATGAATAAAATGAGGTTACCAGTTTACAATGAATATGAACGTTGATGATTCTAATTCATACATATTTCTCAGAATATTCTTTTGCATTTATTTTTATGATTAAGTATGAGTGTTTGTACAACTTCTTTCTATTTTGGTATAAGTTATCCAATATGTTAAGCATTTTTTTATCTGGAATGACTGCAAGGATCTAGAAGCCATTCTGAGCTCTATGATGCTTGTATGTTTTACTCCTTTCAAAACCCTTGAACATGGATCATAGATGATGCTTCCCACTAAACTCACATAAAAGATAGACTCGAATCCTGTGTGTGCCTCGAGTGAGCGCCCAACACCGTTGGGTGATAGGTCGGTTCTCATGGGGTATCTTTCTTTTGTTATAAGGGTAAAAATGACTACACATTCATGTGTATGCAATACTGATTGTAATGTTTGAGAAAATGTACTTTTGATTTTTGTTGTGTTTTCTCATGTTTTTTTGTATTTTTGCATTTGTCTTTTGATTTTTATATTTTCAATAGTTTTATGAAAGGTGAGACCAACAAAGTCAGTTTGCATGATAAGATCCAACAACAATGTTTGTGACTTCCTTAAGAAGGGAGACTAGGCGTGTTTGTTTGTCAAGTGTAATATTTTCTCCAATCTCAATGATTGTGGTGAGCTCATACTCAACAAATGACTATGATTTATCTTGAAACAAGGATTTCTTATATGATAGCTTGAGTTCCATATCTATAGGTTTTTGCACTTTGTGCCATACTTGATGGTTGCGTTGGTGTGCGTTCTTGAATCGTGCTTGATTTTTAACCTTAAGATCCTTTGATTTGTTATGAGCTTTGGAGCTCTTGGAAGTTTTGACCTAAGCTTGATTAAGAAATTGTTTGGGTTTCTTAGAAGTTGATGCATGACTTTTCTGATCCCGAGAAGGAGAAGAAAGTGAACGTGGATGTTTAGAACTAATGTGAGAAATGACCGCGGGCTTGCCACAACCATTGATAGAAGAAAGATGTGATGGATGAAAAGGATACGGTCCAAGAATTGAAGAGGATGGGCTACCAGGAGGTGAGCCACTGATAGAAGATGACGAAGGGTTGTCAGGATATGGCCCTAAGATGGAAGAAATTGGGCTATGAGGACATGGTCCAAGAATAGAAGATTAGGGTGAGGGACTATTAGGGTGTGGCCCGAGTATAGATGAGGAGGGACTACTTGGAGGTGTTCCATAGATAGAAGAGGATGAAGGTCTACTAGGATTTGGCCCAAGAATAGAAAGTAATGGGATACTAGGAGATGACCCATAAGTAGAAAATGGAGGGCTATCCAGGGTGGCTTCATTATGGAAGAAGATGATGGGCTACTCAACAGTGACCCAAGGAGATATTTTTATTGAGGAATGATGATAGATAATGAATGATTTGGTAATGAGAAGATAGGCCATCGCTCAATGCTAGACCCTGGTATCTCATCATTCTCAAAGGAAGGTGAAGATGGAATAGAAGAAGAATCAAGTTCCATGACCTTAGGCTCCTCATCTATATTATGAAAAAAGGGATAAACTTATTTTCCCCAATATGCAAGCGTATCAAGTTCAAGAAAGAAACCTTTTTACAATCCTCTAGAGGGATATCTTCATGTACTCGATTTTTCTTCATTAGAGAGAAATCAATTAGTAGGGGTTGTTTTTCTTTGGCCATAGAAGGTTGAATATAAGAAACTAGTCCGATAAGGGGAAGATTGATTGACGAGAAGAATATGACTTAAGAGAGGAAGTAGGATTGGAGGCAAGCGTCTCATGAATGGACGATTTGGATCTGGACCTAGATTGCTTTTCTAGAAGACGATGTAATGTAGGAGAGAAAATATGATCACATAGCCATCTATTAAGTTGCGAGGTAGGATTCGAATTAGATGATTTACTAGAGGGAATCTGAGTCATGGAGCTCTTCGATGGAGGAAGAGTTCATTGAGAAGACCCGATGAAGGAGGTCTTGCGAAGAAAAGGAGGGCCATGACTCAAGAACCAAATTAGATGGTCGATCAATGAAACTTGGAGCCACACGAGTCTTCAAAGGAGGAGGACATCATTGAGGTGATTTGGAATAAATTTCATGTGAAGGAAGGGAGGACTGTGATTCAAGATTTGATCTAGGGGTATTTGAACAATAGTTAGGATCCAAATCTTTAGAAGAAGAGTGGGAATCGAAATGGTAGATTAGATCTGAATCAGAAGAAGAGTGGGGGAACCTGAATAATAATTTGGATCAGAAGCATCAAAACCATACCATCGACTATGAGCTAAAGGTGGGGAACAAGGTACCCGATTGGGTCCTCTAGCACAAAGAACCAAAATAGGTTTAGTTGTAATAAGAATATTTTGATTTGAATTTCTAAACCTATGTTTCATATTGTAGTAAGTATGAGAAACCACGTTATAGTCAGTCATTGTTGGCACCATTTAAGCACAGATTTCTAGATCTAGATAGTGTGATGGAACTCCTTCAAAGGGAAGGAAGTGACATGTCAATTTAGGGAAGCATAATGACAACCAACTAGACATTACATAAGTATGGAGATGCGTGCGTGATTTTCCAAAGAAGGTATAAGGAAAGTAGACATTATAATGACGCAATCTCGATGAGATCAAAAATGATTTTCCTAAAAAAAAATTTGTCTAGATGAATGGCCGCAAGGAACAATCATGGAAGTGTGAAACACAAAGCTAATCAACAAGGAAATACACCCTATGCAAATGCATGCACAAAGTGATAGTTTAATGCAAAGATGATCAACACAATGTCAATATTTAAGCCAATCTCGAAATGAGCAAGGTGTAAATTTTAACAAAGGGTAGATGTGACTCCCAATCAAAGGATACCATGATAAGTTCAACAACCAACAAGGTCTAAATGTTAAAGGGAGAGGATTACAAATGTAAGCCACGTAACCACACCAATTGGACACGTTAATCAAGCTTCACGAAGAAGTGAGATATTAGTGCCAACGTGGTATCGAAATGACACAAACAAAGTAAGTGACACTCTTCAATATTTTGGACAATGTTTGAAGAAAAACTAAGTCAAAGTATACTAAGGATGTGCTAAAATGTGTGCAGCGTAACACCACAATACAAACACTTAGATCACATTTACAAAAACATGACATAAGTATCTTAATTATGTCGAGACAATGCAAACGAGGCAACACGTCAAAGGGAGATCAAATGATGAATCAATCCTAACTATGATGATGATCTTGAAATCAAGATCAAGTGGCCATCAAAGATATAAGGATGCATCCATGCACTTTAGACGTTTAACAACTCAGCTGCAAACATGGATGAGCGTAAATGGACAAAAAAGTGGTGAACACTATCTATGAAAACACTCCCAAAAGATGCCTTCTGTTATCCCAAATGGGCAAAAAGAATGCAAAGGTATAGATCAAAAGATGAAAAATAAACTAAGCGCCACTTGGGCAGAGCTTCACCTCGTCCGAAGGCAAGAAAGAAGCTAAGCTAAGTGAAACGTCATCTAATTTCCGTGATGAAAGGAACTTAGATCCAACTTAAGTGGATTCTTTTCCTTGTTCGAAAAACAAGGTTTTGAATCGAAACAAGTTATCACTTCGTGATGGCCAAGATGTGACAAAGGACTAGCAAAGTGGGCCTCAAGACAAAATGGCCTCCTTAATAAGATCTCTCAACTAGGTGTTACAAAGTGTTATCCCGTAAAATTGACAAGGGCAATTTTACCGATAACCATACCGAAAATTTTGTTTCGATCCCTCGTTAGGGATCCCTTGTGTTCGGAACGTTGCAAAATCCCTTTCCGGGAAATCTGGTTTTCCGAACTTAGTCTTTTTGGTCTTTTTGGCTGGGCGCATGGAATTACTATGTAACACCAACTTTTGGTGCGCCCTAAAAGCCTTTGGTGTGTATTTTCTTGTGTCAACGCAACTTTCGGTGCGCCAAAGTATGTTGAGTCTTCCCTGCGTGCGCCAAGGCGCATGCGCCTTCGTGTTAACACAACATTTGTTGCACCCCTTTTTGGTGCGCCAAAGGGCGCACATAATCTTTTGTCAACACACTTTTTGGTGCGCCAAAGGGCGCATACATAATTTCATGTCGACATCCCTTTCGGTGCGCCAAATGCGCGCTTAATTTCATCTTTGGCAAATGCTTTCGTGCGCCAAAAGGGCGCATGCCTTCCCATGTCGACAGAACTTTCATGCACCCTTTACAAAGTGGGTGGCGCATTTATGACTAGCTCACCTATATATATAAAATTTGCACGCCCAAATGTCATTTTCATTAGTCGCAGAGCACGTGATTTCTTTTATCGTGAGCACATCACACCCTACCTCGTCGTTTTCAGCACCTTGTGGACCCGTTTGCAAGATTTTCTCTATTTATCCGGGTAAGTGCTCTTGTCTCTTCCATGCGTTTTACGTTTTCGGTTCTTGGTGTGTTCGTGGTCTAGTTTTAGTTTTTGTTTGGAGTTTTGGAGTATCGAAATGTTGAGCTAGCCCTCCCCCTGTGCTGTCTTTCCTTATTTCCCCCTCTTTCCAGATCTGCTGGTAGAGGATGTTATCTTGTAAGCATGGTCTGAAACCCTTTAGATTGAACCATTATATCTCCCAAAACAATCTTGGAAATGAAAGGAAGAAAGAAGGGTTGAACCATGTGAAAATTGTTTTTTCCTTTTGGCGCATCTGACCACCTTGCAACAGGAACAAAACCCGCGCCAATGGTGCACCCATTTTTGATCCCATTGCATCATTCGCTTCGCGCCTTAGGGCACACCTCCTTCGCATGCTGCAAGCGCTAAACTTGTGCCCCAATGGCGCGCCAACCTTCCTTGCTGCATCACATTTCCATGCGCCAATGGCGCACCTAGCATCTATGCAACACCGGCTTTATCTACGCCAAGTGTGAAGTTATAAAGCGCAGCGCATCCCTCCTTACAGCAACATCATGTTGTGTTAACCCTTCGTGCGCTGCGCCATGGCGCACGAAAAGTTCCTACACAAACCTTACATGCGCCAAAGGGCGCACCAAATCCCAGTGCAACATGAAAAGTCTATGCGCCAAAGGGCGCATCCTGTCTCTATGTAACACAATGTTTTCATGCGCCTTTTATAAAATGCACTCTGCAGTATCTATGCGCCATGCGCCTTTGGCGCCAGTTTAACCTTTGCAACACGCCTTTCCTGTGCGCCTTACCTATTTAGCCCTGTAAGCTGCAATTTTCATGCGCCCTGCGCCCTGAGCCTAATAATAACTAACTCCTCCTTCTGTTGGCACTTCAATGGGAAATCAAATGACTGATACAACCTTTCTACGTTGGGTTTCACTTCTTCTTCATGCAGATCAGCAACTGAGTTCGAAAGAACATATGTCTACATCCAGCAAGAGACCCATCAAATCCAAAGGAAAGGCTAAGCTTACAGAGGAAGAAATGAAATATAAATATCAAAGGGTCAGAATGCCCGAGTCCCAGGCCGAGTGCAGCATGGACGTCAGAGATTCAGAATTGGGACATATTGATATGGAGGAATTCTGGGCCAGGACTCAGAAAGTTACAAGGAGTCCATGGATGGACAAACCGATGGGCGGTGCTCTACACTTTGCGAGAGGAAATCTGGTTTTTCAAACTTAGTCTTTTTGGTCTTTTTGGAAATATCTCGGAGTATGTTGATACAAATGATGATGTCATCCATGTTGCATCATGGGATGATGTCATCCATCAAATAGTAAAAAGTCAACATGACTTTTAGATATTTTGTAAATATCTTTGTAAATAGTTGTTGGCTCCTTTTTGCCTTCTTTTCTCTTCTTCTTCTATATATACTCCAATACTTGTAGTATTGTGAGATAGATGGATATCTTTCAGATGAAAAATAGAAGTGAAGAAAAAAGACTTTGAGCTTTCTTGTAACAGAAGAAAACAGTAATACAAATATTGAGACTTTGTGCTGAATAGTTGTGTTATGCATCAGACCTTTCTTATGTTAGATCTGTATGTGTTTATTCTGTTAGGTTCATATCTACTTTTTTGTCATTTATTCATCATCGTATTGCTTTGTTTGTTTATGCAAGTAGGTTTGGCTCACATTTACTACCAATCCCAAAACATAAACCTTCCGACCATTCTCGCTTTGAATTCATTTCTTTTCTTCTTTCGGACCTGCTCTTTCTTCATCCCCTCTTCCTTTCCTTTCTTTTCGCGATGAAACACCCCTACTTGGGATGAGATCCCAAACCCCGAAGGCGTAATCATGAGACTTGCATAGATTCCTGCCGCAGAAATAGCAATAAACCGGTTTCGCTTTGCTTTGACTCAAAGAGGGCTATGCCCCGCACACTGCTTGGCTCGTCTATCCATAGATCTGTCCGTGCAACATGATTTTCGGACCAACAGCTTTTGGTGACTCATTGGGAACGAATGAGATCTGTCGAGATCTATGATGGTGGTAAGATAAACAAAAAAAAATCGGAAAAATCAAGATTGCTGCTTGTTTGCAAAAATTGCACATTTTGTCAAAAATCTAAAATTTTGCAAAAGTGACTCAAATTGAAAAAATTTCTTCTGAGATCCATAGATCTGGCCTAGTTGGAGACCTTTAGTTCGCTGAGTTTTTATAAAAATCAGTATTTTGCCGTAGATTTGAGTTTTTGACTGTTTGCCAAAAAGTTTGAAACCCTTTGAAAAAAGTCAAAACCAGATCCGAAAATCGGCCTGCTAATCTTCGCTGTCATCTTATCCTTGTTGTTATTTGTCATTAACCGCAATCGGTTTTCTGAGGAGGATAGTTTTTAAATATTTAGAAAAGTGTTTGCTGCTGGTTTTTGTTAGGAAAACCAGAAAATCAGCAAGTACAACCAAAAAGAAAATTTTACATCTGCTCCACAAAATTACAGATCTGGAAGGTACGCCAGTAAGTGAACCTTTTAGCGCGATAGGAGAGCCCGTGGAGAATCGGATCCTACTTTTGATCTCGCTTGAAAGGAATAATTTCAGCATAACACCAAAGACGCTTTTCAACGCTAAGCTCGGTGACCACCATCCAGAGTGTCTCGCCTTCTCGAAGAAAAGTCTTTCACAGGGGGCATCCACATCCCTTTGTAGTGCCTTGCTACTCAGCGGAACCATACTTCCAGCTCGTGTTCTCTTTCTAGCTTTTCAAATGGCAGTACCATGGGGAAACGCTATGGGTCCTTTGGCTTTACCACATCCAGTTCACGCGCTCCCTCACGGAAACCGAAAGAATTTTCCCAAATTCGACGGGAGCGGAAATCAAAGCACGGATTCCCACATATCTGCATTCATCATGTCATGCAGTATTTTGGATGTAACTCATGAAGATGTGTCGGTTCACCTTTTTCTGGAAACCCTACAAGGACCTGCAGCTGAATGGTTTCAACATTTGCCAGCCGGATCTATTACCAGTTGGGCCACCTTGTGGGATGCTTTCGAAGACAGATACAAGCCTTCAGAGGATGCATTTGCATTATTATCACGAGATCACTCACCTGAAGAAAGAGGCAAATGAGACCATGCATGATTTTATCACCCGGTTCAATGCACTAATCAACCGTGTCCCTGTTGCCATGCTTCCAACGCCGGAAAATCAAAAGTGTTTCTTCGTAAACGCTATGAGCTCAAAAGTTAGTTTCTTGCTCCTTCAGGAACGAGTTGCCACCTTGATTCTCACCCAAGCCGCTGCTATTCACATAGAAGATAATTTGATAATATCCGCGAATTGAAAAGGGAATCGTGAAGCCTAAATCTTTGGGCCCTTCGCCCACTACTTCGTCCGATCCAAATTTCAAAATATGGCTAATGACTTACTTGCATTAAAGAAGCGGTTGCTCAGCCTCCTCCCTGGCCTCATACTTTGGGATATACCGCGGAGGAATTTCGTTCCTAACAATGTTTCACAAAGTTCGCGCTTTCCTCACAGCTGCTCCGTGGTTGGCACTTGAGGCTCCTCCGGTCAACGCTCTGGCCAAAATCGAAGAAGAAGAGCAGTATTATGAAGAACCTTCGTCTCAAGGCGAAGATGATCAAGATGTCGGTGAACCGACTGGCGACTCTACTATCGGGTATATGGAATTTGATGAGGAGGAATCTGATGAAGAAGAGGGTACCCAGGGATATGCAAGCGGACAGTCATACGCTGTTTTTACTCGCTCGCAAGGAAAAGAAGCGGAAGTTGCTGCCCATGTCCAGCAGGAGAAGGCCATGTCAAACGCGCCTCCGATCATTGCTAAAAGAGGTAATCCTCTTCCTACTCAACTCCCTGGCAAATCTTTTACAAGGAAACCTTTTCCCCCTATCTCTCCTCCAAATCAATCCTCTCACGTTCCTACCAGGGCCAGTAATCCTATTCCATCATCGCGAGGTGAGGGACTCATTCCTTCACCAATGCAACCCTTGGCCGCATTTGATATCATAGATCATGCAAAAAAGACCAAGATCCAAATGTCTGAAGCTAAGTATCTTCAGTCAAATCCCGAATAGCTTGTGAGATTGACCAAGTATATTCAAAGTCAAGCTGTTGTATCTAATCAGGTTTCCCCAAAAGGAATCCTTTCCACTCCCCCTGAATCTCACATAAATGTTGCTTCAACATCTGCGTCAGGCAAGATAGAGCCTTTCTATCTCTCCCTCCTAATCAATGGACACAAGCTGAGTAACTGCATCATTGATTCCGGGGCTTCTGATAATGTCATGCCGGCAAAGGTCACCCATGCTCTGGGCCTCACTCTTACCAAGCCTTTCGGCAGATGTTATTCCTTGGAAACCAAGCAGGTTCCGTTGGTTGGCCAAATTAAAGACGCGCAATTCACGTTTGTGGCATTCCCAGATAAAAGAGTAAAGATGACAGTCCTCGTTCTTTGAGTCCTCGTTGCTTTAATTTTCTTTGGGAAGAAGTTTTTGCAGCGAAGTTGGTGGAGAAATTCATATGGACTGGTCTAAAGCTAGAATTCCCGTCAAAGGCGTAATGCAGACTTTGGAGCCGGAATCACAAAAAAAGTACTTGGTTACTAGCTCTGAAGACCCCAAAGCTCAAATCCTTTTTGAATCATCAGGGATGGGGAACTATTTCTTGTCTACCGAGATGGACAAAATGGGTGTCCTCGTTCAGGAAAAAGATCTTAATGAGATCTGGACCTTGCAGTTTGATGGCAGTTGTGCAACTAGTGGATGTGGCGCTGGGGCCGTGCTGATATCTCCCGAAGAGGAGGTAATTCCTCTCTCTTTCAAATTGCAGTTTTTCAACACAAACAATACTGCTGAGTATGAATCTCTGTTACTCGGTATGCAAGCCGCAAAAGAAAGAGGAATTAAAAATCTAAAAGTGCAAGGTGATGCAGAGTTGGTTGTAAACCAAGTCAAGAGGATATATCAAGTAAAAAATGAAAGGCTCAGGCATTACCGTAATGCGGTGTGGGACAGCATCGAAGAGTTCGATGCTTTTTCAATTGAATCCATTTTAAAAATGACATGGCCGATTCATTGGCTGTTTCAGCATCTCTCATGCTCCCTCACCCAGGTTTGAAAACAAACAAATACACCATTGAGGTGGTTTTCCGCCCGAGCGTGCCAGACAATTCTCAGCATTGGCAGGTGTTCAACGACGATAATCAACTCATTGCCTTTCTAGAGAAGGCGAGAAAATTTTAAAGAATTACACTTTGAAGGATCTACTTCCACTTGCCGTGAATCAGTCACCAATCAAGGCGATGAATCCGAAGGGAACGACGGCATATGTCAGCTCAAAGGAAACAAAATCCCAAAGGGCCTGGTTTCTCTGGAACGATTGTTTGACAGGCATGACCGTTTTGTGAAAAAGAAGAGGCGAGATGACCCTGACTCATCCCCAGAAACCGAACCGGTCAATATAGGTTCGATAGAGCACCCGCAATTTGTGAACATTGGCAAATGTTGCACACCTGAGGAGAAACGAAAATTTGTCAAGTTGCTAAAAAAATATATGGACGTGTTGGCATGGTCCTATGCCGATCTAAAATCTTTCAAGCCAAAGGACGTTCAGCATGACATCCCGTTGAAAGAAGATGTCAAAGCCTTTCGCCAGAAGCAGAGGCACTATAATCCTAAGATTTCGGGGACTATCTAGGCTGAAATTCAGAAGATGTTGGATGCAAGAATCATCTTTCCTATCCATCACAAGATTTGGTAAAGCAAATATTGTGCCGGTGCTGCAAGAAAAACGGTGAGATACGCATATGCGTAGACTTTCGCAATTTGAACCAGGCTTCCTTGAAAGACAACTACCCCCTTCCGATAATGGATCAAGTTCTGCAAGCAGTAACTGGATCAGAGATGCTGTCCATGCTTGATGGTTTTTCAAGCTATAATCGATTGAAGTTTCAAATGAAGATCGATTTAAAACAGCATTCACTACTCCTTGGGGTACGTTTGCCATCTTTGCAGATGCCTTTTGGCCTAACTAATGCTGGCGCCACTTTTCAGCAGGCCATGGACTTTGCATTCAAAGGTATGATGGGGAAAGTCATTGTGGTTTATCTAGATGACTTAACCGTGTTCTCTAAACAACGAAATGATCATTGTGATCATTTGGAGCAAGTGTTGGCCAGGTGCCGAGAACATGGGATTTCCCTAAACCCAAAAAAGTCTGTTTTTGGAGTCACGGAAGGGAAGTTGCTAGGGCATGTGGTTAGCAAAGAAGGAACAAAGATAGATACCGAAAGAGTTAAGGCTATTCAAAGCCTTACTCTACCTACAAGCAAGACTGGTGTTCATTCTTTCTTTGGAAAGGTGAACTTTCTCAGGCGTTTTGTTCTGACTTTCTTTGAGAAGACCATCACATATTGAACATGATGAAGGGGTCACCAACTTTCAGATGGAGCGAAGAGGGAAAAGGTCATTTGAAGAAATAAAAGCTTCCGTTGCTCATGCACCAGTCTTGGTATGTCCCGATTTCTCCAAGGACTTCATCATGTACAGTTACGCATCTGAGCATACTGTGTCCACAATCTTGATGCAAAAGAACTCGGAGGATGTTGAATCTCCGATTGCGTTCATGAGTTCTCCCCTCAAGCCTCACGAACTAAAAATGACTCAATTGGAAAAGCATGCCTTCGCCGTTGTCAAAGTAGTGAAGAATTTCAGGTATTACATTCTAAACTCGCATACGGTGGTGCTGGTCCCTGACACGGCGGTGAAATCAATTCTAACTCAGCAGGAGTTAGGAAGCTTGCGAGGAAATTGGATCGCAAAGGTCCAGGAGTATGACCTGGATATTAAACCAACCAAGCTGGTAAGGGGCAAGGGCCTGTGTCAGCTAATGGCTGAAAACAAAGGTTCAGAAAACCCCGATGAAAGGGGTGACTACATCAATGAAGCACGGGGTCGATTGGAAAAACCCGATTCGCGCCTCTAGTCCTATTTGTTGCAACTAGTGATGAATGGTATTCCAATATCGCTTTCTTCCTCACCTAAGACGAATGCCCAATGTAGCTAATCAAAGGAGAAGCACACTATAAAGCTCGAAGCAGATAAATATGTCATCTGGGATGACGGTTTATATAAACGTGGGATAGATGGCATCTTTTTGCGATGTGTTGACAAACCTCAGCAGGTAAAAATATTGGAAAGTTTTCACAATTCAGCCTGTGGAGGTCATTTCTCTTCCTCCGTGACAGCACACAAGATCATTCGAGCCAGGTACTATTGGCCGACGCTCTTCCAAGATACAGCCACCTGGGTGGCAAAGTGTGAACCCTGCCCAATTCGTCGGCAGCAAGCCCAAGTTGGCTGCCTTTCCCCTAAGGCCGGTCATTATCAATGAACCATTCAGGCAATGGGGAATTGATTTTATTGGTGCACTCAATCCTCAATCGAGTGTCGGACATAGCTATGTCCTTACAGCAACGGATTACTTCACCAAGTGGGTGGAAGCCATACCTGTCAAGCATGCCACTTCTGAGGTTGTTTGTAATTTCATTAAAGAAAATATCATTGTCAGGTTTGGCGTTCCAAACAAAATCGTTGCTGATAATGCTTCTAACTTCTCCTCACGGGAAGTTATTGGTTTTTTCTATGAATATGGGATAACTTTGGCTCACGCCTCAGATTATTACCCTCAGGGAAATGGTCAGGCGAATCCAGTAACAAGAACTTGGTGACCATCATACGAAGTTAGTGGATGAGAATCAGCGGATGTGGCACAAGTCTTTATACGACGCTTTGTGGGCCGATCGTATCACTCCCAAGAGGTCTCTCGGCATGTCACCTTTTCAAGTGTTATATGGCACTGATGCCAAACTCCCCATTTCTGCGGAACTTCCTGCTCTGCGTTTGGCATGAGCTATCGAAGATGAAACTTTCCAAAATTCTCTTGAAAAGAGAATCATGTATCTGGCAGAACTTGAAGAAAAGAGAGTAAGGGTGGTCGACAAGATCACTGAACATCAGAATCAAGTTAAGAGGTTGTTTGATAAGAAGGCCAAGCAGAGGGATTTTCAAGTGGGAGATCTCGTCCTTTTGTGGGACAAGCGAAGAGAGCCAAAGGGCATGCACGGAAAGTTTGATTCCCTGTGGAGAGGGCCCTTCAAGATCAAGCAGCTCAATGGAGAGAATAGCTTCTATCTCTCATATCTGGATGGAACCGAGCTCCCGCTTCCCTATAGCGGGCAACATTTGAAGATCTTCAGGAAGTAGAGCTTGCTCTCTTCTTTGTACAGTTTGCTTTAGTTGTGTGTTTGCTTTTGTCATGTGTGTTTGCTTTCGGTTTGTTGTGTGTTTCCTTTGTTCTCCCTCCGGTCGCCCTTGTTTTTGACTCTGTTACCCAATGGATAGGCACATGAGATCTGGGATTCTCTACCCCCGAGTTTGCTCAGGGATAGTCCCCAGAAAGAGCCAGCTGTTATCCCGTAAAATTGACAAGGGCAATTTTACCGATAACCATACCGAAAATTTTGTTTCGATCCTCATAGGGATCCCTTGCGTTCGGAACGTTGCAAAATCCCTTTCTGGGAAAATCTGGTTTTCGAACTTAGTCTTTTTGGTCTTTTTGGTGGCACATGGAATTACTATGTAACACCAACTTTTGGTGCACCCCCTTAAAAGCCTTTGGCGTGTATTTTCTTGTGTCAATGCAACTTTCGGTGCACCAAAGTATGTTGAGTCTTCTATGCGTGCGCCAAGGTGCATGCGCCTTCGTGTTAACACAACGTTTGTTGCGCCCCTTTTTGGTGCACCAAAGGGCGCACATAATCTTTTGTCAACACACTTTTTGGTGCGCCAAAGGGCGCACATAATCTCATGTCGACATCCCTTTCGGTGCGCCAAAGGCGCGCTTAATTTCATGCTGGCAAATGCTTTCATGCGCCAAAGGGCGCATGCTTTTCCATGTCGACAGCAACTTTCATGCGCCCTTTACAAAGTGGGTGGCGCATTTATGACTAGCTCACCTATATATATAAAATTTACGTGCCCAAATGTCATTTTCACTAGTCGCAGAGCACGTGATTTCTTTTATCAGAGCCTGTCAGCCCCTACCTCATCATTTTCAGCACGTTGTGGACCCGTTTGCAGGATTTTCTCTATTTATCCGTAAGTGCTCTTGTCTCTTCCATGCGTTTTAGGTTTTCGGTTCTTGGTGTGTTCGTGGTCTGGTTTTAGTTTGCGTTTGGAGTTTTGGAGTATCGAAATGTTGAGCTAGCCCTCCCCCTGTGCTGTCTTTCCTTATTTTTCCCCCCCCTCTTTCCAGATCTGCTGGTAGAGGATGTTATCTTGTAAGCATGGTCTGAAACCCTTTGGATTGAACCATTATATCTCCTAAAACAATCTTGGAAATGAAAGGAAGAAAGAAGGGTTGAACCATGTGAAAATTGTTTTTTCCTTCTTGCAACATGAACAAAACCCGTGCCAATGGCGCACCCATTTTTACCGCTACATCATTCGCTTCTGCACCCTTAGGGCGCACCTCCTTCGCATGCTACAAGTGCTAAACTTGCGCCCCAATGGCGCGCCAACCTTCCTTGCTGCATCCCATTTCCATGCGCCAATGGCGCACCCAACATCTATGCAACACCGGCTTTATCTGCGCCAAGTGTGAAGTTATAAAGGCGCAGGCGCATCCCTTATTACAGCAACATCATGTTGTGTTAACCCTTCGTGCGCCGCGCTATATTCCCTTTGGCGCACGAAAAGCTCCTGTTACACAAACCTTACATGCGCCAAAGGGCGCACCGAATCCCAGTGCAACATGAAAAGTCTATGCGCCAAAGGGCGCATCCTATCTCTATGTAACACAATGTTTTCATGTGCCTTTTACAAAATGCACTCTGTAATATCTATGCGCCATGCGCCTTTGCCGCCAGTTTGACCTTTGCAACATGCCTTTCCTGTGCGCCTTACCTATTTAGCCCTGTAAGCTACAATTTTCATGCACCCTGTGCCCTGAGCCTAATAATAACTAACTCCTCCTTCTGTTGGCACTTTAATGGGAAATAAAATGACTGACACAACCTTTCTACGTTGGGTTTCACTTCTTCATGCAGATCAGCAACTGAGTTCGAAAGAACATATGTCTACATCCAGCAAGAGACCCATCAAATCCAAAGGAAAGGCTAAGCTTACAGAGGAAGAGATGAAATATAAATATCAGAGGGTCAGAATGCCCGAGTCCCGTGCCGAGTGCAAAGATGGACGCCAAAGATTCAGTAATGGGACATATTGATATGGAGGAATTCTCGGCCGACTCGAAAAGTTACAAGGAGTCCATGGATGGACAAACTGATGGGCGAGTGCTCTTCACTTTGCTAGAGGAAATCTGGTTTTTCGAACTTAGTCTTTTTGGTCTTTTTGGAAATATCCGGAGTATGTTGATACATATGATGACGTCATCCATGTTGCATTATGGGATGATGTCATCCATCAAATAATAAAAAGTCAACATGACTTTTAGATATTTTGTAAATATCTTTGTAAATAGCTATTGGCTCCTTTTTGCCTTCTTTTCTCTTCTTCTTCTATATATACTCCAATACTTGTAGTATTGTGAGATAGATGGATATCTTTCGAGATGAAAATAAGAAGTGAAGAAAAAGACTTTGAGCTTTCTTATAATGTAAGAAAACAAGAATACAAATATTGAGACTTTGTGCTGAATAGCTATGTTATGCATCAGACCTTTCTTATGTTAGATCTGTATGTGTTTATTCTGTTAGGTTCATATCTACTTTTTGTCATTTATTCATCATCAGTATTGCTTTGTTTGTTTATGCAAGTAGGTTTGGCTTTGTTTACTACCAATCCCAAAACATAAACCTTCTGACCTTTCTGCTTTGGAATTCATTTCTTTTCTTCCTTCGGACCTGCTCTTTCTTCATCCCCTCTTCCTTTCCTTTCTTTTCGCGGTCGGAAACACCCCTACTAGGATGAGATCCCAAACCCCGAGCGCGTAACTGTGAGACTTGCATAGATTCTTGCCGGTAGAATAAAGAATAAACCAGCCACTTTGCTGACTCAAAGAGGGGCTATGCCCTGCACACTGTTGGCTCGTCTATCCATAGATCTGTCCAGGCGACAGATTTTTGGACCAACACAAAGTCATCTAAGAGTGGGCACGATTTACCCAATAAGTTACACTCGACTAATTTGGGAGTATCTCATCTTTGCCCCCTTCAAGTATAGTGGTCACTAATTGCATCCATCATGTACTCTTGCTAGGTTCGTGATGCGAATAACTTTGTAATGCTAACTTACAAGGAAAACTAGTCAAGTGGGTAAGCGAGGTGCTTCCTGTTTCTTCCATGAGGTTACACAGTGGTGGACTACTTTAGGGTTCCTGGTACCACCCCCATTATTATTGCTTAAGGCGTTATGTCAAAGGGGTTATGTTCCAGTTAAGCAGAGAGGGATGTACCCTTTTCTAAAACCTACAATATAGTGTTTTGAATATGGTGTGTTTTTTTATCTTTTTAACTTAAATGTGGTTTTAAGTGGCACACCATTTGGCAACCTGCAAGAACACATGTATTAGAAGTTTTGTGTTGTTTGTTTTGATGCCCTTCTTTGACATGTAATTTTGGTCCTACATACCAAGATTAGTAGTTTTCCACAAAAGATCATGATATCAAAAGAGAGTTTGCGTGTTGCTTTTGATTCCTAAGATCACCAAAAGGTACGAAGGAAGAGCATACGCAACGCGAAAACTCAACTAAAACAAGTTTATGGAAAATACATTAAGTGTTTTTTTTTACAAAAGTTTGAGTTCATTTTAACCATTTTTGAAATTTTCATCCATTAGGAAGCATAAAGTAAGTGTTTTTGAAAGCAATAAGAGGGTTTTGGAAGTGTTTTTGGTTCCCAAGATCACCTAGAAGGTGCGAGGGAAGAGCATACACACTTCAAAACCTCTATCAACTAAGAAATGAAACACTTAACTAAGTTATTCAAAACTAGACCAAAATAACCCTATAAACAACTTATTAGTGTCACAAAACCTTTCAAAGTGTTAGAATGGCCAAGAAAACATTTTTTTAGACTTTAAGATACGTTAGAAAATGACTATTTACCTAATAATGTAAACCATAAATTTTATGTAAGTCAAAATCCTAATTTTATGATTCCATTGTGTAGTTCTCTTCAATACCTTTCCAACGCAACAAAAATGGAGTCATTTCAAGCTCGAGAGCAAATGTTATGGCCTCCGGAAGATTGGTGGTGAATGTAGTTCAACATAGACGTGCCCCAAGATTTCAACAACATGTGCGCGCCTGTTTCAATGCAGACACACCCAAAATGACACCTACGCGCACCCCTTGTAAAATCTACAAAAATCATGAAATTTGAAATTTTTCAAAAGCAAACAGGTTAAAGGTTAGCCAAAGAAGCCTATTTTTAGCTCAAACCCATAAAATATACATGATCATTAATGATTTAGCCTACTTAAAACCTAAAATCATGTAAATAACATGCTATTTATCCTAAAATCATTAAATTAGTTAGAAAACTGAAAATAAATAGCTTGAAAAGAATCCATTAATGGAGGATGGACTTCATGTCCCACCGGGCATGCCAAATGTATGCAATGGAAAGTTACAAAAGCTATGGAATGAGGCTAAAGAACCTCAAAGCTTTGCTTTACTCATCCATGCACCATGAGATAAGAGCTAAACAAGAAACTATCCTATATGTGCATCATAAATTTGACAAAAACATCAAAAACCTAGCATATATACTACTCTCTACTCTTTAGATTACTTAATTAAGAAATTGAACCTAAAAAGATCAACTTAGCAATCAAAGGTGTGATGTTTGATATGAAACTCAAGCTTTCAAGAATGGAGTCTCACCATTAATGGCTTCAAGGCCAATGGTTCTCTCCATATTACTCAAAACTTGGATTATGGAGTGGATGGATGCAAGATGGGGGAGCTCTCAACAATGGAGTATGGCCAAGATCCAAATGTTCTATAGCTTAAAGCTATCACAAATGATTTCTAATGCCTTTCCAAAGTGCTTGAGAGAGGACTTGTGAGTGAAGTTGTAAGTTTGAAAGGGAGGGGTGACCCTTCTATTTATAGTTTTCCAAATGGAAGAGTTTGAACTTTGGGTGCATGTGGGACTATGCTCAAAAGCACTTTTAGATTAGATTAGGATAAACATGCTTTAGGCTTAGTTGAGCTAGGATTAGGCTAGTTAAACTTGATTAGCAAGTGATTAGAGACTCATTGAGAGTTGGGAGGGGTCTGGATAACCAATTGTGATTGATAGATAGCCTAGGAAGCCAATAGAAGTGGTCTAGAGAGAACTAGGGAGGTTCTGAATGGTCAAAAGGAGGAATGTTTATCTAATAAGAGAGATATTAGCCAAATAAGCTTATTATAGGAGGAATACGACTGATAAGGTGTTTTAAATGGGCATCTAAGAATGGAGCGAAGAATAGGATGCAAGATGGGGAGCTCTCAACAATGGAGTATGGCCAAGATCCAAATGTTCTATAGCTTAAAGCTATCACAAATGATTTCTAATTCCTTTCCAAAGTGCTTGAGAGAGAACTTGTGAGTGAAGTTGTAAGTTTGAAAGGGAGGGGTGACCCTTCTATTTATAGTTTTCCAAATGGAAGAGTTTGAACTTTGGGTGCATGTGGGACTAAAGCTCAAAAAGCACTTTTATATTAGATTAGGATTAGGCTAGTTAAACTTGATTAGCAAGTGATTAGAGACTCATTGAGAGTTGGGAGGGGTCTGGATAACCAATTGTGACTAATAGATAGCCTATGAAGCCAATAGAAGTGGTCTAGAGAGAACTAGGGAGGTTCTGAATGGTCGAAAGGAGGAAGGTTTAGATAATATTAGCCGATAAGCTGATTATAGGAGGAATATGACCGATAAGGTGTTGTAATGGGCATCCGAGAATGGAGTGAAGAATAGGGAATTAACGAAGTGATGTTAATTGGTTGAATTGGATGAAATGCTAAGTGTAGCATACTTTAGGTGTCTATAGTGACCTAAACAAGGAAACATGAAACTGATGTACACATCTTAAATTGAACTCCTATAGGGGAATTATGGAATGTGCATAGTAACAACCATGGCACATGCAAAACTATGGGAAAAGCTATCATAAAGTGTTAGTGATAAACAAACATGAAAAATGTAATTACTAATTAAACACACAATAACACAAAAATATACTAGCATAATGTCTTATAGAAAAAATGTACACCACTAAGGATGTCACAAAAACTCAAGCTCTTCAAGGTCATACAAGAAAAAAATCAATCAAACATATGGAAAACCCCGCAAACAAGACATAAGCATATAAGACAGATCATAACCAAATCATATAACCATGGTTGGGAGTAGTCTCAGTAAGACACATGCTACATATGAAACACATGTTAGCATGTTAGAAAAAGTAATAATATGTCACAATGTATACATATGAAAAAGAATGAAAGTATACATCTTATATAGTGAATTGTCTTCATTATCATTTCTTCATCTCTGTACCTCTCCCCAACTTTCCATGAATTATTGCTTGATCTGTCCATGACCTAAGAATCATGCTCTTTTCCTTTAATTTGTTATTATTGATGTATATTGACCTCAATAACTATGAGTGATGATCCTTAATTGTATGAAATTGTTGTTTTCTCTAATTTCTCCATCACCTTCACATTTGGTGTACCTACACAAACACCACTCAAATAAATATCGATAAAAAAATTTGATCTTTGAAAACCCTCTTATCCTTATCTTTCATCTCATCTCTCTCTTCTTGAGCTAGATATTCCTTTATACAATCCTTGTTTCACCGATAAGTTGCATACGTATGAGCAAAAAAAAATGAGGTAAGGTGAGGAGGAATATCTATAAAATGAAGATGGAAGGTAGACTGTGTGTGCTCGACTTATCGATCCAATGATGATTGCGAGAACTTCCTTTTTGCTAGGAGGAACTCCTTGAGAATGAAAAACAAGACCACAAGAGGAATATTAAAAGTATATGTCGGTGGACCGCCTAGCGTGTCTTTGGATCCGTGAAGCATGATACTTCCTAGATGGTTGTTAATCCACTTTGCTTAATACAATTCAATATAAGAAATAACATAAACAAATAACATCCTACTATAGTTCATATGATTTAGATATCTCATTCAAATACAATAAGAAAATATAATCTAACATGTAAGGTTATGATCAGATATGGAGATTGGGCAAGTAGCCAAGGTGACTGGAATAGGTCGATCAGGTTTTGGATGGTTTTGGGCTATTTGGGTTAAGATTATAAGGTTTTTGTTATAGGAATAATTACTAAATACAAAGACTCGACGTCGGTATGATATAACCAATGTCGATTGAGAGGAAACCCACGAAAATTTAGGTTAACCGGCATCGGTAGGGTCAAACTGATAGAAACTCAATGAAACTTGGTTTTGGAGATTCTCTGTGATTACACAGAGAATGGGAGAATGAGGGTTAGGTTACCAAAGAAGATAAGAATGCTCAGAGACTTCGGAGTTAGGTATGGGGAGCTAGGAGGTTATAGGTGGTTAGGTGGATGGATTGACAGAAGGTGGGAAATGATGGGATACAAAGGAGACTAGGAGTCTCAAACAGAGATAAAGAAACTAATCTAAGAAATATGAAGATCCAAATGCACTTACTTGTATTTGCAAACTTGGTGGTTGGTGTAGACACCTAAAATTGGTTATCCAATTTAGTGTCCCTCGTGCGCATTTGCTCTCTCAGGTAACCTGAGGCACGTTTATATCACCACTATCCCCTTGGGGTATTATTCAATTTGGGATTTAAACACCTATCCTAAGTTTAATTCACCCCTTTATGTTTTACCCGTGAGTAATTAAATATTAACTATTTAATTACACCTTTTTACATGTATCCTAACCACTTATCTACCTCATATCTATTCTATCCATATATCCCCCCTATTTCTCCTCCTCCCAAAGCGGGATATTTCCCGTATTTGAGGTGGAGGGATCACTCTTATCTTTCCAGAAATCGCTCCTTTTGGCCATCTCGGGAGTCTGTTCCGTGATTGGCGCCGATCGGTACTCGGTCGATGCCGATTTTTTGGAGTGGCACCGATTATAAATAGAGGCCCAGAACTCAGTTCTAGGAGGACACACAGGGACACAGAGAGACAGATTGTAAGGGACACAGATTGTAAGAGAGAGAACGAGAGATCTTTGAGCATCAAGTGTGAACATTATCTATCGAATGAGAGCGGATCTTGTCCAAATCAATCCCTGAGAGGAGCACCGTTACTCTGCTCTTATCACATCAACATCGCACGTCTCCATTGATTTTCTAGTGACTTTGTTCCTGCATCCAGCACAGGTGGAGCCTTGCCAGTATCTCTCTAGCTTCTGCAGATCCAGCAGACGTTGACGATCTTGCCTTCGTTTTTGATTCCCGAATCTTCTCACACTTTGTCTCGGATCGACGCCGATCTATATCAGTCGACGCCGATCTATATCGGGCCGACACCGATCCAACCGATGGCGACGCCGATTCTACATAATCGACGCCGATCATCCTGCAGACAGGTAAAAGGACACAGGTAACACAAATCCAGCTTTGTTTTCACAGTTCCCTATTTTCTGTTGCTTTCTGTCTGCTGTTTAGATTCTGTTTATTACTTTGATCAGAAAATCTAGTCCTGTACGTACATCTTTTATCATGTATGCTTCTTTACTTAATTGAAAACGTGGACCGATATCCGCCGAGGGAGCTTATCGCTTCCCGACCCGCTTCTCAAGGCACCCACCTAAATATCTTTTAACGTGGTCTTTTTCTGTCAAGCATCGGTGTCTCGCAGGTTACTTGGATCTACTATGCAGAATTGCTCGTGTGCGCCCGTCTTATCTACATCGGCTTCCTTATCCGTCTACATCTTCGGATCTTGTCCATCAGGTATCAATTCCATTTGAGTTTTTCAAGGGTTTTGTGTTTAGTTTGCTACATTAACTTGGATAGGTAACAAGCATGAAATTCTTGATCAACATTCTGGCATGCCCGGTGGGACTCAACCAAAGTCCCTTATTGGTAAGTTCATCTCTTTTTAGTTTTGAGCTTTGTTCTTTTTCTTCACTGATTTCTATCGCTTCGCTGAGCATTTGCTTTCATCATTTCAATCTTGCTCTTTATGCGAAATTGTTATTTCCTTGAAATTTTTCTAGTTCCTTGAAATAGAAATTTTCGTTTCACCATTATCTAGATATATCTTTCTAGATTTTGTTTGGTGTTTGCTTAACCTTTTCTTGTGGATAACTTTGCTTGTTCGTGGATTGTTCAAGGGAAGAGCTCAACAACGTGCTTTTTGAAGTCCACACACCTTGGAGAGATAAATCTACAGGTATTTCTCTTTTACGGTGTTTTCTCCTTTTTAGGAACTAAAAAAAAAAAAAAAAAAAACATTTCAATTTTTGGTGCTTAAAAAGAATTTAATCGCATTTGGGAAAGAATCTGTTTGACTTGTCTTCATCGAAATCAAACACTTCGTTTTTAAGTGCTTAAAAAAAAAAATCTTTCTTTGTCATTTCTACTGTATGTTTTTCATCTAGTTTTAATTAGGCTGGAAAATTGATCAAAATCGGTAGTGACACTATTTGATTTTTATTTTTCACCCTTGCACACAAAGCCAAAATCACTAGGTATAAAGCATTTAAACAAAAATTCTTTCCCTGGCCTCACCTACTTGGAAGTGACATCCAAGAGGAAGAGCCTACGTGGTACTCGGGCCGCGCTATAAATTCACGGAAGTTCTGGTATATATTGGCAAAGCACCCGACTCCCTTATCGCATGGTGTGTGAAGTGCGGGGGTAGGCCCCTATATCAAGCCACGTACTCGGTCTTTTACTGAAGTGCCTTCGGGACTCCTCACCAAAACATCCCCCAAACCATCCTTAGTTTGGCTATCTGAGTAGTTCCTGTTCTAAAAGGCCTTCCCTAATATTTTCTTTCTTAAAAGCATAAAAACTTAAAAGAGATAATCACCTACACTGCTTGAATTATCTGTGCATTAGTTAGGTCAATCTTATTTTCTGCTTGTTTATGACGGTCATCACTCGGTTACAATCTAGAAGAATGGCTCAATTAGCCCCTTCTTCCTCCGAGATCACCACTAGTGTGGATGTTTCGGCACCCCCCAGGTCTTCCTCGGGACCGCTGTTAGTTGGTTCCCCATCCTGGTCATATAATCCTTTCTATCAGGCCAAAGCAACCCCATCACGTCCAGCTTCCCCTAGTCCTTCAGAAATATCATCTGCTTCTGACTCAGAGTATGTTCCTCGTGGGGATCCTGAATTTCAGGTGCTCCTCGATCGCAATCCGGTAGCCCTCATGGACTACCTAGTACACAAGTCTATTCAAATATCTGATCAGGGACCACCAATCCAGCAAGTGTACGATTATTCTCGTGAACCATCCCAGGATTTTGTAGAACAGTTAGCATCATTTTTCTCGCCTCGAGCCATGGAGGAGGGTGGCGCACCTGTGCCTCCTTTTTCTCTTCCACCGACCATATCGACTAGTTCTCAAATAGTCTTACCTATTCCTAACACCGCAGTTACCTCGACTATTCCACAACCTACTTCTGAGAGGTCCTCTTCTCTGGCTATAATGAGTGCGTCTGTGCACCCACATATTGCTGTTAATTCATCTATGTCGTCCATCAGTGTCCCGAGTGGTCGGCCTTTTATGAGTCAACCCCTTCGACTAGTCAGTTGGTTCCTGCTTCTCGTCCTCCAATGGGTTTTTCTTCCAATGTTCCAACAATAGTGACCTTCACCCATCCTCTAGCATCGGCACCCTTAATAACTAATCCGGCAGTAGAAAGCCTCTTTCAGGTCTTGTTCCCCAATATGTCCAATCAAATCGGCACCCATGTTCCTCAATCTGTTCCGATTCAGTCAACAAGCATAGGAGTCCACCAATCACAGGCTCCGTCCGTCATCCAACCTTCATTTTCCCAACCACTTATTATCTCACAGCCTGCCTATACACAGGCTCCTTCATAGCAAATACCCCACCAGGCGTCACCCAGAACACCTGGTTACTCCTCTTATCATCCTATCAATCAACAGATGAACCCCGTTGACACCTCAACAACATCCACCATTTGCTTCTTATGTAGGACATACCAATGTGCCTCCTCCTCAATCTGACGTGGTTCAAATTCTTTTCAAGAAAATTGCAGACTTGGAAGCCTCCACCAAAGGGGCTCGTCCTTCATACTCTTTTGAAGAAGTGTGTAATGAACCCATTCACCCCTCAGTGGCTTTTAAACCTTATCCTCCCCAATGGGAACTTCCTAATTTTTCAAAATTTCATAGTCGGGAGGACCCTCAACAGCATTTACGAGCATTCAAACAGGCTTGCTACCTCATAGTCTAGGATCAGGAGCTTATGCTCTGTACTTTTCCTATGTCTCTAGCAGGTCCTGCTTTAGACTGGTACAATAACATTCCTCAACATTCCTTGTTTTCTTTTTCTCAATTGGCTCAGATGTTTGTTGAAAAATTTTCAATAAATATCGTGCATAAGATCTCGATTACAGATCTTTATAACATTCACAATTCGATGATGAGTCTATTGCAGACTTTGTCGCTCGTTGGAGAGGGATAATAAACCAACTGTCTTTCTCCCTTCCTCAATCCCAACAGATCGAGTTGTTTACTTGATCTTGTGCTAATCATATTTCTTCCACTTTAAGGATCTAGACCTTTCATACATTTGAAGAAGCCTTTACGATGGCACGCAAACTTGAATCTCGCGCCATTGAACAAGGGAAGTTAAAACTTCACTCTAAATCTAAACCAGATTTTTCTCGGTTTACCAAATCAAATCCTTCCACTTCTAAAGACAAGAATCAGGGATCCACCAACGCTATCGTATTAAAAACATCATGAGCCGATACCACTTCTAATCAAACACCATGAAGAGACTCCTCATCTTCTCGAAAAGGGACCTCATCATCTCGATCTTTCACTTCATTGGGGGAATCATATGCTTCTATCCTAGAAAAAATGTTGGAAGTCCACATGATCGAACTTCCCCCCATTAGGAATATTGATGAAAGCCAAGAACGTCCATTCTGGTATAGGGAAAATGACTTCTGTCATTATCATAGAACCAAAGGTCATGACATCGAACGATGTCAGACCTTCAAAAATCTTGTCCAGAAATTCATTGATAAAGGCGAGCTCATTCGGATAACCCAAATGCTCCCCAAATCAAGTGTTGATGTCTTTAAACAACCTTTTCCCAATCATTCCCGAACCATAATGCTTCGTAGTCTCAAAACCAAACACTCATACTATCAGCTTCATCTCTACTGAAGAATCTTCTTCTAAAACTAAGCCATTTGCGAACACATCGACCAAATCAGAACCTCCTTCCGCTTCGTTAATCGCTAGGATTCCACCACCTTCAGATAGCCCGTCTTTGAATATTCCAACATTATTAGATACGGATTCACCTCTCTCTGCTTCTTTGTCTGATCTCCCGTCCATACCCAAGACAGTATCATCCTCATCTGTCTCATCGTCAGACATTCTTTCAATGCTCGAGGCAATTACATCCCTTCGAGTTTCCACCGCGGATACATCTACTTCTGTTTCTCCCATTTTTGCTGCGACTATGCCCTTGGTGAACGTACCTATAGTTGTGCCAACTTCGATGGAAGCGTCTTCAATTTTGACTCTTCCTGTTTCCTTTCCTACAGTAGTTTCACCCACAATTACTGTACCAGAAGTAGTTCCCTCACAAGGAACTGCTTCTTCATCACTCACTTCTTCCATCACCAATGCTACTTTGCCTATTAAGGGAAATTCTAAAGAAGTAGCACCAACACCTATACGCTTGGTTCCTGAACTTAGACCGAGACAACTGAAATCTAACATTGCGCCATCAGTACCTCCCCATTTGCTTCCCCCGAAAAGGTTACAATCACCTTATGCGGTTGAAATTGTCACCATCCCTGAAAAAGGAAAGCCCATATTTTGAACCATCAAGACTCTTGGTGCTTTCCCGCAAAAATCTCTCTCTGCACCTCATAAAAGATTGGATTTGTCCGCTGAGAAGGCATCTTCTTCTATAAACTTATCAAAACCATCATCTTCTTCTACAACACATTCTTCACCAGCACCTCGAAAAGTGGACTTACCTACTAAAAAGACGTCACCTCTTTTATCAGAATCATCATCTTCGTTACCAAAAACCAGGGCACCCTCTGTTCCTCCGATTATACCTACTTTGGAAGCTTCTCCCTCATCTAAATCGACATTATCTAAATCATCATTAGTTTTGACCAAGCAACCTCCCTTATCTCTGAAGACCACAACACTTGTCACATCTCCATCATCTTCAAAATCTATTTTAGGGGCTCCTCCTCCATCGAAATCAATCATGTCTCACTTAATTCCATCTCAAATGCCCAAGGCTACTCCTCTAGAGGTCCAAAAAAATAAGATGATCACTAAAAAGACTGTTAAAGCTAACATGCAGGTTCTTTTACCTCGGCAGACTATTAAAGTAAAAGAGGCGCCTTCATCATCTCTGTCCTCATCTTTGTCTACCGGGTTCTATACTGAAATCCTTCGCCAACTTATCCAATCCTCATCCATATCTCTTCCTCTCGATTAAACCCTATAACCCTAAAGGAGTTAAACCTACCTGGTTTAACTCTGATTTGGTTTGTGCTTACCACCGTACCCCGGGTCATGATACCGAGGGATGTAAAGCTCTTTAATCTGTCGTCAACAGCCTTTTGGAAGAAAGTGATCTTTTGCTGGAGGAGGAGAAACGAGTATCTCCTATCATCTTAGCTCCATCTGAGCCCCAACGATCTACTCAGACCTCTACTTCTAGTGATTCCACTCCAAATGATCTTCCACCTTCTCAAATCGACACAATTCATATCACCACTAGAGCCCAATAGTATGATAATCCATCCTCATCTACAGCATCTCGACCACGAGTTATTATTTTTGCAGCCCCCGAAGGAGTTTCTCCTTCCTCATTAGCCCCGAGACCTCGGGTCTCTATTCGTGCTATACCTTGGGCTCAAATTCCTGTGTTAGTTGAGGAGAGTGTTATGAAACAACTCACCCAGGCTCCGGTCAAAATGTCTCTTTTTTATCTCATTCAATCCTCTCCGCAACATCGCCAGGCTCTGATTGATAATCGTGTCGCATCAGTAGTGAATTCAGATGAGCCCTAGCCCTTCGAGTTGGTTGTTGGATTGAATAGACCATCAACCACCATTTCTTTTGAAGATTCGGAAATTCCTCCCCTTTCTTCCAAGGATTTGGAGGCTCCCCTCTTTATCACAGTCCAAATCGACAACACTACATTAAAACGCATTATGATCGACAGTGGTGCTGCACTCAATGTCATCTCCTCGCACACATTCGAGCAACTTAAGTTACCAAAGAACGTAGTGTCACCCCCGCCTTTTGCCCTTCGATCATTTAACGATCAGCTAGCAGTTACTTTAGGAACTGTGGTCTTACCCATTCGAGTAGGTAAGAAGCTACTTCACGAACTTTTTACATTGTTGAAGGGAAATTCCACTATAATATGATCCTCGACGCTCCTGGATTCATGCAATGCATTGTGTCCCATCCACCCTCCATCGATGCTTAAAATATCAATATGAGGGAAAAATCTACACTCATCCAGGAGATCCTTTTCCTTCCGCGCAATGCGACATGACCACAGGGTCTGCCCCTCTAAAGGAAAATGCCTGTTCTCCTGACGGGGCCTTGTCTTCTTCCATACCTGCAACCAAACTACTAGATTTACAAAATTTAGAAGAGACATTGCAGCATTTCTCACTAGGAGAGCTTCCTCTCCTTTCTTTTGACACCCATCTCAAACCTAGTGAGTATGGTAGACCAGACAAACAACCTGAATATCAGCCAGGTCTTGGTCGCATCGTCACCATTGGTCTACCCAATCAACAGACTAATTTCATTTACGGTGGTCTTGATACACCTCACTATCGCTTGGATTCTCCTCCTAGGACCAAACCTTATTTAACAGGGTTCGATTGTCTACAGAATCCCACGTTTGCAAAAACTTATTTATATCGATGCGCGTGGAAGGGCTTTGGCTTAGGTAAATATGAACAAGGTGTGCATGACCTTGCAAGTCCCATTCCAACTCTCAAGCCACATCAAAATTTGGTTTAGGATTTAAACCTCTTTCAAAAGCCACCATCACTGTTCTCGATGAGCCTCTTCCTATTGAGGAACCATCTTCTCCCGCTAAGTCAGAAGCATCACTCGATGTGGACGATGCTATTTCCATCCCGTCCTAACTTTTTTTTAGTCAATACCATTTCCTTAGGGCCACTAGCGTATAAGACTAATGACAGTCCACTTCCATACCGTTAATTTTCCCGGAATAGTTGGAGACGACTCTTCTACTATCAACACTATCCACCGTATGCGGATGATGATTCTGTCCTCACCTATCTGGGGGCAAAGGATTCCTATCTTCCTAAAACCATTCCTTCTGACACGTCTACGCTTCTCAACGAAGCCACTGTCGACCTTAATATAGGGACTTCTAAAGACCCTCGCATCATTAAGGTTGGCCAATCCCTTAATCCACAGGAGTTAGGAGACTTTACCACTTTTCTTTCCAACCATCGTCAAGATTTTGCTTGGGCATATGAGGATATGCCAGGACTCGATCCCGATATCGTGGTCCACAATATCGTTACTCTTCCCGACATCAAACCGGTTAAACAAAAATTGCGTAAAATGCACCCTAGAGTAGCCCTTCTTGTTAAAGAAGAATTGCGCAACTTGCTGGGCTAACTTCATCCAACCCATCGATTATCCACAATGGGTTTCTAATGTAGTACCAGTAACTAAAGCTACTGGGAAAATTTGAATTTGTACCGACTTCCGGGATCTTAATCTTGCTTGTCCAAAAGATGATTTTCCTCTACCTAATATCGACCAACTCGTGGATTTAATTGCGGGTCATGAGATGCTTTCTCTTATGGATGGTTTCTCTGGGTATAATCAAATTCTCATCACACCAGAAGACCAACATAAGACTTCTTTCATAACTCCTTGGGGGACCTTTTGTTATCATGTCATGCCTTTCGGTCTTAAGAACGCAGGAGTAACCTATCAGCGAGCAATGACCTACATCTTCCATGATCTCTTACACAAAATCAGGAAGATTACGCCGACGATCTCTTGGTAAATCCAAACGTCGTCACGATCATCTTTTCATTCTGGCACCTCTCTTTGAGAGGCTTATTCACTTTTGTCTTCGTCTAAATCCATCTAAGTGCGTGTTTGGCGTTCTCACTAGTAAAATTTTAGGTTTTATCATTTCCATTAGGGGTATTGAAGTAGACCCCACAAAAATAAAAGCTATCCTTGAGATGCCTCCCCCTTCTAACTTAAAGCAACTCCGCAGTCTCTAAGGACGTCTTCAATCAGTGCATCATTTTATCTCACAATTGTCGGACCGTTGTCAACCTTTTCATCATCTCCTCCGTAAGAATGTTCATTTTGAATGGGATGAACATTGCCAAAAGGCCTTCGATGATCTCAAAGCTTATCTTCTTTCTCCACCTGTGCTTACACCTCCACGCGAGGGGGAGCCTTTCTTTCTTTATATCTCTGTGACTGATCATGCTCTGGGAGCCATGATCTCGCATCGACGCTTGCGGTAAAGAACAAGCTGCCTATTACATCGGGCCGCACTCCTCCATGAGTATGAAACACGTTATTCAAGTTGAAAACTCCGTGTTGTGCTCTCTTCTTCGTAACTTATAAGCTTCGTCATTACCTCCTTAATCACAAAACTTACATTGTCACAAGTGTCAATCCACTCAAGACAATTCATGCGAAGCCTTATCACAATGATCGTATCACTCATTGGCTCATGCTTATGACAGAATTTGATCTCGAGTTTATCCCGCAAAAGTCTATCAAGGGTCAGGTCATTGCAGATCAATTAGCTGATGCTCCTCTTCCGGACACTCAAGTCCCCCTTGCTCAATTCCCCGATGAATATATCCAACAAATTGAATTTGGTCTATCTCCATTTAAAGTAAAGCTCTTCTTTGATGGATCCAAATGC
Source organism: Taxus wallichiana var. yunnanensis (assembly GCA_018340775.1). NCBI lineage: Eukaryota > Viridiplantae > Streptophyta > Pinopsida > Cupressales > Taxaceae > Taxus > Taxus wallichiana. Next base: position 191,386,034 of record CM031233.1, read on the forward strand.
CAACAAGGGGGAGGTGCAGGTTTCGTGATGATTCCTCCTTGGGGTACGCCTATCCCAGTCGCACACAAATTAAACTTTGAGTGCACCAATAATATGGCTGAATATGAAGCTCTTGTCTTGGGTCTTCAAAATGCCATTAATCTCGTGCTCGTCATATTGACATCTTTGGTGATTCTGAACTCATCGTTAATCAAGTCACGGGTGTCTATCAATGCAGAATGATATCCTTCAAAAATATCGTGATATCGTTCTCGTTCAACTCCAATATTTCGATAAATTCACTATCCAAGCTATTCCTCGCATTGCTGAATCGATTCGCAGATACAATGGCTTCGTTAGCCTCACTTATCCCACCTTTTACCGAGGACTCGCGACTTTATGTGGCTGTGCAACGATTAGATCAACCATCTCATCTTAGGCAACTAACTTCAATCCATGCTGTCACAACCCATACTCAGGATGAGTGGTATCAACAGATCGTTGATTATCTATCTCATTCGGTGCTTCCTCCAGATCTGACTTCCAATGGTAGAAGATCTTTTATCCTACGCGCTAATCGCTATACTATTCTAGGCGGGATCCTCTACAAATGCGGCTTTGATGGTATTTTGCTTCGGTGCCTCAAAACCCTTGAATCATCTAAAGCTATCCAGGAGGTCCATGATGGTATCTGTGGTGGCCATTTTAGTGGCTTGGCCGTAGCTAAATGCATCTTACGTTTGGGATATTATTGGCCTTCTCTTAATCAAGATTGTTGTGAATACACTAAGAAATGCGTCAAGTGTCAACAACATTCCAATCTCACACATATCCCTAGTCAAGCTTTACAACCTACAACGGATTTGTGGCCTTTTTCGCAATGGGGTCTTGATCTCATTGGTCTCATCAATCCCCGTTCTTCACAGTGTCATCATTCTATCATTACTGCCACTGAATACTTTACTAAGTGGGTGGAAGCTATCCCTCTTTCTTCAACAAAAGCTAAACCCATAGTTGATTTTGTCTATCAACACATCATTTGTCGCTTTGGTGTTCCACACAAACTCATCACAGATAACGGTAAGTCTTTCAAAAACATTGATTTGTAGAACCTCTGCAACGCTTTCAATATCAAACTCAGCTTTTCTTCTCCATACTATCCTCAAGCTAATGGTTAGGCCGAAGCTTCCAATAAAACTTTACGTAATATCCTCACAAAGGTAACTAGTCGAGCTGGTAGGGATTGGCATTTACATATCCCTTTTGCTCTCTGGGCTTATCGACTAGCATTCATACTCCTACTGGTGCTACTCCCTTCTCTCTCGTCTATGGGTCTTGAGGTTGTTCTTCCTTTGGAAGTCCAAATCCCATCTCTCCATGTTTATCTTAGAGAATTTGTCTCTAATGAGGACTATCGTCAAAATCGTCTAGCACAACTTGAATTATTAGATGAGCAGCGTCTCAACACTCTTGAACATCATCAAGTCTATCTTGAGCGTGTCAAACGTGCTTATAACAAGCACTTGTAGCACCATGACTTCAAAATTGGTGATCTTGTTCTTAAAGAAAATCAAAATGTCACTACACTCGAAAGGAGTCAGCGTGGTAAGTTTGCTCCCAACTGGATGGGTCCGTACGTTATCACTCATAAATATGGGTTGGGGCTTATCATCTATCTTCCATGGATGGTATACCTGAAGTGGAACCTCTTAATGCCTTGCATCTACGGCCCTTCTACTGTTAAAATCTATCTTACACAAATCTAGTCGCAAGACAGATCTTTCATCCATCTAACAACCAGTCATATACTTTCATGGTGATTCGAAATTATGTGGTTCTCTCGCCCTATTGTCTTTTTTACCTTAAATATGAGTATCGTGGCTCTACTCATAGCATTTTTCTTCTGGATATGTTTCTCCTCATGGTAGGAATACCTTAATCACCGTTTCATTTGTCCCAAGTGCTTATCTTAATCGGATCTACTCGGGGCATGAGTGCGTGCTCTTTATACGTTTTCTTCCCCTCTATCTGATCTATCTAGGTCTAAACTCAGCTTCTTCCAAAAAGTTTTTCAAAAAAAAAAAAGAAGAAGAAGAAGATGCTATCCAAAAAAAAAGATAGACTGATCCCTTGAAGGACAGCTATCCATACATTATCAAATGAATCAAAAGATATAGACCATGCCCTCGAAGGATGGCTATCATTAAAATTCAAAATACATCGCTCCCTTGAAGGATGGTTGTTTCTCAAAGGAATACTCAAGGCTTCTTGCATTGATTAGCCTTTCAGTCAGTTTATATACTTTTTAGCATCACTGAAAGACTTCCCGTATTGATCAGTCTTTCCATATCTAGCAAACTTCCCACATTGATCAGTTTGCTTTTCTACCAGAAATCATGAAGCTGAGATATAAGACCTTTTGTCGATCATATGGAGAATCCTATTTTCCCAGTATGAACATGTATTCTATCCCTTGTAAATTTCGATGAGATACCTACTTACTGCTCCTTCCGTTTCCCTCCTAAATCTGGTTTGCGGCTAGTTAGTGTCAGGTTTATTTTAACCTCATATAGGGCCTTGTATGCATGATCTTTTGGTTTCCTATCCAGATTCTATTTATGGTCGGTTGGGAGTCCAACTTATCATTTTTCTTCTTATCTGGGTGTATATCCTTTATTTCTAATCAAGGTCGTTTTCATTACGTCCTTGGCTCTCACAGCGAATATTTCGATTATTTCATCCAGTTAAATTACCATTTAACATGTTAATTTAATCAAACTCTATCATTTATCTAATTTCATCTGATCTACTTTGTCCAAAACACATCTCATCACCTCTATTATAAACACATGTGGGTCTATCTATCTATTTTTATCAAAATTTAATTAAAAATCTCAAAAAATATCAAATCCATTCCAACTATTAACTCCTACCTATCTATCACATCATCTAATCACTTGTCTATCCACGTAACATTACATCTATCTTTATCTATTTTCTCAATCAAGTTAAATCCACATATCAATCACATCAAATCACATCTATTTATGTCCTCTACATCTATGTCTATCCAATTATCTATCAATCTATGTCTATATCCATCACAATTACGCTACATCTATCCATGTATATCAAAATTAAAAGCAGGAGAACAATCATATGACAAAGGAAATGATGAATCTATATATATACATGAGTGTCTGTACAACAAAAAATGGGTGGCTCTCAATCAAGCCATCTATAAAATGCCTTCCAATCGAGGCTACATCACTACACTGATACAAAATACATCAATCTCTATATCGTAAAATCTGATGCGTGGAGGACACTATCTCCTCCACCCTCCTCTGACCAGTGTGTCTCTCCCGGCCGCCCCTACCGAGCTATACGCACTGCTCACCGGAGGCCTCTGCCCACCTCGATCTCTCCCAATGCTCCTCTCTCTCGATGCCCCGCTCACTTTGTGTGGCTGCCGCCGATCTCCTCCTCGCCCGTGCACCGAGGCACATCTCGGGGCATCTTTGCACTAAGGCATCCTCGTAGTATCTCACCTCGGCGAGAGACTGAGTATGTACTCGTGCTCATGGTACCGGTGTGCTCGTAGTGGTGCTGCTTTGGTGCTGCCCCCCTCCTATGGTCGTGCCCTGTGTCCCAGACTCTGACATGGTACCTGTCTCACCATATTTGGCCCTGAGGGCCTCCCTATGTCGATGGTAGCGATCCCTCTGCTGGATCGTTGTATCTCACTCCTGGCGAGCGGTGTCTCTCTCCAAAATCAGGGCATCCCTCTCCGCTGTCAGAGCTCTGATCTCCTCGAGAGCCGCCTAGTGTGTATGTGTTAGGGTGGTGTGCTCTCCCTCCAGTCTCTCCAACACTGTAGCCATATCCTCCTCCTCGGCATCTATAGATGCCGGAAGGTGTCGTGGTAGCTCTGTCACATACCATGCCGCATAACCATCATCTACTCCAGCATCATCATCACTGTCTATGGAGGGTGGGGCCTCTCCCAATGGATCTGCTGGGATCAAAATTGGCGAGATCGGGCCTCTCTCTGTTGTCTCACCTGTAAGGCTCAGTGGGTGGTCGGCCTTTATCATATTAGGCCGAACTGTCTCAATACCCGTATAAACGGGACGCGCTCCCACATGTCAGGCCTACGGCCCCTAACCACCCTGCTCCATCTCAATGCCACCAAGTGAGCATCCTGACCGGCCCATGTCAGAAATACCCGATATGGTCTCCAGATGACTGCTTTCTGTGTCGCGTCTGAAACGCTCAAAGATACCAATCTGTGGATCTCCCTGTATCTCCCGAGGCCATATCGGCCCGCCATCACCGGAATCCGTAATCAATAGCTCCCACTGCTGCTGGCATCCAAGGAAGCCCGGATGGCCTGATCACTGCTATGTGCTCATATGCCCAGCAATGGAGCACAAAACTGACATCAATACCTGTCCTCCAGCCAGTGGTATACATCCATAACTCATAGTATATCTGAGCTATCAAGGCATCAGCAAAGGTGAACACCTGTCTGAACTGCAGGATGTCACAAATGCAATCTAGTAATAACAGTGGGAATCTCCCACCTCCTGAATCTGGTAGAGCAAAATAGGATATCGCCATCTGAATCAAAACTATACGTCTGCTCTGGGAACCTCCACATCTGTATGCTGCGAGGCTATCCTCACTGCCCCGGACACTATCTCTGAATCATCTCGCCTGCCTCTCATATCGAATCGAACTAGGGCCCTCTGCTGCTGCTCTCGTGGCGTAATCTCTATCGGGTCCCCAGTGATCGGCAGCCTCAAAATCCTGTATATGTCCTCATGGGTGATGGTCATCTCACCCGTCCTAAACCAAAAAGTGCAAGTCTGGCTATCCCATCGTCGCACTAGTGCTCGCATCAACTCTACATCTCGCGGCACTCGTCTGTAGTACCGAAAGCCCCCGAGCCCGGATAACTCTAAGTGGTGCCAATCTGCGTCAGTGACGTCAGGGAGGATGGTCTCCAGTAACTCGGGCATCGCATCCCTCATGTGTAGTACCTCTCGTGCCTGCATCCACGACATCAAAAGCAATATTAGCTTCATATTTACCCAAATCCGAACATCCAAAACAAATTTTATCATTTTCATCCAGATCAATCGGCGTCGATTAAATACAATCGACGTCGATCTTATACAGTCGACGCCGATTGAACTCAATCGGCGCCACTTACATTACATCGACGTCGATTATACCAATCGACGCCGATTTTCAGGCCGGAGGTAAAACACACTCTGGCCTCCCACCAAAAAAACCAAAAATAAATATATATATATATAATAAACATGACGGGTTCAAGAAGAACCACTTACCCCAGGTCGTGTCCTCCTCCGCTTCTGACCGCTTCCAGAGGCTTCCATGGTGCTCAAATCCAATTTTTGACTCTCTCTGAATCAATCGTCACGGTGTAAATAAATCGTTCACATTTTCCGTTCACATATTTATATGTGCTTTGTGAACGGTCATGGCGCGATTTGTTTGGTCGGCACCGTTTATTTAGGTCGGCGCCGATTAGTGTGATCGCCGCCGATTTTCCATATCTCTTTGCCATAGTGTTGATGCTTGGCTTATTTATCTGGTCATTATTGTGCGCTGAATGTTGCCTTTTGGCACATATTTTCGATATCACCATCCATTTCAAGTTTGTTCCCTTTGCGTGGGGCACTTGTACTTTTTTGGCAACTTAGAGTTAACGGGTCTATAGGCACTAACGTCATCTACTTTGCAGACCATCTAGTTGTCCCTACCAATGTGTCTCTCTTTAGATGCTGACTATTTTGCCGCTCTCCTTACACTCATGGGTCTGTAGGTACTAATGTCGTCTCATGAGGAGACCGTCTAGTCTGCCCTACCAATGTGAGTTCCTTAGGTGGCTGCCTCTTTATTCATGTTTGTGCATCATTAATGATCAGATCTACTCCAGACATCCAGCTGGGGCATCCCGTTTTCATCTACCTTTTTCAAACTTGGGATCGTTTGTTCTATCACCCATCCCATCCCTAGTTTGAGGGGGATCACATCATCACCTTTTCTTTCTTCCTTCCATCTCCTTGTTTTTGTCTCATAACCTTGCTTATCGCAAGTTACTTGACAAAAAGGGGCAAAATGTAGACACCTAAAATTGGTTATCCAATTTAGTGTCCCTCGTGCGCATTTGCTCTCTCAGGTAACCTGAGGCACGTTTATATCACCACTATCCCCTTGGGGTATTATTCAATTTGGGATTTAAACACCTATCCTAAGTTTAATTCACCCCTTTATGTTTTACCCGTGAGTAATTAAATATTAACTATTTAATTACACCTTTTTACATGTATCCTAACCACTTATCTACCTCATATCTATTCTATCCATATATCCCCCCTATTTCTCCTCCTCCCAAAGCGGGATATTTCCCGTATTTGAGGTGGAGGGATCACTCTTATCTTTCCAGAAATCGCTCCTTTTGGCCGTCTCGGGAGTCTGTTCCGTGATCGGTGCCGATCGGTACTCGGTCGACGCCGATTTTTCTGGAGCGGCGCCGATTATAAATAGAGGCCCAGAACTCAGTTCTGGGAGGACACACAGGGACACAAAGAGACAGATTGTAAGGGACACAGATTGTAAGAGAGAGAATGAGAGATCTTTGAGCATCAAGTGTGAACATTATCTATCAAATGAGAGCGGATCTTGTCCAAATCAATCCCTGAGAGGAGCACCGTTACTCTACTCTTATCACATCAACATCGCACGTCTCCATTGATTTTCTGGTGACTCTGTTCCTGCATCCAGCACAGGTGGAGTCTTTCCAGTATCTCTCCGGCTTCTGCAGATCTAGCAGACATTGACGATCTTGCCTTCGTTTTTCGATTCCCGAATCTTCTCACACTTTGTCTCGGATCGATGCCGATCTATATCAGTCGACGCCGATCTATATCAGTCGACGCTGATCTGAACCAGTCGACGCCGATTCTACATAATCGACACCGATCATCCTGCAGACAGGTAAAAGGACACAGGTAACACAAATCCAGCTTTGTTTTCACAGTTCCCTATTTTCTGTTGCTTTCTGTCTGCTGTTTAGATTCTGTTTATTACTTTGATCAGAAAATCTAGTCCTGTACGTACATCTTTTATCATGTATGCTTCTTTACTTAATTGAAAACGTGGACTGACATCCGCCGAGGGAGCTTATCGCTTCCCGACCCGCTTCTCGGGCAGTCCACCTAAATATCTTTTAACGTGGTCTTTTTCTGTCAAGCATCGGTGTCTCGCAGGTTACTTGGATCTACTGTGCAGAATTGCTCATGTGCGCCCGTCTTATCTACATCGGCTTCCTTATCCGTCTACATCTTCGGATCTTGTCCATCAGGTATCAATTTCATTTGAGTTTTTCAAGGTTTTTGTGTTTAGTTTGGTACATTAACTTGGACAGGTAACAAGCGCGAAATTCTTGATCAACACTGATTGGATGGAGGTGATGGTTGATTTGTGCAACTATTGGTCGATGCCACGACGTTGCTTCCCGAATGTTACCATGAATGCTTAACCTTCATATTAGTCTTGGTGTTGATTCAAGATGTCTAGATGTGCGAGAGGGCTCTGGTTCGTGCTTGCATGTAGATATCTCTCTCTCCAAACTCAAATAATTCTTCTAACCTCTAGAATAAGGTTACCAAAGTGAATAATATATGATAACTGATGACGGTTTAGGTTATAAGGTTACCAAAGTGAAGAATATATGGTAACCAATGACGGTTTAGGTTAACCGGCATCGGTTTAGGGTTAACCGGCGTCGATTAAGGCAGGAAATCCTAGGTTGCCAAAACAACATATCTTGGCTATCTTTTTGGTCAGTTATGTTCGTTGTTTCGGGTCTAAAATGGTATTTTCCATGTAAGTAAGTGGGCATGCTATTAGAGAAATAATAGGCATCTAGTGTTAGGGTTAGACCAAGTCTCAGTTAGTTATGGTAAGTAGAGATTGAGTCCTAGTTAGAATGAACATGCTAAAAATAGGTCCATGATGAGGTGTCTAGGTGATGTGGCTAGGTGAGGTGGTCAAGTGAGGACATTAATTAAATTAATTAAAGTAATTAATTCAATTAATCATGTGCACTATGGAATATGAATACGTAAGGTATGGTTTATTTAATTAACGTGGTTATGAGGGTGGTATGAGCTATTTTTGATGCTATATTCTTATTGATGCATCTTGACCTCAAGAACTATGAGTGATGATCCTTGCTTGTATGAAACTCTTGTTTTCTCTAATTTCTCCATCACCTTCACATCTGGTGTACCTACATAAACACCACTCAAAGAAATCTCAGATAAAAAATTGAGCTTTGACAACCCTCTTATCCTTCTCTTTCATCTCATCTCTCTCTTCTTGAGCTAGATCTTCCTTGATACAATCTCATACATCATGCTTCACTTGAATATCTTCATATTCTTCTTGTTCTTCTTCAAACTTCTCATTATCCTCATCCACTTGATTTCATATTTCTCCTATTGTACCATACTTCCAAGAAACCCCAAATAACTCATTTAGCATCTGCATTTCCTCTCTCAAAGAAAACTCATCCAACTCTTCATTGTCCTTATCATACTTGGGACTTACTTGTCCTTTTTTATCCTCTAAACTTTTCTCTCTTTTCAAGATATCTTCATCCTCTTTCAACTTTTCATCCTCTCTTTCCTATGTTACACTTGTATTCTTACTTTTCCATACCTTCTTGGTCACCTTGTGCCTTGCTTGATTCCTCAAAAGGTCTAATTTTCCTTGCTTGATTTGTGTTTGTCTTCTTGGCTTTGCAATTTCAATCATCATCACTTGCTTTGGCTTGATATTCTTCACTTCATTTGTTGGTTTTCTAAGCCACTATGGCATTCTATACCCATGATCCATAACTAGTTTTGAGAGCTTCACATGGCTCTTATTTTCCTTCAACTAGATATCGAAATATAATCCATGATTACATGATTAGAATCAAAATTTACAATGCTAGTTACCTCTTCAAAGATTTGATGCTTGATCCCATCATCTTTCTTGCTTTCATAGCTTTCTTTCTTCTTGTTTGTGCACTCTTTCTTGTCCATATTTGCTGGAATACTCTCCAAGGCATCATGAAACATTAGACCTTCATTCATATCATCATTAGTATACTGAAAAACATCAATTTCTTTCTCAAATACCTGTTCTCTTTCTTCATCATATGCATTTATCTTTAAGGAGGTTCTTCTTGACCTCTTTCTGACAACTTTCAATGCCACATCCTTGATTTTCTTCACCAAAATCTTCATACCTGTACATAAGAATGGAAACATAGTATCAAATATCAAAATAAAAGACAAAAATGTTTTCAAAAGTGCCTCTTTCCTGGACACATTTCTCTTTTTCTTCATCTCTTCACCAAGTGCTTCTTCATGCACTTTTCCTCTTCTCATTTCATTCTTTCTCTTCTCAACAAGGGACTCAACTAGACACTCTAACTTCCTCTTGAACCTCCATTCACTAATCTGAATTCTTCTCACATGTAGAAACCATTTATCTAAAATCTCTAACCTCTTCAAATCACTTCTCAAATTAGATATTTCCTTATCCACCTCTTTTCGCATGATTCTTCATCTTCATTCTTCTTATTAATCCAAAAGAAAAATATCCACACTCTAATACAAAAATCATGTAGAGAAAATATCAAATCAGACAAATCAATGAGTTATAGAAGACGAAACACCAAACACTACTTGAAAGATTTGCAAGAGGATCCTAACAACTAGCCCAAAATGTCTTAAAAGATGCAAAAGTGGGTTTTTTTAGATTCCAAAGGAAATGCACCCTGTTCACATGGTCTAACATAGGAAATATCATCAATCAATATGATAAAAACAATCAAGAACCTCAAACTTAGCCACTTTCTCCAAAACTACCTTGTAGGATTTTACGAGGGAATGATGTTCGCCAAAACTGGTTGGGAGCAATCCAGATACAACCCATAAAAAGTAAAACCACTTTCAAATACCCATTAGGCTTCCCATGCTTACTAAAAAAATTAGGATCCGATCTTAGTGTAAGTCTACTTTTCATCGATTGTCTCTTATCAATTAGCCCTTGCTTTTGTAGCCCTTGTTTTGAGGAATTTTTTAGAATAAATTTAGTTCCATGAGGTTTTTAAACACAATCAAGACATTTATGAGCACCCATTTGTCTTGTTTATATATATACCAAGTTCCAAGTACCAACTCAATGCATGTAGACACCTTGTTCATCAACTAGCCATCTTATAATTAGGCCTTCTCAAGCCCTTTCCATGGTCATTTCGTGGTTTTCACACTTCCACTCCAATTCATCACCTGCAACCTATTGAATATATTTTCTTATCTCCTTCCCAATGCTCATGCTAATTTTAAACCCCTGGATAGACCTATCTCCATTTATCATCATTTTAGAAATTTGGGCATTGTCATGCTACAGTCCTAGCATCAAACAATATGATTGTTATAACATTTCTAGGTCTGAATATTATGACTCCATATTTTTATGGAAGGTTTTTAATAACCCTCATAACATCTCTACAAAATTTCAATGCTTAACTCTTTCAAAATCTCTTAAAATCCTTGTTTTAGTAGTCAAATTTTTGGGTTCCTACGAAAGTCCAATTAGAAGGAAATATAATTTTGTGTGAAATCTATATTATTTAAAGCCACAAAAGGCTTGGAAAAGGTATCTACCATCATGTGAAACATTCTTGAGCACAAAATAATGAAACAAAACATCCATTCCTTGAAACCAATAATTTGCATTCTCAAACAGAGTTCTTACCATGTGTTAACTTGTGCACAGTTGGATAATCATTATCTTCATGGTTATAAATATTCTAAACCCTGAAATACATAAGAAGATCATCCAAATACATTATAAAATAAATCACTAATAACATTTATACATTGATATCCTTTCGTATTCATTTAATTCATAGTCAAAATATGCTTTTATGACTTTTTCATACATTACAATCCTTTCCCTTATAAATCAGAGGTATTCTTCCAGAATCATCTTCTGTCTTGTGACAATACCCTTCCTCTCTCTCTTCTCATAACTCAAAATCCTCTTCCTTATTTGAATATCTCAAATCCCTAACTACTTTGCAATGTAACTCCATCTTAACATGACTCAACTAGACCTTATACTCAAGTTACATGCTTGAGTCAAGAACTTACATTAAGGTTAACATGTCCAAACACCTAGAACATTAGGTAATGTCCCTCAAGAAGACTTATACAACACATTCATGCATTCTAAGACTTTCTAGACACCTATCAACCCATAGATAATGCCAAAATTGGCTAAAAGGTGATAAATTCCTTAGTTTGAAATTTGAATTTGCTTTTGGAGGGAAAATCTATAAAGTCTCAAATTCAAATTTTCAATACTTCTAATTGCTTACAACATCACATACAAACCTCTCTAGACCCTTCATACATGCGCATGATTATTTTTTTCACAAAATGAGTATTTTAATTGATGCTCCTACATCAGACAAACATATTGGGTTAATAGTTGAGGTCGGTATGACTTCACTGTGCACATTTTATTCCATCTAATGTGTGTTTGAGCCTTATGTAGGTAGTTAGGGTTTGATTTTTAGGTACGTGTGCAACCGTGAAACCTTACGGTGAAGTCGAGTAATGACAAAGCGCAAAGTGAAGAAGACATGATCAAGCCCTAAAAGGACCGGATCTAGAACTACTTCCAGAAACTAGGACCTAGTTCGGACACTAGTGCTAGATGGGTCATGTTCTCTTTTGGGTGTTTTTGTCAATAATATTTGTAAATATATATTTTCTAGATGAATTATATATAATCTAGATCTATCCGGTTTCATCGGAACTCCATCCTAGGATCAACCTAAACCGTAACATATCAACTAATTCACTCTCATCCTCTTGTTGATTACACTTGTTTGCCATATTGCATGTTAGATCTTGTGTATTCTGGTATTATCTATTTGATCTCAATCCTTTTATATAAGATTTAATTTTGTTAAATCAAAATCATGCCATGACGGTCTAATGATGCCACAATGGTCTATCAATGCCACAAATGTATACCAATGCCATGATGGTCCACTGATTCCATGTTGGTGATTCGATGCTATAAATGTATACTATTTCCATGATTGTCTATTAAGCTCGCAACGAGCTACCGATGCCACATAATGATGAGAAGAAGGTTGTGAGCCAACAAAAAGTTCAAATCAAGTCAATTTGCTTATTTGGGTCCATTCAACCTTATGTTTGTAATAGTCCATGTTTTTAGTAGTAGTAATGGGCGGTTGGTAGCTAAGTTCGATGATTGTTTTGGGGGCTTACATTATTATATAACAAACATATGCACCTTAAATAAGTATTAAATATGAGGAAAGATAAGAATTGTTTTTTTGGTGTAATATAGATTCTCTAAGTGGGAGTTTTTTTGGTTCGAATGTATATATATCTTTGGAGATTGTTGAGGTTGTACTTTTGGAAATCAATCTATGTATGTTTGTGGAAGTCCTCGTGCAAATGAATAATTCAAGTAGTGTGTTTTATTATATATCTTGTACTTTTTGGGTGAGTTATGTTTGAAGGGTTATGTGGTCTAAGGATGTTCTTAATTAGGCTCTCTAATTATGTTTACAACATAATAATAGATGGAATGTATGTACAAACAAATTATGAAACGCTTCAAACAATATACTCACCAAGCTATGAGAAGCAAAAAGGAAAAATATCCTTGTCACTCAATTCCAAATGATGACTAAAGACATCCCCCAAATGATTGAGTCTTGCAAAAAAAAGTAACATAATGAATGTAACAAAGATAAATAGAAAAAACAATACATTGTAGTTGATCAAGACTCTAATCCATTGTAGATTCAATAACTGTGAAAGAAAAACATACATGGTAAAATAGGATATCCATGCAACACAAGATTCTACACAAAGATTCAACTTACAATAAATATATTTTCCTATTAAAAACTAGTAATACATTTTGTGTGAACAAGAAATTAAAAAACATAAAGTAACAACAATAAATATACATTAATATCTCTCTCAACTCAACGCACACATTTTACTACTATATAGAATAAAGTCTTCCTTGGCATCAAGTAACCTTCTCTCCTTTGGTGGCTCATACTTATGTTACAAGACACCCATAAATTTAGTGATGATCGATCACATGTAATTAATTCCTTTCATAGCATCATGTAACCTCCCCTATCATGGCAAACTTACGCTTATCTTACAAGGAATTCATAAGTTCATTAATAATTAAAACTCTATTAACATCCAAACTATTAACAAAAATATTAATAAAAAATATGTTTACATAAACATAAAACCCAAACAATATTAAACTTTAAAGAAAGGAAAAACAAAATTACATGCACATACCATTCATCTACCTCAATTCAAAGAATATTTACTACAATTTACAAAATGATAAACACACTTTATATCAAATTTCAACCTAATAGAATAAAAACACTTTATATCAAACTTCAACCAAGAAAAGAATATACAAGCCTCACCCAATTTAAAAATAGATAAATTTTATTTTCCATCTCAAATATCTAACTTAGGAAAATATCCTAAGTGAGCACAATAAGCACGAATACCCAATACCCATCTTAAAAAATCAAAACCCTTGTGAGACAATTACATTCCAAACTAATTAATTTCAAAAACATTTATAATAATGAACCTAATTCTTTAATCTTTTTATATATTCAATTGTTTTCATGTTATCTTTCACTTTGACCTTTATAACCGAGAGTATATGCCCACCATTTTTAATTGAAGGTTGTTGCATTGTCACTTTCCATTTTTGTCTTTCAATTAAATATCGAAACCGTACCTTATTCGAGAGCATGAAAATGCCGCACTCCGCCTACAAAATATTCCCATGAGTGAGCATCTAATGATAACTCTAAAGTGGAAAAATGAATTTCTTTTGACCAAAGGGAAAAATTCCATAAGATTACATCATGTGGGCTCCATATTTCAAAATACCATGGGCGAACCATCTTAACCACCCATTTTCTTATTTGTGTCTATTCTTAAAATGGACTCTTAAAATCTTTTAACCATCACTTGAGTTAGGAAATGTTTTAACATGTGGATGGGAAAGTGGTTTCACATCAACAATGCAATACATCTATTCATGAAATTAGCATAAATAGAAAACTTTTGTTATAACTATTTTAACCTTTGTTTGATTGTTTTTACATTTCAGTTATAAAAGTAAGAACTGCAGAAATGTTAGTGTGCTTTGGGGCTCCAAAAAATCATTTGCTTTTTCAAATAATGCACAAAACTCTAGGAAACTAGTCTCTTTCCTTGAAGCCTTACCACAGAAACAACATCTTGTAAAACACACAATAAAATAAAGGGATATTTTGAGGGGCATATGGTATCCTTCTTTTATGAACATGCTCCTTGAGGGGAATAGTTATGAGAAAAAATGAGTTCTAGTTTAAATTAATGTTTCAATCACACTCCATGATTCATCATCGATATATTAAAAAAAAATTACGATTGAGAACTCAAACTCTTTATATATATATATATATATATATATATATATATATATATATATATATATATATATATATATATATATATATATATATATATATATATATATCGATTGATTTGTATTACACTACTTGCCAACTAGGACTTCTTAACTAGAAAAATCAAATAATACCCATTAATATGAAATTTATACATTAGTGACATTTATTAACTACTAAATAAGAAGAGCCCCTATACACTAACACAATTTCGATTTAAAGATATTCATTGTAAAAATAATTTGTTATGGTTAACTATTATTAAGAATATATAAGTTCTTGTTACTATATCCAACTACTTGTTTAAGTCATTATTATAAATTAGTTAGGTACAAAAATTATTAAAAGGAATTAACAAATAAAAAAGAACTTAAGTTGAGATAAAGATCCACTCATTACATTTCGTTTTTAATTTAGATTTATGGAAACCAATAGAGATTGAGTTGCATTGTAAAATTTTATAGCCACCATTATTTTCCAAATTATCAAGCATTTTTACATCATAGTCAATCTTGTTTAACATTGTTGTGTTATTACCCTTATCATCTTTTGCGACCACTATGTTCTTATTATGATTAAATATTTTTATAACCAAACCTTCTTCCTTGAAAATGTTTTTCTCCCCGGTCTAACATGACTAAGATCCACAACACAATCATGGCTCGTGTCTAATCCTATCCGTAAGGTCAACAGAGATACTCCCAACTATACTCTCAATCTCCACCAAAAACTCCTCCTTAGATATAAAAATGGGTGTTACAAAAACCTTTCTTAATCCAACAAATCAAGTATAGTTCTATTCAACATGCATGGTAATGTAATATTATCACCCAACCCTTATCAATTTCAATTCCTAAATAATGCAACTTAATAAATGTTATATGCTCTTCAAATTTCCACATTTTTGTACTTACTTTTTGGTATATGGATGCTTCTTTGATAAATACTTGTCTCAAATGATATCTCACATGTGATGATTGGAGTAAAACACTTGTATATTTAAAAACATATTGAAATCAAATTAGGATACTATTGATACTCATGTTGACGCACAATGAGCATGAAATATTACAAAGAAAGGGTTAAAAAATCTTAAGGACCCAAATATGGGTCATGAAAGCCCACACAAAAAAAGTCTTTGCATTATAGTGATATGGTAATGGGAAAATTATAATTATACATGTACCATTTTGGGAAAAACATAATAATAAGAAAATAAGGAGAAGAGTGAGACATTGGTATACTAGAGATAAAGAGAGAGTAACATGCCAAAATATGTCCAAATTTAAAGAAAATGTACTAATAAGAGTATTAGAAGTTCTTTGGATAGGCTCAAGGATCAATTAGAAGTCTTGAATGGTTCCATAATATTTTTGCTAACCTTAATACAAATACCCACATTAATGTGTATGCCTCGTGAAGCATTAAATAAATATAAATACATATATGTCAAGAAATAATTAAGACCAAAATATTAAGATCAAACGTGAGGGAGGGACAATGGCCCTCCTCAACTCGAATGAGTATTGCAATGAATATCTCTTGTCAATGAATTTGCCACACACATTAACTCTATGTTCTTATATATAAAATTAATAAACTAGGGTTAAGGTTCGAGAATAGTTGCTTGTAAAACAAGTTTTAGAAAATACTATTACTAGAAAAATTCAATCAAGTCAATAACTTGATTGATACTCTTATCTATAAATATATGTGGATAAGTGTGGACCTATTATTGAATTATCCACATATTAATTATAGATAATATTACAAGTGCATCTTAAAATCATACAATAGTGTATATAAATTAATTAAACTAACATCTCCTCTTAAAATGAACTTTGTAAAGGAGAAGATATGCGAGTCTTTTATTTTACCAATTAGCCCAAGGTGCACTAGCAAATCACTCACCATAACTAAGCGCTCACCCAAAGCGTGTAGGGGTACCGGGTCCCTCTTTTATGGAAGCTTGTTCAAGGGTTAACATAATCATACAAATAGTCCAGATCCATAATATCCATTCAAGAGTAAAGCAAAACATGAACTATATCTAGATCTTAACCATATGCACAATTAACTCATACAAGAATCAAGATTAAGTTCACCATGCAAGAACCATTAATAGATATTCCAATAACCAATATCTCAGCCACAAAGATCCATAACATTAATTATTGTAAAACACAAAAGATGCATACATACATAGTAATGTCACCATAAGTCATGCGTGCCCATAAACCAACAACATAACTCTATTACAAAACTAACTCTCTAAACCGTGCAAATCAATACATATTTATAGGTAGTGGGGGCTTTCCCTTCACTACTCATGCACTCTCCAAAAATAGGCTACATGCTAATAATAGCCATGTGCCCTTACATGATAAATACAAAAGCATGCAAGCTTACTAATAATATAACTATAGTCTAATCCTATTAATAGCTCCAAAACTATGCATGTCATTTGATGTTTCATTTGTCCAAAATAGCCTTCGCATGCTATCCAAGTCCTCTACAAAACATGCTCTGCACTCAAAATCTATATTTAGCCTCATACTGAAAAAGTCTAAGTCTTGACTTTATGCTTTCACAGGCATGCATTGTTCCACTATAATTTTGTGCAGACATACGTGCCCTATGTTTGTGTACCCAATCCGTATGTGCCTTTAATACTTAAGTTGTAATTCATTAGTCCAACAAGATAATATAAATTATACAAGACTAAGTAATCTTAAAAGAAGAAAGGTGATGTGTGCACTAACACCCCACCCTTAGGATCAACTTAGAGAAAGTAAGTGAGAAAAAACCTTGGATATGGGTCTCAATAACTAGACCATGTTAAGTACTTGTTGGTTTTTCAAACATGCACTCGTGTCTAAGATCCGAAAGAACTGAGATATTTAAGAAAATAATGGAACCGTCTCTAAGTTGTGGGACCTTGTGTGCTTGAGACGGATCTCTAGAGAAGGCTGGTTCCTCTACCTATTTCTAACGCTACTACTAATCCTAATGCTAAAAGAAAATCCTAGACTAAACATGCCAAGGGACCAAGGATAAAAGGATGTGTAGAAAGGGGAAATCCTAAGCTAAGGAAGGTGATAATGCCAGGGAAAGGGTCGATCTCTCTCCACGAGTGACGAAGGAAAAAGAGAGGGCACAAGAGAAGAGGGTGGATGATGTGCACCATAGATCAACACGCAAGCTTGGCCTTCCAGTGCACACAACACATGAACATGGGGACTGCAAGTGGGAATATGCACAAAGATGCCGAAAATGCAAAAAAAAAGAGGCAAGATGCAATGAAAATGAAAAAGGGAAGACACGAGTTCCACAAAACATGATTTTATTACTTAAGGGATGCACAATCATTTACATTCATGGTAGGAGGTGAGAATACATTACAGAGACCATGCCAAGGTCTCAAAACCCATGGAAGTTGGCCACCATTTTGGCATGGTGCCGTTACAATAGAGAGGGATCCTTTTTACAAAGCAAAACTCTACTATTTATAGAAGAATAAGGAGAGAAAAGAAGGAGAAAGAGAGGGAAACTCGGATTCAAATCTACAACCACCAACAACAAGTGATAAATGCCTACAAATCTACCTCGCAAGGTTGTCGGATGCACTTCCCCATGTCTCTGTTTGGCATGTAGAAGAAGGAAGAAGGAAAGATCTTATTGAAATCTAGGTGGTTGGATCAATTAGATGTATGCATTGATGAGAAGAATGTCGTTTCCATTTTGTAACCTACCAAATCATGCCTAAATCATATTTTGAGAATTCCAACATATAGTCCATGCCAACATCTTTCCAACAAAACTAGGCGCTTGGGAATCTGATCACTATAGAAGAAGTTATGATTGTCAAGATCTATAGTGCAAACCGAAACACAAGACATATGGCACACACTAATTAACGATGGAATAAGTCAACTGTGTATTTGATTTATCATTTCTTCCATGTATCACACATTATTTCATCATCGATTTAGCACCCAAATAGTGCACTTTGATAGGTTACATGTAGCACACTCATGTCGATAGGTGATGACGTGGCACAATGACTAGCATGGAAGAAGGCATGAGGTGTGGAAGAAAGAGGTGCAAGACTGCAAAGGCAAGTGCACGAAGGTGCAAAAGAAGGGCACACAAAAGTGTCTACATGAAAGTAAGGTGCATAGTTGCAGGGAGTAGATAAGTATACAAGGGGGCGAAAGCATCAACAGAGAGAGGCACATGGTAGAAAGGAAAGGGGGATGTGAGGCATGCAAGGAAAAGAGGAAGCACAAGGCACGTAGGCGTGAAGGCTTGCTAGGGACTTAGCTAATTTGGGAGGAAAGTAAAAGGTGCATTTAAGGGCAATGCACGGACTACTAGGAATGAAAATGGGTGCGTAGGAGGAATGTGCAAAGGGAGAATGAAAGGAGACAAGAATACAAAGGGAAGGGGAAGCACATGAAGCAAGAACGAGAGGAAGAAAATAAATGGGGATGTAAAATGATGGAGGAAGAAAGGCACACAGGGGCATGCGGAATAATTACAACTATGCCAAGGTTTCAAAAGAACAATCTTGAGTACGTGTAACTTGAAATGTGAAACATCAATTTTAGAGTGAAATATAAGTTATCCAATTAACTTGGGAGTTATTTGGGATAACAGCTTTGGAAACTTTCAGGGGCCATCTACCTACTAAATGAAGAGATTAGTAGCCTTAGAATTCCATTAGGCATAAAGCCAAGTGCTAAATTTGAAGATCTCGTCTCGCAGTTTGAAGAACATCCTCAAGTCACTTATAGCACTTTCTCGAACTCGAATCGAACTACTACTCTCATGTGAAGATGTTCTGAATTGGATTCATGAAAGTGAAAAGGTATCCACAGATCGTTGGAACTTCCTCTTTTGAAAATTAAACTTCCATCCCAGAAACAACAAAAGGGGCACACGGGCACAACATGAAAGATAAGGCTCCAGAGGGAGCACACTGAAACAAAAGCACAACACTATGTACAAAAGCTGAAAATCATACATGTCCCAAAGGGAACATGTAGAGTGTGCACAAGCACTTATGCTACTGAAAAAAACCTATTCTAACCTAAACTAACAAGAGGTAAAGGGCACTCAAGTAAAACTTGCAACAAGAAGGGAGAAGTAGCTTCCTTCCTCACAAATTGTGACCATGTAATTGATTACGCGGTGAACATGGTCGAAACAAGAGTGAAAAACCAACTTGCAGATGGTGTTTCACCCTCATCAAAGTATCAACAAACAAAATGTATACCTCCTGAAGTTATTATGCACTTGGATCTAGAGGGCATTATTGCTGACCTTTGGTACGCTGAAGCTTAACCTCATGCTTTGAAGTGGGCATGACTGGTGGAAACTCTATCTTTGACTCTAGACTAGTTAAGTATTTGATCGGGCACGGCCTAGTCCTTGTGATTTACCCATAATTTTGAAGCTCAATCCCATAGATGGGATTTTATTACAGACTCTCCTTCTGAAGGTGACTACTTACAGGCTGGCTCATGTAGAGCTAGGGCATGTGAGGTTCTACCTCTATAAGCAACTTGGTCTCCTTTAGAACCGTGCCCTCATGAACTAACCGAATTTCTTCTCGAACATGTGCCCCGATGATTTCATTGTCTTAGTTAGAGTCACGTGAATCATACCATTCTTAAACTATTCTACAATTTTTGGACATGATGACATTGGTTAGGGATGGTGCATAAGTAAGGGTTGTTCATTTTTAACACGCTTAGGTAGAGGGGACTCAAAAGGAAATGAGAGGATAGGCATGGAAGGGATGAAAGGCATGCACACCGAAGGAATGGAGGTGTGATTGAAAGGGGTAATGGTAGAGAACTAAAGGTGGGAGGATGGAGGAGGAGAATTCTCAATGGGGTCAACAAGTAGAAAGCTGAAAACATGTGCACCAGGCTAAGATGATGTGGGCTGGCACGAAGGAATGGGAGGTATATAAGATGGTAGTGTAGGGTTACCCCATTGATAGGGTTTCCCAGCACTATATTTTTGAGCCTCCATTAGCTCCACCCACTTTGTAACTCAAGGTAGCATCTCAGTAATAAACTGCAACTTTTGTTGGGTGCTAAACTAGCCTGGTACATGGTCGACCCATGGACAAGGGACCTTATATCCAACTCTAGCTTCCTTTATGGAGCACTTGACTCTGAGTTGCATCATGTCCATCTCCATCTTTTTGTACTTTCATCTCAAAATCATATTTCCATGGATTCACCACCATCATCTACAAAAACATGTTCTTCATAAAAAATTTGGCTAGAAAAAGTGGGTTATATGCATTTTTCAGGATAATGTGGCTTATAAAATTGATTTGGAGGAGGATTTTGAAATTGTGGTGATGGAGAGAAATAGTTTTGTTGCTGCAAATGAAAATTCTAGGAAGGGAAAGATGTCATGATTACATGACTTCGAAAGAGGAATGTGGAATGATGGAAAAAGAAGAAATGGATGAAAGGAGGGGATATTGGTCTATGAATGAGAAATTGGGTGCATTTGAATAAGTGGAGTGGCCAGATGTGTTGAAAAGTGCCTCCAAAGGCTGGATCTTAGCAAAACACATCAAACTTGCTAAGATGAAGATGTAAAGCTCTTCACTCTTGTCCCATTGGGCATGCCAAAAATTGTTGGTCATTAAAAGGTGCACTGCGTCTTGGATTTAGAAGAACCGAGCTATTTGAGACAACAATGGATCCATCTCCAAGTTGTGGGACCTTGCGTGCTTGAGATGAATCTCTAGAGAAGGTTGGTTCCTCTACCTATTTCTAACACTACTTTGCTACTCCTAATGTTGAAAGAAAATCCTAAACTAAACATGCCAAGGGACCAAGGATAGAAGGATGTGCATAAAGGGGAAATCCTAAGCTAAGGAAGGTGATAGCGCTAAGGAAAGGGTCGATCTCTCTCCACGAGTGGTAAAGGAAGTAGAGAGGGTGTGAGAGAAGACAGAGATGACATGCGCCACGATCAACACGTGGGCTCAGCCTTCCAGCGCACACAACACATGAACATGAGGAATACAAGTGGGAATACACACAACATGCTAAAAACACAAACAGAGAGGCGAGATGCAATGAAAATGAGAAAGGGAAGACAAGAGTTCCAAAAAACATGATTTTATTGCTTAAGGGACACACAATCATTTACATTCATGGTAGGAGGTGAGAATACATTATAGAGACCATGCCAAGGTCTAAAACCCATGGGAAGTCAACCACCATTTTGGCATGGTGCCATTACAACAGAGAGGGATCCTTTTTACAAAGCAGAACTCTACTATTTATAGAAGAAAATGGAGAGAAAAGAAGGAGAAAAGGAGGGAAACTCATATTCAAATCTGCAATCACCAATAGCAATTGGTAAATGCCTACAAATCTATCTACAAGGCTATCAGATGTGCTTCCCCATGTTTATTTGGCATGTAGAAGAAGCAAGAAGGTAAGATCTGATTAAAATTTAGGTGGTTAGATCGATTAGATGTGTACATTGATGATCAAAATGATGTTTCCCTATTTTCCACCTACCAAATCTTGGCTAAATATGATTTTGAAAAATCCAACATGTAGTCCATGCCAACAAATTTCCAACAAGACTAGGCGTGCGGGAATCGATCACCGTTGTGGCAGAAGTTATGGCACATGCATAAGATATACAATGCAAACTAGACACACAAGACACATGGCACACGCTAATTGATTGATGGAATCAGTCAACTGTTCATCTAATTTTTCATTTATGACACATGTCACACACTAGTTTTTCATCGGGATTCGGCACCCAAATGGCGCACTTTCATAGGTTGTGTGTAGCACACTCAAGCTCGACAGTGATGGCATGGCACACCGATTGGGCATGGAAGAAGGCATAAGGTGAGGAATAAAGAGGCACGAAACTACAAAAAGGTAGGCATGCAAAGGTCCGAGAAGAAGTGCGCGTAAAAGTGTGCACACGAAATAAAGGTGCATAGATGTAGGAGTAGATAAGTATGCAAATGGGCGCGAGCATCAACAGAGAGAGGCACGCAGTAGAAAGGAAAGGGGGACATGAGGTGCACAAAGAAAAGAGGAAGTGTAAGGCTCTTAAGAGTGAAGGCATGCAAGGGAATTAGCCGATTTGGGAGGCAAGTCAAAGGTGTGTGTAAGGGGTGCACAAAAACTAGGAATGAAAATGGGTGCACGGGAGGAATGTGCAAAGGGAGAATGAAAGGAGACAAAAGAATACAAAGGGAAGGGGAAGCATGTGAAGCAAGCATGAGAGGAAGAAAACAAACATGGATGCAAATGGATGGAGGAAGAAAGGCATGTGAGGTGAGTGGAAGAACTGCAAGAATCGTACTCAAGGTGTCAAAAGAACAATCTTGAGTGTGCGCAACTCCGAAATGTGAAACATCACAATGTCAGTGAAATATAAGTTATCCAAATAACTTGGGAGTCATTTGGGATAACAATACCCTTGTAGAATTTCTATCTAAAAATGAATAATTTTACAAAAACCACATCACAAATAAGACATATAAATGTGCATGGAAACGATTTACTAAAAGTAGTGCATAACTACACAATATCATCAAAATGTAAAGGCATTAGTGCATATAATTGATTAAAATATCAAATCTTAAAGGCTCATTCGCATATAAATGAACATTGAATAAAATTTTAGAGACACAACAACATAGAAATGGTCACTATATCAAAATTTTAGGCACAAAGATATGGAAATGACCACTAGATCACAACTTAAAGGAAAAATAGTGACAAACATATCTATATACATCCCCACATAATACTCAATTGGGTGAGATAGAATAAGATGTGAGAATCACTTGAATAACAACTCTAAACCATACATTAATTTCATAGATCGTAAGAGATCCAAAAGAAAACAAGAGTGAAGACAAAATATTAATACTACCTATGAAGATGGAAAATGAATTGAAGTAGATGATCCATCCATACTAGATATTTGAAAGGTATTGCAAGCATTTCTTAGTGCTAAGATAAAATTCGATATAAAAATGATTCCTAGTTGAAGTAAACACCAAACAAGACTTCATAATAGTTGAGGCCATCAAATAAAATGATCATGAGACTAAATCCAAGAAAGAGAAAAACCCTTACAGGAAGTTGATCGTGTCAAATATGATGCTAAAGATTTCTCATAAGACAATAATTTACTTCACAAAACTCCATTGTGATGTGCAAGTGTATCAAAATGGGTTATAGCTCAAGTCACATTAACTATGTGTTGAAGAATATCAAAGAGTATTAAATTCATTATGGATGCCATCCCATCTTATAAAAATACATGGGTGTCAAGTTTTTTTGTTGTCAAGAAAAATAGAAAATGGTGTTGAATAATAAGATATCTCTAAAAATGTAGGATTCAATCACAAAATTTATCTCCATAATGTTGAAAATCTCCCCATATAAATATTTACATGAAAATGTAGACGATGGTAAACACTTAAGTATTGAGAAATATATCTCATAGATCAAGGCATGAGTGGAATAAATCTGCTATATGGGGTGCCAAGTAAGTTTCCACCAAGTAGTTATATGAAGTACATAATGACATAACCATCATTAAATGTACTCAATAACACATTATTCTCAATATCAGTCTCATAAAATGCCATAATGGGTATCCATTTATAGGTGAGGCATCAAATAATGATTAGAAAAGACATACTAAGTGTAGAAATAGAATACAATAGAACAACTTGTAGCATGTGATGTAAAATAAAAATTATAATTGTATAAAAGAAATCCTCTTAGCAAACACTTTAGTTTCTAATTTAACCCAAAGAATGATATAAGATTTCTTTTAGATTGGAGTTCTTATTTAAATTATAGATTACAGCTAAAAATTGGATTTATATTTACTTTATTGACTAAGCATCTTGACTAGAACATACATATACAATTTGTAAGATAAATAAATTAGAACATGTATTAAATATAGTAAAACCCGAGAACACAAGTGCAATTTTCTATTTAGATTATTTGAAAGTTGATTTGAGCATGATAGAGTGTTGAATAGATTTTAAATATGCTTCAAATGCTTCATTTTATTTCTTTTAATACATGATGTATCGGGAAAAACCATCAAACTCAAACAAAACCATTTGGTACTTTTTTCCTAACATGTGGTTTTATCCAAGAAGGTATTTGCACTTTATAACTTGTTTATGTTATCATGAATGAATAAGATATGATTTGACTTAAGCTATTAGTTCCAAACATGAATGACCATTTATAATCAATCAAGAGACTCAAAACCATAACCATGGGTGAAACCATTACAAAATCTTAGTACTTGGATTGAAGTACAATTTGTACACTACTATAGTTCTACCTTCATGCTCTTGTTGTTGCAGGCCCCCATGTACTATGGAGATCAAGATAAATCTATCCCAATTATCAATTAAAGGTGTTTAGAACTCTTGCCCAGGTTCGTGGAATGGTCATTAAATGTTGGGCTCATGTCGTCGTCATTTTGGCCACTTGCGAAGTGATTTTGAAGTAAAATAGCAATGAAATAAATTAAACAATTGTGATGATAAAATAATAAGGGAAATTTTGAAGTTTTCCTTTCATGGACTAACCCTTTGAACCCTTGGCATATCTTCGTGTCTTCATCTTGTGCAGGTGATGTCATTCTTCTTGTGATTCTTCCAACTCGGGACCATTTTCGATGCTTAAATTTTGATATTTATAGTTGTTTTAATGTAACATTGATATAACTAAATCATATTACATATATCAATAAAGGTAAACCTCATATTTTCAAATGAACATAATTACGCGATAAAACAAGAGGCTTAGTGGGGAGCGTTGATGTTTGGTTGAAATAAATATTAAAATACTAAAATGAATCATTAAATTTATAATAGGAGGGAGTTATATAAAATTTAAATAAATTATTATATATTGTTATAGCCCTAAATTTCCCTAATTGTTTGAGGATTGTGCCAAAACTCTTACTAAGAAAGTATTATTGAAATTCTTCTTGTGTATTGTAAGTTTGTTTGTCGTGAGAATATTTTGGAAATTCTTCTTCGTTTTTATGAATTTTCTTGCCATTAAATCTGAAGGGATGCATGAGAAGATGGAAAGGAGAAAACAAAGCAATATCAAAGCGTGTGATCTGATTTCCTTCATGATTGTTGTTGTATCATTGGTATCGCCTCCACAATGCCAATGGCTACAAAATATTCATCATTTTGTTTCTTTACCTTTTAAGTACAAAACTTCTACAAGTTTAGAGCATCCTATTTAGCAAAGAGGTGATCCATCTCGCCATGGTTGATCGATATTTTCATAGACATTCCAAACCCCATCTTCATTAGGAGCCTTGCATCCTCCAACTGCATTCATTTTCTATTTAATTACTATTTTGACTGAAATTAATTATTCTATTGGCATATGGAATAATGGATTATGCATAGTATGAAATTGGTTTCTTGGGGATTATCTTTTTAGAGCATGGAATAAAACATTGAAATTGATTATGCACTTTTCCATTTGGTCTCCCTTACAAGTTGAACAAGTGAAAATTGGAATTTTTTCATGATGCTCCTACCCATCTAGGAAGAAATGTGTGAAAATTTTGGAAGCATGTGCAAGGAATGTATATGGGTTGATCAAGGACATCAAGAAATGTGGCTCATTAAAGGCCATACATTATAAGATGTACACAAAATTGGATTGGTTCAAAAGTCAGTAGCATTTTTCAAGAATTGAATGAGAGGAGAATCTTGGTCTATTATTTTAGTTGCAATCAATGCGTTGGAAGAGGAGGTTAGCATGACATGTAAGCTGTTTGTCAAAATGGATCAAGGGAATGCACCAAATATTTGAGGAGTATTAGACATCAATGATTGCACGTTATGCACAAAAATGGGTTTGTTGAAAAGGCCTTAGGGCCACTTTTGCTAGATAATGTTTGTAGTGCACTTGGGAAGGTATGAGAAGTGTTTATTTTAAATGTGAAAAGATGAGTGGCATGGAAAGTGAACCATTATAAAATTCCTGAAAGAATGTGGTTTTATGGATTGAGACATTTGTTGGATTTTCACAAAGTTATTGTTGGAAAATACCTTGGAAACCTTGTGTCAAAAGCATACTAGTAGAGTTGTTTGCAAAATGTAAAAAGTGTGATCTTGGAGCACAAAATGTTTGACAAACTACCTAGAAGAAAGGTGGTTCATGGGGCCACTTTATGTGATTTATTGTCCACATCATGTGGCCTCCTTCACATTGACATTTAATTTGTTAGTGGTTGGAATGTTTGGTGGGTTGTGTGATGGTGAGTTATGGGAGTGTAATTCGGCCATGCTACGAGTTGAATCACCCATTCTATATGTATTGTGACTTGATCATTGGAATATTGAAATCGCTTCCTAGATTTCTCATGACATCTCCTAAGCTAGTTCTATTGGCTTTATAAGCTTCTTGTAGTATGGCACGAGTACTATTGATAAAAGCCTGATCTTCAGATGAACATGAACCGAGCTCTGAGTGATCCTTGTACCTTAGTAATTTGATTATCAGGCATGGCCATATTACCCTCTCTTGCATGACTTTAACATTGTGATTTTTCTTTATTTAAATCAAGTTATAAATCAATCTAATTTTTTTTTACTTTTGGGTGAATTAAACAAGATGTAATATTTTATAGCAATTTTTACCTTTATTTTGTACGATACCAAACTAATAACCATGAATGTAAACACTTCTCCCATTTGCCTCATGGATGGTTAGAAATAACACTTTGATATCAGTACCAATTATGGAAATCACGTTTTTGGTGGATTTAAACTTGAATGATAGTACAAAACTACTCTTTGGCAACCTTGTAAAATCTTAATAAAACATGTCTTCAATGAGGCATAAAATATCTCTATAAACCCCAAAATGATAAAATAAAACCTTGGTCGTGTACCTTATCAAGTGGAGTGTTAAACCAAACTTTGGGTTACTCCTCAGATGTCCATTTGACCTTGTTTTGTAACATGTTTAGGAGCCCAACGGGCTAATTCACATCTTTAAATAAATGTTAAAAGTTAAAACTACAATTTGGTTTTGACCCACAATTTTGGACCTAGATGTAGAGATGGTTTTGGCTTCCATATACCTCTAGTATTTCTTTGTGGCAATCACTACCAACCTTAGTTTGGAGGAAAACATCCTACATACTATTTTTACAAGTATGTTTTAGAGGCCTCTAGTTGTTGGGTGATGAGGTTGTTTGGGTGCATTTACGATCGGTAGCTCTTGAAAGACGGCACCAATTAAATGCACTTTGCCGGTTTTGGTTATGTCGAGTTGAGTGTTTCCCTATGTATAAGGGAGTAGGTAGGGATTTGTTTCCTTATGCAATTGAGTCTCAAATTTTTTTTTTGAATGCTGAATTTTGGGCTACTTACCTAAATTTGGTGTTTTTGGAAACTTGCGACTAAATGGAGAAAACTTTCATATGACCTTATTAAAGAAAAATAACAATAGATAAACCTTGTAAACATGAATACATGAGTGTAGGAAACCTTATTTTAATGCTTGCTAGAAAATAAATTGATTGTGGAAAAATGGTGTTTTTTCTCCTCTCTCTATCTCTCTTATTGGCTTTGAAAACGAAATGAAATGACATTGTATTTCTTACCCTCATTTAATGTGTGTTAAATATACTTTCATCTTTGTTGGAAAATTGTGAAAATGAAATTTTTCTTGATTGTAGTTTGGTTCCATGTCAATAGTTGTGTTGACTATGTGGTAGCCGCAGTATGTGGGACAAGAAGAAAATGGTAGTGTTGCTTGTGCTTTTGTAATATGGGATATCGTTGAAATATACATGTAATATTAAATTGATGTATCAACACTATTGTTATGAACATGAATGTTATTTATTGATTATTTTGTGATGAGTAAGAAATTGTATTATATTGGTTACTTGGGAAAATGGGCAATTTATTTTAGGAGTAATTTTTATTATAGGAATATATCTTGTTAATAGTGTAGATGTACATTTTTTTAACTATTGGTAAAGAAGGTTTGAGGGGAACCTACCCCATACAAAGTAAGCCAGTCAAAACAATAGTAAACATGGCCAAGGGTATACCTATAAAAGCCAAATTCAACAAAATCACAGATGATCTATCAACAAGCCATAACCATAATAATAGCATTAGAAATAACACCATCCATACTAACAACATAACAAAAAGTAAATAGTCCCAAAATGACCAAAGGGAAACAACAACAAAATCAATCCTGGATCAATTATTTCACAGATGGAATGCATTCATTCCATTCCTTGACTAGGCCAGCTATGGTGGTCTTCCATTCCTCGTAGTTAGGCTCAATCATCTCCCTTCTAGGCATGACTCCATCTTTCTCCAGTTTTTTGGCTCTTTGCATGGCCTGGACCAACTCTCCCAACATCTTAATGTGTTGTACATAATTAGTCATATTTGGCAGGTGAATTTCTCTCATATGCATCAGGGTTTCTTTCATTTTAAGTATGTCCTTCTCCATGGAAATACACATTTCATTCACATTTTTCAAGTTATCATTCACCACAATGGCAGTGAGATTTTCCACCTTCTCTTGAAGCTCCCTAAGATCGATGGCCATCATACTAATTTTATGTCTATTAATGTCTATGTCCAATTTTTAATTTTCAAATTCCTTCAGGAAGTCACTAGCCTTAATCCCATTTTTGGGGAAGAGAACAAGATGTTAATTTAAAATTATAAAGCACGCCCGAATGGCCTGATTTTTAATGGGGCATCTGGTGTAATCTACATAACATGGGACCATCTCTCAAGCTATGGGACTTGCAAACTTGAGATGGTCCTCCGGAGAAGGCTGAATTCCTCTACCTAATCCTAATGCTAAACTACTCCTAATGTAGAAAATATGCCTAACTACAACTATCCTAACAATGCCAAGGAGACAAGGAGAGAGAAAGTGCGTGAAATGGGAAATCCTACACTAATGAGGTGATAACACCAAAAAAAGGGGGCGAGATACTCTGCTGAGGGAGGAAGAAGAGAAAAATTAGAGTTGGGAGAGGTCAAAATAGTAGTGACATAGACCCAAACTCCATTTTCCATCTCGTACTCCATGAAACACAACATCTTTCACCTGCAAGTGTGAAATACATGCACAAAAAACAAACACGAAATGGAGAGGCATAAAGAAACAACAAAACATGAGAAAGGGTTAGAAAACACCACAAAAACATGATTTTATTGCTCTATAAGGTGCAAAAACCATTACATTGATGCTCAGAGGCATAAATACACTTGTCAGGTGTAAGAGAAGGCTTACAACTCAAGTGGAGTCGAGGAAAATTTTACAAGAGTTTCCCTAACTCCCAGAATGTCTCCCTTAAAAATGAGGTAGATTTTACAATATATAAGCAATATCTCACCAACCCTCATTAAAGAGGTATGGGAACCCATAAAAATTCACTTCCGAGGGTACTTTTGTCAGATGAAGACATGGGCGCCATACCGCATTAAAATCCAATTGTTGAGTTGTTGGGACCCATGAGCTGCCCAACCATGTGACCCATCCAACCTAGCCATACCATCTAACTTGGGTGTCGTGAAAATGAGAGGGATGCAATGGGCATCAAAATCATTCATACGCATCAAAAAATGTGACCTGACCAATCCCTAGGCATCCAACCCCAAGCCAACCAACCCCCAAACGTCCAACCCCCACGACCCATCCGACCGGTGTCGTGCAAGTGTGATGGGTGCGACGGGTGTCAAAAACCATTCGTACGCATCAAAAAATGTGACCCGACCAACCCCTAGGCATCCAATCCCCAGCCAACCAATCCCCAAATGTCTAACCCCCATCTAACCAACCCTCGGTTGTCCAACCTCCAAGCGACCAACCCCGGGAGGCCAACTTCCGAAGGTGATAACTTGAGCTCCTAGATGAGTTTTCGAGTGAAATGTTATATGATTTCACATGGAAAAAACCAACTAAATCTAATGGTGGTGGTATAGAGATAAAAATTTTACTTTATCACCTTGAAATGGATCCTTATTTCTTGGTATTTCCGATTGTGCACCATAAGAATGAATTGCCTTGGGAAGTGTATGATGCTTCAAGATGTCTTGTATTTTCCACCATGTAGGGCATGGAAAATGACCTCCATAGGAACCTTGTTGGAATTATAATTCCTAACATGGCTATCATAATCTTTCATTGAATCTTAGGTCCTCTTTCACATTATAAACTCCTTAAGGCCTAAAATCCTACTTCTGATGGATGGCCCCAAGACCTCCGAAACTTCCTTGAATCACTTGAAATGATTCCCAAACTTGAAAACTTAGTTGTATCATTCTAGGTTTCTCCATGAATTATTGTCTAGTGCTCAAACCCATCCTCCCAAGTTGTCTATTTTACCAAGGGGTAAAAAATAGATAACAATTGACGACCTCTCGAGGACATCTTCCTGCTAGATGTGTGACCAATGGCCTTGAATTGTCCATTGGGCATGGAGTTAGTATTGGTACACCTGCAAAACTGATCCTAAAATTTGAATTCTTCCCGAGCCATTAAAACATTGATATTTAAACCTAGAACTTCCTACCATTGGAAACCTGATCTATAGGAAAAAGGTTAAGCCCCCTTAAAACTATCCTTGATCTGATTTCTTGCAAGTATGAAATAAAACCAATTGATGATTCCTTGACAAGTATAACATTGCAAAATTCATGGGAACACAAGCTGATTTAGAGAGGCTGGGACTGTTGTTGAAACCTGATTTCTCCCATGAAAACATGCCCCCTCCAAAGAATGGATCATGCATGAGCAACAAAAACGCCAAAATCCACGCTATGTACAAAATTTAAAATCATACATACCCCAAGTGGAACATGCAAAGTGTGCACAAGAACTTCTTCTACTAAAATCAAACCTACCTACTCTATGCTAACCAAAGGAAAAGGGAACTCAAACAAATCCTGCAACTGGTAGGGAGAAGTAACTTCCCTTTCTCAAAATAGGAATCCATGTATATGATTTGGTGTTGATCATGGCTATTATAATGAGTGAAAAACTGACAAGAGGTTGATCCTCCACCCAAATAACCAAAGTATCAACATCAATAAAAATACCTCCTTAAGCTGATTGACCTTGGACTCTTGGAGGCGTTGATGGTGACCCTTAGTGATTTGTATATAATCCTCATGCCTTGAAATGGACATGACCGGTTTTGGATTCTCCCTTAGCTCTAATGAATCCAAGTACTGATTGGGCATGGTATGATCCCATGGATGTGCCCATTGCTTTGAAATTCAACTCCAAAAATGGAGTCTTCCTATGGACCTTCTTGAAAAAAAGATGTTGCCTATATGCTGATTTTTTCTTTGCATTAATTTTGCAAGTAGTTGATCCTCTACCTTGATGACTGACATGCAATGTGTGTCATCTTTGTTCCCTTCCTCCTCTTGTGGAGAACATGGAATATTTGGATCCTCCGACCTTGGTTCCAAAGGGTTGTTATGAAGTGCAGTGTTTGTAATTGAATGATCTCCCCATGGTAGTGGGCCCTTGATGTTGGAGAATGAATGATGAGGTAGTGAAGGTGGTAATCTCCGTAGGATCCTCTCCATCGAGGTAGTCCTCCAAATCAGACAGATAATCTGCCTCTTTGTTGTCTTGTTGCATGTGCTCGACCTCCTCCATGGTGTCCTCCTGATCTAAAAATTTCTCACCATGGTTCCCCTCATCTTCAAACATGAAGTTTGAAATCTCAAACTCTTCTTCGACATTAGAGCTTGAAGGGGATGAAGTGGGAGGAAGAACTGAAGGTTCTTTCATGGCCTTCTTTATGTTCGAAGCCTCTGAAACTATATGGTTCTCCTCCACAACTAGAATGCACTCCTCCTCTTTTGGATTTGGAGTAGTTGCTTCTTCCCTCACTTGTGCGGCAAGCACTAACTAATCAAGTATCAACCACTAGTATTTCAACCCCAACCTCCTCTGAAGGCTTGACCATTAAGGGGATATTCTTTATTCGAACCCGACAACCCTAATCTTCGATTTTCTATCATTTCTTCTCTCATAGGTTCCTCTATTATTTTTTTTTCTGCTTGATGGTCTTTTGGGTCGCTTCCCAACATGGACTTGGGAATGCATGAGGAGGGGTGGTTTGGATGAAAATTGGTGCTTGTTGTAGACACTAAAATTAGGTCACACTCCCCTTTGGTCCCTCGATAAATAAATACCTTCATCACATTCACCCAGCCATGGCCCCCTTCACCCCACTAATATTAATTTAATTAATTAAATTAAATTAATTCATTATCCTCACCATATTTATTATTTAAATATCTTAATTTAGATAATATCCACTAATACACCTCACCTAGACACCTCATCAAGCCAACTCATCCTAAGACCTATTCTTAGTAAGTTGCCATAACTAACTAAGACTTACTCAAACCCTAAAAAATCAATGCCTACATTCTCTCTAACCAAATTTCCGCATGCTTACAAGAAGATTCTAGTCTAATCAGTGAGTGAATGACACAAGATCCCAGAAAATCAAGAGGATCTCCTTAGTTTAGTAAACCTAGGAAATCCCACCTTGACCGATGCCGATTACCCTTAACCGTCACCGGTTAAGCCAGAACCACCGTCGGTCACCTTTTAACCCCCAAAACAACCTTATTTTGGAGGTTGGAAGACATTAGCACATTCCCGAGAGATTGCATCTTCGAGAACAGATTTCGGTGAGAACATGCATGCAAGGAAGGAGATCAAACATTTTTCTCCTACCCACCATCCAAAGCAATCACCCCAAAGAAGAGTTGATCCAATTAGGCAAGAAAGAGAGCACATGCAGCCCATGCGCAGGAGCTTTCCAACATTTGGTGATCCTTAATAGCATTTAAACCCTTACCAAAGACCTTCACTTATCACTCACATGCACTTAGGACCATAATCCAAGTAAGTGGAACGTTGTACTCCTTTGTTTCATTTCATTTCATCATTATATTGTCACCGTTTGTTCTCTTGACCATCCACACCTCCATTAATACTCACCCTTCCATATACCCATTAAAACCTTGCCAAATCCCTCCCAAACCACCCAATACCTCATTCCAACCAACCAAAGTCCTTTGTGCCATCACAAAGGAGACCCAAAACTCATTTTGTGGCATTCCTAGAATTCCACAATAACCGGCACTAGTTACACCCAACCACCGTTGGTCACCCTTAACCAACATCGGTCTCTGTATTTTCCCATACAACCCAGAACAATGACTTATCCACCTAATTCCACATCACCCTTATTCACCTATGATTTTCTTGAGACCTCTGTCAAAGTTGCAGAGACCCAGAACTAGTTACTTGACCTTCGGATCTTATTTTAACCTATCCTGTTAAATTAGATCTTTCTTATTGTGTTTTAAGTGAGATACCTAAATCATTTAAAATTACAATAAGATTTATTTTACTACCCGCATTGAATTGTTTTAAACAGTGGACTGACCATCTAAGGAGTATCACACTTCCCGGATGTAGCACACGCTAGGTAGTTCACTGCACATATTGTTTATCTCTTTCTAGTGGTCTTGTTTTCCATTACAAGTAGTTCCTCCTGCCAAAGGGAAGCTCTCATGATCATTTGTGGATTCATAAGTCATACACGCACAACAACCCATCAACCAAACATCTCAACAAGTATTCCTCTCGATGCCCGTTACCCTATCTATTTAGTCAATATTTCAAGAAACGTCTAAGAATTAGGTGAAACATTTTGGCATGCTCGGTGGGACCCAACCAAGGTTCCTTGCATTTTATTCATTCCGAGGAAAAGTTGTGTATTTGTTTCCCTTATGAAAAGCATACACATTAATTTTCTTCCTCAGTAGCCTTCTTTTTCTTTCTATTTTCTTTAAAAGAAACCTTCTTTTGGTGTACTTAAAAAGAACCATTTCTTCATGTTTTCCACATTGTTAGTGAAAGAGCATCCATCTTCCTCTTCATCTATTTGTGTCATTTAACTTCATATTTTGATTTGGGCTTAAAATAAGTGCATTGTATTTTGATTTATTGCATTAGCTCACATTAATTGAGGGCAACCTATATGCTGGAAGTCATGACCAGCTGATGGTTGAAAAAAATCGTAGAAAGCACATCTCTCCTCTCTCTGAGTCTTGCCACATTGCACAAATTCAAAACAAATACATATTCTTAAACAACATCTTTCCTAGGAACACCTGTCAATGATCGCACTAATATGAGGATTGGCAGGTACTCCCCAGCTTGTTGCTCTGTCGAGTCATACTTCAGAGCAAAGCCCGCCCCGCCATAACATACCTGAAACCTCACCTTTTAGATCTCCTTCTTTGTAGGAAGCCATCCTCACCAAAAAACTCTATTTTACAGTTCATGAGTCAATCCTTAAATAACATAAGCTAAACAAACATAATAGAAAAGGCACTCTTAGGATCGTATTTTTCTTAGTGTTTCTACTTGGCTTGCATTTTGAGGTGAGAGGCCATGTTCTTCATTTTTCTTGCTCATCCTTGTATGCTCCTCATCTTATTTGGTGTATTCTAGCTCGCTTTGAGTGTGCTGGACCATATTTTCATCATTCTCGAGTCTCAGGTTTGATTCCTCATCGATTTTAATTCACAACCACTTTTCTTTCATCAACTTTGCTTCAATTTCCATAGTGAATGTGTCATTCATTCCAACCATCCTTGGTTATACCCAACCGCGTCGGTTCAGCCTCCTTTTGTTAACCTACCCAAAAGGTACTTTTATTCATCTTCTTCCACTTTTTACAGTCCCTGTCACTGATATCACTCCCATTGATGTTATAAAACTCATCAGATTTGGCATACCTGTCAAATTTGGCCTTATACCCTTATTCTTGACTCACCATCCATTTTCTACACATGGTACTAAAGATGGTTACCCGTGACCGCATCGGTTTACCCTAACTAGCATCGGTTAGCTTATGTCACTTTCCAACAAACATTTTGTACCTAATCCACTTTTTACCACTTATTTCACCTGTCCCTGTGGTTTTTCTATGTCATTTACAAAGAAGCAAATGACAACCCGATCAATACTGGTTCACATGGTGCTGACCTGAAGACAAGAAAGTGCGCTCGTATTCCACGCCAGTTGTCAACCACTCCCACCTAGTCCTTCACCACCTTCCATTTTATCACTAGCCATGGATCTCATCCAACCTATCACTATCGCTACTGGAGATGAGGAGTTCGCATGACTCCTTGATCAAAACCCTGCCACCTTGTAGTTTTACCTTTCCCACTCATCCACTCAAGATGCCTCGAGTCAGTTAAAATATGACATGCCCGTATCTATCCCCCTGACTCTCGCTCCCACTCCTACATCAGCTCCATCTAGCTCCCCACTACCTTCCTCCACCTTACCCCCGTCGTTTCACATTAGGTCCAATACCCGCATGATCATGTTGTTGTGTCATTACCTCTCTGTTACACCCGCCACATCCACCATACATTTGAAAATCACCCAAAACATAACCACATCCATCCCTAATGTCTCGCACATACTTGTAGCTACATTACCACCTCCGATGTCGGTGACCCCTACTCCTTTTCAGAATGTGGTCCTTTCCATTCCACAATCGTTAGCCCCCATTGCCACTAGGGTTACCACAACCCTTCCACCTCCATATACATACTATCAACAGCCTCCTGTTTCATCTATTATTCACTCTAAATACATACCACCTATTTCACTACCTTCTTCTCAATCAACCTATACGAAGCACTATATACTGGAGTTCCATCCTCATTATATTCCCAAAACCAATCCTCTCACACTATAGGAGGCACCCAATCATCGCAACCTACCAACAACCTAATCAAATTAATGATGGAAAAGATGCAGACATTGGAGGCATCAATTTCTAGCTCCCGCAACACTCTCACCTATGACGAGATTTGTAATGAACCCATCCACCCATCCATTCCTATTCATCCATACCTCGTGCATTGGGAGATGCCTAAATTCAACCGCTTCAATAGCAAGGAAGACCCACAACAACATTTGTGGTCATTCAAACACGGGTGCTACTTGATTGCTCACGATGATGCTTTTCTCCTAAGAACCTTTCCCATGTCTCTAACTAGACCTGCATTAGATTGGTATAGTGGGTTACCTAGACACTCTATATTCTCATTCAATCAGGTAGCCCAAGCCTTCTTGGATCATTTCTCCATCAACATCGTCAAGAAGGTTACCATGACCAACCTATACTCCACGCGCCAGTATGAAGACAAATCTATCGCAGATTTTGTCACTCACTGGTGTAGCCTGATTAATCAACTCACCTTCCAACTACCACAAATAGAACTCATCGAGCTCTTCACATGGGCTTTTGATAGACATATCTCATGACCCTAGCAGGTTCAAACCTTTCGAACATTTGACGAAGCATTCACCATGGCATAAAAGCTAGAGATTTGGGCCATTGAAGAGAAGAAAATCCAATTACGCAATAAGAATTCGGCATTCAAGTCGAATGATACCTCTTCTTCTTCCAAACCACAAAACAATTATTTAAAATCTAAGGGCAGTGCTAATGTAGTGGTACTCAAGGCCGGCCCAGCTCATCCATCAAATTAGGCTACCCCCTCATCTAATCTCTCACCCATCCAAACTTTTCAATTCAGATGAGAACAACGGAAATACACCCCAATTAGGGAACCTTACTCTTATGTCTTAGAAAAGCTTATCAAAGCCGGGGCCATCACCCTTCCACCTATAAAACCACACACTGGTTTTGACCCTACTCGCCCCATGCCCGCATGGTATAAAGAACATGACTTCTATAACTATCATCGAGTAAAGGGTCATAGTGATGGAAATTGCATCACTTTCAAAAATATTGTCCAAGAGATGCTCGAGAAAGGTGAGTTAACCATGGATAATCCTAATGCACCTGCCAACCAAAACCTACACATCTTTAAGAAACCATTTCCTAATCATGCCCCTTCGTCTGATCAAACTAGTGAGGCCTCAACTCATGATACCCATACCCGCGAGGTCCACGCTATTTTTAGTGATGCACCTGTTGCTTCCCAATTACCCCATATTCCTTCCATAGAGGAGATTCTAGCTCGAAATCCTCCTTCCACATTAGAACCAACCTCCCCTGTTCCTTCACCCATAGAGGAACACCTTTCACCTCCTTCCTCACCTATGGAGGAGTCTTCCGCTAACATTGAGACCATTTCACCTTTGGCTTCTCCACCTAGAGAACCGATACCCACAGTACTTCTTCAGTCCACGAAGGATACTTATTTACCTTCTCCACCCACAGATGAGCTCCCATCATCTCCTCCCCTATCACAAACCCTATCGAGATACCTTTGCCTCTTGGTGAGCATTCTCCATCAGCTATTCAAGATCCTGCAGACCTAATTTCAGCTCTCTTACCCATGGAAGCTTAAGCTAGCCAATTCCCCGTATCTAATACACATTTTACGGGAATTTCCATTAGGTCCTCGTCAACTCCACCTACGGACGTGCCGTTCTCATGTTTGGCTGATCGCTTAGATTATGTGGATAGGGCCTTACTATGGGGTGCCTTTTTGCTTCCCATCTCAATGTAGATGCAGTTGTCACTTGTTGATACTTCCACTATCTACCCAAAAATATTTCGACCAATTAAACTAAACACAACCACCTCTATCACAACTTCTTCCACGAAACCCATCATAACTCAACATACACCCTTACCCATAACCCAAACTACATCTAAACCCAAACCCACACCTACAACATCTTCCTCGACTAAACCTATTACCACCTTAGGGGTCACCCCAACCACTAGCCTTACTCATCCACCTATCAAACTGGATTTAGCTACATCCTCCAAAGTCAACACCACACCTACTCTGGCACCTAAACAAAAGAACCAAATCCATAGAACTCATACCCCAGCTGTGCCAATCACACCTACACCTTTCCCATCTGTCTTAGGACCTCATTCCTAACACGGTTAAGAAACATCCACCTATAAGTAAACCAAAAACACAACAACCCAGCCCTTTCTTACAAACCTCTAACCTACCTAGGCACCCAACATGACTTTCACCTACACCTACAGCATCTTTACCACCCATACCACCAATACTCTCCGTAACTCCTTCACTACCCACTACACTTCAGTCTTTGTCTCTCACACCACCTACACGACCAACATCATCTACCTTCACAAAGACTTTGCCATTATCCCCCTGGGTAACTCACCCTCTTCCCCCATCTACTTTTCCTTCTAGATCTCGTACACCCATGTCACCTTTACCCAAGAAGGTGCAACCCAAAAACAAACTCCTTTACCCTCCAATAAGATAGTCAAAACAACCACACACCCTCCTGCTCATTCATCTACCATACCCCTACCTAGACAAACATGACCGACACCCAAGACCACGCCAACACCCAAAACCATAGCTTGACGTACTCCCCCTCCGGCAAGGACCGTTCCTCAACAATCAACTACATCTACATCCAAACCCACTTTCACTTCACATTGCGACCCACTAGCAGGGTCCTATGCCAAAATCTTAACCAACCTCCTGGAAACTTCCGTCATTACATTACCGCCACTCAGACCTTATGACCCCCTCAAACCCAAGCCAAAAGGGTTTGATGACACTAAAATTTGTGCCTACCATCGTGTGCCAGGGCATGATGTAGAGAACTGTAAGGCCTTGAAAACCATCCTTATCCAGCTGTGTCCTCTGGAAGCCAACTTTGATGATGACGACCTTCTAGATGAGGACCCTGCTTCACCAACACCCATTCCCACATTACCCACTCAACAACCATGACCTCCACCTCCATAACTCCTAGAGCCACCTCTAAGATTTGAAATTAACATGGTTCACATCAGAGAACTCACCAAACCTCCACCCAAATGCTGGTGTGCTCAGCTCACCTCACAAGGTTTTTCTCCTCCAGTAGGTTTTTTCCCATCGTGTTGTTATACCACTCATCCTACACCTTCTCCATTTAATGACTCCCCTCAAATCAACATGATACACGTCACTACACATGCTCAGAAAGACAAAGGTAAAGAAAAGGCAACTGACCCACCGACCAATCCTATACCCAACATACCATCTACACCCATACCTAAAATCACTATTTATGGCCCCACATACCCCATTTCTAATGGAGTCACACATCACACCATGCTCAAACAATTACACCAATCTCCCCTCAAAATGTCCTTATATGACCTCATCCAAACATCGGAATCTCATTGTTAAGCTCTCTTAGAGGTTCTTCAATCTATTGAGGTTTTTCCCAATGACCCTACACCCATAACATCCATCATCACACCCCATCAGGTAGCCTCTCTCACCAAATTACCACCTTCATCTTCACCCCACCCTATTCAACAAGTAGCCTCCCTTAGCTTCTCGTAGAGAAGAGATCGCACCGCACTAAAATAATGACCCAAACCCAGCTCTCTTTATCTCTATCTACATTGATGGCATACAGGTACGATGTGTGATGATTGATGGGGGTGCTAGCATTAATATCATTTCATCCCATGCATTCGCTCAAATGCGCATACCTGACAATTGCATACATAAACATCATGTCATGTTGCATTCATTCAATGACACTATCACCTCTACACTAAGCACCGTCATCCTCTGCATTCGAGTGCCCCCCACACTATTCCGCAGCTATTTTACGTCTTGGAGGGGGAATTTCAATATAACATGTTCTTTAGAAGGCCCTGGATTCATGTCATGGGTTGTGTTCCTTCCACTTTGCATCTTTGTGTAAAGTTTGAGCATGAAGGGAACACCTATACTATTCCAAATGATCCTTCACCTTTAAAAACATGCAACATGCTCTCACCGACCCAATGACGTGCTCATATCTATTAAGGCATCTACCTCCATGACCACTACCGCTTCACCTACACCTTCTCTTTCTAGTGCCACCACCACCTGGACCGCACCTACATCCTTGATTCCTACCATTGCCACAACCTCCATGGCTGACCCATCAACCTTCCAATCTGCTAGCTCTACCTCCACATCGACCACCGACACATCATCTATTCCAAATACCCACATACCAACCCCTGATCCCTTGGAAGGCATTTTTCAACACCTCACTCTGGGGGAGTATCGCCTATATAGTGTCAACACATTTCTCTCTCCACAAGACTATAGGAAGTCTTCACCAACATCCTCACTATGATCACCGCATAGGAGAATTTATCCTTTATGGTCCTCCTCATCTTCATATCGGGTCTCACCTATGGGGGACTTGACACTACCACTTACACACCCTAACCACCGTCACAAACCCGCCCATTCTCCACCGACTTCCGGTTTCTCACCAATCGTTGTTTCACCCACACCTTCCCGCACCGATGTGATGTGCATGGAAGGGTTTTGGTTTCAGATTTTATGAACAAGGCCTCCATACTATCATTCCATGTATCAACCACAAACATAATGACCATAGTGGTATTGGATTTCTTAAACCACCTACCAAACAGGCCCCCATTGAACTCATCAAGGACATCAGCCCTTCTCCACCTTCTTCACC
Organism: Taxus wallichiana var. yunnanensis; assembly: GCA_018340775.1. Lineage (NCBI taxonomy): Eukaryota > Viridiplantae > Streptophyta > Pinopsida > Cupressales > Taxaceae > Taxus > Taxus wallichiana. Next base: position 191,427,317 of record CM031233.1, read on the forward strand.
TACTCCACCTTCATCACCACCCTCACCGACGAGTCGATGGATCCGAATCTCTCCCTCCTAACTTTTTTTTCTTTCAAAAACACCATTTCCTTGGTGCCTCTCGACTTATCGACACGAGGGTGAGGCCCCTTCCTCTCTTCCCTTCTTGTATCCTGAAATGCTTGAAGATGATAAACCTTGATTAACGCCATTCAATGTCGGGATGATGAATCTATACTCACCTACCTTGGTGCGGAAGATTCATATATTCATCGATCGTTACCCTCGAGAGACACAAACCATGTTGAATGAATTAACTATCAAGATCAACATTCAAAATTAGGATGACCCACACATCCTAAAGATCGGTCAATCTTTAGATGTTGCTGAACAGGAAGCCATCACTTCTTTTATCAAAGATGATAACCACGCTTTCACTTGGTCTTATGTAGACATGCCCAATATTGACCCCACCATAGTGGTCCACAATATTGTCATTGTTCCCGATGCCAAACCCATCAAACAAAAGCTGAGGAAAATGCACCCTCGCATTTCCCTTCTTGTCAAAGAAGAGCTTTAGCACCTTCTTTCTATTTCCTTCATATTACCCATTGATTATCCTCATTGGATTTCTAACATTTTCCTGTCACTAAGGTGACAGGGGGACTCCGCATTTGCACAAACTTCTATGACCCCAACCTTATCGCCCCAAAGATGACTTTCCCTTACCCGGTATTGATCAACTGGTCAACCTTACCGCTGGTCACGAGATGCTATCACTCATGGATGGCTTCTCGGGTTATAACCAAATCTTGCTTACCCCATAAGATCAACACAAAACCACGTTCATCACCCCTTGGGGGACCTTCTACTACCGAGTCATGCCTTTTGGCCTTAAAAACATTGGTGCCACATATCAATGGGCTATGAATTACATCTTCCATGATATCATGCATCACATATTGGAAGATTACGTGGATGATCTCTTGGACAAATCTAAATGTTGCTCGAGCACCTTGCTTTCCTCAAAACCATTTTTGACCACCTCATTATTTCATTCGCCTTGACCAAAGAAGTGTGTCTTCGCATTTATCTCAGGAAAGCTCCTGGGATTTATTATTTCCTTACGTGGTATAGAAGTTGACCCTGCTAAATTCAAGGCCATTCTGGACATGCCTCCACCCACTAACCTTAAACAACTCCATAGCCTGCAAGGTAATTTGTAGTCTATTCATAGTTTTATTTCACAACTATCTGATCGGTGCCAACCATTTCATCATCTGCTCAAGAAGGATGTCTCCTTTAAATGGGATAATGACTGTCAAAAAGCTTTTGAGGCCCTAAAAAAATACCTTCTCTAACCACCCGTACTCATTCCACCTAAGGATGATCAACCTTTCTACCTATACATCTCAGCTACCGATCACTCCTTGGGAGCCATGCTCACTCATCACGATGAACAACATAGGGAGCAGGCGGTTTATTACATAAGCCATACTCTTTTGGACTATGAAACCCGATACACCCATCTTGAAAAAATTGCTTAGCCTTAGTTTTCGTTACCACTAAAATCTGTCATTACCTACTCAACCAAAAACATATGTTGTGACCGACACTGACCCCCTTCATGTATGCCAAACCTTATCAAAATTAGTGTGCCACTTGATGGCTTATGATTTTAGTGGACCTTGACCTCGAATTCATTCATCAAAAGTCCATCAAGGGTCAAGCTATCGCCAACCAATTGGCTGATGCACCTATTTCGGGGATCAACCCTCTAATTTTGACTTTCCGATGAGTCAATTGTTACCCTTTCCTTGGATGAACCCCCTTACCAAATGACACTCTTCTTCGATGGTTCAAAGTGTCAGCATGGGGGTGGGGCTGGTATTATCCTCATTCTACTTGATGGTGAGCTGTGCCTTTGTCTTTCACACTCAATTTTGAATGCACAAAAATATCACCCAATACAAAGAACTTGTATTAGGTCTCCAAGCCACCTACGCCCCCGGATGTCAAATCACTCAACATCTTTGGTGATTCTCAATTGGTTATAAACCAGGTCAATGGTATATACCAATGTCGTAAGAGATACTTGAAAGTATAAACATCATGTAGACATACTTTTGACCACCTTTGACCATTTCACCCTTCAATCAGTCCCCACGTTCAACCAAAAATTTGTAGATACCATGGCCTCGCTTGGCTTGCCAAATACCTACTTCGCCCGCCAATTCTAACATCTTTATCACCGTATAATGACTCCAATCACCTTCTTATCTACCTCACGATGTTTACTCCATTGGAACCATCACCTCGACTCGAGTGACCTTTTGTACAAACAATACTCCGACAATCTTTCTCTCTCCATCTTACCTCCCGATCTCACCCGTAACGAACAATGCTCATTCCTTAAAAGGGTCTCTCATTACGTCATCTTGGGGGCCTCTTCTATAAGTGTGGATTTTATGGTATTCTCTTACTCACCTCACAATTTCTGAAATTCCTTCTACCATTCGGAGGTTCATGATGGAATATGTGGAGGTCACTTGATCTCCTTATTGTTGCTAAGCGTATTCTTCGCCTCGGCTATTACTGGCTGACCCTTAAATATGATTGTTGTGACTACGTCAAACGTTGTGTAAAATGCCAACAACATGCCAATCTTCGTCATACACCTAGTTATGCCTTACAGGTCACCCATGACCTTTGGCCCTTCTCTCAATGGGGTTTGGATCTTGTCGGAGAGATCAACACCCATTCTTCCCAAAGACATCAATGGATCATCACCGCTACCGAATACTATACAAAATGGGTTGAAGCCATATCACTCATCTCCATGAAAGCTGGGAAAATATGTGATTTCATCAATCATCACATCATTTTTCACTTTGGTGTTCCTCATCGCATCATCACTGACAATGGAAAACAATTCAAAAACAAAACATTACAAAAAATTTGCGACGCCTTCAAATTCACTCGAGGTTTCTCATCACCTTATTACCCAAAACTAATGGCCAAGCCAAATCCACTAACAAAACCCTAAACATAATTCTTATGAAAGTGGTTGACGATCTTTACTGGAAGGATTGGCATACACAAATTCCTTTTTCCCTATGGGCATACCGCACTAGTATTCGCACTTCCACTTTGCTGCCACACCATTTCTCGAAGTCCAGTTTCCCTCACTCCGCATTTCTCTCCATGACATGCTCAATGATGATGACTTTCGTTAGGACCGTTTAGCACAACTAGAGTTATTAGATGAACATCGTCTTAACGCTCTTGACCACCTTCAAGTTTACCAAAAATGTATCAAACGTGCCTCACAAACGTGTTCATGAACGAATCTTCCAAGTTGGTGATCTTGTCCTGAAATAAAATCAACATGTAACCAAAGCAGAAAAAAGTAAAAGGGGCAAATTTGCTCCTAATTGGCTTGGACTGTTATCCTGTAAAATTGACAAGGGAAATTTTGTAGATAACCATACCAAAAAAATTTTTGGTCCTCTGAAGAAGTCTAACAACGTTCAAAATGGCCTAAACCCCCTTCCAGAAATCGAGTTTTAAGAACTTAGCCATTTTTAGCCTTTTTTGAACTGGGTGCAAGAAATGTTGTGTTGACACCATGAGATGTGTGCCCCTTAGAAAATCCTTTGGCGCCCAAAATAACATGTCAACATCCATGAAGTTGTGCCCCTTTGGTGTAGGAAATGACATGCCAACATCATTAAACATGCACCTAAAAAGTGCGCTAAGGTGCTGAAAGTATCATGTCAACATAGAAAAATGTGCGCTTAAGGCGCGGGAAATTTTGTGTTGACATCATAGAATGTGCACTTAAGGCGCATTTAAACCCGTGTCGACACTCTAGAAATTGCGCCAAAGAAAGTTGGTGAAATAATAAATGCCAAATTTTCTATATATAGCGCTCAACACCTGTCATTTTCACGAATTGAAAATTGTGAAAAGTATTTCTCTAGCACTGTCATCTGTCCTTGTCACCCCCGCGTGCCATTTTTCAAGCTTGTGGACCCCAATGTCATCCTTCATCCTTTATAAAACTAGGTAAGTGGCTTCTATCATCCTTGTTGTTGTTATGGATTTTGTTTCTTGGTTATTTTTAGGTTTCAGGGTTGTTATAATCGAAAAGGATCAAATCTAAAAATAAAAAAACCTAACAGTCCATAACCATCTAGAAACCCCTTTTCCTCTCCTTCCAAATCTATGAATTTGGAAGGCCCCTGCCTCTAAAAGAAACCAAGGCCTTTTTCCTTCTTGATATCTCGTTAAAACCCTCTCCCTACCATTTGATGAAACCAAAAGAGAGAAGGAATCAAAGAAAGTGCAAAAAAACATCTAAACTTTGGCGCACTTTGTCCTTTCATGTTACACTTCCCACAGTCGCACCTTGGCGCACTGTCCTTTCATGTTACACTTCCCACAGTCATGCCTTGGTGCACTTGTCCTTGCTTGCAGCACAACCTAAACTTGCACCCAACTTAGATAACACTTAGCAGCTTTCCTAAAGGTGCAGGTGCATCCTGCACAACATCAACATTAGATGTTGTGTGCTCCAAATCCATGCCAAGTAGTTTTCCTTTGGCGCATTGAATTGCTTTGCAACATATTCCAAAATTGCACCTTGGGCACACTTAAAAGCCATGCAACATCATCCTTTTCAACGCCCAAAGAAAATTCCTAAGGCACAAGTGCACATCCCTTAACATCAACATGGCATGTTGTGTGTTGTAAACCTATGCCCTGCACTTTATCCTTTGGTGCCACCTTCACGTCACGCAACTCTCTTTAAAAGTGTGCATTTATAACCCTTTGGCACAAATTTTCTCCTGTCAACACAGGCGCATCTTTTTACATGTTGACATCCTCAAAAGTGCGCCCAACCTTTTAAAGCCTCTGTAACATGCTGTGAACTTGCGCCTTGTGCCCTAAGCCTTATAATTGCTCATTCTTCTTTTTGTAAGATTTTATTATGGATAACATGACGGTTGACATGGCTCTTCTATGTTGGACCTCCTTGATCCTTCTTGTAGAACAACAACAGCCATCCTCAAGCTCACACATGTCTTCATCAAGTAAAAAGCCAACCAAGTCTAAAGGAAAAGAAAATTTGATAGAACAAGAGATGAAGTACAAATATCATAAAGTCAGGATGCTTGACTCATATGCAGAGAGTGATCTCGATATTTGAGACTCTGATCTTGGGCACATTGATATGGAAGACTTCTGGGTGAGAACCAACCAGGCAACTAGTGGCCCCTGGATGAACAAACTGGTGGGTAGTGGATTGCATTTTGTAGCTGGGCTGCCAGTAAGTGCTATGAACAATGAATTTATCATGTTCGTGGCTCGATGCTATAACAAGAACACAAGATGTGTCAAAGATAAGGAGTGGAAGACAAGTCATCAACCTAATTTCTCGTCACTTTGATAACCCAGGGCATTCCTCATCATAGGCAGTACATCACCATAAGCCTAGAAGACTACAAGAAAGCATAGGATGACAATGAGGACAAATGTATGTAAATGATGAACAAGCTATATCTGAAGAACACAAATCCGATGAGTAAATGGTTACAAACCATCCACCGCATTGACTTTAATGAGGAACTGAGTGATACAATCACCTTCCTAAGCAGAGTGTTTGGGCTTCCTGATTCCCATTACTTCCATAAATGGATATTGAGGTACTTAGAGAACATGAGAAAGAATGTGGCTGATTAGCGTTTTGGCTAGGGTGAAAGCATCAAAGCGACACCATCTCCCAAAAATTCAACAGGACCCCACAACTAGGAAGTTCTATATGAATTCCTATGTTGTATATGTTAGAAAGATCGCAAGAGATTTTGTGGGCGTAGCTCGGAATGGGGTATGGCCCTGGTAAAAATATATGAATACTACCTAGAGCTCACCTCAAAAATAACATCCCCCGAGCTTCTAAAAATCAGCGACGCCTTCTTCTATGAGGTGATCTACCTGTTGAGGCTGAATATGAGACATGGTCGAACTAGCCCGAGTGTGATCACTATCACAAAGAAGTGGAGAGCATTATTCACGCAGTTTTCCACATTCACATATCTCAGGGAGGTGAATTTAGAAGGTGAAATGAAAAACCTACAAGGTATGTAGGGCCCAAGCTGATTCTCTTAGATTTGTCAAGGCAACTGATCACATACCATGAGAAATGCATGAAGAGAAAGAAGGGAGGAACTCCATTCCCCCTTACAGTGGGCCGATACACCTACACCACACTGGCCAAAGCACGGGAAATGTATGCTGAGCTTGAATTGCTAAATCTAAAGCACAACTTCCCAACCAGGCCTAGATTTGATTTCCGAGGTCAAGCGTCCCAAAGGCAAAAATCGATCCTATCCATGTTCCTGGGATCGAAGACATCTACATCGACCTAACACATGAAATAGATATCAGGAAAGAATCACTCCCACTAGTTCTCGAGGAAATTGTTCATTATGGCATCACCATCATTCCAAAAGGATTCCAAGAGCCTGATCAAGAAATTGATAAATTTTACCTTGACACGGATGAGGACGATTGGCCATTCACAAAGATCAATAGAGCCAAGGAACCAAAGACCATTCAGAAAGGGTCAATCCCATGTTGCAAAGACACCGAACATTGGTGTAAAGAGAATGGTCTCACATACCTTGGAGTAGATTTCACTACTTCTCCATCAAGTAGAGTGCCTCCAAGAACGGCCCAGTGTTGAAAGGAAAAGGAAAAGATAAGGAGGGAGAACCAAGCAAACAGAAGAAACTCCTGAAAGCCCTCCTACTACTTCTAAGAAGCAAGTGGTCGACCTGGTGTCTCCAAGTAAAGAAGAAGAGACCACCAAAATTTTAATGGATACATCCACTCAGGATGTTATCCCAGCTACAACCACTGAGGTACCCACCATTCCTTCTTCCACTCCTTCTCCTCCCCCTGTCATTGAAGCATCTATTCTTATGGATGTTTCTTCTTCTCTCCCTTCCTCCCTTCCATCTCCCACCTCTTCCATCTTCTCCTCTCTTACGGATCTGTCGCCCAGTGTTCCCTCCATCCCATTACAGATCCCTTCCACCTCCATGTCCTTTTCTCCCCTGTAGTAACTCCAGGCCCCATAAGTAGCAACGCGTTGGACTCCTTGTCGATGCCACCACCAAGTGTCTCAACGTTCTTCCATGTGGCCTCTTCAGTTGCTTCCCCTTTCACTCCTATTTCTTCTTCCATTTCCTCTACTCCCTCTCCCATAAGTCCAAGCTAGATCTCTCGACCATCTGGGTCAACTCAAGAGAAAGGTTCCCATAACACCCATGGACTTCTCTATCATTCCGAAGAAGGGACGACAAAATCGATAACTCACTTCTCTAAGAGCATTTCAGGAGAGAGAGTCATGGAGATTGCATATCTAAATCCCACCAAAGAAAAGAAAGATCTGTCTCCTATAGACTTCACAGTGACCCAAGTCATGATGGGAACCTCATTTGAGAGCCTACAAGGAGAGGCCTTGTTTGCAGTAGATGCCCTCTGCAAGAAACTTCAAGAAGTAAAGGAGGAGAAGAGAATACTCAAGGAACAGAACAAACATCTTCTCCAAGCATTGTAAAGAATGGGCAATGCTCCTCCTATGACTGCCGCCGAGCCTACTTGAAGTTCTCAGTCAGGATAAGATAAATGAATACACCAAGATTGGTGAACAAGGCGCGACAGTGTCCTCCTAGATAGAGTGAATCCTCAGAGATAGTGAGGAAATAATCAAGAAATTCACAGGACTCTACTAGGGTATAGATCAGGAAAATAAGGAGCTACAAGCAGTAGCAGGATCCCTCTCCGAGGATTTGGATAACACTAGTTTGCAACACGAAACATTCCAAGCAATGGCTAACTGTTCATCCGACGACCTATTGAAGGTCGGTGTCATTGATCACCCGCAAGCACATAACAAAGCTCTCGTCACTTTAGATTATCGGGTTGATCAAATGGAATATATCCTGGAGAGGATAGATAAAATCAAGGACAAATCCCTGGATGTAAAATACAACATGGATCGGATGATTACAAAGATGGCTCTAGAGATGCTCAGTGAATCATTCACCTTAAGGGAGGAAGATGATATAATCTAGCTCTTCAAGGCTATCGTAACCCAAGGTTTGGTGCCAGAGGTCATTTTTGACCGAGAATCAATCAATAACCTTATGGATTTCCGTGATTTCATTGGATTCTTGATTGAGGCATGCAAAGAGTATCTTAGTGCTACCTAACAAGCTCAAGACTGAAAAAGAAACTTGTGAAAGTTATTGGAGACCATTTCAAGGGTCCAGATCATAATCAACTTCAGATAATGATTAACAAGTTTATGGAATACCGAGCTCAGTGTCACATCGCCTCTCCCGATCAGAAGCAAGACATTCTATTTAAGTTGAGAGATGATGAGGAGTAGTTTCTCCTCATATGTATGCTTTGATTGATTTTGTAATAAATATTTAAAAAGTATGTTGGCATTTATGATGACATCATCCATGTTGCATCATGGGATGTTGCCATCCAAAAACTTGCCCAAAGTCAACTTTTGACTTTTTAGATATTTTGTAGATATTTTGTAAGTGGTTGGTTTCTTTTTGTCCTCTTCCCTCCTCTTCTTCTATAAATACTGGAATACTTGTTGTATTCCGGGTGGAAATTTTTGTATGAAAAAGAGGTGAAGAGAAAGACTTTGTGCCTTCTTGTAACATAAGAGATATTAATATATATATGTTAAGAATTTGTGCTCAATATATGTGTTATTTGCATCAGATCTTTCTTAAGTTAGATCTATGTTTCTATTATGTTGAATTCATTCTTATTATCGTCATATGTTCATCAGTATTGCTTTATTTGTTTATGCAAGTAAGTTTGGCTCTGTTTACTACCAGCCCAAAGCATAAACCCTCCGACCTTTCTGTCTTGGAATTCATTTCTTTTCTCCCTTCAGATCTACCTTCCTTCGTTCCTTTCCTCTTGCATTTACATTCGCGAGTTGAACTACCTCTCTCGGGATGAGATCCTAACCTCCTTGAAGTTAGAATAGTTTAGATTTGTACATATTCCTACTTGATAGAATAACAATAAACCAATTTCACTTTGCTATCTCAAAGAGGGGCTATGCCCTGCACACTGTTGGCTTGTTTCCCCATGACCTATCTAACTGATAGATTTTCAAACCAACAGGACCATGTATCGTGACTCATACTTACGGATCAGGTGCTTATCATTTATCTTCACTTGATGGTAAACCCGAACCTGAGCCCCTTAACGCCTTGCATCTTCGACCATTCTATTGTTGACTTTTAGTCCTACATCACTTTTTGTCTCTTACCATGCTCGTCCCTTGAGTGCTATCCACTTCATACACCTCACCAACGATTAAACAAGAATCATGTGAGTACCCATCACTTGTTATCTTCTCTTGAATATGTGTACCACGACGTTGCACATAACATGATTCTCATGGATACTTTTCGTCTACCTTTAGATGAGATCCCATGGTCATTTCACCCTGCGTTTTGAACAAGAGTCTTATTCTTCACCATGATCTTGTCCATGACTTCAAATCCCTCATATGGGACCCAAATCCTTGATTCAAACTTCTAATATAAAAGATGACTGCCTCAAAAGGAAATCTTCCTCTCGACAACCGAAAAAAAATGATAAAAGTGGAAGTTTCCCGCATTGATCAACTTCATGAAGACCTCAAGGAGTTAAATTCCTCATCCCATATAGACTTCCTACATTGATCAGTCTATCTCAAATACAAGTCAACACAGAAAATTTTTTAGTCATGGACTTGCCCATTGTGACCTTAGATCTCTTGCCCGAAGAGCATGCTACCTCATGCCATATAAAAAATTAACCACCTTTCACCTTTCTCACCATTCCCACTCCCATTTTCTGCCACCTCAAGGGACCTCTTGAAACCAAGACATTTGGTGATCATGTGACTACTTTTCACCTTAGAACAATCAATCATGCACTATCTTTAGGGTCTTATGTTCATCACCTCCTCCAAGGTATGATCTACTCGGTATGATCCTAACCAATCAGGTGGCTTTATTGCCCCCTCTTATCTTTTGACCATATTTATTTACATTTTGATTACCTTATATAGGATTTGGTCCTCGACACTTACCTTTGGGGTAATCTTTTTCTTCTTTCACCACAATCGACATCACCTATACCAATTTTCCTATAACCCACCCACACCTAATAGACCTAAACCCACAACATACCTAAAACCTACTAACTCATTCTCATACCTCATCATATTCTTCCCTAGCTCATGGGAGAACTACATCGGCCTAAGGTCCCTTTTCATCGGGACTATGTAGGCAGCACTCCAAGGGCATGGGGCCCTTGGAGGTTAGCTCGGCCACTCTCTACCCTAAACAATTCATCTTTTATCTTCCTAACATTACATCATATCTCACTTAGTTTCCCTTTTATACCCAACATTGGAAATTAAACCATATACATAACAAGTCGCTTCATATTTTAATCCTCATCACAACACACATTTATTATGCCTACCATTTCACTATCATCATTATGCATAGATTATACCACATCTCACATATGACCCATATTATCATTCATTGCACAAAATAATAACTCACAACTTCACCTACTTTGAACACAACCATGCCTAAACAAACCTGACTCAACCATGCCTAAAACCTGACTCGATCCATGCATATGACCTAACTCAATCCATGCCTAAAACCTGACTCGATCCATGCCTATGACCTAACTTGACTTCATCATGCCTAACTCACCTAATTTCTATCCATATCAAAACAACAAATCAAAAGTCTCATCAAAACATCAACACATCAAGAATCTCATGTATCTCATCATATAAATAAGTGTGTATCTCAATACAACATACATGGATGTCCCATCATGTCCATCATCTCAAAATCATCGGCATGTAGGTCGATACTCAATACAAAATGTCATCGGCATGCAGGCCGGTCTCATATATAATAAAATAATACACCAATACAAAATCTCTTCAACACGCAGCCGGTATATGCTCAAAATATACAAAATCTCTCATACATCCTCGTTATCTTCGGCACATAGGCCGGTATGTGATAAAAATACAACTATCTCTCAGCACGCAAGCCGGTATATATCACAAAAATGACTATCATACATCAAAAACTAAGCCCCATATCAGGCATCTTAGTGGATGTCCTCCATTTTTTTATTACCTGTACCTCTGCCTCCCTAGGCCCCTGCTAGTGCCTCACCGGGAGCTAGTCTCCATGTGCTAGTAGCCTCTCCTGCTCTAGCCTCGGAGCTCATTGGCCCCCTATGCTCTCCACACTATGAGTGTAGGATCTCGTCCTCTCACTCGATGCCTGTTATGCCCAGTACTCTCTATAGGATAGGAAGTCTATCCCATCTCACCCATCAACTAGTCTTGGTAGTATCTAACCTCACCTAGGGCATCTCGTAACTTGGATATAGGCACGGTCTGTGGTGGTCCCATAGGTCTCAGCCCCTGTACCTATCCTACGGAACCCTGTCCCACTCCTACCTATGAATTGGGACTGGTCCTGGTGCTTGTGGTGGTGCCCCTACCCCTATGCCTGTATCTAGGCCTGTAAGCCCCTAATCTATGCAGGATGTGGCCAACCGGCCTGCAAACTCGTCACCCGTGCCTCGTAAGGCCACCACCTAACCATCACCCTCCTCTCCATCTCCATCCCCTCCACCAACCATCTGGGCCTATAGACTGGCCACCTGTACATGTAGCTCAGCTACCTCTGCCTCTAAGCTCTCTAGTTGTGTCTACACTATACCCAACTGGGTAATCAGAGTAGCCACCAGCCCCTGTAGGGTGTCTCTCTACACCGTGATGGTAGGCTGGATCCAATCGCCCCGGTCTAGGTGGTATAGCTCATAAATGCATTTTCCACCACTGTCTATACCTACCTATTTGTGACCCCGACATCATCTATCTCGCCACCACTACCTTCTCGTCCTACCCCTGTGGGCACCGCTGTCACCATGGTAGAGTTAAGGGCCTCTCCACGTCATCTCTCCAAAGATCTGTGGAATGGCGAAGGTACATCTTGTAATAGCTCAACTACCGCCGACTCATCCACTGGGATCATCTCATGCTCCCCGAATGGTGACCCCGTATCCATCTCAATAGCTGAGCTCCACTAGTTCCTCATGCATATGCCTATATGAGGGGAATCCAACATACGACCTCCATATAATTCCCACTCTGGACAACCCCTCCAATAACCACCAAAAATAAGCCACATCATGTGTGGGCCTATCTGATCTCCACTTTCCAATAGCCAACACCCATCACCTATACCCCACCCACACAAATATCGGTGGGAATACATCAACTCGAGGCATCCCTACTGGCCACACACAAGCTATGTGCTCATAAGCCCAACAGTGTAGTAAAAAGGTACAACATAGGTTGAACCTACGTAGTAGCCTCATATGCCCACAACTCTCTATACAAACTTGCACACTGTGAATGTTGGCACCCAGGAAAAGTGGGTCTCATCTATCATCATGTCATGGAGTACCCCCATCAATAATTGGGGAAAACATCCACCCTCTGCATTAGGTAGTGTGAAGTAGCACACTACCTCCATCAAAAGAACCACTAGCCTCGTCTCCTCCGGATGGGCTAGGTACATCTCTCCATATCGAATGTTGGCACTATGGAATGTCAGCTCAGCCATCCCCTCACCAAACACCATCAACATCAGCTCCTCTCGAGGCCTCGGAGGAGATAGAGTAGACCTACGTACCCAATATGGGTAGCGTAGAATCCTGAACACGTCCTCTAGGGTGACAGTGATCTCACCCATCGGCAGGTGGAATGTGTTGGTCATGGAATCCCATCTATCGATGAGCATAACCATCAAACTAGGCTACCGAATACATGCCGGTATCACCAGACTCCACTCAAGCCAACCGCCTCCACATGCTGCAACTCCTCCGGGTCACTGCGCCACGCACTATCATAAGTAGGGGTGGAACCCTATCCCACATGCGTAGCTGATCTCTCCCTTGCATCCAATACAAACAAAACATTAATCTACATTTATCGTACCCATACTCACCTATTATCATTTTCCCACACCCTATTTTCACCCTACCCATCTCAAACACCTAGCCCACATCACTTTTGGACCCTTATTCCCGAAACCCGACCGTGCTTTCCTTTAATCGACCCCCTGTCACCCTTTACCGGTATCCGTCACCTGCTTCGTGACCGAATCTTTAGGTTCAACCCTACCGATGCAGCCACACTTGACCAACGCTACGGTCATGGTCACGGTAAAAACCTGCGATCCCCAAAACCCCCTTTCTCAAAACCTCCCCCTTGCCCCTTTTACCCACCAAACAAATACCTAAGCTACCCTTCCACCTCAACCCATCACCCTCTCCCATTTATTACCCTCCCCATTCCTATTTTACCCACTTTCCCCCCCATTCCCAAATTTTATTCTTTTCCCCACCCCAAAACTAAAAACCACAACTATAACCACAATTTGTAAATCACCTAATCTATTTAATGCAATACAACTAGAGTTGGACGCTTACCTCATCATGCTACCATTATCTCAATGGCACATCTTATCGCTACAACGATGGCCCGCCTGATCCCTCTCCAAATCGCCCTATACCATCACCAAATCACTCACACTGATCCTGTGGACCCGCTTCTCACTAACCAATCACCCGTTGTTCACACCGCCAACTCAATGCTCCGTTTCGTTTGGACACTTCTCTCTCTTTTCTCTCTATTTTGTCATTTTCTCAAATCACAATATGACAAATGAATAACAAAACACATGGATTTTTTTGTTTTTATAAAAACCCGACCTAACCAATGCCAGTTTTCCTTTACCGACATCGGTCTCGTGCCCTACCTTCTGTGGAAGGTTACCCTATACAAGTGTCGGTTACCCTTGACCGGCATTGATCACCCTATCTAGCACAAAACCCAACATTTTACCCTATTCCCTGCCTATCCCTCCTTTCCCCTGACCATTTACCCTTTACCCTTTACCCTGACCATTTACCTCACCCTCTTGACCTCCTCATTTACTACCTCCCTTTTTCCTCCTTTGGGGACTCTTTATTTTCCTCATTCCTTGGCCTTACCTATGCCATGACCTAGATATTTGGACCTAGACCATCGCTAGTGACCTTTGACCTCATGCTTTCACTATACCTTGTGGTACATCTTGTTACTTGTGTTGACTAACCTAATGACCTTACCTAGCCTATTGCCATGACCGTTTATCCCGACCCTACCTTTGGTGTACTGGAACATACCTAAATGTTCCTACACTTAACCTACACCGTGTTTCTTGACCATATCCTATACCTTAGATACCTTTGGAATCACTTCAACCTTGTTTGGATAAACCTATCGACCTTAGACAATGTACGTTTTACCTACTCTTCACTGGTCATGTGCTATAGTTTATACGTGTGCGTGTGTTTGACTATTCTGCCTTTGACCCGACCCATTACTTAGATTTCCGCGTAGACCTTTAACCTTTTTCCCCCATTAACCACCTTCCCCTTGCTCACATTTCCTTTTTATCAAACCACTCACCACCCCCTTCGCCTCGCGCCTTCTTGGTTTGAGGGGGATCACCTTCACCCACACCGGGCAACCACATCTTATTTTTGTTAACATCACTTACCAATACAAGCTATGCAATAAAAAGGGGAAAAATGTAGACACTAAAATTAGGCCACACTCCCTTTGTCCCTCGACAAATAAATACCTTCATCACATTCACCCAACCATGGCCCCCTTCACCCCACTAATATTAATTTAATTAATTTAATTAAATTAATTCATTATCCTCACCATATTTATTATTTAAATATCTTAATTTAGATAATATCCACACATACACCTCACCTAGACATCTCATCAAGCCAACTCACCCTAAGACCTATTCTTAGTAAGTTGCCATAACTAACTAAGACTTACCCAAACCCTAAAAATCAATGCCTACATTCTCTCTAACCACATTCCCGCATGCTTACAAGAAGCTTCCAGTCTAATCCATGAGTGAATGACATGAGATTCCAGAAAATCAAGAGGATCTCCTTAGTTTAGTAAACCTAGGAAATCTCACATTGACCGATGCCAATTACCCTTAACCAGTTGCCAATTAAGCTAGAACCGCCATCGGTCACCTTTTAACCCCCAAAACAACCTTAATTTTGAGGTTGGCGAAGGTTAGAAGACATTGGTAGATTCCCGAGAGATATCACATCTTCGAGAATGGATTTCAGTGAGAACATGCATGCAAGGAAGGAGATCAAGCATTTTTCTCCTGCTCACCATCTGAAGAATCACCTCAAAGAAGGAGTTGATCCAATCAGGAAAGAAGGAGAGCACATGCAACCCATGTAGGAGCTTTCCAACATTTGGTGATCCTCATCAGCATTTAAACCCTTACCAACACCTTCACTTATCACTCATAAGCACCAAGGACCAAAATCTAAGTAAGCGTAATGTTGTAATCTTCTCGGTTCATTTCATTTCATCATTATATTGTCACCCTTTGTTCTCTTGGCCATCCACAGACCTCTGTTAATACTCACCCTCCATATACCCATTAAAACCTTGCCAAATCCCTCCCAAACCACCCAATACCTCATTCCGACCAACCAAAGTCCTTTGTGCCATCACAAAGGAGACCGAAAACTCATTCTGTGGCATTCCCAGAATTCCACAGTAATCGCACTAGTTACACCCAACCACCATCAGTCACCCTTAACCGGCATCAATCTCTATATTTTCCCATACAACCTAGAACAGTGACCTATCCACCTAATTCCACATCACCCTTATTCACCTGTGATTTTCTTGAGACCTCTGTTAGACCTACAGAGACCCAAAACCAATTACTTGACCTTCGATCTTATTTTAACCTAGCCTGTTAGATTAGATCTTTCTTATTGTGTTTTAAGTGAGATACCTAAATCATTTCAAATTACAATAGGATTTATTTTACTACCCGCATTAAATTGTTTTAAACAATGGACTGACAACCGTCTAGGGAGTATCACACTTCTTGGATCTAGCACACACTAGGCGCCTTTGCGCACATATTGTTTAACTCTTTCTTGGTGGTCTTGTTTTCCATTACAAGTAGTTCCTCCTAGCCAAAAGGAAGCTCTCATGATCAGCTATGGATTCAGAAGTCATACGCACGTAACAAACCATCAACCAACATCTCAATAGGTATTCCTCCGATGTCAGCTTACCTATCTGCTTTCGTCAATATTTCAAAGAAATGTCTAAGAATCAAGTGAAACACTTGTATTACTTGAGGTGGTGGGAGGGAAGGTATTTCCTTCTATTCTTGTGGAGGGGAATTGGGTTTGGAAGGGATAAGGGTAGAGAAATTAAGATGGGATGGGAGACTAGAAGATGGAGAAAAGGATTCCACAATAGAAGCATCGATGGGAAGCTTGGAAATTGAATATCAAGTTGAGATGGTGCTGCTTGGGAATGGAGAGAAAATTACTAGATGATGGTGTAGGATTTACCCATTGATAAGGTTTCCTGACACCAAGTTCATAGGCCTCTATCTCCTCAATCCACTGTGCAAGTTGAGGAAACATTTCAACCATGAATTCAAGCTTCTCTTGCGGGTTGTAGTGTCTTGGAAAAGGGCCTTCCCATGGACAAGATGCCCTGCAACTGATTTTGAATGCCCTCATTTGTGTTGTATCCCTTGACTGAACCATGTCAGCCTCCATCCTTTGAATCTTCTCTAGCAGATCAATGTTCTCCATTTGACGGTTGTCATTGTATGCATACCCTTGTTCCTTATAGGCTCCATAGCCAAACTAATTTTGGCATTGGTCATATGGGTAGGCATAATGGTTCTGAATTTTTTCATAATGTTGATCTGGAGGAGTTGAGAAATACATTGGAGGTGGACTGCACTTTGTTGCTATCTGCAAGTGTGAATTCCAAGATGGGAATGAAGCCATGACTACACAGCTTCATGAATGGTAGAAAATGAAAGATGTGGAAAGAAAAAAGGTGGAAATGGATGGAAGGAAAGTCTGAAACTCAGAGAATGGGTTTTTGACTAGATGGATTCGCCAGATGTGCTTTGCATGTGTCTCCAAAGGTTGAATCTCACCAAGAACACATCAACCTGATGAAATGAAGTGGTAAGGTGCTTCAAACCTGTCCCACTGGGCATGCCAAAACTGTTAATGCAAAATTACAACACCCCCCGAATGGCCTGATTTTGAATGGGGCATCTAGTGTAATCTACATAACATGGGACCATCTCTCAAGCTATGGGACTTGTGAACTTGAGATGGTCCTCCGGAGAGAAGGTCAACTTCCTCTACCTAATCCTAATGCTAAAATACTCCTAATGCAGAAAATACACTGACTACAACTATCCTAACAATGCTAAGGAGACAAGGAGAGAGAAAGTGCATGAAATGGGAAATCCTACACTAACGAGGTGATAACACTAGAAAAAGGGGGTAAGATACTCTGCTGAGGGAGGAAGAAGAGAAAATTAGAGCTGGGAGAGGTCAGAACAATAGTGACACAGACCCAAACTCCATTTTCCATCTGTACTCCATGAAACACAACATCTTTCACCTGTAAGTGTGAAATACATGCACATAAAACAAACATGAAATGGAGAGGCACATAGAAACAAAAAAACATGAGAAAGGGTTGAAAAACACCATAAAACAATGATTTTATTGCTCTATAAGGTGCACAAACCATTACATTGATGCTTAGAGGCATAAATATGCTTTCCAGTGTAGGAGAAGGCTTACAACTCAAGTGGAGTTGAGGGAAAATTTTGCAATAGTTTCCTCAACTCCTAGAATGTCTCCTTTAAAAGGAGGTAGATTCAACAATATATGAGAAATATCTCACTAAAACTCTTTAAAGA
The DNA here is from genome assembly GCA_018340775.1 of Taxus wallichiana var. yunnanensis. Classification (NCBI taxonomy): domain Eukaryota; kingdom Viridiplantae; phylum Streptophyta; class Pinopsida; order Cupressales; family Taxaceae; genus Taxus; species Taxus wallichiana. The sequence goes on from CM031233.1 coordinate 191,445,307, forward strand.
GGTATGGGCACCCATAAAAATTCACTTCCTAAGGGTACTTCTATCAGATGAATACATGTACGCCATACTGCATTAAAATCTAATTATTGAGTTATTGGGACCCGTGATTTGCCCAACCATGTAACCCGTCCCAACCTAGTCGTATTGTCTAGCCTAGGTGTCTTGAAAATGAGAGGGGTATGATGGGCATCAAAAACCATTTGTATGCAACAAAAAATGTAACCTGACCAACCCCTAGGTGTCCAACCCCCAATCGAATAACCTCCAAGCATCCAACCCCAATGACCCATCCAACCTGGGTGTCGTGCAAGTGTGATGGGTGTAACGGGAATAAAAAACCATTTGTACATGTCAAAAATGTGACCTAACCAACCACTAGGAATCCAACCCCCATATGACTAACCCCACCGTCCCAACCTTGCCGACCAACCTCCTCGCCCATCCAACCTCAAGCCAACTTCCGAAGGCGATAACTTGAGCTCCCAAATGATTTTTCAGGTGAAAGGTTATATGATTTCACATGGAAACAACCCAATGAATCTAATGGTGGTGGTGTAGAGAATTTTTTTACTTTATCACCTCTAAATGGCTCCTTATTTATCAGGATTTTCAGTTGTGTGCCAAAAGAATGAACTGCCTTGGGAAGTGTATGATGGTTCGAGATGTCTCGTATTTTCCACCATCTAGGGTATATAAAATGACCTCCATAGGAACCTTGTTGGAATTATAATTCCTAACACGTCTCTCAGAAACTTCCCTTAAAGCTTAGGTCCTCTTTCACGTTGCAAACTCCTTAAGGACCGAAAGCCTACTTAGAATGGATGGCCCCAGGACCTTTGAAACTTCCGTGAATCACTTGAAAAGATTCCTGAAATTAAAAACTCAGGTTGTATCATTCCAGTTTCTCCATGAATCATTTTCTAGTGCTGAAACCTATTCTCTCAAGTTGTCTATTTTACCAGGGGGTAAAAAATAGATAACACAAGTCTTTCTTAGCAACCTTTAGCACCCGTAGGCTTGCTATGGAATCTTCTATATTCTAGATGGGGTCTCTAAGATCTCATCCTTATCCTCCACTTCGGAGGATTATCAATATACCTCTCTTCTTATTTATTGGTAGTCTCCCCGAAATCCATTTGAACCTCTCTATCACTACCACCCTTGTCCAATTCATTTGCATCCTTTCCCTTATAGATGTACATTTTTAACTAGAAATGAAATTACCATTTATAATGTGCTCCTATGTGAAATTTATGATTATGTATCCTTGTGTGTGCATTTTAAAATGATTGGAAAAATGAGACAAAGAGATACCATTGTCTATAGGAATGGTTATGGTTTGACTTATTTTAGGAGATTATTTTAAAAGTTATCCGATTGACCCTAATCTAACTTCCCTTGAGATAGTTACCCTTGAGCATTGTATTGTCTCTGTGCCATTCACCTCAAAGGGGTTTTAGTGAAATTTCAATCTCTACATGGTTCTTAAAGGGATTATCTTGAAAATAAGTGAATTCATGTTAGAAACCATCTATTTTCTCTGAGAAATGCCATGAAATCAACCCTTTCATGTGGTCCTGGGGGCTTAGTAGTGCTATTTAAGCAGGTGTGTAAGAAGGGTTCCTTATGCATTTGAAAGTGTGCGTGTTGTTATAGTTAGGGGTACAATGTTACTTTGTGATATGAAATATGTAATGTTCCAACAAATTTTTAAAATGGTTTTCATGTTTTAAGCCTCTCTAGAAGGGCTAAGCAATGTATGTGTTTGGGATATTAAGGGAAAATAAGGAATATAATTCTTATTCCTTGTAACATGATGAAACAAACTTGGGTATATCGCTAAGTTTGGTGGTTCCCTTATGTTTTTAATTATCTCAAAATAATCTATACTCAATTTTTATACAGGTCAATTGATTCGTGTACATGAGTCTTTTAGGGAGTCTAGAATGACTAAAAAAGAAAGTGTTTTTAGGGATATCTTATAAGGATTAGTTGCAGATGATTTTTACATTTAGATCCCATGATCTAAGTTGTGTTCTCGATTGCATTAATAAGATTTTAATGTGAATAAAATCGTTAATAACCTTTAGAATTTAAATTGTTTTATTGAGGTGTTTTGTTGAAAGAAAGTAAAACTTGGAAGTTTGTGAGATAATAGTGTTTGAAAAAATCCAAAATTGAATTTTAGTTGGATGTAGAGTCCTTGAGTTAAAATAGAAGAAAAATTAATAACTAAGACATTTATACATGTTTTTGGTGTTCTAAACCTTTATTCAACTATGTATGCCAAAAATTTGTCCCTAAGATGTTGACCTTTTGAGTAAACAAAATATGGAATCCATTCCCTTTAAACCAATGTTCATTCTTTTCGTGTGATTAAGTGTACTTATATAAGTTAAATATAAATGAAATAAATAATGTGGAACATTGCGTATAAAAATATGCTTACATGATAATCTTTAGGGGGATGGAAAAAACCTCAGACGTTAAGTTCTTAGATTCAATCTATCAAAGATACAAAGATATTTTGTGATCAGTATGCTTGCAAAGTGCATAAGAGAGAGAAATAGAGAAATAAAATAAAAGAAAATAGAAGAAATGTAGCTTTTATTTCATGTGCATTGGTGATACAAATCTCAACAACATATCATAATCCAATATTGTTACAAAAACAAAATTTTCAGGATCCTTTGGAACAGAGAATCCATTCCAATTTATAGCAATGTGAATTGACTCTTCATCTACCCCCCAGATGACTCTTCGTAGTCTCATTCAACTCATGAATTTTCACCTTCCTAGGAAGTGAGAAATAAGTTCCCTTTTTATAAATTAAAGGGACTTTTACAATGTAACTTTATGAATTCACTTAAGTGAATGAGACAAAATACAATGATTATGCCCAACAAAGAATTAGAAAGGGGAGAAAAGGAAGAGGGAGAAAGAGAGAAGAAGGGAGAGGTTGTCATATCCGATGAAGAAGCTCCCTATGATGATGAACCTTATTGAATCATGCCTCTTGATGATGGGTCTCTAGACCAGGTTCTTGTTCCTTGAATTCTTTGGTGAATTGAGCTATCGCAGTTGTCAACTTATCTTCCTCTCGTAATACAAATGGAGCCCAATACCTTGGTCCATGCCTTAGGGATGTCATTGATTCTCTTACATTGATGAAACCATTATTTTTTATCTATTTAAATTTCAGCAATGTAGCTTCTAATACCGGTCAGGGACTCCAAATTGTTTTCATTTAAGAAAAGAGAGTCGTCTGCCTCTTTCTTAACTAGCTCCTGGAATGACATGATGAGTCCGTAGTGAGTGAAGGAAACTCAAATAGTTGAACACAGTGGTATACCTCATTCAATATTTCAGAAACCTGATACTCGTAGGAGTCCAATTCAGATATGGAATTCTTGAGCATTGCATATCTTATGTCCTTGATATGGATCCAAACTTGAGACAAGTTCTTCGTAGTTGATGCAAACACTTTTTTTCTCATGAGGGTGTGAGAATTGAGGGAAATTATCTCTAAAAATAGTGGGAACATATCATCTAAATGATTTTCTTCTTCTATAATCTCCTCCTTTACCTTGTTCACTTCTTCCCATGTCGCAAGAGTATACTTGATGAGAGAAATGATATCTAGACATAATGTTTTTCCCTACTTAGTGAATTTCTCAATCCACTTCTCATTGGATTTACCCCACATCATGTATCCATTTTCCTTCTTTATTTCGTTGGGATCAACACTATTGATTGGAGGGATGTCTTCGATTGGAAGAGAGGATGTTGATTCAGGTTTTGAGAAGGGTTAAATGTAAGCACTGAGAGATTTTACCTATCCCTCCAATTATACAATTGTTTTCTTATATTATTCATTCCAAGAAAGAAGATGGGAAGAGGATTCCTTGAACATATGAGTGTCTCCCTCATGTAAAGCTTGACTCAATGAGATGCGGGTCAACTCATAGTCTAATGGAGTCATTTCGTTTATAGGCTTATCATCCTTTGGCCTAGCAACAGTGCCATCAAGAAGTGGGAAGTTTTTTGGGTCTTCTTTATTCACTTAGACTTCAACATTCCAGGATATTTCTTTGAGATTGGGAATAACATCAATTTTCATTATTCTTGGCCCAATTTTGAGCATTTATTGAATCCATGGAAATGACTCTTTGGGAGTTACCATGATGTTAGTCATCGAGCACTTGTAGAAGCTTACAATGGGGTCAATTCTTGATCAACGGGGAATATCGAACCTTTTAGAAGACATGCTTGGATGCTCGTGGTAGATATATGTTAAACACAATGTCCCTAGGTTTTACTTTTTGCTCCCTACGATGTTTTGTCTTGCTCTTAGGCATAAATTTGATGCCTTAAGACATGTGTGAAAGATGAACTGAATTTTTGAGACATGAAACCATCTTGAGACCATTATAAGATGAAAAAAGTAGGATGATCGTTGAAAATAGATCCTACTATAACTTTTGTACTCAACACTGGAACTTTCTATTTTTAGCCACCGGATCCAGGAGAGCTGCTATTTTGGGAATGGTTGATTTTTTCTCAAAATCAGTTTTGTGGGGTCCTCACTATACTTGGGACATTCTCACAGATGTTTAAAATGTTGCTTTTTGATTTTTACTTTTTGGGCTTTCTTTCTCGAATTCCCTAGTTTTCAAGTTTTGAGTTTGATCCTTTGAATAATTTTGCTATTTTGGGAAACTTTCCATTTATAGTAAGTTTGGAACAGAGGCACTTAATATTTGTATACGTTGATCATCCACACCTTGGTTTGATGAAAAATCAGCTTCTATGTACTTGGTTTTTCTTCACAATGTTGTGTTCAAATTTATGGCTCAAACCGGTCTCTAAATCACCTGAATCGAAGGAGGAGGTAGGGAAGATTTTTAGAGTTTTTCTATTGTAAATAATTAGGGACACCATTGTATTTTCTATTTTTTGTAGCTTGAAGGTACCTGGGAGGAAGAGAGATGGCCAAAGTTTCAGCAGCATCTGATTTATGGTTTGTGAGATATGAATGATTCAAGGTTTTTGGCCATAGAGTTCCTTTGATGAAAAATGGACATGGTAGCAACTGAAAAATCACTCCTTTGGTGTTATTGCAGTCATGGACCTATAGGAGTGATGGATTAAGGAATTAATAAGGATGACAAATGGATTTCTTCTGTTCTCTACAACTTTCTTTTGGCGGTGAGGTTCTTGTGCATACGGAAAGAAGAAGCCTGGCAATGGCCATAAAATTTATAAAAATGGATTTTTAAATCTTCAATTGAGCAGAATTATTTATTCCATGTGTCCCAAGTGGTTGGTACATTTTGTGCAAAAAAATGTGCCTCACCCTCATTGTGAAAAGTGGCATCGCGTGATTGGCCGACATAAGAGAGAGAAAGAATGAGCGAAAGACACAGAGGATTAGAACTAGGCCACATGGAGGACTAGGCTGAGGGATAGGATTGGGTGCATTTATGTGTCTCATCTATCCCAAATGGTTTGGACATTTTGTGCACAAAAAATCACCTTCACTTGGGCTTGATGAGTGACAAGCGGGGATTTGACGACAGAGGGTGCTTAGGGATGTTGTAAGGGGGCTAAAATGGCTTGTTTCAGCTCATCGGAGGTCACATGAAGGTCCAAGGGTCTAAATATGGGTTGGGAGAAATTTGTGTCCCAAGGGCTTGGGACATCTAGGTTCACAATATATCATGTGCAACCAAAAATAGTTGAACACTTTGATTTAGTTGTGTTTACATTTTTTGGGTCACAAATTGAAGCATTATATTGATGGTCAACTATAGAATACAATTTTACATTTTGTTAAATGCATAATTTCATTGTGTAATTTTAGTTGAGTATAAAATTCTTATATACAATGTCTAGTATATTGCACAATCATCCATTGCATAACATTGTCTCACGTAATCCTATTCAAACCTTGAAATTTGATTAATTAAATGTTTAAAAGGTACAAGATATTGATCCGAAGGACATTCCGGGTGCTCAAGGGTTCCCTAATTATCCCTAAATCATTACAATACATAATATCACTTTGATATCTTTCCAACACCTATTGGAATAAGTGAATCAAACAGTGTATGCTCCTCGGTATCACTGGTCAAAACTCATGGTCAAACTACGCCAACAGAAAAATACAAGTTGTACCTGGCTCATGCATAATGCCTATTCACGTAATTTAGAGTTGATCAAGGAAATTCTTTGATTTTGGAAATGTTTGGTCTAACCCTCTGGTCTTCGACAAGCATGCAAAATTTTGGTTTTCAAATCGCGAGGTCAAATTTTGTTTCTAAAGGGGACCCGACCACCATTGTATATTAGTGTAATTTTAATTTTCTCAATTATATTATAGTTTTCATGCCATATTATGTCATGTATTATGGTGTTGAAATGTGGTAGGATAGGATCATGGGTGATTTTGTGGATTTGGGTGCATATATTCCCATCTTGCCACATTACATTGCCACATTCTAACTTAAGCACATTACATACCTGCCATATGGGAGTCTAAGCACTCCACACTTATGATAAATGGAATTAAAATATAGCCAAACATTCCAAACTTTAACATTGGGAATCTCCACCTTAACCACAATGCATAGTTTTTGTAAATGAAAGAGGCCCTAAGACCACTCAAACTATTCCATGCCAAACATGTTAAAACTACCTTGTTACCCTCCTCCGATAGACCATGTGGGATAAAGGTGATATGTTTGTAAGTCAAAGTGCATTTCTTTATCTTTTGCATCTTATAAGGGATTCATAACCCCAATTTACATGCAAAGTTAAGGTGCGTTGGCGAGAAAATTTGTCGAGAGGAAAAATTTATGGGTTTTTAATCAACTCTCTGGAAGTATCACTTCCTTTTCTTAGGTGGTGTAGCTCCACTTTATATGAAAATTTAAGGTGCGTTGGTGAGAAAATTTGTCAGAGGAAAAATTTATGGGTTTCTAATCAACACTCGGAAGTATAGGTTCCTTTTCTTGGGTGGTGTAGCTCCACTTTATTGTAAATGAAAAAAATGGGAATCCATGGTTGGCCAAGAGTTCGAGGATCCAACAGTACACTCCACGTCAGCCACAAAAATTCTTACAATGAGTTGTAAGGGAGGAATTTTCTGAAGTGTGGGGAAAGGGGAGTGAGAAATTAGACAAGGAAAATTAACCTTGCGAGTAGAAAATCAGATTCTCGCGAGTCAATTAGACAGTTCACATTCACAAGTTATAAGAAAGAAACAACAATATTATAGTGTCAATGATCAGAGGAAACCATGCACACAAAGTTTCACACATTCATGAATCATGAAAGAAAACAATCCCTTTCTTTATTGACATTTTCATCAAGTTGTACAATGCAGGAAATGGAGGAAAATAGTGAAGGAAATTGGAAGAATTGCTATCTCTCTTGCTTAGCTCAAAGAAAGACTCTCTCTTGAGTGTAAAAAATTGACAACCCTTAAGAATGAGGGTGTCATTACATTATATAGAATCATAAATGACCTTTCAACTCCCCCACATGACTCTTCATTGCCTCATTCATCTCATGACTTTTCATCTTCCTAAGACTTAGGAAATTAAGTTCCCTTTTTATAAAACAAAGGGACTTTTACAATTCAACTTTATAAAGTCACTTTAATGAATAAGACGAGATATCATGATTACACATAATGAAAAATTAGAAGAGGGGGAGAAAAAGGTGAGAGAAGGAAAGGAAGAAGAAGAGAGAGAGAGAGAGAGAGAGAGAGAGAGAGAGAGAGAGTACTATTACGAAGATGATCTTGTAGTTGTGAGAATTCCATGAAGCAATGTCGATGGAATCTCCACACCCATGAATTCCTTGCTAAATATCGCTACCGCCATATCACTTTCTTCTCTGAGGGAGATGGACAAAACTGAGTGACTTGATGCAATTCTCCATAAGGGAGTTGATGTTCCTACATTCCAAGTACCAAGTCGTATAGTTATTTGTCTTGATGGATATAATAGCACGTATCTTTGATAGAGATTCCAAGGTATTTTATGTGAATGAGAATGGATCTCTAGCCTTTGTCTTGACTTGGTCCTTGAATGCTTTCAACAGGTCATCTCTTGAAGTGTTCGGGTTCACTGCAAGTACCCCAAGCTTCTAAATTTAAGAATCTACATCTTTTTGTATCTTCTCAAAATCCTCTTCATACAACTCCAGCTCATCGATGGTACACTTGATCAGTTCATATCGAGTGAACAACACTTGGGCCCAAACTTGAGACAAATCCTCTTCCACATATGAGAAGATGCCTTTAGTTACTAGAAGAGATGACTTGACCTTGCCCATCTCCATAACCAATGAGTATACCTGGTCCCAATGGTTCTTTTCTACCTCAATCACCTCCCTAGTTGTGAGAACTTTCATTTTCGTGCCATCCATGTACTTGTTCAAGGTTATCATCTCTAGAAGCAGTGTTTTTCCTTTCTCAAGAATCATGTCCACCCATTTTTCATTTTCCCTTCCTTGCATGGTGAATTCCTAAGTCTCCCGATGGACTCAGGATCAATGCTGCTAACTGGAGTAACTTCTTTAGTAGGGAGAGCATTGGTGACACTAGGATCTAGGATCCCTTGGACATAGGAAGTGAGGGTGTGAATATGATCTTCCACTTGATCCAACTTTTCTTTGTATTCCCAAATTCTTGTGACAAGGTGAGTGGAAGATTCCTAATATAGGTGCATGTCACCCTCATATGTTTCCAGTCCCAAGGAGATGGTGCTCATCTCATAGTCAACTGAGTCATATCTTCAACAAGATTAATGACCTTTGGCTTGACTATCTCCATGTACTAGTTTTTCAAGGAGCCACCAGTAGAATCGAGAACCTTCCCGAGATAACCTTCCTTTATTTGATTCAACCATCAAAGCAATGGTTGAGAAGTCGAGGATGGTTGCTTGTTTCACTTTTGGGTTCCCATTGTGATCATTTCTTGCATCCAGGGGAAAATTTTATTGGAATTTGGCTTAGTAGTGGGCATGATTGCAACTTCTTGATCCATCCGAGAAGGTGGGCTCTATGCGAGTGAGACCGGTATAATAGTAGTAGTTGGACGGCCTAGAGACTACTACGAGGTGGAAGGTTCAACTAGATCAATTTATTCCTATTCGAGGTCCATCACAGTATCTATTCCATTATTAATTTATTTCACAATCTTCTATAGTAAGGGGGATCAAGTTCTTCTACTTATCTCTTTGAACTCCCTCTTAAATGGGATAATCTCGTGTCCTGATCTTTGGTCTTGGGAGATGAGTGGTATGATGTTTTCCTCTTGAAGGATGGAAAGTTTTCCTGATGTGAGGAGATCGGCCCTCTTCTTCTTGAACCACTCTTTCGATCTCTTGATGACGACCTCTGTGTTCTTTGATATCACCAGATTCATGCACATTCCACTTTGCACCTGTGGGAGGGGAGATGCTTTCACTATAGGATACTTGGGATCAAACATTTCAGAACCATATTCAGAACACCATCTTCATACCATTCAAACCTAAAATTATTCATCTGATCCACAATCATCCTCATATTTTTGTGCTCATGGACCTCATACTTGATGAAATTCACCCATAAGTTTTAGATTTGAGGCATGTGGCACAAGTATGGGAAGTGGAAGGACTCTGGACTCTCCCTGAGATCAAATTCTTCCCTAGAAATATATGAGTGTATATTGATGGGTGCAAGGGAAGCTTCAACATTGGCAACATCATGATGACTCTTACACGTGAAAATACCCAGTGAGAGGGGAAGGAAACTTTTTTTTCTCTTTCAACTCTTTAGCTTTCCATTCACATGTACTAATTTTCTACATAGCTCCATCAAAACCATCTTGTCACATGGATAATGAGGTAACCTTCGCGGAGCATGATCGAAACCAGCCACCCTAAGATAGGATAATGTGGTGAATTGGATGAGACTTTACTCATACTTTCTAATGAAAGAAGTGGCCTAAGATGACATTCTCAAGTGTTGACTCCCTTCTAGTAGCTTGACCACACACATTGTGAACGTTTCATTCACCCTGGTGTAATGTTGATTGCTTTCCTTTAGGGCCATTTGTGGATATATCTCAAATGTAGGGGCCTTCTAAGGAACATTTGGTGTAGGAATCAAACATCTAAATTATCTCGTGCTTGTTAGGGTGTAAACAAGATATGAAGTCATGAAAAATATTTTAGAAGCATGAACTTGAAGCAACTAGAAATGTAAGCCATCACTGATAAGCTACCCCCAATCAATCATTTTCTTTCCCTTAATGATTGTGGTGATGAAGAATTCCATCCAATCATGAAAATCCTTGGTGATTTCCTTGCCCATGACCCAACTCAGAATAATGATCATATCGGAGAAGGTGTTGTGAAATTTGCTGAGAGAGAACTTTTGGGACATGACTACACTTCCTTTCATATGTCGGCCCAAGAGCTGATAACAAGACCATGAAGGTATGAATCCTTCTTGAACCATTCCAAGGTTTAGAATTTTTTTATTACGACCATCTCCTTCTTGATTGGGATATGCAAACCTTATGATATGGCTCTTGGATTGAGCACTGCCATGATTGAATTTTCATTAGCCCTGATTGTTCTGGTATCTAGTTCATAGTGTTAGGCATAGGCCAATGCTAGCTCGATGTTTTTCAAGGATTGAGGATAGTTGTAAAATGAATACAAACCAGCGACAAATATATTTTCTTCCATTGGTTCCCTCGTCCCGCCGAACATTATGTGTTTGAGTTCCTCCAGGTCCATGTGTGTGATATTGTTGTCACCCACACTCAGGTACTCTGATGTAAGGTTCAAAATATGCTCTAGGCCAATGAAATTAAAATTCATGGTGGTAAAAATTAGTGATATATATTGTTATGGAGGTGATATCAAGTTTCTGCAATTAGAGCTGAAAATTGCTATTTTTGGAAATCAGGCCCTAGGGGCTGCTATTTTGTCCTATTGCTTTTTTGGCACCTTTGAAGTGTTTCCTTCACATTTTGGGTTTTTCACCAATTCCTTGGGGTCAATTTGAAGAAATTTCCATTTTTTTTTTTTTATTTTTTTCTCTTTTTTGCTTTTTTGACCCACGTGCCCTAGTTTTTGATTTGTTTGATTTTCAATATCTATTCTTCTGGAGGAGTTTGTTGTTTTTTCTAACTTTACTAAAATTACAAGTACAAACTAGTTCCACTTGTGATTTTTAGAAGCTGAAATTTTGGGTGTTAGATCGACAAAAAATCAATGGATTATTTTTGGGTTTTTTCTTTAGATGCTCTGTTCAAATTTTTGGCTCAATCCGCTTCACGATTTGACGACAAATGACGAAAAAACACTCTAGGGAAGAATTTTTGAAGGACTACCATAAAAACATGGAATGTATCAAATATTTCTATTTTTTTCTTCTCCAAGGAACCTAAATAAAGGAGATCTACCCAGAATTTCATAGAGATCAGATGCACGGTTTGGGAGATACGATCGTTTCTTTGTTTTTGTGCCCTAGGTTTTCTGACAACTCTTGATCATGGATTTTTCTTGAAAGTTACATGTTTCTTCACTGTAGCAACATGGAATGATGGATAAATTATGGAGAGGATGATATGGAAGGTTTGGATGTAGAAAAATAGGAGGGATGAAGAAAAATCGCGGTTGGAGAAAACATGTGTGTGCGTGCAGGAAAAATGAAAGCAAAGTGGTGACATAAAAAGAAGTTAAAAAAATTGCATGATTTTAATTTTTGGGGAGAAGAATTATTTTTTCACAACTTGCACCAAAGGATTGGTGCACTTGGTGCAAAAAATTGTGCCCCCATCCCCATTGGGCCACTTGTCACTTTGCGTGATTTGTCATTGGGGATGAGAGAGGGGGAGAAAAATAACACTTTAAGTCGTTGTCAGGGTCACATGCATGATTGAGGGCTTGAGAGTGATGAAAACACATGTTTTTTTCCATATGCACCAAGTTTTGGTTCACTTAATGAAAAACATTGTGCCACATTTTGATTGGTTGGATTTTCAATGCAAAAATGACTAACTGTTGGAGCCTTTACCTTGGGGAGTCGCCTGTCATGACTGTATCTTGAGCTTCCGGAGGATTTTCTTGATGTAATTTTATATGATTTTATATTGAAATGGCCTTATTAATCCAATGATGGTATTATCAGATCTTGATTCATCCATTTGATCCCTGAAAATAGGGATTTTGTTACGCTCCAAGGTTGTGCATGAGAAAACTTTGGATGTGGACATAGTGCGCCTAGGTGTTGTGAAGAATCTTATTTTACCATCCTCTAGGGATCTGAAATACATTTTCATTTTTTTTTTTAACTCATAAATCCTTCCGAAGCTCCAAAATTGCTTCTTGAAGCTCATTAGATTTTTTTGCCTTTGTGCAATGCTTATGCCTCCAAGACCCACTTTTGTTGAACTTGCTCTAAAACTTGTGAAACTTCCCAAAACCTTCCAAAAATGATTGCACAATGTAATTAGATTTCACATACACCTCCATGATGGATTTTTTTATTTCTTTCCACTCCGGGGTGTGCACCAGCTTCGAGAAGATTAGAAAAAGGTCCTTCCCAGGCTTGCCAAAAAGACTGCCTTGATGAATTTTGCTTGGGAAGAACTTGAAATAACTAGGTACCCATAAATCACCTATGGGAACACTAACTCAGGGATTAGGGTGATATGAAGGAGGGATCGTGATGGACTTTGAAAAAATCTTAAGGTAGGGTATGGTTGTCATGCTCAAAATCGTGAATTTTCTTGTTGCTCATTTGCATGACAACAAGGTGCCAAACTGTCACACCATGCCCTTAAAAACAATATATAAGGAGCAATTTGGTATATGTAGATAGCTTGGTCCATGACTATGTAAAGTCCAACAAGGGACAATTTTTGAATTTGTTCATTTTTGGCCCACTTAGAAGCATTTTCAGGATTTCTATATAACTAAATAAATGAGTAGAATTCTAGATGATTAGCCCGAGCCTTTAATTTTCTTGATTGGTGTTTGTTTGACATCATTTCAAAGCATTTTTCTACCAATTCTGATGTAAAACATAGGAAAAATGATTTTACAAATGCTACAGGAAGGTGGAGAACATTGATGATTGAATTCGAGTTCTTTGAAGGTCCGATAAACATACTTATGCAGATTTTAATTTGTTATTCATTTTTAATATTTCATTTGTACTTACAAATTTGATATTTAATGGATTGGATGGCATTCTAAGCTATCCTAGAGACGTATCCCGAGTAACAGTGAAATTTTTATCAATTTTTGTATTGTGTGTTTAGTATGCATCTATTTATTCTAATATTTTAATATTTAAATCAAATTTTAATTAATTGGATGCAATTATAACACTTTTACAACGTTTGCAAAAATCGTATTTTGATCCTTTTGATTGTGTAAAAATCTGAAATGAATAATCATTTCCAAATTAGGTTTTCATTTCAATTTTTGGACATTTTTGAATCATTTTTGTTACTTTTTAATTAATTCCTTTGATATTTTGGGAAAATAATTAAATTTTTAAGAATTTGTTTTCACAAACTATTTAAACACGGGTATATCATTAGTTTATGGATCATAATTTCTGGTATGAGAGATGGTAGAATGTTGGATTAAATTTTGATTGCATTTTTATTACAATTCAACTTGTTTTATTCAGTTTGTGTAAACATTTAGGCTTGTTGATATTCCATTAATATGAGATATGGTAGAATGTTGTTTCTAAAAATAAGGAACCATATGATGAGAGGGGCAAATGGATATCTCTTACAGGGAATCAAAGATATGGAAATGGAATCCAGTTAGTTAGCATTGGTCACAGTGTTTTGGTGAGTGAAAACCATATTGTGAAGCTTCTTTTATAGTATAATTTGTATCTATTTTTATGCCTATGTCCTTTAATTAGGATCAAGTGAAAAGACCATTCCATTTTAAGATATGGAGATGGCATTTGGACATTGTTCAAGGAATTGGACATTGTTTTTACACTCATTTACATTTTTAGTACTAATTGGTTATCAATTGATTTTATATTCACAATTGTTCTTAAGCATTGCAAGATGCAATCTTTAAGTTGTTTAAAATTCAACGATTTTTTAACCTTTGCTCAACATGGTGCACATTTCTCAAATTATGAATAAGGTAACATTATTCCAACATTTTTTTGTCTATGATAAGTTGTTAATTTACATAGTATTGGATTTGGATACCCATGTTTAGATAACCTTTATGTGGTCTATTGGAAAGAAATATGACCTATTTTGAAACTATTCATAACATTTTGAAAACATGAAGTTTCATCACTACCTTGTTAGATAGGAGGTTTGATTTGGTGTAGCCTTATATTCAGGTTATTGATTCGGAAGAGAGATCATCCATTAATTTGGTATAACTAATTTCTTGGATAGTTTTTATTTACATAGTTGATATTGTTGATTAGCATGCATATTTTTAATAGCATATTTTGTGGGATTCTGTTGTATGTTGAAAAGAAATTTTCACATATTTTATCTTTTAATTTGGATTATGGAGTCACCTGTAGGGAATAAATGAGTGACATGTTTAACATGCTAAGATTTATCTTCTCGCATTAATGGTTTATAGTTTGCATTATGATATAGACAACATTTTATCTGATTCATTGGGCATGTTTAATTTGTATAATTTTTATTTGCATTTGTTGTTGTTTTTAAATTGTGAAAAATTATGGATGATTATAAGAACCATTTGGGAACCGTTTATAATTATAATAATAATAATAACTTTTCGTACCCATACATGATATTTGCACATATTTTAAGACTCTCATTTTTGGGCATTTATTTATTTGTAACTATAAAATGTGGTTATAATTAGGGTATTGGTTTGCGGTTGCACTTGGTGATATTTTACGGTGAATGGTAGTTTCATCAATTTGGATTGTGACATTTGGTAGGAATTTTTTTATATCCCCAATTTAACATTGGATAGATATTTTATTATTCACTTCTAGTGAATTTGATTTATCTTATACAGCTTTGAGGATTCAATTAACTCTCGCCTCTTTATAAGCATTGTGTAATTTGATTTCTGAATCATTTCCATGATATTTTATAATAATATTTTATTATGATTGACATTTTATAGGATTAGTGGACACCTCCCATTTTTGGAATTTGGTAGTCTATTTTATACTAATCTACTTGTGAGATGCTTTATAGTTTCACAGGATCAATGGACACTTGCCTATGTTTGGAATTTAGTCATTTATTTCATATTGATCAATTTCAGTGATATTTTGAAGAGTTGAAATTTTTGTAAGGCCACTTTGGACACCCACATATCATTGGCATTTAGTCATCTTTTCATACTAATATAATTTTGGGGATTTATAATATTAGGATAATCAAAAGGATTCATTTGACACTTTTTGAGAAAGTGTTTAGTTGTATAATTCATACTAATCCATTTCTGTGATAAACATTTCAATATTTTCAATCTTAATCACTATATTATATTCTAGTTTTTGTATATTTGTGTGATGTAGAGAGACATTTAGCAGATTCAATGGGTGACATGAATTTTTGGAACTAAAAGGTTTTTATTGGGGAGATATGATCTAGAGCACATTTTAGGTGGTTATAGGTTATATAATTATCCTTAAACTATTACATTACGAGAAGATAACTCGATATATTTCCAAAACCTATTGGGATGCATGAATCGGACATTACATATTCCCGGTATCCTGGTCAAAGTTCATCGTCAAAACTAGTCAATAGGGAAAATGTAGGTGATCAATGTGATATTGTTCTATGAGGATCAATCTGGAACCCCATGCACATTGAAGAGGCTGCACTCCAATGGTAACGAGATGCTCCAAGTAATCAACAAGAATCGAACAACAATGGAAAATCATGCGTAAGGAAAAAATAGGTCTAGAATTCTCATAGATCAAAAAAATGAGGGTACATATGGGAGTGTTGTGTAACTCCCATTCCTGAGACAATCATTATTTTCACGAGGGAAAGAGGCGTTAAAATTCCAAATAAGGAATGTAACTCCTATGATGCCACTGATGCATATGAAAATGACATATTCTATGATAGAATATGTCATATGTCATATAACTCCTAAGACTTATGATCTCGCTAAACAAGATGACTCGCCAAGTGATGTGGAAGTAACCCCGAGTGATCATGAGGTAGGTCACACACACCAACATCCCCCTTCATTAAAGTTGAGGTAGATGTCATAGAAATTTATAAAAAAGAGAACTCCCCTACACAAGTAAGAAAGATGTGTCAATGGGGCCTAAAAACTAAAGGCTTGATAAGGTACCCATGTACAAACAACATATCTTTGGAAAATAAGAAGAGGAGAAGATGGGTGGCTGCAGAAAACCTCACCCCAAGGAGAGACTACAAGTGATGAATCTTTTCCTTAGTGAAGGGATTGGTGAATATTTCTTTAACGTAATCGGATGTCTTGCAATATCTGCATGTTGGTGATATCTTCGGGTATCATCTCCCATATGAAGTGCATGTGGATCTCAATGTGCTTCATCCATTGATGATGAATCAGATTTATGCAAATCAAGATGGTGCTCATGTTGTCATAGTAGATATTAGGAGGCTAGTGAAGTTGAATACCAAACTCTTTCAAGATACCCTGCAACTAAATAGATTTAGTGGTAATGTTAACTTCTCCTCTGTACCATGCCTCTGTAGACGATATGTAAATTGCATTTTGTTTCTTACTATACCAAATTATAGGACCCAAACCAAGAGAGAAATTGTAGCCTAGGGTAGATTTATGATGATCTAGATCACCGGCCCAATCAAAATCAGATATCCAACCAAGTCAATATTTGTCCCTCCTAAATGGTGAATGTCATCTATATGAGTGACAAAAACATAAAGAAGGATATGCTTCCCTAATTTTTAGTGCAACTCATGAGGCTCTTGCATAAATCTATACATGATCCCAATAGCATGTGATAGATCCAACAGAGTGTTAGTCAGGTAAATCAAGCTCCCCACCAATTGTCGATAAAGGATACCATCAACTAAGGGAGTAGAGAAATTAGAGACCAATTTAACCATCTGGAAAGGAAAGGAGTGGGATAAGGCTTACAATCGGACATGTGAAACTGAGCTATAAAATTAAGTGAATACTTAGGATTTGCAAAATTATAATTCCCAATTAGGATTGTGAAATCTAGACACTAAGAAAGTAATGAAGTAGTCCTAATTTATACATGGAAAACTTGTTGTCCAAGGAAATATCCATAGAATCATTGATAGAGGAAGAGTTTCCTATGATCAACAAGTCATCAACATAGAGAATAAGGATGAGCATAAAGTCATCCTACCACAAGATGCAAACATTTGGGTCAAAGTGACACCCAGTGAACCCTTATGCAAGTAGAAAGGAGTCCATCTTGGCATACCAATCTTGAGGGGATTTTTAAGGCCATAAAGAAACTTCTTTAACTTACAAATGAGGGAGGTATCATGGACATAACCTTAAGTTGTTCCATATAGATATCTTCCTCTAGGTCCCCATAAAGGAAGGCATTCTTAACGTCCATCTGGTGGACTTCACATCTGTTAGTGGAAGTGATGGTGAGGTTCAGTCAAATGGAAATCATATTCAAATCGATGAAAATGTTTCCTAGTAATCAATCACAAATTTACATGATAGAAACCCTTAGCTACAAGTTGCACTTTATACTTATCAACACCATACTTTTTCCGGTACACCCACTTACATCGAACAATTTTTTTTTTTTTTTTTAGAAGAGGGGTGAGATCCCAAGTATCATTATTCATGAGTAATTAATACTCCTCATCTATGGAAGAATCCCACTTAGGAATCCCAGAAGCCTCCCAAAAATACTGAGGGTCCAAAGTGGAGGTGAAGTAGGAATGGGGTCCAAATAATTTTGAGCGAATACATCTCTCATCGAAGGATCTCCAATCGAATCTCCATCACTCTGGAAGGTAAACCTATCCCAACAAGGACAAGAAGGATCGATTCAGAGTCGGAAGATTATTCACTCAAGTGAGAAAGGACAAAGTCCTCATTGTCACTACTATTAGAATTAGAAGACTCTGAAGCATGAGGGTCAGGAGGAACAAGAGGATTAGGAAGATCAAGATGGGGAACATGCTCAACAACCTCATCATCTAACAACTCAAAATCTAAATCGAGAGTAGAAGAACCTCGGAGGGTAGAGAATTTTAAATCTAAGATGACTCATCACACTTCTCTCAATATAAATATCATGAGTAATAGGGTTAAAGAATCTATACCCCTTCATGCCATCAGGATACCCTACAAAAATTAAAGGTTTGGACTATGGTTCCAAATCCTTGCATTAATTTTTGTAGTTCGAGACCATATCATTAGATCTAAAGATGCGTAAGTGATCTACATCGGGTTTGTGTCCAAACCAAAGCTTCAAATCATTTCATCCCTCTTACATACTTGTGTGGAACACATTTTTGAATGTAACAAGAACAATTCAGTACTTCAGCCCAATAGTATGGAGGAATGGATTTCGAGTGAACTATACAAGTGGTCATCTCCTCAAATTTTTAGTTATTTCTTTCTATAACTCCATTTTGCGAAGTGTTGTAAGAAAGTATGCGTTGCAAAGAAATCCCTTTAGATGTATAGAAATCTTCAAACTAGTTACTCACATACTTTTCTCCATTATTTGTTTGAAGAACCTTGATACACTTTTCACTTTATTTCTCAAAAAGAGCCTTAAATTCTCAAAAATGATTGAAAAATTCATACTTAAGATTAAGAAAATACACCTACGTGTAACGTGAAAAGTCATCAATTAAGGTTAGTATATATAGAGATCTAGTAAATGAAGGAGAAAGGAAAGGGCTAGAAATTTCACCATGAACAAGATCCAAAGGATGATTATCTCTTCATTCTTTTCCTTTTCTAAAACTTTCCTCGGGTGCTTTCCGAGGAACAACCATCATAAAGAACATTAGAAAATTTTATGCGGGATAACTCGTTGACCATTTCATTTTGTCTCAATTATTCAAGGTAATGATAATTAAAATGGCCAAAACATTCATTCCATAGCTTATTAACATCATATTCATTAGTGAGTAAGGAAGCGACTTCAAATTAGAAGTAAAGTGGGAAAATTTATACAACCGAAAATGTTGATATGCCTTTCCTCGGCCATTATGGAATCGAGTGAAGCTCACAAATAATCACCGAGTTAGGAATAAATTCCACTAGTATTCCTTCATGAAGGAGATTCATTTGGTAAACTGATAGGATATTGGTAGAGAGATTGGGAACACTCAACACTTGGTTAAATGTTCCACCATCCATCTCTATTGATCCACTACTGAAACTAACACTGTAGTGTCATCACCCAACATGATTTGGGACATGTCACATGGTTCAATGTTAGAGAAGTCAACATACGAAGAGGCCATGTGGTGTGAGGCACTAGGAATCGATAATCCACATTGATGAAGGATTTTCTCTAGCTACAAGGGCCTTTCCTTTCTTCTTCTTAGATTTAGACTCCTTTGCTTTGGAAGACTTAGCCTTCAAAGCATTCATTTGATAGACTCAAGAACAATTATTTTATTTTTCTCAAGTAAATGAGTTAAGTGATTGATTTATTTTCTCATACATTGATGTTCTTCATGGTTAGAATTCTTACAATAGGAACAATTACACTTTTCCTTCTCTGCTTTAGGCTTAGAAGTTGAAGCATTCATGTTAGGCTATGTTTAGGCTTGGTTGGTATTAGTTTCTTTCTTGGATTGGTCCTTTTTCTATTTCTTATTCTTATTTTTATTTTTATTACCCTTGCTTACCACAAGGGAATGTGAATTATATTTTAGAGTCCCAATTTGAATGATTTTTTCATGTTCTTGAATGAGTTGGGATGAAAAAATTTCAAACGAGGGAATTTTCCAAGTTCTTTCCAAGGCATATCTCGTGGCATGGAATTTCAAGATAAAGATGGAGTATTCGAGACCTAACTTATAAATAATTTACAAGATCAATTGAGAGTCTTTCTTCTCCATTTTACATTCCTTTAAAAGAAATCGATTGTGGATGAAATTTGAGAATAATGCATGTAGGTTTTAAAAGTCACTAGGATTTAATACTAGTATTTTGTTCTCCAACACATGCGCTCTATTGTCATCTTGTTGTTTGAACCTTGTGTTTAGAATTTTCCACACTATATTCAGGTGTATTAGAAAACTCAATTTGGAAGAGAAAGTTAGGAGAAACTCGACATACGAGAGAATACATGAGGCTTCGTCACATTGATTCAACCACTTAGAATTTTTGGCTCATCATCATGTTCAATCTCTACCCTCGTGGTAATGTGAAATAACCCTTTACCCCTTATTTTCATTACCATTTTTTATCTCCATTTGAAGAAGTTAAATGATTTGAGAAAAGGAATAGAAATATAATCAATCATGAAGAGATAAAATGAATAAATGCACAAAACGAAAAGAAATAGAACCACCCCGAACAATATTATCACCCCCCGAATTTGGCACTTTATAATTTAGTGCATTGATTACAATCAAGTTTGAATGTGCATCGTGAAATATTTGGTCACTTACCTTGTAATAAAAATAATGAAACACAAGATTGGAGACCACAATCAATTTTGATTGATCACAACAGATTGTCATGGTTAGAAAACACAAAATGAGAAAAAAAACAAGAGAATGGGAGAAACCACAATCTGTGTAAGAAATAGTATCTCACATCATAGTAGAAACCCCCTTACCGTAAGACTATAAGGACACACTTACTAGTCTGTACATAATAACAAGGGTGATATAAAGTAAAACCGACTCGAAATGAGTCCAGAGGACCTCCGATTAGTAATGAGATCTTCCGGAAGCAAAAATGCTAGAAATGCCACTACACACTTCAACAACATATTAGCATAAAAAATTCACCAATAACGCTTTAAAACACACTTTTAAAATGCCATGTTAACTTAATTTTAGACATTAAATGGAAAAAAAGTGCTATAACGTTAATTAAACAAAAATTAGACTACTAACAAAAAAATTAGAGATCTTAAGTTAATAAATAGATGCCTAATTAATTCTTTAAAATACTATGTTAATTCACCTTTTAAATTATTAGATCTTAACAATCAAATATTAAGACCTAATAATCTTACCCCTTAAAACGTATAAATTATTAAACCTCCTTATAATGAAACTGGCCCACTTTATAAATATGAAATCCCGCTTTATTAAACTCCCAGTTAATTTTTTAACTAAGCTTCAAAACACCCACAAAGTGGGAAAATAGATTCGAAAGGAGATTTAAATGAAGGGAGGGTGGCAGTCAAGGCTAGAACAATGAGGAAGATGTGAGGAGAACCATGTGGGGTGTGGTAAGACATACGACTCAACACGAGTGATGAGGAG